>CM070617.1:5537683-6952479 GCA_036346255.1 Ampelocalamus luodianensis | reverse complement strand
TTCCCGGATGTTTTCCTCTGATGAACTGCGTGCATGCCACTGTTAGGGAGGTCGATTTCACTATCAACCTAATTCACTGGAATGCCCCACTTCCAAAAGGCCGTGCGGGATGAGTAAGGAAGAGCTAGTAGAGCTTAAGAAGCAATTGGATGAACTTGAGTCCAAGGGATTCATTAGAAAGTACATCACCATGGGGAGCTCAGTTCTCTTTGCACCCAAGAAGGACGGCGAGTGAAGGTTGTGCCATGACTATCGGGAATTAAATAATGTCACTATAAAGAATAAGTACCGCTACCTCGAATCGACGATCTCTTTGATCAACTAAAGGAGCAACGGGGTATTCTCGAAAGTCGATCCGAGATCCGGATATCATCGATTCGAGTCAACCCTAGTGACATTAAGAAGACCGCTTTTGTCTCCACGATATGGGCATCATGAATACACGGTAGTTCCATTCGAATGACCAATGCCCTGCGGTATTCATGAATCTAATGAATAAATTGTTTATGAAGTACCTAGACAAATTTGTGGTGGTCTTTATTGATGACATCACTGTCTATTCGAAAAGTGAGGAAAGAACATGTCGGCAGACCTCACTATTGTCTTACAAGTCTCTCGAGAGAATCAACCGTATGCCAAGTTCAAGAAATGTAGTTCGGCTGACCAAGTAGCATTCCTCGGACACATTATCTCTGAAGAGGAATCAAGTGGATCCTTCCAAGATCGAAACCGTTACCTCATGGAAATGTCCAACAAATGTTCTTGAAGTCCGGAGTTTCACGGGATTTGCGGGATATTACGAGAAGATTTATAAAGGATTCTCTCAAATCACCTCACCTCTCACAAAGCTCTTGAAGAGACGCATAAAGTTCGTATGGACGGAAATGTGTGAGAAAAGCCAGAGCTGAAACAACGCTTAACCACTCGCACCGATCTTATCCTTACCTAAGGAGGGAATTGACTACGTGGTTTATTGCGACGCATCAAAGCATGGGTTGGGATGCGTATTAATCTGAGAGGACAAAGTCATTGCATATGCTTCCAGGTGATTAAGCCCCATGAGCTAAACTATCCTACCCATGACCTTGAGGCTGGAGGTGTAGTGTTTGCCACGAAATTTGGAGACACTACTTATGCATGTCCAAGTGTACTTTGCAATGACCATACATGTCTCAAGTACATCTTTACCCGTATGAACCAATATGAGGCAAAGAAGATGGTTAGAGCTGATTAAAGATTATGACCCTAACCATAGCTTACCACCAGGGAAAAACTAATGTGGTAGCAGATGCTCTTAGCAGAAAGTCTCATTGCCATTACCTTTCCAACCGAGCCATGCCACCGATTTAATCCAAGCCTCGCCGAATGGAGATAAAAGTGGAAACTACGACTTACGAAGCTACCATTGCCGCCATGGTATTTCATCCCACCCTTAGTGATCAAATCCAAGAACACCAACCGTCGACCCTTTTATCAAGGAAGAAAGTCAACGTATCAAATCGAGCCAACCCTCCGAGTTCCACATCGACAACTCCGAGTCTCGTGGCGACAGCGAGAATTGCGCTCCGATCAACCGCAAATTAAGGAGACCATCCTCCGTGAAGCCCATGATACTCGATTACTATCCATCCAGCAAGATAAAAATGTATCGGATTTGAAAGAAACCTTCCGTGGCCAAACATGAAGCGAGCTATAGCGAATATGTGGGCCAATGTGATACCGCCAAAAGGTCAAAGCGAACACCGCGTCTGCGAGATGACGTTGAAACCATCGAAATACCCGAATGGAAATGGGAGGATATCAGTATGGACTTTATAACAGTCTTCCTCTCACCAGTCAAAAAAGAAGGATGCCATTTGGGTTATAGTGGATCGTCTTACAAAGTCACTCATTTTATTGCCACTAATCGGTACTCCACAAATAAGCTCATTGAACTCTATATAGAGAGGATAATTACTCTACATGAGTATCAAGACAATCACCTCGAGATAGAGGATCCGTGTTTGTTTTTTGTTTTCGAAGAGCTTACAACCGCCTTGGGCACCACTCAACTTCACAGCCTGACCTATCACCCCAAACCGATGGGTGCATCGAACAGGTAAATCAAATCCTAGAAGACATGCTAAGGCGTATGTGCATGAACTTTGGAGAATCTTGGGAAAAATGTCTAGCCCTAGCGGAGTTTGCATACAATAATGCACTACAGTCTAGCATCCAAATGGCTCAAATCTGAAGCTCTCTATGGCAAAGTGTAGGTCACCCATATGTTGGTATGAAGTTGGAGAAAGACCCTTTGTTAGGACTCGAACTCAAATCACGGAGAAACGATGAGAAAATTCAATTAATTCGAAACGCCTCAAAATTGCCTGAGTAGGCAAAAGAGCTATGCCGACAAACACGGGAAAGACCTCCAGGTTTGAAGTTGGAGATTATGTGTATCTAAAGATATCACCTATGCGAGAGTACGCAGATTTGGACTAAGGGGAAGCTAAGTCCAGCGTTATATGGGACCTTTCGGATCCTAGAGCGTAAGGGCACCCTCGCATATAAATTGGAGTTACCAACCCAATCATCACGAGTTCATGATGTGTTTCATGTCTCTCAACTTAAAATGTCCAGAGAGCCCTCATGAGATGTAACCAACCCTACATACCTTTGCAAGATGATTTGACTTACGAAGAACGCCTGGTGAAAATTCTAGCAACAAAAGGCCGCGATTAAGGAACGAGGATGATACGCTTACGCAAAGTGTTGTGGAAAAATCACTCAGTGCGAGAAGCTACATGGGAGAAGGAAGAAGAAGCGCAAGTCTACCCCAACCTGTTCAAGTGAGATTTTAATTTCGGCTAAATTTGTTTCTAAGTGGGGTAGGATGTGGCGCGTTGCTTAGACCTAACCTCGTAGCGGTGTCGGGTTTAGCAGCGGTTAATCTTTTCTTAGCAGCGAGTTAGCGAGAGTATTAGATCGCTCCTAATCAGCCGAAGCGTATCGTGTCGATCATTCATTCATTCGCTCCACCTTTGCAATCGTCATTCAGCACAACAGTTGATCAATATATAAATAGGATGCACCGTCAATTGCATTAGATAGCAAATCATCAATTGCATCAGATTATTCATCAGCAGTTCATTTTACATCCACAGAATCTAGAATCATCAAGCACATCAATTACATTCATACATCATGCATCCGTAACCTAAAGAAAATAAGTAGCACCAATGCTCGAACCATCTCTGCACGCCACAAAGACACAAGCACCACAAGATGCAGCACGTTATTCACTCGTGAGGCAAACCACATGCAATCCTATCCGCATTCACAAAACAGAGCTCCATCTATTTTATCGCCCTTCGGCCTTTCACCACGATGTCTTCCTAGTCGGAACCACGCTATTTCTCCCACTCTCCCAGCCCGAACTCACAGCCGGCGGACTGAAGCGCGGAGCGGGGCGTCGCCGAGCCAGCAGCACCACCACATCCATCGCCGGCATCACCATCATGGCAAGCGAAAGCAGAAGCGACATCACAAAGCGCAGCAGCACAACACCATCATCCAGCCTCATACTCAATCATCGGTGTAGTAATGGGAACATGAAATCAAGGTGAGCATACTGATACCAGTAGTGCATTTCTTCCAGAAGAGCATCCCATCTCCAAATCCACCACTAACTGCTTTCATCCACACGCATGCATCGGTGGAACATCTAGCAAGATCTGAGTGAGTGTAGGAGGAGGAGCTCGGTCTTTGATGCCACGGAAGGTGCGAGCCGGCGAACTCCAAACTAAGCAGCGGAGAGCCGAGCAAAGGGCGGAGCCGACATCCGACCGCCGCCAGTAGAAGAAGGCAGAGACCGAGAGATGAGGGCGCTCGAGGAGGCGGCAGAACTAGATCCGGGCCGATCGAGTTGCAGAAAAGCGGCGCACAGAGGAAGAAGAGAGAGAGAGGCGCGAATCACTGCGCGCCGTGGCGAGCCGAACAGAGGCGGCGGCCGTTCGCCGCACGAGGAAGGAGCCAAGAGAGAGGTCGCCGTGCCGGAAGGAAGCGAGGCGCGCGCTAGGTGGAGAGCCGAGGAAGCGCGCGTGGCGTAAGGCCGAACTCGGCCGTGCCGGAGAAGGAGAAAGATCGGCCGAGAGCTGTCGCACTGGGGAGGCGCGCGGGCGGATCTGGCCGAGCCAGCCAGAGAGGGCGAGAGAGGCTTCGAGGCGGGAGCTTGTGGTTGAAGAAAGAGGGCTCGGGAGAGTGTGTCTTTGTGTGTCGTGTGTGCACGTGAAGTGTGTGCGTGGGTGTGTTAAGTGGGTGTGCTGGTGTGTGTGTAATGGCCAGGGTGTGTTTGGGTGTGTGCGTGTGTGTAAGCTAGGCTTGTGTGTAAAGGCCTAGTAAGATTAGAGAGAGAGAGAGAGAGAGATTAGAGGAAAGTTTGAGTTTAGGATTGGGTTTTAGATTTAGGGTTGGGTTTAATCTCAGTTTAGTTTAGATTCTTGTTGCTCTGTGGTTTGGCTACTAGAATATGTTGTATATCTTTATTTACATGCAGTTAAACTAGCAGTGGAGTCTAGACAAGCGGTGGTGTCTGGGAGTGCTAACCCTTAGACAGTGAAAGCATTTTAGTAGTTAAATTGTGCTAACTTGTAGTCGCGCTAACTTATATATCCATATTATCACTCAAATCAACTACGTATTTACTTATACTATTATCGTTGCCAATCTACTTGAAGGTGAAGAAGCACCGGCAGACGGTGACGAACTTCAACGGCGCCAGCTTTTCTTTCTTTCTGAAGGCAAGCGATCCTCTTGAACATTAATATAGTTACTTTAAAAATATACCCTATCTTGCACTATTATATGTATTGCATCAAAATGTTTTTTTCTAAAACCTAAAGAAAATGATTGAGATGATTAAGATAATTGAGAAAGAAATGAGACTTACTAGGAGGGTAAAAGGGGCCTGGAGGTGAACGCGATAATGATGTTGAGGTAAGAGGTGGGCCCTTTACATATGGTTATAATATAAGGACCAACAAACTCTTGCTCGGTCGAGATGTCTGTAATTGTGCCAACCATTTTCCCGCTTGGTGGGCGAAAATGCTACCTTGTTACGTGACTATGCTCTCCACATCGGGTAAGTAATAGGTGTGTGTGAGTGATATGGAGGAACCCGGACCGGTGGGGATAGTCTGAAGTGGGGATCCAAGGCGCTATATGCGCTAAGGTGGAGTGTTGAGTGCAGGATAGAAGCTGCCTCAACCAACCTCACCAGAACTCGGTGAAAGAGGAGGTCAGCAGCGTGATCTAATCTGCACCGGCGGAAGGTGATGGGTGGAGAGATTAATCACGTAACTCGAAAACGCTCGTATTCTGATCTTAAACCCGCATCTAAGGCAATGCGGTGGACCCTGTTCACTGAGAGTTCAGAATAGCTATGGGTAAAGTGGTACAAAGCCTGCGCAATGCTAAACAAATCATGAATTCATGCCAGTCTCCAGGATTAGAGTCTACGGGAACCACAGGGGGTCTTTTGTCTCTTGAGTGACTAGTAGAGTTTTTCAAGATAAAACTTGCCACCTTTTTGTCGAGATTTATTTTCTAAAGTGAGATGGCTTAGAAATTGTGATAAAGAGTAGAGATAGTGCATCCTTTGCATCTTTTGCTATTAATGCTTGCTGAGTACATTCATTTGTACTCAACCTTGTTAGTATTCTCCTTTGTAGACCCTAGTCCAGTAGGGAAGTATCCCGAGTGAGGCGAAGGCACTGCAGGTACAGATGAGGCCACAGGAGGCGAGAACCCTTACTACGAGGCGCAAGGCGAGATGGACACCGTATTCGACTCCTGGGACGAGTAGGAGGCCGTGGAGTGTGGCGAGGCAAGAAGGGGATTAGTCTCATTTGGCTATGTATATTAGTATGTGTGCCGAAGACTTTAGCTCAGCGTGGCAACCGTTGAATAAAGGACAGTTTCTATCTTCTTACTGTTCGATGCGCTAACTGGTAAGGTTTACTATTCGTTGGGCGGTGTTCTACCGGGCAAACGAATAGTAATCAGATGCTTAAGTGTTATTACCCTGGTAATAACGCGAGCGTCACAGAAGATGTGTCAGCCTTACACTTCAAGTTGTTTGAGATGAGATGACAGAGAACAGAAAGGTTGTCAGATAGAGAATCTGCTCATGAAGCTGAAAATATGCCTGTAGAAGAGAAGATGAAAATATGCTCATGTAACCTAGTCCCAGAAACAACATCACATCTCTGTTTGCTGTGCCCTTTTGCAAGAGACTTCGTCTGCAGTGCTCAGTTGGACAAACTGCACCATCATGACTGGGTACCCTCACAAAACTTCAGTAGCCTCGTGGAGTGGTGGCAACAAGCAAGTGAACAAACACTGAAACAAAATAGAAGCAAATTCAATGGTTTAGTCATCTACATATTTTAGAACATTTGGAAAGAAAGAAATAGGAAGATCTTCCAAAACAATTCTCTCAGCTCTCAATAGCTCGCCTTTAAGATAAAAGAGTCCAATGCATGATACAAAAATAGGACATGGAAGAACAACACTTCACCTAATGCATGCTATTGTTCCCAAACAAAATGAGATTATTATATCCTGAAAAACTGATATTGTTATATTGAATCTGTATCCCTGTGGACAATTTCCCTCTTTTCTATTCCCAAGAATATCCAGTCCCTCTGCATCTTTCAAAACAGGATGCGGCCCCTGAAAGTGTCAATTTATTACTTCCAGAAATAGTGAATACCTAAATGTACCATGCTGCAGGTACCACCATGGCGAGCATAGATACAGGCTAACGAGTACAACAGACCACTTGGATTGGACGCCCAAGGTTTGAGACATTCCAAATTTAATAGCCATGAAAATAGAATGGTCCAGCAAGCATGATAAACAATTCAATTGGCAAAGTCATAACCATTAAGTTTTACAACAGAAGAGGATAGTCTACTTTCTGATAGTATAGGAATAGCGGACATTGGTTCCAACGGGCATTGAGAAGGAAGGACGCTTTCAGGGGCGAAAGGCCGTGGGGAGAGAGAGCATCTGTGATCCATGGATCTCCGATCACATGATGTTCATGTAAGCAATAAGCAGTTTTATTTAATTAAGATGTTGCCCATACAAGGGAACTCCAATGAAAATGCCTCCCTTTCGGTCTTAATTTTTGTAGCAATATAATTTACTTCATTTCATAACCATTAGCGCAACTGATTCAACACCAAATACAATATCAAAAAAAAAACAAGCTATCTAACAGACGTGGTAGGGTTAAATCACACGCCAAGAACCTGTTCAGGGCAAGAATTCCGCGAGCGACCGTTCAATTCCCGTAAGAATCCTAAGAATTTTCCGCATCTGTTCTAACAGTTGTCTCGTTAATTATGCGCCAAAAACTATATCTTCGTCGAATTAATTAATGTCCACCTCTAATCAGACAGGTTTGGCTAAAGTGTGCAATCGTATGAAAATCGGAGCCCATCTTTCTTTATCTATGTACAGGGTAACAAAGCAAAGCTTCCAAGTCGATTAGTAGCAGTTGTCTAAAGTAATAATTGAAACCACCATTCTATCTTCTAATAATTGAATATCTCTTGCACAAATCTTGAGGCACTTTTGAGGGTTGACATTGTACCTATACTCGGATGCAAGTGTGGTTTTGCATTTTGGAAACTACTCATCGGGAAATAAACCATCAGTAAATATAGGGAAATATGGGCCTCACCAACCGTGGACAGCCCATACATAAGCACGAATGCACGCGCGCCCCCCATCTGGGCTCAACATCGCCTACGATGGATTCAATAGCTTGGAATATGGCATGAAGCACTTGATAAGCTTTTAAGATGTCATGCGGCCCTGACCAACAGTACTCATCATTATTCTACAGAGAAGAGTATGTATTGATAGAAGATCTGCTAATATAACTAGATTGAGAAGCATCGAGCATGTTGGTTACAAGGCCTGAAAGCCCACAGCTTGTGGTTTTGGTCAAATTCAAAGGGAATGATTGATAATTTGTCTTCATTGAAATGAGTATAGGCTAGTAAATGGGTTTTTTTGTATTATTTTTCTCAGAGCAATCTGGTGTGCTCAGTCCAGTTTTAATTCAAGGACCGCTTTTGTGCTTCAGGTACACCAAGACTGAAGAAGAGCATAGAATGTTTCTGATGGGTCTGCAGAAGCTTGGTAAAGGAGACTGCCGTGGATATCCTGTAACTTTGTTGTTTCTAGGATCCCAACTCAGGTGGCCAGCCATGCTCAAAATTACTTTATTAGACAAACAAACTCGACAAGACGGAAGAGGAGGTCAAGCTTGTTTGACATGGTCCCGGAAATGGTATGCAATTATTACTTGCAGTGCCCTATGTCAGAATAGGGGTGGTCTATCTTCTCCACATATGTTAAACTGCATCCTGATCTTTGCGCTTTCCTCTTCAACCTGAAGCCGATGGATGAGTTCCCAGTCGTCGCAGATCAGCTTATGCTCCACAGTGCTCAAGATGAAGCCACAAGTTCAAATCAATTGTCCATCTTACATCTTGGGCAACAGAAGAAAGCAGAGTTTGCTAAACAGCTGCCAACTTTGCAACTAAGGCAGCATGAGGAATCTGAATTTGCAGAGCCTTCATTACCAGCACCAAATTTGGAGATGAACCCGCTGTCATTCAAGGCCACAACTGTCCCGACAGTGCCAGCATTCTACCCAGCATTGATCCCTGTTCCTCTAACTCTTTGGCCTCTAAATGTTGCTAACGTGGAGGAAGCAGGCACAACCCATGAAATCCTAAAGCCCACTCCTGTGAATGGAAAGGAGGTTGTTAAGGCTGATGAGGTTGTCGGTATGTCCAAGCTTAGTATTGGTGAAGGTAGCTCTGGCTCCATGGAACCCTCTGCTCTTTCCCTTCAGCTTACCGGGTCGACAAATACAAGGCAATCAACTTTTCATGTGATACCACCAATGGCTAGACCGGACCTAAGTAAGAGAAACAACAGTCCAATTCATGCAGTTTGAGGAAACATGGAATATACCTGCTGGGTAAGTATTACAGATTGTATTAATGGTCCCAATACCCTAAATGTTGCGTAAGCTTCTCAGCATGTACTTCCGTAACAGCTTCTAAGTTAGGGTACGTTTGGTTCGTTGAATCATTTGGTTTTGAACCGTTCGGTACGGAAAATAAGCTCGTTCAGGTGTTTAGTTGGTTGAATGGAACTAAACCATTCGAGATGAGATGATTCAAGAAATAGAAATATTTCATGTTTATGCTCTATCATCTCGGGAAAAAAAATCACGAACCACACCGTTCACTCGAATTACAAGGCGCGCACGGAAAAAAAGACATGATTTACGAGTTTCAAATGATCATATTTTCTAAACCGAGTATCCGATTTACGATCCGATTGAACCGTTGTGTTCCTTGTCATTTAATCAACAAAACAAGACCACTCTTGGCATATTTTACTGCAAAAAATATTATTCATATATCATCCTATCCTACCAACCAAACACCATCTTGAACCATCTAGAACCATCCTATCCCACCAACCAAACAAAATCATATATCATCCTATCCCACCAACCAAACATCATACTTGAATCATCTCATCCAGGACGATCACATCCTACCTGTACCATCCCATCCTATTCAACCTCATCCCACCAACCAAACGCACCCTTAATATATCACCATCTTATGTTATTTGTCATTGATAAAAGTAGAGACATTGTCAATGAAAGTACCCTATCATTTGCCTGTCATTAATCTCGGACTATATTGTTGCCTGCTGGGATGCTATATGCATATACCTTTTCGGATACATCTTCCGTGCTTTGGAGAAAATGATTTGTAGGTTCTGACACATGAATGTTTTTAGACTGAGACATATGCTGTCTTTCTGATTACAAATTTACAGATAGGTGGGTTTATTAATGTTACTAGAAAAAACTTGTTGGAAATTTGGCACATCTCTTTGATCCCTAAATGTTGATAGAATGATTTGGGTGTAGGGGGTGTTAGAGTATATTGGGATATATTCAGATATGGTAGTTTATGATTGATTGTAATCCCAGATACCTGCCTTATCTCTAGGAGACTTTTTGCCATTCAAATATTGTACTTTATATAATCCGCACTCGAGGCTCAGTAATACAACAATTCACATTAAACCAATTCTATTTTTCTACATGGTATCGTGCCGCGCGTTCTCGAGCCGCCCTCCAGCGCCCCGCCGCCTACGGGAGATGCTTCGATCTCTATGATCTCTCCGGGCCGCGCAACCCGTAGTTTAGAGTTTGTGTCGCGATCATCCGATCGGTTTCAATTAGATTTTTCTCCGATCATTTTCAGATCGGCATTTTTCTTTGGTTTCTCGATCGAGATCGGTTTGTGTCGCCACCGCCGCCGATCTCACGCGCTCTACTCCGACATCGGCGTCGACTCCACCGCCATCTCGACCGTGTGGCATAGTCGGCTCGCGGCGCTCAGGACGCCACGTGTCGCTGCCCGCCACTCCGCCCACGATGCTCCACGCCGATTCGCCGTCGCCACCACCAATCGGGATGCCTCCACCACGACGCCTCGCGCGCCCTTGGTCCGATCACCGACAGCGCGGTTCCTCCCGGCCCCGTGATGTTCATCCATGAGTGCGCGTGTCTCATCTCCCACCGAGGCGCGCCGCATCACCTCCTCGGCCGCAATGTCGCCCCCGTGGTCATCGCCACCACGGCCACCATGTCTTTCCAGCGCGGTCCGTCCAACAAGTGGCTCTCGCCACTCTACATCGCCGTTCCGTGCATCAACGACCCTTCGCCGATCGACACCACCTTTCTTCGGGCGCGCCATCGCTTTAGTCGTCGGCGCACATGGTCTTCGCCACGCTGACGGGTTCTTCACGGCTTCTTGAGCACCGCGTCGCGTCACCTCCGGATCGTTCGCCCCTCGCACCCTTCCGCTCGCCCAAAGACAACCGCCGCCGCCGCCGTCTCTTCCCGACTACGCTTGTCTACTCCAAGCAACCGCGGGCTACATCGGCATCTTCTACCCCACACCGCATGTGTGCCGCAATCGCTCTCGAGGCTTTCTGCTGGTCCTCGGACATCGGCGCATGGTTGGACCCTCTCTCTAACACGTCCGATATTGGCAACACCGGTGCGTGCCTTCATCCCCGACGCATTCCTGGGCCTGGCAAACCCGGTGCACGCCTCGTCAGTGGCGGCCTCGATAGCGTCTTCGGCATCGACCTTCTACCTCAATGATTGCCTCGATCAGATCACCGTCTTCTTCCCCGGGTCTCCTTGCGCCCGTCACCATGGCGCCTGCCTTGCGCGCGCTTCGTGTCGCGGCTACTTCATCACCAGCAACCCCGACTACGGCTACATCGACCACGGCTATCTCACGCACAACATCTTTGACCACGGCTACTCACCTCGCTCTTGGCTACCTCGACATTGGCACAAAGGCTACCATCTGCATGAGCAACTCGCCGCTTTCTCCACTCATAGCGCTCGTGAAGCTCTTGCTGTCCATGACGCTACCGCTACGATCGCGGGGATGTTAGAGTATATTGGGATATCTCTAGATATGGTAGTTTATGATTGATTGTAATTCTATATACCCGCCTTTATCTCTAGGAGTGACTTCTTACCCTCCAAACATTGTATTTTATATAGTCCGTCCTCGAGGCTCAGTAATACAACAATCCACATTAAACAAATTCTATTCTTCTGGGGGGTTGGTATATTTGCCTTTGATGATCAAGGGATGGTGATCTTGTAGTGGCTCCACAAGGAGATCATTCCTGATATTTGAAATGCTGCATTTCTTGCAAGCACACCTACTGACTAGTGACTTCTGAATCTGTCAAGGTTCTCTTATTGCCTATATAGTAGTTATAGAAAGAGGTTGTTCATCACTGCCCCACCCCAGTTAAGCTGATTCATTCTTTCATAGAAGCAGTATACGGATCCTGAACAATAGAACTGAAACTGAAAAGAAAAGAAACAATGCGAGGTAGCTATTAGAAAGGATTCTTCACAGTGGTGTCATTATTTCTCTGCTCTCCTTTTCATTTTGGGTGCCCACTTCGTCTATCTGATGGTTGTGTTTCAGATTCAACCATTGTTGTTTAGCCTTTTCTGCAAGCAGGTTTAGGATATTTGAGATGGAGAAATGCAGCAGGTCTGCAAATTCCTTTGGATCGTCGCTTTTTTCCCGAAAATATGATTCATCACATCTGTCAGCTCAGTTTTTAGAATCTTGCAAGTTTTCCCGAGTTGAAGCATATAAAATCAGAATTATGGGAATGTTGACTTGACATGATCCTCTTAGAAACCTATTTACAGAATGTGAAACGTATAGAGCCACTGTTTATGTGGAATAGTATTGTTATGGTGTTGTCTGCTGAATTCTTTTCTTGTTTACTCAATAGCAAGAATCTGGATTCCTGAAGGGTCTGTCTCTGTACTCCTATCTCTTTTCATCCTCGTGCGATGAGCTTACTCTCTTTCAATTCTATGTTCGTCCAGATGCCACAGGTCACTGCAGAAGATGAAGGGGGATCATGCTGCTGTGATACACTAGAGGCCTATTTTCAGGTAACAATGCCCTCTTCTCCGCTGCTGCTTTTACCTGCTTGCAGGCCTACAAGATGTCTAAATTACTGTGCTACCATATGGTTGATTCAGTTGGCGTGACAAGTCTGTGAAAATGCGGTGAATTCAAGCGGGACGAGGGGATTGATCTGATGGTGTGCTGTCCAAAATAATCCTAATATCGTAAATGAGAACAGATGGGTATCAAATGCAACTCTACGAGAAATATGTCTGCTCTTACTAGTAGCATGATTGAACCATAAATATACCTGGAGTTCCGCACCTCTGATCCTTTCAAGTCCAATAATAAATTTCCCTTTCCTTTCCTTTTATTTCCAAGGCTCTTGTCTCTTTGATCTTAAGAAGGTTTCATTTCTAGCATACCTTAACTTGTTTGGGACTAAATGCTTTGTTGTTGTTGTTACACTCGAGAAAATTTCTTATTTACCATACAAATTTACCGGTTTCTTTGATCTGCCATCAAAAAACTTATTTGATCTTTTTCCGTCTTAGCATCTTTTTATGAACTATTAATTTTTGGAAGTGAAATGAGAGACAACGTAGGTGTAGCAATAGAAAGGAAATGAGAGACGGCATAAAATTGCGAGGAAAAAATTATTCAAAAATTACACAATCACGTCCACTGTCTAAGAAGTCTTAAAAAAATTCATAATTTCTAGAGCTCATTTTCTATATTAAAAAATTCCTACAAACAATATACTTGGATGATTTTTCGAGAAAAATTGAGAATGAATAAAATTATAAAAAAATTACACAAGTAAGTACATTATGTCTGGAGGTGCCACAAAAAATTTCATATTTTTTTGAGCTCATGTGCTATATTTATAAATTCTTACAAACAACACGAAATTAAACTAATTAATTACCAATAAATTAAACTAATTAATCGCTAACTAATCAGAAGGCTCATGACTGGCCGGACGAGGGCATGCTAGACGCATCTGGCCCATCACCAGCCGGACGAGGCCACATGTCGGATGTCCGCCCGTCACCGTCGGATGAGGCTCCATTTCGCTATTTCGCCACGGTGGTTACTATTTCGTAATTTCGCTTGCAAACGTGCTATTTCAGCCAAAAATTCAATGATCCAGTGGCACCAAGGGTAAGAACAGTTTTTCAGTGACAAATCAGGAGACTGGTAACTTTGTATGACAAACAAGGAATTTATTCTTTAAACTCAGATTAATAATTTGATTAGTTCAAACAGATGATATCCTCTATAGAAACAGATCATGATTATAAATTTGGAGGTTATTCTTATTAGAACCTGAAGACAAAGGATGGTTAAAGCGCTGGAGTAATACAAAGTATAATCCACAAGTTTTTTTTGGTCAGATGTTCACTTGTTGACTACGAAATTCCTTGGCTGCTATACATGTTGGTTCTCTTCAATGGAAAAACAGATAAAAATAACAAGGAAAATAATTCTCTTTACTTTATCTTCGATTGATTTGGATATATATAGGTTGATTACCTGATTTCTTTGTTCTTTTTTCCCCTCAATGATTGATCGAATTCAAGTCTATTATATTATTTTCAAATATCAATGTAATGCAGTATATGCCCGCATAGTTGCGCAGGAAACTCAGCTAGTTATGTCATATTTTACTGTTGGTGGCACTCTATCCTGCTGAGTTGTAATCATAGTATAAATAGAGCATTTGCTAAAATCTCTGAATAACATAAAAAAGTATGTTGTGCCAAAAATCAACGAAAGGAACGTGTTATACAATATTATCATGTGTACTTGAATATTTGAGGATGTGTGATTAAATTTTGGGGATAAATTAATGAATTCCTAATCTCTAAGTAACTTGTGGATGTGGTACATCTCACTTGAATTAGTAGTTGAAGAGTTGTTTCCTGAAGAAATGGAATTGAATAGTTGGAGTCAATGTCTTAAAAATTAAACAGATTAAATTGGGAATTCCATTAAATTGTGCTCCTTCCTCCTTATGATTAAATTTGATCTTCCTTTTGGTAATATGCAGTTACATTTTTTTTTTGTTGAGCCAATCACCATGTTGATGCTCAGTGGTTGACTATGATTATTAATATATTGTCTTTGCTGCTGCTGCTGTTAATTTACAGTGCACAAACATTTCCTGTAGTTTATTCTTTATTACCGTATATATATGTTTTTTTTGAACGATAAGGCAGGAGTTCTGTCATTTTCATTAAAGAGAGGAAAAAACAAGTTCAAGAGAACAAGGGAGAAACCCCAGCGGGAGGGAAGCCGTAACTAAGACACGCCTTACGACAACAACACTAGAGTAAGGGACGCCAACTAGCCAACTCTAATAACACCCTAGCCAGCCCTGTCGCACAAACACAACAAAGCTAAGGGAAAGACAATGCCTCCCAACCAACCCGCAGGAGCTTCGAACTGGTAGAACCGGACAGCGTGGAAGACGCCCTAGCACCGACGTAAGAGAGAAAGAGGCGGTGCAGGTAGGACCACACGCTAACAGGGCCACCGGTGAGGAGCTTCGAAAGAATTGGGTGAGGAAGCAGATCTTTCTCTCGGCGATGACAGTGGATGACGTAGAAACGAAGGACGGCAACTCCGCCTCCTCTCCCCCTCCGCCCACGCGGCTCAATCAAGGTGAACTGGACCAACTGCTACGAAATGGGGCCTCTGGGACAGTCGTCTTGCACCTCTTGTGCATCGAGACGACCCTTCGACGGCAACAGCCCTCTACTCGGGCTCTTCCAACAACAACAGCCCCCTACCTGGGCTCTTCTGATGGCCGGCCTGCAACTTCTCAGGACGACGACCAACACATGAGGTGCCCTCGACATAGCAGCATGAAAAGCCGACCTTCTCCTCTCAGTCTATATGTTAACTGTATAAATATGTCTGCTGACGAGTTGACCTTTTTTTGGCAAATGATGGGTTGACTAATTAGTAGGGCATAAACTGATGGTCGCACATATAAAATTGTGCAGATGTGCAACTTCAAAATTTTAATCCTCTGGAGCTTTTGATTTGATGAAAGCGCATCTTCTCCGGTGCATGCATGTCCTCCATTATTCGATGAAAAAAATGTTCCTTGAGCTAGTCTCCAACTAACATCTAGAGCTGCAAGTACTTATATACATATAATACATCTTTGATCTTTGAACTTCGTCTGCAGACAATGGCCGGCAAAATAAGGACTCATGGGCGTACCAGTTCATCGAAGATAATCAAGGTAACAATTGTCAACTTGACGATCAATTCAAGATATCTTGCTAGCTGCCAAGACATTGACAATCTTCTTTCTTTCGATGAATAAAATGCAGTCTTAATTCTTAACAATGTACTACATTGATGCTACTGTAGTACTATTTCGTAGTGTCATTGTTCCTAACCAGAAAAACGTGTACTGATGTCTTCTTGATTCCTAGTCAATATTTTCTACCAGTGGTCATAAATTCTGAAGAAACTTGTGCCCAGATAGCCATGCATGCCAAGCCAAATATTTCTCACCATCATCATGCACGATTTGATTTGATCTGAAATGAAATCTCGCAGGATCCAGAGGATGACGAGATCGCAGTTCGTCTAATTCGTCCTAAAATATGACAGACGAAGTTCGTCAACATAGAGGTGTACACGATTCGATCAGATTGTCAATTTTTCGTAGACCCGGAGGAGTTAAAAGATGCCCGTGTGAAACAAGCTGGTTTTTAATGGATCATCGATCGGTGTCACGCAAGATCCTTGATACCTAATGAGATCTTGAGTTTATGTTTATCTTCAGATTGATCATGACCTTCGATATCGGTCTGACCTGCACGTAGTTTCTTAGCACGATGTCTAGATGAATCTCTCATAAGTGCACCATGTAAATTGAATTCCCCATTTAAATTTTGTGAATGAGTCGTCGTCGAGGTTCTCATCCCCTGTTGGCTGTTGCTCCATCAGTCCCTGCTGGCAGCTCGACATCCATTCCTAACCGGTTTCCGATTAGAACTATTGGAAGAGTGGTGAGGACCTATTGGTGGGTGGAGTTACGAATGCGTCCCGTATCTACAAGGCTTTAAATCATGGTGTCTATCTCTGCACACACGAGTGTATCTTGCTAATTGCGAAAAAAAGCAAAAACTAGTGGGAGAGTTTTTTTTTTTTTTTTCTGAAGGGTGCTGTTGGTTATCGTAGTCATCCTCTAGGTCAGTTTGTAATACATGAATTTCATAAAGCAATATAATTTCTATAGGAATCAATCCTTCGAAATTATTTCCTTCCTGAAAAATCTACAATTAAACCCACGTAACATGTAGTTAATGGGACTCAAATGGTGATTGTTAGCCACAAGATACGGATACAATATGAGTTGGACTAGCCATCAGTTAGTTGGCAAGGATTTTTTTTTTTTGGAAATAATTACTTCGGACATCCCAAATCATGTATCTTTTATGATACATGATACACTCGGACTTTTTGAATTTTGGCCATCAATCTCTACCGGCAACTAAAAGCCGACACTAATTCCTGACCAATTACCAATTGGAGTTTGGAACCACTAAAAGAGTTTTGGGAGATTTTTTGGAAAATAATTATTCCGCCCGACAGAAAGCGAATGTCTTTTATAATACATAATATTGTTAAAATTATTAGATTTTGACTACTAATATATGGAAAAAAAATTTGACCACTAATATATATCTTGATAGCTCGAAATCAATGGTACGAGGAGTGGGGTGACCATCACCGTCTTGATTTCTTACCCTGTGATGACCACATATGTGAGCATCATATCTAGGTCAGGTGGCTCGAGAGTGCACGGTAAATGACGCTTTTCTAATTCTTATTGGTTCTGGCAAAGCTAATTGTACGTATCAAACATGCATGCCAGAAAGAAAGTTCTAGGTCACAGTCCCAGCCGGCGAATTTGTAAGCCCTGATTAGCTAGCTTATCTCTCAGTACTTCCTTGGTCATCATCATGGGAGATGCAAATATATGCAGATCTTTGGCGTCAGTCAAGGGCTCGCTCGATACCTCAGCCAATCTCGCAAATGGCGACCTTGATGGCTACGTATATTCTCCATGAGCACAAGAACAAATGTCGTCAAATCAAATGTAATAAACAAAACCAAGCGAAACAAACACCTTACAAAATAACATCTACAAATAAACCCTACGTAGTTAGCGGGACTTAAACCATGGCCACTAGATTCGCAAAAAAAGTTGACCGTTAGCGATAAGACACAGGTGACATATCAGTTGGACGAGTTTTGGCTGTTTTGGCACTGTTTGCATTTGTTTTAGCAAATCTAGCCTCCACGTCCGATCAAATTGAAAATGGCACCACGGTGCCGCGCAGATGCGTCACGTGCCCTAGGGGCACGCTGTAGGCAAGTTTGGCCCTAGGGGCACGACAATGGCATGTTTGGCCCCCCGGGGAATGAATGCCCCCCTTGAATTGTTTTTTGTTCCAAACGAAAATCTATGATTTCGGGCACGCCCGGATCCTCGTCCCCGCATGCATGAAAAACCCAGTACGTCGCATGCGCGAAAAGCCCGATGCTTCAGTCGTGGGAGGGAATCAGATTCCCTTTAGTCGCTTCGCGGTCGGCTTTGGCGCGGCTATAAAACCCGGCGATGCGCTCTCATTTTTTTTTTTGAAAAAGGGAAACCCGGATTTTGATTGAAAGCATATAAAGGTGCTCTGCTTTGTGCAATGATTGATCCAGGTTGTTGTCACTTGCGTCTGGTGGTTTAGTTGGTCTTGCAGGTGGCTTAGGTTGTTGTTTAGTCGTGTTTTTTGTGATACGCTCTCATTGCTCCACACCAAAACCATTTCGCTCTGCGTAGAGAAACATAGAGGTTTGAACAAGCGAGAGGCAGTGCGATCAGTCGAAATTAGTTCCATTTTAGTTACCGATTTGAGAGTGCTTAGAGAAGTGTTTAGCAATCCTTTTAGTAGAGTTAGTTCGACATCAAGCGAAGATCTTATGTTGAATAAAAATAAAATTTATAACGAGGACAACACAAATGGTGTCGGAGGAGACACAAAAGAAGTCACTATGTTCGCTCTCAAGGGCTAAAAATTCTCACCTTAATCGAAGGAAAAAGGGGAAGATCTAGATGGTTGATCGTGGTGGGTCCAAATTATAACAACCAAGATTTAAAAAAGGGGTTTGTGTCAAGTACAATAAAACTGAAATTCAGAATATAAAATAAAATAAAATTAGCAATTTAATTTTCATACGATTTCCTAAGTAAAATATCTAAATAATTATAATTCAGAATAAAAATTAAACAAAAAATTCTAATTAGATTTGTATACGAAATCCAACCCAAGTGTAACTGAAATTCAGAATAAAAAATGAAATTTGAAATTTGATTTGCATACAAATTCCAAGGTAGAATCCTTAAATAACAGTAATTCGAAATAAAAATTAAAGAAAAACTAGCAATTGGATTTGTATACGAATTCCTACAAAAATATCCTAAATTTGGAATAAAAGTAAAATAAAATTTGCAATTTCATTTCCATACGAATTCCAAAGTAAAATCCATAAATAACTAAAATTTAGAATAAAATAAATAAAATTAGCAATTTGATTTATATACGAACTCCAATAAAAAATAACTGATATTTTGAATAAAAATAAAAGTTATAATGAGGATAGTACGAATGGTCTCGGATGAGACTACGAAAGAGTGCAACTGCATCGATCTGTCGTGCAAGAAGACGTTGACCCACGAGAAAGCGAAGAGTCGCGGCGGCGACGATGAAGATGACGATAATATCATGTTGCTCATCTTAGCCGTTCAACGAGAATAATTTCGTGCTGCTCGCCGGAGTCATTAAAGAGAAAGTTCAGAGTTGAATGAGCCAAGGGCCGTGATGGCAAGCAGTGACACTACTACAAAACAGATCATAGTAGACGCCTCATCACAGACGATTCCTTTGGAATCGTCTGTGTTGTCTTATCACAGATGGTTTACGAACCGTCTGTGATATGTCGTCATATCACAGACGGTTTGTGTCACGAACCGTCTGTGATACTTCACAGACGGTTCTTAATATGAACCGTCTGTGATAATGACCTCATCACAGATGGTTGGTATTAAGAACCGTCTGTGTCTGGGATTTTACCATAGCTTGATTTTGAAAAATTTGAAGCTATAGTAAAATCCAAGTCACAGATGGTTCTTAATACGAACCGTCTGTGATGCTGTGATGAGGTACTTATCATAGACGGTTCGTGATATGAACCGTCTGTGATTTATCGTCACAGACGGCTTTTGTATGAAACCGTCTGTGATTCGCAACGCGGGAGTTCGAAAATTTTGAACGCGTGCACGGGAGGCAAAATATTTTGGTGTTGTCCTTATATATTATAGCCGAGTCAAGGTGGGACGCGCTCAGTCTCGCACTCCCGCAGTCCCGGTCCTCCTCTGGGCTCAGTCCTCCCTTGCTCCTGCAGTCCTCCTTCAAGCTCCGGCTGGTCGCTGCTCCTCCGGTCCTCCCGCAGCTCCCGGCCCCCGCTACTCCTCCGGGCTCCAGTCCATCCTTGCTCCCGCAGTCCCCAACCTCCGACGCGGTCTTCCTCCCCAACAGCTGAGAGTTGACGCCGACACCAACGCCGACCTCCTCTAGTCCTCCTTCGATGCCGACATCCTCTAGTACTCCTCCGACGCTGACGCCGACCTCCTCCAGTCCTCCTCCGACGTCGACATCTTTGGTATATGGGGTTCTGTTGGTACTTTTGTATATGAGCTTCTGTTAAATTCAGATCCAGATTTGTATGTATGAGCTTGTGGTACTTGTGTTAGATTCATATCCAGATTTCTGTTAGATTTACCTCCAGATTCTACTTCTGTTGGTACTTGTATATATGATCGAGTGTATGAGTGTATCCATGGCTTGAGAAATTTATTGGGAGGCTTGGGAGTTGGGAATCCATGTATGTGTATCCATGAATCCATGTTTGGGAGGCTTGGAAAATGGCAGTGTATGTGTATGAAATGACAGTATTTTTTTTACAATAGAAAAAACTATCACAGACGGTTCTGAACAAGAACCGTCTGTGATAATTACTATCACAGACGGTTCTTGTTCAGAACCGTCTGTGAAAACAGACTATCACAGATGGTTACCGTCTGTGATAATTACTATCACAGACGGTTTTTGTTCAGAACCGTCTGTGATAGCTATTTCCACAAATGGTTTGAAAACCGTCTGTGATGACCGTCTGTTATCACAGACGCATAAATACAGATGGTTCACAAAATCGTCTGTGATGACGGTTTAGAACTGTCTGTGATGACGTTTTTTGTAGTAGTGTGAGCGTTAGCGTTATTGAGGAAGTTAATGGCCAAACAAGCTCGATGGCGTGGAAGCCCTAACAGAGAGGAGCTGAAGCTTTGCATTGAAGATGAGCTATGGACGATATAGGGTCATCGGGTGGCTAGGAGCCTGCCATCAATGGTGAAGGGAACAACATCACTGGTGATGGTGAAAATATTCCCCATATCATTAGATAACGAATAAAGCAGACATGCTAGCATCAGTGAAGATGGAAGGTCACCGCGGTTAGTGAGGAAGCTACACTATTGGATTGGCCAACATCAAAGAAGGGGAGCGACCGATATGAAAAAAGAGGACATCGGGCATGTATAACATCATGCATGTATATGTACATGCGTGCATACCTACATATAGAAGTACGGGCGTACAAAGCTAGAGGTGCAAAAAGCTTAGAGTAGAGATGGCGTGGGCATAGGGAATAGAATTGGGGCCATCAGAGAGAGTGTGACACATGTCCCCGGCAGGGATCGACAACAGCTGCATATGTATGCATGTTGATGTTGCAACGGTTAGCATTAAGAAATAATTAGGGAGAAGCAGAAAATAACTATTTGGTAAAGTATTGCATTGGAAGGGTTAGCAGTTGAGAGGAATCGATCAAAATTTAGGCTTGTTGTTAGAGGTTGAAGCAAAAAAACTATGACGACGAGAAGAGATAGAAGACACGGTTCGGTAGGGTAGCTGGCATGTGAGGGAAGATAAGTTCAAGGTAGGTCGTCAATGGTGCATTGATGCATACGTGAGCAATATACTCTAATACCATATAAACTAATAAGATAATTTACCGCACACATAATCAATGTATTTCTTGTTATTAAATAGATGTACATATGCATGCATAATTTTTTTAAAAAATTAACTAATAAAGTAAGAATAGGGGCATGCAACTATATGATGTATGCATGATGAAGAGTGATTACGTTTGTAAGAACCCTAACAACTTATTGTGGTCAATGATTTTCTACCATTGAAGCTCATACTTAAATTGTGTTCCTAGGGTTGTATTTTTCCTTCAAACTTCTATTGTCATTTCCAATATTTATGATATCTTAAAAATCTAAATATCTTACAAGATACGTAAATATATTCTCGAGCATTTACACAAAATACAAATAAATATAGCCACGCAAATGCATAGGCCACCCTACTAGTTAGTAGTAATTAAGTAGTCCTAATTATTTAGTGGTAATTAACTAGTCATATTTAATTAGTCCTAATTAATTATGCTTAATTAAATAGTAGTAATTATTCAATGGCAATTAATTAGTTGTATCTAATTAGTCACAATTTATTTGTCCAAATTACTTAGTTGTAATTAATGTAGTTGTAGTTAGTTAGTCATAATTAAAATAGTCTCAATTAATTAACCATAATTATTTAGTCGTAATTAATTAAGCTTAATTAAATAATAGTAATTAATTAGTACTAATTATTTTGGTTAGGTTGGGTAGTGTGGTTATTTTTCTAGGGTAGGGAAATGTAGACTGTGTAGTACGACCTGTTTGTTATATTGTGTACAGTAAATTCGGTTGTTACGGCTTTAGGTAATGTCGAAAACGCAAGACTTACTTGTGTTTTATGGCGACGGTTTCGTATGGGACGGACCCGATAGGTTGGATCTATCGAGATGTCAGTACAAGGTGGTCAGGGCGGAGGGCTAGATGCGATGAATATTCACGAGCTGAGGAATTGCATCCGGAGGGAGTTCGACACGAAGACAACAACAAAGAAGCTTGTCATCGAGGGGAGGGGAGGGCAGGGCGTGTGGGAGCTACTAAAAGTGAATGGTAGCATTGCATGGGGCTAGTACATGCAAATTGCTACCAAGCCCGAGGCGGCGATATACAGGAAGTCGGTGGTGTACGTGAATTTTGTGCACATGGTGCTAGCATACCTCGATGATGCTAGTACCTTGGGAAGTGGGGAATCATGGGCGGTGCACGAAGACGGAGCACATAATGTGCTCTTTTGGAGGAAGACTTCGAGAGAAGACCTGCACATAATTTTATGCAAAATGAGAGGGTGGGACAATGGTGGTCGGCCCGCATTGAATGCCACGAGTTCTTGCCGAACAAGCCGGACAGCTCGGAGTCCGACAAGGACGTCGACCCAGATTCAGATGGTAGCGAGGAGGACACACCCCAGGGTGGTGGCCTGGCCGACGGAATTGTGTCATCGGAGGTGCCCTACGTGACATCTCGATCGGGTGATCTAGCGGTGCCGTCACTCGTCATCGCCGCAAGAAGAGTCATAGTGGGGTTTGATGTCGACACTGTTAGTTGGGCAAACACTTTCCTAGCAAGGTGGCGTGCGCAAGCTATAGCACGACACGCCTTGACCATCACCGTGTGTACTAGGTGCACTAGTCCAACTCGTGATATTACGCGGTGAAGTGCCTTGTGGAAGGCTGCCCTTGCAAGGTCGCGATTGTGGTGAAATTCTTTGGCTTGGGTGCACCGATCCAACCCAGGACGTTATCAGTGGAACAACTTGAAAACTCGGTGGTGTATGAGGCATCTTGCATCTAACTTGTTCATCCAGTTCCATAGTCGGGGGCTAATGAAGACGTTCAAGGTGTTGTGCGTGCATATAAGGGAGAGACCTCGAGCATCAGACTACACGACATATAAGGGAGTCCCTTCCGGAGGCATAGGAGCGACAACGGGAGGGAAAAGACGGCGGACAAGACGACACGAGAGGGGCATCAAGGAGCCACATCAGTTTTTCTGGATGGATTAATCTCCACACTCCTGAGTTGGAGAAATGGTCTCAGTTGTACAATACCGATGTTGCGAGGCACGACATTATGACAACGAACATGTCTGAGGTGTACAACAACGTGCTGAAAGGTGTGCGGTGCCTCCCTATCACCGCGATAGTTGAGGAGACCTGAACGCGCACGGTCGATTACTTTGTAAATAGAGCCACCGTAGCGAGGCGACAGCTAGAAGAAGGGAAGCAGTGGTCCGAGAACATGCAGAGGTACATGGACCAGAAGATGCAGAAAGCTCATATGCACGACATCCAAGTGATCAATGACCTTAGGTGGAAGTATGAGATTCGACTAAGGCAGAAATATGTCAATAGTCATCCCAGGAGGACAAGAAACATGCTTGCACCCTCGGTGATGTGGCTACATGCACCTGCAACAAGTCGAAGCTCCTGCACAAGCCATACTCGTATGTGTACAAGGCGTGTGAGCAAGTGATGCAGATTTCTATGCCGTACATCTCCGAGTACTATGACATGCAACATCTTTTCGGGACATGGAATGCTGAGTTCCACTCATATGACGTGGACATGAACTATAGAGATCATTGGCGGAGGGGTGAAATGCGGTGCAAACATAGCCTTGAAGGCAAATGGGAAGGGACGACGGCAGATCGACGCTTTCAAAGCGACATGGATGACAATCGTGTGGGCCAAAGTCGTGCGAGGAAGTTCCAGATATGCAAGACCCTTGTCCACTCCATGAAGGATTGGCCCAACAAACCGAGCTCATCTACGTGTTATTCTGTGTCATAAGTAATTATAATGTTTGCATGTTAGTGCACCGTCATTTCATGTTAACAGGGGTTGTTATAATATTTGCGCGTTTGTGTACATCAATTCATGTTAGCAGGTGTTGTTATAATATTTGCCCCTTTCTGTACGTCATTTTATGTTAACGTGTACGTATTTTGACATTAGGTCGGCCTTCGAGATGTCGGACTCTGCAGACTTCTACGCGAAGATACCACGGAAGTGTAAGTGGCTTGTCGAGAGAACCAAAACCTACCCGGATTGTTCCATAAAGGATGCGCTAGTACCACCCAAGTTTCTACCCCCATAATGTGTGTGCGAAGAACCGGCTTGGATCATTCAGCCCATACACCCGACGACCGCTGCCCGAGCGTACCACACGTACGAGAATATCCTCGTGAGAGAATCTTACACACACATCGATTTTTTACATCTTAAATTGTATTTATGCATATCTCTAACTTCATCTATGCATAATGATAGCTGGAGATGCGTTGTAGCTTCTTCCAGTGGAACGACGGCTCGAACATGTACGATAGGACGTTCATCTAGCAAAAGTACATATTCAACTACGTGAAGCCACCCGAGGTCTACCAACGCTGGAAATCTTACGTACCCGGCCCTATTGAAGAGGCACCGATCAACAAGGGAAAGGCTCCTGCTAATGAGATCGACAGCCGTCCTAGCGCTCCCCATTGCCCTGGCATACTACGGATCGAAGAGGTAAGTGTGGTTCAATTTGCATCCGGATTATTAATTTCGCCTTACATTCTGCTAACATCATTCAATCTTCCAGCCCGTCTTGCAGAACAGTGCTGCCTTCGAGACTGGCAGCCGCTGTGGATAGTCAGGAGATAAGGGGAAGGGGCCAATAGGCCACCAAGACTAATTTCTATCCTCCTTTCTTTATTCCAAAAAGGCTCGTGTGTTTTCCGGATTGTTGATTTGTGCATGCTGTCGTTTCTAATAGACGTAACCAAACCCCGCACATCATGTAATTTGCAAATTACATTGCAAAGTCTCTCAAATTTTATTTTGAAATGTCATTAATTTCAATTTTCAAATTTTGTTCCCTAACTTCACATTAAATGACGACGAATGACGAACTTTACATGAAATGGCAATGGCACTAGGGTGTTACCGTGCCCCTGGGGCCATACTAGTGCTACACCGTGCCCTTAGGGTAGTGTCGTGCCCTTGGGGGCTAGACTTGCCTTGTTCGTGCCCTTGGGGGGCCGAACGTGCCAAAACCGTGCCCCTAGGGCACAAACGACGTGTTCTGGGCCTCTGGGGCGCGAACTTGGTAACTGTTGGCTTCAAGCCGAAACAGGTCCATGCAAAACCAAATTATGGATGAATGCACGGACGTGTAACCAAGAGACGGTCATCTAGGATATAGCCAAGCTTTGCATGCATGCTTGGTCTTTGATTCATATGATCCTGGAAGATCTTGCGAAGATATAGCAAGATCTCTCAGAAGATCATCTAGGACAGTGGACCTTACTGGGTAGAAATGGAAGCACCGATTTCTTTCAAAACATGTGCCTAACTTAATGTACAGCAGTAGACGTATGTCACGTTCCTTTTCACATTTTGTTACGCGATTGCTTTCGATCGACTCCCGGCCGGCCTCTTGCAAAATGCAAATTAAGCCATACAAAACACATATATAGTTTTTTAAGGCACACATAGAGTTGATTCTTTCCTCAAAACTAGTTAAGATTGTGCATACAAAACACACATATATTCACAAAGCAACACTCTGTTGCATGCGAACTCGAGTTTCTACCTCATTTCTTAAGTGAATGATAGAGCTCTTAGCGAAATTTCCAAAGAAAAAAATCACTCTCGTGTGTTTACAAAAAGAAGAAAGTTAAGTACTAGAGAACGATTTAAACGGTAGGGCAAACGGGGAATACTAGTAGTGACTATCCTAGTCTTCTAGTCGCGAGTTGCTAAAAATCTATGGTTTTTTTGGGTAAATGATCAGCTAGCAGGACATGTACGTTAAGTAGAAAATAGCTAATTCCATGTGTGTCAGGGCGGAGATGGCCCGAGGCTTACGGCCCAGGCCCAGTCCAGGAGAGTGAGGAGTCGGCCAGAGAAACCCTACGCCCACATCGCATCCTCCCTCACAGACTCGCCGCTCTCGCTCCTCTCGCTCGAACCCTACGCCCGCATCCTCCATCCATCACTCCTCTCTTGGGGACTCATCGCCTCCCACTCCCCTCACTCGACCTGCTAGCGCCACCCCCACTTTGGCCCCCTCTCGGTCCTCGCTTGCACCGACGACTCTCCGCCTCCACTCCCTTCGCTCGACCTGCCGATGCCACCCCCACTCCCGAGCGCCGCTCCAGCTCCTCCCTCGGTCCTCGCTCACGCTGGCGTCGCTTTGCTCCACTCCCCTCGCTCCTCGGCTCCTCGCTTGACCCGCTGGCGCCGCTCTGCCCCCACAACGCACTTCCAGCTCCCCGCTCCCTCAAGGCCTCGAACACGTCGGCGCCGCTCCTCCCCCACTCCCCTCGGCCCTTGCTCAACCCGCTGGGGCCACCCCCACTCCGCAGCGCCCCTCCGGCTCCCTCGATCCGCTTGGAGGTAATTTTTATCCACTATGTTTTGCTGTTTGTTTTGGCCAACTTGGCAAAGCTAGATGGGTTAATTTATTGTGAAGGAAAGAACAAAATGATGGTCATCTCTCCATCGTCCTAATCATTGATCAGAGTTCATGTTTCCTTCCGTTAAATAATCCCTTGCCAGTTGCTTCATTATGACTTGTCTTTTGAAGCAATGAGCGATCAATTTTTTTACTACTGATAAATTCAAAATGCTAATGATAAGAGGCATAAAGCATAAGGTGATATGGAATTGGCCCATCGAGCTAAATGGGCTCGGGCTGGCATGGCACGACCCGAAAGGCTGTCGGGCTATGTCTGGGCTGCCTAGCCGGCACAGTCTGTTTAGTTCGCAGGCTAGAATGGGTTGTGTTAGCACGGGCTCATGTTGGGCTGGGCCGGGCCGCCCATTTGGCCAGCTCTAATGCAGCCATTTGAACATTAATAAAATTCTTTATTATAGTTTCAATATACTTATCTCATTTTTATAATTTTTCATATGTATTTTTGAATTCTACATATTTTCTGATCTTTTGGATTTTTTTTGAATTTTCGGGTCTAATGGGCTAAGTGGACCGAAATTGACCCGTGGGGCTAAATGGGCTTGGGCCGGCATAGCCTGGCCCGAAAGGCCATTAGGCCGTGCCTAAGCTGTCTGGCCGGCACGGCACGACCCGTTTAGTTCGTAGGCCAAAATGGGCCATGCTGACATGGGTCGGGCCGCTCATTTGGTCAGCTCTAGTATTGCTCAACTAAGCTATATTTGGTTGCCATGTTTTATCTACTTTTTCGTATCATTAAACATGGAATTCAAATATCATTTCAATTGTGCATTTGTCTTGTACTTTTGTTATGCTCAGTGTGAATAATATTTGGCGTTAGTTATAGTCACTTAGTTTTTAGCCCGATGCTTCGCGGAATCCTGGCTCCACCACTGATGTGTGCTATAGTTAGCTAGGATATAGCATGCAGTCTGGCAGATATGCATGGAGGCCCCTACAGTCATTTTTATATTAGAAGAAAATATGTACAAGAAAGACAAAATAATATACGACTCCCCACGCAAGGGCCAATTATCTAAGAGAGTCTAGCCAGCTAAATATCATGGGTTTAAGAGTATCTTTCACTCTATGTACATGCACAGTAATCTCCTTTTGGAAAAGCAATTTGCAAGTGTCAATATTCGCGTCTCTATTACCAAAAACTTTCCCGTTTTGTTGCTTCCAAATATGCCAAGCACCAATAATGAAAACCTCCATGAAAAAAGACTGTTGGAAATTATGTTGGGAACATCTAGAGAAATTCCATCGAAACTGCCAAAGTAATTCCAAGATAATGCCAGCAACGGCTACTGAAGGGGCACTGAAAAAAAGAGATGCATTAGAGTTTCTTCCACCCCTGCTGGCATAGAATGCAGTTGTGCCTCCGCTGGAGCATGTTTCTAGTGTTTAACCGGTCACTCAATAAGAGCCAAGCAAAAACCTTCAATTTCATGATACATTTATTTTTCCATATCCAGCCAAATGTGGTGCCTTGATGATAGAAGGTATAATACATCTTTGAAGAGTATGGATCAGCCCACCGCATTTATCTCTTCCATTTGGATCAATCTGGATACTTACCAGCTGATTTTGCATTTGATTGTACTCCTCAAAGGCTTGACCAGACATTGGAATGTTGAAGAGGTCCTGAACATCATTTGCTGTGATGTAATCTGTAACCGAATATGCATGTACATATTATGGAGCTAGCAATAGCTAGCGTGCATTTAGAACCCTGACACGCTACTACTGTTTGCTTTGGTACGTGTGAGAGGTGTGTTTCTGTGCTCTCCTGAAACTAAATGAAACCGTGTATTTTAGGTTAAGCGGTACAGTTAGTAGTGAAGTCACTGAACGCTTGCCCTAGTCTGAAGCAGAAAACCCTGTGAAGACTGAAGAAACAGAAATTAGTAGGCACGCACGTTGACTGACACCGTGTTTGAAGCTGAGGTAGTTCCTTCGTCTAACAGCGTATGTTCATCTTTTATATCTTGGGAGAAAACAACAGAAGCGTCAAACTGAACGTTAATTCTACACCTAGTCTTCAACATATTTTTACTTTTACTAGAATGGACAAGAGAAACTTTGTCATGCAGACGCAGACACGTCCATAGTTTGCACAGCTAAGCGAACATCCTTGCAAATATGTCTGCCTCCATTAAACATAATAACGGTAGGTGCACTTCGCTTTGCTTATTAGAAACCTGCACATTTGCATCTGAAAAACTTGACATGCAGCCACCTCAGCTCACTGCAACAGAATCGCCCATTTGCCTCAGGTAAATGAGGCAATTATTGGATCAGTACATATATGTCACAATCAACTAGCATTGTTCCCAATTTGCTGTCATTGTCTCCAACGCTGTTTATGAATATCAAGATGGGACAAAGTGACAGGAAATCTAAAAAATATTTCAGTGCTAAGTATTATTGTAATATACTATTTCTATTCCCTGCTTCGGTCAAAGGGTTAACTTACCCCATATCATATATGCAATGCAGCACCCAAATACAAAGACCTTCCTGTCGCTGGTCTGCAACTGTTCAGACAGCCACCCTGCACTCCTGCGGTAACTAGACCACAAAAAGACCCAGTATGGTCAGTACAGTATACATGCATATGTACAGAAACCAACACGTATTTTTTTCTCTCTGGTCAAACAATAGAAAACGAAACTAAACTACCTAGCTACGTAAGTTTAATTGATGGACGATCTCCTATATATATGGGTGCAAGTGCAGAGTGCAAACACAACACCCTAATCACCAGCAAATCACATCTCTTGGGGATTAAGTGGTCTTACAGCGCTTAAACGCGTTGCTAATGGCGGTGGTTTACGTGTTGTTCTTTGCGCTGATCGCCTCATGTCATGCACACGGCGCGTATGGTGGTGGTCATCCATGGCCGGCGCCCTCTGGCCTCCCCGGTGACCTCGGCGCGCTCGCCGCGGCGGGGAAGCTCCGGACCGACCCCAACGCCACCGTGCCGGCCTCGATGGATTTCGGCAACATCATGACGGCGCTCCCGGCGGCGGTGCTCTTCCCGGCGTCCCCGGGGGACGTGGCCGTGCTCCTGCGCGCCGCGTACTACGCCCCCGGGCGGCCGTTCACCGTCTCGTTCCGCGGCCGCGGCCACTCCGTCATGGGGCAGGCCTTCGCCCCCGGCGGCGTGGTCGTCCACATGCCGTCCCTGTCGTCGTCCTCAGCCGCGCGCATCAACGTGTCGGCGGATGGCCGGTACGTGGACGCCGGCGGAGAGCAGATGTGGATCGACGTGCTGCAGGCCACGCTGGAGCGCGGCGTGGCGCCGCGGTCGTGGACGGACTACCTCCACCTCACCATCGGCGGCACGCTCTCCAACGCCGGCGTCAGTGGCCAGGCGTTCCGGCACGGCCCCCAGATATCCAACGTGTACGAGCTGGACGTCATCACCGGTACGTGCGCGCCACACACAAACACAATATATCCATGCACCACTCTAGCAAGCAACGCTTCCGTTTACGTATACCACACAGCATTACTGCAATGATGCAATCGATCGCTAGCTTGTTCAGATGCAACTCGCAACTATAACTAATCTGGTTTAGTAATAATTCGTTACCTAGTACAGTGCACATTACTTAGGATTAGTGATTAATTAGTGCGTACAAGTTAATGTCCAGCTGCATGCACCGTACCGGCCGCGACCGGCGTCGACGTCTTTAATTAGATTTGCTGTCTCGCAACGATGCGTTGACTTTGGCATTTTCCGCGGTTAATCACTCTACTCTAGTAGTACTACTTTGCGCTGTGGCTTTGCGTTGACTCGGTGCAACGCGCGCGCTCGCACTGCAGGCTACGGGGAGATGGTGACGTGCTCCAAGGCGCTCAACTCGGACCTCTTCGACGCGGTCCTGGGCGGGCTGGGTCAGTTCGGCGTCATCACCCGCGCACGCATCGCGCTCGAGCCGGCGCCGGCGAGGACGCGGTGGGTGCGGCTCGTCTACACCGACTTCGCCGTCTTCACCGCCGACCAGGAGCGGCTCGTCGCGCCACGGCCGGACGGCGCGTTCGGGCCGATGAGCTACGTCGAGGGGTCGGTGTACGTGAACCATAGCCTCGCCGCCAGGCTGAAGAGCGCGGGGTTCTTCTCCGATGCCGACGTGGCGAGGATCGTCGCGCACGCGGCGGAGAGGAACGCCACTGCCGTGTACAGCATCGAAGCGACACTGAACTACGACAATACCACGGCTGCATCGGTGGATCAGGAGCTCAGGTCGGTGCTTGACGAGCTGAGCTTCGAGAAGGGGCTCGCGTTCGTGCGCGACGCGTCCTACGTGGAGTTCCTCGACCGGGTGTACGGCGAGGAGGTGGCGCTGGAGAAGGTCGGGCTGTGGCGAGTCCCGCATCCCTGGCTCAATATGTTCGTGCCGCGGTCGCGCATCGTCGACTTCGACCGCGGCGTCTTCAGGGGCATCCTCCAGGGCACCGACATCGCCGGACCTCTCATCGTGTACCCAGTCAACAAATCCAAGTACGTACGCACACTTGTAACTTCATCTCTCTCTCTCTCTCTCTCGGTGAGTGAGAGTGACTCGGTGTATAAGAACGTATTGACTCGTCTCCGATTCGCTCCGTCATTCGGTTCAGGTGGGACGACGGCATGTCGGCGGTGACGCCGGCGGAGGACGTGATCTACGTCGTGTCGCTGCTCTTCTCGTCGGTGGCGAACGACCTGAAGCGGCTGGAGGCTCAGAACCGGAGGATACTGCGGTTCTGCGACCTCGCCGGGATCGGGTACAAGGAGTACCTGCCGCGTTACACGAGCCGCGGCGATTGGATCCGGCACTTCGGCGGCAAGTGGGATCGGTTCGTGGAGATGAAGGACAAGTACGACCCCAAGAAGCTGCTCTCACCTGGCCAAGACATCTTCAACTAATTACTACTAACTCATATATCTTGGATTAATGTGGAGTTGTATAGCAGTTAACTGGAAAGATATGCCAATGTAAAGTTTTCGGATCCCTGATATACTATTACAAAACAAATTCTCCCTTCCATACCATTACATTTCACAAATGTTACCTTTTTTTGCTACTGTCGTTAAATCCGTTAGTTTTTTGTCGTCAAATTTATCCAAAATACTCAAATTACCCTCGTCTTCGTCCTCCCTCCCCTTTCTCTCTCTCCTCTTACCTCCATCATCCCCGGTCCTTATCCCGCCGGCATACGCTCTACGTCATGCCCTCCCTCGGCCAGATCCAACCACTCGTCGCACCCCTCCCCTGGCCGCCTCCTCATCTCCCTCCCCCCGTCGACTCGGCCGCCTCCCCACCTCCCTCGCCGCCACCAAGCCAGCATGGCCTGCGCCGACGACCCCCGCTTCTCCTCCCCCTCCGCCGTCCCTTCCCCTTCAGCTCCGGTGTCTGCGCCGCCATGGCCATGACGAGTTTAGCTTCCCTCTCCTCCTCCCCCTATGCCCTCCCGAGTTCGACCAAATCCCTCCCCCTCCACCATGGCCATGACGAGCTCGGCTTCCCTCTCTTCCTCCCCCTCTCTTCACGTTGGACATAATCCTCGAGTTGTGTGAGAAGTGAAGGAATAAAAAAGGAAGAAGAAGATGATATAGGGAAAATAGTATTTGCACAACCACTTCACAGCTTGACTGGTCAACAATGACAAATAAGGACAAGGTCCGCTAAATGCGGTGGCATGGAAGGGAAAAATCGTTTTATAATAGCAGATCAGGGAACCGAGAACTTTGCAATGGCATATAAAAAATTTCCCCAGTTGAATTATAGATAATCACTCTCTCAAAAACTATAGATGATTTAATCACAAGGTCATGTGATCGGGTTCAGATCTCCTTGCTTCCTAAAACGAACATGCGAAACTCCTCCGGTGTACATAAGAAGAAAAAAAAGTTATGTGATGGAAAATATTGTTGTGTACTTGTCAAAACGTCCCTGGTGGTGGTGGGTTTAGAATTCTTATCTCATAGTTATGAGCCAAATAAGGGAGACTTATCCCATGTAGACAGATAGGGCCCCCTCTCTCATTGTCGGATAAAATCTAATAAAGAGAAGGCTATGGGGATCCATCTACATCTCTCTTTATGTCGGTTCTTGTTCTTCATTATTGCTCTTTGTGTTCTCGTGTGATTGATCTAGTGGCTGAGATTGTAGCGTTGTTGATTGTTGGCAATGAATAGCTAATTCGCAACAAAAAAAAGAGAGGGGAAATTGCACCTGATGTTTCCTTTTTTTTGTGAAAAGGCACCGTCACTTGTAATGGAATTTTTGTTTCTATTAAATTGTAATTGTTTTTTCTTCAGCTGCCAGACACATCGAGACATGTTTCTTCAGATGGCACTGTCATTTCTTTAAAATACAGGGCCATTACATAAATTGACATTAGCAGGATAGGTCAGGTAATGGGTCATTTGTAAGTCGGCCGCTAAGTACTCCATCCGTTTTTTACGAGGCATATAATTTTATTCATATTGTTGCAAAATATTACGCATGCATGTGAATCTATTGACGTTTTTTCTTGCCCTCATTCACACATCTTCTATTTTCTGCATTTATAAGTAACACTCTCACAAACTATTCTCTCTTCTCGCAAAAAAATAAAAAATAAATAAATCTCTCTTATTTCTAAGGTATTTAAACATAGATAGCATGATCACTTCTCTTCTCTTTATCTTTATTTTTAACTTTTTCAATCCTTGTGCCCACTGAATGCGCCTTATAATTTGCAATGGAGGAAGTATAATAGTTGACCAGAAACAGTTGCTTATTTTATCTGCTTTTACCACATGCATGCACTAGCCCGTTGACAAATCACATTTGTAGAGAAATTCATTCAAGCAAAGCTAAGCAACATTGTTGACCTGAAAAAAGGCGGTCATAGATTATTAGTTACCATCGCATATACGCAATCCCAGGCTAGAGCCTATCATTTGATTGCACGAATTAGCATCCGAAATATTCTTTTGCTGAAATAAACTAGAGACAACATGGTGACCAAACAAGCAAAAGAAAGAAAACACCACGCATCTATTTGCCTTTTCTTTAATAGAGCATCAGGGTCATGTCACGAGGTAAATAAAATTACCATGGGCGAATCTATGCGCGTGTTTGTTTGCGTCAGATCAACAAGATTGAGGTCAATGGGAGAGTTAGGCAGTGATGTTACACGGCATGGTTTGGGGCTCTTCGAAAGCTACAAGCTTGGTAGTGTAGATCCATTCTTGCCATACCGTTCTGACGTACATACCAACGTACATGGAGTAATCGCTTATTTGGACGCCATAGTTCCACGCCTATTTGACGGCATGGCACGCAACTCAAGCGGCAGTAATGGAGCAGCATGGCAACATGGATCAGGATTGCTCGTCAGGCCTCAGAAATGGCGAACTGTTTACATCGGCATTTCAGAGCTGCCGTAATCTACATAACTACAATGATGGAGCATTGGAGCTCATGCATGACAGGAACGGTCATTCTTCGACGACACACTGCACTGATGTTTATGCAGGCGCCGGTGTTCCGGGCTCCTGGTCCTGGGGCGCCCACCTCCGCACCTTCTGCTCGCTGGCGCCGTCTCCGGTGAAGAGCAGCCCGCCGACCGCGAGCTCGATGGTCTTCACTTCCTTCTTGGAGGAAAGTTCGCCCATATTGTCGAACCTGAAAGACAAAGCCAACCGAAAGTGGAACTCTTTTCAGTAAGGAAGCAATGCCCCCAACGCCTGCAGGTCAGCAGGTGGTTGATGGTTCATGTAGTGTGTAACTCAGATTTTTTTTTATGCATTTACGATGGTAGGTCGAACATGCGGATGCAGTTGCTGTGGTGGAGGGTACAGAACAGAACCGGCGTCTTTCCAACATGGTGCATGCCAAAAGCGTGCGCAATCCCTGCAACAGAAGGCAACAGGAAGAACAGAAAACTGTTGGAAGGAGAAGTTCAGAAACAAGCCACTCTCATGTAAGGTAAGCGGACAGCGGGGAACCAGCACCCCCCTTCAGCTCCACAAGGTCAGAACCAGTCTGCTTCGCTCTACCTAAGCCGTCACCGGAGCAAGTCAAAGCAAGCACTGACCAAACTTTACAAGAGCTCTTCGCATCCTACGCCGAGTCCCTGCGTGCAGCCCTCCACGAGGTCTTTGACAAAGGCCTCCCTCAGAACTCCACTCAACCACCCCTATCTGAGGAGGTGCGAGGCGATTGGCTGCGCAAGGCGGAGGAGTATATCAGGGCAACTTCAGCGACCGCGGTGCAACTTGGTATTGTACCAGGGCCGGTGACAGCCACGGCACCCAAGCCAACTTGGGCAACTCACCTTGCAGCTCCAACATCCCTGAGGAATGGCTCAGACCAGGAGCACGGTCGCATCCTAGATGTCCAGAACCAGGCGGTCGAGGTGAGCCCATCCTAGAAAGCCCCAACACCATCTGTTGAGTTGATCTCCTTCAATGACTTCATTCCTGCCTCAAGTCCGAGGGGCAACGGCAATTTAGCCCCAGAGCAGGATGTAGTTACACCAATTAGACCGGTGCTTGCTCCTGCTCAGCACGCTACTACCACTTTGGAGCTAACCCCCTTGCAGCCCAGCCCCTACCGAGGTCAACGATGTCATGCCACTTATCGACCCCGCCCCTATCCACGCTGTGGAGGTCCAGCCCTCTGCCAGCAGCGACACCCAGCCACCTCTTGGGGTCATCCGATCAGTGTTCAAGTTGCCTCAGTTCATTTCAAAGGTCACCAAAGAGCTCGTCCCCCCACTGCTGCACTTCTACAAGAGGAGACCATCTGCGGTGACGGGAGCCAATAAGAAGGGGTTGAGCTTGCGCCGCAGTGCACGCCTAGCTTGTAAACCTGCAGCCAAGCTCACCATGGAAGAAAAGGCTCAAGATCTGTTCAAGAGAAGGTTGGGTGTGCCTACTGACAACACCCATGAGTACCTGCAGCTGTTTGAAGGGCCGCTCACGGAGGCTGCGATCAGAGCTATCTCCGCGTTGGTGGGTTTGGGCGTGGAGGACTACCGCCTCCCCATCACTGTGGCGGGTCTGCTAGTGGGTGATGCTGCTTCTCATGTGCGCACCTAGGCAGCTGCGGCTTGGCATGCTTGTTCCCCTGTTGCTTTGCTATCCCCATGTCACGACCAAACTGCATAACTCTGAACTGGAATGTGAGAGCCCTCAATTCTCCTGCTAGGCGAAATGTTGTGCATGAGCTAGTCGAGAGCACAAATAGCACCATTGTGTGCCTTCAAGAAACTAAGTTAGCATCAATTGACAGGCAATTGGTTGTTGAAACCTTGGGTATCAAATTTGCAGACTCCTACTACCCTCCGGCTATCGGTGTTCGGGGCGGCATCCTTCTGGCTGTCTTGGGTGACCACTTCGACCTTTCTCAGCCAGCCCTTGCAACTAATTTTGTAAGCGCTCATGTGACCACGAAAGATGATGGCACGACTTGGTTCATAACGGGGGTTTATGGACCTCAAGAGGATGATGACAAGGTTAACTTCCTCCAAGAGCTTTAATCGCTCTCACCGACCATCTCTCGTTAGGAATAGCTAATCCTAGGCGATTTCAACCTCATCTACCAAGCAGCAGATAAAAGTAACCAGAATCTAAATCGGAGGCTCATGGGGTCCTTCAAATCAGTCCTAAACCACCTCGACCTAAAAGAAATCAACTTATCCGGTAGAAGATTCAGTTGGTGCAATGAGAGATCAAACCCCACGCATACAAGAATTGATCACATGTTCTGTACTACCAGCTGGGACCTCCTCTTCCCTTCAGCTTTTCTTCAAACCCTGCCAACTTTTGTTTCGGACCATGCCCCGTTGCTCCTCCATGGTGAAATGGAGCATCATCGTTTCAAAGGTTTCCGCTTTGAAAACCATTGGACTAGGCTGAATGGTATTCTTCAGGTTGTCCAAGAAGCCTGGAGCATACCAGTTTCGTCCCACAGCGCCACCAAAAGGTTTCATATAAAACTTTCCCGCACGGCAAAAGCACTCAAGCGTTGGGTAAAACTCAATGTCGGCAATACGAAGGTTCAACTAGCTATTGCCAAAGAAGTGATTTTCCAGCTTGACAAAGCCCAAGAGCGTCGAACCCTCTCGCAACAAGAGCTCCTCTTGCGGCGTAGTCTTAAAGCAAGGTGCCTAGGTTTAGCGACCATTGAAAAAGCAAGAATAAAGCAAATCCCAGCTAACCTGGATCAAGCAGGGAGACGCCAACACCCAAATTTTCCATATTCGAGCAAGCAATAGAAGAAGGAAGAACTACATTCAAATGTTGCAAACCAATAGGGGACCTATCACCACTCAGCAAGACAAGGAGGACGAAACCTTCATGTTCTTCAGCTCACATATTGGATCTGCTGGGACACGGACGAGATCCTTGGATTGGACCAGTTTAGGTTACTAGCAGCGAGATCTCCATCAATTAGAAACCCAGTTCGGCGAAGATGAGATCAAGGAAACTATCTTTTCCATGCCACCGGATAAAGCTCCGAGCCCTGATGGCTTCACTGGCCTTTTCTACAGAGTATGCTGGGATATACTCAAGAACGACTTGGTGGCATCCTTTCAACAATTGTATGATCTGCGTGCACAACACTTCGACCTCACAAATTCGGCGAACATCATTCTCCTTTCCAAAAAAAAAACAAGATTCATCTCAAATCACTGACTTCCGGCCAATCAGCTTGATCCATAGTGTTAGCAAAATTTTCTGCAAGCTTTTGGCAAATCGTCTGGCCCCTCACCTGGACTCAATCATCTCTCCCTGCCAAAGCGCCTTCATCAAGAAAAGATGCATCTAGGACAACTTCCTATATACTCAAAATGTGATACGGAACTTGCACAAAACTAACACGCATTCCTTCTTCTTCAAGTTGGACATTGCAAAAGCCTTCGATTCCATTCATTGGGCGTATCTTTTAGAAGTGTTGGAACAGTTTGATTTCGGCCCTAGATGGAGGGAGTGGATTTCGATCCTGTTTGCTACCTCGTCTTCCAAGGTCCTTATTAACGGCAAGCCGGGGAAAAGTTTCCATCATCGCAGAGGGGTTCGCCAAGGGGATCCCCCAGCACCGATGCTTTTCATCTTAGCGATCGACCCTTTGGCCAAAATCATTGACCGTGCAATTCAAGAGGATATCCTTTCCCCGATTCTCTCACGAATAATTCGGATGAGAACCTAGCTTTATGCGGATGACACCGCCATTTTCATGAACCCAATAAAGACGAAAATTCAAGCCATTCCACAAATCTTGCAAGTCTTTGGGGAAGCAACGGGACTAGTAACCAACCTCCAGAAAAGTGCGGTGTACCCTATTAGATGTGGGGAGCTTGACCTCCAAGAAATTCTTCAACCTTTCCCGGAAGAGTACAACGAATTCCCTTGCAAATATCTAGGTCTGTCGCTTCACACGCGCCAGCAGAGGAAATTCATGTCATGCCTACCATAGACAAGATAGCATCAACGCTACCGAGCTGGAAGGGAAAGCTTCTGTCCAAAGCGGGCAGGCTAACCCTCGTCAACTCGATGCTATCCTCGCTTCTGACCTACCACCTCACCATCTTCCCTTTAGCAAAGTGGGCATGGAAGAAGTTGGACAGAATTAGACGATCTTTCCTTTGAAAGGGTTTCGATCACGGAATGGATGGCATTCCTTAGTCAAATGGGAGAGGGTCTGTCGTCCAAAGAAGCTTGGTGGCTTAGGAATCTCCGACCTTGAAAGTTTTGGTCTAGCTCTAAGACTAAGATGGTTGTGGTATGATTGGAAGAATAACTCCAAACCTTGGGTTGGAACAGAGCTGCCCTGTGATGAAACTGACAAGCAACTGTTCCAGGCAGCCACAACCATTTTCATTAGAAACGGGCAAAAGGCGAGCTTCTGGCATGACCATTGGCTTTCAAACACGGCGCCAAAATACATAGCACCGAACCTTTTCAAAATAGCAACGAGGAAAAACAAATCGGTTTCCAAGGAATTGCATCACAGTAACTGGATGCGCTCGATCAGATCCCTCAACACCTCCCAACAACTCCAGGAATTCATAACCATGTGGACCAAAATCCAGCAAGTCAGCCTCGACCCAAACATCCAAGACGACATTGTCTGGACACAGACGTTGAACGGCGAGTATTCTTCTAAATCAGCCTACCTAATGCAATTCCAAGGCAGCATTCAATGTTCCTTCGAAAAGCTAATTTGGAAGGCTAAGACGGAGGACAAGTGTAAGTTCTTTGTTTGGACCTTAAGCCAAGACAAAATCCTAACGGCGGATAACCTAGCGAAGAGAGGATGGCCGCATCAACCTCTTTGTAGCTTGTGCAACCAAGCCCCCAGAAACTTCGTCGCATTTATGCCTGCTGTGCCCCTACGCTCTTAAGACTTGGTCTAGATTGTTCAGCCTCACAAACTGCAACATTTTGAGTCGTGTGTCTCCTTAGAATTTCAGCAGCCTGATGGCTTGGTGGCAACAAGCTAGCCTACTGACCTTTAAAGGAGACAGAAAATTTTTCAACGACTTAGTCATCTACATAGTCTGGAACATTTGGAAGGAAAGAAATAGGAGGATCTTCCAAAAGGTGGTTTTGACCTCGCTTCCAAGATCAGAGAGGATGTCAACCTGCGGGAGCAAGCTTTTCTTGTTTAGTTTTTCCTCCTTTCGCAGTGAATCGTTGCGGCTCTCAGTCGCAATCTTTCGCTGACTGTCCTTCCTTCCCTCTTGGGCTTGTTTCTCCTTCCTATCTTTAATGAAATTGGCAGAGCTCCTGCCTCTTTGCTAAAAAAAAAACTTGGGGGGGGGGGGGGATTGGACACACTCATTGAACTTGTATATGATTTCCATAACCAAGCAACACCAGGTTTTTTGACATTGTCTTGTGAAAGTGCTCAACAAAACTTGTAAAAGTGAATGTACAAACTCGTTGTGAATCTAGAGTACCACCAAAAAGTATAGTACAATGGAACGATACTTGGACAAACATACATGTGTAGACAATTCATTACAATACTGGACCGAAAAAAATACAGAACAATATCTGGAATTTAGAAGAACAGATTACTCTGAAGCAATGTCGTTAGTTCTTGTTATGTGCAGATTGTGTAAATCATTCCATTGTCGGTCACTGATACACTTCCATCAGTCTTGTTTTCTTAATTCTACAATACTCCCTCACTCTAACACTCTTCAGGGAAAACATATGAGCTGAGCAGACTGATATGGCAACCACCTGAAGTTCCCAACCAAGAAAACCTCTATCAGGTTCTTTATTACTGAAGTTCACTGTTCATCAGATAAAAGAAAAAATCCCAGCAAACCAAGAACACCAACCACAACACATACAATACAGTTACCAGTTGATGTCAGGGCCTAGGGACAACTGTACATGCAGAGGTTTCAGCATGTCGATGCTACACCTTATTCAACGACCATGTGTGTGAACTATATTGCTGGACGAGGTTATTAAGTTGTAAAGTCGAGCCGAGTCAAATCGTAAAAGGGGCGACTTGTCAACTTGGTAGACTAGTTGACCGACTAGTCGCGACTAGCCACGACTAGTCCACAGACTAGAAAGTATTTAAATAGGATATGTAATATACTAAGTTGTATAACAATTAAACACATATACATATTGTAAATCATGAAATAAAAAGAAGAAGAACATAATCATGATGATGAGTTGATGACTTACTCGTTTTGATCGTAACAAATCTTTATTGATGAATGGCTAGTCGCGATGATGAGTAACAAATCTTGATGAATGGCTAGTTGTTTTGACCGTAACATAATCATAAAGATGAGTTAATGACTTACAAGTTCTATAGCAAGTCACTCACCTGACAGTGGGCCAACTAAACAAGTTGGGTTGCTAGCAAATCTCGATTAGTCGCGACTAGCCGCCGACTAGCCAGCAAGCCGGGTGACTAGCCCTCCTAGTCGAGTCGATGACTCTAGTCGGAGGTTGTGTACAGACTTGTCGACAAATCGTCAACTAGTCGCTCGACTTAATAACAGTGTGCTGGACTGAATGCAAATGGAATCCCAACTACCAACAATGAAGGCCTTCATGAATTGACAGCAATAACATAAGAAGACTAATTGCGGCAACTAAACAACTCTGAGCGAAGATCTCCCACTTGATTTTAGAGAAGTAATTGTGACTACAGAAGCGTTGTGCCGTCACTTGAGAACAGGCAGAAGCTGCTCAAAGCAGTAGCACATATCAAGTAAAATTTGATGAATAAAAGAAAGGAAAAGCAAAGTAAGTAACAACAGTGTGCTCATATATAGAAAGTTCAATGATCAGCATAACAAACTCAATGAATGACTTTACACATTATCGTGTTTTTTTTTTTGGTGCTGAAGTTTAGCCAGTACTCATACCCATCAGAATATAATTACCTTAACCTAGCACTACATTTAGCAAACAGCAAAGGTTGCGCCCATATTCTTAGCCTTAATACCATTTAGTTAGTAATTACCACACCAAAAGAAATACAGATGCCGTAACTATTTAACAGAAACTGTTTATAGTGTTCAACCAAACAAAATGAGTATACTATCATAGTAGCATTCAACACAAGATAAATACACAAATTCGTAGCTAATATGACATTCATGTCTCAAATTTCAATGAAGTTTTGAGAAAATAACGATGATAGAATTACTGGTACAGAGAAAGCACGAGTGCAGAACTTACATGCTCCTCAGCGTGGGTATACATCACTTGAAGGTTCCCAGACTTTGAAGCAACCCAGACCTTTACGGTCTTGTCCAGAGAGCAAGATAGTAACTTTTGATCCCAACAAAGCACGGATGTTACAGCAACTTTATGCTCAGAGAGTGTTTGGACACACTGCAGAGTTTTAAGGTCCCAGACCTGATAAATAGAAAGAATATATCAAATATAAACATAATATTTAGTAGTTAATATAAATAAACAGAAGTCTTGCAGCATTTTCTTACTTTGATGGTTTTGCAAATGAACCAGAGTAAAGCCTTGTATTTTTTTTTTTTTGATGTCCGGGATTTCCCCCTCTGGAATGTCTTAAAGAAGAAGAGTACCCAATCTCACGAGACGACCACGGAAGCCAGCGCTCAAGCCGTGGCGGGCTGAGAGCTTAAAGCTCCCCTCATTTTTGCCAGCTGAACCCAGCTCAGCCCTCAAATAAACCCAACACACCCCACTCCACACACACACGCCCCCCCAACACACGCACACACACACACCCGGGTGAGCACCCAGCGCCGAATCTGGGATTCGACCCTGGGCGGGCAGCTCGGAGCCCCGCCGAGCGAACCAAGCGAGCTAACTCGCTTTCTCCAGAGTAAAGCCTTGTTGCTGAGACAGAAAGTGAAATCACAGGGCGCTCATGGCCACCGAGGATTGCCACCGGTTCAAAGTAGCTCTCCTTAGCAGGAAAATTCCAAGCCATGATGCGGCCATCCCCGTGCCAGCAAACAGCATCTCATTGTTGATAATCATGGAACAAACCAGCCCAGAAGGCCCCTGAAGACTTGGTTTCGTCCCTGTCTGTGTGTTCCACGCCTACAGGTCATTGTACAAATCAAGATCAATAGTTCAACACTTAATACTAAAACCACCATATATACTAACACAAAGTGGACATATATTCCCCCTATAATCAAGGAAATCAGAATATTACCTCCACGGACTTTGGGATTCCAACAAATACCCACGGGCCGTGGGTAATCATGCAGCCAACCTTGCCTCCCATCTTGATGACATCAACGCACTATTGCAGAAACATTAAGAACAAAAAAGGCAATATGATAAAAAGATTATTTTTTTTTATTATTTTTTTGTCTGCTAGACAACATTTTTTTTCCGATTTCCTCCTCTTTTTTGAATCTTCTCTTTTTTAAAAAAAATGCTCATCTCTCTCTAACTCTATTTGTTCCCCTTTTTCTCACTATTAATTTTCTTACAAAAACATATGATCATCGGCCAATGAGACAAGAACTGTAATCCCAGAGAGCCCCTTGCTTGTCAGCCAACCAGCCTGATGGTCTCTCAAACTGATCCTGGACACATTGATCACCACAAACAGACGAAGACACCCCGAGAACAATCAGTCCAACATGTCGATTGCCGCATACGTGCAAAGAACAACCCGAATTGAACCACGGACAGATCGACCACAAGCATGCAGATGAACCCCCCAATTGATCATGGGCAGCACATCAACAACCACAGGCAACGGAGGAATTGACGCAGATGCAACCCCAAGTTGAATCGTGCATAAAGAGTCTGAGGGGAGTGCCGAGAGCGGAGAGCCCAGCTACCTTGCCAGAGTTGCAGTCCCACACGCGAACGCAGCCATCGGCGCTGCCGGAGTAGAGCTTGTCGGACCCCAGAGGCAGAGAGATCCCGCAGATTGCCTGCGGAATTCGAGGATCCCCGTAAGAGCCCATCACAACAATTCAAGCAAATTCCTCGTAATAACGATGTAACATGTCGCAGATCACCGTCAACATAGTATCCAATTCGAACCGCGGGCGCGTTACAATAGTGCGAGATGGCAGAGGGTAAGGGAAACACGCACCTCCGTGTGTCCAACTAGGACGCAGAGGAAGGTGAAACCGCCGCCGCCACGGCACTCCTCGACGGGCGGCTCCTCGTCTCTCTCCGCTGGCTTCGGCTTCGGCTTCTCATCTCCACGCCGCCGTTGTATAGGGGCTGCAACATCGGACGCGGCGGCCTCCGCACGGCAGTTCGATCTGGAGGCTGCTACCTTCGGCGCGGAGCCGAGGAGCATCGCCGTGGGGTCGAAGCGGAGGGGAGAGCGGCAGGCCTTGGCACCGCCGTCGCCGCGGGGTTCAGAGGGGCGGGCGTAAGGGCTCCACCGCGTGGGCGCGGGTGCGGAGGCGGGACCGAGGCGCGCGGCGAGGGAGGAGGAGATTGGCATGTCGGGCTCCGGCCTCGGGCCTCGCGGATGCGCGGCGAGGGCGAGGCGGCGCTAGGTTTTCGGTGTGCGAGGAGGCGGTGATCGCGAGCGTGGTCGTTACTCGTTGCGATGTATGTATCGGGAGGTGGGAGGTGGCGCCGGGGCGGGAGTTTTTTTTACTGTTGGCGCGAGGAAGTCTATAGACTCCTCTGCTCATCAAAAAAATAAAAATGGTACCATAGAGCCGTAGGAAGGCGACACATATTCTTGCCTGCATCCTACGATTCAGAGTCGCCTCGTCCACACCCTAGGGTCAGATCTCGTCCTCCGCGCCATAGGGCCCAAATCCCATCTTGTCTGTGCACAAGACCCCTGGTCCGTGCCTCAGGCCACGAACACCTCGTCCGTTGCTTTGTTGTAGAGAAAATAAGAACTTCACTGGCACTGCACGGTATGCAAGTTACAACGCTCACATTGGAATTGGTAAGTTATGACCTGTTGATTACCCTGTCAAATCATCACTTAGATTTGATTTTGGCACGTTATTGGGTTTATTGGCAGAACAAAGTCGACGGGATGATTTTGAATCTCTTGGTTATGTTCTTCTGTATTTTTCTCCGTGCGAGGTAGGCTTATATTTCTACTCTTTGTTAGAGCATTAGTATACTACAATGTTGCTTGTGGCGAAGTGTGCTAGGCTCATCTGGGATGCAATGTGCTTAAAAATCATTGGCTAAATAGGCATAATAGTGCAAGTCAACTTCTTTTTCTCAGGTACTCGATTTTCAAATAGACATCATATCTAAAGCTGTTTCCAGAACAGACTTTTTGAACAACTCACAATCCCAAATACAACCTTAGTCTAGTTCCAACTAGGATTTTCTTCACATTTTTTTAGATATTCTAGCTGTAAGGATTAACTGAAACTGGTCACCTCAAAACAAGCTTTATAACACAGGATCTTTTAAAGCTCTATGTTTTGTCAACAATCACCATTAGCGGCATTTGTTAAAAGATTTCCACAGAACAAACCGTATTATGAACAAAACAGACTTCCCACTTGTATCTGTAAGTTCTATCATTAGCAAGTAGCAACTATTTATTTGACAAGGATTACTATGTGTCATATCAACACCTGGAAAATATTTGTGCAACTGGTTTACGAAAACCAACAATAATTCTCCCAAGTTCCACCAGCAAACTGTTAGCAATCTCTGGCTTGCCGTGACATGCTTCCAGGTAACAGTGTTTGATATCCACATCAGATTAGTTTAGGTGTAATATGAAAGCTATTGAAGTTTTGTGAAGCCCCTTTTTGCCCCCCCCCTTCCCGGGTCAACCCTCGCCGGGGCCCCCTCCGTTCTCCTCCCGTCAACGCCCGCCGGACCCCTACCGAACCTCCTCGCTCGCGTGCGCTGCGACTTCGCCGCGCACACGCCACCTCTCCGGCGCCCTAGGCCTGTCGCCTCCCCGCGCACGCCCGAGCGTCATCATCACCATCGCCGCACGCCCGTCCTTCTCCTCGCCCGGACCCCCCTCCCCCGATCTCCTCGCGTCGGCATTAAAACCCGGCGCCCTCCCCTTCTTCTCCTCCTCCCCCTTTCACCCCACGGCAAAAGAACCCCGAGCAAGAAGAAAAGGAGAGGAAGAAGGAACCGAAGCCTACCTCGCCGTTGCCGCCGCCGTCGTCGCCTCCGTAGTCGTCGTCGTCGCCGCCGTCCTCCCCCGTTGCCATCGCCGTGAGCTCCCGGGCCCCCTCCGGTTCCCGGCGTCGCCCGAGCCGCCGCCTCCTCTTCCCCTCCGGCCGCCGCCGCTTCTCTCCCCCTTCCTCCGCACGCCGCCGCCGCCCCGAAACCCTCCCCGCACCCCTCCCCTCCCCTTTTGAGGCGCCGCTGCCGCGCCGCACCGCGTGGGCCGCGCCCGCGTGTGTGCGCGTGTTCGGCCCGTGGTGGGCCGGGCCGTTTTTCGGCTGTGGGCCAGTGCGGTTTTCTTTTTATTTGGTTTTTCAATTTCCTTTTCTATTTTATTTTAAAGTGAGACTTCAAAATTAATTAACTCCCCATTTTAGCTCCAAAATTATGAAATAAATTTCTAAAATTTCTAAAATCAAGATCTTGCTAATGGCATAGGTCTTGTTCAATTTGGAGTTCATTTGTGTATACTTGTGTATTTAATAGCTCTCGTTGCTGTCGTTTATTTTTGCTTGGTACCTACGCGCGTAGATTTGGAGACGCAGGAGACCTCCACGTCGATCAAGGACAAGACTACTCGGACTCTCTCCCTACAACCAAGGCGAGTCAATACTTTGATCATATTGAGCCTACATTTTATGCAAATTATATTCCTTTAAAATAGCAAATTGCATGCTTTAATTCTTTAATCAAATGTATGTTAAAGCTTAAGGTAGTTAATACCCATTGGTTGAATAATTAATTATTATGCCATCCTTGACAACTTGAATCCCTATTTCCATTGTCACCCTAGTAACTATATGGTAATACTAGCTATAGGTTGTACTTAGCGACATGCTAGACTTGCTTATACCGGGACATTAAAATGTCCTAATCATCATCATTTCAAACATAAAATGATTTGGGCGATCATTGCGGGTAAATGACCGAGATGGTTGAATTGTTGTATTTTACATCTCAAAACCCTAAATCGCTAATACCCGTGCGGACGGATGGTAAGATGGTGGGTGCGGATGTAGCACGAGAATGGTGGGAATGTGGTTGAGCCGTCCAGACAACCCTAAGGACTTAATCTTGTCACGACCTCTGTGTATAACAAGTACAACCACAAGTCCGCAACAAAGCTGCGACTTGGCTTAGTACATTTATCAAATCCGAAAATCATCTCCTTTGGAGGGTTAAAGGAGGCACAAGCTCGGGTATGTCGGGCTTGGATGGGACACCGAGTCAAGGGTGAAGTTCGCGATCGCGAGGTGTAGCCACGCTACGCCGATCATTGAGGTGGACATCCGCGCAACGTATGGGCATAACCCCATATGGGTGAGACGAGGGAAGGGGCGAGATATTTAGAAAAGTTATTGTGACAACCTCTCGACTACACGACTACGGAATCGTGTAGGGCAACGAGTTAATTGTCTCTTGTGGGTAAAGTGTACAATCTCTGCAGAGTTATAAACTGTTTAAACAGCCGTGCCTACGGTCAAAGGCGGACATGGGAACTTAACTTGAGTTAGTTCTGTTTAAAAAAAAAAATTCTTTTGTGGGTGGTATGAAAATTGTGGCGGGCTCACCTAGCCCTGCGATTGGTTATTTCCTGGGTCTTTGTACCCAGTGTCGTTTAGTGGTGGATGTAACCACAATCAAAATAAGCACGAAGGTGGAGGTAACCTCTGCTAATATAAATATTGCACAATTTCTCTCTTTAACTAAAATGAAGTTTGTTAAAAATGCTAAGTGCTAGGAATTTGTACTTATGATATTTAAAAGTATTGCTTTCGCAAATAAAAGAACCGAGCCATCCTTGTAAGCCTTGCATGTATATCATTGCATTGTGTATTGGCTCGCGAGCACGGTAGTTGTGCTCATCCTCGCTCTCCCAAACCCTTGGATGACGCCGATGGAGGAGACTATGCTTACTACGAGGAACCGAAGTTGATGGACAAGGAAACGACGAGGAGTAGTCTAGGATCTGTAGTCTAGGCCTCGGCGCAGTCTAAGTTGACTCGTTGGTACTTGTGTACGACCGATATTATCCGGTCCTTGGGTAATACGATCAGACATTGTGGTGCCCTGATCGCTTACTGTGAAGAGATGAGCTCTACCCTTTGCTTCGCTATCGCTTTCGGTATTCGTATTGTAATCAATTTGGCCCGATCATTTTGTTGTAAAACTCGACCGACGTGGTCTATGTCACTCTGTTGATTGTAATATTGATACTTTAATTCACGCCATGTATGAATGATTCAGCAATGCCGTGAGTGCTATCTCATCGATCCAGGAATAGCACAGCGTTTTTCACAGAGGATTCGGATTGGAAAATCCGGGTCCGACAAGTTTTGAAGTCTCATTATCAATTTTACTTTGCATCATTCTAATTATTTTAGTATGTATTGCTGCGCGAAGTCTCCCTTGGCAGGGACTAAAAGCGCCAAGGGACTAACTAAAAGCTGCAACAAAGAAGAAGTATGACAAGATATGTGAGAAAAAGCTTTCAACACCTATCGAGGTTTCTCTCTCACAAAATATATTAATCCAAGCTTCTGAAAGAACAAGTACTCTTGTATTTGTTGCTGACCAAAAGTACTTTTACCAGGTGTTATGCAAATCATGTCCGGTGGAATTTGCATCTTACTTCCACTACTGCCATTCGTTGACATTTGATCAGCGGCCCGATAAACCAACATGTCCTTGTGTTGTTAAGATCTACAATCTACAGGTGTTCTATTACTTCACTATCACTTAGGTGGTCTGTGGTCGATAACTTCAGCAATTAGATATATTATGTGCTAAACCCTATAAGCACTGGTACATATCCTAAAAATTCCAATTTCATGTTCAAATGGCACTTTATTTCCTTTACACAAAAGAATTTAGTTTACGCATATTTCATTTCCACGAAGCATTATGTAGAACTATCAATGGTTTCAAAACAATTCTTAAATTCGTGCTCTATTTAGGCATGGTACGACTTTAATGGCTACTTAAAAATCCACTTCTATTTGTAGCATGGTCCTGGAGCAGCTATGACTCGATCAATCCCATCAGGTCTTGGCAAACGAGGAGGTAACAAAACCTTTTGCATCTTTTGATGATCATATACCTACGAGTTTATGCGATAGTGTCATCAATGAGATCAACCATTTATCTTGTATAGAATGTTCTAGTTATCTTATTTTTTTCAATGTATTATAGGATTGAGAAATTAAATAGTTGATGTTGTGGTGGCTGGGAGGCGTCTGTGGCCAGAAGGCACAGACTGGGGTGGCATCCATGCCTCGGAGCACGAACTGGGGGCCTCGCGCATGGACAAGATGGTTTCTGCCCCTGTGGTGCGGAGGACGAGGTCCAACCCCCAATGGTGCGGAAAAGATGTGGTCTGGGCCCCTATGGCGCGGAGGACAAGGTTCGACCCCTAGGGACGCAGAGGATGAGGCGAACAAGATGGGGTCCGGGCCCCTATGGCGCGAAGGACGAGATTTGGCCCCCAAGGGGGCGGACGAGGCGACTCCAACACCCCCCCCACCCCCCGAGCGGATGAGATGACTCCGAGCCCCTGGGGCGCGGACAAGAACATGTATCGTGTCCTCACGGCTCTGCATTGTTATTTTTGGCTTTGATGCGCGGAGGATGCTAGATTTGTTATTCCTCACGCCAATAGTACTATTCTAGCAAAAAAAACTCTCGAGGCGGTTGCGACTTGCGATTTGCTAATATGAAATATCTGTGGTGGGGAGGCAGCGCGACATAACGTAATCGGGTCGAAGTCCTGGGCCGCATAGCATTGCCAGACTAACTGCAATCAGATTAAGATCTATCAAAAAAAAGATTCAGATCCTAGCAAGCTACAAGAGCAGTGTAGTATTTTTGGGATTAATTGTATGTATATCGTAGGATCTCCACATCCTTTATTTATAGTCTAAAGTTGAATCCGAGTCTAATATGAGGCTAGATCCGACTCTAACACGACTTATTATTAGATCCTAATACCAACTCACTAACACCTCCCCTCAAGATGGGCCAAAAATATCAATCATATCCATCTTGTTACATATTGTAGCACCTTCGCTAAGACCTGAAATCTCAACGTGTCATCAAGCTTTTCCTTGATGAAAAACCTATCAATCCCAACGTGCTTGGTACGATCATGTTGAATTGGATTATTAACAATATTGATTGCAGATTTATTGTCACAATGCAACACCAATAGATTATTCCTCCATACTCGAAGCTCGACCAATAAACATTTCATCAATATCATTTCACTCACATTCAACGTCATTGCTCTGTACTTTGCCTCTGTAGTAGATCGAGCCACAACCTCCTGCTTCTTGCTCCTCCATGACACAAGGGTTACCTCCCACAAAGATATAATATCCAAAGGTAGACATCCTGCCATCCACATTGCTCATCCAATCAGCATCACAATACCCTTCCACATTCAGGTGTTGATTTTTCCTGAACCAAATGCCTTTCTCATGACTACTCTTCAAATACCGCAGGATTCGATAGACAGCATCCATGTGTCCTGTTCTAGGATCATGCATATATCAACTAATCATATCATTGCATATAAAATATCAGGTCTTGTATGACACAAATAGATGAGACGCCCAACAAACCTTTAATAAGCTTCCTTGTTAACTGGGTGTCCTGGCTCAGCACATAGCTTGTGATTCCTATCAATAGGTGAAGCAATAGGGTGACACCTAAGTATACATGTTTCTGCCAGCAGATCAAGTATGCTCTCCTATGAGAGATACGCTACAAACTCCTTGTTAACATACTCAGTTCCATTATTTGTCTGAAGAATCCGAACGTTTACATCAAACTGAGTAGCAACCATCCTATGGAAGTCCTTAAAACACCGAAGGACCTCGCTCTCGTGCTTCATTATATAAATCCAAGTCATACAAATATAGCAATCGATAAATGTGACAAACCACTTAAAATCACTCAAAGAAGTAACTGAGCACAGACCTCAAACATCAGAATGTATCAATATAAAAGGCTCATAACTCCAAAGATCAATGCTACTATATGTAGACCGTGTATGCTTTCCAAACTCACAAGCATCACACACAAGTTTACTCTTGTCTACTTTATTGAACAAATCAGGGAATAGATAACTTAAACTCTCAAATGACAGATGTCCCGAGCGACAATGATGTAAGAAAACTTCTCCCTCAATTCCTGCAGCCACAACCAATGCCGCATCAACCTGATCAATATACCACAACCCATTACGTCTTATTCTAGTCCCAATCATCCTCCCGATTCTCTTCTCCTAGAAGAAACACGAATCCTCATCAAATGTGGCAATGCATTTGAATTGGTCAATAATAGAACTAACTAAAAGAAGATTGACCGAAAAGAAGGGAACATGCAAAACGGAGAATAAAGCAATTAATGGTGTGCACTCTACAGATCATACACCATGAATAAGTTGGGAGGTTCTATCAGCTGTTTAGACAGTTTCAGAATGAGTATATGGAGTGTAAGATACAAATGCACTAAATAAACCCGTGACAGACTTAGATGCTCCTGAATCTATTATCCAATCAATGTGAGAGTGTTTATATGTGGATACAAGTGCATATGCCTAAGTACCTTCACCCATGTGGGCGTAGTTGGCAAAATTACCAAATGAGGTGAAATCATGAGGAGTCTCCAATGCCTTTCTCTGCTGCTACTTCTCTGCATAACTTGCTCGCATGTTAGAGTAACAGACGTGTTTTCCTCTGTGAGGGCCATATTAGCCCTGGGGCCAACCCTACCCCTTCCTCGACCTCCATAATCTCCACCTCCTCCATGACCACTACGATCTCCAACTCGGCCTCCATAATCTATAGTTTGGCGACCTCCACCTAGGTCTCCATACCGTGGAGAAGGACAAGTATGACTCAGATATCCTCTCGCTTCACAGATGTAGCACTCTCTATCATCAGGTATAAGCATATACGGACCTAACAGGGTTGTTATCCCCCCATTACTCGTAGTCGAATTTCCTCCTGCACCATAATTGAAATAACCTCTTCCATAGTGGGAAAATTTGCCAAGTGAAACATAGCAACCCTCCTACTCTCAAACTTTGGGTTTAGTCCCTTCAAAAAAAATGTGTAACCCGTCTGCGTTATAGCCACACCCTACCAACCTCAATATCACCAGCACATGTTAACTGCAGTGGATTATAGTGATATAAGTCTGCCCATAGCTACTACAGTTCATTAGCATACCCCTGGACGGTCTTTTTGTCCTGTTGCAAGGCCTCCACTTTGCCCTGGACCTCTACCATCATCTTCCTGCCACATAGTACATGTTGTTCAGCGTCTTCCATATTGCTGGTGCACTCTGCATCATCTCCACCATCTAAGCAATAGATGGAGACATCGAAGTTAGCAACCAAGCTACCACCACAGAGTTGATGGTGTTCCACACCCTCCAATCCATGCTTGCCTTATCCGTAGGCTCAACACAAGTCTTCCGCAGGTAGTGCTTCACCCCCTTCATCCTCAGAATTAGTTGAGCCCTTCTAGACCAACTCAGGTAATTCTTATTCTCTTCCAACTTTACATCATTCAACATAAGCTCCAGTTTTAAGTCAGATGACCCTGCACTAGCCCTCGGACCTATCATACTCGTCGTGAAGAGGTCATGTAACATGCTTCTGATGTCACCTTACATGACTAGCGAGAAAGTAGTCTCAACAACTGCCTTCCTCTTTTCTTCTATTGCCCTCATTGTGGCTTCTTTCTCCTTCCTCGCAGCCTCAATCTCCTCAGAGGCCATCTCCTCAAACAACTGAAACAATGTCAATCACTACCAAGATATGTCGCACGTATCTTCCACATCATGGCAACCCTTCACGCATCAATGTTCTTATGCATCATAATAACAGAACCACGCAACAGACATCGTGATACTTTTCTTTTTCCTGTCCTCTTCTCTCTCTCCTCGAGACAACAACCCAATGGTCTTATCCTTTCCCCTCCTAGCGCCATATCCTTCTTCCTCTGCACCAGAACCCCTTCTTCCTTTGCGCCAGATCCCGATCAACCAACCTCAGCTTCTTCCTTCTTCCTCTACGCCAGATCCCGATCGACCAGCCTCAACTTCTTCCTCTATCCCCCTTCTCTACTCTTCATACGTGGGCGACCCGAGCGGCGGCGGTGGCCTATGCAACACGGCCCTAGTGGCTGTGGCCCGCCGTGGTGGCGCACTACCAACAACGACGACGGTGGTGGTGGATGGCGGCGTCGGGTGGCTAGGTTTTGACAATGACAACGATAGTGGATCAGATAAGCTATGATACCATGTAGTCTTTTGGGATTAATTGTATGTATCATGTAGAATCTCCACACCTTTTATTTAAAGTCTAAAAGTTAAATCTGACTCTAATACAAGGCTAGATCTGACTCTAACACCACTCATTATTAGATTCTACTATCAACTCACCAACAAGCAGTCGAATTAACATGTTCTTTTTTTGGTTTTTTGAAAGATCAGTATCTAGGATCGAACCACATAATCATGATGTGATCGTATATTAAAAACCATGGATCACAATAAAATATGTGGGCTGTCATCTTATATGGCACAACCTGGCTACGATCCTCTATAGGATCAAAATTAGAATGATCTGACAGTATGGAGGGATCCTACAATACGAGCATACCCCTACATGGGAAAGGAATTATTCCTCCCGCAAGTATTTGTAAAATAAACAGTTCAATTCCAGCATTTTAATTTATCCGTATTCCTAATGCGGGTTTGGCTTCTACATATGCTGATTACCGTATTCCTAGCGGAGGTATGGTTTTTGGCATAAGCGGATTGCGGGTGTATGTTGCAAATTCACTTATGATCAGTTCTCTGAAAAAACGTCACGAGGCATCACAGGAAATACACAGCCTGCGGAACGCTGAGATATCGAACCAAACCAACTAAAAAATATCCACAAGCGCATCGCAGCATCTTGTCACAACATGGTAGTATCAACCTTGCTGTGTGTGAATGAAAACCATTAGGCATGTTAGTTTTTGTGTTATCCAATCAGATACGACAAAAAGTTTCACATTTGATGGCCTTGCCCAGCTCAACATCAAGAGGCAAGAACATAGTAGCAGTAAGAGAACAGCAGCAGCAACAAAAAAAATCACATCTTCCCCAGGGTCTCTCTTCAGTTAGCTTAGGTATTGTTTATAACTCTATGGTGTCTAAATCCTACAAAGAATGGATCAAGTACACCTTTATATATACAAAACAAACCACAGATTGTGACTGCACATGATTAACGAGGGTCGCGGAAGTATGCACCTATAACCACTGTTGTTGCATCTTTGGCCTGGTCAATAAAGAAAGGCCGTGCTGTCCCCCACTTTCCTTTTATCAACTCCCAAAAAATCGAGTTGTAAAAAGCTCCCAAAAGCACCCCAGTTACACCGAATGTCATGACTGCCAGAATATGTTTGGGTCATTACTATATACTGCGCGATCTTGAAGCTCTAAATTAGCGACATGCCAATCGACAAGCCTTGCTTGGATGCATTTCAACAACATGAGTCCAGTTGGGAAGAGCCACCAACCACTTTCATCCCTGCATAGAGTTTCGACATGTGCAAAAAAAGAAAGGATGAAAACGAAGCAGGCAAAAAGGTGTTGATAGCCTAATTGCATAGAGTTATAAAAAACAGCTTGTGGACTAGCAGGGAGAATGATGCTTACGTTCCCAGGTTCCATGGCTGCGTGCTTGGATGTCTTTTGGTTGATGACTTATAATGCACAAGACCACATACGAAAGCCACAACCTGAAAATGCATGGTAAGAAGGTTATGAAGATAATAAAAGTAAAAGTTGATATATATATATATATATATATATATATATATATATATATATATATATATATATATATATGAAAATGGTATGGTACTCCTGCTTCTCATATACCACTTAAATCATATGACGATATTTTTTTATCAATTTAAGCATACTCCAATAATGATTATCAGATACCCCAAAGTGAGTTCCATGAAAAAAAAAATAGTGGCCAATGCTAACTACAGAGTTCTCCATGATTTTGAATGCAACGTAGAAAAATAAACATGTAACAATGAAATGCAGATGGGCAAAGCATGCTTACAACATTGACCAGTGAAGTGATGTTCCACAATGCATATACACGAGCAAGGCCTGCTGACCGCCGTGGTCCATGGCTAAAAAGAGCATTTATTCCAGCAGGAAAAGGTGACAGTATCCCAAGAGGAAGAACGAACAAAACTAAGAGAACATCGGCCATAGAGTATGAATATAGCTGGAGAAAAGTAAGCAACACTAAGCTGAAATCCGCAAGAAGCAATATTGAGATTACCAAGCCAACAAGATCCTGCAGTTAAGAACAACAGAACTATGATTAGCGCAAAATGTCATAAATTCAATCATAATCGTTCTATAAGTTCAAATGAGGGCTGAGAAAAACCTGATGTCCAACTGGTCGAGTGTTGTGCAATATAAGAGAAAACGGGTAAAACAGATCTCTCCTGTCTTTAAGTGTCCTTAAGCTATTACTATCGAGAATTCCGCCAGTAATCCTTTTGCGCATAAGAGCATCCTTAACCCTTGAGTGGTCTAGTTGAGTATCAGCAAGCATGTTCTGCGCCCTGCATGATGCAATAAATCATTAGGAATATATGATGATTAACAAGCAAAATGACAAATGCTCAGGACCAAGATAAATAATAACTCACAGTGAATGTTGCTCTATTTTAATTCTAGGGCTACCATCAAGTTCAGCAGCCACTGGTTCTCCTTCAACAGTATAAACGACAAGACCAAGTTGGCAATACCCTAATGCTGTAGCTTGGAACCAGGCAAGATCAACATGGACACCATTCACGCCCAAAGCAGGATTTGCATGAGTTTCAAGCCAGTTGAGGACAGGAAGAAATGTTACTTTGAGATTTCCACGTCGAACCAAACGCAATTGTGCATTCAATCCAGCTACAAGACGGTGCCATATCGATGAGGGAACAGCCTGTAATGGATATAACATGAGGCTTTAAGGAGAAGCTTCATAACATGAACAATCCAGTACTGTAGTTTGAAATATCTTAAGATACCTGGCTCATAAGACTAGTGAGCACACTGTCACTATGAAGTGAAAATGGAGCCATGTAACTTCCATCACCACCAAAAATCAAGGACATTGGAAACCTTTGACGAAGACGAGGTGGAAGATCAGGCCTTTTCTCATCTCCCCCAAGGAAGAAATCCAAATATCCCAGCATAAGATCTGGAGTTGCAGTCACCTGTAGATTGGGAAAACAGGCAATATCTTAATTCCAAACATGACAGACTGCCACACACAACCCATTCCCTTTACTCTCAAAGATAAAATTTCAGTTTTGGAAAGGAGAAAATGAGTAATCAGTTTACAATTGTCCAAACTTGTGAAGGACGCTGAAAAATTATATAAGGTTCACTCACAAATGGTATATCTAGGACTTGAATTTAACCCCAGTTGATATTACTAAATTTAATGCACAATGTTTCTGGTTTATAGATAATATGGACATCAATGTTCAAGACAACAACTATTGCTATTTACTCAACGTAACATCTTGAAGAGTACAACTTTTATTACTGGTAGTTTAGTATGCCTACCCTCTGTTATCAGTTACAAGCTGAACAATAAGTTTCAGAATGCAACTTAAAAAACATCAATTTTCTCAGAAAAATCATGATGATGGTACAATTCTTACGACTAGCGAAGCAAGAGATTGAAGACAAGCTTACAGTATCATCCCACAAACATCTAGAGCTTACTGTTTAGAAATAGTGAAATACAGAGTTACAGACCTTCAGCCCTTCATAAAGTGCACGTGAACGGCAAGACCGTAAGCATGAATGATCATACTCAGAGCGAACAAATTCACGAAGTCTTTGTAATTTCTTTCTTCTACGCCACTGTTGCCACGACCAAGCTAAGGGGTATGCAAGTATACAGAGGATACTGTAAATTGATCCTTCCCACCACTGATAAGCTGCAAGGGTATTTATCTCATCGACAAATCGGTTAAACGCATCCTCGTACCTGAAAATGTAGAGACAGCACAAATAGAACATCAATTGTCTAATTTCGATAGAGCTTCTAACAGATAGAGTATATTTGAATCATAACAGCAAATCAACAAAGCACAGGGGGACTACTAAACAAAAGAACCAGAAAGGTTGAATCTGTTTAAGCAGTGGTTAGGTCTACTTGAGGACAAGCATGCATACACAATCTCTGTAATCTGTTCTGGTGGGGTGTGTGGGAGATGCCAAGGTTCACTGAATGTGTTCGGACCCATGAAATACATCCTGTGTACATGCCCATGTGATTCTTCAGCCCTATTAGTTTCCAAGACCTGCAACAATAGCAAAACTTCTATCAAAATTCAGGATGTTCATATGGTACTTAAATATGAGTTGGAGCAGCACAATGTATAAAGTACCTCATTTAGTGATTCTAGGAAAGGAAAGGAGTGATCGATTTGGGACCCTTGTTGGGTTGGTGCTGGCCCAGGTAACTCATCAGTACCAACAAATTTCATCCGAGCAACACTTAAAACAAGAGCTAACAAAACAAGAAGGCCTGAAAGAAGTAGGCCAAATAACCAAGGCCCCCCAAAAGTGTATATTAACTCTTCCAGAGCAGTATAACAATGAGGCATGCGATATCTATCAGACACACATTTGTATGGGCATGGAGTTTCAGCAGCACCTCCTGTCAAACATAAGCTATGCTTAGAATATTCAAGCAAACTAACAGAATCCTCTTATCATTAGAACAACTTGGAACTGAAAAGTATTCAAACCAATCTAGGGTAAAACCAAAAAGAAATGAGAGAAGAAATTGCACATTACCAATAAAAAAAGATAAATCCAAATACAACAGACTCTAATGCCTAGTCGCTGAGATATTTAGAAAAGGAATTACAAAAAATGTGCTTAGGTTGCACTTCCACTATATATCACACCGATAAAATATATAAAAAGAATTACCTCGGACACTTATGTATACAGCACGGTGAGGGAGTTCATCTGGAGGGCACGGAAAGCACAGAGAGTTTGAAGATCCAGTAACATTCTTGTATGTTCCCAAAGGACATTCCTGCATTTTCCACGAAATACCACCACATTAAGTAGCAAGAACATTAGTAGATATAGGCATACAGCCACCAGAACTAAGAAACTAGAAATGTGATTGTTCAGTTTTCTTGCTAGATGGGGTGATGGACTGAGACTGACATTAAACACTATCATGATACGGAACACTGAGTACATTGTCATGTGTAATTGAACCAATCAACTTTTACTGCTCAACAAGTTACAAATAAATAATAAGACACAGGGTGGATCACATTTATGACATATAAATAAGTTACCTTGCAAAATGTACCATAAAGACCTTTTGGACAAGCTCTCCCGGTAACTGTTCCATTCTCACCAGAAAATCCTTGCCCTTTGCTGATTCCTCCACTGTACAAGAATATACAGTCAGCGTACCAATAATATACTGGTGAAGATTGAAGAAAGGAAATTGTACATAATTCAAATTAAATTGCATTACGCAAATCACAACTCAGCATTCTGATCACAACATGCATAAAATAAAATACAACTCATTTCCACATCAGCGTTCCATAAACTCAATGTACTTCAATACATAAATTTTATTTTAACACGTTCAAATTTGATCATAATGGATCAGTCTCAAATTTGATGGAATCAAATATTTCCCTATTTAAAGTAATGATGTTTTTTAGTATTTTATATTGCCTTCAGACCGACAAGAATGCTTGCTTTCAGATATTGCATATTATGATGAGAATTCCACAAAGGAAGAGTTTCCATCTAATGAAGAAGTAACATGTTATCATCACAAAGGCATCATTGCTGTCAAGGGCTGTAAAAACCATACGAAAGTGAGTATATAATATGAGGCGACCAGCTGACCATATAAACCAGATACCATCAAGCTAAGCAGCTTCCAAGTTGAGAAAGCTCGAAATGTGCCAACTAGCACCGCATCTCAAGCACCAAAAAGTTCTTTTCAGCATGTTAGATGTGACTAAACATAGTTCTGTAATTAATAGCATCTTTTCTGCAAATTCTTCCTTCTGAAATATCTATACAATGATATTTAAGTAAATAAGAAGTCTAATACAAGAGCCATCAATACTCCATATTGTTCAACTCTGAAAGATGCAGGGAATCCCAAGTCTCAATATTCAAAAGGTTTTAAAAAAAAATCTACAGAAAAAAATGAGACAATCTACAAACTTGATTATAGGGCTGGCACTGCTACTGATTAAAGGTCCAAAATATCAAAACATACAATATGAATTAGTAATTCAGCTTTTTCCTGGCCTCAACATCCCTTAATGGCATCATAATTAAATTTGACTAGACATGAATAGAAAAAAAAAACATTCCACGAACTGCAAGATTAAATTACAACAACTGAAAATACAGAAATTTCACAATATTATTAACACCACGTGTAATGCCCTAAATTGCCAACAATACTAGATATTTAAAGTAACTTCACCTTGCAAATTCATCCAGAAAACTAGAATACTCAAAGTAATATTAGAGAAAGGATCAAATCAGACCTTGCAAGTATTGATCCTTTAACAGCTGCAACAGGAACATACTCATCTCCAGTAGGAATGTTAGACCAATGGAAGTGAATCCTTCCCCCTCCACCCCCACCACTGCCAGCTCTTCCAAGGCCACCAACACTTGAAAGGATGGAGCTCTTTGCTAGGGACAAAGTGTGCACAAACAGAAGAATTGTACCCCCAGAACCACCACCAGGTCCAATGAAGGCATTAGTTACAACAACAGTGGAACTGCCACCATTTGATTCTATTGTACCATAGAGCGTGAGACTTGGCAGAGAATACTCCCATGAGCCCAACACTGGAGTGCAGTTACAGCAATGATAAGAGACATGTTCTTAAGATCTAGTATGCGCCTATGACTAAATAATAAATATGGGTCAAACATGGATCATGTGTGTTACCTATTATACCACCACCAGCTGTGGAAAACCCTGTGGTGTCATTACCACTGCCACTGCCAAGTTCACAAGGCAAATCAGCATTACCATATATAGGTCCACCCTCAGCATGGCCTACATCAGAAAAACCATCTCCCCCTTTACCACCATGTCCACCACCACCACTTACACCATTACTTAACATTCTTCCTCGTCCTATTCCACTTCGGCAGCCTGAAATCAGAAGAAATGATATTTAAGTTCTACAATAAGTTGCAGAAGGCATGTCACCGGACATAAGATCATCTCAATGTGAAAGAATAGTTTGAAACATATGTTGCTGTAAGTATAAGCACAAATTTTTAAGCATAATGAAGTAAAACAGAAAATAAACAAATACACAGTTTTTGTCATGCCCTGCAAAGGGACTTGCAGCAACTTATCTCAGCTGAGATTAAAGGTAGAAAATCTAAGCAATTTGTTCTATATGGATTTGCCACTGAAAAAACTGATAGCATACAGAACGGAAAACGGAGAAAAAAAGGGAGGGGTATCTTCAGCATTGTAGAGTGCTATAAGTTTTTACTCATCCGGTTGGAACATAAGATAGCATGTATTTGCTACTGAAAATAATATACCTTGACATTTTTTACAAACTAGGTGAATGTTAAACATTAGTGTTAAGATAGGTTGAAGATTGCTGGCTTTTAAGATTATAGTATGTGTGCCCACTGTATGCACCATCAGGGACCCCAAGTTCAGACTTCAGAAGCATAAACTCTCCTAGCAGCCAAGCAACACTGCAAATTTGTACAGTATTTTTCAAGTGTGTGGCTGATCTACAAAAGCTGAAGTACTCAAAGGATCCACAGGAGACATTAAGCCATACTTAGAACTGCAGGGAACAAGCCAACAACACATTCTGGCAAACAACAGAAAGATGGCACATTACCCAGGCCTGTGGCGCTGATGGTACCAGATGTGTGCACAGTGACACTTCTTGCCCTATTGAAATGAATTACAGTTCCTTGTACAAGACCCCAGACATCAATATCTTCAACACGACATACCTAAAGGGAAAAGTGGTCATAATTTGCATCTTACCAGCGAAGTAACCAGAGAAGCACCACATGGGAAAGTTCAAAAAAACAGTGTACCTGAAGAGTAAATGACAATGAAGAATTCAGATTGCAATCTTCCGGTGGATGAATTATTTCCACAGGACAGCTCTCATCTTCACAGTTCAACTTTGGGGCCCTAATAGATGCACAGCAGCTCATTAACGAACAAAAAATATTCCAACACTGGAAATATGGCAAAAGAACTTCTCAATGCAATAGTTGAAGGAGGAAGTATTTACACATCATCGCTACTTCCATTTACAAGTGGGCCCTGTAAAATGGAGCCAGGTCCGACCTACAAAAGAAATAATTATCGTAATTAGTTCTTGCAATAGTTTACAAAAGGGCAAAACAGAACATGGGTACCTCATGTAGCTACTTATGTAACATTCAATTGGAGTAGTTAGAACTTAGAATTACAAGTATAGAAAAATAACGCACACATACAAAGGCAGCAGAGAGCACTCATCACGAAAGTAGAATTGATTCTCTGATTCAACTTTGAATGAGTGGAGAAATTTGAGCCATCTTAATCAGGACATCTATATAAATGCCACCTATTTAAATCCAGCATCTTGGGTTGAATAAAGAGGAAAAACACTACACAGGCTAAATACAACAACAACAACAAAGCCTTTGGTCCCAAACAAGTTAGGGTAGGCTAGGAATGAAACCTCCTCAAGGTCAAAAGATGCTGGATAAAAAACAATGTAAATTGCACCAAAGACAAGTTTCCACCTGAAGCTGAATGTCATGACCAGATAATTGACAGAAGTACAAACATAAAAAAACAATTACATAGTCTTTGAGTATAAATAGAACCCGCAGTGATGTGCTAAAAAATGAACATGCAAAACAACATGTAGCTAGAAACAAATAATTTCAGCAAAGTTGTGGATAAAGAAAACAAAACACGTTAGCTAAAGGATATCTATCATACTTGTATACTGTAGAACAGTGATAAAATAAGGCGTTGTGCCTCAATTGTGTCTCCATCTCCAGATAAATTCAGCAGACCTTGACCGCGAACTCCAAGATTAGCATTAGAATGTATCACAGATGATCCCTGGAAAATATATGCGCAAATTTGTTATGCATTAAGTTAAAGCAGCAAAGGAGAATAACAGTCATTGAAAGTAGACCAACAATGGACCTTCAGAACTATCAAATTGCTAGCATCCAGTAAAGATGTTGCAACTATTGAATCTCCACCACCATCAATTAACATTCTGGAGTTCCACATAAGGAGCATCTTGACAGACATTCTGAGAGCACCAAACACCTGAAAAACAGTGCAAATTAGTGTATAGGATTTGACACCTGTAAAACAGATGCACCAAGAAGACAGCAAATAGCAATAACCAACAGCAAGAAAAAAATCACCTTGATTGTTGAGTCACTCATAAGCAGCTCCTCAGCCATCAGTTCAAATTCCGAGTATGGATAACGGGTTAACCCAAAAGTTAGAACAGCACCAGATAGAAGGCTAAGTTGCCCTTGGACCTGAAAATTGTAAATAATTGGTTGCAGACTATTTTCAAATACTTTCCAAAGAAAGCTTGGAGTCAATTAAAGACAAAAGAAGATGATCCAGAGATATTGTCTTATTATCAGGGAACTGCAACTGCATTATGTTAAAGACAAAAGAAGAAGATCCAGAGATATTGTCTTATTATCAGGGAACTGCGACTGCATTATGTGCATAAAGGAAATGTAGCATAAAGTCATGGTCTCATGGAAATGTGAAGAATTTTAATTGCAAAAGAGTGCAAACAAATTCCCCATGGTACACCAACACTACTTCAAGATGGCCATCACATTATTGAATTTTCAAATTTTGAAGTACTGTTTTCACATTATATTCACCCAGAGGAGAAAGCCGCAAGTAGACCTTAGTGCTTTTGATTGTAAACTAGCATACCCAGCTGTAGTGTATTCGTGATCATACATCATATGATTATAAATACCAAAATCAGATATGCATTCGGCTTTTTAGAAAGTATACAGGATAGATAATTTAAAGATGAATTGAAGCACATGGATATATATGATTGTAGCACTAAATGGATTCGTGTCAGAAAAAAGAAAATAAATAGGCAAGTGTTGTACTAAAGACACCGTATTGGTGGAGCATTAATCAAGATATCATTGCAAAGCCTCGTACCTGAACACGACTCCAGAGCAAGGGAACAGCGACTTTGGCATGATTCTTGACAAAAACATTTGTCCATAGTGGCTGATTTGGGAACTCCAAAAGAAGAGTGTCCGTTTGTGTACTCAAGTTATTGTTGCTAACAGTAAGACTCTTAGGTACTGCTTCATAAAGAGTTCCAGCACCTCCTGCATTATCTGGACAGCCCGAACTTCTTCCACCTGACAAAGGTGTCGCACTTTAATTGTAAACACAAATAAATCAACGAAGTCGTCTAGACAATAGCTCCGTCCATATATCAATAGAAAGTTAGACTAATCCAACCAAAAAAAACTCACAACACATTGAGGCCTAAAAGTAAGGGGGTGTTTGGTTCGTTGCCACACATGAGTTTGGCATGTTTAACTTTGTTAGGCTAGTGTTTTGGTTCTTTGCCAAACTTGTGGCACACCACACTTTCTTAGCACTATACCCCACATCTCATAGACAATTGTTTTTGCCAAATAGTGCCACACTTGGGGGGCCAACTATGTGCTCGCCACAAAAGTTGTGGTATGCCACACTTTTAGCGCAAAATTGTGGGAAAACATGGAAAGCAACCCTATGTTTACAAAAGGAGCAGTAGAATGCTTCTAATACACAAATATTATGTTTGAGTGAGACAACAGTGCAGTACATTCAGGTCTCCTGCAAATGTAGAGTTGCTAACCTAAATTCCAGGAATACAAGTAGGAAAAGTAAATATCAATTCTCTATGGATAGTACAAATATGGCAGGGTTTAGAAAAAGGCAACTTCATATAGCGCAAAAACTACAATAACAGAACGTGCAACATAGAAACAGAGCAATAAGGTAAAAATATGAGTATATGTGTATGCATCAGATCAACGAGGTTGTAATAGCATATAGGCTGCAACTTTGTAATAGCAACTCTTGCAAAAGAGAAAAAAGATAACAAGGTTAAGAATTAAATGATTAAATAAGCACAAAAATATCAATGTCCATAAGATCAAGCAATTTACCATGAGCGAAAACCTGGGCGTCATCATGCCTACTGAAAACGTTAATAGAAACCCGCCCTCCACCTCCCCCAGCCAAACCATTGCCTCCAGAAGCACTTATCTTGCCAGCGCCATGCCTGTCGCCAACAAAAGATCAGAGAGGGAAAACAATCAAAACATGCAAGGGCTAACTGAAATACTGAAGTACATAGTCAACAGATTTACAACAAAGCAAAATAACATTAGAATCAAGCTAACAAACTACAAGACACAAGGGATTCTTCAACTCAAATGCCACCGGCAAAACTAGCTAGGTGCACAGCAATAGATCGGCGAGTCGTTCTTCGCTGCTATAGCAGTGTTCTAGTGTCTAGCAGGTTCCACCAAGCCTAATATGTATATTTGCGTTAATGTGAACATTATTATCAATACAATGAAATCCTTGCTAGTTGCTAGATTCATACACAATTTAACTCTGCGTCATTAGCTACTGCTCATCCATCCATGTGTGATCTTAGAGCAAAATATAATCCTCAAATCCACTTGATCAAGTAATGTAGTCAAGCCTGTGATTCTGACTACATGTTCGACCAAACTAAATTTCAGTTTATTAGCATCTCAACACAGCATACCTTCAACACTAATTCAAACCGGACTGCACTTTTGAAATCTGAGTATTCCTTTATGTACTTTCAGTTCATGAAAATATGATTTACTGTGCGTGTAAGGCATCTATCAATGGAAAAATGGCGAAGGGCAATCTTCATCTCTTAAATCTTAAATCCCAACTAGTTCCTAAACAACAGGACCTACAAAGTCATCATCGCAGTCTCCAATTTGGGAAACTGTTTTCTAATCTTCAAGTTAATTGATTAAAAAGCTTAAATGCTGATATGTCAGTTCAATTAGTAGAAAGGAGGCAAGATGAAAATTAAAACATTCCACAAAAAAAAACTCACATAGTCGCAGCCTTTACATAGATGCTCCCCCCAGAGCCACCCCCGCCCTTCTCACTGCTATCCCCACCATCCGCGAGCACTGTACCATTCATTACCAGGTCCTCCGCAAACAGCCACACGATGCCACCGCCAGCGCCGCTGTAATCCTTCTCGACGCTGGTAGAACCCCCTTTGCTTCCGTAGCTAAACGGGTGCTCGAGGTCTGACCACGCGTAGGCATCGCCGCCCCACGAGTCCTCCTGCGTCTGCCCATCCTTGACGTAGCAGCTGGCACCGCGGCCGCCGTGCCCCCCGCCGTCGCCGTGCGTCCCCGTGGGGACGCCGCTGGTGCGCTCAGGCGGATCGCCGGCGAGCGCGGTGGTGTTCACAACGACCGTGTCGGCGATTGTGATGTTAGTGGCCACGAGCGAGACCCTCCCGGCTACGACCCGCACGCCGCGGCCGAGGCGCACCTCGCCGGAGATGTTGGCAGATATGACGCACCCGGGCTTCTCGCAGGTCAGGGCAGCGCCGGCGAGGAGCACGAGGCTGCCTCTGCCGGTGATGTAGGCGTCGCCGCCCAGCTCGACCTCTTCGGAGACCTCGCAGCGCGTGCCGAAGTCCCCCTTCCCGTGGAGGTCCCCGGCGCAGGTCGCCGCCGGCGCCTCCGGAGGCGGCGGCGGGGGCGGCGGCGACGGCGGCGAGTAGTCGTGCCACGTCAGGATCGAGTACGGGTCCGGCTCCGCCCGATCTGACGCCTCCGCCCCGCGGCCCCAGCCTGGGCCAGCGCTCCCGAGGGCGACACCGACGACCAGCAAGAGGAGGCGGAGATGGAGGTGGAGGCGGGGCCGGGTGGGAAGCCATGGGCTGGGACGCATCAGAGTCCAGGTGCTAAGGGGTTAGTTCCAGCCCTAGGATTTGGATGCGGTGGTCGCCGCGGTCGGCGGCGATGGCGTGTGTTTCTGGGGTTGGGTTTGGTGCGTGCGCCTATTTGGGTTTTGTTTCTCTCCCCTCTTCTCTCTCTCTCCAGTTTCCTCTTTCGGTTTAATGGATGGGAATGGGAGGGGGGAGAGAGCGGAGGGAGGAGGCGGGCGGGGCGTCAGATGCGCTTTGAGATTCGTGGTAGTCAGTGGGGGTTCGGTTTTGTGTGTGGACTGCGGTAGAGACAAGTGGAGCAGAAGACGCCGGTTTTTTTCACTTGTTTTGTTTATCGTATTGGGAATGTATTAGACTTTACTAGATTTTGTAATTTAGCCCTTTATATCTCCAAAATAAGTCATTCCAATATCTTTAACTAGCTCAATTTTTTCATGTCTTTGTTGTTCTCGCAAATTGGTTTGCTTTCATTAACTCGTCACTGTTTAAAAAGCATTTTGTGATTTATTTTTTTCTAATAAAACATTATTACCTATTGTGTAAATGAGATCTAATTGAACAATTTGTGTACCTTTTTGTTTTGTCTAATTTTTGCTTCCGCCCGGAGCGCCGAGAACAGTTTGGTGATAAGTTAAAAGGACATATTAACTTGACGAAAGTGCATAGGTGAGCTTTTTGAAAGAGAAAAAAGGTAGAAGTTATTGGACTTATCTGGAACCTTACCGAGGAAGACATCCAGAAAGTCGTCGTATTTTGCAAATACGCCCCTCTTTTACAATAGAGGTCACCGGCTTATCCATTTCTCTCTCGTTTTGTCTTTCAGAGAGATGTAGAATCCATTTCTGTATTTCGGCACCATTTCTTTTACGTGTAGAAACTGGATACTTGCCTTTTTGTTTCTAGTGCAAAATATGCTTTTTCTTGTTAATAAGTGTAAGAGCATCTTCTGGAAGCGCAATAAAATGAAATCTTTTAGTAAAGGCTATTGGACATTAGCATTAGCATGGAAGATTGAGGGACACTACTACTACTACACACATGCTTTCCAAAGAAAATACTTCCTAGCGAAGATTTCTTGAAAGAAAAATAGACATTTGTAAGAAGAAGAAACATTACCAAAATACTATTATCTTCTAATAAAAAAGTGAGTGATGTTGGGTATAGTACAGTTAACATTTGTCACATCACTTAATTACGTATAGTAGATTAGTAGTCAGTGTTGTATCGCCTGTTTGAGAGATACTTTTTGCCTTTTTTGGTAGGCTCTTGATCAAGCTGATGAGGTACCAGTAGCGTGATGACTGATGAGTGAGACTGTCGAGATATTCCGAAACTGTGGGTCTTTTAGGAAAAATCAATTTCACACATATATATATATATATATATATGGAACCACACGCACTATCTACACTGATCAAAGTATGTTGAGATTCACGCCCCTCCATTTTGCAAAAAAAAAACACACACTCGTTCTTTTCCTTCCCCTTGCCTCTCTCTAACTTCCCTTCTTCCCTCCCGACTCCGACGAGCCACGCTGCTGGTTGTCCTCCCGCTCCTCGCCTACTATGCCGCCGATAACAAGCCATAGCGCCGCACCGCAAGCTCCGCCAGCTCCGCCCTGCCGTGAGCCCACGCACGAACCAGCTCCACCTCCTCGCGCCATCAAGCTTCGACATCGTCCTCGTACCAAGCCGCACCGCCAAGCTTCGTCGTCATCCTCCGTACTGAGCCACGCTGCTCGAGCTTCACTACCGGTCACAAGCCACGCCGCCGAGCTTCACTGTCGGCCGCAAGCCACACCGCCGAGCTTCACTGTCGGTCGCAAGCCACGCCACCGAGCCTCGAGACTGTCGGATCCAGATGTCCCGTGCGGCCTAGCTGCCGAATCTGGCCGCTTCGAGCCGTGCCGCCGCCGAAGCTGAGCAGAGTGAGGAGAGGGGAAGGAAGAGATATAGAGGGTTTTTTTGTAGAATGGATGGAGGGAGAGGTGTGCGAATCTCGATGCATTTTGGATGATGTAGATAGTGCATGTGGTTCTACGCACATGTGCAAAACCGCATTCGTCTCTTCATGCAGAAGGAACTACATGTAGTGGGAAACATATTTCAGGAGAAATTGGTGGGCAAAAGAAGCAAACGGTGTTTTTTCTTTCTTTCTCTTTTTTGGTGATGCAAGAAAATGGACTTTGTATGTGGAGCGGTGGTGCAGGCACGACACACGCTCATGTACACTTTGGTTTTTTTTTTAATGTATATAAACGTGCACGGTTGCTTTATTGACATTTTTCAATTCACTTTTTGGAGATTGTGATATACTCCAATAAAGGTTTTATCGTCCTAAAAAAACAAAACAAACATCACTAAAGAAGGAAGAAAAAAAGAAGACCAAAAGGTTGAAATGTCATGTTTTCTTTTGACTGTTGTGCAGTAATAATATCCATTTATTAAAAATTATAATACAATAGTTGTTCACGACAAATGATGGTAGCGTGGTAACATTGAATTCGTAGCTAAGCGTCTGTTTAGTCGGTGGGATGAGATTGAACATGGATAGGATGAGATTGAGCATGGATGGGATGGGATCGATGGTCCAGCGTTACACACTTATACTAGTTTAACAAGTTCGTTCCATCAAACATTTGAGTGTTTATTAAAAGTTATTAAAGTACCGAAATGTATAAACCATATTTTTCAACGGACAGAAGAAGGTGGTACAACCATAAAATTGAGCTCGTTTGGCACTTTGGATGTGGTTGTTCTTCTTGTCTTGGATTGGAGCTTGCAGTTGCAGGGACGGCTAGGGATGTCACAATCTCCGTCGAACTTAGTATTTTATTTGCGTCTAAAAGAAGCAGTTAAGGTCGGCTTTAAGCAGGATTAACAAATCCAACATGGCATGGTAATCCTCACCTGGTCAGCCACAAGTTGGGACTAAATTAGGCACTTTTATGCAGTCATGTGTGGTAATGGTGTTATTGGTTGCATCATGGCTCTAATGTCATGGTAATGGTGCTACTAGCTGCGTCACCTCACAAAAATATTGCGCTACTAGTAGGGGCGGTTGAAGTTCTGATGGTGCATAGGACACCGGATTTAATATAATTTTATCTTATCAAAATTCATATATATATATATATATATATATATATATATATATATATATATATATATATATATATATATATATACCCGATAGTTTATGTCTATTCACTCGATATACATGTGATGGTACGTAGACCGATCGATTTCGCTTTGGATCTGTCACTGGCTACTAATAGTGTGCTAGGTTGAATCCGTAGTACCTGCAACGACACATAGGTGAACGCACGAAACATTGTTTCCATCGCCAAGACACCTCTCATGTGAATTTAGTATAATTTATTTTGGACGGAACGGTATGCTTCGACGAATATCAAGAACTAATGACATGTACACTTGAAAAACACAATTTCCCCACGCGAGCATCCCACGGCCAATGTTTTAAAAGGTTTAAGCGATGGGGAAAAGAAATTGGCTGTTAGTGAGAAATTATGGACACGGCAAAATCTTTTCTAGGCTTAGGGTATGTTTGGTTAGTACTTTGAATTCTATGTTTGAAAAAAAGTGGTGTCTGGAGGTAGCCTGAAAAATAGATGATTTTTGTCTGATCAGACAAATCTGAAGATGAGTTGTTTGGTTGAAAGCCTATGTCTGGAATTGATATATGAAAAATAGACCGTTAGATTGAAATAATGAACAATGTAGATCGAACAGCCTCCTCTGACTCCGAGACGCTGAATTCCTAAGCCTGGACCTGGCTTACCTGACAATAAGCAAACACCCATCCAATACCCTCAGGAGCCGTCCTGGCCAGACACCAGGGCATCAGGGCCCAAAGCAAATAAGCCCTTAGTTCATGATTGGATAGCCCGATCTCTTACACAGTTGCACTGCACATCATCGGTGGACATGAACTCCCCGATGAGTCCCATCAAGATCACAAAAGAAGCCTTGACACGATCCTGTCTCTTCAAGCACCATTAAGATTTCAACCCTGGGAGCACAGAACAGGGAGAGGGAGGATGGATGGCTGCCCCCACAGCCACTATATGTGATCCGAACCACACCAAACAAAACCGGGATCCGGATCATGTATTTTCTAAGGGACTGAACAACACGCTGACGCAGCTCTGTAGCAAATTATGTAGAAACAGTAAATTATTTACTGTAGCAATTTGTTGCATAACAACACGCCGACGCAGCTCTGTAGCAAATTATGTAGAAACAGTAAATTATTTACTGTAGCAATTTGTTGCATAAAAAACCCTTGTATCGCTCTGTTGTGGTGATTGATCAGGACATTTGGTTTTTTATCAGACGGTGAAGATCTTATCCTAATGCTACTTGTTGTAGATCATTTTCTCTTTCAATACAAAGGATCCCGATCCACAGACCCGTCCATCCACACAAACGTCTATCAAAGAAAGGCAGTTTTCTTTTTCTCTCAACCGGCCGGGAGATCGAGAATCTCACACATCCTGAGCCTGTAGAAGATTATAATCGGCGAGAGAAAAAGGGCGATCTCACATTGTCATTGACACCATCGAAAGAAGTTCTCCTTCTGGTTTCGTTATCTGCAGGTCAAATCCGCCATTCTTTTCCGCCCGGTTGTTTTCTTGGCGAGGAGGCCGTCAGTCAGTCGGTCACCCTTTCGGCCAGGATGACATAGGGATGGATGGATGATCTGTGAAAGGGACCAAGAAAAGAATGGGGAATTGATGGGAGATACCGAGATATGATACATTGAGAGGTATACATGCGCTTCTGCGAGATCTTAAAAGGTCGCCGAGAAAGCAGTGGATAAAACATGTGAAAATTACATGGATGGGCAATTCCCTGCCCTAGAATGTAGTCTAGTAGTCGTATTCAGAGTTGAATTTAGTTCATTATTATTTTTTCGACGAAAAGGCAGTGCTCTGCTTTTCATTAGCAACAGAGAGTACAAAGAACTAAAAATATATATATAAAAGGAATTGATATAGGCCTTACGTCCGTTGCGTGGACGGTCCACCCTACCAATTCACCATCTGCATTTATGTTTTCTTCACCTACCATCCACCGTATGTCTTCCACTTCATTTCTTTGTCATCTCTACGCATGTTTATCCATTCAGACTGGCTACACATGCTTCTTCCTCTTCCCCAAATCGTCTCCACATGCTTCTTCCTCTCCCCAAAATCGCCTCTGCGCCTGGCCTCTTCTGTCGCCCCAGCTCCACCGCGCCCGACATCATTCCGCGCGCCAGCAGCCTCGCCTCCATGCCCCAGGAGCTCCCGTCTCTCCACGTTGCTGAGCTCTGTCTCTCCACCTCGCGGCGCAGGCGACCCTGCTCCCCTCAGCCACTCCCGAGCTCCGCCTCGGCCACCCCTGTTCCTCCACCTCGCGGCGTCAGCGACCCCGCCCCCCTCAGGCCCCCTCGTCCACCCTCGTGGCCCCTTTCCTCCACCTCATGGCGGCGGCGACCATGGCCCCCTTGGCCATCCCTGAGCCCGAGCTCCACCTCGTGGCGCCGACGAGCCCCTCAGGCGCCTCCCGTACCCTTCGCGGCGCTGTTGTTGAGGGTGACGCCAGTGGAGTTTGCAGGTGTTGCATGTGCTCTAAAAAATGTTACATGTTGCAGATATATAATTTTTTTGTTGCATTAGATGATTTGAGATGTTGCAGTAACATATGATTGAGAATGAGATTTTTTTTCCAAAAATTTTCTTGAATGTCGCAGGATGTTGTATAAATGAAATCAAAATATTTTATTAAGTTAGCCTCATAAATTTGTTGCTGGTGTTTTTGCATGTGCCCAAAAAAATATTGCATGTTGCAGTTATAGAATTTTTTTGTTGCATCAGATGATTTAAGATGTTGCAACCAATGTCACGAGATGTTGCAGCTACCAGGGTAGCGTACGGCGCTAGCGCTCGGACCGTACACCCGAGCGCTAGTCGCACCCATATAAAAAATATAACTACTTACTATTTACATAAAACACAGTCAGCTAGGAGATCAGCGAATGAGCTCCTTGAAAACCAGCAGTCGCCCGGACACGAGCTTCCTGAATGGTTTCCTCAAAAGACTTTCGCTGGGTCATACCCCTGCCGGTTGAACGTTCTGGTGTTTCATTCCTTCCATAGCATCCACCAAACGGGCAAGACCATGAAATTCCATGTCGTCCGGTCCTCTACTTGAATCGCCTCGAGTGATGCCAGCCACCATCCCTCAAGTGCAAGTACCGAGTGTGGTATTAAGCTGGCATTAGCCCCATGTTCGTGTAGCACCTTCATCCAGACAGAGAAAACGATAGAACAATTTCCAAGAAGATGCAGAGCAGTCTCTGGATGGATAGATACGTCACAGTGGGCAGACCGGGTTGCGAGGCCATCTACGACGGGCGAGATTGTCAGTTGCTAGGTATTTACTCTGAATAGCCAGCCATGCAAATATCTTGCAATTTTAGAGGGGCTTTGGTTGTCCAGTTGCTGATAGCATGTTCGAGTAAATCCCTCAAATTGAATGAGATAGGTTGATCTCACTGAGTACACGACATCCGATGTCCACCGCCAAGTGACGAAATCTTGCTCGTTCGGTTGCAGCTGAAAATTCTGTAAGCGGTGCCAAAGATCCACATATTCCTTGAGAACAGCCACCGGTGGCCGGTGGGTGTTGTTTCGTGTTCCGAATCCAATTCTGATCCGTGAGCGCTTGACATACTGTCATTTTCTTTTTGCTGCTGTGTTAGTACAGGTTGGGCATCATAACTGAATGTTTGTGATTACGAAGCCACCGAATTCAGTTGGTTTGCAAACATTGGTCCATTTTATGAGACATTTCCCTCCTGTTGCTGAATCTTGGCCCGTCCAAAGGAAGCTTCTGCTGTACTTGTCGATCCTCTTCGTAAGCCACTTAGGTTGGGCAATTGCCAACATTTGGTACGTCAGCATGGCAGATAGAACCGTTTTGACCCAGATTAATCGACCCGCCGCTGAGATGAACCTTGGCTTCCATCCTGCAAGTTTCTTGGCATATTTGTCTAAATTCGGTTGGTAATGGCTTCTTAAGTCTCCTGTCCGACAACGGCATGCCCAGGTACGTACATGGAAAATCTGTATGGCTTCCAAATCCACATTGTCGCACCTAATTGAGATAACGCCGGTTTTTGACAGATTAGTGCGAAGACCTGTAGCCTGGCCGAAAACAGAAAGAATGGATTTGATTGCTTGTAGTTCACTGTCACATGGCTTGATGAAAAGCACCACGTCGTCGGCAAAAAGAGAAGCTCTGAACTGAATGGTCTGCCTGCCAAGTGATGATAGGAGCGCAGCAGCCAGCAAGGCAATCCATAACCAGCACAAACAGAAGCGGCGATAAAGGGGTTTCCTTGGCGTGAACCCCTCCTATTTTCAATAGCTTTAGATATATCTCGATTGACTAATATCCTTGTCGTTGCCGTCGAAGGAGAATCGCCATCCAGTTAGTCCATCTCAAGCCAAAACCTCGCTTTGAGAGGAGGTGCAGTAGGAATTCCCAAGAAACCGAATCGAACGCTTTTGCGATATCGAGCTTCATCATAAGTGCTAGTATCTTTTTCTGTCGTAGTGATCTTGCCATGCTTTGGACATATATAAAGTTGTAATGGATACCCCGGCACTTAATGAATGCATTTTGGCAAGGTGTCACCAGGTCCGTCATGTGCGATTGAAGTCTTCTTGCGAGTATCTTCGTGAAAAGCTTGGCAAAACTGTCGATCAAACTAATCGGTATAAAATCCTACGGCTCAGTGACCGTTCATGGCCCCTAATTTCGCCAATGCTGCCATTACCTCGCCTTTGATCACTATATAGCACTTCTTGTAAAAAAAGGCCAGTGAAACCATCGGGCCCGAGGGCTTTGTCCGATGGCACGTGCATAATTGATGCTCCAGCTTCTTCCTCGGTGATGTCTCTGTCCAGTTCTCTCAGGTCTAGTTGAGATAAGCCAATGTTGTCAAGGTTCAAATAGAGCACTCTATTTTGCTTTTCCCTTATCAAACCACTGAAAAAATCCGATAAAGCGTGCATTTTTTCCTCTGTCCTGTGAGTACTTGACCATTTGATGTGATTCGTTGGATGAAGTTCTTCCTGCGTCTCGCGCTCGCTTTGAGGCGGAAGAACTTTGTATTTGTGTGCCCGTCCCGGAGACAGAGGACCCTCTAACGCTGCCGCCAGAAGCTCCTTTCTAGTGCCACTAGTCCCAGGCATGTCATTTTGGCTCTGTTCGGGATGGGTTCGGCTTCTCGCCCGGAAAAGCCAAAGCCTGTTCCAAATGAGCGGTTTTTACCATTGGCTTTTTCTGAAGCCGTCGTGGGACAGCTTCCTGCGGTTTCCCGCGGTCTCCTTCCAAAATTACCTCTGAAGTTTGATGGAATTTACCCGCTTTTGTCATTGCACAAACCCCCCGCCCGGCCGACCCTAACCCTAGCATGCCACCCTGCCTCCTCCAGAGCTGGCGCGCCTGCCCCGCCCTCCACCTCCTCCCACGCCGCCGCTCTCCTCCTCCTCCCCCGACACGCCGCCGCCCTGGTCCTCCCCTGTCGCCGCCTTGAGTCGCGTCACCGATCTCCTCCTCCCCCCTCCCCCCCCCCCGAGCCGGCGCCGCTCTCCCAACGCGGTCGTCCTCCTCCCCGTGTGGGCGCCGCCCTCGTTCTCCTGCGCTGGCGTCGCTCTCCTCCTCCCCTGACGCGCCACCGCCCTCCCCTCCTCCTCTCCGAACCACCGTCGTCGCACTCCTCCTCCTCCCGACTTGCCGTCGCCGTCCCCCACACGTGCTGCCGCCATCGTCCTCCCCCAAAGTCATCATCGCCCTGAACCCTATCCGTCGTAATACTTAATTATTTGAACTTTTTTTTTGTAAATTAATTATTTATGTAATAATTAATTATTATCATAATTATTTGTTGTAATAACTATTTATTGTCATAATTACTTATTGTAATAATTGGTCATTGTGATATCTATTTATTGTTAATTGTCGTTATTTGCGTTAATTATCATTAATTGCGGTCTATTGTGTTAATTGTCGTCAATTGCATCAGTTGTTGTAAAGTGTAATTAATTGTCGTTACACGGCATCAAATAAGTCATCATTTGCCTTTAGAGCATGTAAAACATTTTCAACTCAGAAGCTCTAATCAGCCGACCTAAAAGTCAAACTATCAAACACCAGAAGTATTCAACTCAGCAGTTCAACCCTACAAACCAACCGAAAGCTGCTTTTCAGAAAAACTGCAGCATGCCAAACAGACCGTCTAAAGTGCTTCATGAAATGATATGCTCCTATGTGGTGAGATTCCTCTCATCACAGGCCGCATCTAGGCGGTAGGTGAGCTCGTTCAGCACTGCTGTCCGGGTTTGCATCGATGAATAGTAGATAATGTGACTGGTTAAGTTGAATTTCATAGATCCACAGGTGTTGCATCGATGGATAGTAGGTAATTTGGATGAGGAATTACCTAGATGAGGTTAGTATGTAGGGGAATATTGAAGACATCACGATCACGCAGACAAGCGGGATTAACACAAAAAAAAAAGGTCCGAATCCGTTTATAATTTGTCTTTAACCTTCATTGTTTAGGCTGACAAACAGAAAAGTCAGATGCGATTCGGATGAAGTAGGCAGCAAAACGAGGTACGAGAAGGCACACGAATTTCTCTCAAGAAGAGGGTTTTTCATGTCGTTGTCCTTGACGTCGTTTTCAGATCAAACAGCGTAACTCGTAGGATCCAACTGAACATTAAAGCCAGGGAAAATGAATCTGAGAAATCCATAGAATTGTCATCTTTCTCAGAGTCAGAAAGAGAGAGGGACTTGTGATCTTCCTGTCGAGAAATTACCACCTAGCTTTTCGGTGAGCAACTTGCTTACACCAGTTTTACTTTTATTACCTACACGCCAAGGAGAACACGTGAGATGGAACAAGCAACCGTTCATTTGAGGCCCATCTGCTGCGATGTTAGCCCAGCCCATGTGCGGTAGGAGCCTGGAAATATTGAGGCCACACCGACATATTAGGCCTATCAGTGCAAGTTAATCGTAGACTAATTCCGGCCCAACTCTTTTGGCTGGCCCAAATGTTAATGGCTCCCTTCCCAACCATGTGCTATTTAGTTAATTTTTTAGAGAAGACTTCTCTGACAGAGTAACAGTTAGGTATTGCTTTCCCCTAAAAAAGTTTAGGTTTTACTTTCCTCTAAAAAAAAATGGTTAGGTTTTGCTTGCTAATTATCCCCTACTGGATAGACTTGGCTCCTGTGCTTGTTTTCTTTCGAGACCAGCCGACTCGCAAGGTAAGTTCATCTGTTAAATTTTGATTCAGAAAAGGTGATCGATCGAACAAGTTTCTTATTACCTAGCTAGCCACACAACTCCTTTGCAGATTTGCGGGAAAATTAAGAATTACAGCACTACCTGACCAGTAACCAGACCTAATTAAGCAGACCGGCCCTTTTAATTAAGCGCAGCATATAATGATAAGTAGATCACTCAATTCGTTCATGCATCCTATATTATATATGATTAGCATTAGGCATTGGCCATCAGGTTGCTGACATCTCTCCTCCATATTAAAGGGGAACTGTACAATTAAGTTACGCGTGCAGAAACAGATATAGATACACTATACTACTGAAGAAGCATATCCCAGTACATGTATGTTTTGCCCGGCCGGCATCTGCAAGATCAAGCATATATATTCCAAGCTAGAGGCAAAAGACTGAATGAATTGGAAGATTATTCCAGTACGCGGTGAAGAAGACGACCACAAAAGAAATAGCTGATGAACCCTAGTTAGCCGAAAACTGACGCGAATGCTGCTAGAATTGCTGCTGCTGCTATTGAAGATCGATGATGATGATGAACAGCTGTTTTTTCTTGTCAATACGTACTCGATCTTGAGTCTTAGTCTATGAGTCTGACATGCATGCTTGCTTACTCCTGCAGAATGGGGCTTCTTGCCGTGTGCACATGGTTCGTCGTCGAGCTCTTATCATCTCTCTTATCCAGTCATCCCTTCTCAATGCGTATACTGTATGACGCATGCACGCAGCTGCATTATTACGTCGATCTGAAAGGCGATCGATCCAGGCCATTACCAAAAGCTGCATACAACACGTGGTGCTTGCGGGTCGTCGTCGAGAGAGTTCTCCATGGATATGATCAAAAGCTCGTTTTTTTTGGGTTTTTGGAACAAGATAGCTAGGCTGATGCAGGGTTTTCAATACCGGCAGAATTTTTTTAACAGGGGACGGTAAGGCCGAAAATCGGAAAATTCTGGCTAATTTCAGCTAGAATTTTCAACAAAAAAATGAAAATTTTGGATTTTATGTTAAAAAATCAAATTCGAATAAAATTCAAGCAAATTCATTTTTTTTGGACAAATTTTATCAAAACCGATTTTTTCGGGGTCAGTTTGTATTGCTAGGTAACGATTTCCCTGGCTGATGCATGATTGACAAATGACGATGCTACACCTGTATTACATGTATGCGTGCTACACATAATCCATCTGGATGTAGCGTTGTGTTGACACTGAAACGACCAAAAAAATTTCAAGTCTATTTAAACTTTGGTTCGAATTTGAGCTTTTTGTCAAGTCCAGAAAGTTTTTAAACCTTTACGCTTTCCCAATCCGGAAACACGCCACCCTAACCAAGGAAACGCCTTTTAGGACAACCACATTTCCCTATAGTTCCTCTCTGCCTTGTGTCACACCGCCATTCACACGCTACCCATGAACGCACCCACCCGACCACCTCACCGCGCCACTTCACCCGCCGTTGATCCACGCCGCCAACCGTTCGACACGCTGCAACCACCGCTACTCACTAGCATCATCGCCTCAGCACCGTGCGCCAGTGGGAAGCAACCACTCCTGCACCGCCAGCACACGCGCGCTCGCCCACGAAGACCGCTCGACCGTCCAAGCCATGGACACACGCTGAACTCGTCGCCGCCACTACCCTGTGCAAACCGCCTCACACCGGCTATAAGGTCGTAGCAGCGACACCCTCGGCATCCTTTCGCGATGTCCCACACCTGAGACCATCACCTTCTTCATCTCCGGCCAAGCCTCGCCGCCAAGGCCGACACCCCTTTCACCTTGCCGGTAAGCCGCCACTCAATCACTCATCCCCTCCCATCTTCTTTTCACCATCGCCAGCTCTCCTTCGATCTCCCCAAGCCAAGCCATCACGACCATCGTTCTCCTCGTAGCTTCTAGATGCTTATGCGCACACCAATTTTGGCCAGTGGACCGTTGGAAACCGCCGTTGTCGATGCTTTGTTTCGGCCATGCGCCACCGCCGCCGTGAGCCCGCACTGAGCCAGTCCATGCCCAAAAAATGAAAACTCCATGCTTCGTAGATGCTCCCCACACCACCCGCTATCGACACTAAACCTCGTCGTCGGCAAAATCATCGTCACTGTCGTGTCCCCTGCTCGACCTCCATGGCAGCGAGCTCTAGTTAGCTTAAAATGCGAGTTGGGCCACCGGAGTGGGTTGACAAAACCAACCCGATTTACTTTCATGCCTAGTAAAGCCAAATGGGTCGGTCGTCACTATGCAATCTAATACTATTCACTAAGGCCTAACACTTGCAACCCAATAGTAGCCAGGTCAAACCCATTACTATTCACCAAACCCGACCTGTTAGGAATAGTGTAAACCTGGTACTATTCACCGACCTATTATTATTCACCAAATCTGATCCCCTAGGAATGGCACCGATTCGGTACCGTGCAAACCAACTTGATACTACTCATCCATTTTGACCGTTTTGAGCCCGTCAATCCCATTTTCAACACCGTTCGACCCAACAAATCACTGTTTAAACCCTAACCACCAACACCACCTTTCCTTTATACCTTTTTCTGGTTTCTTTATTTTTATTTTTTTTCCAGCTTGTTGTTGCTGAGTCTGGAACTATTTAATTTATTTTCTTTCACATTAGAACCAGAATTTCATGATTAAGCTATGGAACGAATTGATCAAGACATAGGAGAAATAGATCCAGTCGAAGACTATGTGCAAGGAGGTAAGTCGCATTCCTTGATCATGTTGAGGCCATGCCACTATTATTATTATCATTACTTTCATTATGTTATTTATTATCATTTATTTACTTATGAAATAATAGTTTGAAATGATATGATGAATAGTTAATTCCTACCACCGAAAAGGCCACTTGTGATTTTGTAAGACATATTCACCTTGACAAGCTTAAACACTAGTATAATCACACAATATGGATACGTTAACATCACACAATTGTTTTACAAACACTGATAAGGATATTTGGCTGCTCGCGAATAGACTTTAGAAAATAAGTTGAGGGTTGTGGCCGAGAGAGTGGACAACCACGAGTTGGTTGGGAGTCCATCTCCTCACGCAATAAACTTTGGAAAATAAGTTGATGGTGAGGCCAAGAGGGCGGACAATCATTGGATGGTTGAGAGTCCATCTCCTCACTTGAGATAAATAAGGACCAGAACCTTGTACCAAGTAACAGACATAGAACCCGCTCAACCACATATTTGGTATATGCAACCTAGCTTAGTACACTGCTCATTCCAATCGAATATCTACAGGTGGCACCTACTCTAGTGGTGGGACAAGAGTGGGCCCGGAGGATCACTCGCTGAGCTACACAACGGTAGGTCTATTCAGCATCGGAGCGTGAATTCCGCCATTGGTCGGTGGTCTTCTGATGGCTGTTTGGCCAAGAACCTATCGGGTAGAGACTAGAAAGGAAAGAGTAGTGAAAATATTTTGTTATCTCAACTCAGTCACATGCGAACATGTTGTGTGTTTATAGCTTAACATTATGAGTCTGACGTATTTCGTGGGTAAAGTTGGGCAACTCTACAGAGTATAATACATGGTACGTGAATACACCATGCTTCCGATTAATGGAGTTGTGCTCATGGGTGATTCGAGTAACAAGGCATAAGTAGAGCTCTATTTTGAGATGTTAATGTGGTAATTACAGATATTGAAACCCCCTCTCTTAATATTATATTATTGTTTTATCGTTTCAAAAGTCAAAGTGTTTTACCTCAAAGAATGCATCCACACTCATACTATGGTAACTCCTCAACAATCAATTGAAATCCTGACAAGTAGTTAAATAGCTTTCCCATGTGACTTGTTGTGTACATTGTGTACTCAAACTTGCTTAATTTTTATCAGAAGGTATATCACAGGACTGAAGGATACATTGAAGAATGTGTTAGAGTTATGACCGTACTTAAGCTTTCCCGTGGAAGTTCTTTAGCTCTTCTGATTGTAAGTGAAAGTTTTGGGCTTGAATAGCCCACTCAGCTGTTACAAATAGTCATTAGGCCATATTTTAATCAAATTAATGTTTTTAATTGCTCATGAGCAGGTATGATACTGTTTATGTCCGCAATTGAAATCCTCAGCGGTTATAGGAATCTCAATGGCCCTGTTTGTAAAATAGGGTCGTCACAACCACTGCAATAGTTACATTGTACATTCACTAGAACGAATATCAAGACAGAATCGTGCGCGCACGGTCCATCTTTATTTCAGTTTAAATCCGATTGCCTTTTACACTATGCTAATTTGGCCAAAATTATTTGTTTTCCTTCGCTATTTTTTTAGCCGCAAAAACCTGACTCAAAACGATAATTAGTTGATGTCCATTTACTTTAATTGGACTTTGCCACTTTGGAGTGGATTTTTTCCCCAGGTAATATTGATAGTAATCTATTCATATTTGATTAATTCAGTTGTTCAACATGTTGACTACACACAGCTTGTTGGGATGCCACGCACCATCGTTCAACACTACACCTGGCAGTAGCTGCATGCAACAAACTAGATGATCTTTATCCATAGAGATATGCAAATACAATGCTCACACTTGTTTGATGAGAGAAGCTGAAGGAGGAGAAGAGCGATTTTAAAAAAAACAATATTATTTTTTAAAAAATTACAAAATTGGAAGTGGCGACAGTCGGCTATTGTCGTCATTTGGAAAATTAGAATTGGAATGACGACAGTAGGCAGTGGCGACAGAGGCTTCAACGGTTCAGAGAGGTCCCAGTCGCCATTTGGCCAAATGGCGACAGATACCTCTACACTATTTTTTACTAACTATTTTCGAGCACATATTTTATGGACAAATCACAATGATATTACAAAACATTCAACACAACATCATAACATCTTTTGTTGACAAATCACAATGATATTAGAAAACATTCAGCATAACGTCATAACATCTTTTGTCGATAAATCACATCGATATTACATAACATTCAGCACAACGTCGTAACATCTTTTGTCGACAAATCACAATGACATTACATAACATTCAGCGCAACGTCGTCATATATTTTATGGACAAATCACACTGACATTAAAAACCATTCACCATAACGTCATCACCTAGTTTTTCGATAAAATCAAATTGATATTACAAAGCATTGTGCACCACATATTTCAATAAGACGAACCTTTCCGGTGGCCGTGACCTCATCGTCCGCCATGTGGATCACCTCGAGTGGGGCTGTCGCATGAGGTCCCCACGGTGATGTCCGGACTGCCGATGTCTCCTTTGTCATGCGGATTTTTCATAGGGCATTTCTTGAATGTGTGCCCAAACTCCCTACAAATGGAGCACTTCTTCATACGACGTTCGACTTCTACTTAATCCATGTCATTCCTGATGCGACGTACCTGTCATCGGCCAACCTTTTCCTTCAGCCTATCAATGTTCACGGCCCAGATAAGTTGCTCCCAGGTCAGATGGCCAGTGAAATGGCCAATCACGCCATAACCATACTTCTTTGTACTCCAGATTTGCAACACCTCCTCCTTGTTGAAATAGTCAAAGAGGTATTAGCCGAGATGCTACGCCACCGTCGAACATGCAGTTATGACATAGGAGCAGGGCCTATGCAGAAGAAAATGCTTGTTGCAAGTGCATACGCAACTAACGTGATGTAGCGTGCACTCGTGGGTGATCCTCTCGCGATTCTTCCTGTGACATCCTTTATCTTTGCATAGTATCTCGAAGCGAAGCTCCCTTGTGCCCATCTTTAATGCCTGGTATATCTTACCCTTCTTGCTCTTCTCCTCCATGTACTTGATGATCATGGCGGAGTAGAGTACTGTATCATTTGCCATAGCGAGTGACGCGTTGTTGCTTCTGTCAACAAAGTAATTTGTGGTACAACAGAGAATTGCCTCCGCAATACCAATCAAAGGGAGGCACCTTGCATCGCGCATGACCTAATTGTACACCTCATCTAGATTGGTTGCCATGTGTAACATTCCAAAGTAATGTTACCAAAATAAAATAAAATAAAATAAAGTTATCATTTTATTGGATTTTATGAAATTTGATAGAGTTTCATTGCTTTATTTGAATTCTTGAGATTTTAAAAGTCAAAAGTGAAATTTATTTGAAGTTCTTGAAGTTTTATTTGATTTAATTTGAATTTTTTTTTTACTAAATTTCTAGAAATTTTCTGGAATTTTAAAAGCTTTTTCCTAAGTACTTTAAAGCCAGAACAAATTTATTTGCAAAATTAAAAGCCAATCATGAGTTGGAAGTATTTTATTTAAGTCCAAAATACCTCTATAAAATTATGTGAATTTTCTCATAATTTTTGGATTCATTTTGCTATTTTCTAAAGCCTAATTGAATTTCTGGAATTAAATCAATTAAGAAATCAATTAAAAACTCCAATTTGGTTTTGGGCCGAAACCCCTCCGGCCCATCTCTCTCTCTCTCGCGCAGCCCACCCGAGCGGCCCGCGCCCGTTTCTTCCCTCTCACACGCCCACCGTTGGATCTAATCCAACGGCTCGTACGCCCCCCCTCTCACCCTCTCTCTTCATCTCATTCGGCCGTTGGATGCAAATCCAACGTGCCCGCACCTCCCCCTCCTTCTCTCGCTGCAAGTGGGGCCCCGCCTACCTTCTTCTTCCCCGCTCCCTTCATCTTCCCACGACGCCACGCTTGGCCGCCATTGTTGCCGCACGCGGAAGCTTCGTCAACCGTCGCCTCAACCTTCCCGCCTCCTGCGTGACGTGCGCCACGAACCCGCGCCCCAACCGCCTTCACCCCCCACCTTCTCCCCCTTCTCCGCGCACGTCTTCGCCCGCAAGCTCTGCAACGGCCGCCGCCTCCCCCGCACACGATCTCCGCCCTCACCCCTCCCCGGCCCCTATAAAAGGGAGCACGAGGAGCTCCTCGACTCACTCAACCTCTCCCCGGCACCCACTCCTCCTCTCCTCTCTCCATTTCGCCGTATTTTGCGATTGAAGGATCCCCGCCGAGCGCCCCTTTCTTCCTCGTCGCCGGCGTCGTCCAAGCCGCCCCGTCCCCGCCGACCCTGGATTCGGCATCGCCACCTCAACGCCTACCCTGTGCTTGCGCCGCCTTCGCCGGAGCACCACTCGAACGCCCGCACCGCGACGACCCTATCTTCGCCACCGCTTTCTCCCCGCCTCCGTCCCCCTCCGGCCACCCGGGTGAGCGCACCATACTCCTCGCACTCCCCTCTCTCTTCTTGTGCCTTCACCGTCCGACACCGAGCGGCGCAACGCCGGTGACCCTCGGTCCCGATGCCGCCGCCGGCCTTGTGCCACCGTGGCAACAACGTAGATGCCAAGTCAGCGCCATCTCACCATCCTCGCCCGCGTGTCACGCCGAGTCAGCGCCTGCGTGGCCGGTCCACCTCACCAGCTCGCCCTTGGCTCGGTAGAATTAGTCCACCATGGACCGTGTCTATGACACGTGGGGCCCGCACGTTAGGAATTCATTTTAATTCTTTTAATTCCGAAAATCTGTGCGCTGACGTCAGCATTGCGCAATAAAAGGTTTTTTCTTTAGAAAAATAATTCAAGAAATTCTGTTAAAATCAGATTTAGAGTATTTAATATATTTAAACTTAGAAAATTCATATCTTTTGAATCCCAGCTCCAAATTGGGTTATTCAAATTGCAAAATTTCTATAAAATTATTACCTAGCTAACTAAACCAAAATTATTTAATTTTGAGTTCATTTGACCACAAATTTCTTTAAACCCTAAATCTAACATTTTGTGTAATTTCAAACTTCGAAAGCCCACATCTTTTGCATCCGAACTCCGATTGAGCCCATTCAAATTTCTAAATTTATCTAAATTCAAGATCTAGCCAACTAAACCAAAATTATTCAATTTGGAGTTAATTTGAATCTTATTTTAATTTAGTTTGAATTTGGCTTATTTTCGCGTATAGATTTCGATGACTTCGGAGAGTCAGATTTCGACGCCGTTTGAGAGAAACTATTTGAGCAAGGCAAGTTACATTCTTGATCATATTTGCACCCATTATTGAAAATTATTTAAATTCTGTTTCAAATTATTACTGCATGCTTATTTATATTCAACTATTTAAATTCCTGTTTTTAAATTCATAGATATGCCTAAATCCTTTGTATGGCCAATTTTGGTGATTGAAGCAAGCATATTGTCACCCTAGATAAAACCTAGTGATACAATAGTATGTACTAGGATCATTTGGAAAATATTGTGCTTAGCCATGCTTATAGACCAAATATGTTTGATTTGGGAGATTTCAGCCAAAGATCAATTGATGTTTAATTTGTACCCTTGGCATTGGTGTGTCATGGGAGTGTTATAAATGACTTTGGAAAATGAAATAAAATGATGGTTTAGACATGGGCGAAACGGTTGTCAGGTGGGTGTTGGTTTATGCACGGGCTCAACTGGGTAGGTTAAAGCCCAGGGTTCTGTGGTTGTCGCTCAGGTCAGTTAAGGACCGGTCTTCGAGCCGTATCTTGCCAAGCCACATCATACTACCACATGTCCTGTATGGGCAGGACCTGACCAATTAATTTGCAAAGTTCCATCATGATCATTCCTGTTGGTGCAGTGGGTAGTCATGTTATGACCTGTGTTAGTCCCACTTGGCGCAAGAGGGGGCCTGAACCCTGCGGACGGGTAGTCCAAAGGGGGTGAAACCTTAGCGAAGGAGGACTATGGTGGAATGGCGCGTTGTAAAGGCCTTGACACGTGCTCTAGACTGCTTACCTAAGGTAGTGAGCGGTGGTAGCGACGGATGCCAAACAACTAGAGAATTCATGTCTTATGGGTAAAGTTGTACAACCTCTGCAGAGTGTAAAACTATTCGAATAGCCGTGTCCATGGTCACGGACATGCTGGCAAAGCCACTCAAAGTTAGACTTCGATTTCAAAATGTTTTTTGTAAAACAGTTTGACATGGATGGGTGTCCATGAGAAAAGTTATGGGTTGAAGCCCTGGGTTGGTGCCCATGTTTATGTTGGTGTTAGGTTGGTGCCTACACTATCTTTATCAATTCAAAATCAATTTTGGATTTTATAAATCTTGAGATTTTGAACTTAGAATGGTATTTAATGTCAAATGTTGTTTTTGCACAAATAACCCTATAAGCCATCCTTTGTTACATCCATGTATGCATGTCATTCTGTTATTTGATGGGTGTAACTTGCGAGCACGGTAGTTGTGCTCATACTTGCTTTATGCAAACAAATTTCAGAGAAGAAGGACTACGCTTCAGGTGTGGATCATGACGACTAGGCCGTTACCCCAGTCGATTGCCTGTGGCAGATTGCTGGACCCTACTACTTCTTCTTCGTCTTCTGCTGTGTTTATTTATTGTTGCCTTGTAAGGCTATCTTGTAATCAACTCTGTTCTTTATTAATAAATTTTAGCGTTTATGGTTGTGTTATCACATTTGTTTACTGTGTGAGCTAGCCACTGATCATGAGACTAGTTCAGTTATGCACAGAAGATCTGGGAAGTTAATCCCGGGTCTTACACCATGATACCATATCGAGCACCACCTCTATCGTATAGCAACGATCACTTCTCCTTAGACTTGTGCTCAATCCAGTTCAAGAATCATTTTACATGTGCCCCCGTCTTCTTCACCACACTAGGACAATTTGTAAGTAGCTTTGGCAATGCTTCAAAGGCTTGATCAGCGCTTGTAGCAGTCTTTTTCGCTGCCTCCCTTCTGTGCGTCTGAGTCCGCTCATCCAGAATCTTTCAGAGTGCTTCAAACTTTCACTGCTGGTTCTGGTTGCGCAGCCGCTTAAACATGTTCATCAAGTCCTTGTCGCGGAACTACGTGTAGAGGTTTGCACCCAAGTGCCTTATGCACCACCTGCTCTGCAGATCTGCTAATGGAAGTAGTTCGTTCTCTCTTTGTTGTAGTTGAGTTATTGCACTCAGCATGCCCGCATGTCGATCATGTATGACGGATACATTAGAACGGCTCTATACAATAGAATTCCTCAGGAACCGTAACCATCTGTTCGTGTTTTTGCTTTCAACAAAAACGAATGCCACAGGAAGAACTTGATTGTTCCCGTCCATCGCTATTGCAGTCAGTATCCGGCACTTGTAATTTCTAATTAGGAATGTGCCATCCACACACAAGATTGGACGGCAGTGCCGAAATGCATTGATGCATGGACCAAAGGCAAAGAATGCTCGCTTCAGTACCCTCTTATTGCCCCACTTCGGATGTATGAAATCATGAATATCGACATGAGTGTCGGGATTCCTGTCTTGTATGACTTGGAGTAGCCCAGGGAGGTTGCGGTAGGAGTCCTCAAATGCACTGAACCTTGATTTCAATGTCTTCTGTTTTGGCCTCCATACCTTGTCATAGCTGATTGTATATTGAAACATTGCCTCGATCGCCTGTGTTGGACCGAACCGCCGACTAGAAGGGGTGAATAGGAGCACTATCTCCTTTTCTCTTTAATTGGATTCAACATAAATTTCACTCCAATAGCTATGAGAGCTACGAAGATCAATATACAAGCATAGCGGAAGACTTTTATTGAATCCAATCCAAACCCCTAAGTACAGCAACAAAAAACGCGCTGACGAACAGTGCATATGAACAGTGTTGATAATGAACAGTACTCAGCGAAGCAGTGCTCGTAATGAACAGTGTTCAGAATGAATAGTAAAAATAGCACAAAGAACAGGGGTATTAGCCCAAAACCAAAATCAAAGATTGTCACAACTTTTGATCCACAACTCCAAATTTCAAGAAACTTGAAACCGACCTTCTCTAGGATGTCAGGAATCTATTCCAATCAAATATTATGAAGATCATTGCCAAAGTTCTGACCTTTTTCCCGTTTGAGTGAAGGTTGCTCCAAAATCGGGCCAAATACGAAAACGGTGATTGAGAGGACTTCGTGGGAGGAATCAATACAAGATGGCTAAGGATGGTCTCCCATATATCCTAGCACTCTCAATCACTGGAAGAATCAAGCCAAAAACTCTCAAGAGCGAAACCCCTAAAATCACCACATCTTTCACCAAAAAAGGGAAAAAATCAAACTTAGATCCAAAATCTTTCTCATGGGTGAATAATGATCAAGAAGACTTTATATCATATCCCACACATTCCAGTAAGCAAGATCATAGCAAGATCCCAAATACAAACCTAAGAAACACTAAAAATCTCAAAGACATCAAAGAGAGAGCAAGAACAAGATATAACTCACCTTGCGGCAAATCTTGCATAAATTGATTAGAGAGATTGTATATTTACAGCCACTCCCTCATAGAGGACAAAAATTCAACACTTAAGCACTTAATCAATCTATCTCTCATGAACCCTAGTCTCTCCACTTTTCTCTCCTATCCCTAAATCACAAATTAGGGTTTTTAGAATACAAGGGTTAAGAGGTACACAACCGACATCCTCCCCTTTTATAGTGGAGACAAGCTTCTAGAGAGGCATCCTAAATTGGCACCCGTTAAGCCCACACACAACGAGTTTCACTTGCATCGACCCCTGTGCCGCTTGATGCAACCTGTCGCATCGAAAGCCGTGTCGCTTGATGTAACCTATCGCACTGAACTGCTGCGCTGCTTGACGTAACCTGTCACACCGAACTGCCATGCCACTTGATGCAACCCATCACACTGAACTGCCGCGCCGCTTGATGTAACCTGTCGCACCGAACTGTTGTGCTCGGTCATCATCCATGTGGCCCCAATGACTTCCCGTCAAGCCTCTCATGCGTCCGGATCCCACCGAACCATCCTCGCTTGCAACAGGGACTAAGTCACTTGGTGCACCACATGTCTCACCATGACTACACCCGGCTTTCTTGACTGTTCAGGACCTCAGCTCCTCCCTGAGCCTAGTCCAGACCTCAACTCCTCCCTAAGTCTAGTCCCGGTCCACTTTGCCGCTGCCCGTCATGTTCATCACCGGAAGCCTCCGCACCAGTTCCTTGTCTTCTCGGCTTGTAACCACCCCGCTAGCCTTAGTCATCTTTCGATACCACCTCGATCATTCTGGACCTCGGTTCTATTAACCTAGTCCCGATCTAATCCGTCTCACCATGACCTAACTTCGGTGTCCTACAACCATCACAAACAAGCAAACCGTCATGTAGCACCGTACGATATGCACAATTATCAATTCACATAATTGATGAGGCATGAACACATACTTTCACAAAGGTCTTTGCTCAAATTTCGCCTTCTCTATGGTTCTTGTTCATCTTACGCCTTGCTTGAGTTCAACCATCTCATCTGGCATCCATGACCGTTCTAGACCTTGGTTCTCCTAACCAAGTTCTGGTCTCCTTGTCGTTGACCATAGTTGACTTCAAGCCACCTGCACAATAATAGACAAAGCAACCATTTTCGAGCACAAGTTCTTCATAACTTGACCCATGTTAATTAAAACATGCATCATGCAAAATAGCATCCACGACCACTGTCTACGACCACTGACCTGGTCAAAAGAGTTACGACCACCGACCTGGTCGAAAAAGGTCTACGACCACCTGGTCGAAAAGGTACGATCACACCTAGTCGAAAAGCTACGACCACCTGGTCAAAAAGGGCTACGACCACTTGCTACTCGTAGCTACAATACTCTGAGCCACAAGACTCGAAAGTTATAGTACTTGGCACTCGTAGCTACAATACTCGATGAACAGTGCTCGTGACTACAGTACTCATAGTTTTTGACCACTCGGTGCTCGTAGCTGCAGTACTCAAAGATTTCGATCACTCGGCACTCGTAGCTGCAATACTCGATGAGTAGTGGTTGTAACTACAGTACTCGTAGCTTTTGACCACTCGGTACTCGGTTATGGTCAAGCCGATATTCCTGAACTCTGCACAAAACAAGTGATTTGACAAAACTTCAACACCATATGAGGCGTGAATCATTTCGGAGATGGTTTGCTAGAGATCAAATTTATGATATGTGTGGTGCTTGTGGCCACTTTACCCATATGTTCACTAGTTTCAAAGAGTTCTCCATAGAGCCCGAGGAGACAGAGCCCAATGGCATATGTAAAGTAGTGTTTGAAGATGAGCATGTTGTAGAGCTTTTTGAGGATGATCATGATGAGTTATGCGAGGATGATCTCCTACTCAAGATAAGCAAGGTGAGCAAACAAAAACTTGTTAATGGCTTGTTGTCATATGATCTTAAACTGCATGCTCTTAAGAAGAAAATGAAATTGCTAGAAAGAGAGAAGAGTGATTTGTCTCATGAAGCCTGATAACAGGTTCCTGTAGGACTGCACTAACTCGGCGATGACACGTGTGAGGGACCACTATAGAGTATTTTCAGTAGGTGTCCCACTTAGGCTGAAATATGTGCACTTGCCAAAGGCATCCCTCTATGTCGCACTTCACGTGTAGCATCTTGGGTTAGACTTGACGATTGTGATTATACGCCGCACCGATAAGACCCATAATTTGACCATCTTTTGCACGGCCTCCTTGCATTTGTACATAGCTTCTTGCCTGATCTCGCTCTGGTCGTACTCCCATGGCACACGGAAGCTTTCGTTAATGATGAGATTGTCAAACTGGTATGTGTTCCACTCCAATGGAATCGCCTGTTAGTCCACAACATCCTCATCGTCAGATCTTTCATCTTCTGACAATACCATGTAGTTCTAGTCTTCGAGATCCATCCTTTGCACTAGGGCTTCCAGCTTTTCACCCTTGTCAGCAAGCCCCCAGCTTGCCTGACTGAAGGAGCTCCTTCCGCATGGTCTTCACCAACAGGATCAACAACTTTTAGACCTTCGGTCATTGTGTACACCGCACTGTGGCTAGAGTTCCCGACTTCTTCTTCAGCATCACCATCCCCTTCTTGTTTAGCCGCTGATGAAGGAGTGGGCTTGGCATATGTATGGGCCAAAAGGACCAAATCCCCCTGCATACATATGACTGCCATAATCTTGTTCCCTTGAGTTGCACTAACTCCTAATATGTGCACTGTGGTGCTCGGTTGCAAGGTAACTCAATATCAGATCATACACGGTATAGTCCGAATCGAATGAGTGAAATAACCACCGCATCACAGCGCCCCATGTACGCTTCTCTGGTCTTGTTAGGGTCATAGTCGTCAATTAGAAATAACGCAAATCAATCCCCTCGTGACCCTCAAGAATAGTCCCCTGACCATAGTAAAATTTGAAGTTGGTGGCGTCCAACATATTTGACGTACTACACCGTAAATAAGATTTTCACGATTAACTATATATCTAAAACTAAACTACCCACTGAAAAGGATTATGTACAACATAGTACACTACGTAACTGTACATTTAAAACTATGTAATCCATCCAGTTAAAAACATTTACCTGAAAGGTGGGCGACTAGACGGGTAGAGCTTCGCTAGCTTCTCTTCTCCCCTCTCCTCTCCCTTCCCTCCCCTCTTTCTCTTTTTTCTGAATAAAAGTGAGTATGCCATAATTTTGGGATCTTTTATAGAGTAGATTGTGTCGCCATTTGGAGTGGCGACATGGACTTGCTGGATCCTTGTTGTCATTTGAAATGACGGTTTTTCAAAATTTAAATATTAAAAAAATAGGATCCCTGTCGCTATTTAGAATGGTGACAGGGACTGTTGTTGAAGCCCCTATCGCCACTGCCTAGGCTATTGTCGTCTTTTGAAATGACAATAGTAGCCTATTTTTGTAAAAAAATTTTGACTATTTATTTATATATATTTTTTAAAATAATATGTTTTCAAAAAAAAATCAGAGAAGAGCAACATCATACAAGTGTCAGTCTTTGTCAGTCGCCATAGGATATGCATATCAGCATGTGTTTGGACCACCATGGAAGTAGAAAAGAGTGCCATGGGTACATAAGTTAGCAGGAAGAATGGAAACAGACAAGAGCTTCTTTAAGATTAATTAACCCCTTAATCAGCTTGCTTTGACTTCACTTAGAGTTAGTAGCCCCATAGACTACTACTATACTTGATTGATTGATTTTCTTTCAAATGGTTGTCGTGGGAAGTTCACACAAGACGAGCATCACTAAAGATCTCCAGCGAGCATGTATATTAATTACGCTAATTTGTGTTAGACCATGTGGATGGATCGTGTTTTTTGATGATGAATAATTTATATTTGGGTTATATTGGAATTTGCATTTGGGAAAGTTTCGGTCGTTTCTTTGGCTTTGAGTAATTGTAGCTCGAGAACCTTTGTTCATTTCGAGTCTCAGAGTACGAGTTACGAGCATCGCTCATCGTAAGCATTGTAGCTCGAGTCTTCGTTTATTTCGGCATCTTGTGAGCGCACTCGAGTCTTTGTTCACTACGGGTGTTGTCCTTTTCGAGCACTGTTCGTTACGAGCGTTGTTCATCACGAGTACTGCGTGGTCATGGGAGACTTCAGCTGCACGTGATCGTAGAAGGTTTTAGCTAAACGCGGTCGTAGCTGAATGTGGTTGTAGAAAGTTCAGCTGAACGTGGTCATAGAAGGTTTTGACTACATGTCGAGAGAGGTTTTGACTGCTCATGGTCGTAGGCTTCGAGTGCTACAGTACACGGTCGTAGGCTTCGATTGCTACAATGTCTGGTCGAACATTGAAGCTACAGTGTGTGATCGATGGTCGAAAGCTTCAGTGCATGGTCGGTGGTCGAAGGCTACAGAAAGTGGTCATAGACTTCATAAAGTTGGTCGTAGACCTTTTGGATCTAGTCGTGGACATCATGGATGATCTGGTTTGTGTTTATTGATTATTAAAGGTGTGATGTGTGTGTGGACTGATATTGGTCAAGTTGGAGAACTTGTGCCAAGAAAATGTTCTTTGGTCTTTGCATGTGCAGGTTGGGCGTGAAGACGATCATGGTCGATGACGACGAGCACCGGGACTAGGATGGGAAAATCCAACGTTCAGGCGGTCAAGGATGTCATGAGGTGGTCGAGCTTACGCTGAGGCACGTGGAGATCAAAGGTGGATACATGATGTGCGGAGAAGCTTCGGGAGGTGCAGTCCTGAAGGCTTACAAAGTGTGAGGAGATATAGAAGGGCTTTAATATCTGGAAGGTTTAGAGATATTGGAAAACCTGTGTTTGAAAGAGTTTCGGGTCCCTTGATTTACGGAAGAGATAGGATTTTGTGCCGTGTTTGTTGAGAATACGGTTTAGAACTCTAGCCTATAAAAAGGAGAGAGAGGTTGAGAGTTTGCAACGTTTTTTGAAGGGTCTTTGGGATGAAGCTTTTGGAGTTTTTGTCCTAGGGTTTTTGGGGCATTGTAAGGGCGCTTTGTAGCCAAATACATGATTCAGAAATAAAGCTTAGATCTATTCCAAACTTAGTCATTGCAGGCAGCGAGTCTCTCTGAGCATCGTCTCAGATTTGTTCTAGTTCAAGCAGTGCGTGAGGAGATAGTGCTCCTCCGTCAACTACACTGTTTTCGATCGCGTGCTGTGTCATTCTCCTGATCATCGCCAACAGCATCAGCAAGCAGAGCAAATCAGAGCAGATCAACGCAGGCCATCGTATCGTAGGTGGTTGTAGTAATTTGAAAGAAATTGCTACAATCATTCAACACCACCCCCCCCCCCCCCCGGCGCGATTGCTATATACGATCCTACAATTTGCGCTGAAAATAGTAACAAATTGAATAAGCAATTACTTCAATATGCGGGATTAAGAACACAGATAGTTTCACTTATATAAACTCTATTAAATCAAGCTAGCTTTCTCAACTATGTTTAGTTTGGTGCATGCACAATTGCATATATGTACATACCGAACAGTAGATCTTTACTCTTACAAGAAACTGAAGAGTCTGAAACTTACAAGAAACTGAGAACCAAAGACGATGGCAAGAGAAAATGTTAGCGAATTAAAGTCTCACAATTGTGTACATGAAATAACGGCAAGGAGTACAATTGTTCAGAGATGGACAGATTCGGAGGAGGAGGCAGTGAGGCACTCAAACACCCTTGCAGGGTATATAACATGATCTTCTTTGAGAGAAACAGAGCAAGAGAACCTCTAACTACACATGATAGGGAGTTTACACTGGACAATTAATCGTTCAGAGTTCGATAACCAAGAACTAACGCAGGCATCTCCATATCAAGTGTGGTGTCTGAAGTCAGAACAACGTTGTAGATGTATTACTCCAGTTTGCCCTGCAAATAATGAAAAGAGAAACCATGAATCAGATCGCTGGTTAGGAGGAAAATATGTATACTAGAGATCTGGCAAAGAAATTAATCTCAAGGACTCGATGAACAGAAAGAAGAGATGGGAATGATGAGTGGCTGACAGATAGAGAGTGAGCACACACAGCTCCCAGCATGGCGCTCGCATGCTAAGAAACGTGTGTGCTCACTCTCTTCTGTCAAACCTCCAAAATCCAGTTCTCCTCCTGCCTACCTCTTTAGGCAAACTGCAAAAACCCTAAGATATTGCATGCGATAAATGGGGTCTGATTAGTGGCTGACAGATAGAGCAGTGAGCACACATAGCTCCAAGCATGTCCCTTGATGCAAAGAAACCACCATGGGTGCTCACTCTCTTCTGTCAACTTCCACTTCAGCTCCATCTCTCATATGCACATATATACCTTCGGCTCAAGCAAAAGAACGTATTCCAACAACAACACACACACAGACACACAAACACAGAGAGTTCTAATGGCCGACAGACAGAGAATTGAGCACACATAGCTTCAAGCATGAACACACTCATTAATCAGCATGCAAGAAAGGCACCATGTATGCTCACTCTCTTCTGTCTGCCTCCATCTCTTTCCCTTCCTCCCCAGAACTTCAATACACAAAAACCATGCAAACAAATAAGACTGATCATTCCCTCCCTCTCTTTCTTTGGCATCAATTGCGGTTAGTCTATCGAGACATCTAGCACACACACTTACACATCTCTAGCTGGAGAACATTACTGTTTATTTAGATGGTGAGTTGAGAAGGGGATTGTACGGTATTTATAGGAGAGGGAAAGGATGGGTGTTTGAGCAGTTGAGCTGCGTTTCCGTTTGAACGGAATAAATGGGAAGATGCCTCCATTGGCCGCTTGATGTAACAACAGAGATGAATTTTATATTTTCTTAGCACCACCTATTAGTGGCTACCCTATAGCTATCTTCTGTTCCATTTTGATCTCTTCCTCTGTGGGACAAGGGGTCCCAAAACATACCATGAACGAGATAAGCTTGCCTTGGACCGTCCAACTAACAACTTCACAAAAAAAAAAAAAGATTATTATTTTCTGCTTTTACATAGAAAACTTATGGTTTATATAGAAAAACCAAGGATTATTTTATAAACTAAACAGTTCATCATGAATTTGCAGTGCAATATTTTTATGCTTTGGGCCTTACAGAATCTTTTCTTTCCAGGTATACTGGACAAGTCCATGGAGCTTGATTGTTCATATATGTACTGTTCCTCTGAATCTCTGATCAGAACCAGGTAACAGTAGGGCAGCAGTACTTCTCCCAATGCGCCTTGTAATTCTAAACCAAATTAACCCACATGTGCATCCTGCCCACCGCCACTTCTAGCCAATCACCAACGGTCATGCCATTCCTCTGACCTCTTTATTGTTTTCTCTCTATCCCTCTCACGAGAATATGAGATGCAGTAATGGTAGAGTATATCCTCCATTGTCCATCTAATAAGAATATGTGTAATAGTGTGACGTCAGCTGTTTGTAAGATTTAACACGTAAAATATTAGATGACGTATATGAGAAAGAGGGAGTATAGAGAATTGTGTCGTCTCTCATTCAGTAGTCGACTGTAACACGAAAACAAAACACATTATACGTAAAGGAGTTGTCTATAGAGACATATAAAAAGACAACTCAATGTAAAAGTTATCTTTAGTGCTGTCTATAGATGACATGAAGATGTACTATAGACAATAGTTGTTGTAACACCCTCCCTTCTCCCTCTCTTCCTCCCCCTCCTCTCTTCCTCCTCCCCCTCGACCAGCGTTGACGCTGTCCCGACCGCGCCGTGTTGGGCCGTGACCTTCACCACCGACCCGTCCTCGCTGGGACCCACCTCGCGAGTGCGCGTCTCGTCCCGCCCTCCCAGCGTCAACGCCCTTCGCGCGTCTCGTCCCGACTTCCCCGGCTCCGCTTCCGCCGGTGCCCCATGCACCCCGGTCCCCTTGTCCCCCTCCCCTTTCCCCCGAGCCTCCCCGGCTATAAAAGCCCCCTCCCCGGTGCCCTCCCTTCCTCTCCCCCACCCCTTTCTTCCCCAAGCAAGAACCAAGGAAGAAGAACAAGAAGCAAAAGAAAGAAGAAGAGGCCGAAGCCTTACCTCCCGGAGCCGCCGTCGCCGCCGCCGCTCGGTGCCCTCCCCGTCGGATCTCCCCGTGGCTGTCGCCCTTAGCCGTGCCCCCACCTCCTCGCACCGCCGCCGTGAGCCCCTGGGCTTCCTCCCCTCCCCGTGCCCCCCCCCGAGCCCCTCACCTCCCCCCGCGCGCGCCGCCCCTTTTTTCTTACGCTCGGCCTGAGAACAACACCTTTTAGGGCGTCGCGGTGTGGGCGCGCCCTATCTCGTGGCGCGCCGCGCGCCGAGCCGTGGCTGTGCCAAAACTTGCGCTGTGGGCCGTCGCCAGTTTTTATTTTGTTGTTTTTCTTTTCCTTTTTCTTTTAATTCAAAAGTTAGGCTTCTAAAATTCGTATCTCCCTCATTTTAACTCCAAAAATTATAAAATAAATTTTTAAAAATTTGTTAATTCAAGATCTTGCTAATGGCATAGGTCTTGTTCAATTTGGAGTTTATTTGTTGTTCATTTGTATTTAATTGCTCTTTTTGCTTGTTTGTGCCTTTTTCCGGTACGTTCATCCGACTAGAATTTGAAGACGCTGGAGATCCCAAAGTTGATCAAGCCCAAGACTATCAAGATCCTCTAGCTTATATCCCAGGCGAGTCAACACTTTGATCATATTGAGCCTACATTTTATGCAAATTATATTCTTTTTAAAATAGCAAATTGCATGCTTTAATTTCTTAATCAAATATATGTTAAAACTTAAGGTAGTTAAATACTCATTTGATGAGTAATTAATTATTATGCTATCCTTGACAATTTAAATCTAATAATCCTTGTCACCCTAGTAACTATATGGTAATAATAGCTATATGTTGTACTTAAGTGACATGCTAGCCTTGCTTAAGTACTGGGACATTAGACTGTCTCAATCATCATCTCTTCAAACATGAAAATGGTTTGGGCAGTCATTGGTGGTCCATGACTGAGATAAATCTGGTAATTTGGTTTTACTCCTCAAAAACCCTAAAATTGCTATTACCCTGTCTGGGTGGACGGTAAGATGGATGGTATGACACTGGGTGCTAATGTAGCCCAAGGACTGTTGTTTTGTGGATTGGAATGTGAAATGAACCGCCCAGACAACCCTAAGGACTTAATCTTGTCATGACCTCCCGTGTAAAATAAGTACAACCACAAGTCTGTAAAGTACAAACCTGGCTAAATAATTTGTACCCCTCAGTACGAGTTACACCAGGTAGATGTCCTGCGACGCCATAAGCCTCTGTGGTGAAGGGTGTCGGGGCGCACGACGTAAGTCGTTAAGAGGGCGCAAGAGGGGGTCTGGGTAAGGGTTAACGGATCTAAACGAACGTAACCCTTCGAAGACGAAACCTTAGCGGGTGTAACTAATACTGTTGGATGCATTGTAAAGGTCTTGTGATGATCTCCCCTTGATTCACATGTCTATGAAAACGTGTGTACATATCAAGATGATTATCTCTTGTGGGTAAAGTGTACAATCTCTGCAGAGTTATAAACTGTTTAAACAGCAGTGCCTACAGTCAAAGGCGGACATGGGAACTTAACTTGAGTTAGTTCTATTTCAAAAACCTTTGTGGGTGATATGAAAATTATGGCGGGCTCACCTAGCCCTGGGTTGGATTTTCCCTGAGTTTTCAGACTCAGTGATGTTAATATGTGGGGGTAACCCCAATCAAATTAAGCATAAGGCGGAGGGAACCTCTGCTGTTATCAAATATTGCACAATTACTCTCTTTACTAAAATGCAATTTTAAAACTACTAAGTGATAGGACTTTGTAATTATGATATTTGAAAACATTGCTTTAGCAAATAAAAGAACCCGAGCCATCCTTGGTTAGCCTTGCATGTATATTATTGCATTGTGTGTTGGCTCGCGAGCACGGTAGTAGTGCTCATCCTCGCTCTTTTCCCCCAAAACCCTTAGAGGCTACAGATGAAGGAGATTATGCGTACTACGAGGATCCAAAAGTTGGTGGCCTAGGACATGATGAAGAGTAGTTTAGTTCTTTTAGTCTAGGTCTCGCCTCAGTCTAGCTGACTCCGTTGGTGCTTGCGTGCATCCTATATTATCTGAGTTCTCGGGTAATATCGGACGCACACGGGTTTCCCCAGTCGCTTGCCTGTAGAGAGATTAGCTCTCACCCCTTTTGCTTCCATTGCCGCTTCCGCTTTTGTAATGAAATCTTTTGGCCTGTTCGGCTCGTATTGTAAAACCTGACCCGACGCGGTCTATGTAAACTCTGATGTGCTAAATTAATGAATGATATGGTTCTACGTCATGTATGAAATGATTCATCAATGTATCTATGAGTGCTATCTACTGATCTAGGGAATAGCACAGTGTTATCACAGAGAATTCTGGATTAGGAAATCCAGGTCCGACAGTTGTCTATACCATTGTACATGCCCTTAGGGCATGCACAATAGTTTGTCCATTAGGTTTGTCTCTAAAAACTCTAACTCATCTACATACAATTTTAGAGACATCATTTCCAATAATTTATCTATAGAATCATTCATTTTCACCATAATGTATAATAGTTTGTCTCTTAGGGTTGTCTCTAAAGGCTCCAACTCATCTACAGACAATCTTAAAGACAACATCTCCAACAAGTTATCTATAAAATCATTTATTTTCAACACAACTTATCTCCTTTAACACTAATCATTTGTGACGGTTTGCGTGTTCAGTTTGGCTCTTATATAAGAGATAACACGTTCTCACTATTCACATCCTCTCTCCTCCAACTAGAATTTTGAATGACATGGCAGGTAAGAGACGGCCGAGGTGAGCACTATTGAAGATGCCCTTACACACTCACCATTTGCGATGGTTTGCGTGCAAAGTTTGTCTCTTATATAAGAGATGATACATTATCTCTCTTCACATCTTCTCTCCTCAACTAGAATTTGGATTGACATGGTAGGTAAGAGACGATTGAGGTAACCATTATTGATGATACCCTAAGATTGTCTCTATCCTATCTCATCTAAAGACAACACTATAGCCAATAGCTCCAGCAACTTGTCTGGTTGTCTCTAACCATTTTTTTTAATATGAAAAAGGTTTTATGTACATGGGAGAAGGGGGAAATATGGTATAGCCCTCCAGGGGTACAAATAATCAAACTATTGTTTCTAGCCAATCAAAGATGTTTTTGTGGCTGCTCTTCCTCGATATGGTGCACATGCAGCGTGAGTTCACTTTTCAAAAGTCTTTTACAATTAGTGATATTCGGTGTGACGTTCTCAAATACTTTGCAATTTATTTCTTTCCAAATATGTCATTCTGCGATAGTGAATCTCTAACCATTCTCCTAACTATATTTTTATCATTTTCATCTTCCCGTCACACTCGCTCACCATTCTGAATTTGTGATGGTCTTGAGTAAGAGATAGGAGTAGCACATTCTCTCCCTGTCTCCTCTCTCTCCTTCAATTAGTATTTTAATTGATGTGGCAGAGAAGAGATGGTTAAGGTAGCTACTATTGTAGATGCCCTCAAAAACAGTGTGAAGAACCTATTGACATTTGACCACCACAAGAAGCCACTGCTACCTTACAGCAGAAACGGCCATGTCATGAGTTTTTCTTTGGTAATATTAATATATGCCATGCTCTGAGTTTTAACCAGAGAATTCGCAAACCTTGCCCTAGTGGGACTCGGTTTTGTTTTTTGTTTTAAAAAATATGTACGAGGAATACTAGAATCTGCAGTATTCGGAGTGTTGCAGCGTCCAGCATTTACATGGTGAGTTGTAGTAGCATATAATACATGTTGGGTCTAAACGGCCCAGGTTAACCATTTTACACGAAGCGGTAACAAAAGTGTAAGTGATAGGCTATACGTGCGTGAGTCCTCTCGATTGGGGTGGACTGGACATTGAACGGATTTTAGACCAGTATGTTACATATTGTGTAGATGACTTACTCCTAAGCAACTCAGGTATGCATGGTACATTGTCTTTTTTCCCGGGCAATTATAGTTTTTTTTTATATTTAAATCATCTGAATATATACCTAAAAAACTATTTTTTTTTTGTTGCGAGAATTATCAATTCCGTTGCCATACACACATGCTGAGCTTGAAATTACCTTCCCTTCTTCCATAGTTGAAAACTATGCAAAAAGTGACTGAACGCTAAGAAAATCAAGAAATAGACGGAAAGAATTGAACCGAAATTGGATGTACCGTATTTAGGAAACCTTTGGGGCCTCCTCTTTTCCCTAGAGAGGTGAAACTCCTGCACCCGATTAATTTTTAGGGAATTGCTATATAACTTCCGACAGTTTTTTTGAAGCCAAAACTGTCACTTTTCTGTTCGTTAGATGTGTTATAAGATTCGTGTTGTTAATGTGCTGTAAAACTGCCACTTACCAACATAATGGCTATTTAGCCCCATATGCATGTGTGGTGTGGGATTTATCTCGTGATAACATCACTGATGACAAACTAATATCTTTTACAGCTCATCAAGAAGCTGTAAATGTGAAGAACATAACAGGTTCACCACATTGCCGTATTTTGTTGGTATATAATTTTATTTTTTGTCTTTGTTTTTGCTCAACCTCTCAAAATACATGTGAAGAACATAACAGGTTTACCACATTGCTGTATTTTGTTGGTATATAATTTTATTTTTTATCTTTGTTTTTGCTCAATCTCTCAAAGTATATGTGAGATTTTGAATCATGTGATAGAAATATGAGTTATTAAGACTTTCAAGAATAATTACAGTAACCAAGAACAAAAATTACATAAATAATTTACTGTAATTTATATATGATGAAGTTGTAAATGAACTTTCAGAATATTTTTTGTCTTTGTTTTTACTCAACCTCTCAAAGTACATGTGAGATTTTGAATCATATGATCGAAATATGAGTTATTAAGACTTTCAGAATAATTACAGTGATCAAGAACAAAAATTATATAAATAATTTATTATAATTTATGTATAATAGAGTCATAAATAAATTTTCAGAATATAACAGTTTTTTTACAGAGAGCTGAGCTTAACTAGACGAATAAGTACGTTTATTAACGAAATGCACAGGGGACCAGATACCTCCGCTCTTTGTCGTCTTGCCATAGGGAGAGAGAGCCTTTTCCCATATCTTTGCCATTGTTTATGGACGGGAAAGCTACAGTATATATCTTGCTAGATCATAGATTACCTTTAGCAAAAGCTGAAGAATTGGAATCTTTGCACTCGATCTCGCTGGAGCCAGAAGTGCACTAGCTAGTAATTAGAGTAGATGGATCGATCGACGGACGGAACCATCGCGGACGTGCGTGCGTGCTGAGCTAAGACTAGCACGCTTGCATCTATTCCTTGCGATATGATTCCCCGGTGATTAATTAATTCATTGGACAATTGAGAGCAGCTGAAGAATACGACGAGAGTGTGCAGTCAAAGAGCGGCCAAATGTGACGAGGGCTAGCTAGAATTTCCTTTTCCGCCGCCTTATCTCTGTCATCACATCTGAAGAGTGCGTGATAGTGTGGTCGAGTAGAGCACCTGTCAGTCTTCCATGAAAGGATGGATATCAAACCAAAACCGGACGGCCGGCTGAACATCCTAATCGGCAGCCGCCGGCAGGTAACGGCGGTCTGTATTTGGCTAAAGACAACTTGTAGGTTCATTGCATGTCCAGCTGATGCGCATATATAACAACCGAACAAAATATTCCCAAACTAAAACTGTTTGAGCAGCGACAGCTTTGGTCTGGAGCGCGCAAGCGTACTGCAGCCGCGGAAAAATATTCGCAAAGTTAAGACGGGTCTGGTACGATCGACCTAGATTGGAGCCGGGTAACTTGCCATGAATTGGACTCCAATGAAAACAGTGAAGACTAGTAGTATAGATCAACTGATCGAATCGTACGTACGAGTGGGCTCGTGAATCGAATTCGTTGGAACTGAACCGATTTAAGATACGAAATCGGTAGTTGCAGCGGAAAGTAAACGAAAAAATAGCGAACTACGAGTCTAACAAAACGCGTTTCTGGGAACTATTCTCTTGAGGCGCAAGTGCGCGACCGATCGAGGAATGATCTGCGTGTAGTATCATGTATGTGTACTGTGTACATGGCTGCGCAGCGTGGCATGCAAACCACGGCGCGCGCGGGCGGGAGCAGCTGGCCGATCGACGGCGACCGCGCGTCGAGGGCTGCGTGCCGGCTGTCGCGCGCGCGGGGCGTGTGCGTGGCATGGTCGAATCGGCGTGTATAGCACGTACGCATCATGATTGATGAGGCACGAGACGAGGCGTACGTACGTGTGTGCAGCCAATAGGTGGCGGCCGGCGCAATGGCTTGACGGAGCCATCGATTTTCAGAGGTCGTGGAGCGAGAGCAACCAGCCAACCAGCTGGGCCGGGAGATAAATTAAACGTGTACGGCTTCGGAGATGAACAAGATCGAAGACTACCACAGCTGGTTCGTTGGAGCATCTTGAAAAAAAAACAACACATAAAACGCTGCACACAACCACCCAAGTAGGGATGGCAACGAACGTTCCCTCGTGGGGAGTGGTAAAACAGTCTCATTTCCGAGAGAAGGAAAACGCCCCGTTCCGTCTCTATGGCTGTCTTCAGGTGCTATTCACCCCTGTTTTCTATCCCTATTGAGTTATCGAGGCCCCACGGGGCCAGAACCGAAAGTTGGATCATCACCAAGCAAGCAAGCAAATGGAAATATCAAGTGAGCAAATGGAGACATAAAGCATTTGAGAATTGAGATATATCCAGAATTAAGTAATTTAGAATCAAGCAAGTATCCATGAGCACAATGAGCCATAATCTAGTGCGGTCCTGGCTTAGTGTGGTCTGGGGCCCACGTGTCATAGGGGTTTTTGAGGTCCCATGCGGGTAACGGGGATGGGAAGTAGGTGAATGACCCCGGGCCTCTGGCCCGTTTCTCCAATGAGAATATAATTTTCATATTAGCATCTTCGTGGAAAAAAAATAGCCCCAACTTCGTTCTTAATGAGTGAATTTCGGGAACATGGAATGGAGGCATTGCCATCCCTACCCCCAAGCCCAATAACCTTTTTTAAGATGACCTGGTCTCCATACCTGAACAATTCGAGCTGAGCGCTCTTTCGCTAAGCACATAGCCACAGAACAGCAAAGGGTCCAAAAGTTAAGTTAGCCCGTGAAGCAAAATAGGCCGAGAGGCTACAAAAGAGATGATAACGCGCAAACATGGCCATGGCCCATGGCACACCCCTCCATCGAAAACACTTCACTGCATGAACACTTGGGCCGTGGCTCGCTGTGTAGGTACTTGTGTTAGTACTTGGCAGTAGCTGTTTTTTTTTTTTGAAACTGAACTTGGCAGTAGCTGTTGGTACTTAGAACGTGATCGAGGATAGGCTAGAGCTAAGTGATAGTCTTCTTCGATCTGGCTGAAATGGAACTGATGCACTGCTGTTCGACGCGGAGCCTTACTATGGAGTTGTTAGCAACGTAGCTTCCATCCACCAAGGCGGAATTATGTCCGGAAATGTCAGCACAACGGACGTACATCTTTCACTCCCTGATTGTAAAATACTAGACGGGATGTGTCGATCAGTCAGGTCTGAAAGTGAATTTTGTGAGGCTCTGAACTCCAAGGTTCCATACAGGAGCAGAGGTGCTTGATTGCTGGTCAGTTTCAAGACGGTCCACTTGATGGTGCTGCCAAATCCTGAGACCTGAAACATTGACTGCATGTTGTAAATAATGCATAGAGAAACAGAAACGGAGACACGGTTTTTACGTGAAAAAAAACTCTTTCCGGAAAATTATGGATGCACAAAATCAATATCACTATACGAGAAGATATTTACAATGAAATGTTTGCTCTTCCTTGTGAACTACAGGGATATATTTATAGTGACACATGAACGACTCCATGTAGGAATACAATTATGAGTTGGAATAGGAAATGAAATTCGTATCACATTCAAACATAATTCGTATCACACTCAAAGTCAACAATTTTCACCTTGAGACGAACTCCTCCTGTATCCAAAACAAAACACAATCTCCTCGAAACATATTAGCATGCACATCTTGTACGTCGAAAGTCCATAGGACTACTGAATGATACCAACTAAGTCTGAGCAAAGTTCAAACTACCGGTAGGAACTGGACTTGTCATCATATCAGCTGGATTATCATGAATACTTATCTTGCCGACTTTAATATCATATTAAGCAATGACACCTTAAATGTAATGACATCTGATGTCAATGTGTTTCATTCTCTTATGAAACATCTGATCATTCGCAAGTCAAATAGCACTTTGACCGTCGCGGAATATTGTATTGCAAGACGCACTTCCACAAAGCTCAGTAAACAAACCTTTTATCCAAATAACTTCTTTGCAAGATTCAAAAATAGCCATATATTTGGCTTATGTAATGGACAAGCCAACAATAGCTTGCAGGCTTGCTTTCCGATTAACAATACATCCTCCAACAGTGAACATATAACAAGTAAGAAATATTTTCTTATCTAAATCTCCAACAAAATTTGAGTCTATGTAACCAATGATTCCATTTTTAGTCTTCCCGAACTATAAACAAGCATCAGATATACCACGCAAGTATCTAAAAATTCATTGAATTGATTTTCAATTCTCTTTGACAGGATTAGCCATATATCTACTAATAACACACAATGATTGAGATAAATCGGGGTGAAAACATACCATGATATACATAAGTAAACCAACTACACTAGTATATGCAACTTTAGATATGTTACTCAACTTCATTATCTGACTGAGGACATGATACTGAAGAAAGTTTAAAATGTGAAGCTAATGGAATATCCACCAGTTTGGTCTTTTGCTTGCCGAAGACACAATGTTCATAAAACTTCAACTTGTCAATGCTTTGACCATCAAGGGGTTCTTTTTTGCATAACTCCATCATGCCAATTTCACTCATATGCCCCAGGCGCATATGACAAAATTAGTAGCATTAGAATCAAATGATTTATTTGAAGCAACAATAGCATTACTTGAAATTGTAGTACCTTGCAGATGATATAATTTAACAGCTTTTATACCACCTTTCACCACAACAAGACAGCCTTTGGAGATGTTTAGAAATCCACCTTCACCTGAATACTTGTACTCTTTAGCATCAAGAATACTCACCGAGATAAAATTTATCTTCAAACCCGAAATATGTCGAACATCTGACAAAATTCTGATGGAGCCATCAAATATCTTGATTTGGATAAAATCAATGTCTACAATCTTACATGGCGAATTATCACCCATCAACATAGAACCACTTGGCGTAGCTTCATAATTTACGAACCAATCTCGATTCAGACTCATGTAGAAAGTGCAGTCCACTCATTATCAGTTTTAGAATTACTGGCAAAGACAATGAGAACATCTCCATCTGACTCTTGCTTAGTAACAATAGTGGCTTTAACATCATCCTCTTGTTGATCCTTCTTGAAATTATTATTCATTTTCTCATTTTTCTTTACCCACCAACAGTCAGATATGTTGTGTCCATTTTTCTTGCAATGCTTGAACGACTTGTACATGCATTTGGATTTCGATGTGCCTTTGTAATTTCTGCTCGAGCTTTCGCCTCTTGAATCGTCGTTTGAACTCCTCTCCTGTTGTCTGTCACGGACAACTAGACCTTCTGCATGCGAAATTGAATTTTCGTTCGGAACCATGAGTTTCATCCTTTCCTTAGCATGCAATTCTTTATAGACTTCATTAAGTGTAAGACTATATCGGCTATATAGAATAGTATCTCTGAACATAGAGTATGAATTAGGCAGCGAGCATAAAAGAATAGGACCTAAATCTTTATCATCATATTTTATCTCCATAGACTTGAGATTCGAGATGAATTCTTTGAACGATGTCAAGTGATTCAATAATAACCCGGCTCCCACCCTCTCGTGCGAATAAAGCTTCTGCTTCAAATGCATCTTACTGGTATGATATTTGGTCATGCAAATATGCTCCAATTTCAACCATAATGTGGCGATAGTATTCTCCTTCAAAACATCATGTAAAATATTATTTGATAGGTGAATATGAATCCGAGTTAAGACCTTACAAACTTTGTTTGGTTCTCCTCAAGAAACCATGCAGTGAACATCTTGTCGATCCCCCAATAAAGCGTCATCCAAATCGAGTTGTGTAAGAATGACTTTCATCTTGACTTACCGCCATAGAGAAAAACTTGTGTCTCGATCCAGCAACGAAATATCATACTTCAAAGTCACAATATCCTGAATTTTCTAGTACAATTATGTGTGTACCTAACAATAAATTGTGACTTCCCTGGTACACTTCCTTGTACTCAAACAATGAAGATTTTGCTAGCTTGTTGGTAGACTTATGTGTGCACGTAACACTTTTGGATGGATTTTTCTATTTGGATGTCACGAATGGCTCGGTTCTAGGTAGACGAACTAGCGGGCCGCTTTTGCTCTTCAGGATTACGCGACTCGAACTTTACTTCGAACTTGACACCTGTTTGGGAAGTCACCAACAGATCGAGTTCGTTTCGATCTTGTGGATTGTTTCCTATCTAATTGGACAGGAGCAGGCAATTGTCCTTTCCTTGCAAATGGACAACTCACGGGATGTGAGCAGAGTCGATTTGACGATTTTTTTTCCTTGATCAGATCTCCTGAGCTCTGATATCACTTGTTGTAAATAATGCACAGAAAATAGGAACGAGAGACATGAATTTATGGGAATAAGTCCACTTTTCTCCCTCCAACTATAAAAAAGTCTGGTTTTCACCCTGAACTACAAAACCGGTTATTTAACCCCCTGAACTTGCGAAATCCGGTCAATACACCCCTCTGGCCGGTTTGCTGGGGTGATTCTGCACACGTGACAGTGGTTTTGTAAGTCAGCATGCAACGTGGTCACTTTTCTCTCTCTCCTCCCTATTCCACGTGACGGTGATTCAAAGCAGTCGGTAATGCATCATTAACACCCGCAAATCATTACATTGGCGCTAATTGAAGGGGATATGCCCTAATGATAAGGGAACAGTGTTGTCCGATTTATGAACAGCAGAGGGAGACGCGTGGCTTGGGCTTGTCGCCGGCAGAGGAGGGTGCGGTGGAGCCGGGCAAGGGCAGGAATGGGAAGCTCTCGGCGAGGCGGACTCGATGATGGTGGTGGCGACGCCGGAGAGTCGCCAGAGCGGCGGCGCGACAACAACGGGGCGACGGCGGCGGCGCTCGGCCAAATCCGACAACGGCATTCGGCCAACTCTTGACGAGAGATCGTTGAAGCATGGGTGAGAGTGAAGCTCAGGGGACCTACCAAGCCAAGAATGGGCGTCAGAGAAGAACGGTGGAGGGAGATCGACGGGGAAGAAGAAAGTGGCCGGAGCCGATGAAGACGGGCAAATGCTGCGGCAATGGTGAACCAAAAGCAACTCCATTTGAGGGGTTGGGAAGCTCTTGGCGAGGCGGAGTTGATGACGGTGGTGGCGACGCTGGAGTCGTCGGAGCAGCAGCGCGACAACAAGGGGACGGTGGCGCTCGGCCAAATCCGACAACGGTGTTCGGCCGACTCTTGATGAGAGATCATAGAAGCATGGGTGAGAGTGAAGCTTAGGGGACCTAACAAGCTAAGAATGGGCGTCGAAGAAGAACGGTGGAGGGAGATCGGCGGGGAAGAAGAAAGTGGCCGGAACCGATGAAGATGGGAAAATACGACGGCAACGGTGAACCAAAAGAAACTCCGTTTGAGGGGAAGTACTCCTTGGCTCGAGAGGCTCTTGGTAACGGGGTCGGTGCGGCGGTGGCATCGCCGGAGTGGCGAATCGCCGGAGGAGGCGAGGAGGAGCTGAGTAGGCCGAGCCAAGGAAGCGAGCCAGCAGAGCCGGGGAGGAGCCGGGGGAGGCGACGGTGAAGGCGAACTGGGTGGAGAAGCCCCCGCGGAGCGCGACGGGGGAGGCGTAGAGCGCGCGGCCGACGGCGGCGGTGGGGACGGGGAGGTCACGAGAGAGGTGGATGGCGTGAGCAGCTCGACGCCTCCTCTCCTCTGCTTTGTCTCTCTTGTTGCTCTCTCTCTCTCTCTCTCTCTCTCTCTCTCTCCAGTCAACAAAACCACCGCCACGTGTGCAAAACCACCCCATCAAACCGGCCCGAGGGGTGTATTGACCGGATTTCGCAAGTTCAGGCGTTTAATAACCGGTTTTATAGTTCAAGGTGAAAATCAGACTTTTCTGATAGTTGGAATGAGTAAAGTGGACTTATTCCAATTTTATGTATAAACCCTTTCGGGAAGAAAACACGGGCGCACAAAGGCAATGTCATTATATGAGGAGATATTTACAATGAAACTCTTGCTCTTCGCTATGTGCTACATTGATATATTTATAGTGGTACATGAAAGATTCTATGTAGGAGTAGAACTGTGAATTGAAGTAGAAAACTCAATTCGTATCACACTCAAACTCAATTCGTATCACACTCAAACTCAACACTTTACATGACAAAGCTGGTACTACATCTGGATGTATAACTATTGCTCATTTTTTATGCATACATCAACATCTTTGAGACTTTGACCAACTGTACTGTGCAGTGCTGGGCTTCTCTTAGGCTTCGTTGGTTTGGTAGAACCATAGCATCCTTCCGATTTTGAAGGTATCTGGATACACTTAAAGGTGCTAGCGTCTACCCAGTTTCAGAGAGCTTTGTAGTCAGCGTGGCGTGCCTTTTCCAGTTTGTTAAAAAATGATCATGAGTTCATACCCATCTTTATTCGGTTGATTAAAATTATTTTTGCAGTGTCGGTATGGTCGCCTTAGTTGTGGCATGCTCGTGCCAGGTCTAGCAAAATTTGTGGAACATTGCGCTTTTTTCAGCACGACTGACCTAACCATTCTGAACTGAGTTCAACCAGTAGCTTTCGTAAGAGGTACGATCAGCAGTGATCGATGACTTCACTGTTGATAGCGATGTTTTAGAAGGTCAGCCATCAAGAATCTGGTCAGTACATTTCTTAAGATCTCCATATGTTGATCCACATGACTTTACTGTTGGTGTTCCCATTCAGTTTTACTCCCTCCCGTGAGACTCATGCTTAATTGTGTTACTAGTATCACTTTTCATGTTAGACTCTTATCTCTTGATACGACAATGCGCTAATATGTCCCTGTCATGGTATAAAGTGTGCTTGAATTACATATTGGTACAGATATACAAATTTTATCATTAGGCTGCTTGTCTGTTTACTTTGACAGCGTTGCATTATCTCAACCTCAGGAGAGAAAAAATGACGGCCTTACTGCTGAACTGGAATGTGAGCGCCCGCGTTTTTAAGACCTAACCTCGTAGCGGTAATCAGAGTTTAGCAGCGTTAAGCTTTTCTTAGCGGTGAGTTAGCGATAGTATTAGGTCGCTCCCAATTAGCTAAAGCGTATCAGGTCGATCATTCATGCTTTCGCTCCACCATTTCAATCGTCATTCAGCACAACAGTTGATCAATAGATAATAGAATGCACCGTCAATTGCATTAGACAACAAATCAACAATTGCATATATAAGACATCAATAGTTCATTTTACAGAATCCAGATCATCTCATTTTACATTCATACATCCTTTGTCATGCAACCCTAAAACCGAATTAGTACTATCACCTAGAACCATCGCCGCTGCTCACAAGCACCACAGTTCACAGCCACGTTTTTCACCTGCAAAGCCAACAGTCAATTCCTATCTACTTGCACAGCCCTTTTACCCCCCTGCATTTCACCGCAGCTCCTATTTTACTGTCCCCTCCCACCTTCATTCACCACAGCTATTCCTCCCATCCCTTTCCCAGTCCAGAACCACACCAGCCCTCAGAGCCGAAGGTGCTGGGAGCTGGGCATCGTCCAGGCCGGCAGCACCACCGGCAGCACCACCCCATCTTCAAACATCACCATTCAGCAAGCACCACCATCTTCAAGCATCCCCCTCCTCAAGCAGCAGCCAGCACAGAACAAGAACAAGAACAAGCAGTAGCAGCAGCAGCCATTCCACAGCACAAGCACAACACAATCATCTCAGTTCATACCCAATCATCAGGTAAAGTAATGAACATGTTGAACTGGAGGTGAGCATTTGCCTACCTAGTAGCTGCAGCTTCTTCCTCCAGTAGCATTCACCTCCAGATCCCCACTCTCTAACCTGCATCCACCACTAGCATGCATCAGTAGGAGTCATAGCTAGGCCAGTGAGCTGAGTAGAGAGTAGAGGCGTTGGTTCTTCGGCGCCGGCGGCCGGAAGGCCGAGCCGGCCGAACCCCAAACCCTAGCGGTAGTAGGAGCCGAGCAAAAGGACACGGCGCTGGCCTCCGGCCGCGCAGGTAGAAGAGGAGAGTGAGGGCAGCTCGAGGAGGCGGAGTAGAACCAGATCCGGCGGACCGAGCCGGATAGTGGCGGCGGAGAGAGGAAGAAGAAGGGAAGAGGGAGCTAGAAGCCGGCGGCGCGCAGGCCAGATCTGCGTCGAGCCGCACCGTGGGGGAGAGCAGAGGCCGCTCGGGGAGCTGCGGCGTCGGAGGAGCCGAGTAGGGGCCGGAGCTGGAAGGGAAGAGAGGGGAGCCGAGAGAGGGAGAGCCGGGTTCGGTTACGGCGCTTGGACCCGGGGACCGAGCCGGATCTGAGCCGAGCAAGGTCCGGCGGCGCCTAGGGTTAGAGAGGAAAGAAGGCGGCCGGGAGAAGAGCAACCGGCGAGCAGCTGTGGCGTTGGGAGGGTAGAGAGAGCAGAGAGGGAGCCGGCGCGAGGGAGCCGAGAGGCCGGCGGCGCTAGCAAGGAGAGCAAGGGGGCGGCGGCGGCGCTTGAAGCAAAGGAGGAAGAAGAGATCGGGCGGAGTGCGTGCGGTAGTGTGTGCGTGGGTGTGTTAGGCCGGGTGTGTGTTGTGTGCGTGTGTGTGGGCTTAGTGTGTGCGGGTGTGTTAGGCCGGGTGTGTGTTGTGTGTGTGTGTGTAGGCTAGGCTTGTGTGGGCCGGCCGAGTAAGATGTGAGAGAGAGAGAGAGAGAGAGAGAGATTAGAAGAAAGGTTTAGATTTAGGATTCGAGTTTTAGAATTAAGTTTGGTTTAATCTTTAGTCAAGTGTAGATTCTTGTTAAGCGGTGGTGGACTGCTAGAATTCGTTGAGTAGTTTGTGCTTCGGTAGCTGTTAGTTAACTGGTGGGTTTAGACAAGCGGGCGACTATCGGAGAGTGCTAACTTCGATTAAACCGCAAAAGCATTTAGTATTTAAAATGTGCTAACTTGTGGTCGTCGCTAACTTATGTATCCATATTATCACTCAAATCAACTACGTATTTACTTATACTATTATTCGCTTCCGATCTACTACGTAAGGCTAACCAAGCACCGAGCAGAGCAAAGTGACTGTAACTTCAGCGGCGCCAACTTTTCCTACTTCTACGAAGGCAAGCGATCCTCTTGAACATTAATATAGTTACTTTAAAAATATACCCTATCTTGCACTATTATATATATTGCATTAAAATGGTTTTCTAAAACCTAAAGAAAATGATTGAGATAAGATAAGATGATTAAGAAAGAATGAGACTTATTAGGAGGGTAAAAGGGGGCCCTGGCTGGGGAAACGCGATGATGATGTTGAGGTAAGAGGTGGGCCCCTTTTTACATATGGTTATAATATAAGGACCAACCAACTCTTGCTCGGTCAGATGCCGTAATTCAGTGCCAACCATTTTCCCGTTTCGGCGGGCAGAAAATGCTACCTTGTTACGTGACTATGCTCTCCACATCGGGTAAGTAATAGGTGTGTGTGAGTGATATGGAGGAACCCAGGACCGGTGGGGGATAGTCCGGAAGTGGGGGATCCAAGGCGCTATATGCGCTAAGGTGGAGTGTTGAGTGCAGGATGGAAGCTGCCTCAACCAACCTCACCAGAACTCGGTGAAAGATGAGGTCAGCAGCGTGATCTAATATGCACCGGCGGAAGGTGATGGGTCACGTAACCTGGAAAACTTTCTGTATTCTGATCTCGAACCCGCATCTAAGGCAATGCGGTGGACTCTGTTCACTGAGAGTTCAGAATAGCTATGGGTAAAGTGGTACAAAGCCTGCGCAGTGCTAATCAAATCATGAATTCATGTCAGTCTCCAGGATTGGAGTCTACGGGAACCACAGGGGTCTTTCGTCTCTCCGAGTGACTAGTAGAGTTTTTCAGTATTAAAATTTGCCACCTTTTGTCGAGATTTTTTTTCTAAAGTGAGATGGCTTAGAATTTTGATAAAGAGTAGAGATAGTGCATCCTTTGCATCTTTTGCTATTAATGCTTGCTGAGTACATTCATTTGTACTCAACCTTGTTAGTATTCTCCTTTGTAGACCCTAGTCCAGTAGGGAAGTATCCCGAGTGGGGCGAAGGCACTGCAGGTACAGATGAGACCACAGGAGGCGAAGACCCTTACTACGAGGCACAGGGCGAGATGGACTCCGTATTTGACTCCTGGGACGAATAGGAGGCGGTGGAGTGTGGCGAGCAAGAAGGGGTTTAGTCTTATTTTGGCTATGTAAATTAGTATGTGTGCCGTAAGACTTTAGCCCTGCGTGGCTAACTGTTTGAATAAAGGACAGTTTCTATCTTATTGTTCTGATGCGCTAACTCTGGTAAGGTTTACTATTCGTTGAAGCGGTGTTCTACCGGGCAAACGAATAGTAATCCGTATGCTTAAGTGTTATTACCCCTGGGGTAATAACACGGGGCGTCACATGGAATGCAGGAACAAGCTGCAGACCCAGAAAACCGTGGACGTCACAGTGGAAATGGAAACTCTGTGGACTTCAAACAAGGCAAGTAGAAGAAATGCCATCTCAACTCGAGTTATTGACGGTTGTAAGAGTACTGGAACCAGACGGCCCAGACTGTATTGCAAATGTTTATGTCTTACCAGCAACGCCTGCACTCTGTAGTCAGCAAAGTATGTGCTTTCAAGTGTGAGGCATTAGCAGAAGGTAATAGCTGTGAGCATTTATCATGCTACTAATCTTGGTTGTGTTATTCAAGGCAGTAATCCTGTAACTCATTGACAATTGAAAGCTAGCCACTATTTCCAGGTTGTATATTTAGTTATTTACTGAACAGGCTCCATCTATGGTTTCTTCCTTATTTGCCGACCATTTCATAATTTTCCTTAAACAAAGAACAACAGGGCTGCTAATGCTCCGACTTTGGTCAATTCGAAGATCTCCTTGGGCTGTTGGGCACCATTGCACAAGGAAGCCAAATATGAGCGCACATGCAGAATAAGAGAGAATCTGACCCCTTGGTTGGCAAAATGAAATCTTCTGCTCAACTAATTGATGGTGATCTAGGATTTACAAGATTATGCCGGCTACAGTCCCAACAAAACATGAAAAGATGATGCCTTACAGTCTTGTTTCCAGATCTAAAAAAAAAAACAAATCAATCGCAAATCCTACCAAGTACCAACTACCAAGAAGCAGCTACTGTATCTTTGAACATAGGCCCCTTCTCTTCTCTTCTTTCCCTCCTTATTACAAACGAAAAATTGTTCACTGTTGCCATTCCGACAAAAGAACCAACTCCTACGACTACCAATTGAATCTTGCTAAGCTTTTTGTGTCCGCTAATTTGAACAAGAAATTGATCTGCTTGATTGTCTGATCGCCTCCTAGAAGAAGGCCGCGCTGACGCCGGCGCCACGGTGGAGGAGGTTGTGGGCGATGGCGTCGCGCGCCTGCGCTGCCGCGGCCGAGCGCACGGGGTTCTCGGCGACCATGTCGTCGTCGAAGAGCTCGAAGCTGGTCTCCGGGTCGATCGCCTCGCCACTGCGCTCGCAGATGTTGTGGAGGACGCAGCAGGCGCCGAGCACGACGGGGAGGTCCTGCAGCTTCACCTCGGTGCGCTTCTGGAGGCAGCCCCAGCGCGCCTTGAGCCGCTCGAACGAGTCGCGCGCCACGGCGCGCACGGCGGCCGCCTTCTCGTTGAACAGGTGCTGCGCCCACGTCAGGTTCTGGTGGGTGTAGGTCGTCAGCAGCCAGTCCGTGAGCGGGTAGCCGCGGCCGCCGACCAGCCACTGACCCTGGAGCAGGCCGGTCGCGCCGCGCTGCGCGTACAGCGCCGACTTCTCGAGCACGTCGGCGTCGGTCATGGAGCCGGGCCACCCGATGCAGACGTCAGTGAAGGCGCCATCGGCGTCCACCACGCCCTGCACGGTGATGGAGTAGGAGGTCTTCTGGTTGCGCTCCGTGTGGCGGCGGTTGTAGTAGGCGGCGACATTGGCCTTGGGCGCGATGATGGGGATGTGGGTGGTGTACATGGCGCCGAGGACGCCGGGGATCCCCGACAAGGCCTCGAACTTGGCGGCGACGGAGGCCGCGGCCTCCGGTCCCTCCGGCCACTGCACGGACTTGGGCATGAGCACGGACTTGATGGCGGCGCAGACCTCGAGAACGAGCTTGTGGCAGGTGGAGATCCCGAGGCCGAAGCGCTTGGACACGAGGCGCAGGGGCTCCCCCGTGGCGAGGCGCCAGATACAGACGGCGACGCGCTGGCGCACGGGGATGGCGGCGCGCAGCATGGTGTCCTCCTTGGCGACGGCGGCGCCCAGCTCCTCGCACACGGCCTCGAACGTGGCCCGCGACATGCGGAACGCACGCTTGAATTCCACCTCCGGGTAGTCCGGGCTGCTCACCCGGTCCCACCACTCCCGGTCCCGCTCCTTCACCCACAGCCGCCTCCCGCCACCCCTCGCCCCCGCCGCCGCCGCCGCGGCCGCCAGCACCGCCTCAGTCGACGGCTCGTTGTCCCCGTCATTGCTCCCGCTGCTGTTATCCCTCGAGCTCGTCGGCGACCGTTGCCTCTTGATCAGCCCCGACCCCCCGGCCTCCTCCCCTCCCAGATGCCACTCCGCCCCCCTCTTCCCCAGGTTCACCATGGCCTGCGGCGCCTCAAACTGCACCGGGAACGGCGCCGCCGCGTCGTTACTCAGGTTGGTGAAGAGGTACGACAGGTCTTCGCCGGCGGGGAGGTCGAAGATGGAATGGAACTGCGCCTCGGTGTAAGAGGTGCTCATCTAGCTAGCAAACACAAACAAGAAGTTACCTTTCGCGCTTGCTTGCTTTCTAGGGTGTGTTGGAATGGAATCGATGGAGGATGGAGGGTATCGCTCGAGCTCGCTGTGAGTAGGATGGATCGAGGAGGAGACCTGGAGGAGGTGTGATCGGAGTGCGCTTGTGTTGGTGGAATGGAGGGGGAAGGAGACGGGAGGGGTGAATATATAGGTAACGGGCAGGGGGGCGCGGGCAGGGGCCCACGCGGTATCGCGGGCCGGGGAAAGGAAGGCGAGGGGGAAGGGGGCTTGACCGCGCGCGCGGGGGTAGGGAAGGCGAGGGATGCAACCGCGGCTCACGCGGCTTGGGAGAACGCCAAAGCGAGTAAGGTGAGTGAGGCTTCTAGTACACGTCCCTATCCGCGCCTCCTCTCTCCGACCCAACCCCCATGTTTTTCCAGTTCGATTGGTCGGTTTCGTGGTTAGTAGCAGCAGCAGCGTCAAGTACTAGTAGTGGTAGTATCGGCGCTGACGAGTACTACTCGGTTTGGTTTAAGAAAAAAGAAAATAAAGATTCTGCCTGGCGCTCTCGCTTGGGTCACCCGGCGTTGTACACACGAGTCAGTGATACGCTCTGCTCTGCTCTGTTCTGTTCCGTACGGGTCGGGCTAGGCTATGTTTATTCAAATGTTGGGATGTGGGTGGCTGTTTTGACTGGAGTACCGAGAATAAAAATTGAAAATGGATTGAACGACGGTTCCCGGTGGAGTCATATGTGTGTAAATGATTTTTAACCGGTATAATTCATCACACTGTAGATACGTTACTAAGGGTGTGTTTGGTTGGTGAGATAGAGTTGAATGAGATGAGATGATCTTGTACCATGTGATTCCATAGTTTTGGGTTAATAAGATGGTTCAACATCTAGAGAGAATATCACACAAATTTGTATCCCACCATCTAGGATGAGATAGCTCCGTTCAAGCATCCAAACACATGGATGCCTTTTTTTTTCTTGAACCAACCGCCTGGTACAAGTAACCAAACACGCCCTAAGAAAACTACCTGTGCGCTCCGTAATTAGGGCAAATGATTGTAAGGCGGATGTATCCATTTGGAGGCATCGTGCGTAACTATTTATTACTTGCAAGCTTTATAATTGACACAATTGATTATGCAAAAGTAGTCCTCGTAAAGGAGGCTAGATGAGCGCGCCATTATGGTGCATAGAGGTTTCGTAATTAGTATAATTGATTGAGTTGCATATGTGTTAAAGCGCTAAGTTGTTCTTCACACGAGTTAAAACAGAGCTATCTTCAAAGTACATTTATTTGATTTCCAGGAGAAAGGGTAGCTTCACTAGATATTGTTGAGCTTGAACGTACAATTATTCCTATAATGAAAAAACATAGTACCATGTGTACGGGCCATACCTATGTACAAACAATGGTTAATACGATGACTCTGTCGACAGTAATACTGTGTACTTTAGTCATTTGATCACTATCTTAAACCGAAACAACCATTGTTAAAAAAAATTCTAAGAAAAACTGGATCATGCCAACAAAAAGTAAATAATCAAAGGAAATACTATTTTTGTGTAGAAAGATGAAAGCCGCTTAGCTAAAGTTCCAGTGTTTTTCTTGCCTTTTTTTTTAAAAAAAAAAAAGCAATAGCATTTCTTTTTTGAAAAATAAAACAAAAAACTAGCTTTGGCAGCAATAAATTTCTCTGTTAATGTTTGGTATTGATTAGAGATGGAGCGATTAGCCATATGTTTCAAATGCACAACATACGATGTTTCTGTAGTGCCGGATCTGGTTTAGAGATTTTCCGATACACATTATGCAATGTATATATAACATGTGATCCCATTTAGCGGCATCACAGTTTGCCGCGTCCTCCGAATACATGTCATACAGCGTGTGTATATTTTGCGTGCATATCTTCTGAACGGTACTTGTTACCCCAAACGTGATTAAGTTTTGCAGCGACCAAATAAGCAACGCCATAATTTGTCCATTAATGGTTGCATGATCTCATCATGCACGATGGCAGAGCAGTTAACCATATCATCTAAGTACACATATACTATATATAACGAATCCACAAAGAATGGCATAATTGTTTTCTAAGTATTGGTTCCTTCCTTCCTTCCGGAATGGCAACCCACGATGTTACTACAGGCAAGTCATAGTCTTTAGCCTCCCAAAGAACCATGCAAGATTAAACGTTAGCAACGCCCGAATAAGCAACTCCATAACTTCGCCATCAATGGCTCATCTCGTCTAGATTTTTTTTTGTTTTGTTTTTCCTTTTTGCGAGGAGATCTCGTCTAGACGTTAGAACAGTTAGCCAAATCTTCCAACTATACACACAGAAGGTATCCACAGAGAAGGGCATAAATTGTTTCCAAGTTTTGGTGCCATGCCGTGTCATGGTCAGCCCCGTTTCCTTCCGGAATGGTAACCCACGGCACTGTTATATTTATGTGCAAGCCATTGCTTTCAGCCTCCCAAAAGAGCCATGCGTACAGGTACAGCGCCTACGCACGTATGTTGAGCCGGGATTAAACTAATCAAGCAAGCTGTTAATCAATTGACCCGTGCTTAACGACGGAGAGGAGCCGCCAGCGTGTCCGCGGGGCGACGACGTCCGGTGTGGGCCCCGCGTGACGTGTGGGCGTGACGACGTGAGCTGATGGTGTGCCGCACGAGCCCGAAAAGTACACGCGCTTCCTCCCCTCTCGCTCGCGCTGGTGTCGCTATCACTCCCAGACTCTCGGTCTGTTCCAGCGTCTGTCTGTTCACAGCCGCTTCCGTCGGAGTTCGCACCGGAGCTACGACGGATTGGGGACCTTTTTAAATAAAAATAATAATAATAATAATTTTTAAAAATAATAAAAAATAGTCAATTTCCTTTATTACAAAATAGGCCAATATGGTTACATCGCCCTTTCAAATGGCGACAGGACCTATTTACTGTCAATCGCCATTTCAATTGCCCTTCAACGTTTCAACTAGCAATTTGCATTGAAGAGTGTGCAAATCGTCTGTCGAAATGGTGACAGAAACCCACAGGACTGGCGATAGGAACAGGCTACATAAACTATCGAAATTCGGTGAAAAATTCATTTTAATTTTGGAAAAAAAGAGAAGAGAGAAGAGAAAGAGAGGAGAGAAGAGACGTAGCGAAGCTCTGCCAATTCCTAGCGGAGGAGAGAGAGAGACGGAGCAGCAAATATAGTCATCCATTTTGCAGATAAATGTTCTTGCAACTTTATACATAAATTTTAAAACCTTGTACGTTAGCAAATAAAAATAGCGACATATAATTCAATGGATTATATAATTTTAGTTGTATTACTGTTTGATGTAGTACACAATTTTACATGTATACAGTTTAGTTCATCATATAGATATTTTTTACGTTGCAGTACTCGAATAATTTATAATAAATCCTAAAAAATACTAAGAAAGCTTTGTAGGTTTTCATTTTTAGACCGTAAATATTTTGTTAATGCCGAAAATATTTTTTAAACTAGAAAAATAGGAAGACGCCTCCAAAAATAGCAAGATGTCAATTAAAAATATGTAAAAATTACAGAGTAACTAAGTAGGGTATATAAATCTTAATTAAAATAATCTCAACTTAATTTTGATTTCCATTTGTGTACAGTAAATATTCTGTTAATGCCGAATATACTTTTCAAAACAGGAAATAGCAAGACACATCTAAAACTTCTCTAAAAAAATCCAAAGTAGGTACATCGGGTATTTAGAGCTGAATTAAAATACTATGAACTTAATTTTTGTTTCCATTTATACAGGGTAAATATTTTATAAATGTCGGAGACACTTTTTAAACAAGAAAAGTAGCAAGATACCTATTAAAATCTATAAAAAAAATACAGAGAAGCTAAATAGGGTATTTAGAGCTTAATCAAAATAATCCCAACTTAACTTTGATTTCCATTTGTGCATCGTAAATATTCTGTTAATACCAAAAAAAATACTTTTTAAACTAAGAAAATAGTAAGACATCTCGAAAAATTCTGTAAGAAATCCAGAGTAGGTAAATAGGGTATGTAAAGGTGAATTAAAATATTACAAACTTATTTTTTGTTTCCATTTGTACATGGCAAATATTTCATAAATACTGGAGGGACTTTTTAAACAAGGAAAGTAGCTAGATACATATTAAAAATCTATAAAAAATAGTAGAGTAGCTAAATAGGGTATGTAAAGCTTAATAAAAATAATCACAACTTAATTTTTGTTTTAATTTGTGAATGGTAAATATTCTGTTAATACCAAAAATACTTTTTAAACTATGAAAATAGCAAGACACCTCAAAAAATTATAAAAAAAATCCAGAGTTACTACATAGGGTATGTAGAGCTAAACTAAAACAACGTGGACCTAATTTTTGTTTCCATTTATACACGGTAATTATTTTGTAAATGTTGGAGACACTCACCAAACGAGGAAAATAACAAGATTCCCATAAAAAAAATCTATAAAAATTACAGAGTAGCTAAATAGGATATGTAGAGCTTAATAAAAATAATTCCAACTTAATTTTGGTTTCCATTTGTGTACAGTAAATATTCTGTTAATGTCACTTCTTATTACTTTTTGTATATGTTTCGTAGTATTTACAATGTATGCACTGAATTTTCAGGTATAGTAGACCCAAGAGACGCTGTGTAGTGGCCATACTAGTTGCTTGACCCAGCCATTGACGCGCATCATCGTAGCCGCCTCAGTACCATCCTCCCCCAAGAGGGTGAGGCAGCGATTGAGCTTGGCGCATTTCGGCTGCGCACACCCGTAAGGGCATGGAGGGTGGAGCCATGTTGGGTTCCGAGGTACGTGTAATTGTGACCTTCGTGTACTCAATTGCAGTATGATTACTTTGAGTGGACTCACGTTTGTCCTTAATACTTTTGACGCACGAGGGAGGATGATGATAACCGCTTAGGCGGTGGTCGTACATCGAGGCGCTTTTCGCACGGCCGGTGCCTCCTGACGGCACTGGTTGATCGGTGGACGTTGGAGATGCACACATTCCACCTACCATGCGGGGAGATGGTGCCGACGTTTCAAGACGTGACCTTCCTGACCGGGTTGCTCTACGCAGGCTTCCCCCAGGCGACGCACGATGTCCTGGCCACGTGGCGCACATAGTACATCACGAGGTTCCCGGGGGTGCTGTCGCCTAATATCGGCTATAGGGAGTTCAGCAGCACCCACGGGCCGTCGTTGAATTGGATATGCTAGTTCTACATAAGTTTTTGTAACTCTTATCCTTTCGCTTCAATTGCTTTGTACAACTTAGTGACGTAGATCTGTCTTCTTGCAACCACAGCGTATGGCAGAGGACGCACCCGAGTACACAGTGAGGAGGCACTTCGAGGTCTAATTGTTGTGGTTGTTCGAGTGGGTGATATTTCTTGGGACCCATGGCGACAGCATCGATAAGCACATGATCCGGTACTCACGCGTGCTGGCAGACTAGGAGGTAGAGGCGATCCAGCCCTACGCCTGGGGCCTGGTGGTGCTATGTGTGATGTACCGTTCCCTTGCAACGTGTCCCACCGAGTTCAGAACAGCTCCGTACTCTCCAGATGCCCGCTACTTCTTCAGCTGTGGTCCTTCAAGCATTTCTAGATCATACGATCACAACTGGACCTGGGATCCTACACCATCGCCATGTACGCCAACGATGATGGCGTGGACCGACCAACCAAGGGTGTGGTGTGGTGTCGCTGACGGGTAACTTTTCTGAACATTTATTATTTTTCATAACGTAATTCAATTTTTTGTGCTAAGTTTTCGTTGTTCTATCCCACAGGTCACTTTCACTCCGATCACTACGCATGCAGACCACGTTGCGATGTTCGATCAATTGAAGGATGACCGCATCATCTGGACACCGTACACTCCCGATAGGGTGTACGCGCGCGCACCCCGAGGCATGCAGAGCATGTGCATGCGAGACCACGCATACTGGTAAACGCGGAGGAGCTTAGTGCATGATGTCTTTGTGGAGGAGTACCACTTGCAGTAAGTTCATGTTTTACTTCTGTCGTATCATTTGCCTTACGCACCCACGAAACAATCACTTTGCCTTCCACAGGTACACTAGGAAGGGATTACCTGCTATGACTTCCTAGGCGAACAAGATGTTCCCTTGGGCAAAGGGTTGGCTCCGCGCCTTAGAGGACGTCGTCCAGGAGGATGCTCCCTATGACCCCAGGACGTATGAGGGGTACATCGAGTGGTACTCCAATTGAACGAGGGTTCCCTGTGTCAGGGTCTTGGACAACCCGCCACGACACGAGGCTGCGACATTCGACACGTACCCCACCCAATCGAACTTTACATTCCATCACGTGTGGTGCGTATTGAACGGTCCATACTTCTTTTTTGCTTCGCAATTTTTTTTATTTGTAACTTGTTAATTATGTGTACAGGTCGATCTATAATGGGAGATGTATGAGTTGGTGACGTTCGTGCGCCGTATGATGCTCGAGGAGCGCTTCAGCATGATGGCACGTGAGAACAGAGCAGTCACGGACTAGTTCGTCGAGAAGACGAGACGAAGGATCCAGATTGTGTCTTGCTGTTGGGCGAGGGAGCTGGGTGGACCCACCTATGCGTGGATGGGGGTGAGCCACCGTGCGTCATGCCCCACAACTCCTCACCCGGACGTGGCGGGCGGGTCCTCGTGACATTGTGCTAGGAGTACCCAGCACAGTTCATGGGTCAGCATGAAACACTCACGTTTGGTTGTTTATTTCCAACTTCACTAGTTACTAACGACAATTTTCTCTGACAGGTCCTGAGTTCCACTCGTACACGGGGCAGGACGCAGAGCAGTCCACTACCTTCATGCGACTAGGTATGTCTCTCTTGCTTGCATTCACAACGTACTATTTCATCATTTTCGTCATGTTTACATGCATAACGTACTGTTACACAACTCGTACACCCCTTTGGGACGAGGAGATGGTGTCACATGAGGAGTCACGCTTCGGTGACTTCGATTTTGACCAGGGTGGCAGTGGGCCTTCGCACGTCGAGAGCAGCCAGGTCTCTGTGGGAGCTTCAAAGTAGCACGGTGTGCCCCCAAAGAGAGTCAGCTGACACAGCACCCTGTCGCGTCACCCCCTCAGGTTACTCGCATGGGTAGGGTGCCTCAGCCACTTGGGCCTTTTACTTACTCGTACCAATGCCCGCAATTTCCGCAGACGAGGCCAGGAGCCACACGTAGGGGTAAGCCCCAAGAGGGCCCACGAGTAGATATTTGTTCTTGTAAATATCAGTTATATCATGTAAATATAAATTTTTGTACAACTTACATTATGTTAGTCTCGCTTTTCGATACTATTTGTTCTTGTGTCTAGAGGTAACTATGTGAGGGAGTCAGCATCGCGACACCTCATCTTTTCTGACCTTAAAGACTGTATCGGGTCATGCCATAGACTGCCTCTTTTGCAGACTGAGATGACAACACTTTTCGATGCTACCTTCCCACATCGAAAAGACCGCACTCCACCACACCCCCTTTTTAGACCGAAAAGATTGCACCCTGTCACGCCGCACGCTACCACTTTTACAAACTGAGTTGACAACACACTACGACATTACCTTTTTAGATAAAAAAGGTCACACTCTGTCACACCACCTTTTCAGATCGAAAAGAACGCACCACGACATGCCACAAACTACCATTTTTGCAGATCGAGACGATAACACACTACAACAATACCTTTGCAAACCGAAAATACCACACTCCACCACACAACTTTTTCACACCGAAAAGACTCATTATAAAAGGAGGGAGAAGAGATCCGGAGGAAAAAAAAAAGCTGGAGAAGAAGACTACACCACTAAATCCAACACTTCACCAAAGCTTGGTTCACATAACTGAGAGTAAGGAGATTTCGGACTCGTCGGGAAACTTCTATGCAAAGATGTTGCGGAAGTGGAAGTGGCTTGCCAAGAAGGCTAAACCCTACCCATATTATTCTACGAAGGATATGTTAGTACCACCAGAGTTTCCATACCCACAATGTGTATACGAAGAACCGGCTAAGAACCCGATGACGGTCGCCCGGGCATATTACACGTGCAGAAATGTCCTCGTAAGCGAATCATGCGCACACATACATTTTTCACATCTTATATTCCATTCCACAAATCCCTAACCACTTTACGCGCATAATGGCAGCCGAAGATTTGTTGCAACTTCTTCAAATGGATCGACGGTCAGAACATGTACGATAAAATGTTCATCGAGGAGAAGTACATGTTGAACTATGCGATGCGAACCGAGACCTTCAAACCTTACATACCTGACCCTACTAAAAAGGCACCGAAGAAACTCAAGAAAGCAAGGTGGTGGTAGAGGACCCTGAACAGAAAGCTGAGTACGACCAGACCGAGCGTACAACACACAAAGGGAAGGCTCCTGCTAGTGAGACAGTCGACCGTCCTAGAGCTCCCCGTTGAACGGGTGTAGTCCGGATCGAAGAGGTAAGTTATATTCAGTTTGCATCTTGATTGTTAATTTGACCCTACGTTGCGCTATCCTAACATCATTCAATCGTCTAATCCATCTCACAGAACATGGCTGACTTCGAGATTGGCCACCGCCGCAGGCAGTCCAGACGCAAGGGGAAAGGACCGATGGGCCGCTAGGACTAATCAATTTCGTTTCAATCAACATTTTTTCGGATTCCAAAAAGGCGCACATGTATCATAGGTATATTTTGATTTGTTGATTCGTGTATATTGACATTTCTAATGTACGTAACTAAACCCAGCTCATCATGTATTTCGCAATTAAATTATGAAGTCTTTCAAACTTAAATATATTTTCCCAAATATTTTGACTATAAATATTACGTAATCTTTTTCCGAAGGAATCGGTTCCACGAACAATACAATCGGGACAACAACGCGCATGGCAACTCTAAACCTAATTTTTTTTATTTCGCTCCAAAGGGGGTTATTTGTGTTATTGCGCCGCCGATCTCGCATTCTCTACTTTACATTTCGCTATCTTCTCCCATTTCGGATTTCGAACTACGTGGATACTTCAAGGTATTATAAAAAAAAACTTCGTGAAACACACTAAATATTTAAGCTGAACTCTCTACACATAAATAAAAAAATATAGGACCCTACCGTCATTCCAATTGGCAACAGTATCTCTATCGCCAATTAAACTGGCGAAATTGTCATGTCGCCAGTTCAATTGGCTACAAGAACCTCTTCGCACTGTTCCAAACGGCGATAGTGACCTATTTTGTAAGAAAATTGTTTTTAAATTATCTTTTAAATTAATATATATATATATATATATATATATATATATTAAAAAAAATTCTGAATTTGGATCCTTTGTCGTTGCTAGTACGGATTGGGATCCTCTGTCGTTGCAACTAGCAACGACAGAGGGGCACAGTGCCCTCTGCCTTAAGTCCCATTAGCCGTTAGATCGAACACGAACGGATGAGATTGATCGCTACATTACAATCAAAATAGTATTTCACCACAGTATTTTCTATACAGATCGTCTGCACAGTGATCTGCATCGATGCTAGAGTGCTGCTGCCGAGGACAGGTCATGCGGACTGAAATTGTTGTTTAAAAAGTGGTTATCTGCGGTACAGCAGAGTGTGCGGATCTAAGCTCGATGCCTTTGTGTTTTTCCCCCGAGAAAAGTATTGGACCATCTATATGATTTGTCTTCGCAACTGTGGCATTACGCTGCTGCTTAAATAAAAATATTCCGTTTGTAATATTGAATTGGTGAGTAGAGTACGGCAGGCTGTTCAATGACTTGGATACTACTCATGCTTGGAAAAGAAAAGGATTTCAATCCCTGGTCTGTACCAGTATGATGTGCATACTAGCTAGGCTCAAGTGAGCTGTAGTGTTTTAAACGAGTTCTTAGTATGATGTGCGTACATCCCTGATCTATACTCGTGCCATCCGTTGTTCCTAATCAAGCGGCCACTAGCTAGGCTCAAATGATCTGATCTGATCTGATCTGATCTGATACGCACGCAGTACGTAATGGCTAGCATGCGTGGGCATGGGCAGAGAGACTGAATTTTCGACCATAGCGTCAAACACATGAAATGGTTCCGAACGTCAACAACAAAAGACGCACGATTTTTTCGCTAGAGTATTCACTCACTGTCTAACTGACATACCAAAGCCGTTTTTTGCGAATGATATGTAGGGGCCAATTGACCCGTCCCCATTCCAGTCGGTGCATCTGCATGCATGCTCCGGTGCTCCCACTGGCCGGTGAAACGGTGCAACTGTAACTGTGCATGCCGCTCGCTTGTACCAGTACAACTATGGACCACGTACCTCGGTACCCGCACATGCAGCGAGATACGCAACCTATGGCTTGAATTCAGCCGCATGTGTGAATTCTGTCCGGCTCAACTTTGATTCCATTATTTCTTCGTCAGTTCGTCTGGTGCGCGACAAGCGACAGCATATATACGTACGCACACTAGTGTAGTAGTGTGTATACAAGGAATAACGGGTGCTTTGATGAATGGCTCTTCAACTCGTTCACAAGGCGGCAGCAGTGGCTACCATTTGGAGAGGGCGACGTGAGCGAGCAGAACTGCGACGTACCAACGGAAGCCACACCGGGCGCGGCGCGGTGGATTTCGATCCGCCGACGGCGTTCGCTGATTCTTTCCTCACCTCAATTTTCTCGTTATTTCCGGTCTGTTTCTGCGGTTTTCTGCTGCGGCTGGGGAGGAGTCAGTCAGAGCAGCCGTGCCGGCGACGTGGGAGCCAGCGGCGTGTGGATATTGTAGCGTAACACGGCGGGAGCGCGGTGAAAAATGCTACGGAGTATCCGAGTCTGGGCCGCGCGGCAGAGTGGTTGAGACGGCCGGAGTTGCGATTACCACGATCCTGGCTGCGGCCGGCAAGCGGTGTCCGCAAAAACTCCATCTCTCTGCAGAGCGTACGGGGCACAGCAGCTGGAGGCGGCAGGGACAGGGCACGGCGTGCTCCCCGATGAAGTGCTTGTCTCTGCTGCACATCAAAGTTCAGGCTTCAGTCGCTTTCTTTTCTCTTTCACACCTAGAGTGAGTATTTTAGAATTGGACACCGACGTTTACGGTAGAATAAACTTTTTTTTTGTTTCTTTGTAGGCCCTGAGGCGACTGGTGCTAAATACCAGCATGTGAAAACATTCCGACAAGAACGGGCTGTTCGCTCCACCATGGACTCCTGATCGAACCTCCTGTTTCATGAGAGATTCGTATGCAAATGTATGAACAATGAAAATACTTTTGCCCCCAGAGTACGTCTAGTTTTTCAAAGCGATTACCTACAATACGTATACTCCAGGAAAAAAGTCGCATCAACAACTCCCAAAACCCGATGTACAGTCCAACAAGATCACATGTAAAATCTCTGAAACCTGCTAATTAATGGGCCAAGAAATATAACCTGTAGAGTCTCTTAAAATGATGAGAATGTGGTGTGGTTTCGGAACAACTTGGAGCCTTGCTTGTGCATTTATGGGCCTAAGTGGGCCCTATCTTTCTCACAATTCCTTTTCGTCTATCACAGTATAGTTACGGGCCCCTACAGTTGCTATAGATGGACTCTCTTTTAAGATACCAAGCTCTGCGTTTGCTGATCAATTTCAGGCCAGCGTTTGGAGGATCGACTTCAAAGCTGCCGTTCTCGTTGGGCCTCTTGGGCAGGTAGAACGTACGTAGATCAATCACACCAGAATAATCACATGAAACACCAAAAAGGCACAATTAACACAAGTGTATAGAGGATAGTCAGTATTTTTATTCATTTGTATATCACTTGTACGAGGATTCTCATATTTATAGTTCATAAAGGGTGAAAGTCCTTTAATCTTTTGTCCGCAAAATCAGGTTTCGTAAAAAAAAACACTAACAAAAACAGTGCTAGTATAATTTGACACGTTGGATGGGTCGATTGGGATCTAGACTTGTAGAGGAGGCTGGGCCAGTTCCAACTTCCAAGATCTGGCTGATGGTGATGGGCATAAAAAAGTCCCTCTTCCCTGTGCCCTAGCCTGGCATCTGAGCTGGGCGCGCATGCATGCAGCTGCCATTCAGATCGATCCACCCCGTCCAGCCTGGACGCCCCATTATTTTTCTGCGGCGCGCGAGGCCCTCGTTCCAGCGCACCCCAACATGCCACGCCACGCATCGCGTCCACCCTCCTGCAGATCTCGCCACAACCCACGAGATAGATAAATATTCTTCTCCTTAGTTTCCTTGTTAACCAAATCAACAACATACTACTGGTAGTGGTAGTAACTGGGAGTAGAGTAGGTAGCTTCGATTGGACAGAGACGATCGAGCAGCTGATTGATTATTTGTAACGACGACATTGGCGCATTGGATTTGTCCAATGGGTGTATATATATATATATGTTAATGTTATCGAAGAAAACAATACGAGGATGCGAGGTAGCCTGGCGAAGAAAAGTTTGGTCGTGGTACGCGCGTGCAATCGCAATGTGCTCTGCCCCTGGTTAAAACATTGATTCCACAGTGTCCCACGTCATTCGAGATATATACAGCTAACAGACACTCCTGCTGGTCATGTCATGCCAACTTTCGCCGCCAGTCGGCGACCGAGACGCACGAGAGCGTGAAAACACCTAATGCTAATAGATTGGAAAGAACATTTGTTTTGCACACCCAACAGGGATGTCGAGTTTTGTATTTATACACAGTCGGAAGGTTGCCAGACGTGCTACAGTTATCCAGCAACAACCCAAATCTTCAGATTAACGAAGTCAGAATTACAGATAGATATAACTGAGTATCTAAACTAAGTATACGTTATCTCCAACTATATAAACCGATTACTTTCAACAACATCCCTCAATCCAAAACCAGTTCACTGAGATTGAGATTGTGCTTTAGCAAAGTAAATGCTTGATTGGCCAATGGTTTAGTGAAGATACATGCAATCTGATCCTGGGATGATATGAACCGAATGTCCAGCATTCTGTGTTCTACTCTCTCCCGAACAAAATGAAAAACTATCTCTATATGCTTCGTTCGAGCGTGGAAGATTGGATTTGCAGACAAGTAGGTAGCTCCAAGATTATCACACCAAGGTTTAGCGGCAATTCAGCATTTGGCTTGGAGGCAGCGATCCAGGATTTTGTGGCTCAAACTGGGAGACGCAAACACAAAATACTTTCATGCCAAAGCAACCTCACGAAAGAGGAAAAACTTTATTTGTATCCTTACAGATACCACTGGTACCTACGTTCTCCAGGCAGAGAAGGAGAATGTGCTTTTTCAACACTTCTCACGTGTCATTGGTACGGCACGCCAGGCAACTAGTGTCTTTGATTGGGATCACATCAGGCCAGGGTATAGCCATTCTAACGCGTTGAGCCAGTTGGAACAACCTTTTCTGGAAGAGGAAATTGTCCTTGCAATACAAAAAATGCCAAGGGACAAGGCCCCGGGGCCAGATGGATTCAGCGGAGCATTCTATAAGGAAACTTGGGACATAATTCGGCAGGACATATTGGCGGTTTTCACAAAATTCTACAATTTGAACAGAACGCACTTCGCAAAAATCAACTCGGCGGACATAGTCTTGCTCCCCAAAAAGGAACAACCTACTGACGTGTCGGAGTTCAGACCAATCAGTTTGATTCATAGTATGGCCAAATTAATTTCAAAGGTGCTCTCCTTAAGGTTATCTAGGCATTTGGATCAACTGATCTCTATGAGCCAAAGCGCCTTCATTCGATCGCGCTGTATACAGGACAACTTCCTCTACGTGCAGAACCTGGCTCGTAGCTACCATCGCTCCAGGACGTCCACCCTCATGATCAAATTGGATATCTCTAAGGCTTTCGACTCAGTTTCTTGGCCCTACTTGCTCCACACTCTTCATCATTATGGATTCGGACCAAGATGGAGAGAGTGGATATCAATTTTATTAGGCACGTCCAATTCTTCAATCATTTTGAATGGGAGCAGAGGCCCAAGAATTTGGCATCAGTGCGGTGTACGGCAGGGGGACTCGTTGTCGCCTTTTTTATTCATCATCGCGATTGATGTGCTACAGCACATGCTGAATGCAGCAACAAGGGAGGGCTGGCTCTCTCCGCTGAGCGGACGGACAGTCAAGGCAAGACTCTCCATGTACGCAGATGATGCAATGATCTTCCTGGCGCCAATCAAAGAAGACGTGGATACTCTAAAAGAGCTCTTGACCATCTTCGGAGAGGTAACTGGATTAAAGATTAACCTAAGCAAAAGTGCAGTAATTCCAATACATTGTCAACATCTCGATTTAGATTTCATCCTTCAGGAATTTCCAGCTGCCAGGAGACATTTACCTTGCACTTATTTAGGTCTACCGCTATCTTTGGGCAAATTTAGGAAAGTGCATTTTCAGCCGCTTCTAGATAAAATGGGAGCAAGACTTGCAGGCTACAAAAAGAAAATGCTATCCAGAGCTGGTAGACTCACGGTGCTCAATGCGGTCCTCACCTCTATTCCCATTTACCACATGACACTGGCAGACCTCCCAGCTTGGACGCGAAAACAAATTGATAAGCGTCGCAGGGCGTGGTTTTGGAGCGGAAACGATCTACACACAGGAGGAGGAAGCTGCTGGGTAAACTGGAATACGGTGTGTCGCCCGAAAAAATGGGGTGGCCTTGGTGTTCTACATCTGGCATTCTTTGGCCGAGCACTTCGCTGCGTTGGCTCGTATCACCGAAGGAACCGCAAAGCGTGGCACGGGATGAAACTCCCAACGGATGAAAAGGACCATGAACTTTTCCGGGTGTCAACAAAAATCGCACTGGGAAATGGGGACAAGGCGAGCTTTTGGAAGGATGCCTGGATGGGCCGCACACCCCTCAAGGAGGAGGCCCCGAACTTGTATCTTATTTCGACCAGGAAGAGTAGGACGGTCAAGGAGGCGCTTCAAGGAAATACTTGGATTGCTGATTTGAGACGTAAGATCACAGCGCTACATATCCTCGACTTCATACGTTTGTACATCAAAGTGGCGCAGGTCACACTCACACCGGAAACACCGGATGATATCACTTGGAGATGGACCGCGTCAGGAACTTATACGGCTAAATCAGCATATCAGGCACAGTTCTTGGGATCAATAGAGAAACCTTATGTTAACCTCTTTTGGGATGCTTCGGCACCACAAAAATGTAAAATCTTTGCATGGCTAGCCATTCAGGAAAGGATCCCAACAGCGGACATTCTAACAATAAGGCACATGCAAAATGACTTTTGGTGCCCTCTCTGTACAAACACCCCAGAAACGGCACGACACTTGCTCCTAAATTGCGCTTACGCGAAAAGGGTTTGGAATGCCATCGCAATTTGGGCTCAATGCAGCGTTTCTGGCACAAGAGGATGTTGACGAGTCGGTGCTCCATTGGTGGTTGGAAAGATCGCAAAGAGAAGCGAATTTGAGCAGGAAGGGCCAAAGCTCTTTAATCATATTGATAATGTGGCAACTTTGGAAAGAAAGAAATAGGAGAATTTTTTAGCACCAAAGGAATGAGGTTAACGTGTTGGTAGCAATAATCAAAGAAGAAGCCCGTGCTTGGATTTTAAGCGGGGCGAGCAAGTTAGGATCCTACTTACCGACCGAACTTTTGACATCTTCTTGACTAGCGCCTCATCAAACTAGAGTCTTGCGGGGTATCGGACTGGCGCCCAGGAAGGGCCTTCGGTACGTGGGGAATAACTTCTAAGAGGCCCTCAAACCGGGTCTGAAAAGGGCTGAAGGCGGCTCGGAGGATCCAGCTTGCGCTAGGGGTGGTTTAGTTTGATTTTCGTTTGTATGGGTTCGGCTTCCTGAACCTGGTTCTGTATTGTGGATTTTTTGTATTTTTCTCTCCCTTCTTTAATGCAGTGTGGGCAGCTCTCCTGCCTCGCCTTTTAAAAAAAGATAATCACACCATAATCTTGAAAAATTATGAGTTCCTTGAGCAGGGATTGAACCCACACTAGCTCGGTTGTAGCATTTGCTAGAGCCTTGTACTTAGCCTAGGTGCTTGAGCATGAAACCGTGTTTTGCTTCGTTGAACCCCATTAAATCAAGTTATGGCCAAAGAATACTGCATACCCACTTGTATATCATCAATCATATATACAACTTGCCCAATCTGCATCGGAGAAAGCATTGAGCATGTTGTTATCTGACCTTCTGAAATCGAGGACTGTAGATGCTGACAGTTTCAAATATCGCAGTATATGTTTTGCTGCACTCCAATGCGTATCTGTCGGTGCAGGCAGAAACTAACATACTCTGTTGACCGAGAACGAAATGTCTAGTCTTGTGGGTGTCAAGTATTGCAATGAACCTACTATACTTCTGTAATTTGATGCATCGCTTGCTGACAAAGGTGTTCCTTCGTCTTTTGACAACTTCTCTATGACTGCAATCGGAATTGTCACTGTTTTACATCTTTTCATATTGGCACGACGAAGTAGGTCGGCGACATACTTGCTCTGTAAAAGCATGATACCTCCACCATTGCTGGTGACTTTAATGCCAAGAAAGTAGTGTAAGTTACCAAGATCTTTGACTACGAAATCTTCTTGCAACTGCCTCAGTAACCCATTAGTGGCCCTTTCTAATGAACTTGCAACAATAATGTCATCGACATATATAAGCATATAGATTGTCACTTCAGCTTGATAAAATATAAACAAAGAACTATCTGTTTTGGAAGGAGTGAACCCTATCTCTTGAAGTTTGGAACTCAATCGAGCATACCAGGCACGTGGAGCTTATTTGAGTCCATAGATTGCTTTATCAAGACGACAGATATAGTGTGGAAAATCTTTACTCACAAAGCCGGGAGGTTGCTTCATGTAAACCTCTTCTTCTAAGTATCCCTGCAGAAATGCATTCTGAATGTCAAGCTGCCGAAGTGTCCATCCTCTTGAGACTACTATTGAGAGCACAAGTCTTATTGTTGTTGGTTTAACTATTGGACTAAAGGTGTCTTCATAATCAAGTTTATAGCGTTGTTTGAAGCCCTTAGCAACTAATCGAGTCTTGTACCTGTCAATGCTTCCATATGCTCTTCTTTTAATATTGAAGACCCACTTTGAATCAATCACATTGGCATGCTGAGGTGGTGACACAAGTCTCCACGTTTTATTCCGAACGAGGGCACCAAACTCATCATCCATAGCACTTCTCCATTTGGAATCTTGCATTGCTTCAGTATGATCAGTAGGTTCTCTGTGATTATTAGTAGTGACAAGGAAAGCTCTTCGACTTGGATCATATCTCGTAGTCCCATCTCTGTATGTTTTGGTCGTGGTGATGTTATCTTGTTGCCTTGTGAGCATAGAGTGTATCGGAATTGCAGCAGTGACTGTCACAGCAGGATCAATTACAACTGCAGTATGGTCAGTATTTGTAGCACCATTTGCTGTGGCAGCCGTGGCAGCAACATCGACAGCTTCGACTGGATCATCAGCTACAACTGCACTGTCGACACGAGCTATATTATCTACAGTACTAGTACGATTATGCCTCCCTTGCTTTAGAGAATCTGCAATAAGACGATCAGTGTGCACAATAGATCGATAGTTTTGATTATTCATCTGCTGGTCAGGAGATGGTACAACCAGAGGTAGGAGAAGAGAATCGATTGTGGGAGGACTCGAAGAGTAAGGGGAAGATCTTCTCATCAAAGATGACGTTTATGGAAATGTAAATGTGACCAGTACTTGGATTCAAGCATTTGTGGCTTTTGTGCATAGTACTATATCCAAGGAAAACATATCGTTAAGAATAAAATCGAAGTTTTCTATCATTGTACGGGCACAAATGTGGCCAGTAGGCAGAACCAAAACCGAAAGCCAAAGCATGTGATAGTCAGGTTTAGATCCTAGCAATTGCTCAATAGGAGTGGAATGATCAATAACTCTACTATGAAGACGATTGATAAGAAAATAGGTGGTTTGAAAAGCTTCATCCCAAAACCGAAGGGGGACAGATGAGTGAGCAAGAAGAGCAAGCCCCATTTCTACAACGTGTCTGTGTTTATGTTCAACAACACCATTTTGGTGATGTGTGTGTGTGGGGGGGGGGGAGGGATGGTGAGAAATGCCAATTTCCTTAAAAAAAGAATTTAGCTTTTGATATTCTCCACCCAGTAGCTTTGAACACAAATGATTTTCTTGTTTAACAGTCTCTCAACACGAGACTGAACTGAAGGAATGCTTTATACACATTTGAATTGTGTTTGAGGAGGTAGAGCCAGGTAAATTTACTAAAATTATCAATGAAACTAATGTAATACTTGTAGCCTCCTACTGATGTTCGAGCAGGACCCCAAACATCAATAAATACATGATTTAAGGGAGCTACAGATACATTATTTGAGGAAGAAAAAGGGAGTTGATGGCTCTTAGCTTGTTGACAAGCATCACAGATGTGTTTATTGGAAATAACTAAACAAGGAAGCTCATTAGACTCAATGACACGTTGGACAATAGAAAAGGCTGGGTGCCCAAGGAGTGAATGCCACTTCTCGGGTGTGATCTTGACTGGTTATATGGTTTGTAGCTATTGAATCTACATACCAATTGGTGTCAACAATGTACGAAGATGCTACAGCTGCAACTCGAGGTTCGTATGCTTGATACACATGATCAAATCTGTGATACACTGGCCTTCCTTCGTTTGAGCACTACTGAGGTGTGCCCTCTCCTTGATTATTATACTACTGTCCACCTCAGCCATTGCCACCACCACAACCGCAGCCATGACCACTGCCACGATTTTCAGGATGATTTCCCTTGTTGCGTGATGCAAGGTTCGCCAAGGACTCAGTCTCCTGATAAATAGCATTATTGTGCGCATGGCGCATCTCATAACTTACAAGATGCGCATATAGATCATTAAGAGAAATAACATCTGGACGAGTAATGGCAAAAGTAACAAGAGCATCAAACTCATTGTCATGACTGACAAGGATGTATGTGACGATCTCCTCATAATGAACAGGTACACCAATTGATGCAAGCGTGTCAGTCAGATGCTTGACTCTGTTGAAGTATTCAGTGATTGTTTCTTCCTCCTTCTTCCAGGAATTCACTAATTGTCTCCAGATCTGCATGATTCTCGCTCAGGAGCATGAGGTAAACATGCGCTCCAGAGCAGCCCATACCTCATGGGAGGTGGTGAGGAAGAGAACCTGTGAAAGAACTTAAGGCGCCAGCGAGGAGAGCAAGGTGCTCAAGATGATATGATCCTGTTGGATCCACACCAAGTGTGAGGACCCCAATTTATTTGGCTTGTAATGCTTAACCAACCACCTGGTCCTAGCATTACAATTCAAATAAATTGATCCTCGAGATATGTATACTTCCAGCAAAGTATACACACCTGCTACAAAATTAGACATCAACTCCATTCCAAACATAGAGTCCAAACACCACACTACCAAACGGAAGATAAACAAATAGTAGAGCTATTACAGACAAAGGCCGATAGGCCAAGATACACAAATAAACAAGAACGACAATGAAGCAAAAGTGCCATAAGATGGCTATAAACAAAGCCAATCGCGTGCCTCCAACCCACAAGGCATCCGACCGACCGCCAAGTCTAGTCGTCCACGAAAGCGGCAACACGACTCACGTAAGTGAGGCCCTTGGGGCTCACCTTCTTCCTCTCGCAACAAAAACATTAAGCAAAGCACCGAGTACAAAGATTGTCTTTGTACCCGCAAGACCGACGTGTGAACTAGCGCACTGCTCATATGCTACATGCAAGCTTGTTTGGTGGAGGCCATATGTCTTGTTTGCATAAAGCCAATTTTCATTTGCAATAAGGTAATACATTTTAAAGGAAAGTTTGCAATTCATTTTAAGATTGAAATAACAAGAAAGATATTAATAACAAAAGCGAAAGATAAACAACCTAGAAGTGACTATCCCAATAGTCACCACAACAATAGCACGAATCCTGCATTCGTACCACCCATCAAGTTTTAATTTAAATGTTGTAGTCTAACTCTCGATAAGCTTACCCAAGCGTGTCCATCACCTAGACGAGGCTATTCGAATAGTTTTTAACCTGCAGGTGTACCATGCACCCACACTTTGCATCGCCTTTAAGCCAAAGCACACTTAGAAGGTATGCAAGCACTGACTAAGTCCTACGAGACTTTTTCCAATATTGTGTATTAACTACGAGCCGCTCGTATGGATAGAAATCCATACGCTTACATGGTAAAGCCGAAAAGACAACTACCCACTCAGATAAAGCTTTTGGACAACTACCATGCTCCCACCTCCATCCCTCCCGCGACCCCTGCGACCCGGAGCCAATACACGCCAAAGTACTAGGTCAAGAGAGGTCCCATATACTCTAGTGTGGTTAGCACGAAATGCTGGATAACAAAAACTCACAAGATGTTCGGTCCTTAATTGACCGGGCACCTTTCCATCACACCCAACAGATCACACCAATCTTACCATTGTGCGCGTCTAAATCATTTTTGTTTTCAGTTTTAGTTTTGCAATTAAACATAGCGAAATGATGAAATATAAAGTTATAGAAAATTTTGTGTGATCAAGGTTACCGACTAAGTCGATAACCGCCCATTTCTACCGATACTAAGCATGTCTAAGCAATTTGACCGGATCTACTAAGTGACAAGAGATCATCCAATGACCTCCAATCACAAGCAAATAACCTAGGCTCAGGTAGTAGAGGTCAATATTTTGTTTACAGGATATGCAGCTACGGATTTAACTAATCAATTTAACACAAATTAAGCGATGCATACATACAGTTGAAACAAAATGTTAGACTTTAAAATACTGGGATAAACATGATCAAACCGCTTTTTGGTCGTTGTTGCTCAATATGTTGCGGAGGATCGTTTCTGGGGTTGCCGCAAATATCGAATCCTAACGATTGAACAAAACAATAATAAGAACGAATAACACCGCAAAAATCAAAGATCACAAACCAACACCAATTTATACACAAAGGCTAGACTATCACAAAAAGAATGACAAATAACTGCTACAGAGACCCACTCACTTATTTGCTAGGTTAACCACAAAACCAAACCTCTTACCTGATTTAAACTTTGGACAGACTTTGATGGTGATTGTGTGCACATCTATTATTTAATCATCAAGTTAATATATCAAAAACAGCTAGTTTCTCTAACTCAACCATTATTAGTCGATATTACGTAACCTACAAAAGCTATTGACAACACTAACCAGCCAAGTATCCAACTATGAGATGCTAAACAAAAATCTTCTACCCAAGATAGGATGCTAAGGATGCTCAGCTATTCATACCCCTAAGCATCACACCAAGATTTTGCAAGGCTAACAAGTTTCAAAGATGCGGCTACCACATCAAATCTTACCGACAACTCAAAAGTACAGAGACAATAAAATGAACAACTAACTATCCCTTATGATTAAACATGACAATAAGAGCTTTGAAAGTTAAAGATACTAACTAATCGATTTCAAAGCAACCACCACAACAAAAGGGAGCCAACTAGCACTAAACAAGAATTCAAAGCATAAGCATGAAATTAGAATTTAGCCACGACAATGAACCGACAACAGGTGACAAATTCAGAGAACACACTAAAACACTTCCAAACTTCCAATCCCAACTTTTAATCAAGCATGAGAGTGAACTGAAGAACATTCCTAATCATGATTAGAGACTAAAGAACTGGTTTTGAAGGAGTGGGCCCCACCGTCGATGCATGCAGAGAGGAACACAATCAAGAAAGAGAGTCTTGGCGCTCGGACTGGATTCGCCGCCGGTGAAGGAGTGGCGCGCGGCCGCGACGATGGCCAAAATGGGTTGCCCGAGGACCACCGGCCGAAGGTGGTCACGCGGCACCGGAGATGCACAGAGGTGGCGCGCGACGAACACGGCGGCGGCAGTGGGGTGACAAGGTGCGATCGCACGCAGAGGTAGACAATGAAAATTAGCGCGCATGGGCATCGTGAGTTACCAGAACTCACCGGTGTGCTGGCGACGACGAGAGGCACCGGAGTGGCTCGGCGACGAGCCGTGGCGGCGCAAGGCGATCAACGGTGACGAGGAGCACGGGGTGAACGAGATGACGAGTGAGAGAGTGGAGAAGAAAGGTGGAGTCGGTGACGCCACCGAGCAAGGAATCGAGTTGGAGCTCACCGAGAAGATACGGCGCGGAAAAGGCGGTTTCGCCGGACTTGGAGAAGAAAGCCCACGCGCACCTCACGACGATGAAATCCGAAATTCCTTGAGGGTTTACTTCCAGGAGTTGGAACACACCGTGACGCGGTCGGCCGTGCTCGAGATCATCGAGCGGCAGAACGCCGAGGCGCCGCGGCGACGCCACGGCTCCCGGAGCTCGGTGGGAAGAAAGGCAACGGAGACGAAACGAGGTAGGAAAACCTCGTGGGTTTTTGTAGGAGCAAAGCGAGGCGCGAGGTGAGACGGTGGCGGTGAAAAGACCGTGAGGCGAGGTGGCGGCATGCATGCAGCGCGGCGGCGCGAGAGCTTGTGCGGCGGCGGTCTTGCGCGCTGAGCCGGGCGGCGACGTGGCGGGATGACCGGCAGGATGGCCCACAAGTCAGCGAAGAAAGCGAGCGCGCGAGCGAGTTAGTTGCGCGCACAAACCGAGGTTTGACTCGACCATTATCGCGCCACCATTGGATCCGAGATGGACTACCGAGATTGGTGTATGCATTCGGACAGGTCGGTTGCGCACGCGACGTGGATCGTTCGATTTGCATCGGACGGTCACGATCGATTGGACTCGGGCGGTGCGATTAGTTGACGCGACCGAGCCAATTAGTGCGGTCGGACTCGAGCCCGAGTGTGGTTCGGGCCCGACAAACAGTGTTTTCAGAATTCGATTTAAAAGACAAAGAGGTTTTGAGAAATTTTCAGAGATAGCTCCAGGGCTCCAAAAATTCCGAAATTTTTATGGAAGCTAACTGGAACAGAGGACCACCTTGTGAAATTTTTCCAGGAGTTTTTATGCACTGCATTGTTCTACAGAAAATTCACAAGCTGCTGCCTAAGGGTTTGACCAGATTTCTAAACTGGTTTGACTTGGCCATTTGAAATAGCAAATAAAATCTAAAAATTGTGAAATAATTCAGGGAGGTAGATAGGATGATCAAGATGACAGAAAAAATATTCCTAGGGGATGATCACAAGTTTGAAGGCTAAGAATGTGCTGACAACAATTTCCATTTACAAGAATTTAATTCTAGAAAATGGAAATTGCTAGGGAAAAATGTAGAAACTTTCAAATGATTTGAAGAGACAACAAAAGTTTTTATTTCTCCTCAAAATTTTACATTTGAAATACAAACCCTAAGTTGGGGCTGTTACACCAAGTATGCCGGGTTTGGCACTTGTTCTTCCTGTCCTTCTCTAGTCTTTGTGACCGTAGGTACAGGACAGAGAATAGAGCCGTCGACATAGCCCAACAACTGTTGCCCACGAAGATATGGCATCAGTTGTGCTTTCCATATGAGGTAGTTCTCCCTGGAGAGCTTCACATTGACGAGGTGTGAAAATGATGGTGTAGGGAGGATGCCGACGGCGGAGCTAGAAGGGCTGGCTGCTCCGATGGAAGCTATGAGAGTTATTGTTTGAATTTGAGGGCTCTGATACCACGTGAAAACACCTAATGCTAATATATTGGAAAGGAGATTTGTTTCGCACGCCCAATAGGGATGACGAATTATGTATTTATACAGAGTCGTAAGGTTGCCAGACATGCTACAGTTGTCCGGCAACAACCAAATCTTCAGATTACAGAAGTTCAGAATTACAGATATATATATAACTAAATATCTAAACTAAGTACACATTATCTCCAACTATACAAACCAATTACTTTCAACAGAGAGAATATTATCCAGACTCTCCTTGTACCTATATATTCATAGTCGAAATTGTTGGGGATTTCTTCATGGATCAATTCGTTCTTCTTTATATGATAGAGCTGTCTTAGAGCATTCACAATATTGTGTTTTTTTGGCCTCTAAGAAAAGAGAGAAGAAGCATAGCGGCGATGCCACACATTGGAGCCCTGGGGCACCAAGCAAATTTGCTTGGCTCTACCTCTAGGCGTGGAGGCAGCCTCCACCCAACAAAAAAAAATCATGTCCTCAACTATCAGATGGCGTGAGATGGTGGTGAAGTTGCCGCGCCTCATCCACCGTGAGCTGCCACCGCCCGTCGATTGACCAGAGTTGGGGAAGTTAGATTTGATCGAGCCGGAGTTGGGAAAACCAGATCTAGTCCCCGTCTTCGAGGTTGACCGTTGAGTACGGTGGTGGCGGTGCCTCCGCCGCTCGGGTCCACCTGAGCCGCCACTACCTAGGTCCGCCGGCGCCAGCGTTGCCAGGTTCGCATGGATCTCTCTATAACATCCCTAATTTGCGGAGTTTTTGAGAATTTTCAAAAATTTTAAAAGTAACAATTTGGTTCAAGTTGCAAAAAGCTTAAATTTGAAATTTAGAAATCAAAAACCATTTAAATTGAATTAATCCAACTTCAATTAAATTAAAAAGTTAGTTTATTAGAGTTTTCTGGATTTTATTTGGATTTTAAGCCTTTATTGCATTTTCTAGATTTTAATTTGATTTTTCCTTTTTGTTTGAAGCCAAAATCTATTTTGTTTGCAAAAACAAAATATAAAGTATAGCCTAAAGTATTTTATGAAGTTCTAAATAATTCAAGGAACTTCTGTGAATTTTCCTAGAATTTTTAGACTCTATTAACTATTTTCTAAAAGTCTTTTTGCTTTTTCGGGATTTCTTTATTCGGAAATCCATTTAAAATCCTCTTTTGGCTCGTGGGACGAATTCCCTCTCTCGGCCCACTTCCTTGGCCTGTTTCCCGCGCGCGCCGCGCCCCTCCCTCGGGCACCGTCCGATCCAAATCGGACGGCCCCCAAACCTCCGCGTGCTCCCGCGCTCCCCAACCGTTCGGTCGAAATCGCACGGTCCCGATCACGTTGATCCTTTCGGAGGGCCGAATGCCCCATTCCTCGTGAACCGTCCGATCGAAATCGGACGGCTCAACCTCAGCCGCGTCCTCCTTCCTCGCCAACCGTCCGATCGAAATCGGACGGCCCTCGCTCGTCGTCCTCCTCCGGACCCCCCTTCTTCCTCGCGCGGCTGTGCGCAGCACCCCACCGCAAATCCCGCCGGTCCCCGCCTCCTCCTCGCGACTTAGCGCCGCCTCGCGCGCGTCCCCGCCTCCGCGCGCGCGGCGCCCGCTTTTTCTCGCTTTCGCCGCCGCCGTCCGCCATTAGTGGTCGCCCGACACCATTCCCTCCCCCTGCGTCTCCGGGCCTCCCCGAGCCCTTTAAAGGAGAGCCCCGGCCGTGCCTCCCTCTCCTCTCCTCTTCCATTTCCCCCTTCTCCCTTCTCCCTCGCCCTCCTTCGCCCCCTTTTCGCGTTTCTTCGCCGTCGGCCACCGAAGGTCGCCGCCGCCCCTAGCGCCGCCACCTCAACTCCTTCGCTGCCTCCGACCCCGCCGTCGGCATCGCCGCACCGAGGAGCACCTCGTGCGCGCCTCCCCGTCCCCGGACCGCCCTCGGAGCACCGTCGCCGCCGTAGCCCTCTCCCCGCCGCCTCTTTCTTCTCCGTTGTCGGCAGCCCTGTCGAGCCTCGCCGTCGGCAAGGTGAGCAACGAGCTCACCGTGTCGCCCTCTTCGCGCTGATGCCCTCGCCGCCGGCCAAAACCCCGCTGTGCGCCGGCGACGTTCGGGCCGTGAGCGCCGCCGTCGCCTTTGCCGACGTGGCCGCCACCTCGCCTCCACCTCAGCGCCCGCCCCCCTCTGGCCTACGTGGTCATCCACGTGGAATCCCACGTGGCACTCTAGCCCCCCTGTTTCTAAAAGCTCGGTGGACTTAGTCCACATGCACCCTCTCGCTGACAGTGGGCCCCACATGTTAGTTTCTTTTTTGTTTCTTTTTTTTTCGGCCGAATTTCCTCTGCTGACGTCAGCTGACGTCATATTTACCTTTTCCTTTTACAAAAGTAACTCGAGAAAATCAGAAAAATCTCCTAATCCTTCATTTCATGTGATTTCCAACTTCAGAATGCCATAACTTCTTTGTTCGAACTCCGATTCGAGTGATTCAAATTTCTAAATTCATCTAAAATCCCCTCTCTTACTGTTAGTGCTAGTTTGGTATTTATTTAAAATTTATTTGGAGTTATTTTATTTATTTTGCTCTTTCCGCACGTGTAGAAACCGGCTTTTCGAAAGATTTCGTGGACCCGACGACCGAAGCTCCTCAACTCTTCAACGAAGGCAAGTCATAGACCTTTGATCATATTGAACCCATTTTTACAAAACTATGTTGTTTGTTATAAACATGCATTGCTATTTTTATTATAAATGGTTTCGGGAATAGATAATTGCCTAATTGATGTATGCCTCCTTGATAAATTGCTATCGACATGTATCCTTGAATGACATGAACCCTTGGACACCATAGGATGAGTTTATTTTAGTTGGACATTGATAAGCTACCAACACGGGTATCATAATATGGTTAGCCATGCTATAGTTGTACGTTGGGACTCATGATCACATGCTCATATGAGATAAACTTGACTAAATGAATTATGGAATTGTGGCGCGGCCACTTTAGTTAAAAAGATGTTGTGTCAAGGCTAGGGTGGTATTTGGCTGGGTTGAACCGAAAATGTTTTATGCTCGGACGAGTGGATGGTGGTGAGTGTGGGTACCGTAACGCACATTGGGACGTGGATCAGCCTCGTCTGAGCAGTCAACTAAGGACTTAACCTTGAACCATTGATCTGGGTCACATCGTGCAACCACATGTCCAGGATGGGGTGGACCTGGCCTAATAATTAGCAATGAGTTGGCTTGGTTCTGTTTGTGGTGAAGCGTGCTGATTCGCTGGCGCAAGAGGGGGCACGAATCTAGCGGGTGTGAAGCTCGTTAGAAGCGAAACCTTAGCGGGCAGCTCCTAGCCAGTTCAAAGCTTTGTAACGGCCTTGTGATAATCTCTTAGTCTCGCACCTCGGAAGTGTGTGAGCGGATAGTATAAGATGATAATCTCTTGCGGGTAAAGCTGTACAACCTCTGCAGAGTGTATAAAACTATTCGAATAGCCGTGTCCCCGGTTATGGACATGCCCGGAGATTTCACGCAAGTGGTAGAGTTTTAATCAAAGTGGTGGAATTGATGGTTTGGGTGGAATGGTTGGGTTGATCTCTAGTTGTTTCAAAGAACTGGATTACTTATGTATTAACCTTTTAAATGATGCTTTCAATCTACTTATTGTATTTACTGTAAATGCTGCTTTCTGGAAATTAAACATAAAGCTATTCTTGTCAAGCCTTGCATGAATAATAATTGCATACATTTCTCTATGACTTGTTGAGTACATTTAAAGTACCCACGGTTTGCGCCATGTGTGATTAATCCCCACAGAAGAACCCGGAAATTCGGAGTATTATGAAGAGTAGTATCCTGAAGACTTTGCGAACTAGGTCGCGTCCTCCACTTGATTGCTTGTGGGCATGTCGAATGACCTCCACGATATATTTTGGTTTCCGCTGCAAGTTGTATTTTGTTGCTAAGCCCTGTGTGGCGTACTCTGTAAGACTTGACCATAAGGTCCCTTTGCTACTAAGTATTATTAATTTGTCCGCTTTATCGTTATTTTGTTGTATGGTTGTGATTACATTTATGTTGTAACTGTGCGAGCTAGTTACTGATCTGGGTCTAGTTCAGAATGTACAGAGAGTTCTGAGGTTGTATACCTGGGATCATGACGCTCTCCTTCGGGATGGGAAGCCGTTGCTATCGCCTGATCTGGACCGCCTACCGCTCGACTCTGCCCGGCAGTCACACCGCCGTCACTCGAGTCCGCCTCCACAGCCAACGCTTCCACTTTCGGCCCAGACCACCCCGCGCAACTTAACCGTTGGGAGCCATAGGACTGCATGGATCTGGGCGGAGTACCAAGCCTGCCGCTGTGGTGATATCGCCGGCGATGTAGAATGGGGTAGTGGCACTGTTGGTTTGGAGGAGTACAGAGAGGGAGAGAGAGTACCACTGCCACCGCTCATGTCCGCCTGCACCGGTGATTCGGACGGAGCAGCCGGCGATTTTCTTAGGTGGGAACGAGTGAATGGTAGTTGGGTAGGAAATTTTTGTGTTTTTCAATTATAGTTGTGGTTCTATCTTAGAGGCAGTACATTAATCTCTTGTACGTTCACCAAAAAATACTGATCATATGTTCACTTGTACGTACATCAAGAAATGCTTGAATTAATAAAACCACATGAAATCAGGTAATTCATCGTCTGACTGCAACTTCACACTTGGAAGCTGACTGACAACTGATAAGACTGCACGTACGAAGTCAAGCTAGCGCCTGGTGTCCGGTCCGATCAAGGCCCAGATCACCCGGGTCCGAGTCGATTCAATCAATCAACACACGTACGGTCAAACCGAGGAGCTCCCCGTTCAACAATGACCTCGACACGACCACTCGCCATCTCACCTGACCCGTACGCGCCACGTGGGCCGGCGGGCCTGACTCGGACTCGGTAGCCCGGGCTACTTGTTGCGGTGGATCTACCAGCTGGCCCATGCATCTGTCTTGTACGTACACTGCAGGTACTAACTAGGATCAGTCTGACGCCCAAATGGAAAATGAAGCCTCTTTCTGCCTCTTACCAACGCAACAACTCCAATTGTCAGTGACTCAGTGGGACTGGAAGATCTTCCCGTATCGATGTAACTTCAGTTCATGCGTCTACGCAGAGAGAACCTACAGAAGAGAACAATTTTTTTTTTTTTTTGCAAGGAAGAAGAATATAATTATTGAAGCATGCTTCTTACCATTGTTTACTTTTTCGAAGAGGATTCTACCATTATTTACACACTCGAGACATCCTTCGTAAGATCATCATAGCAACATCCATAACCAATATGGTCATAATAGTTCACTCCACTCGGGTGAAAACGATTCACCCGTTTTTTTTGCTGGCCATGGCCATGCATGTGCTGAAAAAAAAAGATGGAAGGGAAAAAAAAATTCTAAAGTGCTCGCTTGTGAGCAGTGCTTATATTATCCTCTTGAAAAAGGAAATTGGATTAGTGTTTATCCATCTGAAAAACTCCAAAGCACATAGGCATGCGCCTCCTGAGCCTTGCCTTTTTCTGCGTGTATACACTAGTACAGCTGTACCGCATGCGACATGACAGAAGAGATTACACAATGTTACAAGGAAAGATAAAATAAAATAATGTGGCAAAAAAAGGAGAGAAAAAAAACTGGAGCTGTTTCCGTGCTCACCTGTCTCCAGCTGCGACCGAGTTAACCTTCCGCCATTAACTTAACCCGCCTGTTAATCACCCACATAAACCTGTTTAATTAACCCCAACCCGGCGTAGACCACGGCTGTATATATACCCCGCGCACAGCGACAAGCCCGCCCACATAGAAGAACACCGAGGCCGAGAGTGAAGGGCAGAAAAGGCAAAAAAAAAAAAAAACCCAGAGAGGCAGCGAGAGGTGTAGAGGGGTGGGTCAGTGGGTGGGGATGGAGAGCGAGATGGCGGACGCGCCGGCGCCGGCGCTGGGCGGCGCCGTCGCCTCGGAGCCGCTCGCCGCGGTGGCGGAGGAGGGGGAGGGGGAGGCGGAGGCGGTGGGGTCCACCCTCACCATGGAGCGCGTCGCCGCCGCGAAGAAGTTCATCGAGAACCACTACCGCTCGCAGACGAAGAACATCCAGGAGCGCAAGGAGAGGTACCGATCCGATCCTGGACTCTTATTTCGGGCTCGAATTTTAGCTGCCGCCGCGTGCGGTTGGGGTAGATCTCGCGCGCCGCGAGCTCGATCGAGGGGTTTGAGCTGGGTTGGGCGTGGTTCGAGCTTGGGGTGCTGGAGCTTGGGGCTTCGAGCTACTAGATTCGGGGGAAATTTTGGGGTGGGTGCTTGTGGAATGCGGGAAAATGGGACTTGCTGTATCAGCCATGATTTGAGGGATTTCTAGTGTAGTGTGATGTAGTATGTCGCTATAGATTCTCGAATTGGTGAAGTGTGGCAAGCAATTTGGGGTTGGAGTGGCTTGATTTAGCTGTTATGGATAAGTTGGGGGGTTGGGCAGCATTTGATTCTGGTAGGTGTTTGAAATGCTAGTGACAACTCAATGCACCAAGCAAAAATGGTTCAAATTGCTGGTGTGGATTATTTTTTTTGGCGCAAGAAGCCGTTGAGCTGAGCTTGTAGTACTAGCTACTGCCTTGCTTAGTTGGGTAACATAATTTTGAATTCTCGGAGAATAAATGCTCAAAAATGATGCGTGAATGCTATGGTCACGTCTGTTTTTGAGGTGGTAAAGTGGCGTTGATGTTTGTCGCATGCATATGGTATTTTGTTTTTTTTTGTGTATAATTGGAGCGCATTATGTATTGGTTTTAAATTGCAAGCCGACAAATGGTTGTGTAATCAGAGCCAAACCGTGAGCGGACTGTTAGACATTCTTATGATCTTCGGTGAATGGGCGGTGGACACGTGGTTGATGACGTACTTTACAACGGATGCATGTGTTACATTGATCATGCTATAATTTGCCTTATTTGGAGTCAGAGATGTGCACAATATCTTTCCCAGCTTTAGTGTACAACTGTACATTTTATCGACCAAGGGCAAAGACCCCGGTTTCCCTTTTACTGAAAGGAAAACAATGAGAAGAAACACAGTGGAGAACATTACATGAAAGTATGATGAAGTAGTAGAATTCTTTGCTTTATGCAATACATTGGATGCAGGCTATTATGTAACGGGGGCATACATTTTCCATATGTAATTTCATGTGTTTAATCTTTTATCAAAACACACAGTTGGTATATAACCTACCAGCTATGGAGGTTAATTCTGATGACGGTCTTATATCAACTAAAGCTGAGGATTGCCTTTGTTGAGCCTTCAATCTAGCCTGCACTACTGAAGTTCTTAGTTTACTTAGTTTAGACTACCACACCTAAGTTTCAATTGTCAAGCACATTCTATTGTTGTGTGACTTGTGTCAAATTGATTCTTCTCCTCTCTCATCATTTGGTATTTTGATTTGATTCTATGCAGATTCTTTTTCCCCACTTGAGATCATTTCCTTTGTTTGAAAAAAAGTATATCTTTTGTTCCCCACATTATCACTTAATAAAATATAATACATTGCAGGCGTTTTAGATTGGAGAGACAACTAGCTTCTTCTCAAGTTCCCAGGGAGCAGCAAATCAATTTAATAAAAGATCTGGAGAGAAAGGAAACTGAGTACATGCGACTCAAAAGGCACAAAATTTGCGTGGATGACTTTGAGCTGCTCACCATTATTGGGAGAGGCGCTTTTGGAGAGGTTTGCAGATTGAGTTTCTACATATGCCTGCTAAATACTATCTTTGTTTTTGCCAAGGGACATAATAGTCATGACTTATGGACCTATGGTACTAGATGTTTTGGTCAGGGAAAAAAAATCCCGGCCGGTACCGGCTACCGGAGGGCGTCTGGGAATCCCAAAACCGGAACAACAACATCCGGTTTAGCAAATTCAATATTCAAATTTCGAATTTTGGTCGATTTTTAAGCAAAGTCAATCGAATTTCATCCGGTTTCCCACCGGGATTTCCGGTAACCGGTCGGTTACCGTTCCCGCCCCCCTGCCGGGATCCTTGCCGTTAACGGTTATGTGATCCCTGGTTTTGGTGGTGGTGGTGGTGCATGTAGTTACTTTGCAATAGTTTCCTGTGTCCGTAAAGACTTAAACTGTGGGGAAGTGACAAGTGTTTGTTGCAGCATAAACTCTAGTTACTCTGTAAATAATGGCAAGTGTTTGTTGCATTGCAACTGTTGCTGTTAGTTTTGACCCCTTACCAACTGTTTGTAATTTATTTAACAGGTTCAACTGTGTCGGGAGAAGACCTCTGGCAACATTTATGCAATGAAAAAACTAAAGAAGTCTGATATGGTTATCAGGGGCCAAGTAAGATAACTCTCATTTCTGGCTATTTCAGGTTTTCTGAATTATAGTTATTGTGACTGCATTGAGTTTTTTGATATGTCTAGGGTGCTTTACTATTATGTGAGATTTTTTCTTCAACAAACTTTGTACATCTATGAATGTGTTTGATAATTTTGTAATGACGGTTTTAATTTTAATCAAATATATGTGGAATGCAGATTTCTTTTCCATTTCATATCTTTGCCATTTACTATGACATTTGTGTTTCTCAAACCAAGGGCGTTGTTGTATCAACCATCACCAACTACATTTGTTAAAATTGATCGAAAAGTGATAATTATGTAATAGAATCAAGAAATCAAAACCACAAGATTATTTTGAATTGAAATAGAACTACAAAGAAGGTGAATTCGCAAAGTTTGTCAGTGCATATTTGTATTTCATATTGTGTGAAAATATTGTGTAGGATCTTTTTCATTTAGTTGTCATTCTTTCAATTATAGTAATGAAGTAGTCATGAGCGTTTGTTTGAGGGCTTTAGACTTGAACTTGCTAAAGAACAGAGACTACCTTTGTTCTTTTCACTGAATTTGTTTCGATGAAGCCCACATAGGTTCCACTGATATTTTGTTCTCATGTCTAATTGCTTTGTCATGGTTGGTCAAGGGTGATATCTTTAAATAATGTATTTTTATTTGTCAAAATCACATAGTAAATGCTGCATCATAGTCGTCAAAATCTCCCTCCCTGGAAAATTGGCTTGATAGGACCCTGTTCTGCAAAAGAAAAATAACTAGTTCAAGGTAGGGATGATTCTTTTCAGGAAATCATGCTTACATTTTAAGGCCTCTTTTTACAGCCGAAAGTAATTTTTGTCAGAAATTCTGTGCTATTTTATAAGAGACTGTTTAGCAAAGTTCGCGACATTAAAACTTCTATTTGCTATCTGTTATTGGAGTTATGAATTTTATTTATATCTTTAGGTGGAACATGTTAGAGCTGAAAGAAACTTGCTGGCTGAAGTTGCTAGTCACTGCATTGTGAAGCTATACTATTCTTTCCAAGATATGGAGTACCTTTACCTTATCATGGAGTACCTCCCTGGTGGTGATATCATGACCCTTCTCATGAGAGAGGATACCTTAACCGAACATGTGGCTCGATTCTACATTGCTGAGACCATCCTTGCCATTGAATCCATTCATAAACATAACTACATCCACAGGTTACATATCTTGACTTTAAAGGCATGTGGTGTATCCGACTTCTACCATTGTCCTGATTTATATATTTGGTCTGCTGTCATTTGCAGAGATATTAAGCCTGATAACCTGCTTCTAGACAAGAATGGTCACATGAAGCTGTCAGATTTTGGGCTGTGCAAGCCAATTGATTGTTCAAAGCTCTCAACCTTGAACGAAGACGAACCCATGAGTGATGACAACCTGAGAGAGTCAATGGATGTTGATAGTTCTTTCTCATCTACAACAAATGGTAGAAGGTGGAGAAGTCAACATGAACTACTTCAGCACTGGAAGATGAACAGGAGAAAACTGGTATATCTGCTTTGCAGTTTACATATCAAGCATCTTATTGATGCTGTAGAATTCATGTTTTTGCTTTCATGATCATGCCCAGGCTCTTGTTAAAAAAAGAGAAAATCATGTGTGTATGATCTCAATGTTTATTGACAATTTTTTCTTACTTCAAATGTATATTGATACCCAGGCATTCTCCACTGTTGGGACACCAGACTATATTGCTCCAGAAGTTCTGCTAAAGAAGGGATATGGAATGGAATGCGATTGGTATGAAATATCGGAATCGATGTTCAGACACATATTTGTGTCTTGACTTTAATAACTAGTATTTAATTTCTTGACTTTAATAACTAGTATTTAATTGTACTTTATTTTCATCTTCAGGTGGTCTTTGGGTGCAATCATGTATGAGATGCTTGTTGGGTATCCACCATTTTATTCCGATGATCCAATATCTACATGCCGAAAGGTTTGTTTTGCCCAGTACATTTAGCTATAGCTGACCAATAAAAAATACGACTGATTGATTTGGGTTCATTTTTTTTAAAATGTAGTTTAGTAGTTAATTGAATGTTTGTTTGGCCTAGCTTAAGTTCAGGCTTATCATCAAAACAATACCAAGCTATTACTGAACTGCTTTATTTCTTAGCTTAGTTTCGAAGCTCAAGCTGCAAGAACCTCAAAGACAGCAGGCTGCAGCTTGTATGGCTTTTAGGCTAGGTCTACCCAAGCACTTCGTGGATATTATCGTAAAGTTACTGAGTTAGCTTCAAGCTGGGTCGAAACAAGCCTTGAGTATTTTGCATGTTATTTCTGGTTATAACTTATTAAGTTGTAGTAAGTTTAAGGTGACTGAATTGTTTTTAAGGTGTTTCTTTAATTATGTAATGCATGTAAGACACAGAATTTGAATACATTACGCATGCTAGTAAAATAGTGAAATGGGAAAAAAAGGCGCTAAAATGGTACAAAGGATCTCCTGATTTCCTTGTAAAGCACTGTAAGGTTTTGCCAGATACTAGAATGACGGTTATATCCAAATTCCAATAGTCTAGGATTGTTTTGATCTAGATTGTCAATGACTGTCAGAGGGAGAGGGAGAGGGGGGGGGGGGGAGAGGGAGAGAGTGTTCTCACAATTATGCCAATGTTTTTTTTTGGAAAGAGCTGCACTGATCTCTGTTTTCTCATATTCTAGATTGTGCACTGGAGAAACCATTTGAAATTTCCAGAGGATTCAAGGTTGACTACTGAAGCAACGGATCTCATTTGCCGGTTATTATGTGATGTTGACCACAGGATTGGCAGTGCAGGGGCAGATCAAATAAAGGTAGCCTCCCCTGTCACACAAAAGAAATAAATAGGAACGTTACTTATAGTTCTCATCTTGTTTAGTTTACCTGGTGGTTACTAGATCATTTTCTTTATCATTAGGCCCATCCTTGGTTCCGAGGAATTGCATGGGATAAGCTTTATGAAATGCAAGCAGCATTTAAGCCTCAAGTAAATGATGAACTGGATACACAGAATTTCATGAAGTTTGAGGAAGTAAGTGAATCCCTTGCTCTTAATTGTTTCCTGCCTATGCAATTCTTCAAGGTTCAAACCTTGCCAGTCTCTATCCAATCCTCCAGTATTGCCTTTGGAATTCTGGTATAGCAAGATGTTTACTGATTGAGTCTTCTGGCGTTATTTGATTGAATTTCTTGCTCTTTATTAATTGCAAGCTCAAGGAACATCAATGAGTTGGGATGACTAATTTTCTGCTTTCGATGAATTGCACTATAGTTAATTTTCTCCGATGTTTTATTTTTAGCCTATGAATTGCATTCCTCTGACTGATTTCTTGATTCTGTGCTGCAGTTGGAAAATCCTCCAGCCAGAACAGGTTCTGGGTCCTCAAGAAAGGTATTGAGATTCACAAACTAGTGCAAAAGCACAAAAGAACATTGCATTTCTAATGTTTGAATTGGCATACGTTACTGAATTGTTTCCCTGAGTTTTTTTATGATTGTCTCACCCCCACCTTTATATTGGGAGCTTTTTTGCGTCCTAACTTGCTATATACATTACTGAATTGTTTCCCTGAGTTTTTTATGATTGTCTCACACCCACTTTTATATCGGGACAGGGTGTCCTGAGAAAATTATATTCTATACATGATTACCCATATTCTTATGTCTTTTATAATGGAAGTACAGAGCGAACTATTATGCACAATAAACCTTCAGCGGTAATAAGCTAGATAAAAGAAGAGGGGATTTTGTTTTGGGGGGTGGGGGCGCAATAAAGGCCACTTTTGTGTTTCAAGGCCTGCTTAACCACTAAATTGGCCCATGTTAGTAATTTGTGGTAGACCTACCGCTACCTATCAAGGTTACAGTGGCCGGTTTGCAATAGTAGTTCAAAGTTCAAACCACCTGCCCTCATTGGTTGAATTTATGTTCAAGTTACGGATACACATCTCATCTATGTTTCTCTTTACACTCCCAAAGTTCTGATGTAATTTTTGTGTAACAATTTTACAGAAGATGCTAAATTCCAAAGATCTCAGCTTTGTGGGGTACACATACAAAAACTTTGATGCTGTGAAAGGATTAAAACATTCAGGTTTGTGTCTTCGTGACATCATTAATATATGAAGAAATCCGATTGGAGTTCACAGCATACCCATGTTGTTAGGAAGCTTTTTCAGTCCATGAAATTACCGGTATCTGCAGTATATACTCGGCGTGGGCATAACATATTGTTGAATTTCGGAAATAATCGTCTGTGTCCCTTGAGACCCCTACACCCTTTGTTTATAGTGCCAAATATTACAATCTGACTCGTATATAACTCGGACTCTTGTCTAAACTCTAATACCTCTAACGCCCCTCTCAAGATGGGTATGGGATAATAATTATATCCATCTTGTTACGTATTGCAATACTATTACTAGAATCTACCAAAACTTACCATCCATCGACTTCATAGTCAATACCATTACAAAGACCAAAAGTTATTCACAACCAAAACTACCAGGGATGTCGCCAAATCCATCTCCACCATCTACCAGCTACCGCGACCTTGACCTCTTCCTCTACCCTTATATGCCCCAGCCATCCCCGGCCTCGACAACCTCTACCCACATGTCTCTAGTCTCGGTCTCCACCACCTCTACCTCTGCCACAGACCAGTATGTCGGACTCCAATCCCAATCCTCTTTTGGATCTCTTCAGTAGGGATGGCAACGGGGCCATTCCTCGTCGGGGAGTAGTGAAACATCCCCATCCCCGAGAGACGAAAAATTCCTCATCTCCGTCCCTATCCCCGTCCTCGGGTTCTATTCTCCTCCCGTTCCCCATCCCCATCGGGTTATCGGGGCCCCACGGGAACCCATACCCGAAAGTTGGATCCCGAAAGATGAGAAAATAAGATCCATAATGTTATAAAATGAGTATGAACATCCATATGCAATGCTAAAATGACAATGTTTTTTGATTAATTAGCATCTAGAAAGTAAATGATGCAAATGAGATTATCTGGCTATCGCCTTATCGGGTTCCCCGTCAAGGAATGGGGCCCCATTGCCATCCTTACTCTCCAGTAACAATATCTTAGGCACCCATACCAACACAACCGCACGACACTAATACTATCATTACCGCCCGACATAGTCTCCACTGAGCTACCATTAGCTCCTGCTTCGTCATCACTGTCGTCAAGCTCATCATCACCATCGAACTCATCACCACCATCCAATACTTACCACCACAAACGCATCCCCCATCGGTACCAACACCAAATCTAGCTAGCACCTTTGCTACCAATACCAACGCCAACACCACTTTCGAGACCGTCATCAATTCCATCATTAGCACAACCACCAAAGCCATCGCCTAAACAATCTTCTTCCTCTGTCTACCATGCCTCTCTATTTGCCCTAAACGTTCACCACCAGAATCGTATTATCCATGACAACCTCCGTTAGCATCATCACCACAGCAATACATACGCCTCGCAAAAAATTATTCCACACCAAGCCACACCAGATCCTGCCACGCCGGATCACATCAGATCCTGTCACACCATATCATCAGACCACACCAAATAGTTAGACTACACCAGATCTTGCCACGACAAATCATCAGACTACACCAGATCCACAAATATCAATCTCCTTTGTTCCGGTCTATCTCTCCTTTCCCCAACACAGCACGCGCGGCCTCACTCTTGATCTACACATCCCAATCACCAAACTATACCGTGCGTCTTTCACACGATCACGACAATACCTCAACAGCAAACATTAGCATGCAAGCCAACAGTTGCACAACACACTCGCATGTGACTCCGTTTTTCCTCTAATAGATCCCAACAATTTTCTTTTTCTTCTCATTATTTTCTTTCCCGTTTTCTTCCTTCTCTTTTTCCTTTTTCTTCCTTGCTTTCTCTTTCTTTTCCTACTTTCCTTTCCTTCTTTTTCTCCAGCCGCACGGTTGTTTCTTCCCTAGCTCGTTCTTTCCCCTTTCTTCTTCTCTATCTCTTTCTCCCTCCCTCGAGATCCCAACTCTTCCTCCACCAGAGCTCCTCTCCGACTCTCGGCCGAGTAGGCCCCATCGAGCCGCCGCCGTGCTGAATCCGCCGCCTTCCCGTCCGCCGCGCCCTCGACGCACCACCCTCAGCCTCAGTGCCACCTGCGCCAGCCGCTGCCTCCACGCTTGGGCTCATGCCGTGTCATCACGCCAGCCGCCGCCATGCCCTTGGCTCGGTGTCGCTGTGCCCCGCGTGCACGTGTTGGCCTCGCTCTCAACCGTCCCGACCTCGACACAACGCCGCCTCCACACCTTCCTTGCCCGTGCTCGGATCCGGCCATGGGCCGCCGGATCTTGCTACCTTTGGCCGGCTCGCTCCTCTTTGTCGCCCCCACGCAAGCCGCCGCTCAGCCCCGCTGACTCCACCTACTCCCGGTTTGCCGTTGATGCTTGTCTCCGTGGGATCCGCCTGCACCGCTGGCTGTCGCCCTTGTCTCGCTCGCATACAATCTGGTCGGCCGCTGTCCGCTCCCGTGCGTCACGGTTGCGGAGGACCACGTGCGACGAGGCAACGGCGGCTGACGGATCGACTAAGGAGCGACAGCGGCGGCGGCTGAGGTAAGGGTTTTGCTTGGGTTAGGGTTTGGGATGGATTGGCTCTGATACCATGTTGAAATTCGGGAATAATCGTATGTGTATCCCTTGAGACCCCCACACGCTTTATTTATAGTGTCAAATATTACAATTCGACTCGCACATGTCTTAGATTCTTACCTAAACTCTAATATCTCCAACACATATAAACAGTCATTATATTCCTTTGTTATTTCTGAAACTATAAATGCATGCAGATCTACAAAGGAACTCATCGCCAACAAGGCCCTCCATTGGCACCATATTTGGTAAAATGCCCATGCTGTGTAACCTATTATTACAATAATTGCCTCCATCTGCTCCATCTTATTTGGATTTTTTTAATCTCAGGTCCAAATGGCGTGGACTCATCTAGAGAACCAAACGGAAGGGACGCGCACATGCACACAGTTTCTTCTGGGGATCCGATGAGTCCATAACGTGCGGTTCTGTTTGTTCACTGGGAATTTCCAAACTAAATTAGCATGCAAACACCTGAATGATGTGGCTTCATCCGGATGACCTGCTTGTTTTTAGCCAGGTTTCTGCCCTGTTTAATAGTTAGCGTGCATTTTGTAGAAATCCAACAATGCTTCTAGTTGTAAAATAGTATGGTAAGGACTTGACAAATAGCCCATGTACCGGGGGCTTGTGGTATTTGGTATAGCGTGTTCCGACCAAGTGGAGATGGGGGCAGGTTTGGGAGTATTTGCACCTTGGGGCTGGCTGCCCAGGTTGGCAGAGCAAATTGCCGCCTTCTCTTGTGGCAGTTCCTGGTCCGCTAACATTTGATCATGGAAAGAAATAAGACGGTAATTGCGATTGCGGCAGGCTAAGCTATTGTTGGTGGTGGTGTTCCATATATATTTGTATCAGAAGTTTTCCTTACGTTGCAGAAATGCCTAGTTTTGTTTAGTGTAATGCTCACCCACTATATCTCATGATGTACTGAACCTTGACTCTCTTTTTTTTTTTTTGTGGAAGTACATCCCCCCCCACACACCCCATGTAGATATATTTTTGCCTTTATTCTGCATAAGAACTGGATGCGATCGATAGGTTTCTTCGGATGATGTTTGCTAAGCTGAAAGGTATTTCGATATGATGTTTGCTAAGCTGAAAGGTATTTCGATATTTTGATCCTCGCTTCTCTGTAATCAGCGGTGAAAAGGTAAGTTTGATCGAGTTACCGTGGGCACCATGATGTCTCGGCGGCGTGAACCGATCGATGTAGTTACGTTGGCTGACGTAGGCTGCAGGGTGTCACCTTTGCACATTTTATTTTCTCTGGGCGTGCCTTTGGCAAATAACTCCGAGCTTACCATGGCACAAATTCACCAAAGCATGGCCGGTTCGAAGAGTGGTCTAGAAGCACCGCACATGAACAGGTTGCTTAATATACTCTATCTAATAGGCCTATCTAATAGGCGAAGAGATCGTCGGCCGCCCGGTAGCTTCACGTCAGCATTTTTGCGAAGTGATCTTTGTATTTTTCAAAATCATGTCTAGATCTTTGCGTCAGGTTTTTTTTAGCAAAAAGCCCCCGGCGTTTTTGAAATCACGTTGGGTCCTTCACGTCTGTTTTTTTTGTTCTTCCGGAAAACCCTATGTTTCCGAACTTGCGTCCACGTTTTTTCTTGTGAAAAGCTTCTCGGTGTGTCCGAAATCACGTTGAGATCCTCCACATCAGTTATTTTTTTTGCTGAAAGCCCCATGTTGTTTTTGAAATGATGTTGAGGTTCTCCACGTTGTTTTCTCTCTCAAAAAACCTCCTGTGGTTTTTGAAATAACATGAAGGTCCTGCTACATTTTTTTGAAAAATCCTCTGTAATTTCCGAAATCGCGTCCTCAATCCGTTCTACGGCACAGCTGCTCTTATCATCCTAGTGATTATAGAGGAGGGGGATCAAAGTACCAAAGAGGAGGGGGATCAAAGTACCAAATGCGCAGCTGGTCTACAGTGTACTCGCTCGATCGTTCTGACTTCTGAGGACGGCACAAACTTCCAAAACAAAGTTAGCAATCTCAACAAGAAAGGAGGGGTGGTTCAGGCTCGATTGGTTATCGGATGTAACCAACCTAAACATTGCGTGGTCACGAACAATTGATCGATCGCCGGCTAAGTGCACGAACAATTGATCGATCGTCGGCTAAGTGCTGTGATGTGACAAGAAGCTAGCAAGCAACTTTGAACAGCTCGGGACTGTACGGTTCACCTATTGCCCACATTTTTAGTCCAACTTTGAACAGAAGCAGGCAAGGCAAGACTTTCTGATTAAGGTGCAAAATCTCACCACCGAGATCAGAGGGCAACGAGCAAGCAATTAAACGACAATAAAACGATGAGTTCGCGCGCGCTGTCGTTGTGATTTCTTTTGTGATAGCTCACGTGTCTATACATGTTTAATTTGCACCGCTGTAATATGGATTCATCACAATTGACGGTGTAGATCTTCTCCTTTTCCATCTAGAAGTTAGCCAGTATGAGCTACTCAGGAACAGTCCGATCTGTTGAAGTATTTTGTCTGTATTTTCTCATCAGCTTGGAATGTACATTAAACTTCTTAGTGGCGAAGGCATCGGCTTGGAGGTTGTGGCAGAAATCCCATCGACTGATCGAAGAAAAAAGAGAGCATCTAGCCATAGACGGTTTAGCGCAACCCCTAGGATATTTGATAATCTATCCCAGGGCAGCGCGTCGTGGAGATTTGGTGGTTGGCTATAAACATGCCTAGATACTAACTTGTTCTGATACTATATTGAGTTATATGTAGTAACTAATTTATCTAAAATTTTATACTAATAAAAAAAGACGGACAATATTCTTTCAACACGATCATCATGTTCGACCAAGTCAGTGCCAATTGATTGACGACAATCTTGGCGGCTAGCGAGAATATATTTAATAGCCAATCTGTGCGTTGATGATGGCGATGATGCGTACGTGAGAGCGGATGTAACCAACCCCCACCGGACTAGAGAGCAATTTGTACCGGACCGAGAGAGTGAATGCATGCATGCTGGCATCAGGCATCATCAAATGATATTCTGGTCCAATCGATCTTATACTAACCTAGCTGCCTTGCACGCGGGAGGCGCCTTGACGAGGGTTCACAATTTCGGCGATATTTCGTTACCCTCCGAAAGAAAACTAATTCGTTCAATTTTTTCCGTTTTATTTGAATTTAGAGGGTTTTTGTTTGAACTTGAAGGGTTAAATTGAGTAAACACCGGTAAAGAAACAACAAACCAAAGGCAGCCCAGTGGCAAGGCCCTCTTGTAGTATTAAATTCTGAGTCAATCCAGAGAGATTGAGTTAGATCATAATATATCTAAATAAGCCTTTGTAGTATTAATTTTTGCAATTATTTTAAATTTTAAATTCAAATTTAATTCAAACCGTTTGAACAAAATTTCGGTCATTTCGTTGGCCACCGAAAAAAATCTAAACGAAATATTTTTCCCTGCCTTGATCACGATCATAGGCTTGAGAAGAATTGTAGTATTATTGATAGGTATCGTAATCTTTACAAAAGCCAAGTACAGTGTAGCCGTCCAAGACGTACGGCCGGAATGAGAGAAGCTAAGGGAACTGCTACCGACCAGTTAAAGGCGTTGCATGCGAAGGGAGAAGGAGAAAGAAGCAGAAGAAATCGAAGGACAATTAAACAAGAAATTAAGTGCAGATCAGGGCAACTCCAATGACGCCCTCCATGCCCACAAGGCCACGAGTCTTCCTTGATCATCAGCCACTTTACGTCTTGTGCGTTAGTACGTGGAGTGGACCTCTGCTCAAAAGATTCTGCAGCCGCTCTGCGCTGATCCTTCCAAATCCTCCAAGCCCAACCGATCGATCTCCAACGTGAACTTGTGCGTCCTAGCTAGCTAGACTTGCTCGGCTGTACCGCCGGCCTCGTCCGGAGTACTGTTCGGTATCTGGGGCCGTCCATCGCTCAGCTTCCATGCCACAGACAGGTAGAGCGCGACGACGCCGGCGAATAGGAAGAAGAAGAGCCAGGCCGACTCCAGCGACGCGGCGGGGAGCATCATGCACATGCGCAGAGTGAACGACACGAGCACGAAGGCCACGGCCATCACCATGGCCCTCTTCTGCACCCTGGCCACCGAGGGGTCGCCGGACCTGGCCACGATGGAGAACATGGACAGGCCGAGGCTGGTGAACAGGCTCAGGCAGATGAAAGCCAGGTGCACGCTGTAGAGCGCGGAGTGCTCCGCCGTAGCGGCGGCAGGCTTGCTCGGGAGGTTGACGAAAAGCACTAGCGAGGCCGACGCCGCGAAGAGGCAGACGGTCTGCACGCTCTTGGACACGCGCTTCGGCTCGTCGGCCTCCCCCTCCCCTCCCCGCAGGCCGAAGCCGCCGTCTCGGGCGGCTTGCGGTGCTGCTGCGGCCTCGAGGTCGAACACACCACTGGTTGCAGTCGACATCGGTGTTACCGTCGTCTCCTGTGCCTGCGACGGAGTGGCGGACGGCGAGTCGTCGGCGGCGAGCAGGCTGGTCCTGTCGTTGAAGGAGCCGGTGAACCTGAGGACGCGGGTGAAGCCGTTGCTAGCGGTGGAAGCAATGGAAGACGTGATCCGGTTAAGAGTCGGCCGAAACATGCTAGGGATCATGTCCATTGAAGCTAGCTAGCAGTCGATCACTTCACTGCCAGTGTTAGAGATGTGATCTAGCCGTCACTACCGATCAAGCTAGCATTGCGGCTGTGTAGGCAAACTACGCACGATAAATGTTTTAACCTTGTCTTGCTAAAACCAGTTAATTATATAGTACTCTACCTACGTACCAGGCGTGCTGCGAAGAAGTCGCCGGTCAACATTCAACACTCGCCGTTGATAAAATAAGGACGATGCTGACTTCGACTTGCATCCGAAGACTAAGGGTTAATTTGGACGTACGTACCTGTCTCTGTTAACAAGATGGATAATGGTTGCGTCTATGCGTCCGACACATAGGAAAAATTCGCCCGGCTTGCTTCAGTAGTCCAGCTGTCTTGTACTCTCCAATTCTTCTCCTTAGTCCAGACATGTCGATGAATTAATATCGATCTTATGAATGAATGTTGAAGGTTCTCTTAGAGTAAAACTACACAGAAAATAACACGAGAATTTTATACGGGCTCAGACCTTCTCTTGAGAGAATAATAACTCTACTTCTGTGTTGCTGCATTGATTGTGTTTACAACAAGAAGGAAGTCACTAAAACTAGGGCTTGATAACTTCTGTCTTTTGTTGTAGCTATTGAATCTCTTGGTCGCTTGATCACTCGATCCTCTTCTTTCTCTTTGTTCACCGACTTTATCCCTTATATAACGTATAAAGAGGTGACAGTTGTCCGCGTCAAGAGACACCTTGTCGTTTGATACAATGCGCATGTTTAAGGACGATTATTGTCATAGACATCTCCCATGCCGCATTGCAGTTATGTCAAAGATAGAGATTTAATACGTGCAGTTATCTCAGGAATAACGGCACATATTAACTATTGTGTGTATTAAACACAACGCACAAGTGTCCCTAGTCGATTGGACCCACATATCTGTAAGCTTTATCGATCATAGGGCGGTCATAGTAAGACTTACGACCATAAAATGATCGTAGTAGGATTTACGATCAATAGATAGTTGTAATAGGACTTACTTTCAATAGGTGGTCGTATAAGAACTTGCGATCATATAGGGTGGTCGTAGAATAACTTACGACCACTAGATGTGTATGATCTTCTCTATTGTTACTATTGAGGGGTACTTTTGAAGGTTATATAAGCTATTATTATCTATAATATTATAGATAAATAACTTAATTAATTGAGAATTATTAGATCCTCGTTAACCTCCTTCTAAGCTTCCTTATCTCTCACGAGGGCTTTCATACTTGTGAGCTCTGACCAAGCCAAAGCGTGATAGCCGCTGAACTTCGCTAAAACTGAGGGTTTTGAAATACCTCAACACCATTGTCAATTGTTCAATCACATTAAGATTAAAATCATCTACCCATGATCTCCACGTGATGTTAATCATTGATCATCAGTTGAGTTGGGAAATGAATCCTCTGATGTTGCTAAGCAATGTTACGGGTGAACAGTGCTGCGATATTGCGTAACATTCGATGGATAAAAAAACAACGGATGAGATTGGAAACACTGCAGCAAACCACTGTTCATGGATATTGGTCACAAAACTGCAGTAGAATACTGTAGCATTGAGGTGTTCACGAACACTGTATCAATTTAATTGATCATTTTGAATAGAGTTACTCAGATTATCGAATGTTACGATATTGTTTATCCGTGACATTCCCTAGAAACGACAGACATGCGAATCGGTTGAGTTATACTCTCGCTGCTTTGGCACAGCAACACTGACAACGCCCTCATGTCATAAGAAACCGTCATCACTTGCATCACGCCTTTGCCACGAAGCAATGGATATTTATTATTTAACCTTAAATTGTAGCTCGCTTGCTGTATTTATCGGCAGGGCATGTGCATCACAGGCTGCTGCGCCACTCGCCAGGCCAGCAATGAGTTGACGTCAAACAAATAAGCACACACTTCTCACTTCTGGACTGGGGCCAACTTCTAGATCCAAACAACGCACGAGTAGCTATCCAGCGAGTCCACAAGCTAGAAATCTAAGGGAGTGAGCCAGGAGTGAAGAGTAGACTGACGACCAGCAGTTGCCGGCACACAACTAGTCAAGGATTCCTCTCCAATAGTGAAATCACTCAAAGGATTAGAGTACTGTAACGTCACAGAACGCCATGCATTTCATACAGGGTTGTCTAGTCAGAATAAATTTTCGAAATTTCAGTCACTTCCTCAACCCACAAGCGAAGATCTAGTCACCACCATCACTCCCCTCGCTTTCTATATATCACTCATATCGGATAATTCTACAGTAGACAGTTATGAAATCCACTCAGAGGATGACAACATATACTGACTACTGATGTAAATATGTATATACTCTATTGTGGGCGGTAACTCCAAGCTAGACGGCGCCAAAGAAATCAAGCATCGAAACCTTAAGCACTATGCATGCAAAAACGAACAACCTATTGTGAATGGATGAAAATGTGTCGTTTGACCGGGCCGGGGAAGATGCAACTGACCAAGGCTATGAAGAAAATGCGTCCTTCCCAAGAACAGCGAAATCTTTCATTCATGCTTGAAGAAAAGGGCTACGAAGAAAACTTTTGTGGAGTAGCTAGGTTGGCTCGTCAATGACATTGGTCAAAGTCTTGTAGGTACAGGTTAAAGCTTGATCATGACATTAATTGGTCACATGGCAATAGAAGCTAGCTACTTGTTGCAAGCTTGAAAGCTTCTGCACTAAAACACAAATTCAAAGGTATCAAAAAGAAACTTGCGGCCGGGGAGTATTAGAGAGAGAATGTGATCAAAACATGTGCTTGTTGTCTTCTTTTATTGTCAAGTTGTTGGACTTTGTAATCGAAGGGTAGGAGAGGCATGTACAGATCATGCTTACACACCAACGTTGGCATCATCTTTCTATTTTTGGTGTGCACACGTATACGTTCACAGCACGCGCGCATATACATTTATTTCTTGATTTATTAATTTTTCATGTTGATTTGGTGCCTAAACAAAAACGATTTTGATGCTTTCATGGAATTATCGGTTTCCACTTGATAGATCAATGGTTGCCTGACTAAAAACATAGAATTAAGGCAACATTTATTTTGAGGGGATATTTGTTTTATATGCCACTGCAAATGCTTTGGATCTCTGATCTGCCATTATAAAGTGACATATCCCTTACATACTACTACAAAATCGAAACCATGCCCTTTTATGCCATTGTTAACCAATCAAGTCGTGTTGTGCAAATACCATTTTGCCCTTGCCTTCTTCTTCTTCCTCTTACTCCCTCTTCTCACTCTCCCTTAGTTTCCTCCGGCTGTGAGCGGGGCATCGCGGCCGAGGGAGGCTACTGCCGCTTGGTCTCACATAGAGGAAAGGGAGGCGGCCGCCGAGTGGAATCACGACCGGGTGGAGTAGGACGTCGCCGCCAGAGATGGAGGAGGACGTCGGGGGCGAAAGAGGACATCGTCTTCTTCCCCAACCAGAACAATGTCGATTCACCATCATCACCACAACACCACCATCCACACAAGCACATGTGGAGGCGAAGCTCTGCTTGATTTCATCCATGGCAGAAAAAATAGAAGAAATGGGAGGAATTGGAGGAGTTCACCGTCGCATCAGCCGCCACAAACGGCGAGCCCACTACTACAAAACAGGCAATAGTAGACGTCTCATCACAGACGGTTAAAATGGAACCGTCTGGGTTGGGTCTGTCGGGCCTATCACAGACGGTTTGTATTACAAACCATCTGTGATACTCAATATCATAGCCGGTTCTATTAAAGAACCGTCTGTGATAATCTCCAGTATCACAGACGGATCTTGAATAGAACCGTCTATGATACTATAACAGACAGTTCTATTAAAAAACCGTCTGTGATACTGGAGATTATCACAGACGGTTCTATTCAAGAACCGTCTCTGATAATTCACAGACGGTTCTATTAAAAAACCGTTTGTGATACTAGAGATTATCACAGACGGATTTTGAATAGAACTGTCTATGATAGTATCACAGACGGTTGGTGATACAAGCCGTCTGTGATATGTGATTCACAACGCGGGAGTTCGAAAATTTTGAATGCGTGCGCGAGAATTTTGAATGTGTGCGCGGGAGTAGCAGGAGTCCTTATATATTAATAAGGACTCCCCCAAATCCAGCGTGACCTTTGGGCTCCCTTCTCCCGCCGCCGGCCCTCGTCCCTCCCGTTCGTCCTGCCGCCACCCAGTGCTCCCTCCGCCGGGCCTCCTCCTCCGCTCGTCCTCCCCCCGACGACCGGCCGACGTCTCCCCCACCAGCTCTCCTTCCCGCGCCGCCCCCATCCCGGCGCCGGCCCTCCTCCCTCCGACGCCGCCTGTCCTTCCCCCCGCCAGCTTCTCCTAGATCGAGGTATACATATGTGCTTGAATATAGTTTTGTGATTGAATGTGTGCTTGAATATAGTTTTGTGATTGAATGGATGGGGAACAATGTGGCTTGATGATCTGACAAATGCTTCAGTTTGCAACCCTTGTAGTGACTAATCTAATCAACGCTGGGATATCGGGAGGACGGACCAACGACTTCCTCCGCGACATCTAGGAGCCGCAGGCCAAGCGGCGGCGGCAAGCCTAAGCCGCGACGCGCCGGAGGAAGGAGGGCGGGGATGAGGATAAGGATGTGCCTTTTGAGGAGCTCCGCGACGAGGACAAAATCATGGCCTTCTTCAGAAGGCTCATGAGCGAGTGGAGCCAGGAGATGGACGAGGTGCCGGAGGTGGAGAGGCGGACGACCAAGGGTAATACATTTAGTATTTTTTTTGCAGTTGAAAAAACTATCACGCACGGTTCGAACAAGAACCGCTCGTGATAGTAATATCGCACGGTTCTTGTTCGTAACCGCTGCGTGAAAATATACTATCATCACGAGCGGTTCTAACTGCAGGATAACGCTCATATCACGAGCGAACTTTTCGACGATTCGGAAAATCAGTATGTGATGACGGTTCCGAACCGTCTGTGATGAGGCTGTATGTAGTAGTGGCCGCTGCTTGGTCTGGTGGGAGACAGGGGCATACAACAGCGACCATGGAGACAACGACTACGAGGCACTGGAGTAAGGGGAGGTGAGTGCGGTGACGAGGAGATGTGTCCCTCCCTGAGCGGCGAGGCGAGGGTTGGGGGGAGCGTGGCGGCGGCGAGGAGATCTGACCCTCCTTGAGCAGTGCGATGAGGTCAGGGGAGGCGAGCACGGGCGGACGTGGATGGGCGCGAACAAGCTCGAGGTGGCCAGGGGTGGACATGGGGGAGTAGCTGAGGAAGAGACCGGAGAGTAGGAGGGGTCAGTGTGGATGCCCATTGTTGTGGCCGTGCAACATGTATGGGGAGAGAGAAGAAAGGTTGGGGGAGGAGGGTAGACGAAGAATACGAGGGTAATATGGGCATTTTCAAATAATTTGATAGAGAAAATCTAACGGATTTGATAGTAATGACATAAAGCGGTAACGTTTTGGAAATATAGTGATATACAAGGGAAATGCTATTTTATCATGACAGATTCGGAAAGCTGTGACATATAAAAAAAAATGTGATGACAAACGAGTGACCTCTGGGCTGCTCGATCCCTGAGTAGCCTGCGGGCCGTGAAAGTTGAGAAATGTACCTGGATCTATGAAGTCGTTCCTACCCGGGCGGGGCAGGTGATGGGAAATTGGGAATGGAAACCGGCGAGCTGCGCGCGCGGTGTGTGGCGGCCGCGGTGGACTGTGGATCGCGGCCCCGTGCCGAGGAGCATCAAGCAGACTAGGAGGCCTCGCAGCGCGCGCGACTGTCTGCGGCAGGCTGAGGCCGTGGTGGAATGGCGACGCGTGCGGGCGGTTGGCTGTGGCCCGCGAGTTTGGGGCTCCCTCTGACCCCGGGTGGGTAAACAACGACACTTTTTGGGATGGGCCTCGGCGTCCGATCGTTGTGTTGGGACTCGCGCGGTTAGGCTGCCCCTATCCATCTGATCGCGCGCGGGTGCGGACGTGCTAGGCCGCGGGCGGCGCGGGAGGAGCAGTCGGCCCGTGACCGATGTGGGACGGAAGATGCCGCGTGCCGCGAGAAAGCGGGTCGGTCCGGCGTGGATGACGGATGGGCCGAGGGCGCGGGTGAAGGCGCGGGGGGTGGGGTTGGCATGGAGCCATGGAAGCGAGGGTGGCGTGGAGCAGGTGGTCGGCAGGCTACGGAGCGCAGAGTGCAATAGGAGATATGGTCGGAGATATCACTTACCTGTATTCTATTTTGTATTTTTTTATAAGTTAGCCAAGGATAGTTTTAGATATCTATTTTTTTTATCTCGTATTCATTCTGTGAACCTTCAGTTAGTTGGTCAGATGGATATTATCCCCTTCTTTTGCACCCCTGCATAGGATATTAGACAGTAAAAGTGCAATTAGAGGCGGGGAGCTCGGCGGCGAGACGGAGATAGTCGGCGTGGAAGCTTGGCCAGGTGCAGGAGCTGATGCAGAAGCCGTCGCCGTGGAAGTAGACGAGCACGGGGAGCTTCTTGCCCTCCTCCTCCCCTCCGGCCGTCGTGGGCCTGTACATGCGGAGGCCGAGGCCGTGGCTGGCATCGTACACGACGTCCCTCCCGATCCGTGCTCGTGGGTTGGAGAGGAGCTGGTCAGACACAAATGAGAGAGAGAGAGAGTGTGTCTTCCTCATTGTTCTTCTTCACTCCCCATTGCTTGCTCCCTCGGCCTCCTCCTCCCTCCGGCTGGCCTCCCCTCATGGCACCGCCCTACCGCCACCGTCGCTGGCTCCCTGCCGCCAGCCCGTCGCCACCTGCGCTGCTTTGGCCTCAACGCGCCCCTCCTCCCTTGGGCTCCCTCTTTACTCCGTGCGTGGTTCGCCGCCATTGTTCGCCCTGACCTCTGAGCGCAAGGGTTAGACTCAACATTTTTGAATTTAAACTTAAAACTTGATCGGGTGGTATTGAGAGTGGGTTCTCATGCTATGTTTGTGTGCAGCAGGGGTAGCCACCTGTAGATGTTTAGTTGTCTAATGTTACTTACTCGCTGTTATTTGAAGTATTAAAATGTTTTGCTCACTTGCAATTTAAATCTATTACTTGTATTTCAATTGAAAGATTGCTTTGTGCTGAAAATGAACCCTATACTCTTCTTCATTGAGTAGAGCTTGCATGTAGCTATGTATAGACTTGGTAAAGTCTTGCGGAGTACATTCGTGTACTCACTATTTGCTCTTATTTACTCATATGGACAACAGGTGCTAAGATCGAATCGAGTAAGGAAAGATGCACAGGAAACGTCTATTTGCTAAGATTTAACCCTAGTCGGTTGTCCTGCGGGTTATGGCAAGCCATTGGGACTTTAATGCTGGTTAATTCAGGGTTTTATTTTAGTTTATTCACTGTTTTTCGCTGCGTACTTGATATTTTATCTTGCTATTTGATTGGTCGGCATTATATATAAAAACTGAACCTTGTATTTCATGATGTAAATTATGAAGATTGCGGTGTTGTAATAACTTGTGTATGGCTTGATTGTTTGTGAAGGTGTATGTGTACCGTTTTGAAAGAAACATAATACACCGAGAGCGGGAAATTTAATTTCCCAGCGACTCTCACACTTTGCGACCCAAAACAAAATTTAGACAGAAAAGAAAAAACTAACTCTTAGACTACAAGATTAAGGCTAACACGGGGAAGCTCACGAACATCGCTAGTGAGGCCGACGCAGTGAAGACGAGGATCGGCGGTCCTGATGCTCTTGGAGATGCGCTTAGACTCCGCCTGCGCCTCGTCTAGTCGGGCCACCGCCGCCTCGATGTTGAATGCATCATTGATCGTTGCAGCTGGTGTGTGGTGGTCGTGTTCTTGTGAAGGAGAGGAGACTGAAGACTCACGGTCACAGCGATGAGGCCGGTCTAGTCGTTGAAGGAGCCAGTGAAGCTAAGAACACGGTCGAAGCTGTTGCGAGTGGTGGATGTTAGATTTAATCTTGTTTTTGGTAGGTGTTGATTTTTCCTTTGTAGAATTTCTGTTTGGAGGTGTCTAGGAAGTACTTAAGTGTTTTGTTACTAACTAGTACTCAAATTTTGAACTTTTAGATTTAAATTCAATGCATGCCCCATCTCCTAATGAGATATCATCAAGTATAATATAGATTAAGAAAACTCAAGTACTCATAAACCCAAAAAACACTCGAATACTCCTTAGCAAACCCCTTTCTGTTTTGAGCCCGAGTCGTAGAGTTGATTCCGGGTTGTATTCGGTATGCTTGCCGAACCGGATTCATATTTGTTTTAGTCTCTGTGTTGTGCCTATATAACTAGCACTAGTTGCTTGTAAAACATGCAAGTTGAGTTGAGAAGAAATACAAAACACCAAAAAGAGGAGCAGTGCTCCCGAAACAAACCATAACAGAGTCCGAGTCGTAGAGTTGATTCCGGGTTGTATTCGGTATGCTTGCCGAACCGGATTCATATTTGTTTTAGTCTCTGTGTTGTGCCTATATAACTAGCACTAGTTTAATATTTTTTATTGTGTTAGTTTAACTCGTTTCAAGATCTAACAGGTGGGCCTTATAAATTTTTTATTGTGTTCCAGGATTAATTTTGTTGGAATTGATAACTCTATTGTGTGGAGCCGATTCCAACCATGTAAAATAGCATATTTGAACCGGCTAAAATCTAACATTGCAGATGTCTAAAAACGCATGACTTTCGCTAAAAAAAACGCATGACGCCATGGCTGCATCTCGGCTTGTCTGGCCAGCCGTCCTGTCTTAATTGGCAGTGCAAATAGTAACATATAGGGTTAATATTTGTGGTTTTTCCCCAATTTGTCTCTAAACAAGAAATCTTGTGTTCTTTTAGCCGCTTTAAAAGAACATCATAGTTTTTTTTTCCAGGCGTTTTCTCCCAAATGCATTTGCCACAACGAAAATAGTGGGAGAGAATGGAAAGTGGTGGTGAGGGGATTAAATCCTCTTGTTTGATTAGTGAGTAGGGAAATTTCATGGGTTGAGGATTGGTAACGTGAGGATGAAGCTTAGGGAAATTTCATGGGTTGAGGATTGGTAACGTGAGGATGAAGCTCCCACCATTTTAAAACCCAAGGCGTGGTGAAAATTGGAAGGGAAGTATTGTTTAAAGACAAAAATCCATTCTTCATTCTCAATCCTGCATAACAACTAACGTGAGAATGATCTACAAGTTATAAATCAATTGATCGCAATGTCCCGCCTCCACTGCCAAACAAGGGGTTGCGATTAAAAAACAAAGTCCCATTTCCAATACCACCACAGACTGATCTCTCCTCTAAACCACATACGCGTGAGTTCCAGCGTGCGTGGCATTGTCGATCGTCTTGACTTGACGTTGGGCAAACGGGCCTGATGAGCAGGTGTGGGTACACGATCTTGCCTTGATTCTGTGACCGTCGCACGTGCTCGATTGACTGATTGATAAATCTTTGCTGATCATTCGCTGTAATAGCCGAGAATCAGACTCGCGTTGTTGAACAAGGATTCATACGGAATTTGGTGGTTTCTCATGAAATTTCTACAAGATACGTACGATACCTCTGGTTGCAGGGCTTAGATCATATAAGAATGGCCATGTGATATTTCTAGGTTTGCACACGATGGTCGGGAAGGAAAACTTTGGCCTTGGCGTTGCTGGCTAATGACAGGCAGGCTGAAGAGACCAAAGATCCCCCGAGAAAAACCAAAAACCAAACAAAACCCGCACCGATAAAAGCCCCAGCGGAAATTTTACGAACATACCCCGCGCAGATCTTTTCCTCCTCCTTTCTCTTCTTCTTCTCCCCCAGCGATCACGTCGCCACTCCATCCTTCCCCCTCCGCCTCCGGTGATGGCGAGCTCCTGCGGCGAGGCGGCCGACCCGGAGCGGCGGCTCGCGGCGTCGCTGACGGCGCGCTACTCTGACTGGGTGGTCGAGGCGCTGGACGAGCTCCCGGGGAGCTTCCTGCTCACCGACCCGGCCATGCCGGGCCACCCCATCGTCTACGCCTCCCGGGGGCTCGCCTCCCTCACAGGGTACCCGCGCCGCGAGGTGCTCGGCCGCAACGCGCGCGTCTTCCAGGGCGCCGCCACCGACCGCGCCGCCGTCGCGGGGGTGCGCGAGGCCGTGCGGGGCCAGCGCGCGCACCAGGTCGCCATCCTCAACTACCGCCGCGACGGCTCCCCGCACTGGGTGCTGCTCCACGTCGCGCCCGTCTTCCACGCCGCTGACGGGAGGGTGCTCCACTTCCTCGCCGTCCAGGTGCCTATCGCCGCCGCGCCGCGCCGGCCCGCGCGGCCCGCCATGCTCGCGGCGTGCCGCGAGGAGGCCAGGGTGGAGGAGGAGTTCCCTTGCGCGAGCCACACAGGGCAGGTGTTTGTGGACATGGATAAGAGAGGTCAGTGTGATTGCTAATTTAATTAAGCCGCTATTCTCATTCGGCAGTAAATTACTCGAGGATTCTTAATGACCACTGGTGCAACCGTTAATTGCAAGTGAGCTAAATTTAGGACCTGCGCTTCAGTGCTCTGTGATTTATCTGTTTATGAAATGTATGTTGTTATAATACATCAGATATTTCTCCCTTTTCAAAAAAAATAATACATCAGATTGCTAATGAACTTGGCCTTGTTTGATTGTTTTCTTGATTCCTGCTATGGTAATCATAGTTGCGCTGATCATCTTATTCTTAAGTATGGACAGCCAAGTAAGTAGGCGATAGTTCAAGATTGCTAATACTATGACCTTTTTCGAGTTGGAAATTATGGTTACACTAGTCTTTTTTTTTTTTTTCCTTTTTTACCTTTTCCAGGTACGGAGAGTTGGAGACAAAAAAGGAGTAGTAACAGTGCTTGTTTGAGTTGATGCTTTTTGTGTGGGTACTGTGTACATGCTGTTGGATCTTATTTACCAGAGACTAAACTGATTAAGAACTGATCACATTGGGGCGATTCCTTTAAATGAAGAGTTTATGTAGCCAAACAACGCACCTTAAATTTAGCCTGATTTGCCATTCTCAAATATTCTTACTGTCATGTTAGTTCAGTTAGTTGCAGTCTTGCAGAATATGATGCCTTCTGCCAATTTAGATTGGGGTTTGCATTTGACCTGGCATGTTCACAGGTAATAAAGGAAGCAGAAGTTCTAAATATGTTGTTGCTAGCTTGCTGTTGCAGGGCTGGAGGACGAGGAGCCACGTGTAGCTAACAACAGTGACAAAGAGAAGGCTCTGAGCACAGCTAGCAGCATCTTCTCTGCACTGAACCGCTACAACAAACTAACTGGTCTAGTGGTCTGTGGGAAGAGATGTGATTCTGTTGGCATCCCAGCACTCAGCTCTTCCTTAAATCTCTCTCTCGGTAGAATCAAACAGAGCTTTGTATTGTGAGTTATTTGTGTAATCCTATTCATTTTTTGGTTGTCTTGGCTTATTTCTGTTGTGTTCAAAATACTATTTATGTAACTCATGCCTGCTTTACTAACTGAGAGCAGTTTGACTTTGAAATGATCACAGGACTGACCCCCATTTGCCTGACATGCCGATAATCTATGCTAGTGATGCTTTTCTATCATTAACAGGTACTTGTTCTTTGATTTTCAATACCAGAGTTTGCATTCTATGAACTTTTCTGAAGTAACACATTTTAATGATGTGCAACTATTTATGACTAGTAGTACTTAATTTCATATTTTTGTCAGTGTGAATGTCTGATGCGGTGATGCCTCTTGGCTCGAATGAGTGAAACTGATTATATTGTACAGAAAATGTTGTTTTTGGCACTAAGAGCTCAATTCTTCTCATCTCTGTTGGGATGATCTCATATGAATAATATATTTAGCACTAGTGCAACAGACTGAATCCTGACATGCTCTTGAGTTAAGATGGACACATGATTGATGGGCTGCATTTGTAATTACCTTCTAAAATTATGTTAAAATGCAGAGAAAATCTCTTCCTCTCATATGAAAAACATGTTTAGCTCCAGTGCAACAGACTGAATCCTGGTGTGCTCGAGTTAAGATGGGCATGATTGATGGGTTGGATTTGTAATTACCTTCTAAAATTTTGTTAAAATGCAAAGTAAACCTCTTCCCTGTGGTGATGCTATTGGGATGGCAAACTGTGTTGGCATTAGTTCGTGGCTTTATGGTTGCCATGTATTGGGTACGAGGAAAGTATGAGAGAATCATAGGGCATCATTGGAAAAATCTAATAATTGAAGCTCTTTGCAAACAAATACACTGATCTACCATCATGTGCCTTTTCTTTCTCTATGAAATCTTTATCTTGAAAAGATTGTTTCTGTTGCAATTTTTCTTTTCTTTTTTGTATGCTACTATTGTTTATAGGCAAGATTTCTGTTGTTCTAAAAAAAATACTCATTCAGGTTACTCGAGAGAAGAAATATTGGGCTGTAACTGCAGATTCTTAAACGGTCCAGGTACTAGTGTGGAGGTTTTAGAGGAGGTGCGGTCCAGGATTTTATAGCTAGTCTGATTGCATCTCCTTTATCAAATGTGCTCACTTTTTCCAATTCCTATTTGAAATTTGTTGTACAGATAAATCGGCATATTTGTTCTGAGCAGGCTTGCACAGTGCATCTACTGATTTACAGGTGCACATTCACCGGATACCTTATTAGTTGTTAACATGTAAAGAACTTAACAGAAGTTTTATCGCTTATGCTTTCTATCAGGAAAGATGGAAGCTCATTCCGTGATCTGCTACATGTATCTCCTATCCGAAATGCATCGGGCAAGGTTCGCTTACATCTTTCTCAGGTCTTTCCTGAAAGGAACTGTGCTTGTGACGCATCTGCTTTGCATTTGAGTAATGCTGAACTGAATAATTACTGCAATATAAATACTTTTGTAGTAAGCCTATATTATGTGATTCTTGTTCTTTTGAACTTTCAAGTGGAATGGATTCAGTCTATCAGCCATATATGCTTCTCGATCTCCTGGTACAAATAGCATGAGAGTTTTTCCAACTTACAACTTGCATATGCAGGTCGCATTTCATGTGTGGGTTCACCTTGATGAGAGCGCAAAGTATGATTTCAATGGGTTGACCCCTGAGGTGTGGCAACTTGGTGCTGTTGGTGCTGTGAGAGTTGCAGTCAGAAGCTTGTCTGCGTCAGGCAGCTTGTTGAGACCGTCTCAATAGCGTTTCCCAGTTTCTTTGCCATTTTGTGACACGTCGACTTGCCAATGTACATTGCAGTTGCCTATTTGTATGTAAAGTAATTTCTTAGTGAAAAAAAATTCAGTTCATTTAAAAGGTAAAAAGAGCTCCAGCATTTCTTCAATTTCGTAGTTCATTTCCTTATAAATGATAATGGGTTCTTTTTCTCGAGGGAAAAAAATGGTCCGTGTGATTTTACCTCGCAGGGTCTGTTATGGTAAATTTTTTGTTTTATTTTTGTCGTGTAATTTTGGATGTAAACGAGTACAGAGAATTTCACTCGACTGGAATTCGAGTCTACAAAATTTGATTTTCTTCGCAAGGAAAATGGTGGTATTGAAAGGTTAAGCTAGTGGCGTGCGTGACCTGTCTGAAAACGACCCTGTCCTGCATTGTATTTGTAAGCTCCAACAATGACAGATTGACAGCCTAATCTTATCTTAGTATCTTATCCCAACTCTTATGTCAGATACACTGGCACAAGGCACTGGCAGTCCGCAGCCTCTTCAACCTTATTCATACGCAAAATGCTTGCGATCTTCATAGCTACATGCCTGCATCACTCACCCCCACCAACAAAACTCTCATGAATGACACGTGATAGTAGAGAATGTTAGGCCGATATAAGCACCTAGAAAGGTCTTGTCATCTCTCGCAATTTGCTACATCGTCGCATGATTTCTTATTATTTACTTATGCTATGTCATGCGAAGGCGAATGGATACCTACGGATACGTTTGGTTGCTGCGACAATTTGCTACATCAATCATGTGTTTCCTTTGCTCAGATGTGAAACATGAAGCTCACCAAAATCCAGAGACATTTTGATGGCGATGATGAGATATTTAGCTTAAGCATGAGGTCGTTGTAGATGACAGAGTTGTGAGCAGCCTAGCGGATATGCGAAGAGACCACACAGTATTACGACGGATGATATATCGTCTCGTTTTTTGACAGACAGGCGAACTGTGGCTACGAGAATGTCTGGCCAAAACGGACGCACGACGCCGCGGTGCGCACCACAAACCGAAGGTCACATTCACATATGGGTCGTTGCAATTGATAATTGCCACTTGCAAGTAGCCCAAATATTCGCTTATTGTATCTTGAAGGTCATTCCCCACTGCGTGTTGCACTAAATTGCTGCATCGGTCTCACCGGGTTGTCAATCGAATTTGAATTATCTGTTTTATCCAGTATCTAAATTCAGTTGGTAGCAAATATAATTTAGATTTTTTTCATCTAATTATTTTTTTTTCCTATTCATATTCGTATTAGCATAAAAAAATATATAGATACGAATATGGTATGAAGTTTTTTCATCTGAAATGTTGTGTTATCTGCACTATTCGTATTCGTATTGGAATTCGATAAAACAATACACATATTTTATTATAGTATGGCTAATTAGTTGAATGTGTATTTTTAGTTTAATATGTGCCGAGGATCTAATAATCATCATTTAATTATTTATCTGTAATTATTATTATGAGTAAATATGCCGTCATATGGTTCTTAAGTATACCCCTTAATGATCATAAGGGAGAAACCAACCAGGTGGTCGTAAGTATTTCTACGGCCACCCCTATAGTCGTAAGTCCTTCTACGACTACCTCATGATCGTAAGTTCTTCTACTATCATTTTCTGGTCGTAAGTTCTTCTACAGCCAGTACACAGTTATAAGTTCTTCTACGACTACCTTATGGTCGCAAGCTCTTCTACGACTAGGTCAGCTACGACCATCGCATAATCAATAGAGCCTGCAGATGAGTGGGCCAAATTGATTAGGGAATCTAAGCAATCAATATCCGCTATTATTCTCTGAAATAATTGCATAGAATGCGCTATTATCTCTGACAAGTAACTGCCAGGAAATGTGGAGGGGTTACTGCTTCAGTGATTACTAACATCAATACGTCTGTTATATAAAATGATGAGGCACCTCTTGACCTGGAGAAACGTCTACCCTTTCACACACTATATAAAGGCTGCAGTCAGATGACAAAGGCGCAAGGAATAGATACGGGCAATCGAGAGGACAACAAGCATGATTCATATCACAAGTCTTAGTCTTTTCCCTGATTGTAACCACTATACTCATTACAAAACACACATGAATAGTGTTGTTATTCTCTCCGGAGAAGACCTGAACCTGTATAAAAATTCCTGTTTCGTTCTCTTTGTGTGATCAATTGTGGAGACCCCTCAAATCAAATAATCATACGTAAGATCGGTTCTAAAATACCGACAATATGAATTCATGTTTTTAGGTGAAATAGATAAACTAGAATGATTAGGTGTGCTATGTACGAGGATAAACTACCATAAATATCTTGCAATTATGTAATTAAGTTATGGGGATATCCGAATCCGACCTAATTGAGTAGGTATTCAATTCGTATTCGTTACAATATTTGATTCATATTTATATTTGATAATATTTGAATTTGTATTCATATTCATTTAGAAAATACGAATACAAATACGATAAGACTACTATTCGATTCATATTCGATCAGTTGATACCCTAGTCATCACTTACCACCACCCTTGATGTTCATGTTCTGTTTTTGCGGAGAGGAATGGTTTTGTACTCTTGTGTTACCGACGCTATCGCACGAGTACTAACAATCTGAGCGTTTTGAGCTCAATCAATAGAAGAAGTGGTCATTTCGATAGGCTCCCTCGTAGAACATTTTTTTATTATAAAAAAGGACATGACTAGCGCTCGTACGTACGGTCCGAGCGCCACATTACGTCGTCCGATCTGGCGCGTTGCTGCTCAGCCGTCCGATCTCGCGCGTTAACAAAAGCTTCTCTCGCACAATCTTGCAACATCATGCGCACCCCCCGACGCAACAAAACTGCAACATCACACACACCCAACGCAACAAAAACTCCTCCGCTCGATCTCCGAAAAAACATTGAGAAAAATAGCATATTCTCACCAAAATTGCATGGAAACTATCGGTATAGAACCTAGCCGCGCTTAAAAAACTAATTCAAATATACTGATCAAACAAATTTTGATATTACATCATTGCAACATTTTAAAATAATAGTTGCATCATCCGAAAAATAATTATTCACATCAAGAAATTTACAACATTTAAAACTAACTTACGAAATATTTTGATTTCATGTGTGCAACAATCGGCGACAATGGCTGCAACAAAAATCATTTTCCTACAAAAAATCAGGAAGATGTATTGCAACATACCAAATCACTTTCTGCAACAATTCGAGAGAATGCATACAACATTTAAATGATAAAGGGGCTGTAACAAATTAAAAACACCATTACAACAAAAAAAAAATCTCTTGCCACAACATTTACCCCCATTGCAATGAGAAAAAAAAATCCACCTTAAGAATCTGCTACTGCAACATTCAAAAGACATAGTACCAACATTTCAAATCACCTATTGCAATAAAAATCCCCATTGCTACAACAAACACATGACACTAATCGGCCTTTAGCCTCGGATGTCAATGGCGGCACGCTCGGGCAGACACTAGGCGTTGTCACCTAGCGCATATAACTTCTGCCACCTCGAAGCTCAAAGGAGGAAGTGGCGGCACCCAGCTAGGAGCTCAGAGGAGGATGAGGCGACGCCCACCCATGAACTCGTAGAAGGGGTGGCGATGCTCATACTTCCTACTCCCACACGGCCACACCATGGGACATGGGAAGTCTCGCCGCCACCGGCCACTCCACATGGCATGGATCACAAGCGTGTGAGCCGTAGTGACATGGAGAGAGACGAGACATGCCCGAGAGGCTGAGAAATCAGAGAAGTAAGTGTGAGTGAGGGAAAAAGAGAGCATTGTGCATCGAGTGAATGTGTGTGTGAGAAAGAAAGGTAAAGGAGATAGGTGTATAAGGATTAGGTGGATAAGGAATGAGTGGTGGAGAATGCGAATGGAGCTCTGCATCTCGCGCGTGGATTGCAGGTGGTGTGTGCGAGTGGAGCTTCTGCATGGCGTACGATTTGTCACTTCCTATCGTACGCACGAGCGAAGCGTTATTCTATAAAAAAAAGCTTTCAAGGCATTTTTAGTATATTGAATTGACGTTTGTTCAAAGAAATGTTATGTAAGCATGTAGGGAACACAATATTTTCCCATCCAGTGTACAGATTCGATTCTTGCTCTTAAGTGAGATCCATGTTTTACTAAAAGAATTAGACAATAAATAAAAAAAACACCTCAACCGCTCTCTCTCTCTCTTCCCTTCGCCATCACCTCCGATCTCCTCCCTCACACCTACCGCCATGAAGCGACAACAACGACGTGGAGGAGACCAGATCTGGCGATGACGACGAGCTGCGAGTGGCGGCGGCAAGGTGAGCAGCAACATCATCCTCGATCCAAGACCGGTATGTGGCCGCGCGAGTTTTTTATTGTGTTGAAATTGAAGCAACTTTAGGGGTTGATTCCAGAATTTTTTTTGGAGGTGTATAGGAGGGGTAATTTTAAGCCATCCGATTAACATAAAAAAAATTGGGCTTTGGGGGTCGAGTGCTCTGAGCATTTCAGTTAGTGCTTTGGGCTGGGCTTCTTTTGTGTAGTGGGCTACCAACAACACATTTAATGACATACGTGATGCTCGAAATATGAATAGGCCCATATCAAGTTATGCTACCTTGTAGTAACAGTATGTTATTTTTATGTAAGAGAAAAACATTTTTTACATTTATACATTTTTTTTACATATATTACATTCTGTAAATTTAGTAAAAAATACAAGTAAATTAATTTTTACATCAAATTAATATGTAAAGCACGCATACACAAACATATAGCTACTACAACTACTAACATAGAGCACACAACTACAAAACACATCCACCACTACTTCTATGAGCTGACAACGATTTGAACACAACACATCCACAAACACCACATCCACAAACAGTTAGTTACTACTGATACCAAACCTTAACAGAATACGATATTGACAAAGATGGAGACTACTGCTAGCCTGCTACAACTACACTAGAGAAGAGGACAGCAGAAGGGGTCCATTTCCGATTTACTATCACATCATGGCGTTGTACTGGATTCATCGATCCGACGATGGTACACATTAGCGAACCACGTACCGGATTCATCGACCCAGCATGGTTGTGCAAGGCCACCGGGTTGAGGAAATGGTGGCGGCGTGCCGCTTACCACCAAAGTTTGGCTTCGATACTTCGGCGAAGAAGAGCGTCGGCATAGGGGTTGGTGTGGTTGCATAAGATGGGGCGGCGATATCATCGTCATCACAAGCGCTCACGAGAAAATTAACGTGGTACCATTTTGATGATTGTATGCCATTGCCCTTGATTTCATTCACGCCGCTGATAACATCCTAGCTTATATATATATTGGTTCCTGAAACAAACAATATGGTAATTAAATGGCAATTGAGCATGAATCACTGAGGCAACATCAACGGTGAAAAATTCGAGTACTTTGAACCCAGAAAAGTACTCGAGTATTGGTTAGCAATCTCTTTTTTTTTTGTTCAAATAGATGACTTCAATGAGTTGAACTGATTTCACGCCCTTCTACCCCATGAACCGGCTTGAACCGGCTTAAAACCACATTGCATATGGCCTTGTAGAACCATAACAACGAAATCTTCCAACGTGTAGTAACAGATACCCCTCGTAATCATACCTGTGCTTCCCCCGCGCAGCGCGGCACAACACACCAAATCAATGAGTAATCCGAGAGAGAGACGCTGGCACGTACCGAACCGAAATGCCTAGCCAGCTGAGCTACATCTCGCTCGCCTGACACCGAGGGAGATAACAGTCACCCCATTGTCCTGCAATCTCTGCCGGAGAAGTTACGGCAGATGAGAGATGACCGTGACATCCATGGCGTACGGTTGAGTTTGACGGGAAGCTGCCCGGAAACGGCCAGCCGGCCGCGCTCTTAATGGTTCTGGTGGCTAAACCGGCTGTCAAACGTCAATCGGCTCGCGCGCGCCACCGGAGGAAACGGAAACGGAATCGGTCTCTCTCTCTCTCTCTCTCTCTTGCTGCCACGGCGCCTTCGGCGTACTGTGAGCCTGCGACTTGTACAGAGTAGAAGAACAGTGTTTGGTGGGTGGGTTCGGCTGATCTAGTGGTGGTGTACGTGTGGATTTGTTACGCATGATTCGCTCGATCACGACAAGCAGAGGGTTGGGTAGTGTGCTGGGTCTGAGACACCTGGGCGGCTCATGCTTTTCTTTCTTTCTTTTCCTTTACTTTTTCTCTTGGCTGGAAGAAAGGAGATAAATGGGACAAAAACAACATATTCTGTTTTGTTTTTGTGCCTGTGTTGCGTGTTGTGAGGTCCACGCTTGAATTGCCGTACATTCAAATCTATTCGAATGGTTCATATGCAGAGCTTTAGCATAAGGAAGCTAGAGTTAGCAGTAGAGCTGAACATATGCAATATGCTCCATTATTTGTTCAAAATCCGAATTTGTAGAAAGAAATCACCTAATTTTAAAGTTACCTAGATATTAGTTAATTAGCCTATTCACACCTCTGTCTGCTCTGAGACATACGTAGATCTTATTTTTGGGGGAGAATGGAAGCATCATTTCTCCATTTTCAGTCTCAATTCCAGCCAGTACTACTCGTGCGATGATTTGACCTGCTTAAAGTGAAGTACGTGCTCCATCATCTGAAATCTGCCAGCACAGAGCGGTGGCTAACGATGTATAGTCCTGTAGCTCGATAGCATCGCTCTCATGCAGTATACGCACGTTTTCTTTACGACGCTATATGGAAAGATGACTACGGAACTTTACAAATCTAAGATTGACTCCTTGGAGAAGAAACAGACCGAAACATTGCATCTGAACTCCCAAGGATATATAACATGTTACGTCGGCATACGAACGCCTGCGAATTGCACAGTATCATTCCTGTCATTTAACCAGAAAGCTAGCGGAGGAAAAAAAGAGAGAGAGAGATTGCTTTTGCAGCCTTCTTATCCTCCACTAGCTAATTACTATTAACAGTGATCGATCCAATCGATTAGATGATTAAGCACATGCCAAAATAATATACCAAGTTGGCAAGCATCTAGATCATATCTACCGGCCTGTTCGATCGGCAATACAACGCATGATCTTAGACGGCAAACACGCGCGTTGTCAAGCGGATTTCTAGGGGGTTACGCCGTAATTCGCAGCCGGGTGCGCGCGTGCATATCGCCGTCAGATATCGCCTACCTCACGTACGTATGTAAAATCGATCGATAGCAAATTAACGCACCACAGGGGGGCTGGATCCGAGCTAGTCGGCATTGCCACTTTCCCATGCATTCCGATCAGTTGCAAAAGATACGATACGTGTTGCAGCTGCACTAACCTTTTTTTTAATTACAAGGAAAACACACGCACACACCCCACCATGCAGTGGCGGATCTATCGTAGGGCGCGAGGGGGTTGGAGCACCGGCTCCACTCGCCGCACCCTTGGTACCCTTTCAGTACCTTTGTCATTATTTGCATCATAAATCTAATTAATTTTGTTCTTAAAATTGCTACTTGTATATGTTATGAATAGTATTTGTATTCATCATGAGCCCAATAGGCCAATATATATACAAGTATGAGTGTAGTATATATACAGGTAACCCCTTATACAATGAGAAAAATACACAGCCAATAATATACATCTAACACCCCCGTCATTCTTATGGTGGATCAACAACATGAAGTTTGGAGAGATAGAAGCTGTGCTGCGCTCTGGTCTACGTCTTTGTGAAAAAGTCTGCTAACTGAAGTTCTGAAGGCACATATTGAAGAGCAACAACCTGGTCCTGCACCTGTGTCCGCATGTAGGAAGCATCAACACCATTATGCTTAGTAAGCTCATGTTTCACCGGATTTGTAGCAATGCTAATAGCTCATGTACTGTTAGAGAAAAGAGAAGTGGGTGCTGAAACTGAAACACTAAAATCCTCAAGTAACCATTGTAGGCAAGTAACCTCCACTGTCAACAAAGTCATAGCTCGCAACTCAACCTCAGCACTTGAATGAGAAACTGATGTCTGCTTCTTAGTCTTCCAAGCAATGAGAGAACCACCAAGAAAAACACAATAAGCAGAGAGAGACCGGTGATCAGAGTGATCACTAGCCTAGGAGGCATCAGAATATGCCAGGAGCTGTAAAGAGCTGGAGCGAGGGAAAAACAGACGACGAGTGATGGTTCCACGAAGATATCACAAAACACGAAGAAGATGACCATAGAGGAGCTGAGTGGGAGCAGAAACAAACTGACTCAAGATATGCACAGAGTATGAAATGTTAGGACGAGTGACACCTAAATAAATAAGACTCCTAACAAGGTGACGATAGCGAGTAGAATCAGCACGAGGCTCACCATCAGTGTGCCGAAGATGAACATTAAGCTCCATAGGAGTCTCAGCAGTGTGCTGATCAGTAAGAGAAGCATGATTAAGAAGATCATGAATATACTTTTCTTGGGACATATAGAAGCCCTCAGGTGTAGAAAAAACCTCAACACTAAGAAAATAGCGAAGAGGACCCAGATCAGATATGAGAAGCTGCTCATTAAGACGCTCATTCATAAAAGTGATATACTGATAATCATCGCCAGTAATGACCATATCGTCAACATATAAAAGGAGAAGTGTCCGACCACGAGGGGAAGTGTGAATAAAGAGAGTAGGACCATGAGCACCGGTAGAGAAACCAGCTGCAGTGACAACAGAAGAGAAACGATCAAACCAGGCACGAGGAGTTTGCTTGAGGCCGTAAAGAGATCGACGAAGGAGACAAACCATACCCTCAAGAAAAAAAACCCTGGTGGTGGCTGCATATAAACCTCTTCACACAGCTCACCATAGAGAAAGACATTCTTGACATCAAGCTAAGAGATGGACCATGCCCGAACAGAAGCCACAACAAGAAGAGTGTGAATGGTGATGATCATGTGAGCCATAGGAGCAAATGTCACATTATAATCACGACCATGCTCCTGCTGAAAACCATGTGCCACGAAACGAGCCTTGTAGCACTCAAGAGAACCATCAGAGTGGGTCTTAACCTTGTAAACCCACTTGCACCTAATAAGAGTAACACGTGCAGGAAGAGGGACAAGATCCCACGTGCTAGTACGCTCAAGAGCAGCAATCTCCTCTGCCATCACATGCTGCCACTCCTGATGAACAACAACATCACGATAAGAAGTCGGTTCGGCAAGAGCCGCTAAACAAAAGCGCAGGGGGCTGAATAGACTAGCGATCACGAAGAGCATATCGAGGAGAGGCCGAAGAAGATAGCGTATCAGAAGAATCCTCAACTCGCGGATGACGAGTGTAGTAGAAAGGATAAGAAGGACCAAGGCCATGAGGAACCTCTGGTGAGGGTGGCGGTGGCGAAGGAGATGGTGAATGAGGCATCGAAGAGGCCAAAGGCTATGATGGAGGTGTGGTGACTATAGGGTGGCAGAAAAAGTCAGGAAAGAACGTGGCTCGATAGGAGATGCTGGAGTAGTGGAAGGAGAAGGACGAGGGTAGAAAGGACAAGACTGATCAAAAGTGACATCTCGAGAAACCCGCATCCGTCAGCCAACAGGACCCAAACAACGATATCCCTTATGCTCTGCGGTATAGCCCAGAAAAACACACTCCACAGACTGAGCGGTCAGCTTGGTGCGCTCACGAGGTGTAAGAAGAACATAGCACACACACTCAATGTCGGGACCTCGGGTAAACAACCCCGAGACCCTCTGTGCAAATCGAACTAGTCCTATGATCAGTGGCTAGCTCACAGTCTCAACAAAGATGAAATCATATCCATACAACAAACTAAACAAGAAGCAGACAAATAAATATTACTATTAGCAAAACACCTTATGGTCAGAGTTGTTACAGAGTTGCCACGCAGGGCTCAACACCAAGAGGTTACAAGCAGTGAAGAACAAAACATATGCGGAAGTCATCCGACATGTCTACATGTAATCGAGTGGAGGACGCGACCTAGCTCGCAAGGTCTTCGAAGTACTCATCTTCGTAGAACTCTGAGTTCCCTGGTTCACCCTCCTCTGCTGATCAAACAGAGGACATAAAACCGTGAGTACTTTGAATATACTCAGCAAGCTGTGGGGAATTGTATGCAAATAATATTCATGCAGGGCTTGACAAGAACAACTTTATGATTAATTTGCAGAAAGTAGTATTGACTAGAAATACAATAAATAGATTGCAAAGTACAGGTTGAAAGATTAATACATAAGTAAACAAGTTTTTTGAAACAGCTCGTGAACACCTTGTTCACTTCTCAAACCACTCCCACGACCACTTGTGAATGCCCACGACCACTTGTGAATGCCCACGACCATCTTTTTGAGAAAAACTACCCCTCGTGTGATATCACCAGATATTATCCATAACCGAGGACACAACTATTTGAATAGTTTTACACTCTACAGAGGTTGTACAACTTTACTCATATAACACGACTTCTCTAGTTGGTTTGATATCCGTCGATACCACCACTCATTACCTTAGGTGAGCAGTCTAGAGAACATGTCAAGGCCTTTACAAAGCTCTGTTTTGATTCGGTTCTGCTCGTTAAGGATTCACCTTCCTGGCCCCCTCTTGAGCCATTCTCAACCAAAACAGAACCGACTCAAAGTATTGCTAATTAGTTAGCCCAGTCCACCCCATAAATGAACTTGTGGTTGAACGGTATTGTCCAGATCAATGGCCCACAAAGTTAAGTCCTTAAAGGCTACTCCGGCGAAACAACCACATCCCAATGTGCTTCCTGCACTCCCTTTACTACACGATCATTCGCCTGAGTAAGAAATCATTTTGGGTTCAACCCAGCCAAATGACAACTCTTGCCATGGCACAACATCTTTTAAAAGCAGTGGCTCCGTCACAATTTTGTATATCATTTAGTCAAGTTTATCATTATTTGAGTATGATCAAGAGTCTCTCGAATAACTAAAGCATGGCTAAGCATAATATGCACCTATGTGTCCAACTAAAATTACCTATCCTATGGTGTCCAAGAGTACATGTCAACATGTTGTTTGTAATTTATCAAAGAGGCGTATTGTCGAGTAGGTATTTAGCTAGTTCTCAAACTAGTTTTATACAACTAGCCATGCATGTTAATATGAAACAATATAATTTTATAAAATAGATTCAATATGATCAAAGGTCGACGACTTACCTTTGATGAAGAGTTGGGATGCTTTTGTCGAGGTCGTCAGATCTACAAAGTCTTCCGAAACGCCGAAATCTACACGTGCGAACAAAGCCAAATAAGTAACTAAAACAACTCCAAATAAAGACCAAAGAACCCACCAAACTCGAGCTAAAAGAAAGGTATGGAATTTAGACGAGGTTAGGAATTTGAATCACTCTGATCGGAGCTCGAACGAAGGAGAACGAGTTCTCAGAAGGAGGTTCGACTGAGAGGGAGGTGTAAACCAAGAAGAGGAGTAGAGGGGAAAACAAAGAAGGGCAAGAGGGCTCCCTGGTCCTTATATAGGAGTGGGGAGGTCCAGAGAGGAGAGTGGGTGATGACAACGAGTGCGATGGAGGACGTCGCATTCAATGCGCGCAATGGGGGCAGGTGATCTAGTGCGAAAGCACACACGGCGCTGACCCGAGCGGAGGTGGAAGATGACTAGGGCGGTGGGGCGGGATTCACGGCGGTGTGACACGGGCGTACTGCCAGCAGGTGAGGGAGGGGATTGGGGTAGGTAGGGGAGGAGACCAAAGAGGAAACGGTCACAGCGGAAGCGACATCATTTAATGCAACACAACGGTATTTAATGCGTGAAGACTTTCGTGACAGCAATGACGCAGCGGGAGAAAGATGGTGAGCAGGGTTGACAAGTGGGGCTGGTCGAAACTAAGAGGGTGGTCGTGACCGAGAGGGTGGTTGTGACCTAGGAGGTGGTCCTGAGGAGGAGGTCCCAAGGAGCAGGTCTGAGGAGGAGAAGGTCCTGAGGAGGAGGTAACAGAGACACGGAACTTCGAAAACCAAGAACTCCAGCAAACTCAAAACAAACCAAAATTTTGAATTAGTTGAAGTTTGATTTAGTCATTTAAATCTTTGTATTTTTCCAAAATCTCAAGTTAAGCTTTAAGACTTTAACAAAATCCAAATGGTTATTTTTATTTTGAATTTTTTTTAAAAAGCTCAGAAAAACTAGGATGTTACACTCAAAGAGGCAAAAACTAGAATAATCAGGAGTCTTGCCATGGAGATGCTCAACTGGGATCCCACCCTGAAGAGGAGAAAAAGGCTGAATATTAATCAGAAAAGTGGCAGTAGAAATAGCTTCAACCCATAAGTGTGGTGGGACAGTAGAAGCAAGCATAAGAGCACGAGCTGTCTCAAGATGATGACGATACTTTCGTTTAGCCACACCGTTCTGGGCGTGAGCACCAGGGCAAGAAAACTGAGAGAGAGTGCCCTGCTCAGTAAAAAAACCACGAAGTACTCCTGACAAGTATTCCCCAGCAAAATCAGAACAAAAAATACGAATAGGAGAGTTAAATTGAGTACGGATCATGGTAGCAAAAGTCTTGTGCATGGAGAGAACCTCACTACGAAATCACATAAAGTATATCCATGTGTGTCAAGAAAAGTCATCAATAAAAATTATATAATATCAATTACCTTCTTTTGAAACAAAAGAAGCTGGACCCCATACATCAGAATAAACAAGATTAAAAGGACGCTGTGACATTAATTCACTGGAAGGATAGGGGAGTTGAAGCTGTTTACCAAGCTTACAACCTTGACAATTTAGAGAAGCATCACCAGACATAGACCCTAAAAGACCACAATGAATTAAAGAAGATAGACGCGACCCGCAAAGATGTCCCAAACGATGATGCCACTGAACAAAAGACGCAGTGGAGGATACAACAGAAGCGGTGACGACGGTGGAGGCGACAAGACTAGTAGGGGCAGCAGAAGGAAGATGAAGCCAGTCAAGCTCCTAGAGAAGCTGTGATTCATGGCGGCGAGGTTCAGTACCAACCAGTGTTCCCGTGCGTCGATCATGAACACAACAAGAATCAAAATCGAGAATAACACGATAATCATGATCAGTGAGCTGACTGACAGGTATGAGCTGAATGGTTAGTTTGTGAACATGAGAAACAACATGAATATGAAAAGAGGAATTCGAAAGAGTATCTCATCCTGCAACAGAAGGAGAGGTACCAACTGTTGTCTGAATAGTGATAGGAACAGCTAAAGGATGAATGGAAGTGAGACTGGTGGAATCAGATGTCATATGAAAAGAAGCACCAGAGTCAAGAATCCAAGGTGATATACGTGAGGAAGAAGTAGAAGGTGGTCTCACTAGAAGACTGTGCAGCAGAACCAACAGAACCGAACGGTGCAAGAGCAACCATGTGACACAGCAGTGTGAGAAACTCCTGAGAATCAAAAACACCAGAGCTCCTCTGAGATGAGGAACCACCAGTGCCCTGTGGAGGACGATCACCACGACGTAAATCATTCTTCTTCTTGTAGCAAGTCTGTTGTACATGTCCATCCTTTTGCAGTAAGTGCAGTGCAATCCCCTACCAATAGCAGCTATCATTGGTGAAGGCACCACTGATGAAGAAGTAGCTGGAGTAGTAGCGGGTGTTGAAGCTACCAAAATCGAAGGAAACGACGGTGACAACAGCAGACCCGCAGCACAAAGACGAATCTCCTTAGCATGAACATATGCAAGGGCCTCCAACAGAATCACACGAGGGTGGCGCGTCAGTAACTGAGTATGAGTCTGCTCATACTCAGCCCAGAGATGGGCCAAGAAATCATAGATACGACAGAACTCCAGGTGAGATTGCTGATGCTGACAGCACTGACACGTGTGGCAAACATCTGGTCCCAAAGAGTTAATCTGACGTCATACCGCAGACAATTGGGCATAGAACTCATCCACAGTGGCATCTCCCTGCTGCAGTGACTGCTCCCGACACACAATAGAAAGATACAAGAAATCACCAGACGACTCGTAGCGGTTGCGCAGATGTGTCCACATCAACTGTGCTGAAGCCAAACCAACCACATCCCCAGTGAATTGTACCTCCATGCTAGCAACCAAAATAGCAGAGGCATAGGCATCCTCATTAATCCATGTCTTGTAGGCAGCATACTGAGTCTGAAAAGTCTCCATAGCATCCTCAAAAGCATCAGATGCCTCCTTACGAGCGTCTTCAGAAGTAGTCTTTGGGAGCATATGCTCAACACGTGGAGCAGGGCGAGACGGACAAGGCAACTTGCCAGTAAGAAACTCCCAAAGGCGCTGACCACGCATGTGGAGATGCATGTGCTGAAACCAGTCCCGATAATTGAGACCATCGAACATCACCGGGCAACGAGAAACGAAAACAGTGCCCATTGGTAGGCGGCGCTGGACGGTGCGGTAACCAAGACAACGAATTCTAACAGGCGGCGCTGAACAGCGCGGCGGTTAGAACGATGTTTTTTATCGGGCCGACTGACTTAAATCAGCCGAAGCTTTGCTTGGCCCAAAAAGAGCACGGGGAAGAAGCTTTGCTCGGCCCAAAAGAGCACGGGGAACTAAGGTTCTCCCCCACTATTGCTCGAGTGGCGGCGGCGGGACCTGCGATGGCGGCGCACCGGCGACGAGCAGCTAGACTGTAGTCCAACACAAGGAGGACGAGGTAGCGGTGGCTGAGGCGACGCCAACACAAGGCGCGACGATGACGACGACAAGCAACGGGCAAAGTCAGTCGACGGCTGGAAGACGAACCAGTGGTGGCTTGACAAGCAAAACCCTAGGTTTAGTCTGATACCATGTTATGAATAACACTTGTATTCATCATGAGGCTAATGGACCAATATATGTACAAGTACATGTATGATATACATGCAGGTAACCCCTGATACAATAGAGAAAATACACAGTCAATAATATACATCTAACAATATATATGTTTGGGCTATACAAACGCACTATCCATTATTATGATATTACATTTAATGTATTTTCTATTTATTTTTGTTCATCATAATTTACATATCAATTTAGATTATATATAATATTTAAATATGTATTTACTAGATCACCTTATGATAACTTTGTCTTACTGCTACTGTGTCAGCTTTTAATTTGTGAAACTGAAAGTCTAAAATAACTGCTAATACTTAATTTATGAAACCGAAAGTCTAAAATAACCGCTGATACTTGGAAGTAGAATAGATGGGCTAGCTACCCGGCGGAGATAAACACATACTTTTTACTGAATGCACGTGTGTGAATGTTTTTTTTTTTTATTTATCTGGTGATGCGCAGGAGGTTCGAACACCCGGAAAACCCGGAGTCGAACCGAGACGCGCAGGTCGCTCACCTGGCGTAGCTAGCCATCCGCGCGACAGCTGGGTCCTCCGCTTGCCTTTGGTCAGGTACACCGTACACAGGTGTTAGTGCGATGGATTGGACTCGGACGTTATGTAATTTGGACCTGACTGCCAGCTTAATTGAATGCAATTATGACTAATTAACCATTTGAACCAGGATCCTTTGCAGTCTTGTTCCGATTACATGTACCTGTAGATTGGAGTCGATTGAAACTCAGCAATTTGGATCGGGAAAATTCAAGAGAAGAGGAGGTAGATTTTGATCAAGGCCTGCCTCTAGATATCTGTTTGTTACCTGCTAGTATGTCGACCGGACGGTCGAAAAGATACATGTACAGTCTGACTGTTACCGCACTGCAGCCAATCATAGTCATCGACCCGTAAGTACGTAACTAACGGTCTTGATAATCCAATGCCTCCAAACTGACCAGAATTAACTTTTTTTTTTCTTGACTAGAGCTTGTCCGGTCATAATTGCCAAAAGCGCAGAGCAGGGGTCACCGTCACGGTAAGAATCGACATGTGCGACATCTGAGAACCTTCTGGTCAGGATCGTCTTCGTCCCTGCTTCAAACGTTCAACAGTCTGAAAGTCTAGATCAGTTGGATGTATAAATTGCAAAGCTTGACACGAGAAATTCCGTCAAACGTACACAAGCCACTGGCTAAGCAGTAGTAGTGGTTTGCAGCGCATGCTCATGGCGGCTTCTCTAGGACTTAGCCATGAAACGTACTCCTACTACCCGGCCTCCTCCCTGTACTTCCCTCCCGACCTAATAACGGACTATAGCGCAGCGCTAAACTTCCCGCCGCCCGCCATGGCCGACTTCCCGGAGCTCGACGTAGTTCGCCCTTCCGACTACTCGCCGCCTCCGGTGGTGTTCGCCGGCGGTGCTGCCGAGAACGAGATGAACATGTACGGAAGCTTCTGTGCAATGTGTGCTACATATATCGATCATGCATGCTGTTGTTTTATCTTGATGTTGTGCTGTGTTGTACTATATATAGGAGCTGCACTGGAGTCGACGATGCAGTGAGGAGAGTGGGCGGATCAGGGAATCATGGGTGTGCGAGGATCGGGTTCCGTACGAGGTCGGAAGTGGACGTCCTGGACGACGGCTTCAAGTGGAGGAAGTACGGGAAGAAGGCGGTGAAGAGCAGCCCGAACCCGAGGAACTACTACCGGTGCTCGGCGGAGGGTTGCGGGGTGAAGAAGCGGGTCGAGAGGGACCGCGAGGACCCGCGCTACGTCCTCACCACCTACGACGGCGTCCACAACCACGCCACCCCCGGCAACGGCGGCTACCTCACGCACTCGCCGGCCGCCGCGCCAGCTTGGGGCATGCCGGCGGCGCCGCCGACCGCCGGTCCTGCAAACGCGTGGGGGCCGGTGCAGTTGCAGGCGGCGGCTCACTCGTCCGAGTCGTCGTACTGATCAGTTACCGATTGATCACTAGTATAACTAAGGTTCAGAAATGTGGGCTTTTAGACATCGATCGCTGCCTACTTTTCTTGCTTGTGCCATTACCGTATATCGGTTTTGCTAGTTTTAAGTTGTCTGAAATTTTCTTAAGTTTAAGCTATTTGTTGTGATCATTGGATTTGTGTAGAGATTGATGTGTCATATGATTGAATATTGATCCAATGAATGTCATATGATTGGATATTGATCCAATCGTCACAACAATTGATTTAAACTTAAAAAAAATTTAGACAATTTATGAATAAACAGTCCTACCTATATATACACGACTGAACTTATTATGTATTTGATTCGCTAGCTAGCTCATGTTCTTATCGATCGATCGGTTCGTATTTGCAGTGATCAAGCTGCCATATGTCCATTTTGGTGGACGAGCATGCATATATGCAACGTCTCCGGTCCATGAGTACCTGCAGACTTGTGTTGTCGGAAAAAAACCTTATCTGCAGAGTTCTGCAGTGCAATATTTCTCAGGACAAGAGACGAACGCTTAGTGCTCTTCGCTTCTCAAGAAATACCTACATTGATAATAATCGAGGGTGCTAGAGGCGTAAGTATAAGCAGTTAAGCATAATTCGATCCAGTAGGTAGACACAGCACCACATTCTCTTTTCGGTAATAATCGAGATTCGAGAGAGCCTCAATCGAACATGGACACTACTCTGGCACCGTTTTGAGCACCCGTCATGGCGTCATGCTTGCATCGACGACTCACCCCAAAAGCAATACTTATGAATAGACTGTCCCATACTTCATTGGCTTTTGTAAGTTAATTTACTGGAGCACACATCGCATAGTTGACCAAACTGTCTTGCAAGATGTGTTGGAAGATGAATATGCTATAATGGATGATTGTATTGAGATTCGAGGGCGATTTATATAGAGTACAAGACTTGAAGGTTAAGAAGTCTCTCCTAGAGATAAGACAGATATCACAGGATTACAAATCCTAAACTACAAAATATAGAGATATGCAAATATACTCTAACATCCCCCCGCAGTTGTAGCGGTAGCATCGCGGACAGCAGGATTGTCGTGGATGATCAGACTAGAGAGGAAGCCAAAGGTAGAGAACCATTGGACTAACATCCTCCCGCAATCATAGCGGGAGCGTCGGGGACTGCTGTGGCGTCGTGGACGCGGTAACTGTAGAGGGAACCGACGAGTTTGCTCAAGATAATGATAGCCCTTTGCTGTCGAGGTTGCCGAGAGCGAGGTAACCATAGTCGTAGCCGTGGAGAATGGAGCCATATCGAGGTAGCTGGTGTCGAGGTCATTGCTGTGGTCGGAGTAGTGGAGTTGATGCAGAAGAGGGCGCGGCCGAGGTCGGTGAAGAGGTCATCGATGTCGTTTGACTGTGGTTGAAGATGAAGCAAGGGGGGGGGGGCGGATCCGGCGAGGAGGAGGCTAGATCTGAGCGAGGCACCGCCGGATCTAGCGCGGAGGAGGGCGGATCCGGGAGCGGCAACACCGATGAAGGCCGGGGCAAGCTGGAGGCAGTGGCGGCGTCGGCTGGGGAGCCCGAATATGGGGCCTTGGAGACAAGCGGTGGAGAGAGCCGGCCCTAGATCCAGGCTGAGAGAAGCCCGTCGGTGCATCCGACGAGGATGCCGGATCCAAGCGAGGCACCGTTGGATCCAGCATGGAGGAGGTTAGATCCGAGAGCGGTGGCACCAGAGAGAGACCTGATCATCGTGGACGAAGACGGTGGCGTCGACGATGGCAATGGTGACCACAGGCAGCGGCACTGCAACCTGAAGGGTCGATGCAGCGGCGGACCGTGCATGTCGATGGCATGACCACAAGTGCAGGCTCCCAGTGGTGCGATGACTCGTACTCGCGGACGACGGGCCAGCGGTGATGATCCGGCGTGATGACGACGGTAGACGGGACGCTCGGAAGGCCGTGGAGGGAGGGCCGTGTCGACGAGCGCACCGCGTCACGCCACGACGTCATCAGAGGAGAGGAGGCGTCGAAGAGGTCAAAGCCGAGGCGGTGAAGTCCGGAGTCGAGGAACGTCGATGGGTCAGCAGGGCGACGCAACCGATATATGATCGGGAAAAAAAAAGAGAAAACCCGATCTAGAGATGATCGGGGAAAACTCTAATTGGTAGCCAATCGGATGATCGGTGACACGACTTAAACTACGAGTTGTGTAGCCCCTGGGAGAGATCATGGAGACGAGATCATCTCCCAGGGGCGGCGCGGCGGAAGCTGTGGAGGCGGCGGCTCAGGAATGGCACCGCTCTGATACCACATGGGAAAATGAATATGCTGCAATGAATGATTGTATTGAGACTCGAGGACGGTTTATATAGAGTACAAAGTTTGAAGGGCAAGAAGCTTCTTCTAGAGATAAGACAGATATCACAGGATTACAAATCCTAAACTACCAAATATAGAGATATGCCAATATACTCTAACAAGATGCACTACCATAATAGTTAGTACTTATTTTGCCGCATAAGCTCTTTGTCAAAAGAAAATACTGTGTACGGCCCACTTCAAACACTGAAAATGGGCAGCAGGAATAAAATAGATGTTAAACATTTGGGATTGCTTAGTGATCAGCTAACTGATATTTTTAGACCCCTCCCCTCGAAAAAAATTTTAGTAAACTCTTGCGGGAAAAAACCACGGGCGTCAATCGACGATGATCACTATATGAAGAGTGTTTACAAAATACAAGTGAATTGCAATGAAGCATCTTCTTTTCTCGTGCGGCTTACAAGAGGTATATAAGGGGGGGGGGGGGTAAAGGACTTGGAGTCCAAGTAAGAAACTAATTCATAAATATGGTATGTTTGGATTCGTCCATATTAGAAATTCGGATCACAAATATCAACAATCTCCACGTTGAGACGAATTTCTTCTTGTAGCATAATAAAGAAGCATCAATCACCAAATAACTCCACAATTATATATATGATAAAAAAAATCATTGTGCGCCAACTAGTCTCTAGGACTAAACTGTAACACCAACTAAGTTTGAGTAAAGCTCAAACTTAGTAACAGAAACTGACTTTGTCATCATATCAGCTGAATTATCATGAGTACTTATATTGCACACCTTGATATCACCTTAAGCAATAACACCTCGAATGAAATGATATCTCAAATCAATGTACTTTGTTCTCTCATGGAACATCTGATCCTTTGTAAGGCATATAACACTTTGACTATCACAAAATATAGTAGTACAAGAATTATCTCCACAAAGCTCAGTGTACAAACCTCTCAACCAAATAGCATCTTTACAAGCTTGAGAAAAAACCATATATTCTGCTTTAGTGCTAGATAAGGCAATAATAGCTTGTAAACTTGCCTTCCAACTAACAGCACAACCACTAATGGTGAAAACATAACCTGTGAGAGACCTCATCTTGTCCAAATCATCAGTATAATCAGAATCAACATAACCAACAAATTCATCCCTAGAATTCATGAACTGCAAACAAGCATTAGAAGTGCCACGCAAATATCTGAAAATTCACTAAACTGCTTTCCAATGCTCTTTTCCAAGATTAACCATGTATCTACTAACAACACTCAGTGTATGAGATAAATCAGGACGAGAACAAACCAAGGCATACCTAAGAGAACCAACTGCAGTGGAATATAGAACTCTAGACATATAATCAATATCATAATCTAACTCAGAACATAAAACTGGAGATAATATGAAATGCGAGGCTAATGGAGTACTCGCTGGTTTTGCATCATGCATATTAAAACAAAGAAGGACTTTTTTTAATATAACCTTGTTGATTAAGGTATAACTTGTCATATTTCTTCTCTCTAATAATCTCTATGCCAAGAATTTTTTTTGCTGCACCTATGTCCTTCATCTCAAATTCATTACTCAATTGTGCTTTCAGTTTTGCTATTTTTAACTTATCTTTTGCAGCCATCAACATATCATCAACATAGATAAGCAAATAAATAGCTGAACCATTAACAGTTTTTAAATAAACATAGCTATCATAATCAGACCGCTTAAAATCACGAGAGATCATAAAAGAGTCAAATCTCTTGTACTTGCCTAGGAGATTGCTTTAAACCATAAAGAGATTTCTTTAATCTACAAATAAGGTGTTCTTTTTCTGGAATAACAAAACCTTTAGGTTGGTCCATATAAATGTCTTCTTCCAACTCTCCATGTAAGAATGCAGTTTTAATATCTAATTACTCAAGTTCATAATCATGCATAGCAACAATACCGAGTAAAGTACGAATAGAACTATGCTTCACAACTGGGAAAAAGACATCATTAAAATTAATACCTAGAATATGACTATAACCTTTAGCAACCAACCTTACTTTATACCGTGCTGGTTCAGTAGGAGAAATACATTCCTTTCTTTTGAAAACCCACTTGCAATGAATAGGCTTCTTCTCTTTTGGGAATTTCACTAATTTTGAAGTGTCATTCTTTTCAAGTGACTCCATCTCATCATGCATAGCAGTTATCCATTTATTACAATCAGTGGAGTTAATGGCCCCAGAGTATGATGAAGGTTCTATATTACCTTATGTTTTTTCTGCCACACTCAAAGCATAAGCAACAATATTAGCTTCTTTAATCAAGCTCTTGGGTGGATTAATCTCCCTCCTAGGCTTGTCAACTGCAATGAACCGTTGTGGTGGCTGCTCACAATAGGAGGATCCTCAACAATAGGTGCATCATGAACAACAATATTTTTCTTACCTGATGTGTTATCTGAACCAACAAAGTGATCCACCTGAATACTTAAATTTTACTCACTCTCAACGGGAACATTAGTTGGCAGTTTATCATGATGCATAACAGATTCATTAAAGATAATGTTTCTGATAATCACAACATTATTTGATTCAGGATTCCACAACTTATATCATTTAACACAAGATTTATAACCAAGAAAGATGCACTTAACAGCTCTAGACCCTAATTTTTCATTATCAACATGAGCATAAGCAGTACAACAAAAAATTCTCAATTCTGAATAATTTACTGGGGAACCAGACCATACCTCAATTGGAGTCTTCTTTTCAATTGCAATAGAGGGCGACCGATTAATAAAATAGCAAGCAGTGGAAGCGGCTTCAGCCCAAAAATGTCTATGCAAACCTGTATTTGACAACATGCAATGGGTCTTGAAAATGATGGTCCTGTTTATACGCTCAGCTACACCATTTTGTTGAGGAATACGGGGAACGGTGTAGTGCTTATTATTCAAATTCATTAGAATTCATTAGAATACGGGGAACGGTGTAGTACAACATTAGTCTTGCAATATTATTCAAATTCATTAGAACAGAATTCCATCTCATTATCAGTGCGAAGTTTCTTTACCTTCTTCTTAGTTTGCCTTTCAACCATAGTGTTCCACTATTTAAATGTTGAAAATGCTTTTGATTTATGCTTTAAGAAATAAGGCCACACTCTTTTAGAGTAATCATCAATAATTGTTAACATGTAACGAGCACCTCCTAGCGATGTCTTGCGAGATGACCCCCATAAATCAGAATACACATAATCCAAAATACCTTCTGTAGTATGAACTAAAGTATTGAACTTCACCATCTTGTGTTTGCCAAACACACAATACTCACAAAATTTCAGCTTGTCGATGTTATGTCCATCAAGAAGTCCTCTCTTGCTCAATTCTGCTAAACCAATTTCACTCATATGCCCAAGACGCGTATGCTAAAGATTAGTAGCATCAGAATCGGATAATAAACTTGAAATTACAGCAATATTACTTGATATTGTAGTACCTCACAGATGGTATAGATTGACAGATTTAATATCGGCTTTCATCGCAGCAAGAGAGCCTTTTGATACTTTTAAAATTCCACCTTCACCAGAATACTTGTACCCTTTAGCATCAAGAGTACTCAAAGATATGGGGTTCATTTTCAAATCTGGAATGTGCCTTGCATCTGTTAAAGTTCTAAAAATACCATCAAACATCTTGATATGAACTGAATCAACTCCTGCAACATTATAAGATGAGTTATCACCTATCAACACAGTACCACCTTCAACAGGTTCATAGGTGGCAAACCAATCCATATTAGGACACATATGAAAGGTACATGCGGAATCAAGAATCCATTCATTATTGATCTTAGCACATCCAGCAAAGGTAACAAGAACTTATTCATCAGAACTATCATCAGTAGCAAGATAGGCATTACCTTCATCATCTGGTTTACCTTTTGACTTATAATAGCCAGTTCTCTTTTCTTTATTCTACAACTTCCAGCATTCAGAGATGTCGTGCCCACTTTTCTTGTAATATTTGCATGACTTGTACTTGACTCTAGATTTTGACCGGTTCTTATAGCTGTTCGAACTTTTGCCTCGAGATCCATTGTTTGAGTTCTTCTCTTTTTACCTGCTACGAACAAACAAGTCTTCTCCTTTTGAACTTGAATTTTCAGAATGTACCATCTATTTCATCTTCTTCTTAGCATGCAAAGCATCATAAGCTTTATTAAGAGTGAGAGTATCTCTACTATATAATATGATATCTCTGAAATTTGAAAAAGAACAAGGTAGAGAATACAAAAGAATAAGACCCAAATCCTTATCTTCATATTTTACCTCTATCAACTCTAGGTCGACAACGATCTCCTTAAACACCGAAAGATGATCAAGTACGGATTCTCCTTCTTGCAATTTATGAGAGTACACCTTTTGCTTGATATGCAACTTACTGGTGAGATCCTTTGTCATATAAATTTGTTCCAGCTTCAGCCATAATGCAACAGATGTCTTCTCCTTCAAAACCTCCTGCAAAATATTATTTGATAGATGAAGGTGAATCCGAGATAAAGCCTTACGGTCTTTACGCTTCTCATCTGCGGTCCATGTGGTAGGTTGTTTCTCAAATCCTTTCAACCCATCATCTAAATCCATCTGTGCCAGCACAACCCTCATCTTGACTTTCCACAGCGAAAATCTTGTGTCTTGACCTAGGAGTGGAAGATCATACTTCAAAGTCGCCATGAGGAATAAATCCTGGAATTGCTGGTACTGATATGTGTAAACCTAGCAAAAATCATAACCTCTTTCGTACACCTTCGGTGTATGCGAGTCAAGGATCTTCGAATCTCCTCGTACACTTCTCGGGTGGATGTAGCAAAGAATCTCCAGAAAATACCAAACCGGCAGGAGCACTTCTCCTTCTTGGGCTTCCTGCCACTTTTTCTTTTTCGGCAGGAGCACTTCACGTGATTCACCAGGAAAGCTTGCTTTTAGATTTAATAAAGGAAAAAACTTTGGGACCTGTGCTGTTGGAGGGCTTTTGCAATTGGTTTGGTTTGTTGCGATTGATTGCTCAGCACTGGTTTGGCCGATGGCGACGTACGCGAAGATGCGTGTGGCTTGGCTGATGGCGCCGAAGGAACGAAGGAGCGATGCTCGAAGCCGATGTGTACCAATCGAGGCGAGGAGGCGCCCTGCTTCTGCGCGTTGTCGCTCGGCTAAAGGCGATGAACAGGAGCCCTCGCGAGCGAGCGATGCGTGACGGTTCACCGATTGAGGCGAAGGGGCGACGCGCGTGACGGCGGCTGGGATTGGATCTGTTTTTTTTTTTGTCTCTCGAAACCCTAATCTTATGTGCTCTGATACCAATTGTTAGATAAATAGGAACATAAGAGACACGAATTTTACGTAAAAAACCATTGTGGGAAAAAAATTACGGATGTCAATCGACGATGATCACTATATGAGGACTATTTACAAAACATAAAGGAATTACAATGAGGCGTCTTCTCTTCCCGTGCAGCTTACAAGAGATATATAAAGGGAGGGTAAAGGGACTTGGAGTCCAAGTAAGAAACTAATCTGTAAACATGGTATGTTTGGATTTGTCCATATTAGAATTTCGGATCACATATATCAACATATTTCATCAAGATTAGTCCAACAGGCTACATCATCATGACTCTTCCACCTCGTCACCATTTTCCCCCGTGCTTCGCCCTGCAGTGTTCATGGCATTGAGAATGGGACTAGCACCGTACCGTCCACCTCCCTGGTGTAAGATCGAGTAGGCCGACTAGAGGGGGGGTGAATAGGCGTTTTAAAACTTTTATGCGCTAAAACCGATTTCTAATGCGGAAGCTAATACAAAAACGGTTTTGTACAATTAAGGCCTAAATCCACTAGGCTCAACTAAGTGCACCAACAATACAAGTCTATTGATAATAAACAATCAAGCATGGACTTGTAAGCAATTCAATTTAAGCAATGTAGATAGCACATAGCATGGCAAGCATTCATACACAATGAATGAACAACTTAATTATCTGAATGTAAATTGCAATATGGTAGAGCTCAAGAATGCAAACCACAAGATGACACGACGATGTTTTACCGTGGTTCGGAGACTTGCCGGTCTCCCCTAATCCACGTTGAGGGAAACCCAAACCAATTGGGCCGGCTCCACGAATTAAGCCTTCCTCCGAGGTATCAAACACCTCGCTCCACTAGGGTTGCTCTTACTCCACTCCGGAGATGGTGAGCACCAAGTCACTCACAAATGCCTGGGTCTTCTCACAAGCTTCACTTGAGAAGATCACCGACGCACGACGCCTCCACGCCGTCTAGGTATCGGCAAACACCAAGAGTAACAAGTCTCCAACTTTCACTTGAACCAATCAAGTGTCAAAGCTCTCGTGGATACTAAATCCACCACCTAATGCAACACATGTAATAGGATTTGCCTCTCAAACCTCACTAAGTGCAACACATGCACAAATGGGAGTAGAGGGCTTGCTCTTTACTCAATGGAATGTCTAGGGGCACCAGCAATCACTCATCACACAGCCAAGGTGGGTATTTATAGCCCACACTCAAAAACTAGCCATTGGGGAGAGATTCCAGAGAATCTGGACGAAATCGGTCTGACCGCCAACTAATGGCTGGTCGGACCGCCCAAGTACCAACGGCTATAAAACTAGCCGTTGGACTCACAATCGGTCTGACCGCCAACCAATGGCCGGTCAGACCGCTCAAACCGGTCAGACCGCCAGACGGGCCGGTCAGACTGCTCCACAGAGCAACCGAGCAATCCAGAAAACACCTCTTCTGGAAAACACGTACCGCCATAAAAATTTCAGTACTACCGCACTCCGGTAGTACTGCTTCTAACGGCCGGTACTACCGTAGGTCGGTCAGACCGTACAACCCATGGCGGTCAGACCGCTACCACCGGTCAGACCACTGACAGAGGCGATCAGACCGCCAACAGTCACCAAGACTGAGATCAAACTTTGCACATTTGCTTCAACTCAATTTGCAAAACATATTTGCCAATTGATGCAACATGTACACAAGATATGAAGGTTAGATTCTCAACACGTCACAAAAACATATTTTACCGACTTTTAGAATCATGTCACAAGGAATAAGGTACATGGACTTAAACCGTTTGCAAAACACATTCGCAAACTAAAGTCACATGCTACAAGGAATAACCATGAGCCACAACTATTTGCAAAACACATTCGCAAATATTGGCAACATGTTAACTTGAGCTAGAGCAAACACAATGAGCTATCAACACATGACTGACTCAAGCTACTAATCAAGACCCCTCTTAATAGTACGACAACCTATACTAGCAATCCGGTCTCCCAACCAAACACCGAGACCGGTAAAAGACTAGGAACAAATCCTTAGCCCTAGCTAGTCATACCTTTGCCTTGCGCAACCACTTGAAGCTTGATGACGCACATTCTCGCTTCAAGTCTGGGTTAATTGACTTAATGTCTATCAACATATGATGACATCTTTCATTTCAAGTCTTGACATGCATCAACTTATAATGCACTCTTCACTTGACCTCCATCAACACATGATGGATTCTTCTTGACTTGATGATCAACTCATGATCATCTTCTCTTCTTGAACTTGATATACATCAACTCATGATGCACTCTTTTACTCCAAGCTCTTCACTTCGAGAGCTTGACGCGAACATCATCAACATATGATGATTTCTATTTCCCCGATCCTTGACTTGATGACAATCAACACATGATGTCATCCAAAGTCTTTGACCTCATGGAACATAACCTATTTCACCAACTCATAGAACAAAGTTAGTTCCACAATATGATTATCATAAATTACCACATCAAACCATTAACTGATAATGGTGGGACAAGATACCGCAATCTTTCCCTCTTTGGTAATTGATGATAATCACTTCAATAACAAGTAATTGAATGTAATTGGTATGAGTATATATGAACCACACAAGTTATATATACTCAAAGGATATATGAGCTTATATGAACTACGCAAGTCATATATGCTCATATGAATATACGAACTACATTAGTTGTATATATTCAAGGATATGTTTCAAAGTAAAGATCCTAAATATATGTGGACATAAGAATATGAATCAATACTAATGAAACCACAAAATATAGAGTGAACTCCCCCTAAATGTGTGCATACACGAATGTGTAATAAAGACATATGCACATATTCAAGTTAACCTTTTAGTGAAGTTCAACCTATATTTTGAGTCCAAGGAATGCAACAAGATATAATAAAATGATGTCGAATGCATACCTCTTTGATCTTTAAATCCAACTGAGACTAAACATGAGATCTCTCAAATAGATTTATCAATATGAACATACCTCATTTGATTTTCACCTCTTTATCCATTTGAGACTAAACAATAGATATATCAATAAGATTGTTAGTCTCATAAATGATTTGTTATTAATAACCAAAACTCCATTAACACATAATGGCGGGTCTAGATTCTTCACCAGGCAGCTAATCGCCTCCATCATCGGCATCCTTATGGTCACCAAGTTGCTGACCACCGCCTCCTCTGACTCCGAGTCCCCGGTTGGTGGCAACCCTGCCACCTTGAAGCACAGTGAACCCTTGAGATCCTAAATCACGGGTGAAACCTTGTTGGAGCCGTTGTTGTGACCATCAAGGCTGGTCGATCCATGCTTCTAAAGAGCGGGTCGGAGCAATTCTTGGTTCAAATGGTGGTCTCCATGCTACCATAGCACTAGTAACAGAAGTAAGGGTAGAAGAATAAATATTTTCCTATTCAAAGACCAATATAAATTAACAAAGAAAAAGGCAAATTCTCGGTCATAATATATTTGAAAAGGTAAAAACTACTTACTTGTTCTCTGGACTGAAGAGTTAAGTCCTAACCAATGTCCCGGTCGAAAACAACTTCAATCCTCTCTTTGTTGGTAGGCAAAACTTTAGTGGTCGGAGCCAGTTCAATGGCCACTTAAGTTTGCCTTATCTCCTCTTCTACTAGTGGGGTTTCCTCGACCACCACTTCCATAGAAATCGAGGCTCGCTCGATTGCTTCTACATGTACTTGTCTTAGGGAGGTCAGAGTATTCCCGACCACTTCATCAATGACCACCTCAAGCATTGTCGCTTCCTCCAAGGTGATTTGTGCTAACTCAGCTACTAGAGGAGTAGACAGTGACTCCTCTTTAGACTCTTCAATTTCAGCAATTGGAGCAAGAGAGGTGATCAGAGGGCTGATACAGATAAAGACAGGTATCTAAGTAACATTACAAAAGAAAATCAAAGAAAGAAAGAGTTAAGTTAAAATACTTACTCGAATTGGAGACCAATCTCGGTCTCGAAAGTAAACAGGACGTCAGCAACAACTAATTTGCTACTGCTGACTTTGGTGATGTTAACACTAGGATTGCTAATCATATGTTTTATAACCAAGATGGGGGGGGGGAGCTTCCTCCTCCTCCTCAATCCCATCTCCCTCATCCTGGACATATGGGAATAAAGGAAGATGACTATATGATTGCTGAGAAATCATAACATTTAGTTTTCTCTTGCGCACCTGGGTCGCAGCCTTTGCCAGCTTTTCTTGAGCCTGAGGCCAGTGATGGATGTGTTTCTACTGGATAGTAGGGAGGGTGCTGGTTGTTTCTATCGCAGTCTTGCTACTGGACTACGCGACACCGGTTGGAGCAGCGCTAGTCTTAGTGACAACCAGGGCACTCGTAGAGACTGCTAGAGTAGATTTTGCCCTGGTCGTCAATCTCTCAACCACGACCCGTGTGGGCGCTGCAGCAATAGTCTTGGTCTTCTTTGTAGGCGGGGCTTGGCAGCTAAACCTAGACTGGTCAATACTCCTTTGTTTGCCATGCATATAAAGAGAAATAGAAAGTTTATCAACTACAGTCTTAAGAACAAATTCAAGACTAGAATTAAAATTATACATACCTGTGTTCTTTCATTTATGAACCCTATAGACGCCCCAATTAGGTTGGAGGGCTGGTTGTCAAAAGAGATAGGCTCTGAGCTAGACCTGTTCATAGGCGGCCCGGCATGAGCCCGGCATGAAATTTCTGGACTTGGGCCTTGATTTTCAGCCCAAAAATCCCGACAGTGGCATTAAAAATAACAATAACTATTTTTATTCTTGAAATGAATTAAACATCAATTTTTATTCCAAAAAAGAATTAAAATAATAGTATTATATTAGGAAAAAACTTTTTTCGGGCCGAGTCGAGCCGGGCTCAAGCCTGCCCATTCAACACCAGGCTTTTTAGGCCTGATCCCGCGTTTGAACAGGTCTACTCTGAGCCATCTCTTACATTCTTCAACATAGTCGAAGCCTTCTCTTCAACCACCTCCTTTAGCTGAACTAAAAACAAAAAAATATACACTTAGTAATGTTTATACTACAAAGTTGAAATATTGCCTGAAAAGAAATATGGAAAGTAACATACCTCTAGAGCTATCCTTGGTCAGGTCATCATCCCCTTTGAGCATCCAAGCATAGTGGGCCCTTTTCTTCAAGGGGCTTATCTTGTGTTGGAGGAAGTCATGAATGATCTTCCGACCAGTTAATCCAGCAACCACCAGTGAGACCACAAGCTTCTCCTCTTCAGCTGTCATCTTCAAAGAGGTCTTCTCCTTCTTCACGTCCTGAGTAGATCAGGTTGGCGAAGGGCCTCCGGTATACTTCAGGTGACTACCTCCAGGGACTTCGAAGTAGAACTGCTCCTTCTGGTAGTCCCACCATGTATCCTTAATAGGGAGAAGGGATATTTTCTGCATATTTAGTCTTGGAGTTTGAAGTAAGTGCTTTCAGAGAACTCCTCACCTCTATTGTTTTGGGTAAATGGATAAACATGGCGGAAAAGACAAACGAAAGGAGGAATGCAGAAAAGCTTCACAAATATGCGAAAATACACTAAGAATTATAACGGAGTTTGGTCCTAGGCGTAAAATCACTATCCTAAAGTAATCTAGGATATCTGCTAGGAATTCACTCTCCGGCAAGCGAAAACCTAACTTCACGAAAGAAGCAAAGAGGATAATCTAACCTTCCGGCATTTGAGCCACTTCGCTACTGGAGGGACTCTATTTGGTTAAAGATCGAGCCGAGAGATATCATTGGTTCTCCAGCTATTGAATCTTGTTCTCAAGAAGGATTGAAGCACCCAAAATCCCCATGATCAAAGATCAAACAGAGATTTTTGAAACATGAAAAGATTCGAGAACTAGAGGAATTGGAGATGAAGAGACTCTAAGATGGGAGACGAAGAATCTAAGGCGAGAGACGGAGATTGCAATGAAGGCGAAGTATAAAGGTAAAAAAAGAAGTATTTTTTATCCCTCTTTTACCATAAACCGTCTGCCCACTCACCGCAACCTTTGGATACGGTTTCCAAGAAAACAATAATCTATTCCTTCATCTCACATTTTCATTAAATGGTTGGAATGATTGTGCATGGTCAAACCTTATTGCTGCACATTTCGAGGCAAGAAGGCGTTAAGTAAATTTTCTTTATTTTCTTAAGCCTTGGGGGCTACTTGACGTGGATTCTTGACTATGTCAACCTTTTTGGTCAAAGTCGGAGTCTCTGTCAAAGTAGACACACATATCAGAGACTAACTTTATAACGATTATGAACCTACAACCGATACTTAGAGGAAGTCTAATACCCTTTACTACGGCTAAACTGGTCAACGATCAGTTTAAGTCATGAGACGACCAACTATGGACATCATCCGACCAGTCAGACGGTTTTGGGCAATCCCCGACCAACAAACTGGTTGGGAGACATGACAGGTTTCCACGTGACTAACATGAGAGCGGTTAATGGCGCATCTGACAATTTACGACAGTTGTCTAAGAGACGTGACGGTTCAAGACTCAGCAGAGGAATGTGCATGAAGATTAGAGGCACCTTTAGCGACATTAACTACCACCACTTCAATAACTTTAAAGGGGATAGCTCACTTATTCTGTATCAGGAAAAACTTCATACGATCAAGTTCTCAATTCAAGTCAAATTCAAGTTCATTGATTATGTAACATCCCATTATATTCTCACATACACTCAGTGTGTCCACAGCAATATAGGGTCTTCGTGTAAATTGTTCTCTCGTAACATTTTCCCGGATAAGCTCGATAGGGAACCCCGTATTCCGATCATCGATAAATATGAACACAAGATACTTTTTCCCATGGTCTCAGATACTTTCTGGTCTCCCCTAATCCACGTGCGAATGAGCCTTCCTCAATCCACTAGTGGTAGCTCTTTTCTGCTTGGGTAGGTGAGTTCCAATCTTCACACCAATATCGGGCCTCTCCGACAAGCTTTGCAATGGAGAGATCATCATCCAACACCACCACACCGTGTAGGTGGCGACAACCACCAAGAGTAATAAGTCAATGATAATTGCTTGACCTCAATCTAACCAAGGAGCTCAATCAATGCTATTTTGCTCTCAAATGAGTGGAATGAATGCTCACGAGAGGAGGAGGCTTCCTGTAGCTCAAGTGTATGGAAATGGAGTGCCAAGAGAGAGGGCAAGCCTGCCATCAAGAGGTATTTATAGCCTCACCAAACAATCTAGCCGCTGGAGGCTTGCTGCTCCTGAAATCAGGCATGCGGACAGTCTGCATGTATGATGCGGGCGATTCTGCTCGAGTCTAACGGTCACAATATGTAGCATTTAGTGCTGAAAAATAACCGTTACAGTGATATGCGGACGGTCCGAGCCAAACACGTGGACGATCTGATGAACAAGTAAGTCACCTCCTGTCAATTCGTCCGCGGCACACATGCAGACGATCTGCTATGCGGACGGTGTGCAATCCAATCAACAGGGAGGGCAAACGCAAGAGCTCCTGTCAGTTTGTCCGCATGAAAGGCTGACGGTTTGCACTATCTTCTCAAGAACATGGACAACAAGGTCGAGGAAGAGAATTTCTCCAAAAACAACAAATCTAGACATTCTTAAAAACATAACAAATGACTAGGATGGGCAAGAATATGATGTATGCATGAATTGAGCTGCCCGACACCAAACGAACTCAAGCTAATAGCCATAACCTCTCTTTATAGTACGACAAAAACTATATAAATATTTCCAGCAATCCGGTCTAACACCCATACACCTAGATCGGCAAAAGTCTAGAAGACTTACTCTTCGATTTTTTTACCATTGCCTTGATCTTTTACTCTTTAAGGTTTATAGCCATAGAATTAGAAGTCAATGCCGTAAAACCACCACCGGGACATATTCCTTGAACATGCTCAATACAAATGTTAGTCCTGATAATCAAGTTGCCATTAATCGCCACAACCGAAATTAGGGGCCTATATGCTTCAGTGAAGTCCAACAAAGAAACGGTTAGTCCACAAGCTGTATCCGATCGAGTCTGGAATTCGGGATAGCGGAAGTCGCCGTTTAGAATTTATATATGTATCAAGCTGCAAAATAGTTCGGATAGCCAAAATTTCGTTGAATCTAGGGAGCCAATACATAGATTATCCATAGTAAGGAAGGGTCAATGGCCTGGGAGTGAGGGTCTCCGTTCCTATCCATCCAGATTCGATTCCTTGGATTGGTCCAGTATGTCTTATTTAACCAGAGTACACATGTGGTTGCGTTTAGTAGTAAAACGCATGAGGCCCTAGAGCCTCTAACAAATTTCTAGCGTGTAGTGGACGCTGGTACGTGTGTGATGTGAGTAGGGTGTGCATGTTTTCTTATATATTTTAGGATAGGATTTGATTTACAACCAGAATAGTTGAGATTTAGCAACAAAGAATTGAATTGTGTATGCTCATACAATGGCATCTACAGGAAGGTGAAATTTTTTACTTATATGCACACTAAAAGATTGAGGGCAAGAAAGATCGCCCGGAAGGATAAAAGAGTCCAACTCTTGCTTAATTCCTCTTTTTTTCGTGCTCTATGTTGATTGCCTTTTTTCTCTTCATGGGACAGCCAAGAAAGTATAGGTACTAGCTCCGCTTAATTTGCGCGGGCAAATCAGCTAGAAATTACCATCACATTCACAACAATGTCAGTTGGACTAAGAAGAAAAAGATCTACACCCTGTGCAAGATAATCGTGCGTCAGATATTAGGTATTTTACTAGAACTTTCATGTGCTCAGCAAGTGTCGGCTTAATCCCAATATCATCTTATCTGAAATGTTATTTGATCCTTATTATTGATTAGCATGAGAGATGCGAACATGCCTAATTAATATTGGGGTTGTTTACGTGTCAGGTGACTCTTGCACATTTCTTATCAATCAATATCCAATAAAACTTGGGGGCTCTGGAGGTCCAAGGAAGGTGCAATTCTTGGGGGCTCTTGAGGCTCCCTTTCAAAAGCTTTTCTGGAACATTTGGGCGCCACAAAAGTGCAAAATTTTTGCATGGCTCCTCATTCAACATCGGCTTCCGACAGCGGATGTCCTAACCCGACGTCATATCCAGAATGATCATTGGTGCCCGCTGTATACTGATAACCCTGAAACAGCTTTGCACCTGTTTGTTGAATGTTCGTATGTCATACTGGTCTGGTCCTTGGTGGCTACGTGGGTGCGGCATGCTAATCTAAGCCCGTCATATTGGACCTTCCGGGAAAAGATGGTGGACTGGTGGACTGACATCTTTCACTCAGGAGAAGGAGACTGCAAAAAGGGTCAAGCTTCACTTGTAGTTCTTACTCTTTGGCATATTTGGAAAGAAAGAAATCGACGGATTTTTCAGCGCCTCAGACAGACGCCGATTGGGCTACTGTCGTTCATCAAGGAAGAAGCTTGGGCTTGGATGCAAAGTGGGGCGACTAAGCTGCAGATTTATCTGCAGGGTAATGTTGGTGTGCCGACATAAGCGGGGAGTTATGTAGGTGAGGGAGGCGATGTTGGCCAACAAGGTGTTGTTGGCCGGCGTTAGGTATGCTTTGGGACGGCATGCCGTTTGCAGCACTCTTGTGTGACGTGCTGTGGCTTTTACTGTTCCTATGTCTTTTTGGTTCTTTTTTGGTTGGGTTTTTGTACGATTTTTGTTCATCTCTTTAATGAAATAACGGCAGCTTGCCGTTTCCTAAAAAAAAAATCCAATAAAACAGCACAACAATCTTCACAAAATTCTAACGGGGACAAAAATCAACTTAAATTTAAACAAAATAGGCAACTTACAAATAGCAAAATCGAAATTTCATTTTGGAAAAATCACTTTGCAAAGTGCAAATTGTGGAAATTAAAATAAGAGAAAATTTCTTACATGACATTGAATATGGGTAAATATATAGCTCATTGTGAGGATGACAAGTGAGTCCAAACACGTAAGTAAGTGACATTTAATGTATATAAGGTATGTGAAAAGAATCAACAGCATATAAGGGATTCCACCTTGTAATAATACTAGCCGCGCAATTACACAAGTCACCTGCGTAGTTTCTTCTATTAATCAACGTTCGTCAGCTTCCCTGTCCTCTTATCTGATGAGAGAGCCGGCATCGATCATAGATCTAGCTAATTTGCATCAACGGTGTGGGTGCTTCAGAAAATGCATATACTAGACCAGAGTTTGACATGTGACATGACATAGCTCAGAGATCAGATTTTAACTGCATGAGGTGCACCTCACATAGATCCTCCGGAGCAACGGACGGTACCTGATTGTTTCGACTCTATTATATAGGCACGCACTTGTCCATTTATTAGTTCAGCATCAGTACTGCAACAAGTGCTCTTTTCTCTTCGTCTTCCCGATTTGCTTTCGTTATTTTAGAACCTCCCCTCGCTTAATTTCGCTTAATTGAATGAAAGAGGCAAATCTTTTGCCCCCGGTTTCAAAAAAAAAAAAAAAGAGTACTGAAAAAAAAAGAGTACTGCAACAAGTACAGATCCTATCGACTTGGCCGCATCATTACATAGCTAAAGAGCATGCATGGCTCTAGAGATAGCTGGAACAACCTGACCAAAACTTCTACGATATGATCCCCACAGTACATGTACAGTTGAGTCGTCCATGCTATATACATAAAGTAGAATTGTACATCAAGTGATTAATCCCTAAATCACCATTTCCCCAGCCAATTGATTAATACACCAAAGCATACGACTCCGATTAACAGTGATTAACCGCGGACTTACATGTAAACCCCCGTGCCTACACAAAAAATTAAACCCTGCACAGCTAGCTCGTACGCGCGCAACGCTGAGCTGCCTACGGCTACGCATGCACCGTGCGTGCGCGTCTCACTTCTGAGACGCCGCGCCGGCGCCGCGCCCCATGTACGACGTGATCGCCGCCGCCAGCGCCGACTGGAAGCTCGGGTCTGACGTGATCGCCTTCGCGATCGTGTCCGTCACCGCCGGCGCCACGGCGCCACGGCCGCCGCTCGCCCTCTGCAGCTGGTACGACTGGCCGTACAGCTGCTCTGGCCTCGCCATTCCCAGGCCGAAATGCCCCATCGCCGGCGTCTGGCTCTTGGCGTAGTACGGCTGCCCCCCGCCATACGCCAGGTACCCGCTGCTCCACGCCGCCGGCAGCGCCTTGGACTCGTACCCCGCGGCGGCCGCGGCGTAGGGCGACGGGTGCAGGAGGGAGGAGTGCGGGGCGGTGAGGTCGAGCGTGACGGTGGGGAAGGACGTGGCGGTGGAGATGGTGGTCGGGCCGAGGAGCTCAGCGCCGGCCGACGTGAGCGGGAGGTGGCCGTGGGACGAGGAAGTAGGGCCGGCCATGAGCATGGACGCCGCGGCAGAGGTGGTGGACGCCATGGCGACGGCGGCCGGCGGGAGGGGGTGGCTGTGCGTGCCCTCGTACGTCGTGATCAGGATCGACATGTCGTCCGCGCATCTCTGCACCTGATGGTCGAGGAAGCGAGAAGAAAACTAATTATTCGAGTTCACAATACGAGTGATCATGCATGCACGTACGAAGGTACGGAGTATTATGCTATAGCCTATACGTATACGCGTATATGTACGTACCTGCTTCCTGACCGGGCAGGAGGGTGCAACGGTGCACCGGTAGTAGGCGCGCGGGCAGGGGTTCCCCTTGGAGATCTTCTGCCCGTACTTCCTCCATTGGCACCCATCGTTCATCTGATCAACAAATTCAAAATAATTAGCTTAATATTTAGAGATCAAATTATGAAATTGAAGCAAATATAATTTGATTTGTATTTGCAGCTAATTATCTTGTACATATGACATGTATACGTGTACGGTACACGCAGATGTACGTACCGTGGGCGTGTCGCATTTCACCCTGACGGAAACCCTAGCCTTCTTGGCCTGCTGCTGCAGCACCTCGTCGTCAGCTCCGTCGCCGGCGTTGCCGCCGCTAGAGCTCTTGCACGCTTTTGTCGGCAGGCGCGCGGCGGCCTGGTCGGGCTCGGCGGGGTCGCCCGCGCAGCTGTCGGAGCTCAGGTTCAGCACTGGCGCCAACGGCTGGCTGGCTTGCCCGTCGTCGTTGGACTTTGATGGACAGCCGCCGCCGCGCGCGCAGCTGTCGGAGCTCAGGTTCAGCACTGGCGCCAACGGCTGGCTGGCCTGCCTGTCGTCGTTGGACTTTGACGGACAGCCGCCGCCGCGCGCGCAGCTCAGCCCGAGGGACAGCTGCTGCCCCTCGTGGTCGGTCTCGGCGCCGGAAGACGACGACGCCGACCTCTCGTGGCTCTTCCGGCGGGTGCTGCCGTTGGGCCTCGTGCCGAGGCTCAGGGAGACGAGGTCGTCGGGGTCGGCGGCGGCGGCGGCGGGAGGAGGCATAACGTCGGCCACCGGAGTGGAGAGCTTGTCGGGTGCTTGCTCTTTGACCTTGACGACGTCGAGGAAGTGCATCTGGAGCGACTGGTAGTCCCTGACGATGTGGGAGAGCAGCGTCTTGAGGCGCTCGTTCTCCTCCCTCACTTCGCCCATCTCCGCCTTGGTCGCCTCTAGCTTGTCATCCTGCACATGCAGGAGAATCAGATGAGAATTAGATATTGATCCATACACATGAGCCTAGCTATTGGTTGTGCAATTGATTCGATCTTTTCTTCTAATAATTATAAAGGGTTCATGTCCTAAGTAACTTGTGTTGATTTGATATTCATAAGTTGTTTGATGGGATGATAAATTACTAAATAATTACCAACTTTTCATCTATCAGAACCATTCGGGGACTGGGTAATAGATGACCGATCAGTTAGAGTTAGAGTATGTACCTTCTTGATGATCGGATCTCTTTGCGTTGATGGGAAACTTTCGAAGACTATTGGAGGTGCGCTTCCTATCTGTCGCCAAACAATTAAGCTAGGTGCTAGGTTCATCTCTCAATAAGAACATATATATACTCAACTATTCATTAATTTTTGGCAAGCTAGATAGCCCCTCTATTCATGATGCATGGGTTGACAAGAACATAACTTCAACTACGGAGATAATTAAACAAGACAAGTTAGATATGGAAGAACAAGAACAGATCATACCACCACGATCTCCGTCTTGGCGTCGACCTTCTCCTCCTCTTTCACCGGCGGCCTTTCGACGGCGACCTCCATTGCAACGGCGGCAATCAAGCTCGAGCACAAGCTAGCTAGATCAATCAGCCACAAGATGGCCTAATCCCAGCTACACTATTGAGCCTCCCTAGAGCTAGCTTATGCTTTCAGCAAGTAATGCCTTGTCCTTGCGGTACCTTGCCCTCCTTATAAAGAAGGAAGCTAGCTAAGGCCAAGCCTGCATTTTCTGACTCGCGCGGATTAAATTAAACAAATGCTGCGTACAAAATCTCAATCCCAGTTCGCTTAGCTTATCACGGTTCGGTCCATACGAGCGTATCAAAAATATCAAACCAGCTAGCCTCACGGGCAGCAGCAAGTGAGGTAAGCAAGCAGCTAAGCTGAGCGCTGTTACTGCAGTGTGTGTACTTGAGTCCGACTAGAAATAACAGAAGTTTACTGTAGTAATTTTATTATATTCTTTGCCGCTGTGGCGTCACGCTCAATCTGAAACATTTATTTTGGATCATATGATAAAACAATATCCTAATACATATCACTATACTCCTTTGCCCAATATAAGTTTCCATGTTATAATGCTCGTCAGTCGTCGCCATGGTCGTCCTCGCCGCAACATGTCCTACATAATGTCGCTGCCGCCGTGTGTACGCGCGTCTGCGCCTGATCCATCGGTCCACTCCGGTGACTGATGGTCCGATCGCCGTACCGGGACGCCGCCGATCCAGCCATGCATCGAGAGCAGCATGCATTGCACGCGCCCTTGATAGGGAAGGCTCTGACTTCTAGATCTGACAGGATGCGTTCTTGACAACCGTATGTACGCAGCGTAAGCGTCAGCATATTTCTTTAGGCCGTCTTGTTGACTTTTGTACGGCCTGTGTAACCAATTTGTAGAAGCAACTGAATTGTTCAGCACATATCGATCCATTCTGAACTCTGAAACACATCGGTTTCACTGCTACGTACTGACGTCTGCGTTCATAATTTAACCGGTTAACAGCAAAAAATTGATTGATCCGTCATGAGATGTAGATAGTGTGGAACAATTCATTCACCACATTCACACCTGTTCTTCCATTAATTCTCTGGAGTACTACTTGTACTAGTACTAATCAGTAGTAGTAGTATTTCTTACAGGGTTAAGTTTATACAGTACATAGTACTGCGTGTACATGCATTCATGTTCTGTAGAGTCGTTGATGCACAGTACCATTTATGCGAGGTCATGTGCGGAATTAGAGGAAGCTGGAAGACCGGGAATAAAAATACGGCATGTGAGATGGCGATCGATTCCAAGCTAGTCTAAGTCAGTCTGCATTAAATAGCTAGCTAGGAGAGGACACGCGATCGATCCGACCACCGGCTTCTGGTGCGGCGAGTGTGACAGTTCGCTGCTGCGATCCAATCGGCTTTAAGTGGCCCTTAAGCTAGCCTCCAATTAAGATCATAAGCATTTGCAAATTACGATGTGATGAAACGGAATGGTTGGCCCAGCGAAGCCCGTTGAAACTGTTGCACTGCAGTAGTAGTACGCACAGATCGGCTTGATCGCCCTCAATTAATCCGTTTTTAATCAGCATCATGGAGAGGGTGACCTCACCTGATCACACTGGCTGGCCCTTGATTAGTTTGCAGTCCGTCTTGAGCACGATGATTAACCAAGAAACTGGCCCTGCTCGTGTTCCCATGAGTTCCTACACGACTACGCCCGGTGACGGTGGGGAAAACGAGATTCGCACCGATCCTCCGGTGTTGCTTGGTTAATTTTCACCCCTGGACTGCCCGGTTAAAAAAAATCAATGGACGAAGGTTGGTGACGAGTGGAAAAATCTCTTCTGTTTCAGTTGTGTGCCTGTCTTAATACCGTACGTCCATCCATTTTCTGCGTAACTTAAGGGACTATATATATATTCAGAGATTTAGTCCGAGGAGGAATCACCCATGGTACATGTGTAGAGGTGTGTCATGCAAGAGTGTCATTTCTAACAATGAACACAAGTTGGGTTTAAAAATACAGGAGTAGAGGAAATGGTGCCGAATAAGATAAAAGCACATGGAGGGTTTGGTGATGGACTTAGTTCGAGTAAACTGCATGATTAGTCAACGGATGCATCAAGGAGGCGTCTTTCCTACCTAATTCCTAAATATTTATTAATCATCTCCCAAATGAATACAGCTAAGAAACCAAAAGAAAAATCGAGAAGAGGGATGAGTCGATGAGAAGACCTTGTTGGATGATGCATCATGTGAGGACAAGCTTTTCAACGATTTGGTCAAAACTTTGGACCTAAAATGCGATCACAATTAAGATTTCCATCACATTATTCTTAAGGAAATACCTCATACTCCTTGGCCCAAGGAAACTGAGAGAAAACAAATGTTTTTGGCTCTTGTTCTCTTTAGGTGTTTGATGCTTGGAAGGCATTGCTACATCATTCTTCAGTGGATTTCAATATTTCCCCCCTTATTTTTGTGACGTCGCCGTTGGAAATTCAAACTCACGTTATCGACCATTCTTGTGAGTTTTCTAGCAGCTGTCAAATGCTGTTGGTAGTATTTTCATGGATTACTGAGTCCTGAGATGAAAACTGCAAAGTCGGAAGGAAGATCATTTTGGGAGGTCGCCTCGTCTTGCACATGGACCAGATCAAGAACTTGGCCTATGGGAACAATTCTAATCTAATTTAGCCACAAAAGGAATAGTATATATCTGAACTTTTTGCAGTTTGTGCATCAAAATACTCGAGGTCAACAATTTGTCAGAAGCTATGGAAATGTCAGATCATGGATCGGTCACACCAGGACTAAACCAGAGGACTAATGATGGACAAGTACAGTATAAAGAACTCAATTGTCACAGCTCATACACCCCAATAAGACTTGCTTGTCAGATTTACAAACAGTATTAGTAATTTTTCTCAGAAGACTTTGCAGTTACCTGACCAAGATCAAGACTAGAACAAGGATTACTGGAATCCATGTGAAAAATGAATCTTCAAAAGAACCAAAGTAGTAAAGTACATGAGCATTTATCATGTGATTTTTAGTACATATTTCACTTTCTGCATAGAAACTTGAGAGTTTAGCTTTTTATTGAAGACTGCTAGAAGAGATGACTATGACGGCCTGTTATAGAACGTGCGGTAAAATAGAACATAATCAAAAGAGCAGGAGACACGGGTTTAATGCGAAAAACTTTGCGGGAAAAATTACGGACGCACGCAGGCTGGATTCACTGTATGAGGAGAAATTACAAGCATAGAAAACTTTGAAGTATCTAACCGTGTGACTACAGGGGTGTATATACATATGCTAGGGAATAAGAGTTCCTTTTTTTTAGATAATGGAAGAGAATAAACTCTCCCGACCTCTGCATTAAGGAGGCACACAGCCCATATCCCTAACAGAGAAGAAAATTGAGTCAGAATTGGTTGCGCCACTCGACACTACGTCTGGCGCCAGTCGGCGCATGCGCCGCGTCTGGCACAGACACAATAACGAATTTGTATCATAATTTAACACGGCCAATGTTGTCAATGTGTAATCTTCAGAGCCATGTGTTTTTGGAATACCATACCGCAGCTAAGTCATAGTACTATTGAATATGGTGTTTGGTTGTCGTCGGTATAAAATCAGTCAGTGGTTCATCTCTCTAGTAAAAAAAAACTGAAAATGATGCATTAGTGCAATACTCCGTATATCTAAATGCAAATGTCAAAATCAAAATCTGAACACACATGTGCATCAGGCTGTTGAGCAACCCCTCATGGCACAAAATGAACCTTCGTTGGCACAGAAGATTTTATCAGAATATTTCTGGTGTGTAATGACAACACATTATGACCTCAATTTGGAAAACAAGAAGGACAAGCATAGTCAAGTTTGGATCACTTTGTTTAGTTAACCTAACGAGTAACGACACAAAACTTGGCAATTCATTTCTAGACTAAATGGCTTACATGGAAAGGACAAACCTGTGGATGCACCACACAATCAGGCTAGATTACCTTGTAAGAATTTTTTTAAAAAATAATATTATTTTTAAAGATATTTACAAAAATAAATAGTCGTTTAAAAAAAATTACAAAAATGTATCTCTGTCGCCAGTTCAACTGGCGACAAGAACCTATCACGATTCAATGGCGGCGAGGACCTGCCCCCGCCTCATCGCCGATTGAGGTATTTATCGCCATTGAATGGCGGCGAGAATGAATCGTCGTTCAATCGGCGGCAGGACCTATCGCCGATTGAAGCGGCGATTCATTCCCAACCCTAGTCGTTTTTATTTTCCTATTTCACTTAGGTAGTTTGTGATTTTCATAAATTTTAAACGATTTAAATCATTAGACTCGTAATAACATTTTATCATCATCGTATGTTATTCTACTACGGTTAATTTTTGGAGAATTTAGCGAGGACGTTTGAGGTATGAACGATTCGTAAAAAGGAAGATAAGTGATATTGTCATTCTTTCGGGAATTCATACACTCTGATATTACAGAACTTGCAGAAGAACGTCATAACACTTAACTAAAATGATAATTGACAACATTGATAATAATATTTTTGTCGTGGTCGCGACGTCAACGTCTCCCATGTGGACTGCCTCTAGTCGGGGCACCGGATGAGGTCCCCGTGGTGACGTCCGGAATGTCGATGCCTCCTTAGTCCTGAGTATTTCGCGTGGGGAATGTCTTGAAGGTGTGCCCAGACTCCCTGCAAATGGAGCACTTCTTCGTGCGACGTCCGGCTTCTGCCTCGTCCATATCGTTCTCGATGCGCGTCGCACTGCCGCCGCCAACCTTTCCTTGAGTCTACCAATGTCCGCGCCCGCATTAGTTGCTCCGGGATGGATGGCGGTGAAATGGCCAACAACGGCGTAACCATACATCTCTCCACTCCATGTTTGCATCACCGCCTCCTTGGTGAAATAGTGAGAGAGGTACTGACCGGGATGCTGCGCCACCATCGAACAGACGGCCATGACATGGGAGCAGGGCCTATGCAGAAGAAGGGGCTTGTTACAAGTGCATACGCAACTATCGCGGCGTAACGTGCACTCATGGGTGATCCTCTCGCGTTAGTCCCGCGACGCCTTTATCCTCGCACATTATCTCGGCGAAGCTCCTCGTGCCCATCTTGAATGCCGGTGCATCTCACCCTTCTTGCTCTTCTCCTCCATGTATGCGGTGATCATGGCGGAGTAGAGTACTCTGTCATTTGCCATGGTAAGTGACGCATTGCTGCATCTGTTAACAAAGTAGTTTGTGGTACCGCAGAGAATTGCCTCCACAATACCAACCAAAGGGAGGCACACGCGCGCGCGTATGACCCGATTGTAGACCTCGGCTAGGTTGGTTGTCATGATACCATATCGAGCACCACCCTGTCATGCAAAGGCGACCACTTCTCCTTAGGCTCGTGCTCAATCCAGTCTGAGAAGCATTTGACCTGTGCCCCTGTCTTCCTCGTGACACTAGGAGCGTCTGTGGGTAGCTGTGACAATGCTTGGGGGGCCTGGTCGGCGCTTGGGGCGGCCCTTCTCGATGCCTCCCTTCTGTGGGTTTGGGTCCGGTCGTCCAGAATCTTCCAGAGTGTGTCGAACTTACGCTGCTGGTTACGTTGCACAGCGCTGAACATGTTCATCAAGTCCTTGTTGCGGAACTGCTTATAGAAGTTTGCACCCAAGTGCCTCATGCACCACCTGCTCTGTAGATCCGGCCATGGAAGTGGAACGTTCTCTCCTCGCTGTAGCTGTGTTATTGCACACAGCAGGCCCGCGTGCTGGTCATGTATGAGGCATACGTTGGTACGGTCCTGCACAACAGAAATCCTCACATTCTTCAGGAACCACAGCCAGCTATCCGTGTTCTCGCTTTCAACGAAAGCGAATGCCACAGGAAGAACTTGATTGTTTCCATCCGTTGCTATTGCGGTCGAGATCCGCCCTTGTACCGCCATCGAGAATGTGCCATCGATACACAAGATTGGACGACAAAGGTCTTGGAATGCATTGATGCATGGACCAAACGCGAAGAATGCTCATTGTAGTACCCTCTTATTAGGCCACCGGATGCGTGGCGTCTTGAATGTCGACATGAGTGTCGGGATTCTGTCTTGTATGACTCGGAATTGCCGGGGAGGTTGTGGTAGGAATCCTCGAACGTCGAATCTTGATTCCAATGCCTTCGCTTTGCCCTCCAAGCCTTGGCATAGCTGATAGTGTACTGGAACCTTGCCTCAATGGCCCGAATGATGGATCGTGGCTCAAAATCTAGGTTATCCACGATCTCACCGTACATGAGATTGGCAATGAAGCCTGATGACAGGTTCCGGTGGGACTGCGCTGACTCAGCGACGACGCATGTGTGAGGGACCACTATGGAGCACTTCCAGTAGGTGTCCCACTTGGGCTGAAATACGTCCACGCGCCAAGGGCATCTCTCTATACCGCACTTCACGTCGTAGCATCTTGGGGTAGACTTGACGACAATGAATGTGCGTCGAACCGACAATGCCCAGAATTTGACCGCATCTTGCACGGCCTCCTTGCATTTGTACGTAGCTCCTAGTCTGACCTCGCTCTGGTCGTACTCCCATGGTACATGGGAGCCTTCGTTGACGACGAGGTTCTCGAACTGGTATGTGTTCCACTCGGATGGAACCGCCTGCTGGTCCGCATCATCGTCGTTATCAGAACCTTCATCTTCGGACAATGCCATGTAGTCTTGGTCTTCGAGCTCCATCATTTCCACTAGCTCTTGCAGCTCCTCCCCCTCGTCAGCAAGCCCACTAGCCTGTCTCACTGAATGAGGTAACTCGGCGTAGTCTTCATCGACGACATCCGCAACCTCTTGCCCTTCTGCCATTTTGTGCGCCCCGCTGGAGTCACCTAGTTCTTCCCCGGTGTCAGCAAGTCCTACTTGTTCTGACGCGGATGCTGGAGTGGGTTTAGCATACGCCTGAACCAGAAGGACCAATTTCCATCCCCTCTCCGTCGCCATGCGTACATACGACCGCCATGAATTTGTTCCCTTTAGTTGCACTAACTCCCAATACGTACTGCATCCGCCCGGGGCGAGGCACTCAATGTCGATCAGACATCACGGTCCACTTGGAACGTGTGGAACAACCACCGCATCACGGCGCCTATTGTACGTTGCTCGAGGTCTTGGTAGGCACGTCCGCGACTGAAAATAACTCAAATCAATTCCTCGGGACCTCCATAATAGTCCTCTACCGTAGTAAATTTTGAAATTGACGACGTCGGACATATTTGACGATCTTGCGGTGTGAAGAACATTTACACGATGAACTACATATATGCAACTAAATATCCCACCAAAAAAGTATGTAAAACGGACTTCACTACGTAACAGCACATCAAGAATCATGTAATCCGTTCTGTTAAGAAAATTACCCGAGGGGTGGGCAACTGGACGAACAGCGCTTCGCTAGCTTTTCTCCTCCTCCTCTCTGTTGTGTCCTTCTATTTTTTGTTGAGTAAGACTGAGTTCTGTGTGGAATTTCGACGGTTGCAAGATGGTTTTGTAGAGGTCAGGGCTTGTCGCCAGTTTAATCGGCGATACCTTCCTGTCGCCAGTTGAACTAGCGATACATAGGTGAACCAGCAACTAGCGGTTCAACTGGTGACAGGGATTAATTTATGCAACTTGTTGCGCTGACTATTTGTTGTTGTGCATTGTTGGAAGATTTTTTGGAGGACGATTGAGGGATTAATGATTCGTATGTACCAAGGTAGGTGATATTACAATGCGTTCGGGAATCTCTGCACAACTCCGTTGGAGAACTTTGGGGAAATGACGCAACGATAACCACACGATATTTCATCCGACAAGGGGATTACATGGCACGCAGGACAACGAATCGAGGACGGTACACGCATGCCTTTAGGGAAATTGAAATACATGGGACATGTGGAGGAATAGGTAGAACTCTCGAGTCGAACGTGGCCATTTACCCTTGCGGGCCAGCTCGGCGTTGTACTCCTCGCCTTGCGCCTTGGCTCTCGCCGCAATGGCCCTCTTTCGCTCCCTCTCGGCCTCCCGTCGCCTCGCATGCTCACGCTCCTGCTCCTCGCGCTGCCTGTTCCGCCTACCTTGCTCGGCCTGCTCGGCTTTCAACTCTTTGAGGCGCCTTTCACGGGTCTCGATGTGCTCCCTGGCCCAGCTCTTCCGTCTCAGCAACGACCACATGTCGTAGGGGTGGATCTTGTCGTCGATCCACTACCGGAAGTCGTATAGTGGTGGCGGAGACTGCGGTGGGTAAAGAGAGTTCGTTACCCCGTTGTCCGGAATAAAAAAAAACATTGTACCATGAAATACGGTTTCATTACCGGATGCCTGTTGTTGCAGTCAACGGCGTAGTTTGGGCAGCACCAATAGCGTTGTCCAATGGTCCACTCATCGGTTGATTTGACGCACTTGCAGGCGTCCCTACACCAAAGATAGGGGTGCCACCTATCGGGGTCCTTCGAGGGTTCGCGAGCATAGGAGGGGGTCGCGGTGGACCCTAATCGTTGGGCGTACTACGAGGCGGCTTCCTCGCATCCACGATTCGGAAAAGTTTGGTGTGTGAAAGGCTCCTGACTAGCGGCATGATAGCGAGCGGTGGTCTCATGGGGAGACACCCAGTCCTTTAAAAGCTTGCGGATTTTCTCCCATTCCTTCTCCTTGTTCATGTTTTTTACTTGGTGATGCTGTTGTGGACTAGTTGGACGAGTTACGCTGTATTTATAGCTAGAGCGGACGGAGCCGTTGCCGGGGCTCTCGTCTTGGTAAGTCGTCCAGAAAAGCTAGCCCGTGTGGTCACATCGTCCTGAAAAGCTAGGCCGTGTGGTCACATCGTCCTGAAAAGCTGCCTACTCTGGTGTCATCGTCCTGAAAAGCTAGGCCGTGTGGTCACATCGTCTTGAAAAGCTGCCTACTCTGGTGCCATCGTCATGAAAAGCTAGCCCGTGTGGTCACATCATCCTGAAAAGCTAGGCTGTGTGGTCACGTCGTCCTGAAAAGCTGCCTACTCTGGTGCCATCGTTTTGAAAAGTCGACCCGCCCGTCACGAGTCTGAAAAGTCGCTCCGCCTTGTAGCATCGCCTAAAAAGGTAGCCCGTGTTGTCGCGATCGCCAAGAAACCTAGCTCGCTTTGTCACGTCGTTAATAACGTTGGATCGTCAAAGAAAGCGGACATATTACTCATATTCAAAAGTTGTCATAACAACGATTGGCATAATGAAAAAATTACATAAAGGGAAATCTAATGGCGCCCTCTAGGTCGCACCGCGTGTCGCCCGGCCTTTGCCGTCGTTGCATCGAGTACGCCGAGGTCGCCGCTGCGACTACCGACCCACGCGAGTAGCCCGCGGTGGTGTAGCGGGTGCTCTGCGTCGGTGATCTGCGTCGTCTGGGTCTGCGTCGGCTGAGTCTGCGTCGCCTGGGTCGAACTCGGCGCACCGTACAGCTGAGAAGCCTCCAAAGAGAACTGCGTGTCACGCGGATCCCTGAAGAAGTCCTCGATGGGTGCCGATAGGTCTGCATCATCGGCCGAGAATGCATCGTCCTCCCAAGCCGTTCCTGCGAAGAATTAGGTTACAAACATAGTCATGACTAAAAGTATGTTACGCAAGCAAACAGAACTTACCTGTTGGCCCAAAGATGTGCTTGGACGACGCGGCATAGTCCTGGCCCGCGTACGGGTGGAGCTGAGGACCTGTCACAGAAGATCGTCGTTACAAACTTATGACGTTCGAAATGAAATGAAGAAGCGATGTCAGCGTGTCGAACTCACCTCCCACATGTCCGGAGGTGCTCCCCCCACCCTACCACGCCGACGAGCTCGCCACGTGCGGAGCAGGAGGCTATGTCTTACCACCTCGGCTGACCCCTCATCCTCGGACTGCTCGGTCCACCCGGTCGGTCGGCGTGCGACCAGTCGCGGTCCGCACTCTGCGATCGCCGCCTCCCGATCTGTCGCAGAGCCCTCGATCTCCCGACATTGCCATGTCTTTGCGCGAGTCTACCATCTGGACGACCTCCCGGTGAAGATCCACCTGCACAGGTAATCAACAAGTTGTACACGTAAGTATGTCAAATTAAATATGAAATATGTAATATTGAGTACATACGTTGCGGTGGAAAGCGGAGTCCGGCTGGGTGGGGTACGTGTCCGACGTCGCGGCCACATGTTGAGCGGTCGACCACGACCGGACGCAACGGAGCCTCGCCCGAGTGAGTACCACTCCATGTAGTGCTCGTGACGTCTCGGGTCGTGAGGCCTCATCCCCAACCTCGACGAGGGTCTCGTGCGCGGCACTCCAACCGCTCCACCCAAGGGCCATCTGTCCGACTCAGGACATCGTGCACGAACTCCTTCCTAGTGTACTGTGGACGGCAAGAAAAATATTTGGTTGCGATGTAACACATATTGTACGGACGTAAAAGTCAATAGTGAACTTACGCGTGTCGTGCGCGAGCACCGCCTCCCCAAGAAGTGGGACCTCTGTCGTAGACCAAAGCGGCGCATGACCCATCAGATCCGTACTCCTCCATGAAGATGTCGTGCACCAAGGCACTCCGCGTGTACCAGTATAGGTAGTCTCGTGCACAAAGACCGGCTGCATCGTTGGGCGCGCGCGATCACCTTATCGCCATCAGACGGGTCGGATGACGCGGTCATCGGTCAGCTGATCGAACATCGCAACGTACTCCGGGTAGGAGCCCTACGAGGTGATCGGCGTGAAGGTGACCTGTGCAATACAATACTGCAAACTAAGCACAGGAAAATAATGATTGCAAAATGAAAATAATAAATGATTACGAAACTAACCCGTCGGCGGCACCACAAAGTGCCCATGGTCGGCCGGTCCAGTCGTCTGCGGGACGCATAAGCCGCCCCCGTCTGACGTCAAGTCCACGTGGTCGTCCGATCCGAAACGCCCAACGACCATAGCTGCAGAGGAGCGGGCATCCCGAGAGGATGGGCCGCCACGCCAACGCCGCACGCGCCGCACAATGCGCGATGACGTCGCGCGACAAAGACGGCCGGACCCCACGCGTCTCGCGGGATCCGCTCGATCGGTGACTCCGCCACCACGCGCGTCACGGATGTAGTGCTGTCCGCACGCCGCCGCCGTGGGAGCTCGGGAACATCACCCACCCGAACAACCACAGCAGGTAGGCCTCCAAGTGCCTCGTAACAGCGACGGGCCCTGCGTCCTCAGCCATACGCTCGGGCTGCAAGAAGACACGTAAACGTCAGCAGGGTTCACAAACGAATTGTTACGAGAGAAAAATAGTTAGGAAAACACTTACGTAGAATTGGCAGATCCACTTCAGCGTGGGCCCGTGCGGGCTGCTGAACTCCACCTACGCGCTGTCTGGCGGCAGGATATCGCGGAATCTGGCTAGGAGGTCCGTGCGCCACGTGGCGGGGACGTCGTGCGCCACCATCGGAGCGCCTGCGCAGGGCAACCCAGTCAGGTAGCTCACATCCTGCAGCGTCGGCGTCATCTCCCCGCACGGGAGATGGAACGTATGGGTCTCTGGCCTCCAGCGGTCAACCAACGCCGTCAGGAGGGCCCGGTCGTATGGAAACCGCCTAGACGTACGACCGGCACGGTGGTCCTGGTTGTCCTCCGACGTCGCCTCCACCATCCTCCACGGAGGCCTGCCACTCTCAACCTGCGTCGAAACGATTAAGAACAAATATGAGTCAACACTACATAAACAGACCGCGATTGAGTGCATCAAGGTCAGAACTTCACGTACCTCGGAATCCAGTCTCGGTGCAGCCTCCATGCCCGATGGGGTGTGAGTGGCGAACGCCCCAAGCTCTATCGGCGCCTCGCCCTCCGGAGGGAGCACGGTACTGAGGCGGCTACGGTGACGCTGGTCAATCACTGGGTCAAGCAACTCGTCACGACTCGCGTCGCCATACACGAAAATAGAAGAGAGAAAGTTCATATTTTTTTCATGCATCTTTACATAGCCTATGTAGCAACTACGAATTTTCTTTACAAATGTAATACATGTCATGCTACTTTTCTAGTTAAACGGTGTTTTCGGCACTAACAAGATATTGACCGCGCACTAACACAACTAATAACAGCGTACTAACAAAATAATAACTGCGTACAAATATTCTCATTATTTTTTAGACCTACACAGCTACTCCGTGTTTTTCTCACAATTCAAAAATGTATCGTGCATTAATTATGTTACTACAGCGGTCAACCAGCGCCATACTCAATTCTATGTCGCTATTGTCGCAATTCTATGTCCAATTCAAAATATGTACTACACAGTTCGACTACATTTATGTAACCTACTCGATTCTATGTCGCTATTGTCGCATTTCTATGTCGCTACACAACTCAAAATATGTACTGCACAGTTCGACTAAATTTATGTGACCTACTCAATTCTATGTCGCTATAGTCGCAATTCTATATCGCCACACAACTCAAAATATGTACTACAAAGTTCGACTACATGTATCTAACCTACTCAATTCTATGTCGCTATTGTCGTTTGCTAACCTACAAGGTTTGGACGCAACATACACAGTTTCAGAAAAATTTACCTGCAACACAAGATGATCGATCGAAACTGATGCTCTATCAATCTCTCTCCACCGCGATTTAACCGGCGGGGCTTGCTGCAATTTCTTCTCTCCTCTCCAACTCTCTCTTGTTTTTTCTCGAATTAAAATGAATTCGGATTGATTTTTCGGGATTTTATAGTTCGCATACATGTCGCGATTCAAGCGGCGGCAGAACTCGTCGCCGATTCAATCGGCGATAGCTACCTATCGCCAGTTCAAATGGTGACAGAAATCGCCATCTTCCTCGCCGCGATTGAAGCGACGATAGGTAGCCGCCCGGCCATGAGTAGCGACAGTTCCACATCGCCGCTTGAATCGACGATAGGTTCTCGCCGCCGATTGAATCGCGAGCGAGCTTGAATCGCGGCGGCGGGACACATTTTTGTAATTTTTTTAAACGACTATTTATTTTTGTAAATATCTTTAAAAATAATAATATTTTTTTAAAAAATCTACCTTCTAATGCTAGTTAAATAGGATGCCGATGGTGCGTTGTGGCTTATATCATACAGTGGGCTGGCTGTAATTAACTGAGTTGTTAGCAAATTAGTTAGGAGATGATGTTGATAGTAGCTTACTTGTTATTCATTACATAACAACAACTGTACATGAATGCAGACAATTGTTTGACCTAGTTGTTGATCTATCAATATGAAGTAAACCTAAACAAAGGACTAGGTGACTCACTATTCTTCCTTGAAATGATTCAGACAAATAAAGCAGCAATTGTGAATTGTTAATAGCTCAAGATACAGATGAAATGTTAACTTCTATTGAATTCTAAAAAAAAAAATATGTAAATTTCTGTTGACTTTTTCTGGATCAGTGCATGAATTTGATGAAAATAACATCTAGTGTATGTTAATATAACATGTTAGGTAAAAGCAATGACAGGACAGCAGACACATGTAAAAGTAGGTAAGCTCAGAATTCTAACGTCTGAATTACCGATCTGAGTTTCAGTGAAATAAATTTTATCCAAGTTGCAGATTCATCCCTGCGTGCCAATTCTCTAAGATAGCATATACTATTCTCTTGCAGCATTGACCTCACTCCATTATCTTTCTCTTAGTGCCATGATCCATCAGTTGTTAATTCACTAGGGCTCATATATTACCCTTGTAATCATCATTTAGCGATAACAGCGGGAATGAGCTAAGAGATAAGGTTGCATTAGTCAGTTTCCAGGAAATGGCCAGCTCAACTTGTTTCTGCCTTTCTGCAGCACACAAGGATGACGCAAGCCGTCCTTTTGTTCTCACTTAGTTAACAATGACTTCCTAAAAGTGCTGTGATAAGGCATATTTGGCAGCGCTCCATAAAAATTTAGAAGTACTGAACTTTCTGTCTTTTTTTTTCTTGGGAGAATCAGATTGAGCTTTGCTTGCCATTTTCAAAAAAGAGTATACTCTCTCCCAAAATTCGAGATACTACCTTTATATTCTTTCAGCATAAAGCACAGTGCAGATACTAAAGCACTTCCATTCTCTGATGAAATAGGAAATGATAGTGCTCTCAAATTATTCTTTTGGTAGGAAGAAAATGTCGAATATTTCAAAGGAAATAGGAACTAAACTCTGCCCATGAAAAGTAATTTGAGAGCTGGAATATTTCCCCGCAAAAAGAAGAAGAAGAACAGAACTTTGCCTCTCAAAAGTAATGTGCAAACCCCCCCCCCCCCCCAAAATACAGATCAATAACCCACTCATCAGATGGTTTATTCTCAAGTCTATTTGGAAAGCATGGGAAAATGACAGCTTGTCGGCATCTGAGATGGTACTGCTTAAGTAACTATGATACAAAGTAAACCCAAGACTTTCTCATGCCAATCAACTTCACCGACTACTTAACAATTTGTTGTATATAAATGCAGAAGAAAAGAACATTACTAATTCAAATGTCAACTGCTTACACTAGGTGCAAGATGATAAGTATTGGAGAGTAGCACAATGGATGATTTTTGTATTACTTGTGTTAGGTTATTTACACACCCACACATGGGCTACATGGTCCAACCATATACAATAGACTAGCTACTCTGTATTACAAGGATATATACATCAACACCCCCATCAAACTCAAGGTGGATAAAAACATTGAGTTTGAGTAGATGAAGACGATGATACTCACGAGTCTGTGTCTTAGTGAAGAAATCTACCACCTGAAGCTTTGAAGGCACATACTGAAAGATAATGATGTTGCTCTGACAATGTAAGCGTGTGAATAAGGCATCAACACCAATATGCTTAGTTAGCTCATGCTTCACATGATCATTGGCTATCTGAATGGCTCCAGTATTGTCACACAAGAAAGACGTAGGAGCATCATAAGGAACACCAAGATCAGCCAACGACCAACGCAACTAGATAATCTCTACAGTAGTAGTGGCGAGAGCACGAAGCTTGGCCATAGCACTAGAACGTGAGACTGTATTCTATTTCTTGGACTTCCATGCAACAAGAGAGGACCCAAGAAAGATGTAATAGCCAGTGATAGATCGTCGATCAATAGGATCACTCGCCCAAGTGGAGTCAGCGTAAGTACGGAGCTGAAGCTAACTCGAAGATGAATAGAATAGGCGGCGAGTTATAGTGCCCCTTAAGTAGCGCAACATACGAAGCAGGTAGCCATAATGAACTGAGGTAGGAACAATGACAAACTGGCTAAGACTGTGAACAACATGAGCAATATCTGGCCTGGTGACAGTGAGATAGACGAGACTGCCAACAATGTGACGATACCTGGATGGATCATCAAGAGGAGTACCATCTGTGGAGCAAAGCTAGACATGTAGCTCCATGGGAGTGGTGGCTGTCCTAGTTTAAGTGAGACCTCACCGATGAGATCCTTAATATAACGATGCTGAGAAAGATAATAACCATCAGCTATGGATGTGACCTCAATCCCCAGGAAGTAGCTGAGTGGCCCCAAATCAAACATCATAAACTGCTCAACGAGTTTCTTTTTCACAAAGGCAAATATACTCCATATCATCCCCTGCAGTCATCATGTCATCCACATATAGCAAGAGAAGAGTGTGGCCACGCTCATATGTGTGAAATGAACAAAGCAGTATCATGGTCACTAGGATCGAAACCAGCAACACAAATCACAAAACTGAACCGCTCAAACCAAGCACGAGGGGCCTACTTGAGACCATAAAGTGCACGATGAAGTCGACAGACATACCCTAGTGGAGCCTCCACACCAAGAGGTGGCTGCATGTATACCTCATGAAGATCACCACGAAGGAAAGCATTCTTAGCATCCATTTGTGAGATAGTCTAGGAACGAGTCGCAACGACTGCAATCAATGTCCGAATAGTAGTCATATGAGCCGTAGGAGCAAATGTCTCAATTCTCATCATAATCACGACCCTAGATCTGTTGAAAACCACGAGCAACCAGACGTGCCTTATAGCATTCTACTAAACCATCAGACTTGGTCTTTACCTTATAAACGCACTTGCAAGTGATAGGTACAGCCTGGGAAGGTAGGGGAACAAGCTCCCGGGTCCCAGTGCACTCTAAGGCTACAAGCTCCTCAGACATAGTTGATTGCCATTCAGGAATAACTGTTGCCTCCTGATAAGTACAAGGCTCCTGGATAGCTCGAACAATAGCAAAACCATATCGATTAGGAGCAAAAATGATAGTATGATCACGTAAAGCATACCTCTGTGCTACCGGTTGTGGATCATCAACATAAACCTCAATGGCATTGGCCGGAGTGTCAGAAGGAGCGGGGACAGGAGTGACAATTGGAGGCTGGGAGAGACAACTATAGTGGAGAGGATAAGGAGGAATAGTGAAAACCAAACACATGGAGATAGTCGAGAGACAACTATCGTCACATTGCTCCGCAAGGTGGAAGATGCAAAAGGTGGAGAAGGTGACTCTGTAGCTGGAGAAGGAACGAGAGGAAGATAGAAAAGGGGAGAGAGACTATGTGAGAGAGGAGGACGAGGTGGTGGAAGAGTGGAAGAAAGGTCGATCCACAACAAAGGTGACATCACGAGAGATGCGAACATGACGAGCAGAGGGATCATAGCACTGATATCCCTTATGCTCAAGACTATATCCAAGGAAGACACACTCAACTGACTGAGAAGTCAGCTTAATGCGCTCAAGTGGTAGAAGAAGAACATAGCAGGTGCAACCAAACACACGGAGATAGTCATAACCAGAAGGGAAACCAAACAAGACCTCTACAGGACACTTCCCCTCAAGACGAGAGGAAGGCTGGAGGTTGATGAGATAGACAGCAGTGGACACGGCCTCAGCCCGGAAATGTGAAGGAACAAAGGAAGCAATGGGGAGGGTACAAGCAGTCTCAATGATGTGACGGTGCTTGCGCTCAGCTACAATGTTCTGAGCATGAGTACCAGGACAAGAGAGCTAGGGAAGAGTACCCTCGGAATCAAGAAACTAACAAAAAGCTGTGGAGATGTACCCCCCCCCCCCCTGAGTTAGAACGAAAAACACGAATAGCAATGGAAAAAATGAGTATGAACCATCCGAGCAAAAAACTGATAAATAGATAATAACTGAGAGTGATGCCTCATGAAATAGATCCATACATAACGAGAGTGATCGTCGATGAAAATACATAGTAATGATGAGCACCCTTAGAAGCAAAATGGGATGGTCCCCAAATATCATAATGAACAAGATCAAAAGGACGAATCGACCAAGATGTACTAGAAGCATATGGGAGTTGTAGCTGCTTGCTAGGATTACAACCCGTATAGTGCATAGCAATGTCTATAGAGACTCTACCAAGGACACCCTGACCTAATAAAGTAGATAGACGCGAGCCACATAGATGACCCAAACGATGGTGGTAGAAGCAGATCCGGCAGCAAATCCAGCTGGAATTGCAGGAGATGATTAAGGAAGACTCAGGTGATCCATCACATAGAGGCCTCGAGCTCCTCTATGGCTACGGCCAATACCAATGAGAGCCCTGGTCAAAACATGAAAAATCATCAAAACCAACAAAGTAGTTCATATCGGTAAGCTGACCAACAGACATGAGACTCATAGATAACTGAGGAACAAGAAAGACATCAGGAAGAGTAAACTGACGAATAGAGAGAATGCCTTGATGAGTAGCCAAACAAGATGTGTCATCGATTGTCTGAATACAAACACCCTCTGTGACGGGCTTACATGCCACCAATTGGGTACCATCATATGTCATATGAAAAGAGGCGCCTGAATCCAAAACCCAAGTACCTGAGGTTGACTGTGGTGCAGTAGACCCACCAGGAGATCCCAATAGACACTGAGCTGGAACTGATCCTGAAGTACTAGTAGTAGAGATAACCGTAGCAGAAGTCGTGTGGGCACCGGTAGAAGGAGGACCAGAGGTACGATGAACTCTCCCAACAACACGCTTGGCTCGATAGGCAGCTAGTAACTCAGGATGGAATCTGAAGCAGCGATCAGTATTGTGTCCAATCCGCGAGCAATGGGGGGATACAATCTCACCAGAGGAAATTGCAGTTGTGGGAGGTGGAGCAACCAGTGGATCATGCTGATGAGGAGCTGCCAAAACAGTGTAGGTGAGACTCACAGAAGATGCGGCCAGTGAGCGAAGTCGAGTCTTCTCAACAAGCAGTGTAGCAAACGCCTCTATCATGGTGGGAAGAGATGTCTAACCAAGCAGCAAAGAACGAGCAAACTCAAACTTGGACCAAAGACGCATCACAAAAGCAAACATGAGACACTGCTGCTCATAGCAACACAGCAAGGAACCAAGTGCCTCACTGGTCTGCTGGTATCGCTGCTGCAAGTACTCTCACATCTCCTTGGCAGAGGACATATCGATGAATGATGCTCGAATGGGAACCTCTGCACTCATGCAAAGAGCGCCCATCAAACGATTATCTGCAACCTGCCAAGCACGGGATCCTACAAGATCAATCTCATGGAGTGGCCAGCGATCCTCGGTGTGATGTGAAATAAGTCCAATCGATCAAAGCAGCATACGAACTGAAGAGGCCCAATCTTGGTAATTTTGGCCATTAAGCTTGATGTCGGACGCCAAGAGAACACCACCACCAAGGAACGGGTCAAACGTCACCATGAGTACCAAGTCTACTGCTCAGCCCAAGATACCAACAAGCTTGAGAACAGAGTAGTCAGGAAGAGCGAGCGTCGGGAGCAGAGCACAAGGTAGAGAGAGCAGGCGTCGGTGGCAGCAGCCGAAGCAGAGTAAGAGGCAGAGCAGTGACGGCGGTGGCCCAAAGCAGTCAAAATCGAGGCCGGCGGTGACACAACCACAGGAGGCAGAGCAGCGGCAGTCGAGAACAGGCGTCGATGGCGGAAGCCCAGAGCAGCCGAAGCAGAGCAGGAGGCAGAGCGGCGGCGACGGCCCAGAGCAGCTGAAATTGAGGCCAGTGGCGAGCGGAGAGGATGGCGACGACAGGCGACATGAAGGATGGTAGGAGGCAAAGAAGATGCCAAGACCCAACAGGTGGCGACGGCTGAAGCACACCAACCTAGTCCTAACGACGGCAGACGTGAAGGAGTGAACCACGGAGAGGGAGAGGAGTAGTACACCAGTGATGGCTCGCCGTAGATTCACTGGTGAAGGTGAGGGTGGCGGTGGCCAGACTAGGTCCAGGCCCTAACCCTAACCCTAGGCTCTAATACCATGATAGGGTTTGTTTGGGAACTCCAATCCCAGCTGGGATCTGTCAATTCCCAGGGATGGGAACCCACGGGGTAAATTTCCCTGGGCCAGCCAAAGTGTCTGTTTGGATGCCCAAGAGACGGGGATTTCCTGCCCCAATCCACGTGTTTCCACCGGGAAACAATCCTCGACGTCCCACGTCGGGAAAGCTCTCCCGTCGCGTCGCCTCTCCTTGCACGCACCCCACCTCCGCCTCGCGACGCCCCCTTCGACCGCGACCACCTCCGCCTGGCTCGACAGCCTCGACCTGACGCCCCCAACTCGCGCCGCCGCTTGCCGAAGCCCCCTTCCCGACGCCCCAAGACCGAGCCACCGCCCCCAACTCGCGCAAGTGAAGAGGTAAGAACATCGTACTAATTTTTACATTGGGAGAGGAGATGGTCGGGGCGTTTGCTTCTGTGGCGCTGGAGTGGGGGATCAGGGTGTTGTGTTATTCTTAAGGCTAAACGTGATCTAAGACATGATCTCTAGCTCAAGACAAGAACACCTAACGTAAATCTTAGATGCGGAATCGTTAGGGTGCTTACCCGAACTTGACGATGCCATTAGGATGTAATTTGCCGGAGTAGATACGTTGGGGTTTGATGAAGATGTCGTAGATGAAGAAGAGAGGCGTCGGTGATGATGCGTCGGTGGACGTAGTGGTGGTCGTGGACGAAGCCGGTGATGTCGCAGCGACGATGGGCTCTGGTCTTCGTCCACCTTAGCGCTCGTTAGTAGATCGGGTGTGTGCGGGGTTTAGATGGCCAAGAACAACTAGTGTCCACAGCTTGCCGAGCCCCCTCAGTTCATATATTGCGCTAGGTGACTGGGACCCAAACCAAAACCGTTTTGGTCGCGCCTCCGATCATGACGCGGTGGAGACAAGGTCTCCCGTGGATCTCGGGATTCCGTTAGCCGAAGATCAACCCAACACAGGGCGCTCTCCTCCCTGCTCCCGGGCGCACCCTAGGAGAGGCACGACGATGTGGAGGAGCTGAGGCAGCTGGGAGGACGATGCGGCTAGGCTCTGGCTCAGGGAGCTCAGGGTCGTCGCCTACAACACGGAGGACATGGTCGGGGAGTGCGAGTATGAGGCCACCCGTCGCAGGGTCGAGGCCCTCGAGATGGAGCGACCAGGGGACAGCGGCGGCCACCGCAAGCCCATCCGTCGGGAGGTAGGTGGATCATCTTGGCGCTCGAGGCAGCCCTGCCGTGTATGCTTCCTGTTCAACGAAACGCCAACTCCAACATTGTCATTATGATGGTTGGTAACAAATCTGACCTTAGCCACTGGAGATGCTGCAAAAGGAAATATTACCGCCATCAATGTTACCGATTCATCTGGTAACACGAAGAGAGGGTGTTGTTCTACCTAGGTGCAAACAAAGAACTGGAGATGTTGCAAAAGGAAATATTGTTAGAAAATAATCTAGACGTGGTATTGTTTTATCTTTTGCATATGTGTTGCATGGTACTGTGTACCACATAAGTCCAGTTGCATGTAGTTAGGAGTTTGCATAGAGTCAATGATGGACCGGTTCTGGCGCAGCTGATGCGGTGGGAGGATGTTGAAACCGAGCCACTAGGTGGGTGGCACATTCCAGGAGAAATGGAGGTGTAGTGCCGGAAGAACCAGACGTCATGGCTTCAAGTGATGTGGCCTACATGCATGTGCTAGTGGCAGGGCCGAGTCATGTGGCCATGAGAGTAGGATGGGCTGTTGCTCAACGTGTGCATGGGTCATGAGTTTAGTTGGGTTGTTAGCTTGCATGTGGAGTTGGAAGGAGCGTAGTGGCCGCTTCTGTTGGTGGCGCATGAAGTGGTCATGATCCAAGGTTTTAGGATCAGGCGTTAGTCCACTGAGTGCGTGCGTGGATTATGGCCTTAGTGGCCGATGGTGTATAAAAGCTCATCTATGTAGTTAGCTTGAAGATGGAATAATAGAAAGTGGAGAAGAAAAGCTGTGTGGTTTTGTGCGGCAACAAAAAAAGATCATCTCCTGTGTCTCATTTCTTCTCTCGCGCGTGTGTATTCGTCCACCAGTGTGTGTGTGCGTTCAGGAGAGAGTTTGAGAGCAAGCTGATTTCTAACATTTGGTATCAGAGCTTGGTTCGTTCCGCAGATCATGGCGGCAAACAAGTGGGTTGATGTCACCAGTATCCGATCTTCGACTAGGGACAACTACGCATCTTGGTGTATCAAAATGAAGGTCTTCATGCAGGCTCAAGGTGTTTGGGACGCCGTCGAGCCCGCGGCCGGTGTGGCCGTGGAGACCAAGAAGGACAAGATGGCGCTGGCAGCCATCTACCAAGGGATACCTGAGGACGTGTTCTTTGGTCATCGCCGAAGCGACGGCGAAAGATGCGTGGAATACGCTCAAGACCATGTACCTGGGAGCTGTCCGGGTGAGGAATGCGAAGGTGCAGACGCTCAAGTCGGAGTTTGATCAATTCCGCATGAAGGAGACGGACTCTGTCGACGAGTTTGCTATGAAGATGTCCTCAATAACCAGCAAGGTGTGAGGCCTCGGTGTGACGATGGAGGAGAACTACATCGTCCAGAAGCTCCTTCGGTCGATGCCGGAGAAGTTCTTGCCAATTGTCTCTACAATTGAGCAATTCGGGGACATTGATATAATGTCTTTCGAGGAGGCGATCGGGCGGCTCAAAACTCATGAAGAGAAGTTGCACCTGCACCACAAGCAAGGTGAGGATGAGCAAGGACGCTTGTTGCTCACTTATGCTGAATGGCAGGCAAAGGCAGGAAAGACGGGAGGCGAGGAGTCTTCTGTTGCCCACGATGATGTAGCCCCTAGCGAGAGGGGAGGCCGCGGTGGCTGGGGTGGCCGCCAGGAGGGTGAGGGTCGCGGTTCCAAACCGAAGCGCGACAAGAGCAACATAAGGTGCTTCAACTGTGATGACTACGGACACTTCGCATCCAAGTGCCGCAAGCCAAAGCGCAACCATGAGGATCAGGTGAACCTCATGTGTGCACAAGATGATGAACCGCTGCTTTAATCCACCTGTGACGGATTCAAGGAATAAAAGTTTTTATTGTCTAGATTAGGGGGAGAATGTTAGAAAATAATCTAGACGTGGTATTGTTTTATCTTTTGCATATGTGTTGCATGGTACTGTGTACCACATAAGTCCAGTTGCATGTAGTTAGGAGTTTGCATAGAGTCAATGATGGACCGGTTCTGGCGCAGCTGATGCGGCGGGAGGCCGTTGAAACCGAGCCACTAGGTGGGTGGCACATTCCAGGAGAAATGGAGGTGTAGTGCTGGAAGAACCAGACGTCATGGCTTCAAGTGATGTGGCCTACATGCATGTGCTAGTGGCAGGGCCGAGTCATGTGGCCATGAGAGTAGGATGGGATGTTGCTCAACGTGTGCATGGGTCATGAGTTTAGTTGGGTTGTTAGCTTGCATGTGGAGTTGGAAGGAGCGCAATGGCCGCTTCTGTTGGTGGCGCATGAAGTGGTCATGATCCAAGGTTTTAGGATCAGGCGTTAGTCCACTAAGTGCGTGTGTGGATTATGGCCTTAGTGGCCGATGGTGTATAAAAGCTCATCTATGTAGTTAGCTTGAAGATGGAATAATAGAAAGTGGAGAAGAAAAGCTGTGTGGTTTTGTGCGGCAACAAAAAAGATCATCTCCTGTGTCTCATTTCTTCTCTCGCGCGTGTGTATTCGTCCACCAGTGTGTGTGCGTTCAGGAGAGAGTTTGAGAGCAAGCTGATTTCTAACAAATATTCATGGATCTTCAACACTGTAGGTGTTATGTATGTCACTTCAACTCCTTTTGGCCTGTAATTCTAGTGGGGCTGTAATCACAATTCATACTACCAGAAAGAAATTTTCCTAAGGTAGATATCATGTGTAGTGGCAAAGTAGAGACCATTTTTTGGCAGACTTACTACAGTTTCAGAGCAATGTCATCTTTTCTTTCAGTATGCTTGTCCTAAATCCTACTATGGTCTGAATTATTGGATCAGAAAAATCAGATATTTTATTGTATTTTTACATGCGTTGGCAGTATTATCCAACATCTTTGTGCTAGAAAAGCATATTAGCATGTCCATGTCCCAAGCATTGTTCTTTCAACCTGAACAGCTCACCTATTCTCCTTTTATGTTTTTTTTTTCCTTTTTGGTGATCCTGATTGATCATTCTCTTGTTATTTATGTAGGCTGTTTCTGACAAAGTGATAGATGTCTTGAAGAGAAGAAAGCTCATTACAAAAGAGTAAGTACCTTGTTTCAAGAGATGTGTTCTTTTTTTGTAGTGTGTTACGTTGATTGTACTAATTTTTACACCTGCTTCGATGATTTACAGGAAATTAATTTGGTACTCACTAAAGAAAGGATCTCAATTTGTTGCAAAGAGAAAAGCTTTGGCAACTGATATGACACGAGAACATCTCAAGAGGTAATTTGATGTCATTTCTCTCAATCTAATCTCAGAAATTGAGCAGGAAACCCCCTGCTTGTTGACTACATAATCTAACTCGATATATCATGAGCAGCATCCACATAGAAAACTATATGCTCCACATTGCATTTTCGTTGCTCGTCGTTAGCTCCTGTTTTTGCAACGATGCTATTAGATGTCGGTGTCCTATCGTAGTATTGTTTTTGCGAGATTGAACTGTTTTCACGACTCAGAATCAATCGATGCAGGCGTGCGGCCGCCGAGGAATACTATACTCACTGCTTGCCTGCCTGCCTGAAGGAAGGAACCCAAAATTCAAGAACGTGCACGCTTGTTTAATTGTGCTATTGTTTAAGCTGATGGGTATAACATACCATATCAAAATGATATCATGTAAGAGGTTGATCAAATTGTGTATCTTCGAAAGTTTTCGAGATAAATATTCAAGAACGTGAGCGCTTGTTAAATTGTGCTATTGTTTATGAATTTTACGATGTTTTTTATTTTTTTAAAAAATTTTCATGGCTGAGATTTTTATCCCTATCGTTCCCAAACAACAATAGAGATTGTGTTCCTGCCTAGGAAGATTTCCCCTCGGGGTTGAGAGGATTTTATGTGCCCTCAAAATCCTCCTCAGGGATTTTGCTTCCTGGTTTTTCTACCCCTTGCTTCGAAACAAGCCCTCAAAATCCCCCTCAAAATCCACCGTTTTTTTTCCCAGGAGAAGATAATCATAAGAGAGACTCACCTCTGTCCCTAGCAATTGGTCAGCTCACATGTCACCGGTGGATTTGTAGCGTGTGAACAGAACACTTCGCATTGGCAACTTGGGGTGTGACATCAATGTACAGCAAGTTAGGAGACTTAACTTACCTCTAGTGACTATGCATGTTTGACATTGTAACTGAATAGAATACAGAGGTAATTGTGATGGATTCAGGTCGTATTCACACTGAAGCATGACTTAAACCTAGGATATCTTCAAGGAAAAGAACAAAGGATTCAGTCCAAAATCAGTACCATGTTTGATGAGTTTGGATTACAACAACCAATGGTAATGCAGCGTGTTAAGACCAGCCCATTCTTTGAGGGTTGCTGCCAAAGTTCCTATTGCTAGTCTTAGACCCAGGTAAAGGCGTGTGCAGATTTTTGTTCTCCACTGTGAAAATCTCAACAGGCTACCACACGTTGGTTGGGTTATTAAACTAACAGTTGCAAATTGGATTTGCCAGTTTGATCTCTAGATATTTAATACTGTCGCCTTACTATCTGGAATACTTTGCAAAAATAGGAACTGATACAATCTTTTAAAACTTCTCATCAAGCCCCACATTCTTCAATTTGATCAAACTTCGCCACTAACATTTTTCTGATATGTGCAATTACTTCAGATTTAAATCATTTCATCTTGAGCATTGACTGCAATAACTGTGGCCATCAAAGTTCTGAAGAAGATATTATTCATGCTCCCTATCTAGGAAGAGAATGATAAGAAAAGTTCATATCTAGTGCATTCTTGCAGATAGGGATGAAGTGATGAACTGCAGCATGGCTTGCCTCTGCAAGTTGTATGCTGCATAAGTGCATCTCCAATATATATGACTAATATGGGTCTTAAGGTCAGAAGACATAGCTTAGTGCAATTTCCTGTAATGTATGAAATCCATCTCAGTACTAATGTGGGGGCATGCGGTTTGATAAAATATCACCCACCGCCCCCCGTCCTCTCCGCTCTCCAACACAACCGGGCACCGTCCTCTCTCCTCCTCCATGGCCCCTAGCCTCCACCACCGCGTCACTCCTCCCTCTAGACCCAACGGTGGTCGCGTCCCTCCCCAGATCGAGTGTCAGCATCCCTCCTCTGTGAAGATCTAGCGGCGGCGCCGCATCTCCCCCAGCCTCTCCGCCTTTGACCGACAACGTCGACGGCCAGATCCGGTGGTGGCGCCACCTCCCCTCGGCCTCCAAACGCCAGATCTGGTGGCAGTGCCCTTCCCGTGTCCTAGCGGCCGGATCCGGTGGCGACCTAGGTCCCTTGTCAGCGCGGAGTGGCGGGCGACCATCGTTCCTTGGCATCATCTGACAGGTGGTCCCTCACTTTGACCCCATCCATGGCAACGGCAGCGAAGCAACTATTTGGCGGTGCTGCTCCCTCGACAACGGCGGTGGCACAACCCCTCGACAACCATGGCAGCAGCACGGCTCCGTCGATGATTGAGGTGCAGGAGCGGCTCCCTCGGCAACGGCGGTAAATTACCGGACAAGTGAGACCCACTTTTTTTATTCCTTGGTACCGGACCTCAAGCTTGAGGCCCGCTCTCAGCTAGGACCGACTTCATTATTTTTTTCCAACAATGTATGGAGTCCACCCTAAGTTCTCTCTCTCCTCCTTAGGACCCCTTGGAGCACATTGTGGATGCCCTAACAACTTGATGTTCTAGGACTGCTCCTTGAGCTGTGAGAAAAGCTTACGGTGGTGATATTATCAGCAAAAGCAGAAAAAAGAAACAACAGCTATATATGCTACTGGACTTCTGCAGATGTTCAGTAGCTCTGATATCTGCTTCAGTGGTTAGATGAAATACTGAGGGGCAGAAGTCACTTTTTGAACCATTCAAGTTAAATCCACTGTAATTCAATGGCGAATAGAACAACAGGAACCTTTCTGTAAGCAGTGGTGGCTGGATAAATCAGAGTAACAATATGTATGTAGCCAAGATGTTTCCAAGCACAATAGCTAATTAAAATTTCTCATTTCTTTCTATGGGTACATAAAATGACTATGCATATACAAAAGGATAAGATCAGGAAAGGAAAAGATACCTGAAATTGAACAAATTCCAACATTACAAAAGATCAGATCAATCAGGCAACATTTTGGCTAGCCAAGAATAAATAGGACAAAATCCAATGCAAAAAAAAAAACATACAGCAAGGGGCTACATAACCTATCAGTTACCGAGCATGTTCTCTGTACTTATTACTAAGCAATTTCTGTCTTCCAGCTGAAGTGATGATGAAAAGCGATCCAGTTATGATCAAAGGAAGCCTTGCGGCACAGATCTCCATATTGGGATTTCCCTTTGGTTGTCTTCCTTCCAGCAATGTATTTACACCAAACAAAGTTACAGCATGTGCTGCAAGAAACCAAGGCATCCTCACAAGCATAGAAGTTCAATGGTCCAGAATTCTTGGACCCATATATGTTGACCCGACAAGATAAAAATCTTCTGGTGGTTCACTCTCCTCCAGCCATGCATATCCGTCACCTCCAGAAAATGACATTGAATCTCCTGTTAAAGGCATTTTTTTCAAGTTAACCACCAACAGTTAGCTTTCTGTCAACATGCATACAATGTAATGTATCACATGACCAGTGAACAGGAACCAAGAGATTGAATTTATGGTAAGAATGGACGAGATTCAGAGTACAATTTCAGGGAAAAGGACAACAAAGCTTGATGGTTTAGAAACAAACAAAGATACAATGGTTAACTAATAGATAATGCATGAGACTCCCATGATATAATCCCAAAGGACGGACATGCACAAATTTATGAGTCGACAGTTTTTACATCAGTTCTGTGGGCTGATCCAAGCAAGTTGAACAGGTAGAACTGATTCTGTGCATGAGGGGCACATGTACTTGGAGAATGGGACATGAGCATTAGGCAGAAATATCATCGGAATATGCATAAATACATCAAAATCTATCCTATTTGATAACCGCAGTTTAATTTCCGTCTATTTTTTTATCAAGGAGGAAAGATTTCAATCTGCTTACCATTGAAGCAAAACACATCCACGTATCAGTCAAAGAATAGGTTTATGAAATAGCAGTTCTCTAAAAATGTAGTAACACATAAGATGTTGGCAGACCTCCTACAGGCAGATATAACATCGTTAGTGAATATTACCAACAGAAGGAGCAGAGGAAGAGACATTGTAGTGCTGGCAATGCCTCCCACTGCCATCGTCATATGGTGGGCCAAGGACATCAAGCACCGCACAAGCAGACTGTGCAGTAAAGCAATGCATGTTTCCACCATCTTCTGGATATAGTACCGATGTTTCACAAGGTGCAGTCAAGATGCCATCAGCTTTCACCTTTGCCAAATGGTGTCTTTGCAATTGAACATCTATGCTCGAAAGAGAGAAAATAAAAGCTACTTGTTAAACACTATGTACAAAAGTTATACATATGGGGAAAAAAATGAACTAACCATACCAGTTGTATGTTGTGGGACATCAGCCCAGTCGTAAGACTTCACATACATGGCACCAAACAGAAGCTTGCTGAACACAGTCATACCAGGGTGATTATGGAGAGGAATGACACCCCTTGAAGGCAAACAAAAGATGCCAATCTGTAGGAATAAGTACAGACTTATGTACCTTAGCACAGAAAAAAATGACAGATTTTCCATCTGCTAATAATAAACAAAAACTGTAATTACTAGTGAATAAGCATACTGAGAAAGCCTCGCACTCATAAAGGTGCAAGTAAGTGATTATAGGAGTGCCACAGGAGTCAACACGTCGAAAATATGACATGTTCCGAGTTAGACCGACATCTGCTGCTGTAATACTATCTGCAGGGCAGAAATGATGGAACAAATATCAGTAGAATAGAAGGTCTATACAGTGATATAATCATTGGCAGTCTCTCTTTGATATGAATAACCTTTGGGGAGAGCACACCCATGAAAAATGGTCTAACACATGTAACAAGCTTGGCCAACAAGATAAGCATGCGATTAAACAACAAAGTAATGATACTGATCATGGGTGCTACTCGCTAGCAAACTTTCATGATGACTACTACGTAATACAAATATTGCTCAATGTCAGCATGGAAGAAAATAGATGAAATGAATCTTAGCTAGAACTTAATTAGAAACAGATGAATCATCATAAGCAAAATATACTGAGCTCATCATTACACTCTATTATTGTATAGCAGAACTTGGAGGAAGAGCCATTTAAGATCGTATGCAAGAACACATGCTACCTGTATGTTCGATTAGTAAAGCTGAAGTTCAAAGCATACTGCAACATGTGGGTCAGCTTGACTTGAAATGCATAGTCTCGCATACAGGATTTTTAAGGATGAAGCTCATCACCTATGTCAGACAGCTATTTCTGCAAGAATGTAATGGACCGTGATGGTCCTGTGGGCACCAAGGCAATAATATCGCATAGGAACAACCGAACAAGATTGCGCATGCACACCGCTATCTTCAGGGTGACCGCCAAAAAAGTACATTGAGTAATCCATTTGCATGCATGTAGATGTAAAAATAAGGAAAAAGTCCAGTTTACTCCCTCGAACTATCAGAAAAGTCTGGTTTACCCCCTGAACTACAAAACCGGTTATTTAACCCCCTAAATTTACGAAAACCGGTCAATTAACACCTCATAGCGGTTTGGAGCGGTAGTTTTGCTGACGTGGCCGGTTTTTGTAAGTCAACATGTGTTTGACCAGTGTGAACGTGTTCTTCTCCATCTCTCTCTCTATTTCTCCACCTTATCTCTATTTCTCCGCTGGCTCCTCTTTCCTTCTCCCCAATCCCCCATGGCGCTCTGTCGGCCGGTGCCTCCCCCTTCCTCTGACTAGCCCAGCTCCACCGCCGCCTCTCTCTCTTCCTCCCCAAGGTCTCCCCACGGCGCCACCCTCTCCTCCGGGCTTCTACGCCGCGCCCGCCGCCACCTGCGCCGCCTCCGGCTCCCCCCCGGCGTCACTTCCTCCCTTAGCACCGTCGCCAATACCGCCGGGCTCGGCCCCGTGCGTGCGCCTCTGCCTAGCCCTTTGCCGCCCCTCCTCTCTCTCCCAGTCAGCAAATGTCAGGACTCGGGAGTAGGGAGCATAGCATGCGGCGGTGAGAGCGCAGGGAAGCTGAGAGAGCGAGAGAGGATGCAGCTACCACAGCATCATCATCACAAGCCCAAGCCCTCCGTCTCCAGCTGCTCGTCGTGGATCCGGAGGTCCCCGCTACCGTTGCCGCCGCACAAGAAGACGTGGCGCGCGGCGCGAGGCGTGAGGCGCACGCGTGCCACCTCGTCGCCGCTGCGTGCTCACCGTGTCTGGCGTCTTCATCGTGCTCGAACCCCACTCCTCGCTCGTCATCACCACCATCGATTCAGGTACTCCCGCCGGCCCGCCTGGCCACTCGATTGCGATTTCTTCTTGCTCTCGCCGCCATGGATTCCTGAATTAAATGGTTCCCCTTCTATGTTGTAATGGCGACTTGTTTGCTCCGCAGAGCGCGTGGAGCGGCACGAGGACGTGGAGGCGTTCAAGACTGGCCGCCGGTGCCGAAGCAACCAAGGATGACGGGCTGCCAATGGCAAGACTCAGACACGGGAGTCCACGGGAGGAAGGCGGCGGCGGCTGCTGACAGGCGGGGCATACGAGTCAGAGAGAGTGGGAGAAGGAGAAAACGGGCCGAGTGCAACACGTCATATGCTGAGTTGGCCGAATTTGGCCACGTCAGCAAAACCACCACTCCAAACCGCTATGGGGTGTTAATTGACCGGTTTTCGCAAATTTAGGGGGTTAAATAACCGGTTTTGTAGTTCAGGGGGTAAACCAGACTTTTCTGATAGTTCGAGGGAGTAAACCAGACTTTTTCCTAAAAATAATACATTGAGCCTTGTTGGAATGTTGGTACATAAATCAGGGTACGTTGATCCCAACACAAGGAAGCAATAAATATTATATAAAGGATGAAACATGGTACAACAACAGCTTCAACCGTTGTCCTTATTCGAGAAGTGTGTTCAACAGGCTTGAGCAAGTTGGCATAAACTATCCATGGCAACTGGCAAAGCTTTTGCCAACCAAATGAAAATAAATAAATAAAAAGAACCCTAATGCAGGTCCGAAATTGATGTAATCTTGACCGTACCCCACCCCACAAAACCAGAAGCCCCATCATATATATACCATGGGCAGTACATGGTTTCTGTTATCTTTTGCTCCAATATTTATCTTCCACCAGGAACAATGGACACAAGTTAGGCATTCACAACATGCTACTTTCAACAAAACCACGTTGCAAATGGCATTGCACATTTGAATCACACATGGTGGTAATTGCATAAAAAACCATGTTGCAAAAAGTCTAACAGCACAAGGCAATCTGTCATTCCATCGGTTAATACTGGTTTGCTTGCGAAAACCCTTGCTTTTTTGAGAAAAAGTGAATCTAAGTTAGCTAATGAGAGTACTCAAATGCACCTCAAGCAATTCTACGTGCACTAGCCAGCCTCTTATTTGCTGAAGATGAACTAAAAAATCCTTAGTTTTTATAAGTGCCTTAACTATCTTGATACTTGACGTTAAAAAAAAAACGATCTTGATACTTAATTCCTTATTTCGACCAAGTGTAATTCTTCATAGAATCTAAAAGAAATGAACTTTGCCGACCAAATCTAATGCAAATATCATAGGATCCACATGGATTATTAATGTCGCAACCCAACGAATGACTTCGATTGTATGGAACACACACACAGCTATAGCGATAGCATCAAACACAAGGCACGCATACTTCACACTACACGCAACAGCGCCGCGCGATCTTTGGGATCCAGGGTGCAAGAAACTGACGGAGAGAATTACCAAGAACGGACTTGATCCTCTCGACCCCGGCCGGCGGAGGCACCACGCCGGCGCCAGGGCCGGAGAATACCTCGCGGCACGCATCGAAGAGCCGCTGCACGGCGGCCGGCGCGGCCATCGCCGGGGGCGCCGCCGCCCTGCGCCCCCGCCAGCGCTGGCCGGCTTCTCTCGCCGCCGACCTGCTGTTGCCCAGCTCCGGGAGGCCGTCGGCCTCCACCCGCATCAAAGGCGGCGCCGGAAACCGCAGGAATGCGAAGGAGCGAGTTGGGACTTGGGATCGAAGGGCAGTGGGTTGGACAATGGCCGCGCGAGGTCAGGTGGGACAAATAAGGGGGTGGAAAAAAAAAAAGCTTTGTATCTCCATGACTCGGTTCAAAATTACTTTAATTAAACTTATTATTTGATTAAATATTAAAATAAGTTAATTTCAAATAAAATTAGATTTCGCTCTAGTTTGGCTCGCAAGCTCGGTTCTAAAAATACTTTCAAACTATAAATAAAATAATATTAAATCAAACTATGCTAATTTCGAGAGAAAAAAAAAAGCTAGTAAAATAACTACCTGATTCATATCCACCCCTAATAAGGACCATGCGACGATTTTTCATACTCGAGGTGGTTAGTATTTTATTGGGAGGCTTGGAGGCACACATGTAGCAAGTATTTTATTTGGGGTAAATTGCTGAGTATTATCGTAAAGATAATTCAGTTGAAAAATATTATCATGTGCCATTGCTATATCATTCTAGACTCAACCTTACATTGGATGATTTCAACCTCTACATCATTGTGATGATATTGAGTTAATTATCTCTTTTTTGTTTGCATCCCGCTACCTTTTCACTTAGATGTTACTACTTCATTCAGATTTCGAAGTAGTATTCCTAACCACTTAAACATATATCAAGCCCATTCTAGCAAAGAAAAACTCTTGTGCGCAAACAAACTATCTTAACCGTCAACAGATACGGAGCTTCAGCAAAATCGTAAGGAGGGCCAATCGGTCAAAGGGCAAAGAGGCAAATATTAAAACAAAAGCAATGCATACACAGTGTAATGCATCGCTCTAAGAATTCAATACCTTAAAATATGACTTCATTTATTCGCTGTCTTTCATCTTGGTTTTGCTAACGTTCCAATTTAAGCAAAAGCAAAGCTGAAAGATGAGTTGTTGAAGGATCTTCGTCAGCTAGTTCAACTCCTACCCTGCGCTATCACATGGCATGCATTTTATTACTTAGATTTGTTGCTATCTTCATGGTTTTTGCATGAACGGGACAATGAAAAGATATGTAATGAAAACTACCTTGCATCAAAGATATTTACATGTAACTTATCCATGATGTTAGTAAGGTCTCAGTAAGTTAGCATCAACCAGTGATGCTTGCCTGCTTGGTCCACGAAAAATATCTTTTCAAATAGAGAATTGAGGTGACCTGCTGCAAGATTGGTCTACATCTTTCTAGAATTGCGAACTATGCGTTTTGTATACGCTATAGCGGTAGAAAAGTGAGTCCTCTACGTTGCCTTGTCGTCGACAGTTTTCTATTGTCCATATGTGCTTTTGATAGGAAATTTTTTTATAGTGGCAAGCTAAAGCTAGTGCAACAAAAACCAAACTAGGGACCATCACACTAGACATTCCTGTGGGCTGAATCAAACAGCATGGGAAAACTTGCAGGAAATCCTTGCCGCTTCTTGGGAGCATGCTTGATTTGTCATGTTCAATGCAAGTGGCCATTTGTTTATCCAGCTGTGAATTTGTTCAGCTGCCGACTCAGAATCTGTATATTAACTAATAAACATTGAAACTACCTACTTATCGAATTGAAACTACGTACTTATCGAAGGTTTGGGGTTGCTGAATACTAATAAAGAATGACACAAAGTAGCATTTGTCCTTTTCTTTTCTTTTTCCTTTTCTTTTTGATTTATCATTTGAGAGTTTTTCTCATGTTTTTTGCTTTTAACATAGCATGAATTTAATTTGAAATTTTATACATGGAAAAAGAAAATTGGGAAGTACATCATAAAAAAATCAAAAAATTTCATGTTGATTTAATGCCAAAACCGAAAACAATCGTATCTACTGAAAAATCTAGGACGAGACTTGTAGAAATGAATTTATCTTAACTCTTAGACGTTCCCTTCAGCTTTGGGCGTAAACTCGAGCAAGAGCCTTTTCCTTTCTACTCACCACAGAGGATGATTGCACATTTAGAATGTTTGGAGTTACTGACACTAATAATGAACGACACAAAAGCGCCTTAGCTGGAACATTATCCTCTAAACTTGCAGTGTCCAAAGTAACAAAAATACAGCGGTATGTTGATCGACAAAACCTGCGGCGCCCATGGTAATGCAACTCCCGGTCTTCTGCTCCTACGCAAAGGTCTTACGGAGTATCCTGCATGCGTGATGCAAGCATGCGCAGGCCCAGCAAAGATTATTAGTTGGTAATTGATGTAGACATTAAGCTTAAAATAAAGAATACAGAGCTTCAAAAATCACGATCATTTACAAACATTTCTCGTCTTTACTAACTGTAGGCAGCACAACTCCGCCTATGTAGTTTTCTAGATAATATGTCCCAAGACAGGAACAAGGAGGATGGTTGTATTAGGCTCGGCGAGCCAACGTAAAATCAAGCCACCTTTTTATGGAATGAAACCCAAAATTTATAATTTGTTGAGATGTAACCCTCTTAGCGACGCGCTATATCAGAACCCAGGTGTGGTGATAAATGAGTAAGGGCCGGGACGTTAACCCCTTAGTGACACGCTATGTCGTCGCCCCGATGTAGTGGAAAATGTGCAAGGGTCTTCGCACTTTACTCGACGAGTGCGAAGGGCAAGGAAGCTAGCCGAGGAGAGTAGGATCTATCTGGGTAGTTGGAATGTAGGGTCCTTAACAGGCAAATTAAGAGAGTTAGTTGATACGGCGATTAAGAGACGTGTAAATATCTTGTGCGTTCAAGAGACTAAATGGATGGGTCAGAAGGCGATGGAGGTGGAGCATATTGGCTATAAGTTGTGGTATACTAGAACAGAACAAAATAGGAATGTAGTGGGCATCTTAATCGATAAGCGCCTCAAAAGCGGAGTTGTCGACGTGAGGAAACAGGGGGATAGGATTGTCCTAGTCAAGCTAATCTTTGGCGACTTGGTTTTGAATGTTGTTAGCGTATATGCTCCTCAAGTAGGTCTAGATGAGGCCGCTAAGAGGCATTTTTGGGAAGCCCTAAATTCTTGATGGTGACTTCATTGAGTGCTCGATAGTCCACACACATTCGTTGAGTTCCATCCTTCTTGGCAACAAAGATCACTAGAGCTCTCCAAGATGAGGAACTTGGTCTGATGAATCCTTTGGTCTGCATCTCTTCAATCTGTTGCTTCAGCTCGACAAGGTCGTCAAAAGGCAAACGATAAGGTCTTTTGAAAATAAGGGAGGTCCAAGGAACTAGATTGATGACAAACTCTAGGTCTCTGTCTGGTAGCATTCCCGGGAGCTCATCAGGAAAGACGTCCGGAAATTCTCGGACCACTGGGACATCTTTCAAAGACACACCTTGGACACTGCAAACTAGAGTTTCAACAAGCTTCTCTGAGGAGGCTTCAAACTTCACTTTGGCTCCAACTAGACTGGTCAAAGTGATGCACGACCACTACAATCCAAAATTGCATGGTGGTCCGCAAGCCAATCCATACCCAAGATCACATCTAGGGACTTGGTGTCGAGGAGGATGAGGTTGGCTAGGAACTCTATCCCTTCTATGACTACCCTAACTTATGGACAACTCTGGTTCGTACTAAACTCTGAACCGGGGGATTGAACCAACAAGATAGTTTTAAGAGTTGTAACCTCAAACTGGTGCTTTGCAGCGAATCTCTGAGAAATAAACGAATGCGAAGCCCCGAAATCAAACAAAACAGCAGCTGGTACTGAATTTACTAGGAACTTATCTAGCACGACGTCCTGGGAGGTCTAGGCTTCCTCTACTGTGACGTGGTTCACATGACCTCTCCCAAAAGGTTGGAAGGTCCTAACTTGAGAAGGTCCTGTGGTCTGGGGTGCTCCGCGTCCTGCTCCTAGTAGGGAGGTCCTGACTGGGGTAGGTCCTGAAGAGGTGGTCCTGGCTTCTGTGGGCAACTGCTGGCATAATGCCCCCACCATTCTGCTGTAGCGCCTTCCAATTGGTGCGCGGCATACAAGACCTTCTCGTGGTCGTCACATCGGGCAATGGTAAGCTTCTTCTCCATTGACCTCAGCCAATCATCTGCATCTAGTGGCTTAGAGGAGCTAGAGAAAGTGGTCAAACGAGTCTTCATGAACTCAGACAACCTTGACTAGGGAAAAGCAGGAGGTGGGGGAGGTGGCATAGCAGCTGCTTGGCTGTTCTAATTCATCATGGCAAACAAAGCAGTGGCGGTCTGGTTTTGCTGAGCCATCATCTGGTTCATATTCTGCATCATAGAACTCATCAACTGAGCTTGAACTGCCATGAACTGACCCAGTCCTTGATCTGCCACGGATGCTGGAGGAGGTGGTGGAGGTAGAGGTGCACTGAGATCCTCAGGGTGAGCCTGGCTGGTGGTGTTGTGGATCTGAACCATCTACACATAACTTCTCAGGTTTAATAGGCGGGAGGGAGAAAGCACAATAGATAAGAGGGAATAGCACAAAGACGAGCGAGAGCGAGGGAGGAAGATGGAACAACCTATTTGGGAAAAATCGGTTAAACCCAAAAGACAAATAGCCGAGAAAGCAATTAAGAGGCAATAAAACTCAAGCCAGAGGCCCTACTGACCAAACTAAATGGTACTAAAACTTGGAAGGACCACCACCAGTCTGATCTTATATGGACGGCCGACTAGAACACACAACAGGTCTTGGAGCTTCTAGGGCATCCAGAGCTTGATCATGAAGAGCTCGATTCTAAAGAGGTCACTAGGATAAGGAGGTCAAATTAAGACTTTGAAAACAAGGTTCTAGAAGAGGTAAGATGCAAGAACCTGATAAGGAGATGAGAGAAGAATAGAATAAGAGGAGAAAAGAGTGGGACAAGACAAGAGAAGAACCACTATTCAAGTTATCAAGTTGGTTTGATTTAGAAAATATCTTTTGAAACTTTGACTAGACGACCATGCTAACTAAAGTCGACCAGGCTCTGATACCATCTCTATTGGGACCCCAGGTATTCAACCCCCGTGACCCTCTGTCCACCCCGAGCTAGTTCCATGATCAGTAGCTAGCTCGCACAGTTTTCAACATATATATAATCAAATCCAAACGATAAGCTTAAGATAAAGCAGACAAATTAACTTATATTAACAGAGAACCTTACGGTCAAGGTTGTTACAGAGGTCGCCACCACGGGCTTACAAAAATGACAACAGGAACACTTGCAACGGAACGACAAAATACGTGTGGAGCCATCCGACAAGCCCACATGCTATCGAGTGGAGGACGTCCCCTAGAAGGCTTGGTCTTCAAAGAACTCATCTTCGGCCACTGCTCAAACAGAGGGCTTAAAGCCGTGAGTACATTGAATGTACTCAGCAAGTCGCAGGGAACAAGTATGCAATTAATATTTATGTAAAGCTTGATAAAAAAGAGCTTTAGAGTTAATTTGCAAAAAAAAGGAATATTAACAGTGAATATTGTAAATAGATTGCAAAGCTCAAGTTAAAAGAGTAATACATAAGTAACAGTTCTTTTTTAAGGAGGTCGTGAGCACTCTGCTCACTCCTAGGACCACTCCCAAAAGGGTCGGGTCGCCCCAACGACCAGGACCACTCCCACGCCCAGGTCGCACCAACGACCAGGACATCCTAGACACTAACCACGATCACCCATTTTGAGAAAAGCTACCCCTCGTGCGATTTCACCAGGCATTGTCCATAACCAGAGACACAGCTATTCAAATAGATTTACACTCTGCAGAGGTTGTACAGCTTTACCCACAATTCACGACCTCTCTAGCTGGTTAGGTTCCCGTTGAAACCCCTGTTCACTTCCAAATGTGAGCAATCTAGAGAGTGTGACAAGGTTTTTACAAAGTTCTGTTCTGGCTTAGTTCTGCCCGCTAAGGTTTCGCCATCTCAGTCCCCTCTTGTGCCAAGTGTGAATGTAAATCCCAGACTTCACACTTCCACCACAACAGAACCAAATCATAACATTGCTAATTAGTTGGCCCAGACCACCCCATAAATGATCTTGTGGTTGCACGGTAGATCCGGATCAATGGAACACAAAGTTAAGTCCTTAGACCACTCAGGCAAGACAACCTCATCCCAATGTGCATATAGCACCCCTTTTATTGCACGATCACTCGCCCCGAGTGAGAAAATATTTTGGGTTCAACCCGGCCAAAAGACCACCTTGGCCTTGGCACAACAAGTTTAACAACAGTGGCATCGCACCACGATCGACACAACTGTGGCATCCCACCACAGTTGCACAACAGTGGCATCGCACCAAAATTTCATAGTTTATTTAGTCAAATTTAACAATAATGATTCATGATTCGCGAGACCAACGCAACTAAAGCAGGACTACGCATAAATAAGCTCCTACATTGGTAATACCAGTACAAGACCAACTAAGAATACCCATACTATGGTGTCCAAGGAGAACATGTCAAGTACAATTATTCAAGGACGCATACTGTCAAATAGGAATGTAACTACTGCTCAAAACATTTTTATACAAGTAGCCATGCATGTTGATATAAAACAATATATTTTTGAAAGCTAGGTACAACATGATCAAAGGTCTGCGACTTGCCTTCGTTGAAGAGTTGCAAGGCTTCGGTAGAGGTCGCTGGATCCAGATACTCCTCCACGAAATCGGAATCTACACGTTCGAAAAGAACCAAATAAACAAAACAACTCTAAGCAAATAACTAAAAAGAACTTAACCAAAAGCAGAAAGCAGAAGGTCCCAACTGAGAAGGAGGTCCAAACAAAATAGAGTGGTCTTTGCAAAAAGACCAAGAGGTGGTCATGACCGAGAGGTGGTCATGGCCGAGAGTGTGGTCTTTGCAAAAAGTCCAAGAGATGGTTCAGACAGGGAGGTAGGTCTTGACCCAAAAAGAGGTCTTGACAAAAAAGGTCCCAACGAACAGGAAACGGAACACGAAAACTCACCAGAACAAAGAGAGACGTTGGAGGAGGTCGCGAAAGAACTCCAATGGAGATTGAAGACGATGCGAACTCCAGCAGATCTTCCGATGGCGAGGAGGTCGAAGATGACGCAGACTCCAACTAGCTTCTTTGACGACGAAGATGCTGAAGAATACACGACTCCAATCGCTCAGGTGAACTCGAAGCACGGAGAAAAACGAGCTAGAGGAAGAGGGAGTGGAATTGGAAAGCTATGGGAGAAACAAGAGGTCTAAAGGGACTCCCTAGAGCTGTATTTAAAGAGGAAAGAAAAAGGAACTAGGCTACAAGATGTAGCAATGGAAGTTACGGCAATGATAAAGGTACACTATCATGAAGTGAGGAAAGGTCAAAGGGGCAGGTAGGGGAAAGAGACAAGATGGAAAAATGATCAAAGTGGAGGTAGCATTTATTGTGATCCATCAGTATTCAAAGTGACACAGCAGTATTTAATGCGACTCAGCAGCATTTAATGCTCGAAAACTTCTGCAGCAAACGAGCAGGAAGGAGAAAATGAGTAGGACTAGCTCAAACAAAGAGGTTGGTCAAGATCAAAGAAAAAGGTTGTGACCAAGAGGGAGGTCCAATTGCAAAAGGGTGGTCACAGGAGGAGGTCCTGCCGGTCAAGATGAAATTAAAGGAAGTCCTGACGATCAAGATGAAATCAAAGGAGGTCCTGATGGTCAGGTGAAATCAAAGGAGTGGAGCGATAGCGAGAAAATACGCGGTGGAGCGAGAGTTGTCAGATTTCGATCGAACGGAGCAAAGCGATAAGAATGTCCAGACCGTCCGGAAGTCGCAACGCGATCTAACCGTCCAACTAGATCGGACGGAGCAAAACGATATGAGCGTTCGGAGGTCCAAACGTAACCAACAGATCTAGCCATCTATTAAAGATTGAACGGTGCAAGGAGAGAGGTCGCGACTGGATCGCAGAAAAATGGAAGCAGATGAAAGAAACCCGATTTAAACTACAAGTAAAAAAGCGATAGAGTTCAAATAAATCCAACTTTCAATTGATTGAAGTTTGAATTATTCAAATTAAATCATTTTTGAAATCTAAATTTCGAGTTAAGCTTGAACAACTTAATAAACCGAATAGTTCCTTTTTTTGTTTTGAAAACTTGCAAAAATTCTGAACAAACGGGACGTTACAAGATAACACTAATTGAAGAGAAGTTTGTCCAACATCGCTTGAGATGGTTTGAACATCTCCAATGTAAACCTTCTGAGACACTGGTATATAGTAAAATTTTAAGTCGTATTGAAAACATAAGAAGAGACAGGTCGATCAAAACTAACGTGAGATGAAGCAATTAAATGAGATTTGAGGGTTAAAATGTAGCTAAAGAATTAACTTTGGATAGAAACATATAGAAGTTAGCGATCCAGATACCGAAACCATAAGAAAGTTTAAGGACAGTGTTTTAAGCTTTCAACTCAGATAGCAAATGGCAGATTGTACGGCTTCGGGTTTTATTATTATTGTTGTTGTTATTTTTACAAAACTCTCGTCTCTTTGACTTTAAGGAGGTTTCATTCTTAACCTACTCTAACTTGTTTGGAACCAAAGGCTTTGTTATTGTTGTACTAACAGTAGGTAGCCCAAAACTGGAGGCCTCAGACGAGATGCATCGGCTAATCATAGCCTTCATACTCGCTATCGTCGTCGTCGTCGTCGTATTGTTGAGAGCTCCAAAACTTGGAGAGCTCCTTAACGGAAAAAGATACAGGAGCCGAGGACTTCAGAAAGTCTCGGTAGTGCAACATGCTGACTTCTGCAGAATTCCCTGCAGTGACAATCCTACACCCGTCCACAGCCATGGCTGACACTGTGCTTCTCCTTGCGGATTTAGCGGACTCGCCGCAACTCAATGTGTTCATCAGGTGGCCCGTGCGTGTCTCCCAGACATGGACTTGACCATCCGATGGCGCTCCGGTCACTATCTTGTATGGGTCCAAGTGAAGCAACGTCACAGGGCCGTCTGAATGCAGTTCTGCCACAGCATTTGCGGGTTCTTGAGATTTGCGGATGTCCCACAGAAGAGCCCTGTTCAGACAATAATGATAAATAGGTTAGGTTTCACGATTGCAACCGAAGCTAGAAGCATACAGGAACCCACTGATTGCACAGATATTGCGAGCTTACTTGTCTTTTATGCCGGTACATATTAACCATTCCGAAGGCAGCATCTCGCAAGAAAGAATTCTATGGTTGTGAAGTGCAAGAACAGAAGCCTTCTTCATTGTCCTTAAGTCAATTGCTGTCACTTCAGATCCAGCAGCTATGTAACAAAGGGATTGATGGCATTTCATTGCAACCGGTGGACCGCTTGAGTTAAGGTGAGTACCCCCTACACACGATGATGAAATGCTTGAAGGAGGTGCCATTGTGTCCCAAACTTTAACCTGTGATGCAACATACCAACATGAAAAGACTAAAAAAAGGACTTAGCATGGGCATCAAATTACTGTCCGAGACAATAAGTTACTAAGGTAAAGTGTGGACTTAGACTAAACAAAAGAGATGGTCACTAACAAACTTAGGTTTAAACAATGCATTTTTGTTATTGTAATTTCTCAGATGAAGTTTTGGAACTTTTTTCTGATGTCCGATTACCTTTGAATCTTTGGAACTGCTCACCAACAGGGAGGATTTATGCCTGAAGAGCAAAGAAGAAAGACAAAAAAGGGTTAAAACTGAATAATTGTGCTGATGGATCATGATTTAAGATACCTTAGCATGGTATGAGTAACTTTTTTTTCTTCAATAACACGGGTATGTGAATTGTGAAACTGTGCAAAGTGAGAAACATATGCCAGAGGTAACGAATTAAATTATAAGAAAATCACCTACTTGCTACATTTTTGCGTCAGCTAGTAAACTGTTCCACCATTTATGACTAATTTTACCAAAGAAAAGGAGTGTTGAAAGGACTGAGATTCAATTATAAAAACGTCCTAAGTGTATGTAGCAACTAGAAACGCTGGTGCCAAAACTTGGAAGTTCAGGACAACAGTATAAAACAAATTGTAACAGTATATGAGCCATCGAATTGCATTCTAGTCCGATAAACACTGCTCTTGCAAAAGGATAACCAATTAATAGTTGAATGAGCTCCATTCAGATAGTTTGACAGTACATACCTAGCAACAGATAAAAATGATAGTGCCTTTTCATGTCCATGAAAAGTTGATATTAGGGGGTGATTTTTCGCTCTCGTACTCATAGACCAGAGGCGAATGGTGCAGTCTTCCCCTCCACTTGCAAGTACTTTAAATCCACCATCTCCAAGCAATTTATCAGCCAGAGCAATGACAGGGCCTGAATGGCCCTTGTAACAGCGCGAGTGACCCTACATAAAAATGTTAATATCAGTCATTAGTTTTTGCATCCAATGAAGTCACAAAAATAAATACAACCTAATTAAAAGCACATAAGCAATGCACACAGATTATACAAGTTAGACGAGGTTGTAAATCACAAACACTGCCAAAAAAAGATCAAATAGAAAAGCTTGTGATCAGCCGTTCATGCAGGTAAGCGTCTGTATGTTACTTTAAAAGAAATTTCATATAACATAAGACCGTAATGGGGAAAAGTCGTATCAGGGATTAAAAGGGAAAGCTTATCATAAAAAGACTAGATGGAGTTGAAGAGGAAGAAAAGCTCAGGAAGTAGTTTTCACTTTCATCTGTGCGCCTGTGAAATTTGGATATCATAGTTGTATCTCTAAAAGAAAAGGGGAGGTTAAATATACCCTTTCAAAACCCTATGTCATTGCAGATGTGCTAGCTAGGGTTACTAGTCTAGAGCTTCACTTGTACACTATATATATTGCCCCTTGGGCTCTTGCAATAGATGAACAATTCAGCCCCAATTTCACTTCTCTCCCAAAATCTAACATGGTATCAGAGCATAGATCCAAACTCTAGCCTCCATCTCCCCCCCCCCCAACCCCCCAACCGCCCCCGGGAGGAACAATCTCGCTCCTGGGGCCAGCAATGCAATCTCGTTTTATATCTTTAGCATCTGTAGTATAGTAACTCCAAGCAGCTAGCTAGCAGTGTCGGTCTTCAATTCGTCATCTTCTTCAAGCAGCCGCCAGCAGCCTTCTCCCGTGTGGATCTATTCAGATCTGAGCGGTGGGGGAGGAGAGCGCAAAGGCAGGGGCGTCTCCCACGCCGTGCAGGTGACAAGCGCCGTCACCGCCCATCGCAGCCTCATCCGGAATCGCGAGCGCAGGATCGTCCTCTCTGCCGCCGCCTCCTCCTCTTCTTCCCAGGAGCGCCGCCACCCGCCGCCGCCATGTCGCTGATATCAGGGGAGGATTTCCAGCACATCTTGCGTCTGCTGAACACCAACATGGATGGCAAGCAGAAGATCATGTTCGCACTCACCTCCATCAAGGGTGTCGGACGCCGCTTCTCCAACATCGTCTGCAAGAAGGACGACATAGACATGAACAAGCGGGCTGGTGAGCTGTCTCCTGATGAGCTTGAGCGCCTCATGACCGTGGTGGCAAACCCCCGCCAGTTCAAGGTTCCTGATTGGTTCCTCAACAGGAAGAAGGATTACAAGGATGGTAGGTTCTCCCAGGTTGGATTACAAGGATGGTAGGTTCTCCCAGGTTGTTTCCAATGCCCTCGACATGAAACTCAGGGATGACCTTGAGAGGTTGAAGAAGATCAGGAACTGGGGCCTCTGTGTCCGTGGCCAGCACATCAAGACTACTGGCAGGAGGGGAAAGACCGTTGGTGTCTCCAAGAAGGGATAAACTCCATATCTTATATCTTCAGTGTGTCTTAATGATGTGAACCTTGCCCTTCTTGATAGACAGTTTTGTTGGAGGATATGGTGTAGAATAGATAGATCATCCGTTGCAGAATATGGAACTTTATATAGTGTAACTCTGCTCGTCTCTTTGAACTGCAAAGCTTACCTTGCTTTCGTTTGATGTGTTCCTATCGGATTATTTTCTCTGTTTCCTTCACACCGATTTCTGGATGGGGGTATTTTGCTGTGTTTTTCTCAAAAATAATAATAATGTAATTGTAGTCTAGCTAAGGTTTCTAGTCTAGACTACAATTACATTACTACCCCTAACACTTACATAACTTACACTACTACCCTTAACACTTACACTACTACCCTTAACAAAAAAAAATTGAAATTGGGGCTGAATTGTTCATCTATTGCAAGAGCCCAAAGGGCAATATATATAGTGTACAAGTGAAACCCTAAACTAGAAACCCTAGCTAGACTACAATTACATTACTACCCCTAAAACTTACATGACTTACACTACTACCCTTAACAATAATAATGGTTAGTTTCAATTTCTTGATTGGTCAACAAAAGGGGGGAGGTTTATTTTTTATTTCAGGTGCTTTTTTGTTATGATCAGGTCATTCTGGGAGTACCCCCTCAAACGTGTAAAAAGCTGGTGATAATCATCATGGAATGTACATGTTGGACAAGAACAGCAGTATCAACAGGGTACTGTAATGTCCAAATGAGGTACCTTCCAACAAAGACGAACTGTTCTATCTGTGCTTGAAGTGACTAATGCCTTTTCATTTGTGTGTGAATCACTTCGAAACAATGGGGTGTCAATTAGAGGGAATAATCTGCACAATTGACCAAATAACACTTTAGACATTTCCAGCTCTTTCAGCAAAGGAAAGAAGATGAAGTAAAAAAAGATGTTATCACTGCAAAGTTAAAGAAAAACAAATGGGAAAAATCAAAAGATACAAACAGGCACTGAAACTGATGTGCAGTAATAGCTGTTTGTCTATCAAATGGAAGCCAAGATAAAGCAAAAGTTGTATATCAAAAGTAACAAGAGAAACATCATAACATTGAACTATACCAAACATACAACACCCATAAAATGAGCAGCATATGGACCTGACTGGTATCAACCAAGAAAGTGAGAGCCATCAGCCATGGAATAACTAACTGCACAAGGTATGAATCCTGGAGTACCAAACCCTCTTTTACCTTTATACTTTACCAATGTGTGATTCAGTTGGCTAAATAAAGCAAATAAGCAATGGTTATTTGTTTCACAAATCACAGTTACCTCGTACAAGTGATCCTTGCACCATGAGACCTGTAAGTTTCCACCAATTCAACTTCCGGAAAACCAATCCTCAATCTTTTGGCTACTGGGCCCTGCGTAGAATAATTTACATGTCATGTGTTGCTTTGCACAAAAATAAGCTTTTGATACTGCGACAATCTGCTCCCTGCACTCGTACTTAACCAAAAGAGCAAACCTGCTCAACGAAAGAAAAACTAAGTCTTGGGGGTATTTTTACTTACCTGAGAGAACCAAATACAGTTCCTATCCAGCATCAGATGGCTTGGTGTTGGTTCTGTGGGATTTGGATAATAAATAGACAATAAGGGATCGCCAAATTTCATTTGATGTACTTCAGAGTGCCTCCGAATGTACCGTTCTCTAAGTCCCAAAGCTCCACGAGGTACTTGTTGAAACGGCCATTGCTCCCTGAATGTTTAAATAATCATGATGGAACAAATAAGTAGGCAATCAGATACATGTCATTTTTCAAAGACTCAAAATGTTATATGGTTTGAGACTCTCAAACATTCTGATAATTTTTGTGAGGTTAAAACAGGATTAGATGCCTTCAATAAACTCATAGCAAACTGTGAAAGCACTGCAAAGCATCATCAAGGACAAATGAGCTTCATTTGAAGTGGCATTTGTGAAGCTGAAATATTTGTTGCCAGACACTTTTAAATTTCATGCCATCTTAGCATAACAAAATTCATATGTGCATAGACAGGGAAGACAATTCCTCTATTCCATGGACAGAATTACTTCATCCATTCGAAGTTGCCCAAATTTATATTTCCTTGAGAAAGCTTAAATATACCGATCACTTCCAAGCTTGAAATATTCTAATTTGGGAACACGGAAGATAGCAATGCTGCCCTTATTCCGTGTATTCATAGTCATCCTACAAAGGTTGAGGAAAACAAAATCTGCAATTTGTTTATCCAACAAGGACTAGAATTATTGATCTACAAAAAGATGCAGACATACGAATCACAAGCTCCACAAGTTTGCAGCTTTGCTATCCCAACAACCTAGCCAACTAATAGAGTTGCAAGGTTTGCCTCACTACAATCCATGGACAGACAAACCTCTGATGTGCAAATTCGCATATCTCAAATGCCAATCAATCCTACAACAATGGATCTAGCAAGCACAAACAGGGTCATAATCATCCTGAAAGATGCTAGGAGCTTCTCCCCCCTTCAGTGCATCCTAATCATTGCTCTAACGTTACGAGTTTGACGCTTCCTAAGCCTAGTTGCCACCACAGCAGATGTTCTCCCAAACTTAAGTCTATTTGTTCAAAAATTATCCCCTGCACAAACCACACGCACAAATCATAGCACAAGTTAATAATTTTCCAATTCCAACCATCATCAGCACACCCAATCTCGCCGCAAATCCATTTTTCTCTAAAATTTTACCTCCACAAAAACTTCGAAATCCCAACCATAACACAAAACCACTCAATCGTAAACTTCAACCCCACAAAATTCACAAAGCTCTGCCCCCCCAAGATCCCACCTTTGACTACTCCCAATCATCACTACACCGAGCAATCGCAGAAAAAGGAAACCTAATCACTCCTTAAAAATTGCCCTACGCGAGCGCGAGCGCACCACAGTTCCAGAATCAGGAGAGAGCGAGAGGTAGGGTTCGAGGGAGGCGACCTGAAGAGGCGATGCCAGACGGCGTCGCAGTAGGCGGCGGCGCGCAGGGGCCGGCAGGCCATGGCGAGGCTGGCGACGTCGCGGGCGCCGAGGTAGCGGGCGCAGTGGGCCAGCACGTCGCCATCGAGGTCGACGAGCGTCCGCTCCGGCGGCGCCGACATCGCCGGCGAACAGGACCCTAGACCGTACGCCGGTGGCCACCGTCTGATGCAGCGCCGGGCAGGGGAGAGGCGGCGGTTAAGTTTGCTTGTCTCATCCACTTCCTCACGAGATAAACGAACGAGAATGCGAGAACAATCGCTCTCTCTCCCTCTTACTAGGAATAAGTATATATTTTACTTTGTTTAATTATCGTCTCATTTGCAATATCAAATAAAATACGTTCTCGAATTGTCATAAAAGAAATCTCTTCGTTTGTTTGAGAGATTTTTTTGTGTCGTGTGAACGTCCACGCTGGCACGGTGGGCTGACTCACTCTCTCTTGGTGACTTTGCCGGCTGCAGCCGCGGCAGCGGGGGTGTCGAGGTCGAAGGTAAGAGAGGCTTTGCAGAGAGGATCCGAAAGGAAAACCCAAGCATCCGCGACGAGGTGGGCGGCGGCGGCTGCGGCTGCGGCGTCAAAAAAGGTGAGCGAGCAGGGGCGATCGAGGTGGGAGCGGTTGAGGAGGAGGGAGAGCCAGCAGTAGTAGGAAGAGGAAGAAGAGATTATGTGACAGCCACATAGGCTGAGTCAGCAATAGACTAAGATCTTATGTGGACGTCATGTGGGACAAAACCGAGATTTATTAGGCCAAAATCATGGCCAAACAGGCGAAGGAGTAAGGTTTATCTGGTATTAAGATATGTGGGATGAGTTCTATTCAGTTTTGCAAATGAGAGACGAAAATTAAACGAAGCGAAGAGTTGAGGGACCAAATATATATTTATTGTCAACTATTATTTATTTGTTATTTTTATATCGGTGACCATATTATAGCGTTAAATAAAATCTTGCTAACGAGAGTTGCACTGACACTGAAAAACAGTTTGAGTGAGATTCGTGTCAAACCAAAATTTCAATGAGATTCAATCGTGGTTCATCAAATTTCGCAGGAATTTTACAGGAAAGAATTTGTTGGTTCCTACTAAATCCAGTTTTTTTAGTGCGGCTGGAAGGTTGTGACTTGATTATGTCCAAAACATCGCACGTATTAAGGTACATGGAAATATATATAAAGGAAGATTTCGGCCTTTTTTTTCTTCAGTATATCTCTGTTTTCAGAGAGGGAGGGGATTTTCTGAAGTATACCTGATAAGCCAGATTACAATAAAAGGCCATCAAATAATCAAATGGAGAGTATATCTTTTTTTTATTGTCTCATATCAAAAGATACAAAGATCAAATTTGCTGTCTAGAATAGCACGTATTAACCAAGACAAAAGATACAAATAGATATAACCAAAATAAGTTCATTACAACAACAATCAAACAGCATAAGCTTCAATATTTCTTTCCCTCCCTCTTCAATATTTCTTTCCCTCCCACCCTATAAAAAAGGTCTCCGGTGCAGCTAAGACGTTGAGGTTCAGGGCAGGTCTTCTTTCATGCCACGGACGAACTCCTCGGAGTGCTCCATGGTGACGCAGCTCGCGAGCATCCTCGTGCCGTCGAGCGGCAGCGGCGCCTTGAGGATGACGACGGAGGCGATGAAATCGTTGTTCACCAGCGGGCCGGCGAACATCGGCGGCCCGAAGCCGTAGTCCACCTCCGAGAAGCCGAGCTTGCTCCAGTCAGAGACGTAGATTGACTCGTAGTTGAAGGTCATCTGGAACGGGTCCTGCTCGGTCTCCTCCTTGGCGAACTGGAAGAACTCCACCGCCATCCTGTCCTTGGCCTGCCGGATCATGTCGACGACCTGCATCAGCGACGACTCGAGCACCTTCCTGCTCGGCGCCGACATCTTCACCGGGAAGATGGAGTTGCCGTAGTATCCCCTGTCCAGCTTGAGCAGGTGCCGGACGCTGGCGAAGAAGCAGAGCTTCACGGTGGCATCGGGCTCGAGGTTCAGCGCCCGGGTGCGGCTCTGCCAGAGCTTCGCCGTCAGGACGTCGAACCCGGAGCAGAACTTGCCGCTGTGCGCCTTGTACTGCTTCTTGAGGTTGTCGATGTAGCCGGTAGGGAAGTCGAGCACGATGTAGTCCAGTGCCAGGACGGGGAGCTCCGGGAGAGGGCCGGGCTTGATGTTCGGGTTGGGGAACCTCTCTCTGTCCCAGACCGGCTTCACCCTCGGCTCCAGGAGCCCCCGCGCCATGTCGCCGACAGCGCTGATGAATTGCGCGGCGCCCATGCCATCAGCCGACGCGTGGTTGAACCGGAGACCCATCACGAACCCGCCGCAGGTGAATTTCGTGATCTGAGATCATGAAACTTGAATTTTACCACTGAATTTAAAGATTAGCATATTTTAATGAAAATTTTGCGTTGAACTTCAGAGAACAGACGGATCTCCCAAACAAACGATTTCAAATCGGTATGTCACTAAAGACCCCCATGATTGTGGACTTGTGGTTAGTCCTATTGTCCTGCGAATGCTCCCGTAATTCCCATAGGTTGTCTTTATCGAAAAGATAAATTCGCAATCATGAACTTCAATTTTCATACGGATTGCAGTTAGAGGGAATCGGCATTATCTGCCGAATCATTCCACAGTATGGGCGACGGGGGTGCATGAAGAAAATGCCAAACGAACAATGGGAGGAAATGCAATTTGATCATCATGAAGTAGCAAGCGCTCTGCACCCACTACTCCAAACTACTAAACGCTGCTTGAAAAAGACCTTCATGAGCTAGTGCGGTCGATACTCCATGAACATCCTCCCCAACCACCCCAGCAACCTGTCGGTGGACGAAAGCAGCTAAAAGTAGAAAAAAGGCATGAAACCCTTGGCTTAAAAGCAATACATTCGGATACCATCTGGCAAGGACAGCTACAGGCACATATCTAACCGCTTACAACTTGTTTGGGAAATCAAAAATCAACCCCTCTTTTTTCAGATTCTTACTCCCAATGTTAACCTTACACTGGCATGGTTTGCTAACGATTCTTATGATTTTAGCACCACACCAGCTAAGCTAGATGATATATCTCTGTCATCACATCAGCTGCAATCAATCCTGAATAGACTAGCCAGATCGATCATGCACTGTCGACATCCACAGTCGATGGCGAGAGCGCCATTACTGCGGCAATCGAAACATCCTAATCAGAGCATATCCAATTCGATACTACATCTCAACGTGGTAGAGCCAAAGCCGCCGCCGCTGCTACCACCCAGTGGACCAAGCCAGTAGCTCCGGTTTCACTTCATGGCGCCACTTTCAGGCACAGCATCGATCTCCCTCTACGCAAAAATGCAGATCTGCCTAACCACTAAGCAGAGAGCACTACACCGCACAAGCCTGTAATCGAAGCAAAGTCATATGCATACAGTGTATCAAGAAGCAGAGCAAAGCTTGCCTTTCGCAAGTTGCAACAGAACAAAGTCATATACACTGACGCTAGTAGTCTTCTACCTCGCCGTTCCGCCGCCTTTGACCCGAAAAATCTCGCCTGAAACGCCAAAACCACCACGACTCACGCGCAACGCCAGATCTGCGCAAGTTTGCCTCGCGGATCGTCGCGCGGCGCATTCAATACCGGCGAAGGCATTCATATCCGTTCCAGCCTCCGACGGATCCCTCACTCGGCGCCGCCCGCGATGGAGCGACACCGACGCTCGCAGCGTAGTTAATACTACCTACGAGTACTAGAACTTTCCATTGTTTTTCACGGTACGCTCACATCACGGGCTTTGCTTATACTCGTAAAACATAGCAAGAATTTTACAGAGTATTTTCCCTATAAATTTTTGAAGAAAATTATCTTCGTTTCAAAAATTAGGCATGCCTAACTCCAGGTAGCCGCGGCGTTAATTACCCCACGCAATTTTACCCCTATAACGTAATTCTCTTGTTTACGATGAACATATGATGGTGTGACGGGGCAGTGTGGGGCCCACGGGGCAGCCTCCTCGACCGACACGGTCAACCACGCTTCCCCGACTTGGCCTTCCTAACCTTCCTCCCTGGCGCGGCAAAAAAATTAAAAGGAAAAGGAAAAATGGGGGCAGAAGCTTCCCACTACGCCACCATTTCGAAGCTTTTGACTTCTCGCCTCTGCTCTCCTCGTCTCAGCTCCCCAGATCTACCTGCGCGCGCCCGGATCTGGTCCTACTCACGCAATCGAAGATTCGAAACTAGAAGCATTTCGCGCGGATGATGCTTAGGAATCACGGCGTGCTTACCTGCATCATCATGATGGTGTTGTGGGGCTCGACGCCCCAGCGGTCGTCACCGGGGTAAGGGACGAGGTCCTCCTTGGGCAGCAGCAGCGGCCGTTCCAGGAACCGCACGTCCTCCAGGCTGCAGTCCGCGGCGGCCTCCGCGAAGTAGACGCCGTCGGCGGTGCACCGGATGGCGGGGCCCCCGGTATCCGGCTCCACTATGCGGCCCGCAAGCGGGTAGAAGAACACCAGCGCCTTGGCCAGCGCGTCGCGGATGACCCCGGACGCCGCGTCGGCGCCCGACTGGAAGATGTGCATTGACTCCACCAGGCCCCGGTGGGTCGGGTACCGGTCCACCCACGCCAGCGGCAGCGTCTCGTCGGGGGTCGCCGACGCCGGCTTCACCGCGCCCTCCGAGATCCTCGTCACCTTGAAGCTCGCTGCTGCTGCCGCCATGGCCGCCGCTCTCTGAGTCTGTGTGCCTCTGGAAGTCTGGAGTCTTGGAGTTTTGGAAGCCTCCGATGAGCATGAGCTGGTCTTAAATGGAGCTTGGGAGCTTGGCCTCTTGGGACTTGGGAGTGTTCGCGAGTGGGTCGCTGGCGTGTGGGAAGGTGGGGATGGGGCCCACGCGATCGCGTTGAATTTTGCTTGGGCTTTCTGTGGCCGCAACGGCTGAGATTGTCCGCGGGATGGATGTTTGACGTACGGATGTCGCTTGACGTTCGAACGCAGGTGTTAGATCACCGTTTTTTTTTAATTAAGTACATTCTTCGTCCATCAATCCTTATTCTTATCTTAGTTTAAAATTCGTCTCTAAATTGTAATACCGGATAAAACGTGTCCTCTAAGTATCAATACCGTGTAAAAACTATCATTTATTCCTTTTGAGAGTGGTTTCGTGCCACGTGTCAGTACCGCGAGCAAGCCACGTGGGTCAAATACCAGTCAAAACCGCTCTAAAACAGATGAAGGGGTATTTTGCATGGTATTGACAGTTCGAGAATGCGTTTTACCCGGTATTACAATTCAGGAACGAAAATTAAACTAAGACAAAAGTTGAGAGACGAGTAATATACTTAATCCTTTTTTATATAAAAAAAAAAACAACAACCGAGTGTGTGCGTCGCAAGGATGTTAAATAAACATACAACGTGTTCTAAACTTCCATTATTTTGTTTATAAAGTTTAGAACTTGTGGTATCATGAATCATCTTTTTATATTAAAGGGGTGCTTAAATCCTAAGATTTCACTTAATGAGACCAGCAACAAGGTAGGCAAGCCCGGGCATCGAGCGTAGGTAGGCTAAGGGCAAGCCAGCTCCCCACGCCAACTCAACATCGCTCAGTTCCTATTTGAGTCATATCATGAATCATCTATTTGAGTTTCATTCCAAAGGACAAGCACTCGCCTAGTACTCCAAACATTGACTGGGTTATTGAGTACCAAGATAACATGATCTGAATATATGAGCTAAAATTTTCATATAAAATCTAGTTGTACACGGCATGTGGCACACAATCCTAACCAATGAGCTAGCTATAAAATAAAGAACATGAAAGCATATAACACTGGAATGAACTTAAAAACACAATCTGAATTTTTTTCGATGTTTTTCACAAAACTCTAAAATAACAATGTCGTATATACTGACTGAAAAACTGATCATTTCATATCTTCTCTGAAGTCTGAACATATATATTTGTTAACATGCCATAAAGAGCAACTAGACCTTCAGCAGACTTGTTCACGGTCTTGAACCGCTCCTCCACCTCGAGTATTGACGACATGCTTTCCTCCATAATTAAGGGAGGATATTAACCAGTAAATATAATAATAACTTATGCCCAATATGCAGTGAATATCTTAGATCTGGGGTAAGAATTCAAAAAAAGTAATTAAAAACAAATCCAAATTATGAAAATGTGTAGGTACGTGATAACTCAAGCCAAAAACTCAATTGTCGCAATTTACGAAGGTATTTGACTACAAAATAAAAAGATACAATTGGATACCTTGCCAGTATATAAGTAATTATCTTACAACACTTCAATTCATTTGTCCTTACTAAGTACTTATCAAACACCTCCAAAGAAATATCTAACAAATTGCTAATTGCTAACACATGGAAGTAGCACATGCTCACAACAATTATCAAAGATTTTGTTTGCTAACATGTCGAAATAGCACGTGCGCACTTGGAAGAATCAACGCAATTTAGTTTGATTGCAACAACATGAGGGTTACTGACTAACCAACAACACGTGGAAGTAGCATGTGCTCATTAGTCTATTTTAGAAAATCATCTCAACTTCCAAACCAATATGCATAAATAATGGGCATGTTGACTCAATAGGTTTATTTGTACCATTTCATATCACTCCTCCTGTTTTCCATTAAACATCATCAAACATTCAAGGATTCCTACCCAACAATGGTGACTTTGTCATAAAACGGATACAAATTCACTACAGTCACATCAAATGTCCCTGTGCCCCCCCCCCCCAGTGTAAGTTAATACTTCATATATAGTATGATGGCGAGCAACAATATTGAGACCTCATCGTGCAAATACTTGAATAGCATATGCAATGTTGAAATGAGATAATATCATAATACAAACATATTAATAAAACTCACCAATTCCATGCTCCTTTAATGACTTCAAATGATGCTCCTGGTCTCTTCGAGCGAGAATACCAACATGTATACTTGGGTATAATGTTTTCACTCTTCCATCAAGTTGAAACAATCAAACAATATATGAACATGAACAAAGAATTATACACATTACAGCTAACAACATTTCATATGCCTCTTCACATAATATCAAGGATTAATTTATTCAGTAACATTGCATTCATGTGCAAATTGGAAAATGATATCCAATGTGAGGATGACAAGTGGGTCATAGGGCCACATGTCATCCTCACATCGATGTTATTTTCCAATTTTTGAAATCTGAGTGATGTTACTGAACAAATTGCCCCTAATGTCAATACTCAATACTCAATACTCAATATAACACTAAAAGTGCCAGTTACTAACAACACTTTATACAATTTTAGGAAAATATGTACTTTCATCAACTTTTGTCACGCTAACTCCTGTTGCTTCCATGCTGAATGATGTTCCACCAGTGGAAACCATAGAGTACCTATAAAAAGCAAAATTTTGATAAGATGCTTCGTTGCTAGTATAATGAATCTAAACTTAAATTTGTTTTGTTTGAGTTTGTATCCTCCTGTTTACTATCATCTATTGGTAATTTGGTAAGAAGTCTATTCGAGACAGATCAAAATACTAATAATAGCCTCAATGAAAAACATCGTAAAACATTATCGTTGATCACTATTCTGTACTTTTTTTTTAAAGGACAAACTATGATAATTATTTAACAAGTATTGTCTTGGAGTGTAGGGGAAAAACATAAACCCATGTGACGTTGACTCAAGTTTTACAGTGTAATAGGATTTTATCCAACAAGAAGAAACAGTAGGAGCTTCAATCATAAAATTCAGGAGACAAATGTCAAAAGGCCGAATGGTTACCCGAGGCCCTGGAGATTGTTTCCAAGATAAGTCAAGTATATTTTATCCGAGAGTGATATCAATACTTGTTTTCTTCGTGTCACTGTAGGAGTTTGCCATCAGCTAACAAACATAAACTAATCTCAAGTTGTGAATTAGGAAAAGGGTAATGAAACAACATGTGCAATATCTTATGGGCATACAGAGCATATCCATTGATTGAAACTACTGAACAATGAATAAGGTTTAATTAATCTCCACTGAACAATGAGCCAATTAGATTTACAGTAGTTCATACTTTATAGAACCAAAAAGTTAGTCAGTGGCCAGTATAGGGCTATTGGTGGCAAACAGAGCTATAATTTAAGCATGGTTTTGGTGAGGATTTTCCGGATCAGACAAATTGAAGGGTTGCATGCGGAATGCTCTTGATCAAGAAAAACACAATTTACTGATACATTAGCAGAGAAACTAACAGAAGCATCAAATCTAAAAGCTTAAAGAAGCTATTAGTGGTGAGCATTGCATGAACAAGTCCAAAAAAATCACCTTTGTTCAATCATAATATACAAAGATCAACTTTTTACTCCCATGACACGGGCCAAAAACAGTACAAATCACAAGAGAAACAATAAGGGAGGAGATGCCCACCACTTAGCTTGGCCTCCGTCGCTTCCATGGCGGTCCCCACTGACCACGCCGCCACCGACAACAACAACGGTGACCTCACGGAAACGCATCCCTGCAAGGAAACCAAGCACCACATTCTAAGCATACAATAAATTGGGGGTGAAGAAAGAAGGAGCTGGGAATAGAGGCAAAGAGAGTACGGGCGTGCGGAGCGGGGACGAAGCTATGGTGGTGGAGGTAGAGAGGGGATACGTGCAAGCCGGTGGCCACCCCGCTTCTTCCTTTGGCCAGATCTGGCCTAGGTAAGTCGATGCTTCCCTGGCCACGCGCCACATCTGGACTCGCCGACGCTAGATCTGGCCTCAAGTGCACAACTGTCGTCCTCCTCTCCCTGTTTCGTCCTCCTCCCCAGATGTGCGCAGGCGTCTACTGTGCTAACCATGTCGTCATCCTTCGCCCCGACTTGTGTCATTTTCTGTCCTCCATCGCTCCAGCCTCCTCCTTGTCGTCTGTCAGGGGGGTGGCGTCGGCACCCAACACGAAGAAGGGAAGTGGCGCGGAGGGAGGGAGGGCACCACGAGTAGGGAGTGGGAGGTGTGTGTGAGAGAGACGAGAGGGCGTCGCAGGTGCTAGGGTTGCTGTGAGGGGAAGGGCGCCATTGGATCTGCGGTGGAGGGTGGGTGTGCCAGAAGGCGGAGTGGGAGAAGGCAGCGAGGAGTGCCGGGGGTGGGGAGGGAAATAGTGCACCGCAGGTGGGGAGGGAGGGAGGCGTGAGAGAGGGGGAGGAAGGGCGGCGCGAGTGGGAGGTGTGAGAGAGAGGAGGGGGGAGGGCGACGCTGCGTAGGCGCTAAGGCTGCGAAGCGATCTAGCTCTGGGTGTTGGCCCCACCTTTCAACACAAAGAGGATTAGAGGTGGGAGAACAACAACGCATCACTCACCACCACTAGAGTCTTTTTAAGTAGTAAAGATAATACAAAAAGAAATACTCAAAAAAGAAAATTACAAAACTAGACCTCAATTGGTGACAGGGAGGTGTTACCATTTCAATTGATGACAGTGACTGAATCCCTGAATTGCTCTTGTTTAGAGGATGCACATGCCACTGGAGATCTACAGTCCAGCATGGTGACAGTCCCTGTCATCAATTCAATTGGCAACAAAGGATCTGTCGTCATTTCAATTGGTGACACAAGTCTGGCTTCCTTTTTTTTGGCGACAGGGCTACTGTCGCCAATCGAAATGATGACAGCTTCCTGACGCCAATTGAATTAACAACACAGGTCTAATTTATCTTAGATCATAGGATGTGGCGATCTTCTAGAATCTCGGTACAATTGGATCTGCATGTTCTTATGTTTTTCCATACCAGACCCAGTTTGATCAATTCAATCCAGAATTAATTACAACTAACTGCATTTGTCGTTCAATTGAGTAGCTAAAAAGTTTTCCTATCAAGAAATTGAGTATGTAGCTTAAGAAATTGCAGTAGCCATATGAAATTCTAAATAGCAAATCAGTTGGAAATGAACTAAGATCAGCTTGGTAAAACCCACTCATAGTACTACGTAATACTAAATCCTCACTTAGTGATGCTTTTGCGTCAGTATCTTTCGACAGTTTGGACATTGGAAACTCCTCTCACACTTTCAATTGTACGAATCGTTCAACGTAGGTTTTTTTTTTATCTTTTGCTACCTTCCAGTTTGACAAAGCACACAGATTCAGACAACAAAAGACAAATTCATTTAGGGTCAGGGTTCACTTACCATATCCGGTGACGGCGAGTGATGACGACAGCGGGATCTCTAGCGACGCTGACCGACGTTAAGGTTAGGATTCACCAACATTAGGGAGGAGTTCACCGGGACCCTGGGGTTTAGAGGGAAGGGGGAGGCGGTGGTGGTGACGGCACCGCCAGCTGTGGGATCGAGGGAGGGTGGTGGGCGGCACGACACAAGAGGTGACCGAATGTTAGGTTAGGCTGGGTTGGGGTGGCGACGGGGGAATACGTGGAGGTGGTGGAGGTGCATGGATCTCGCCGGAGAGAAATGGACTCACGTGGAGAGGAGGAGGAGGAGGAGGCAGGCTCGCACAGTGGCGGGTGGCAGCATCGGCCAACGTCGAGCAGTGTGGTGGGAGGCGGTGGAGACGTCGCATGGGGAAGAAGATGCAGGAGGAAGCGTACGAGCCGTGGCATACGCAAAACAACAATTGAGCCAGTGCTTGCAAGACGTGACTAACTTGAGACAAGCAAACTATATGTACATTCGACGGTCATGCTTGAAGCAAATTACTTAAAAAACACTCATACAATGTTCGTTTCTACTCTTTTTGACCGAGAATAAATTTTGATGTTTCATATAGAAGAGCTACTTGCCTAGCAAACCAGCTAGTTGTGTTATTAAACTTTATTTGGTGTTTTACTCCAAGAGATCATAAGACTAAAAGCTAATAATTTACACACACTAGAGTAACTACTTTTAACTCTCCCCGAAGAATAATTTAACCACAAATTTAGTTTGTTTATCAAAACCCCAAAACTGCTCCATGAATCTACTCACACAAACCACACTCCTACATAGGTGAGCAGAAGCAGACTATTATCCAACAGGAACCCAAATAGCCTATGCTTCCTTCATTCCCTTTTTTTATGCTTCTTTCAAGGGTCCAAAATCTACATGATTATTCAAAAAACACAAACAAATTTCAAAGCACTACTCGAATTTACTTAATTCACAGCCAAGATACAAATTTAAGCTCAAATTTTAGGCACTAAATACAATGTCTCCCCACAGTTTTGCTAGACCTATGCAAGAATTGAGCTGGTTCATTTCAAGAACTGGAGGGGGTTGAGCTAGGGAGGGATGCTAGATTGATTACAGAGTAGCTAGATGTTGGAGACGAGGGCGAGCTAAATTCCTGTATGAGTCACGTGTGAGAGTCGACGGTCAGTTGGTCCGGTGCAACCCCATAGTACATAGATGATATATGCTATTTTTTTTTACTGGAATGATACATGCTACGTTACAAGATGGGTTAGTGGGCTTCGATCTGAATGCCTCGTACACAGCCCAAAACAGCTCAAAATGGAGTCAATCATCTTCAACCTCTGGACGTCGCCGCCTGTGTCTCCATGGCGACACCGGTCGATGCTTGCTGCTCGTATGACCTCAAATGCAGACACATGTGCTAGGATGGTCCTCGAGGGCCGGTGCTCCTGCACCCTCGCGCACCCTTGGTGGATCCGCCAGTACGAGGAAGAAGCGGAGAAGGGATCAGGCTAGAATGGATAAGGTTTGATTTGTTCGGTCCATAGTTATAGACCGAACATTCGATGGATAGAAGCGCCCTCATTTTTATCCCAGACAACGTGATAAGTACGTCATGTCTCTCTTAACCGGAAAAGAAAAATGATTCAATGTCTAAGCACTAACCTTCAGTGGTTCAATACATATTTCGCAAAATACTGCTACTCCACAGAGTGATGTTTCCAGTCATAGACACGATTAATTACTAACTTAGGATCTAACGCCACTGCTAAGTGCATCTGCTCTTTTCATTATATAAAAAAATAAATGGAAACGAGGGGAAAGGATGGTTCTGAGGAAGTGGGCAGCATGCATGATGAAAAAAAAGGGACAATGAGGTTCGTTGCCAACTTTTGTCAAATTTGCAAGCTATCTCGGCCCGGCCCGCCCTTATCAGTCATTCAGTTGTATTAATTTGAGCTAGCCACCAACCATTGATCGGCGTACGAATTAAAACTGATCTGAGGGAGGCCGAAGAAGCCCTTTCATTCTTTCAACATATTACTCCACTAGTTTGTTAGTAAGTACTACTCAGTCTAGAAATATTAGCCACGGGTTAAAGAAAACTATATGACGATATGATTAGGGCGTATGTCTGTAACTTACAGGGATTTCATATGAAACAATTCAATTTTAATAAGAACCTAGGGAAGTTCCCGCGTTGCAAACGAAGCCTTATCAGAAAAAGAGCAAATGCACCTCTACTGACGGTGCTCCAACGATCTCTGCCGCGCAATCATCCATTATTATCTTCATCTTCATTTTCCCTCCGTGATCCTTGTCTCAGTCCTCGTGCCTGTGAGGCTGTGAGTCCGAAACTCCGAATGCAATGATTGAGAGAGAGAGAGAGAAAAAAAAAAAAAAACACAACGCGAGTTCTTTGGTCTCCAGCATGTGGAGTCTGTGTAGTTTGGTATGCTAATTCCCATTTTAGTACGTACGTATATACTCTAACCAAACTCTATCTTATGTTTTTTTTCGCACTTTATAAAATTCTAGCAACACGCACTTAACTCGGGTCGTCGATTGGTAATAAACACATAGTGCTGTTGCATGTTTGAGCAGCTAGCTAGCTTGTCGAGTTGGCTAATCTAATCCAATCAAACCCGTTTTCACCTTGCAATCGCATGCAACACGGTCATAGTCATACAAATTCTCAGCATGTATAAAGTGAACTCACATTCATATATGTGCATGTGATGATGTGAGTGGGGTGTACGTCCACATTGTACCCTCTAAAAACACGGCCTTACCTACTGCTGGAAATCGATTAAAGCGTCAGGCGACGCAACTTTGCAACACGCGCGCATTTTGTCATCACCCCGTGCATCGGTAGGCAGGTAGTCAGGTGACAACCACTGGTCACAAGAGGAAAGAAACCACTGCAGCAGCTTCATTTGTTCGTCCTTTCTGAACCTTTTTCTCGTGTCTTGGAACTCTCTTTTCCTCCTCTGTTCGTCCGGCCGGCCTGGTTGTGCATGCAGCAGCTTGATGTGCTGTAGCTTTCGGCTGGTTGCTAGCTTTACACACTTGTGCATTATTGTTATTGGCATCCATTAATTCGACAACTCCGTAGAAGAGAGAGAGAGGGAGGGAGGGAGGAGACCATGTGTTCTCCTTGCAAAGGAAACAAAAATACGTGTTTTTAATTTGTGTGCATGACAAGGCCATGGCATGCATGCATGCATTGCGTGTGGAGTAGGTTGTTGCAGATGTACTACGTGTTGGTTGCATGGCCCTGATCTAGTCTGCAAATAAATAATAAAGCGTGCGTGCCGAATCTGGGAAAGAGAGAGGAGAGGGCGTAGTATGTAATTCAGATGCCAAACGTACGTTGCAAGCGATGTCAGTAGCGCATTTTTTTTTAAAAAAAAAATATTAACTTAAAAATAATTACAAAAAATAGTCAAAAAAATTTACAAAAATAATATTAACTGAGACATTGCGCAGTGGGCGAATGGTTACTTGACACTTCAAGGTTTTACAAAAAAAAAACTTGTGAAATAAACTAAATCTTTAGGTTGAATTCGCGACAGGATAATTCGTTATTTCAAATGACGACAGTGGCTTATTTTTATATAAAAAAAACTGCTATTTTTTGTAATTATCTTTTAAATTAATATTATTTTAAAAAATCTGTCGGTAGCTAGCATGTCCATTGCTAATTAGGTGTTGTTCCTTTTTCCTCTTTTGAGCAGTGTTGCTAATTAGGTTCTAATTTGTGATTGTTTTTAGTTAGGAATTCTTTACCATCTTGTGGATTATGTACTTTAACATTGTGTTTATTATTTTTTAAAAAATGCGTAGAAGATGAAACATGGTTTCCTCTCGCGGAGAGGGAGAGAGAGAAGAGGAGGAGGAAGAGAATCAATTGGTTATCATCAAGAGTTCAGGACGCGTTATTGCATCATGGTCGTCAAGGAGTGGTTATCATCAACTCGATCTGGCAAAATCAGATGAATTGGACCATGCACAATTAATTGATGATTTGTGATCTACAACACACAATGCCTACGTACCCAACGAACTCCAGGTACCATGGGTTTAATTGCTCGTATCGTCAAATATTTGTTTGGAGCTTGAAGGTCACTGTACCAGGGTCTCAATAATTAATTTCCTACTTGGTCTAGCTTCGACTCTAAGGTGCCGTTTGGCCGGGCTTCGAAGCCAGGTTTTTGCGCTTCGAAGCTGTTGTCCCGAGTTTTTTTTCCTAGAATAGCACAGTTAACATGAGAAATAGTAAATCTAGCTCTCTCCGCACATTAAGGCCAAAAATAGCACAACGGAGCCATGCATAAGCGACCCGTGTTCTTATCTACGTCCTGGAGACCCAGAGTGGCCTCGTCCGTGCCCCTAGGGCCGGAGCCTCCCGATCCGTGACCTTGGTGGCCGGACCTCGTCCTCCGCACCACAAAGGCCCGGACCCCATTTTGTCCGTGCACGTGGCCTTGTCCGCACTCCAATTCGTGCCTCCGGGGCACAGAACACCCCAATTCGTACCTCCGGGACACGAACACCTCCCCGTCCTCGCGTGCTCAGGTCAAGATTTTTGTGCTACATACTCACATGACACATGTACGTACATATGTGTCGGTGAGCATTCGGAGGGAGCAACTGCAAAATCCGGGAATGGACACTTTCCAATCCGATGCAAGAATCAAAATAAAAAGGAATAAGTCTATTTTACATCTTTGAACTATGACTCGAGTCCAAAAAACACTCTGAACTACAAAACCGTTCACTTTACACCCCTCAATTATTGAAACTGGAGCAAATCACCCCCTCTCCCTAAACCACCCCGGTTTTGAATGACGTGGCGTCCATGTGTACATGAATCCCACATGTCAGCCACATCTCTTTCTTCTCCAGCAGCACCTCTCCTCCACATAGCATCCCCCAACGCCATGCAAGCTGCCACGCCTACACCCGCCGCCTTTCTGCCCATGCCAGCCGCCTCCGGCTCTCCGCCACCCAGTCTACAAATGGCCACTCCAAGCCTGCTCATCGTCCCCCTCCTGTAGCCACTCTCTTCTTCCTCTTTCACTTCTCCACCGAGAGCCACGAATAACCGTGGAGCTCGAGCCATGGCCACGCTGTGCTCGCCGTTCCTGCTGCCAGCGCCATCCATGGACCTTCGGCTCAATTCCTCGCGGATGGAGCAACCTCTGGCCTCCCCCGACCTCCCTCAACTACCGATTGAAGCACCCCCTCGCCAGGTCGCCACTGCCGCATCAAGCCCTCCGCGCCGCCACGGGCTTCCGCCGCTAGCCCGCTCCGACACCTCCCCGTCGCCATTGATAGCCCCGGTAAGTTCCCCTAGTCCCGCTGATCCACATGCACGCCTCCTTCTTCTCCCTTGCCTCCTCTGGCGTCATCACGCCTTTTCTTCTCCAGGCTCGGCCGCCACACGCCACCACCAGCATGCTCCAGCCGCCTGAGCTGCACCGCTACCATCCCCATGGCCGCCTCACTTGGTCAGATCCATTTCCCCCATCCATGGCCTTCGCCGTCGCCTCCTCCGCCGGCGCCGTCCTTGCCTGAGCTGTCTCCGGCTTTCCCTTGGGAAGCTCTCAGCTCCCTCTATGGTTAGCCGGAGCCAAAGCCCCCATCTCTGCCCTGTTTCAAGCACTCTCTCTCTTTTATCTGCATTTGTGTGTATATGTGGATTCCATGTCATGAGTACGCCACGTGGATGCCACGTCATGTACACGTGGACGCCACATCATCCAAAACCAGGATGGTTTAGGGTGAGGGGGTGATTTGCTTTGGTTTCAATAATTGAGAGGTGTAAAGTGAACGGTTTTGTAGTTCGAGGTATTTTTTGAACTTGAGCTATAATGCAAGAGTGTAAAATGGACTTGTTCCAAATAAAAAATGCAGTTTTGAATCCGCCGGCGATGGTGCACACGACGAGAGCTGTCGCGTTAAGTAGCAGATCTACCCAAGGTCAATCGTTTACCCCCTATCTGATGTTGTACTGCGCTGCTTGTCCATTTGATGCAGGATACAACGTAATCGCAGGAGCAGTAGTGAATGCGTAGGTAAGGCTCCCAACCACCAGACAGGAATAACCCCTAAGGAAAAGACCAAAAAACTAACCACAGGAGGCTTGCATCCAAATAAAAAATCAACCAACTACTAACACACAGGAGGCTAGCTAGCTAGGACCCAAATCTTGAGCTGAGCACGAGGTTTGGATTAAAAAAACGTGAACTTTGCGGACCAAATGAGCACGCGGAGGCCGGGAGGGACACGGACCGGGCCGGACAAGATGGGTCAGGTTCCTATGGCGCGGAGGATGAGGTCCGGCCTCTAGGGGCGAGGACGAGGTGGCTCCGGGTTCCTGGCCCGTGGCCCAAGACAATTCCGGGTCCTTGGAGCACGGATAAGAGCGCAGATAAGAACATGTGTCGTGTTTTTACTGTTTTATGGTGTTATTTTTAGTTTTGACGCGTGGAAAGAGTTAGATTTGCTATTTCTCGCGCCAGCATTGTTATTCTAGCCAAAAACTCCGTTTTCTAGGCAAAACGGTCAGGCTCCAAGGCCAAGAGAAACTCGAGCCCAAAATCAACTTGGGGAGAGAAGCATGGGATGGGAGGCTCCGTCGGCTCCGGAAGAAAACGAGAGGGCAAAATACATCCTTACCCTTGTTACCGTTTGCCGTGCCGCCGGCTTGATCCACCGCACACCGCCCGATTTTCCTCGCCACCAGCCCGATTCCGCTCGCTCGATCTGGCTCACTGTCGCTCGATTCGCATCGCCGCTCGCTCGATCTGCCACGCTGCCGCCGGAGAGGAAGAGAAGTGGTGGAGTTGATGGCGACGGTGGTTGGAGGAGAAGAAATTGGGGCCGGATTTGGGTTTGATGAGGAAGGAGGAGGGCAATATCGCATATTTCGTATTTTTGGAGCTGAGCCCAATATTGGGCCAAACACTTCAGTGTTTTGGGGTTTTGCTTCTGTTGAAACGAGTTTCTCTTAGAGCCCGGTTTCAAAGCCCAGAAATAAGAAGTCAAACTCGGTCAAATAGGCCCTAATTTAGTGGATTGGTATAAAGAAAAGCCAGAGCAAGCTTTATTTTATGGGGCAATTCGCTATATGCAATTGAATAACTTCGGAACTTCACAATATACCATTGATATCTCACCGACATATGGACTCTAGACCCACATGTCAGTCTCACAATGAGCGACATTCTCTTATTTTATATATAGACGTGTTGTATATATTCAAACTGCAAACCGGTAAATAGTCCAACCAATATACACGAACACATGTTTTATAACCAACTATGGCCCTTCGAAAAAAAAGAAAGGAAAAAAAAAAACTCAAACCACGTAAAGGACTAGTATGTACATATAAGTGGCAAATACATTATACATGTGGTGCTACACAAGAAAGGTATAGGACGAACTAATCCAGAAAATAACTTCCATTAACCACACGACATGCCCAAATCACCGGACACCAAGCTCATTACATCGTCGGGAAATTGGTTCAACCAAAACTTAGAACCCTCCTTGACAAGACTCGGCCCAAAAGCCGCTAAAGCATCTGCTACTCTACTCTCGGACACACTGGGATTTTAACATGAGAAAACTCCGAAAACATAATGCTTCTAATCTCCTTGACCAGAACCAAGATACCAGATACTACCTCCGATTCCAAATGTAAGTTGTTTTAAAATCTGTACCAGTGAAATATTTTTAATTTTGATCATCAATATATAAATAATTACCAAGATTGACAACATGAAATTGGTATTGCTAGATCTATCATGAAATATATTTTTGTAATATAATTTTTTTATTTGAAACAACATATTTTCTTAGCGGTTGATGGTAAAATGTCACCTTGAAGACCGTATCAATATAAAAAACGACTTATATTTGGAATACGAGGGAGAAGTCAAAATCATTACCCAGAATTGCCTTAGCAGTATTAGACGGATCAGTATCCGATATCACTCTTTCCATGTCCTGATGCGCACGGCACATTACAGACTCGGTACGTATTTACTGTACCAGAGTATTGTATCAATTTTGATGTGCCATTGTTACACCGTTCAATTTGCATCATATGATGGAGCCAATACTCTGATACATGTCATTGTGCTTCTTTGTATTAGTATTCCAGTGCAACTCAATTATCCGTTTCCGTTTTTGCGATGAGATCGAGTGATCGACGACGACCCCTGCGAGTGCCAAGTCAAAGCCTCACTTGATGAAATACGAATGATGCAGAGATGTTTTTTAAGGCATATTACTTGAAGCTAGTAAATTCCGGACAGTTCTGCCCTTTTCCAAATTGTTGTATAATGGCATTGTACACAATTCCTGTCTTGTTTTCCACATCTTACAATAATGATCTCGAAACAAAGAGATTCCTTAGCTAGATTCCAGTACCAATCCAGCTACCGTGGATTCCACACAGCTCAAATATCCTCCGGTATAAATGGAGAGCAGTTTGAGGCGCAGCCAGCCAGGCCACGTCGTCCGAATTTCTTCCACCGTCGGATTCCGCACGACATTCCTTCGCAGACGTCCGATTTCATTTCGTTTTCGCTTGCCTGTGAGCGTAGTCGCTGCCGCATCCGTTCGATGGTCTTCTTACTTCGTTCTGAACCGTGCGATTCTTTGCTTGATGTCTGCTCGTCCGCCTCGGCGCGTGTGCGCAGTGATTGCTGCCCCAGTCCCGCAGGCCGCGTGTACTCTTTTTCGCCGCTCCGTATGGAGCGCACAGAACGATCTTCATTTGGACATCCGTTCTGCTCTGCATTTCGCCCGTTCGATATTGTCCGGTCTTTCTGACCCCTTGGATCTTAGCGGCCGATGCGCTCGCTAGGTGCTCTTCAGCCTCGGCGCGTGTGCGCATTCATTGCTACCAGTCCCATCTCCTTTTCCTCGCCTGCGTTAACCTCGCACGTTTCGTCTTACTCTTATCGTTTCCCTCAGACTCCGCCTTTCTTCTTGCTTCTTTCGCTCCGTCCTCCCGGTCCTGCTGCCGCCGCGTCTACTGGGTTCTCGTCGTCGCTCCGGTCTCACCTGCACAGTTACAGTCTCTAGGATAAGCTCAAAACAAACATGGTGGTTCTTCTCATGCAATAAATGCAGCAGAAAATCAATACCTGAGAGCAGCTCATATAGATGCTCATCATGTCCTTGCCGATCCGCAAAGCCAAGGTATTATTTGGACTAATAATCAATACATACCTTTATTTCTTACGGTTTACTCTCTAGCTTACACTAATTATCTTCAAATAGATACAAGCTCTGTGTTATTGCAACAGATGGTACAACCGACGCAGAATTTATACTGTTTGGAGATATTGCACAATCCATAGTTGGTAAACACATAGGTGCTATTCTCAGATCAAATCGTGGAGGAGATAGTGTACCACCAGAGATTGCTCAGATTGTTAGCAACAAATACACCTGGCATGTAGCTCTAACTGAAAAAAGCTTTCATGGTCCAAAAAAAACCTTCCAGGTCAATCGTGTCATAGCTACTTTTGGAAGACAGCCGACTATTCCACGGATGCATTCTTCGTTGCACACCTCATTCTCAACTGAATTGCCTCTTGAGGTACTAAATATTTATTTAGATATACCACTCTTCATATTTAAGCTATTTTCCTTACCTGTGCTTATAGTCAATATCATTGCATCTTTTTCCTGTTCAGTTCGTTCAAATTTTCACTGGTCTATAAGTACAAAAAAATGCTTTATTTACTAACAATATGCATACCTCTACACAAGCTATCATGGAAACACACCCCACCATCTCCAACACAGCTTGCTGATACATCAACACATACTACACACAGGTACACTCTAGGCTATGTTTCGCATTCACCAGCGTTTATTTGTAGCGCCACATTACTGTTTCACAGCTCCTGCTAATTTCGTCCTCAGACCATCTTCAGTGGATATGCCAACTTCCTCTGCAAAAAAAAAAAAAAAGACTTTTTGATCAAACGCAGACTTCAGAACAGGTTAGTGCAATCACTATCTCTACCACCTTTGTTTACATATACAGCCTACTACACCCTCATTATATACCCCACTTATTTCATCTAATATTCATGCGCACTGGCTAACTGCAGGCTCCACAGTCCACATCCTTCCATGTAGAAACTGTCTTACTCACTAACAAAGATATTACAGTTGCTCCTCACCACAAGAAAAGGCATGTACTATAAGTGACTACTACTATTAAACCACGTATTTAATACATACAATATATCAGAATAGTCCTTCCATTTGCCTAAATACGTATAGCTTAAATGTAAGATTCATTATTACTGTCTTAGTATAGCTCCTTTGACACTAGAACTATAACCATCTTCAATCTACTCTATATAGCCTCCTTCATCACTAATGTAGAATACTTACATAGAGAAATGCACTCTTGTTAGATTCTCCCTGAATTCTCCTCGTAATTATAGTCTATCTACAATCCAGCACACCTCATATCTATGTTAAATCTTCGTATCTTGCAACGAACCACACATTCAACAAAATCTATACCTAACATAATGACTATGGAACACAGATCCCAACATGCACTGGATACCCACCCAACACCCTCTTCTACTACAGAGCAGCCCAATCCAGACTCCGACCCCTCTCAGTAAACACCAGGTAATTTCTTTGTCTTTATAGAAATACATCCATCAAATTGTCACTAATATCTAACCCTATAAATTGCTCACGGATATTACATCTTACAAACAATATGTTGCAGTTGCTACAACACTAAACTAAGCCAACTGCTCACATCAGAGAAGAACTACCTGTCGGGGAAGGGAATTCCCTGGGGGAGGGCCTCACGTGAGGCCCCTCCCCCGGGCCGTTGGATCAGGGGGAGGGGGGGGGGCGAAATGGAGGAAGATGGAGAGGGGCCTCCCGTGGGACGAGGCCCAGAAAATTTATTTTCACCTGTCGTGTGCTCTTCGAACCAGCGACGACATGCTATCTTTTGTACTTTTAGTATGTAATGGATCTCTGCCCTTCAACCTGTATAATAACGCCAAACAGAATAGAACCTTTTGTGAACTACATGTTATACTCAGTCCGCAGACATCTTAAACGTTTGCAACCACTAATGTTATATAACAATATACCGCCAACCACCTTCTGCTACATGCAACTTAGTTATATCATTATTTCGTGTGTTACAATAGAATCATACTATACATTTTAACATCAATTGTTCTCGCGTGCCAAGGGCACGCACAGGCTACTAGTTGCCTTGAACTAGCTGAATGTCATACGCTGCAGCGGATTTTTTTTAAAAAAAACATATTATTCTATTACATTGAGCCACATCGTTGGGCTCAACGTACACCATCACATCAACATTGTCACTCGGCAAAATCTTGCGACATACCTCCGCTGTCATGCTCGGCCTACGCTAAGGACTCGGCTTAGCTGCCACTCTTGGCGGAGCTTCGCTACAGCCCGCAGTACGCCTCTACCACATGCTCAGTCGACGCCGTGCATTTGTCTCCGTTGCCAAGCCTATCTGCTACGGCCCGTGTCGCACCTACGACGCCATTGTACTCATCATGCGCTTTGCTCTCGGCCCCGCCACCATGCTTGGCCGAGCTTCGCAATGGCTTGCATCGCATCTTCTTTGCCGTGCTCCACATGCACAGCGTCATCGGCTTCACTACCACACCATATGTCTGATGTGTCAAACACATACCATATATCTGACATGTCAAACACACGGAGAAAAATATATTTTATGTTTTAGTTTGTGCTATTACTCGTTTCACGCGAAAACATAAGTAAAATATGTAGCTTAACAGCTTTGATCAAAATATTTAGCTTAACAGCTTTGATCAAAATTCTCAGAAACTACACTGAATATATTGGCAATAAAATGCACGCGCTCGAGTAAAACCCACAAGATTCCTATTACAATTAGCATAATCATGATTTAAACTGAAAAGAAAACCCGACTTTTCAGCTATACCAAACCGCCAGGTAGCTTATCGGTTTCGTCATTCTCCACAAACTTCACCCGACCATCTCCAGTTCAGCGAACCTACACCGCAAACTTCACTGATTCACCTGCAGTTCAGTGAACCTACACCTGAGTTCATATATCAAGAGTTACTCCTTCCGATCACAAATACATGTAGTTAAACTTTCAAAACTTTGGTTATCAATATCTTTTTAAATATTTTAATTTAGATACTTGAAAATCATATGTATAGACTGTCTCCAAAAATATTTTCATAATATTGTAATTTCATTGGGTGTTATAACTATATTACAATATAAATTAGTAGTCAGAGTTGTGTTTTGGAGACCATGTGGATGTCCAAAACGATATGAATTTGTGACCGGAGAGAGTAACTCCTATAAATATAAAAGGCATGGTTCAATTATTGACGCAACTACAATTTAGAACTTACAACCAAGCAATTGCTTAGTTCTTTATTTTTTTTTAAAAAAAATAATGCAGAGAAACCAAGATATGTAAAATGGAAAAACTACGAAAGAAACCAAATTAAAGACTTAACATGACAGGCAAAGATTAGGTGGCTAACCTGGGAGCCTAGGTGGGGCGTTATGCATTTTCTCAAATAGTTGGAAGGAGTGTGTGTTCTTCTGCCCAACCCAACCCAACGAAAAAGAACAGTGGACTAGAAAAGAAATTTACATTGGCTTCCGAGCATAATATATTCAGCACTGTTTCGTTCCAATTATAAGACTTAGTACAAGTAGAGGTTGGAAGCTTGTTCTACCTCTTACGAATTCTGTCCACAACACTAAATTTCTGAAGCGACTAATCTTATTGATACCAAAAAGTAACTTTAAAAAAGATGGAGTAGTACTAACTTTTAAGAAAGTGTGCCACATGCTAACAGGAAAGTACAATGGAAGAAAAGGGGGGCAAATTTTCAAAAATCTGCCCAGTTACATTGAACAAAGCTTAATTAAAACTAACGAATCCGTTTGCTACCGTAACAAAACAATACCCTCGCGCGTGGGCCCGCCTGCACCGTGGGCTGCGGTTTTATACCGGGAAAAAAAAATCATATACCACTGTAAATGTTCTAATCCGAGGTCATCTTCTATGCCACTATAAAGTCGAAATCATGCATTTTATGCTATTACCGTCACATCCGTTAATTTTTTCTGTCAATTTTTTCCCCAAAATACCAAAAATACCCTCATTTCTTTATTGAGTAAATTTCATAAAACTATACATATTTTTGTATAAACTATCGTAAAGCTCCAGATTTAAGGCTCAATTTCACAAAACTTTAGGTTTTGTACAAACCTGGAGTTTTGTGATAACATACCTCCTTAAATATGGAGTTTTGTGAAATTGAGCCTTAAATCTGAAGTTTTGTGATAGTTTGTACAAAACATGTGGAGTTTTGCAAAATTTACTCTTTTTTATAGATTTTTTTAGAGATGTCTTTCCATTTTCTTAATTTGAAATGTATTTTCTGCGTTGACAAAATATTTACCGTGTACAAATAGAAACCAAAATTAAGTTGACAATATTTTAATTGTAGTTTACATACCCTATTAAGCCACTTTGGGATTTTCATATAATTTTTATAGGTACCTTGATAGATTTTTTCTTTACAAATTATTAACTGTGCATAAATAGGAACCAAAATTAAGTTGAGATTATTTTGATTAAGCTCTACATATCCTATTTATCTACTCTGTAATTTTTATAGATTTTTTATAGGTATCATACTACTTTTCTTATTTGAAAAGTGTCTCAAGTATTTATAAAATATTTACTGTGTACAAATAGAAATAAAAATTAAGTTAACAATATTTTATTTCTGCTCTACATACCCTATGTAGCAACTCTAGATTTTTTTTAACATCAAACTACAGTACAACTAAATATTTAAGTCTGAAATTTAAGCTATGCTATACTTTCATTCGAGTACTGCACCATAAATAATATATATACAATGAACTAAACTATATACAGCTAAAATAATATACTACATCAAACTATAATACAACTAAAAGTATCTAAATCTGGAGTTTTGTGATAACCTACCTCATTAAATCTGGAGTTGTGTGAAATTGAGCATTAAATCTGGAACTTTGCGATAGTTTGTATAAAATATATAGAGTTTTGCAAAATTTACTCTTCTTTATTCTCCGTCCTACTCCTCTCTCCTCCGGTTCACCAGCTGTTATCGCCTCTCTATGCTTGAGTGACGGTCGTCACCCTGATCGACGGGCGAGCTCCTCCACCTCTACTTCCAGCCGCCTCCCGCTCCCCACTGCATGCCTCCTCACCATGCCCCCTTCCTCCTCTTCCCCCTCCACCTCCCCACCACCTCCGTGTTGCCCACAGTTGGCTCCTGCCGCTGTGGCTCCCTGTTGTGAGGGCGCATGTCGGCATCATCTAAGCCCCAACCCTCGTGTGCCTAGGCGGCACCATGGAAACCGACCGCCTCCCTTTCGATGTGCGCGATCGCACCATGGACATCGTCGACCACTTCGACGGCCCCATGTAACCATCGACGACGTTGCCTCCCGCGCTGGCCTGCAGCTCACCTGAGCCGTGCTACTGCCATAGGCGAGCTCATCGCCACCTTGTCCCGACACTGTCTTCGCCGTCAATTCTCACACCGCCCAATTGTCATCGTCAACATCAATATCGCCGCCAACACCCATGACAACCCACCCATAGCTGGAGGAGGCTAAGGGAGAGTGAGAGACCGAAGAAAATATCATGGGTAAAATGGTATTTGTATAATCACTTTATGATTTAACTAGTCACCAATTGTATAAAAAGTTATGGTTTCGATTTTACAGTGATAAATAAGAGATGAATTGAGATTGCGAACATTTGCAGTGCCATGTAAAAAATATTTCGTTTTATATTAGCGGCCAAAACCCGTTCCTCTGTCGATCCACACAGGAAAAGCCTCACCACTCCCCTCCTCTCGCCGGAGCGCGCACGTAAACCCTAGCTCGCCACCTCGCATCTCGAGGCATCCTCGTATAGCCGGAGCCAGAGCGGGGAGCGGCGGCGATGGGCACCGGAGGCGACGGGGACAAGGCCCCGGCGCTGCCGCTGGAGGCGCTGCTGGCGCTTGGGCTCGACCAGCGCACGGCCGAGAACGCGCTCGTCAACAACAAGGTCACCGCCAACCTAGCCGCCGTCATAGCGGAGGTAACGCTTGCCATCGTTACGCGTGTAGTTTCGATTCCGACGAGTGCTACTTTCTACGATTGCTATGGCGTTTAGGGTTTAATTTAGGTTTAGCTAGTTCCTAGCGTGGGATTTAGTGGCTCTGGTCTTAGAATGGTGACAACGAGATGCCTGGTTTCTGGACCTAATTTATCAGAAATCCGTACACCTGTTTGCTCAATTAGCTCGTTCCTGCCCGATTGTGGCATGTGGAGATTAATTCTGATCTAGAGGTGTCCAAATCTGCTACTACACGTTTTGTTGCAGCTGGATGTAGTTTGCATTGACTCAATTTGTCCGGTATCTTTTTTTACACCGAACATTCGAAGTCCCCCGGTTCCAATTTCACGATTTTTTTTCTTACCATTATCATTTCTGTGATCTCATTGACGCTTGGTGAAAATTTTGTCTAGGCTCACCTCACACTTCAACACACACACACACACACATCTGGAAACTTGTTCGGATGATGTTGCACTATTTGACAGCATAACTGCTCGTGTTAATTGTCAATATTACTTACAGTTATCCACATATACGAAGCTCAAATCTCGATGTTATCCACCTATCCGAAGCACAATCCCGATGTTATCCACTTATGCGAAACTCAATCTCAATGTTATGTCACTGTTTTATTTCTGTTACACTGTGATGCAAGTTGCGTTGGCTTATAGTGTCCAAGTCAGTGCCATTTATCTCTTGAAAGCATACTGTGTTTGCCCTTTTAACTAAAAAGACTTGAATATGAACAGGCTGGTATAAGTGGATGTGACAAGTCAGTTGGGAATCTCCTGTACACAGTAAGCACCTACATCAATGACTCATGACGAATCGATACATTGGAATTTTTCATGTGTGACTGACAAGGCTGCACTTGCTTATGGATGAAATAGGTTGCTACTAAATACCCAACTAATGCCCTTGTCCATCGTCCTGTCCTCATAAACTATATTGTGCTGACGAAGGTATGCCCACTACCTTTTTCATTCTTCAATCCACTTTCATCAGTTAGTTCGCATTATGTGTTCTTCTTCTTGAGAGTGCAAATGAAGAATTAACTTTTTCTCACTGCTCATTGTCTTGATACTGTGAACCTGAAGTATTTCTTGCTATGTCACTTTTCAGATAAAGAACCCTGCGCAGCTAGATGCTGCTCTGTCATTTCTTACTAATATTGGTCCCGATTCTTTAGATATTGGGAAGTTTGAAGAAGCCTGTGGCATAGGTATGTTTTCGTGATCAAATATATCAATATGCTTCTGTAAATTATATACCTTGTAGGCTTGTAATGCCATAGTCACTGACAACGTTCTGAAAATTTTCTTGTATGCTTGGGTAATGTGGTTGTTTGGATGCTAAGAGAATATTGTCTTAGTGTATATTTTTTATAATTGGATATGAAAGGGGCACCTTTTCTTGGAAGTAGCTCATTCTCAGTCCATGATTTCTATTTACCACCCTTTTGATGGAACCTCAATGTTTTACCTGCAGGTGTGGTTGTTTCTATTGAAGAGATTCAATCAACTGTCACAGAGGTTCTAAAGGAAAATATGGAGGCTATATTGGAACAGCGATATCATATAAATGGTTTGGCTTCCAATTCACTTTTATATTACTCGATTATTCTGATTTCATGACTTGAGGGAACTGATCCTTGTTCCTGCCTTTCCTTTTCTCAGTTGGTAACCTATGCGGACAGGTTAGAAAGAGGCACCCCTGGGGTGATGCTAAGGCGACAAAGGTGCAAAACAATCTTATAAATGAAGCATTTGAGTTGGTTTGCTTGTATTGCCTTTAGTTTGAACCTCTTCATATTCTGCTCCTACAGGAGGAGATTGACAAGAGGCTAGCAGAGATACTAGGTCCAAAGACAGAAGCCGACAATGTAAAACCAGTGAAAAAAAAGAAGGAAAAACCAGCAAAAGTTGAGGTTGGTGGGCTGAAATGTACCTTTCAAATTTAAGATAGGATTATTTAATTATTGCATCATTTAGCTATGGTTTCTGCGCAGGAGAAAAAAGTTGCAGTAGCCACTGCTGCCCCACCATCTGAGGAGGAATTGAATCCGTACGCTGTATTTCCTCAGCCAGAGGAAAACTTTAAGGTACCTACCATACACTGTGTGAATGTAATTGATTAAATGGCTGTTAGTGTTATGATCCATATCTCAATTTTGCACTCTACTGTTCTCTGATATCCACAAGTTATGGTTATTATTCTTGTAAGCACGTTGAATGGTTCTTTGTTTGGTTGTCAATTGTAAGAAATTAACTTAAGTGGTCTTGATTTCCTTTTATGAGCTAGGTTCATACAGAAATATTCTTCAGCGATGGGAACATATGGAGGGCGCATAACACAAAGGAGATTTTAGAGAAACATCTTAAGGCAACTGGTGGGAAAGTGATGACCCGTTTCCCCCCAGAACCTAATGGATATCTTCATATTGGTCATGCCAAGGTTTTGATAATCTTCTCCATGAAATGCATTTCCATATATATACCACTTTCATGAAATTCGAAGATTATGCTTACATGCTTCATCTTATGCAGGCTATGTTTATTGATTTTGGACTGGCTAAAGAGAGAAATGGTCATTGTTACCTGAGGTAATAAAATTTTCATTTGGAACAGTTTCCTCCTGCTACCTTACCATTTTTGTAAGCTTTCCTGCCATGTCAATGCTGCTTTAAGGACATTTTTGTATCAACTGTTCATTAGAAGAGTTCCCTTTCATCTAATTTGTTTTATCTACTCATTTCTTATAGACCATAGACTAAATATTGTAGGCACTAGGGTGGTTGAATTTATGTTTCTTGTCTTAGGTTATACTGCATCTATTTATTCTACATTTCCATTTTTTATTGAGACTTTCGATTAGTTTTGCTTGATCTGTAAGTGGCTACAGAACTTTTAAGAATTTGTTGCTGCTTCAGTGCTTTTGCATTCTCACTTGTGACAATATAGACTGATGTATATCTGAACAACAGGTTTGATGACACAAATCCAGAAGCTGAAAAGAAAGAATATATAGACCACATTCAGGAAATTGTCCACTGGATGGGATGGGAGCCCTACAAAGTCACCTATACAAGCGATTATTTCCAAGCTTTATATGAGCATGCGGTTGAGTTAATACGGAAAGGGCTAGCCTATGTGGACCACCAGGTTTCTTCCTCTTCTTTTTATTACGAACTTATGCGTAGACCCGTGTTACAAAGGGGAAAAGAACATTTATATCGAGTCTTTCATAAATAAAATGTGTTCATTCTGACTGGTATATGCTTGCCAGACCGCAGAAGAAATCAAGGAATACAGGGAAATGAAGATGAATAGTCCATGGAGGGATAGGCCCATTGAAGAGTCATTGAAATTATTTGAAGACATGCGACATGGGCTGATTGCTGAGGGTGCAGCAACTCTCCGAATGAAACAGGACATGCAGAATGATAACAAAAACATGTCAGACTTGATAGCATATAGAATAAAAGTAAGTAACAAAACTCAATTGAATGTCTATTTTTCATAAATTTAGAACTCAATCTTTGGTGTCCATACAGTTTACTCCTCATCCACATGCTGGTGACAAGTGGTGTATCTATCCAAGCTATGACTACGCTCATTGTATGGTGGATTCTCTTGAAAACATTACACATTCGGTAATTTCCCTTTTTCCAAATAGTTATGATTTGGTTGACATGGCATAGACTAAGTGTGGTTACTTATTAGTTGTGCACGCTTGAGTTTGACATACGCCGCCCTTCATACTACTGGCTACTTGTTGCCTTGGGCCTGTACCAGCCATATGTTTGGGAGTATTCAAGGCTAAACATATCACATACTGTGATGTCTAAAAGAAAGGTATGTTGTTGAAACTAATTGAGAAGATCAATGTTAACCTGTTTGATCTATGGTTAAGAATATCCATTGTCCTTGTTCCATTGCAGTTGAATCGACTTGTGACAGAGAAGTGGGTAGATGGGTGGGATGACCCTCGTTTGTTGACGCTGGCAGGACTGCGGCGACGAGGAGTGTCATCAACTGCAATAAATTCTTTTATCCGTGGAATTGGGATAACAAGAAGGTAGAAATGCATGAATTATTCTTAAAAAATGGCTTGCATGCTACCGCGTGCTTTGGTCTATGCACAATTACGAAATCTCTGTAGACACCAATCATTCTGCTACTGATTGCACTTTTTATATCTTTCGGTGCAGTGACAACAGCTTAATCCGTGTTGACCGTCTTGAATATCACATCAGAGAAGAACTTAATAAAACAGCCTCTCGAACCATGGTTGTTTTGCGTCCTCTAAAGGTTTGGTGTTCAGTTCCTGCTGCAAATGTCTTCATCTTTTTAAAGTTCATTAACACACTCATGGTGCTTCCCTTCGCTAAATTTAGGTTGTAATAACTAACTTGGAAGATGGAAAAGTCATAGACCTTGAAGGAAAAATGTGGCCTGATGCTCCTGCAGATGACGCTTCGTCCTACTACAAGGTGCCTCTCATGTTCAGTATATATGATAAAAAGAAGATTAGATTTTGTTGCTATGGATCAACTTGCGTAAAATTCTCGTTTTAAGTTTGTAATACAAACATAGTAAAAGGAAGCAGTTATAGGTTCACTGTCTCTTTTATGCATCATGCATTTTACCGCATGTTCATACTTCATAATGTATTACATGTTCTCTTTTTACAGGTCCCTTTCTCAAAAACTGTCTACATTGAAAAAACTGATTTTCGCCTAAAGGACTCGAAAGATTACTATGGGCTAGCTCCTGGTAAATCTGCCCTGCTAAGGTAATTGATTTAGAACTACTGTTTTTTCACTGAGAAAGTTGATCTGTAATTACTTGACTATCGATAGTTCACCTACTCCATATTTACAGTAACATGATACTTGTCCATTTAATTACTAGATATGCGTTCCCGATAAAATGCACTGAGGTTGTTTATGGTGATAATCTGGATGAGATTGTCGAAATTCGAGCTGAATATGACCCTTCAAAGACTTCTAAACCTAAGGTAACTGGTCACTGGAATCTTGTCAAGTCTGATAAGAGTATGATTCTGCTATTTGGACGTTTTCGCAATTAAGTTAAATCTAGTTGGGACACTAAACAAAAAGGAAATCTAGATGACTGATGTGGCTTGCAATTTGTATAGGGCGTTCTACACTGGGTTGCTCAGCCAGCACCTGGAATTGAGCCACGTAAGGTCGAAGTAAGATTATTTGAAAAATTATTCCTCACGGAGGTACTGTATTGCTAGCTGTTCTTTCTGTCATTACAAATGTGTGTTGCATTGGAAATTCATCTTACTGATATCTTTCCTGTGAATGTATTTCTTGCTCTCCATGTAGAATCCTGCTGAATTGGAGGATTGGCTTGGCGATCTTAACCCACACTCGAAAGAGGTTATAAAGGATGCCTATGCCGTGCCGTCACTCGCCACCGCAGTTCTGGGTGACAAGTTCCAGTTTGAGCGTCTTGGTAATCTCAAATCTCAGAACCTCTGTTTACAGTTGGGCGTCCCTTTTTGTATTCTTGATGCAGCTGACCATCCTGCTTCGATGTAATTCCAGGTTACTTTGCTGTGGACACCGACTCGACACCTGAGAAGCTTGTGTTCAACAGGACAGTTACCCTGCGCGAGTCTTATGGGAAGGCTGGACCCAAGTGACTCCTAATTTAGTGAGAAAGCTTTTAATTTGCTTGGTTGCAGAGGAGGCACACACAATTGGGGACATAGTAATGTAATACATAACAATAGTGAAAGGCTTTTTTTGGTAAATTGGACGTGTGATGACTGCTATCGTATGTTGCTTCAATCAAATTTTGTATGATCAGACAAGTGCTTGGATGATACAGATTTGGCAATCTGACGCTGAAATTCCATGTTTGACTACCTTTTTTTCAAGTCATGTTGCAAATGGAGACATTCACCAAGAGCTTCTTGGGAACTCGTCACCGAGAGCTTTTGGAGCTGCTGGGGAAAAGGAGGGTAAGCAGTACGTTTGGTTGGTGGGATGAGATAGTATGGATAGGATGAGATCGTCCTGTATGGGATGGTACAGTCTGTTTGGTTGGTTGTATGAGATGATACAGAGTTTTGTTTGGTTTGGTGGATGAAGTTGGATATGATAACTCTCTCACTAGAGGTGGTAAGTTCACCTCCTACAATTGTGAGAATTGAGTTTAGAAATTGATTTGAATTTGAATTCAAGTTTGAAAATAGTCTTGTAAACAATTAATTGTTATAATTTTTTCCAAGCCGAATTTTAGTCAAGGAAATTATTTTAACTTTCGAAAATTAATGAATTTTAACGATATTTAACGATATTTGATGATATTTAACAATATTTAACGATATTTCACGACATTTGATGATAATTGAGGACATTTGACGATATTTAACGACATTTGATGAAATTTGAGGACATTTGATGATATTATTTGACAATATTTAACAACATAAAACTAATCAAGCACCGAATTGAATCCATGAATCCTATAGCTAATAGTGCTACAAATTGAATCCATGAATCTGAAGTTTGCAAATTGTTACAGAAACAAACTAATTTATAGAATTTTCTGGGTTTTTTTTGTAAAAAAAAGCTTTTCCCTAATTATTTTAAAGTCAAAATAATTTTATGTGCAAAAACTATTACCAAAAATAAGTTACAAATATTTTATTTAAGTCCAAAATAACTCTAGAAATTTCTGTGAATTTTTCTAGAATTTTTGATTTTATTTACTATTTTCTAAAGCTATTTTCAAATACTAAAATTATTTAAATAGCTAAAACCATTATAAAACCCAGCACAGTTCTTAGGCCGAATTTGGCTCGGCCTAATCCATTTCACGCACACGTGCATGCAGCCCACACAACCCACTCACCCGCGCACTCCCACCCTCCTTCTCACTGACAGCGGGGCCCGCTGTCAGCCTCCCACTCACCGCGCATTTACGCTTCAACTCATCTCAATCGTCCGATTTAATTTGGACGGTCAGATCTTGTTAGCACTTTCGGACGGTCAGAACGGCCACTCAATATAGACCGTCTGATTGAAAATGAACGGCCCGATCGTGTTTGCCGATCGGAGCGGTCCGAACATCCTAGCCAATCTGAACCGTTCGATTTAAATCTAACGGCCCAGTCACACCCTTTGCCTTTCCTTCTCTTTATCGGCGTGGGCCGAAACTTTGGCTCGGCCCAATCCACCCTCATGTGCACACGGCCCAGTCGGCCCACTCCATCCGCGCCCGAACCTCCTCTAAACGCGCTCGCATGCGGACCGTCGGATCATGATCGGAGGGTCCAAACGGAGTGGGCCGTTCGAACCATCCCAACGGGCACTCAAATCCCAGCCCTACGATAAAAAATGAACGGTCCAAATGCGTTGGGACGTTCGGACCGTCCTAACGTCCCAACGCATGTGAGCCGTTCGATCCGCATCGGACGGCGTGATGACGCGGTGCGAACCAGACTCGGGTGCGCGCGATGGGGTTGGGTTGGACCAAGTCAGAACGAGTCCGGTTGGTTTTGGGTTAGGGTTTAAAAGGATTTTGACTGAAAAGGCAAAGAGTTTGACCGACCGATTTAAAATAGAAGAAATTTTTTGATAAATGCTGAATTTTTTTGAGGAGGTTGTGAGAATCAACTAGGTCTTAGGAAAAATATTTGTAAGCACTTTTCAAACTAAAATTTTTCAGAAATAAATTATTTTGAAAACTGAATTACTGAAAAGGTTTGAAATTTGGTGAGATCAAAATAATTTATAAAAAATTTGTTAACAATAATAATAATTCAAGATAAATAATCTAGTATTTGATAGTTATTTGGGACCCAAAAATATGAAGTTATTGAAATAGCTCTTCCTGTCATGCATAATTGGTACTGAAAAAAGGATTGGGATGGTTTATCATACATTGCAAATGAAATACACTGCTAGGTTTACTTGTCCAAACACAGGAATAAGTCATTACAACCACATAAATAGGATTACACCCACTTAGGTACTACAAAATAAATCCTACTCCAACATAACAATGCTAGCTCACAGATTATTGTTACTGATGTACCTAGCAACCCAAACTAGCTTGTTTGAGAAGCTCAACTTTTTGAATGCCCGGGCAAGATAAACATTCTCACACAAATGAGCATAGTAGTGGGCGAGTTGTGTTTCCTTAAATCCCGGGAGATCCATCATATTGTCCCAAAGGTCTTCAGGAACATCAGTTTCTACGGTACCGGCCTTCTCAATAGCTTTAGCATGTCTTTCTATGTCGGTGGTCATGACAGCACACATATCATCATCGGTAGATATCTTGGCCCTCTTCGGTGGTTTTCTTGCCGATGTGTCACCTCCACATGTGGTGGACATTGTCACCTCTTCGGCACTACCATGTCCAGCAGCTCTTTTACCTTTGTCCTCTGTTGGAGCCTTCGGTGTGTCATCATCTAAGATTTCGTTAACATTTGTACCAATAGGGTCATTTGCTCCCTTTGCATACTTTCCGGTAGCCATGCTATTCCCAAATATAGTTGCCATCTCATGATAGTGCTCAAGGGGGGTGTTCAAGTAGTCAGCATCACCACGGTGATCCTAGACACGAAATAGATATGAAACTAGGTATGATATGAAAATGAGGTGCACACATATGAAACAACATATGATAGGAAATACCTTGACATGACCAGTGTAATAAACATAGACAAGCCTGATAGTGCAGGTGCTTTCATCCCAAAGAGCACCACTTAGGTTTTGGAGCTTACCTATCTTTCCCCAAATTTTTCTCCACTTCCTCAAGTGGTTTTGAACCTGATCTCAAGTGACATCCACCCTTAGATGCTCATTCAGGGCCCTAGCACAATTGTTGAGGTGCATTTTCTTGAAACCAGTGCACATTTTGTTGCCACTAGCCACAATATTAGCCAAGTAGGTCAACACAAATGCAGACATTGCATTTGTCCAAACAACCCCACCACCAATGTTACCCCCCATGCTATCCCCATGTTCCGAGTCCATGTGCAAAACTCTGGAAATTGTACTCACATCAACAAGCAATTGTTAACAGTTTTCATTATATAAAATGAGAGTGATTATGGTACATGTGTTTGCAGTGCATGTAAGAACAACAACATACAGGTAAAGTAAAGAAGAGAGGGTACCTTTCAAAATAGACAAGGCTGAAAATGGTATTGTTCGTCACCAGGGACTTCAATTCAGACACTCAACTAGAAAGTGAAGCCATATTAGTCAATATAGCAAAGTAGTAACCAAAGTAGCAAAGAACAAATGTGTAGCAATCACAAATAATAGGTTTAGATGATAGGTTCGCATACAATTCATCACAAATAATAGGTTTACATAAGAAGTTCGCATTACATATTCAATGGTTTTCGTAGTTATGAAGACGCTCCCACATTTCACTGGCCATAGTTTGTCTCTGATCAACCGTGGATCTATGGTCAATTGCTTGCTCCCTTGCTGTCCTACGAGGGTTTGGTGTCCAAGAAGCCTCGGGTACAACGAAATGGTCACTCCCTTGAGACAGAACCCAATTGTGCAGGATGCAGGAGGCTATGACAACATCAACTTGAGTTGAGAAGGGGAAAAATGGAGTGGCATCATTAAGGACTTTGAACCTCCTCTTGAGTGATCCAAAGGCATGCTCTACGCTCACTCGTAGAGAGTGCCTAAGATTGAACAATTCCTTTTCATTAAGGGGAGGATTGTTCCCCACTCATTCAAGTGGTACCTCACACCGCGGAAAGGTGGGATGAACCCAGGTTTGGCTCCGTAACCAACATCCACTAGGTAGAATTTCTTTAAGACATGAGGAACACATGTATGAAGATGCTATAGTACTGCTATGTATGGACATATACTACAACGAAGATGCTATTTACCTTGAGGGACACATAGTCCATTCTCACGCTCTATTGCGTCGGCTAACACTGTAGCATCATGAGCGGTCCCCTCCCAACCAGCCAAAACGTATGTGAAACGAAGATCAAAGTCTACGGCTGCCATAACATTTTGAGTAGGAAATGACTTCCTACCACGAAATGTTGCCTCCATAGACGTACTAACGGAAGCCCTTATATGTGTACCATCAATGGCTCCAATGCAATCCTATTTGCTCAACAAAGAGAATTTTTTTTTATAGTAACCCACCGATGTCCCCCAAAATTCTCTAGTATACTTGTTAGCTATCATACCTTAAAAAATGGATCCCATCTTGGGTTTCCCGCAATTTTGCTTGGGGTATCCAAAGAAGGTAGCCTAATCAGCTCATTTCGTAGCTCACCTAAGGCATGCAAGACAAGTCCAAAATATCGGCTAACTGTTTCACCTGACCAAGTGAAATTGGTTCCAACTAGCCTATTTCTGAGGTTATGGCCAATTGTGTTCAGGAACATGGCCACTTGCTCCTCAGCACACACATGTATGGTGTCACGGAGCAAAGAACGCTCTCTCAAAACTTCACACAACCGAAAGAAAGGAGCTCTCTTAAGCCTAATTGTATTGGTACATGTTGTCTCATTCTTCCAAATTTTGGTATTCACATAATCAATTCTAATCCTATCCCTTTCCTCGATTGGGCCATATGTAATACGTTCTCTCCTATTCCTTAGTCTAGACTGTACAAACAAAACTATCATGCAAGCAACCACGTATGTAGCAGAACCAATATGCAACATCTTTCTCCTTTTGAGCTTCCTGTTGTCCATCTACAATTCAAGGGTGACATATATAATTAGAGCACTAACGAACAAGCTGGATGCTCAATGCCCAAGTGATAAACAAACATCAACTGAATGCATGAAATGTTCCACTGTGCCATGCAAATCCCTAGTGTTCTACCAATCTTGACTACTATCATCCATTCATCCATATATCATACCGAAACAATGGCAAGGCCAAGTGATAAACAAATTGAGGGCCTCGGGCCACAACAGCCGGCAACGGCACATAAGGGAGATTCAGGATTTGGGATCCATACCTTCGATTACCGAGATGGGAGCAAGACCAGGGGAGGAAGAAGGAGCCGTCGGGTCAGATCCGGGAGGAGGCGGAAGGAGCAGCCGGCCAGATCCGGGAGGGGAGGAAGAAGGGGCATCCTTCTGCGTCAAATCCACACCATGGGAGGCGAGGCGGCCTGTGGGGTTCTGTGAGGGGAGATGATGTTCTCCGGGGGCGATGTGGGCGGCGGTCGGGCCAGATCTGGGAGAGGAGCGGGGGGAGAAGAGAGGAGCAGCGGCGCGAAGGGAAGAGAGGAGCATAGCGGGGTGGGGCGGGGGGAGAGGAGCGCAGCAGGGTAGGGGTGCAAAGAGTGATTGCAGCGGGGGAGACGAGAGAGTGAACTACGTGGTTTGGGAAATTCGATCAAACCACGCGGTACAGAATCTTTCTCGAATATGCTTCGCGATGGAACCAAATGGTCCTGAATCAAACGGTTCGATCCACCGAACCAAACAGCTGAATCTGTCTATTTCCCGAACCATTCAGTATATGACCATTCTATCTCTCCATCCAAACGCACCCTGAGGTGCAGCACTTGGCGACTGTTCTTGGGGCTTTGGTCTCAGACCGAAATCGTGTCAATGCGGGCGAATCAAAGCAACCGGCAGAAAAGTGGGAAGGACAGCAAAGAAAAAGAAAAAGAAATTCCAGGATTTCTTGGGCTCCCCTGAGAAACCACACCAGCCCATCCTCTCCTGTCGGTGTCGGTGTGCTTAAGATCGGTTCTGACGGTGTCTCGTGTGACCGAGATCAGGTCGTGGATTCGCGACTCACTCGACAGGAGACGTCGTCAGCGCTGGAGCATATACGAGAGCACGCGTACCATGCAGGAGGAGCAGAGGCGTGCTCTCCCGGCTGCTGCTCAGCTCGGTACGTCGCGCGCGTACTATTCTGGTTTCGGTGCTTAATTAACGGTGTGGATGGCAGTCTCTCGGCTAGTACATGTGGTGATCAACCGAGCGCGCGAGCTGCTCTGCACGGACTTCTCTGATAACAAGATTGTCTATGTTCCTAGAGCATGCAATAAAGTAGCAGATGAGCTAGCCAAGTTTGGTCTTGGACTTTGAAGAACAGAACGCAGAGAAGCTACAGTGATCTGCATTAGAGAGGCATGCTTCCACCGTTGGTGGATCGAAAGCGAACGCTCCAGATCATCTAGTACAACTACTGCTATAGTGCAGACCAGGATTGCTACACTTCCACAGTAACAATTGCATCCATATCTTTTACTTTTGAATCTAATGGTCTGAATGCTTAATGCACAACACTGTAGCGTGTGCATTTTGTTCTTCCATACAGATGATTTGTTTCCTCGGCCTTGATGGTGAGGACAACATTCCCAGCTTCGTTTTGTATTGGGCTGCTGACTATTTGGTCGGTCGGTCCTGATTTAATAATAATAATAATAATTTTAAAAAAACTGTACAACCACACAAAGATGAATGCATACGAATGAAACCTCCGGTGAAAACATAGACGAGCAACACGTAATCTTGCAACCCACCAAGGCGATCAAATCATCCGCCCAAACCAACGAACCAAAAATCCAAGGGACACATCATTCCATTCCTCAACCCTGGACTAGACTAGTTAACTAGTAGTCAGCCTAATTTAAGAAGCAGAAAAGGGCTAACTAGTAATCTCCCTAAGACTACGAGCCAATATTCTCAGCAAACTTCCCACATGTTAGATCTTTCCTATACAAAATCCTCGCAAGGCGTGGGTAAACGCATCGTTTTGATTGATCTCAATCAAGGCAAAATCAACTTTGCTGCGTTGATTGATGTTGACTGAAGCTGTCCTGCTGTGCCGCAACGATTCGCTCATTCTATTGCCAGCACCTGCAGCCCCAGCCCCTGACAAGGAGAGAAAATGTTCCACGTCAGTTGGTATATCTTGCCATGAATGAATGGATCAAGCTAATCTTACAAAGATGCAATAGTGTCAAGCCAAAGTATCGAACCATCGAAACATCCAAGTGAGAGAACTAACCTGCAACTCTCTTTGTTCCCCAAAGCGCCTGACCGTTCGTTGCAAGCCTTCCTGTACCAATTGAACAAAACAAGTTAGATGAAAATGGTCTGTATGAGCAATTCTACGAGGCAACAATGTAAGGAATTAATAGCTATTTGTAGCTAAAATTCCAGGAATGCTGTCACACTTTCTATCGCTAAACATCAGCTAGTTGGGCTCTTCATCTACATATGAAGATTATGTATCATAGTTCAGCTGCCCAATAATCTACTTTCCATGATTAAGCGGAATTTTCAGCAAGCGGAGTGCTGTAATAAGTTGAGGGTCTTTCTTGATGTTTCCTCTTGTGAATCATGGTTTTAAAATGCCGTACGATTGCAAGAGCAGTACATGATATGAGGTGAAGAGCTACCAAAATTCAACCCACAAAGCATTAATTGTGCAGTATGCTTAGGTTCATACCAGGCGATTCGGCGGCCTCCCACCTCTTTGTTCTATGAATTGGACGAGATACATCACACCAGCCAATGACATATTCTGTTGATAGAATGTCGTTAGTCACCACAGAAAAATAAAGTTATTTATTGTACTCATTTGAGATCATTAAAGGGGAAAGATAATGCAATCCTAAAGCAGAGCAAACAAGAGAAGATTGAGGTGTATCAAGCACTTCGCTTTCGGCATAGGAGTGTCATTGCCACAGATCTGCATGACATGTACCCAAATCTGCACAGAAACTTTGTTCGCTTTTCCCCCCAAAGAAAATCGAACTTTTTTAAAAGACAACACAAAACAGTATAAACCTTTCTTGTGCTGCTCACAGCGTTGAAATTTCTTTCAGAAAATTGGTCACCAATATCAAGTACATATGCATATTAATTAAAATAAATTCAGATAATGGGTTCGTCAAGAGCTTCATCTGAACTAAGACTGGCATAGTGGCATATCAACAAGGACACTGAGATACTAGGCATACTAAATTGGGTTATGCCCAATTCAAGAATGTAACAATTATGCCAAAGTTGCTCTAGTCATGACATAAATGGTAGCACAAGTGCACTGCCAGAACAATACACACAACCCTTTACTTCCACAGTGTTGATAGTAAAATGAATCAATCTAAAAAGATCGAAGCAACGAAAGAAACACTTCTAGGTAAAGGCCCTACCTGTTTTGCTTCAATTGAATCCAATTTTTCACCCTGCAGAACCAACAGAGAAATTTATGTTAAGACAACTGAAAGACTGGCAATCAATATGGTGCAAATGTAGATCAGATTTAAGCTTACCAGACCACAAGCCACCTGTTTGATGTTTTCCATTTGTGAACCAATGTTCTTGAGTTTCAATCGTGCACCAGTAACCTGAATGAAAAAAGGAGATATTTGAGATTATGTAGAAGTACAACACACTGAAATCCCCATGGCTCCATGCACTAAGTAATTTACAGATAATTCATGGAAAAAGAACATCTCAACAGTGCATGGATGGCCAAGTCTTATTGAACTACTCTTGCAGTTTCAAATGAAGCTACATTGTATGCAGGTGCCATTTCAAATGAAGGCACGGAAATTCAGGAAGTACCTCATCTCTTATTTGTCCAGAAATCTCCCTTTGCTTATCCAATTTATCATCCACATGTTGAATACGCTGCGTCAAGTGCCTTTTAGCAGCCTGAAGATATTTGAGAGAAAAATATGTTTTAGAGTTCTTGAGAATCCAATAAGCTACTTAACTAAAAAAAAGGAACACTATAAAAAAAGGTAGACATTAAACATTTCTAACACAAAAGGAGAGGCAATAACATGCAAGAAAATTGATTAGCCTTTTTGGCATCATATACAAACAGGGCAGTTTTGGAATCGGTTTGAAATCCAGGTTGCTGATGCATTTAATTTGAAAAATAGGAAATATCAAAAGAGACAACTGAATAGCCTATCCTTCATGGAGGACCAACTTATAGTTGATGGCACAGGCTTGTTGCAAACCACTATCGTATAACTGCTTTCTATAAAAAAAAAATTGGGATCTTCGATAGTTTATAAATGACTATAAACAATATCCGCATAGTCCAAGCAAAATATGAGCTCTAAAATAAGTTCAACAAACAGACGAATTTTTTTTCTTTGTTAAGATAATACTTCATTTAAAACTTACTTCGATATCCAACAACTAATTTAAAGACTTCGATATCCAACAAATAATTTAAAGAAAGTTGTACAGTTCATTGTCCCTGAGCACTTTCTGTAGGTAACAGGGCAACAACAAGACTAACAATGATTGGTGAGTTGCAAGTCAAAAATATATCTGAGCACAAATAGGTACTTGCATGATGAAAAACAAACTTGTTATCTATTTCACAATAATAACAAGCACAAGGCGTGGTACCATTATCTAGAAGCTTAGAGGACTAATCTTCCTTTATTCTAAAAAACTAAAAGGAAATGGTAACTTTGTTTCAATCAAATATAACTGGGAAAACGATGTTATTAATACTTACAGCAAGAGAGCTCTGCACTTGTTCCAGATTCTTAGTCATGCTTGAAACGGCATTAGCCATATTTTGCTTGGTGACATACATTAGGCTAGAAAAGGAGATACCCTGAAAGGGTGCAGGCACCAGTAAAAATATGGTAAATAAATCCGTGTAACATCAATTTGATCACAAATTTAAACTTGAACCAACCAAGCACTTCTATGAAGAACACCAGCACAGCATAAGATGAAATAAATAACAAATGGCTCGAAAAGAAAAGTCAGACATTTGTGAATACGTATGCATATGACGACAGCAATCTAGGTTTCAAGATCATACGAGACAAGCACCTAACAATAAAGAACTCCATGCAAGTTTCAAATTCAGATCGCCATGGCCGAATATCAAGATAAGCATGAACAATGTGACAGAATTGCCACTCGGAAGGAATAAGATATACACACACGGTAACGTTATTCTGCGCTTGAGTGTAGAATAGGTTATTCTACGCTCCAGTCGTCTCCGTGCAACCGATCGTAAAACCGCACGCACCCCACGTAACCTCGTTGTGCCTTTTACTGCATCACTACAAGAGGTTTACCGCCACTCTGAGCCCAGATGGGCAGGTGGAGAGAGAAGCGCGCGTTAATTGCAATATTTGAACGAGAATATTTCCTAAACTATTTATTATATTTACAATTCGTTTAAAGCGTTTATTGAAAAAACATGTGCTGAACAAAAAGAGATCCATGATGAATATGTTTTAACGCTGTAAAAAACAAATTACTACAATAAAAGTTCGGATTTACTATACTTAAGCCAATCAATTACTACATCGTCCAAGCACTGTGCAACCGACCGTAAAAAAGCACGCACCCCTTAATCCACACCACCCGACCCCTTCTTCCGCTGCCCCCTTTTACTGCAGCATTATAAAATATTTATTGCAACCCCATTGTATCTTTTATTGCTGCACTATAAAGATTACTGCGATCTCATTGTGTCTATTACTGCAACATCATTATATTTTTACTGTAGCACTACAAAAAACGATTTACTAAGATCTCATTGTGCCTTTTACTATAACACTACAAAAAGATATTTTACTGCAACATAGTTGTGCTTTTTACTGCAGCACTACAAAGGGATTTACTATCACGCTAAGCGCAGAAGGCGTGGGATCATGACCCGAGGAAAAAGTTCGCTTAGGTGTGATAGGGCAGTAAAAATTGTATCACAATCACATTTCTCGCCGTTGCAAGTTATTGCCACGCGTGTGCGGATCGTGGGACCGTGGCCCGAAAAAAACAGTATGCTATGAGATAGTCCGACAGTAAAAAAGTTATTAGAATTTTTGTCACATACACTACATATTACTGTCAATATAAGAGAAAAAGATCGGGCGTGCAATATTTATTGCACCACTAAAAGAGATTTACTGTAACCTCCTTATGTGTTTACTGCATCGTTTCAAGATATTTACTGCGACCTCATTTGTGATTTTACTGTAGCACTATAAAAATTTACTACGGTCTTCTTTTTTTGACGAATTACTGCAATCTTCTTGTTCATTTACCGCATCTTTACAGGACAGACACTATCATGCTTAGTATTACTGCACTTGCTTTTACTATATCTTCATCGGAGATTTACTGCCAAACTAGGCATAGAGGGTGGGTGAAGAGAGAAATGTGGGTTAACGGAGGTGGGATGTTGTGAGTTTTTCTTAACCAAGGTGGGATGTAGGTTTTGACCTATGGAAGGTGGTGGAGAGTAGAATAACTTATTCTATGCTCGGGTGCAGAGTAGTGCATCTCTCTGTGTGTGTATATATATATATATATATATATATATATATATATATATATATATATATATATATTCAGTTTCCACAAAAAAATGTGCAATGGTAATGAATATTAGAAAGAAGAAAGGTCCAAACAATATATAATTTTCTTCAACATATAGCAAATATCATTCAAGCTTGAGAGCTAACATAAAGTAGAAAACGTACTTTCCACCACATGTAACCATAGCCCAACGCCCCGGCAGCTGCAGCAGGTGCTAGCAAAGCTGATACAACTGCAAAGAGGTTAAAAAAAGAAGGTTTATAATCATGTAAATGCAGAATGAACAAAAGATAAGCCGGAATGTTTCCCATAAAGATGTCAAGGGACAGATTCGTTTTACAAGCGACCATGGAAAATCTATTCGAGACACTTTTCCACTGCAGCTTTTTTAGAGCACTTGCTCGCTATTTCTGTTCTTAGTTCTGCAACTCTACATTCCACACACCGCATTACTTAAACATGTTAGCACATATTTGGTACAATTAGACGAGATCTAAGTCGGGAAAGTATAGTGCAAACTCGTATGCACTTCACATGTTTTTTTTTGGAGGACATTAGTTGTAAAGACAGTTTATGATAGCAGTAGTGGGAGTAAAGAGATACTCCATAGTTCATTACTGTGTTTGTTCATGCAATGGGTTTAGTTAAGGAGCATGGGTTAATGTTGAGACAGGATTGGATGGTCACAAAAAAACAGAAAGGACAATTCAATCGAGGTAGCAAAAAGACCGACCTGACTTGCCAGAATCAACATGAAGAACAGTTACATTGTTCGACGAAAGTTGTCGAACATCCCTAGTCAGCTGCATCACCTAAAAACAGATTGAAACATAACTTACTCGCCTCTAAACATACATACACACACTATTTTTCTTATAAAAAAATTGCAGGTAGTGGATGAACAGTGTAATGAAGGCATGAAGCTCCCAATTAATGCATTCGTAAACGCAGCATTACATGATGCGGCACAAATAATTGCACAATATGCTTCAACCACGAACATGACACTTGAAAGGCATGTATCGATTAAATTGCGCAAATCGACACGCCTGCCTTGATCACATCTTATCAAGCAATAGCCACAACGGCATAGAGATCACACACACACCTGCATGGTGAGGGCGTCGCTGACGTTGTCGGCGCCGTTCCCATCCCCGCCGATCCCTTTCTCGCGCACAATCTCCTGCGAAACCAACACGACGAATCAGAACAGAAACATCGCGAACCGTCTCTCTCGCCACCGCGAGCCGGATCGATCGAAGCGGCGCAGTAAGCAATCGCACGCACGCACCTGGATCTCGCTGAGGAAGTCGGAGAGGCGGCCGCCGTTGCGGAGGACGACGGAGCCAGTGAAACCTGCACAATCGATCACGAAAACACGTGGGCAAACGACGAGTGGGTGAGAAGCTCGGGATTATCGGATCAAAACAGCACGGAACCGGGCTTTTCGGGGTTACGCACCGGCGCCGACGAGGAGGACGACACGGCTGAGGCCCATGGCGACCTGCACCATCGCCATTGCTGCACGACGCGGGAGAAACCCTAGCTTGGGAGGGGGTTAGGAAGGCGGCGAAACTCGGCTCCGGGGCGGGGAGTTTGGGGGAGAGAGACGAGTTGCCGAACGATTCGGTTCGCTTATATAGAGCGCGGCGCGGTATGATTTATAGCGGCGGCGCGACAGGGCCTCTCTATTTGGCGCGGGCCAGGGGTTCCGGTCGGTCGCTTGTCTCCTGTGTAATTAATTCTAAACGGGCTTTGATTAGATGTCGTGTCTCACGTAAACTCGTTTTAAGATTAGATGGGATGAAAAATATTGTAGCACAACTATAGCATAGATACTTTTCGTAAATACTATAGCAACAATGTATCTGTACCGTTCTTCTAGGAAACAAACGGCTCAAATCTGCCTTAATATCACGATACTTCAGCGCACCATAATATTAGTAATGGAATAGAATAGAATAGCAAAGGATGCCAATTCGGGATACTTCAGCACCATAATATTAGCAATGGAATAGAATAGAATAGCAAAGGATGCCAATCCGGGATCCCTTCAGCTTATGTTCTGCACGGGTGCTTGCTTAGTGAGTGCATCCAACTGTCAGCTGATACCGAGACTGGGCTGGATTGGATTTTGGTTTTACTTGGCCGACGACAATAATCCTTCGATACAATGTGGCGTAGCATAGACCTAACATTTGATAGCTCTCGTGTGACAGACATCACATCATGTGTATCGTGAATTCCTTTTGAGATGGGCGACTCAGAAAATTCAATACAAAATCCAGATTCAGAAGTTCCTCGAGTGCAGTACCCTGGTTTGACGGCGTTTAGGCTAAACGACACACCAGCTTAGCATTATGATCCCTCCTATCCTGAGATTTTCATAGAGAACTAAGATTTACATAGATTAGGTCCAAACCCCAAACAAACAAAGCGTTAGGCACCCCCCCCCCCACCCCCCAACGCTCTTAAAAAAGTAGGGAAATTCACACAAATTTTAGAGCATAAGAAAGTAAGACTCGCGTAAACCATTGTCTCGTTTTACAAAGGTTCGCTAGGCCATACTCTCATTCAACGCTCGTACAATCTTGCATCGCAGAGACATGCTACATCAAATCAAATGCTTTCGGGAAAATTGTCCGTGTAGGCATACACAAATGGTAACAATTTATACTCGAGCGGTCTCAGACTCACCTGACGGGAAGAAGAACCGATGGCGTTGGTTACATACACCAATAGGATTCATCAAGTGCAAGGTTTAGAGCTGAGATGATTTCAGAGTCCAAACTGCACCAACAGTAAACAGATTCCTCCCTTGTGTCAAGTGCACAAGTATGACTCTAGTCAGACTCATTGCCGGACCCGGAATCCACGTCCATTGGGGCTGCACCACGGTAGGCAGCAGATTCCTTTTCGTAGCGTTTTTTGTCGACTTGAGACTGTTGGATATAAGGCTGTTTCTCTTCGGCTGCTCGTGACAAGGAGCAAGGAAATCATGAGCACAAAAAAATATATTATATTTGTAAATGCAACAGAAAACATAGCAGAATATGTTACATGGATGAAACCATTGCTGTTATCATTACTTATAGGGTATATAATGGAGAATGATCTAGAATATTACTTGTCATCTTTTGCCACGACTCTCCAAGCTTCTTTGCTATCTCGGTTGTAGGCAAATCTGGATTGCTATTCTTCATATTCTGCATCAAGAAAATAGCAACTAAGCTTATGTTTAAGATCTCATCTCTAGCATCTATCTATTTTGAAAGAATTCAGTTATGGGTCAAGGAATAATGCTTAACCAAAAAAAGAGGAAGCGCTATAACAGCCTCACGTCAGTGAGAAAAATTCAGTACACTATGAAACTCTTCACGTGCATAGTAAATTTGTAGTCTCAGAAGGTAGAATGTTTGCTCCCCTGGTATCATACATTTCTTATGAAAAAAGGAAGTATTTAGTATGTACATGGTAGTGGTACTAAAGGAAGAAACTCTTTTGCTCAATAGTTTAAAATTTCATAATTGATGCAATGCATTTTCATACTTAATAGCCTACTGTGCTGCTCAATTGTTTCTCGAAATGACTCTAGCTTTATTCCGTGTAATACTCACTCAATTTATGTGTTACTGGAGTATCTACTATGTTGGGGATTGTTAGTCAGAGTAACTTACTGCTCGCTCAGCCATTGAGAAGTACATGAATGGTGTCATTGCTCTTTTGGGGGCGTTAGGATCTTTTTTCTTCTTGGCCTTCCTTTTCTCTGAACCTTCCTCATCCCTGACCTTAGGCTTCCTCTTCACTGGTGGCTTTGAACTACTAGCTTCCTTTTTGGATGATTTCTTCTGGGGGGGGGGGGGGGGGGGTGGCAAAGAGCAAGAGATCATTAGCATGGCGGCTTCACACTTCAAGCTTGCTACAGCAAATAATAAATTTAACTACCTCTTTTTCACCCCCACTTTCACTAGCATCTGATTCATCCTCATCAGAATCATCAGTAGGAGATCCACCATCATCCTTATCCACAACAAAATCTTCATCCTAACATGAAGTGAAAAAGAAAACAAGTATATGGAGGAACTCAGTAACAAGATTAACAAGTCAGCATCAAGCAACAAGCCAATAAAATGCAGCCATACCTCTTCATCACTTTCCTCATCCCCAGCCTGATTTTTTATTCTTTCTAGATGTGGATCAACAGCATCATCGTCAGTGTCCCGTAGAACATCTGTAACCCCACCACTTGTACCTTGACCATCTCCGAGGTTCATTATTTTCAAGTGCTTTCCACTTAAAAGATTATCGGAAACAAGAAAAGCCATCCATAAGTCTTATGTATAAACATAGCAAGACGGATGATGAAGCCAATAAAAAGGCACATACTTGATGAAGTTGAAGAGGTTATGGTATTCATTCCTTTGAATATTTCTGAAGAGATGTTCTTGGTCATTTTTCAGCTTTACCAGGAGGTCGAAATAGTGGGATGACATACTGGCGCCCCCAGCACCATGACGTTCAAATTCAACAAACTCAATCTACATTGAATATGCAGTGAATGGGCATGAGTAACAATTGCCATGGTTGGACAATGATATGTCATATCAGAAATGCATGAACAAATGAGAATCAATTTCTAGCGGAAATGAAGAAATAATACCTCCTCATGTAGAATGAGTGTAGGAGGCTTTGGCAGAAAGAAGAAACCCTTTTCAAGTGGATACAACAGTCCATCTTCAGCTTTGAGTGATGATTTAACTGCATATCCATCTTGGCAACTTCTGAAAGAACCTGGCCTTGTGACTTTCGCACCAGATAGACCACGGATGACTTTGGTGAATACCTCATGTATTAGACCCTATGGATGAATTGAACACTCTGTAAGTTAGTCAAGTTACCATGACACGCAATTACCAGTCCAAAAGAACCGTAAACAAAGGAGAATATGTTAAGTAGCAATGACACACTAGTTCAAAAAAGTAAACACCAATCCATAACAGAACACATTATACAAAAGACAATTTGAAAGTAATGCGGATCTAAGCCTTCCTTTGAGACCTAATGAACTATGCTATTGTCTCTCATAAATGCCCATCAAATTTGTTCCTCCGCCTAACGAGGTAGTTGGTGGAGGAATCTAGTGCAGTTTTGTTTTGATCCAAGTTTTAGTGACTTTGTATAATGGAATGTGCATTGAACATGAATAAGGCACACTTAGGAAGACAAGAGCATGATTTGTCTCAAAACCATGGAGTGTTTTATATACAAGTTGTTCCTAAAATACATTCTTTTGGATATAGAGGAAGAATCAACAGAATAGTTAAGTGCCTGCTTGGCCTAACTCAAGCCTCAGCTTCAAGCCCAGTTTAAGTTTGACAAAAGGTTGAGTGCAATTCTTAACAAAGAATCAATTTGCTAATGGAAATAAGTCACAGGTGGCTTAAAGCAGCTCCCTCTGGCAGCATACACAACGCTTTAGGTGGAGTTTTCAGTACTATCAAACTTTTTTTGCCATGCATATTTTGTGATTTCATCTTATAAGCCAGATTTCCTATTCCAACTTGAACGAATCAACATAAGCTAAACATTATTGTTCCAAAGTAACAAATATTTCACCTTGTACGATTCCTCCAGCCTGTCTTTGTATTTTTCAGCCAGAAGCTCTCTACTTAATGTCAGGTTTCTTTCAACTACTGCCTCTGTCTCGAACTGTTTAGAGAATAAGGGAAACAATTACTAAACTGTCTAAAAAAACACTGCAATCAAGTGACCAAACCAACTATGAGTCTATGACATCTTAACATTGTGAGCAAATTTTGCAGCACAAAACCTGAATGACAATGTGAGGATACAGTGTTTGTCCTTTGCGGATTGGGGGATCAAGAGTGACAACCACAAATGTATGAGGATTGTTTGACTGCAAAGAACAATCATGCGATACAATCAGTTTCATGTCTAGTGTCAACAGTATGCACAACATCAAAGAATAAGACATAGTTAAATACAAAAAGTAGCAGAACCTTTGGCAAAAGAAAGAGGCGAACAATGCTGCTATATTGGATTTTAAAATCATTAGCTTGTCCTTGGAGTCGCAGAAATGAAACATGAAGCTCAACACTATATCGTCCTCTACATTGCCAAAGATCTGTTAGTTTATTGGGGAAAACATAAAGCAGATAATCATGAACAAGTTATCTTGAGTATTTTATCAGATAAATGGTCCATATTTTCCACCTTGGTGTAAGAATAGCTATTCCTTCAAAGGTGACGACTGCCTCTTCAGAAGAACCAACATCAGCAAATTTTAATATTGTCTCCCACAGAATCTACACACACACACACACACACACACACACACACAGAGAGAGAGAGAGCTAGAGAATTTCAGTAGTTAGTATTTACAATGTCAATGTGCTTCATATTGCATGGTGCTGATTGACTGAAGTCACCTGGGCTGGAGGGCGATTCTCATCTCCAACAAATTGAGTATTTGAAGTAGGTACATGAAAACTTAAATCCATGAGCGAATCTTTCTACAATCAAGGAAGATTAAAATTTGAGCTCAAAATAGTATTGGATGATAATGTAGAAAACGTGAGTAGATGCGCTACAAACCTCATTAGCCCCAGTAGTATCATCAACATGGAACTCTAAGAGAACATCTGTTTTGCCTTGCATCTGGGTTTGTGCGACGTCTGGTAGAGAAACTTCAAATGCTTGCTTTGAACCAACCATAAAGGTAAGCATGTTTCCTACAATGGAAAGTGTGACCTAAAAATAGAAATCCAAACTGAATAATGTTTACAAAAATAAAAGGCCATGCAGCTTACCATCTACATCAATCCCTCCCCAATTGTGGCCATTAACACAAAGCTGCTTTTCATCTGGTGAGATGCCCATATTCTTTTGCATGAAGTTGGTCAGGCTGCTTACGTCCTATAAGAGAAAGTTCATGGTGAAATATTTGTTAGATTGCAATAGGAGACAAAAATATTAACCTCACCAGTCATCATTGCTGGCAAGTTAAAGCATACTCATAGAGCTGACTAACAATAGTTTGAAATAATCTGGCTTATCTATAATAAATCTGATAGTTGAACTCTAAATTTTTGGGCACACCTGCAGGTAATTCCATCGGTGAATAACGATGCACTAATCTCATTCTATAGAAAGAGTGATAGAAAATTCAAAGGCTTCCATCTTGAATGACACACACCTCAATAGAGTATCCAGATAGTTCTCGTGGTGATAACATGATTAATACATCATTTTGTATAGATTGCACAAGCGCTATTGCGTAAACTATTCCTTCAACATTTTTATATGGTTCACATATACATAATATATTCTTCCTACAGAAGATAGTGGATTCTGCAAGACTTAAATAACTCAGGTATACCGTATGATACAAAATAACATAGAAATCAGTTTGCCACTTTACCCTGAATCAAATACAGACCATACGGTATGTCGGTATAGAGGTCCTCCCCTCCCTGATCACTGGGTTGGTAACAGATAAAGCTAGAATGGCTCAACCACTAGTTTGATAAGCAAGACATGATGAATTCATACCAAAATAAGATAGCATATAAAATAGCAAAATCAAAATTACTCAGGTTCTATGCAAAATTAGTTGCAGATTAATATAGGTATACGATATATTACAATAGCACGACAGCAACACAGCAAATTAAGAAGGGAAAATCCTTATCTTCATGGGTGGGGGTTGATTATGCTACAAATAGGAAATGCTAGTGCTACTTTTAATTTTGTATGTTCTGCAAACTAGTGAGCTTCAGGATCAAGATTTTCTAATTCTTCCCAAATATTGTGTCCAGATGATCCGAAATGCAAACACATCTCATGTTTCCATCAGACTCTTCGTATCATATCTAGAATATCATTACTAAATTACATGAAAGAAAAGAGTGATAAGGAAATAACGACCTGTTCGCGGAAGCCAATAAACCTGTAGAACAGGCCATCTTTGATCCTGACTCCAAGCTGATATGCCCTAGGGACTTTCATCCATGTCACAGAAGTTACATCACCTTTATCAATCTCAATGGTCTTTCCTCCACCTTGTCTCTTCCATGCAAGCCCTCCAGAATGCACTTTAAACTGACCAGGATTCTGTATAGGAGCAAGAGTCATGGCAATATGACAAGATTCTCAACGTTTGCAAACAATAATAGATCAAATACTATTCAAGAACAAACAAGGGTGCACGTTTTTAAATAATAAAGGAAAGAAGACAACTTGCAGTCTCAAAGTTATTTAATACAACATGTTGGAATTATAGAACTTTGCTTCCAACACAAAAAAAGGTAGTAAGGTGTCACAGGAAGATGGTACTCAAATCATGCATTCGTAAGTGATGATTGATGCAAGAATTACCAAGTCAAGGGTTAGGGAACGTATAAGCGTATAAGTTCAGATAAGTACACAACAATTGAAAAACTATTTGCAGTCATGGCAAACATCGACTCTGAACCATGAAAATAAGTTGATATATACACTTATATCTAATTTGCGTGCCAAAATATTTGCAGATTAGAATTTAGAAGTACTAGCTTATATCTAAATTGAGCAATTCACAACAAGTCTCCCGTTTCTGGTGCTAATCGTTACATGCTTCTGCTGATATTCTCTGTTATCTCTAGAGAAAACTGTTTCCTTCCAGTAGCTCTTAAAGTCCCTATTCGCTGCAGCAGCAGCACCTGGAAGAAACCCTAACCTCTAACCTCCAAACCCCCCCCCCCCCCGACACACACATAAATCTAACATTTCGCGTAAGAACCTCGACACAAATCGGGTATAGCCGCGCCACAATCACGAAATCGAACAAATCAGAGAAGACATCTCCTACCAAGCACTCGGTTCAACCCAACAGAGCAGCGCAACAAAAAACGAGCGAAATTATGGCCTAATGCGCCACCCAAACCCTACAACCCGACCAATACGCACCCGCAACCAATCATCGCAACAAAACGCGCTAAATGGTGGAAGCCACACCCTACAGCTAATCAGAACGTCGCCAACGGCGACGAAATCTCGCAAAACCTCGCGACGGAACCCTAGAAATCGAGCAAAGGTCAGGCGGCGAGGAGGAGCTCACCGTGCCGCCGCGGCCGCCGAGGAGGATGTTGTTGAAGAGGTGGCCGTCCGTCATCTCGGCCGCCGCCGAGCCAGGAGCCGCCGCTCGCTACCCCGCGCACGCCGCCGCCGCCCCGTTCTCCCCCCTCTCCCGCTCCGCTTCTTCTCGGCGAGGCGAGTTCGAGAGAGGCTCGCCTGCTTCCTGCAGCTATGACGCGATGGGGGGCGCGGCGCGGTAGCACACTTTCTTATACGATTTTTTTAAAATAATATTTATTTAAATAAATAATTACAAAAATAAATAATAAAAAATTACAATAAACTTTTGTCGTCCATTGAAATTAGCTTTGAATTGTGTGTCAAACTTGAGTCTTCCTATCATCACTCTAACCGGTGATAGAGGACACACTATATAAACCGTAAAAATTTGACCTAAAAATCGGTTTAATTTGGAGAAAAAGAGAAGAGAGAAGGGAGAGGAGTGGAGAAAAGTGACCTAGCAAAGCGCTGTTGCTTCGTAGCGAATGAGGAGAGAGGTGGGAGAAGCAGATTCGGTCATCCACTTTGTATGTAAATATTTTTGTAACTTTGTATATAAATTCGAAATCTAACGACATAGAATTGAATATATTATATAATTTTAGTTGTAGTGTAGTTTATTATAGTACATCATTTTAGTTGTGTATAGTTTAGTTTATCGTATAGATATTATTTTATGGTTTAGTACGTGAATAATTTAGATTAAATCTGTAAAAATACCAAACAAAGCTAAAAATATATATAGGTTTTTATTTTTACACAGTAAAAAAATTGTAAATGCTGAAAATACCTTTTAAACTATAAAAATAACAATATTACTCTAAAAATTCTATTAAAAAATCTAGAGTGCCTAAATAGGGTACATAGAGTTTAATTAAAATATTCTCAACTTAAATCTAGTTTTTATTTTTACACAATAAATATTTTGTAAATGCTAAAATACTTTTTAAACTAGTAACATAGCAATATAGTTTTAAAAATTCTGTAAAAATTCCAAGGTAGATAAAAGGTTATGTAGAGCTTACTTCAAATATTCTCAACTTAAATTTGGTTTTTATTTTTACACAGTAAATTTTTTGTAAATGCTAAAAAAAACTTTTAAAAATATGAAAATAGCAAGATAACTCTAAAAATTATATAAAAATTCTAGAGTAGCTAAATAAGATACGTAGATCTTAATTAAAATATTCTCAACATAAATTTGTTTTTTATTTTTATACAGTAAATATTTTGTAAATGCTTAAAAAACCTTTAAAACTAGGAAAATAGCAAGATAACTCTAAAAATTCCAGAGTAACTAAATAGAGTATGTAGAGCTTAATTAAAATATTCACAACTTAAATTTGATTTTCATTTTTACACAATACATATTTTATAAATGATGAAAAAACTTTTTAAACTAGAAAAATAGCAAGATAGCTCTAAAAATTCTATAAAAAAATCTAGAGTGGCTAAATAGGGTATGTAGAGATTAATTAAAATATTCTCAACTTAAATTTTTTTTTATGCAGTAATTGAATTAATTAGATATATCGCTTCTAATTACTTTTTTGTGTATATTTCGTAGTATTTTATAATGTAAGCATTGAATTTTCAAGTATGATGACCTCAGGAGACGCTACGCAGTGGACATATGAATTGCTTGATCCGGTCGTTGATGCGGGTCACCGTAGCCGCCTCAGTATCATCCTCCCCCAACAGGGCGAGGCGCCCATTGAGATTGGAGCGTTGCGGCGTCGCATACCCTTGAGGGCGTGGAGGGTTAACCTACGTTGGGTTCCGAGGTACGTATAGCTGTGACCTTCATGTACTCGATTTTCAGTCTAATTTGTGTGGGTGGACTCACGTGTGTTGTTAATCCTTTTGACATAGGTTGAAAGCAGCAACCTTGCTTCTAGGATGGTGGAGGTGACCTAGGAGGACGACCAGGATGTCCAAGGTGGGTTGCGCATGTCGAGGGAGTCAACATCGTGACACCCCACACACCCTACTTCTAGCCTTTTTTGTACGTGAAATGACAATACTCTCGTTCCCAAGTCATTCTCTCTCTAAGAGTTCGTTCGATACTCTCAAAAAAATCGGTTCAACAAACGAACAATTGCGTTAGAAAAAATAACAAATCAATATTTTTGTTATTGCTCCACCGAAGGTGGCTATTTTTGATATTGCGTCGTCGAAAGGGGTTATTTTTGTTATTGCGTCGATAAAATCGCATTTCAAATATATTTGGTCACAGCGAAACTCCTAACTCTACTTCATATTTCCTTATCTTTTCAAAAATTATCGGTTGCGCGGACTTAAAGGTATTACCAATATTATAAATTTAATTTAATTTTAAAAATGAGCTACCATTGCTATTTTTAAAATAATATTATTTTTTAAAATCTTGCTTACAAAGGCAAGCTTGCTTCTGACTTACTAGCGGGCCCTACCGGTCAGGGTCGCATCGCTTAGCCGGCCATCCCCAAGTACTAGCATTCACTGAAAGTGGGATCCACCTGTCGGTCGAGCCCTTCTCCTCTTCTCACCCCTTCCCTTCTTTCCCCTCTCGGTTAGATTCCACCATTGTCATCTCTCTCTCTCTCTCTCTCTCTCTCTCTCTCTCTCTCTCTCTCTCTCTCTGTGCGTGGTGTGCGGCCATGGCGGACTACCACTTCGTGTACAAGGACGTGGAGGGGGCCAGCACGCAGTGGGACGATATCCAGCGCCGCCTCGGGAACCTGCCGCCGAAGCCGGAGCCCTTCAAGCCACCGCCCTTCACCCCCAAGGTCAACGCCGACGAGCAGCCTAAGTCCAAGGAATGGCTCGACGCGCGCGAACCCGACGAGCTCGAGGAACTCGAGGACGACCTGGACGATGATCGCTTCCTCGAGCAGTACAGGTACCCCCCTCTCCCCGGCCTCGATCTGGTCTCCAACTCTCCGGTCTGGTTGGTGATCCATGACGCTATCCTTTTTCCCCGTCAGTTCTTGGCTGCATCTTGGGATTTTCTAGTGCTTTAAGCGTTTGATTTTATTCGGCTTGCGTGGTCAAATGGGGTAATTCGTGTGATTTTCTTAGTAATCTGATCTGTTTGTCATTTTTTGATCTGGATTCAGCGCAATACTGTTGGCCACAGGATAGTTCGATGCAATTTGCAACTGTTTTGGTAAAGCTGAGAAGTTTTTCGGTGTTTTGATGTGATATGTTGCTTACAGGAAGATGAGGCTTGCAGAACTCAGGGAGGCCGCAAAAGCCGCGAGGTTTGGTACTATAGTGCCGATCACTGGCTCCGATTTTGTGCGCGAGGTGTCACAGGCTCCACCGGATGTCTGGGTTGTGGTCTTCCTCTACAAGGATGGGTAAGGCATGATCTTTCTGTAATCAGTGTGTGTTGCTGTTCTTTACTTCTTGCGTCAATGATTATGCAGAAGGAAAAAAAAAAAGGAAAGGAAAAACTCCTTATAGTTTATTTTGTATGAATTATGATTCAACAAAAATGAGCATGAGCAGATAGAACTGAATTCAGATACTAACTGCACTGTATCTAGTTAAAATTACAAAATCAAATATGACAGCTTGAAATATGAATATGGAGAGCTTTGATGTTCTTGGATTGTGCCTCATACCCAGATATTTGATTGTAGTGAAATAGGTTCCAGACTTCCAGCAGTATCTGACCTTCGATACATGTGACTTGTGAACATAGCATCACAAACCATATAAACAAAGACAGCTTAGCAACTATCCCTCAATTTGATATTTTGATTTACTGGACGCTTGATATGTTTATGTTGCCCACTCTAAGCTGTGCTCTAGCTAGTGATATGAACTCATTTCTGCTAATTTTGACTGTAAACTGTAGGATTGTAGCTAATTAGAATTTAGCATAGGGTTGTCTTGCTGCATACTGGAGCTTCCATAAAAACTTCGCAGTGTTTCTGTTTTATATGTTGGTTGGCTGTTTACAAAAGGTACTTATAAATTCTACAAAAAGGACATCTGAGCTCATTAAATGATTAGGATGAACCTCCATCTGATCTGATGCACTGTGTTCTTTTAGTAAATTTAGGTGTTCATTGTCTAAGACGTCCATGAATCTGATGGCAGAATACCAGAATGCGGGTTGCTCCAGACTTGCCTGGAGGAATTGGCTACAAGATACCCAGCAACCAAGTTTGTTAAAATTATCTCCACGGACTGCATTCCCAACTACCCAGATCGGAATGTTCCTACAATACTGGTGTACAACAACAGTGCTGTCAAAGGGACTTATGTCGGTCTGCAGAAGTTCGGTGGGAGGAGATGCACACCTGAATGTAAGTTAGACACAAAATCAATATCCAGTATCCGATTTTCCAAGAGTCGATCCAAGTTGCTCCAATTCTATATTTTGTTGGTTGGACAAGTATTTTTTGTTTGTGCACACCAGTAAATGGCATATGCCTGTTTTAGTGTTTCCATCAGCCAGTCACAGATACCATTTACATTAGGCGTGAGCAAAATCTTTGACCTTAGGTTGACATTTTTTCTTCTTCTTTTTGAAATAAAAAGTAAGCACATTCATTATGGCAGGCATGTCTAGGGTGCATAACCCCATACACATCCAATCCTGATGTATGTTTACTTTGCATCATGTGGCAAACATTTAATTGATCTGTGCCTAACATGGTAACATAGTAGTTCACAGTTACACATTGCTGTTACCATAGAATCCAGCCTTTCTTCCAGTAATAGATGATCTGAATTTATCTTGCTCATTTAAATGGCACAGAATTTTTCTGAAGCTTTCTTTCAACAAACCATCAATCCCAGAATCATTTCAGTGTTATACACTGGCTTCCATCTCCTTCCCCTATGCTAAATTGTCAATTCTGTTTCGCCTTCTTTCAGCTGTTGCATTAGCCCTTTGCCAGTCAGACCCGGTATTGAATGATGGGCAGGGTGGCAGCGATTCATCCCGCAACAACGTCATAGAAGGTGTTCGCAAGAAGTTCATAGAGAAGGTTGTGGCCCAACATGAAGAACGGGAAGAAGATGATAGCGACTAAACTTGTACTCTTTCTGTTAGCTTATCTCAGTTCACTGATATTTGGTGTGTGGGTAGACTGTCCCAGTTTCCTGGTCTTATTTGGTTTCATGTTTGAAAAGCTGAGAGTTGTTTCTTACGAGGGATGTAGAAACTTGTTTTTTTTTTAAGTACACACACCGGACACACTCAAACCCCCCCTCCTCTCTCCACTCATAGGTGCGTCTTTAATATCTTTAATACGTCTAATCTAGAGTGGAGGTTAAGACCCTATGAAGGGTTGGTACGTGTCTTTAATACGTCTAATCTAAAGTGGAGGTTAAGACTCTATGAAGCGTTGGTACGTGTCTTTAATACGTCTAATCTAGAGTGTTGTTAAGACCCTATGAAGGGTTGGTACGTGTTTTGACCATTGAATGTGTCTACGTATGTATTAAAACTATCTAATAGGTGTGAAATAAAACCACCTAAATGGTGAGGCACCTGGGATCGAGCCCAGGCGGGAGGGATGTCTGCTCGATGGCGAAGTGAGCCAACTGAGCTAAGAGCTACGCTCGGTCCTCTAGAAACTTGCTTTTAGTAACCTCATGTGTGTCAGGTACTTCTGCGTACACTATGTTGTTATGGACTGGATTGTAGGCCTGATGCTGGATGGAAGCACCTGTCCGATCCATTAGCACCGTAGGGTACCATGTACTAGGGCATGTAGCACCAGTCTTCTCCCCAGCTCCTTCCCAACCCTAACTCCTTGCGTGGCTGCGCCTCCTGACCTCACCCCGATTCTCTAGCTCTCTCTGGCCGAAGGACAAGCAGCCTAGCTAGCGCATTGCAGCAGCACGCAGAGCATCATGGCTGGCGGGAGCAACCCACACCCACACACACAATACGAGTCCAAGGCGAACTCGGCTTGGGCCATGGGCCGGCCTACTCCCTCTTCCGTAACCCCTCTTTTCTTTTTTAATTTCCCTTTTCTATTTCTTTAATTAAACGCGGATATTGCAAGAGCCGCCCCTCGCAAATGACAGCGTTGGCGGACACCCGGAGGGGAGCCGCTGCACGCAAACGACGGCGGTGGAGGACGCACGGAGGGCGGTGGTCGCAAAGGGGAGTTGCCGGCCAAGGGGAAGGAAGCGGTGGCGGACGCGATGAGGGCATGGTCGCGGAGGGGAGCAGCCGGCCGGAGGGAAGGGAGCTTTCAATTTCAATTGTATACAACCAATTTTTCCAAACAGGCAAACGACAGTGAACTCACACACTAGGTTGGTCACCACTTGGTCACTAGAGCTAGGACTACTTTGGAATAGCTGGGCGGTGCCATCATATCAAATCTAGTTAGCTGCTGAAATCTTTACCATATTTACGATGATCGTAGCTAAATATATACAGAGTAGTTAAATACATACAAGATTACCAAGTAGTTGAACACGTACAAAGATTTGAACTGGGTAAATAATGGAGTTCGTCGAAACAGCTAATTTGATTGAAGATGTCTGCGTTCCATATCAAAATCAATGCGATACAGCTCACACAAAATGTTTTTGTCCCAGATCCAGCATTTGGTGTAAGTCAAAGAGGGATTACAGTCCCCAACGGCCCAGCAAAATAACGCAATACATCAAGTTTCTATTTCGGATGAAGGTGCACGCCAGCTAACACGACACAACCACAGTAACAGTTGAGTTCGACTATTTTAATTACAAACATTTTGGTTTGCTAAGCACACGAGGGCGCACGGTGAGCGCAGAGCATCAGTCTGCCGTCCAGCTCTGCTCTACAATCTCCCGAACTTTCCGGTTGTACTCTCGCTTGTTCTCGCTGAACAGGCGGGCAGCTTCAGAGTTTGCAGGCGAATTCGGGTTTGGATCACACAGCAACGACTGCAAATGGCACACATCCCAGGTTAGTTGCACGCTATTACCGTCAAGATTGTGAGTTTGAAAATAGCGGAAAATCAACACAAACAGAACCAACATCCTTGCCTACAACACAGACGTGCAGACTGTCTTGATAAGAAACGACAACATGAATGGAAACCTCTTTCAATGTTGTAATACCTCACGCATTTCCAAATTTTACATAGGCTAGAGAGATGCATTTGCTACAACTGATATTCTTGTTTCCTTTTTTCCCAAGACTAAATTTAGTCATAATTTCTGTGAGCAAGCTTGGTACAGAATTAAGGAAGTTTCAGACCTTTTATATTGTGAATAGCACATCCCAAGTTGTTTCTAGAACTAGAAGAGGCCATTCAGTAGGCATTTTGAGGCAATGTAATTAAAATTGAGATGGCAGCGGCAATGCAATTGAAAGTTTTGCCCTGTGAAGCTTTAGGCTGGCTGTCCACAGTACAATCATCCCATTTTTGGAACTCTCGGTCGCATGCACAGGAGATCTTAGGCAAAGCTCAAGATCCATATACCAGTAATAAAATGGCTATTGACTAATTCAATGTAGACTGACTAATTCAACTTCCAAAAAAACGAAGATGGATTAATTTAATTGACATGTCCAGACAATTGGTTCTTGGTTTCCTACCACTCATAGCTTGCTAGAACATTTCAGATGTATTGGACTACTTACCCTCAATCAAAACAAACAATTCGTAATTGCCATCTGGGTGTGTTCAGCATAGTTAACAGAAACGCGGTTCGTCCGAGTCGCGGTACGGGATTCGGGTTCGTAATTCCCCACTTTTTCTTCCAATTTCCACTACAAACATGAACCCCGTACCCTAAACCAGTTCGGGTTCAACGAATCCGGTTCACGATTCGTGGGGTTTTATAGCGAATCTGGTAGTGATTGAAAATACACCTAGCATTGAAGGGTTACTGAAATATGTCCCAAATAAAAAAAATTGGAAGTGTACCTGGATGGATGTAAGTATAGCAGCTACATCATATATTGGGCTCCACTGATTCTGTAGGATATATCTAAGCATATGCTTCCATCAGCATAAACTGCACACCAAAGGAAACAAATGTCAGGATGACAAATATTAATATCCTGTGGTTTAGAACAGAGAGATATCAGCAGAGGACAAAGAAAGCTAAAGTTTCCTCGGTTCAAGAACCATAAGCAATGCATGCACTCAAAATATGCTGCAAAGGGCGCAGCATGCTTTCTTAATGCAAGCAAGCTTTAGGTATTCACAGCACAAAATAAAAAATTCAAGCCTTCACAGCACAACTGCACAAGTGTACATCTATCAAGCAGGTAACAGAAAACAAAGAACATTTGTTAATATATTTGAGTCTCTGTGTCAGCAGGAACAAGAGAACTCAGGGTGGCAAATACCAGTATGCTTCAAAATTTATAAAAGTGCATGCTGAAATACATAAAGTAACATGTGATTGACCAATCTAATTATAATATAATTATTTCTTATTCCCTGTGCGCTCGGTGTTTAAAGATGAGGAAAAACAACTTACTGTTAGGATGAAACATCCGAGAAATAAATCGAACAGTTGGTGGCTTGTTAGGATATTCTTCAGTAAACTGGAGAGTCAGCTTGAACGTACCTGAAAAAATCAAACACGATTCAGCATAGCAGGGAAAGGACAGAAAACAAACTAAGTCATAACCACTAAAAGACAAGTATACTATGGCCCTGTTTGGTATGGCTCCAACTCCTAGCTTCATGATCGGAGTAGGTGGAGCCATGCCAAACGGTACAGCTCCAACAAAAAAATGAATCTGGAGTTTGAGAATCTAGAGCAGGCCGTAGTGTATTTTCTGAGAGCTGCGAGAAGGCTGCTCCCCGCATGAAGCAGTCAGCTGGTTACAAAAATACCCCTAGAGTTGAGGTGGAATTACCCACCAAATGCCATCAAACAAAACCGTCCGACCTCCCCATCCCAAGCCCCTCCCACCCCTTCCCACCCCCTTTCGCATCGCCTCCTCGCATCCCCGTTCTGTTCTCTGAACCCTAGAGGTAGACGGCAACCGGGGAGGCGGCGGCGACAAAGGCGGCACCCCGGGAGGCGACGGCGACAAAGGCAGCGGCAGCCGACTCCTCCTCCCGTCCTTGTCCTCTTTGGCATCCTCTCCCCGGCCACCCGCCTCTCTGAACCCTAGAGGGAGGCGGCAACCAGGGAGGTGGCGGCGACAAAGGCGGCAACCCGGGAGGCGACGGCGACAAAGGCGGCGGCGGCCGACTCCTCCTGCCGTCCTCGTTCTCTTCGGCATCCTCTCCCCGGCCACCCGCCTCTCTGAACCCTAGAGGGAGGCGGCAACCAGGGAGGCGGCGGCGACAAAGGCAGCAACCCGGGAGGCGACGGCGACAAAGGCGGCGACGGCCGACTCCTCTTCCTGTCCTCGTCCTCTTCGGCATCCTCTCCCCGGCCACCCGCACGTGCCAATCCCCACCTCATCCCCAGCCACCTGCCTCCGGCGTCTTCCTCCCCCAACCACACGGTGAGTCCCCATGGCTTAGCAAATTGGGTTTGATTTTAACAGACAATTGCATTGGCAAAATAGGTCGATGTTGATTGCTCATATGCAGATAAATGTAGCATAGGAGTAGAATCCTGCTATTGGTCATACTGAACTGTGTAATTAATCTCCGATATCTTGTAAATTGTAATTGTAATTGTGAATGTAGCCTAGCCACATTGTTCAGAAGAATACACAACTTGTATGTTTATTCATTCTACATTGTTCAGACCAATACATAGTTTGTATGCTTATTCATTGTAGAATCTAAATGCAATTGAACAGCACTTTGGCAAATGCACATCTTGGCATGGAATGTTTACCAAGGGCTTTGTTTTGGAACTAGCAGTTGTAATTGGAATGCCATTTTGATGTTGCAATGCTACGTTATCACAAGGAGGCAATGCTGTGCCAATTCAGGGACCAAAAGAAAATGGGACTAATGTGCTTACACATGCCTCTAATATAACTGGATCTGTTTACAAAAACATTTAAGAAAAGACATCTAGCATCAGTGATTGTGTATGCTTTGCCAATTCTGGTTGGGTGTTTGATCTGTGCAATCTGCAGAATACACAATGAACTGTAGAATTTACATTGATCTATGCAATCTGCAGAATACACACTGAACTGCAGAATATACATTGATCTATGCAATATACAGTTTTGCAGCGTGTCGTTGTTTATGATTTGGTTTTGGTTGTTTAGGTGTACTTTGAGATGATTGTTGAGGAGTGAGGACTTAGGAGATACACTGAATTTCTATCATGAACAGAATGTGCAATGCCACTAAATTTCTGTCATTGCACTAGCCTTTTTGTTATAGCTTTTGATGTAGTGGACATGGCATAGAGATGACTGGGAAAGCACAGGGGAACTCTTCTTTTATAGTGTTGGCCAGGAACTATCTGAGGTTTATAGCTAGAGACAAATACTATCTGAGGTTTATAGCTAGAGACAAATACTATCTGAGGTTTATAGCTAGAGACAAGTGTGCAGTATTGTTGGCACAGACGTGTTTACTGAAATATTATACTTATAGCCATGTCTGAGTAATCATCTTACTGGTTATTCTTATGCCCCATTTACATTTTTTAGCTGAATTAATGGTTCTGATCTGGGATGCCACATTTACACTTGTTGTGATGTGGTTAGTTTAAATTGATGTATGTATGAATGTTACAATATGCAGATGGCAAGTTCTGCTGAGTGGAATGATGAACATCTTAAGGTAGTGTGTGAGTTATTTGCCGAACAAGTTAGGATTGGGAACCGGCCAAACACACACTTGAACACTGTAGGATATGCCGAGGTAGCTAAGGGGTTTAAAGATATAACGGGCCTCGAGTACACTAAGACACAATTCAAGAATAAATGGGATAAGTTGAAGTCCGAGTACGCCATTTGGAAAAAACTCACCACAAGGGAGACCGGTTCTGGCTGGGACAATGAGAAAGGCACAATTTCTCAACCCCTTCCATGGTGGAAGAAAGTTAACATAGTAAGTGTTGTTTCATTTATTTCACTTTGGGCAGTAGCATGTACTTTTATTTATCCTAATCGGTGTCCTATTTTTCACAGAAATTCTGGGCAATAAAGTTTCAAAAAGGTCTTCAAAATGAAGGCCTTCTAAGGCATATGTTTGAAGATATCACCAATGATGGTGCTGATCATTGGTCTCCGGCAATGGGTATCTTGCCTCAAACACAAATTGGGAATACTCAATCTGTCAACCTTGATGCTGAGAATGACATTGAGGAGATGGATGAGACTGAGCTTGACGAGGAGCCTCCCTCCAATGGCAAAGGCAAGCGAGTAGCTCCTGCATCTATTGGGACGGGCAAAAAGCCTAAGTCAAGCACAGCTCAAGTTCTACAAGACCAAATAATAAAGATAGCCAACATGGCCGAGAAATCCGAGTCATCATTGGAGTCATTTGCAATGAAAGATGACCCTTGCTCCATAGATGTTGTGATGAACTGGGTGGAAGAATGTGGTGCCTCTCGAGGTAGTGATGAGCACTTCATTGCCACTGAGTTGTTTTTGAAGAGGGAGCAAAGACAGATGTTCAAAACCTTGGGCACTCCACAAGCTCGTTTCGAGTGGCTTAAGAGGAAGTACAAGAAGGAGTATGGGAATTGATTATGGCACGTTGCAATATTGTATGAACGTTATGTTTGTTTGCTTTTTATGTTAGCTTCCTTCTTATGTTGTCGTATTAGCTCATTCGCGAACCATGATCTATCTATGTAATACTGATAACCCTATGTTGGGATATTGTATGAACTTTATGTTAGCTTGCTTCTTATGTTACCATCTTATGTTGTCGTATTAGCTTGCTTCTTATGTTACCTTCTTATGTTGTCGTATTGTCTTTTTATGCTTGCTTCTCACGATGGTGATGAAATGTACAGATGTCGTCTTGCGAAAGTGATAGCGATGAAGAGAACAAAACTAGAGAGAAGATCATGCGAGCAAAGCATGCCATGGATGTCATTTCTCTAGCCGGGGCATCTATTATTGCGGAGTACTATTCAACCTACATGGACAAGGCTGAAACGCGGACTTCACGCCTTAGTGGGATGGGTTGGTTGAAGGAAACATTGGCTACTCCGGGAGAGACTCATCGGATGCTTCGTATGAACCAAACAATCTTTTTTGACCTACATGACTTGTTGGTGAGTACGTATGAACTCAAACCTACCAAGAATATGAGTACACTAGAGGCACTTGCAATCTTCTTATGGGTATGCGGTGGAGGTGAATCGAATAGAAAAACACAGAACCGGTTCAAGCACTCGGGTGAGACCATTAGTAGGAAGTTTCAAGAAGTACTAGAATGTGTGGTTGCAATGTCTGTAGATTATGTGAAACCAAAGGATCCAAACTTCTCCACCATCCATAGTAGGATTAGAGATGATGGAAGGGCTTGGCCACATCTTAAGGATTGCATAGGTGCTCTTGATGGGACTCATATACGTGCAACTCTTCCACTAGAACAACAAGTGAGATACATTGGAAGATCCGGAAATCCCTCTCAGAATGTGTTGGCAGTTGTGGACTTTGATATGCGTTTCACTTATGCATCCATTGGTCAACCAGGGGCTATGCATGACACAAGTGTGCTATATCATGCATTGAGAGTAGACCGAGGTGTCTTCCCACATCCTCCATTGGGTAACTATCTTTGCTCTTGGATAAATTACTTCTTCCTAAAACATGTATTGTCATTAACTTTTATATTACTTTTGATTCAAGCAAATATTACCTTGTTGATGCCGGCTATCCTAATCGACCAGGGTACCTAGCCCCATACAAGGGCGAAAGGTATCACGTTCACGAGTTCCATGAGGTGTCGAACCAACTCCGCTAGGAAAAGTTCAACAGGGTACACTCCTCTGTGCGTAACATAGTTGAGCGAACATTTGGTGTATGGAAAATGAAGTGGCCAATTCTACTCAAGATGCCAAGCTATCCAATGACCAAGCAAAAGATGATTGTTGCGGCTACTATGGCCCTCCACAACTTCATACGTGAGCATGGTAGCGGGGATTGGCATTTTTGTAGGTGCGACCGAGATTCTAACTATGTGCCTACCATTCCTTCTAGATACCGAAAATATGCAATTTCTCAAGATGCTTTGGATGGGTCAACATCACAATCGAATGATCGGTCTATGGATACATTTCGGGATGAGCTTGCTACTGGCATAGCTACTTCTTGGTGACTTGGTATGGTATGAAAATGAGTTAGCAAAGATAATATGACCTCTCATTTAATTTCTATCGGAGACGTATGTTAGTTTCTGTTATGGACTTTTGTTAGTTTCTGTTGGTGACTTCATATGTTTGAGTTTATGGATATGCAGACTACAACAAAAGCATTTTTTTTCATGCACACGAATTTTTTTTGACTCTCACATGCAAATTTGGATGGACAGTAGCTAACGCATTTTTTTTGGTCCATGCACACGATTTTTTTTTACCTCAAATTTATTTTTTATCCAACGGCTTTGCAAATCCGATAATACAACGGTTAATCTTGGTGTTAGTCAGCCCAAATACCAAGTAAACAGTAAAAAGTCTGAGAAATATACAAGTCACAAAACAAAGGTTACTCTCGTCTTTTTACATGGATCATTCTGATTCATGGAGTGGGAGCTGGCTTCCTAACCAAACACCTCCTCAGACTACTCCAACTTCTCAGGGGAGTGGATCCAAAAGTGAAGCTGGAGTTGGAGTTGCTAAAACTTGGAGCGGAGCTATACCAAACAGGGCCTATATGTAACCTAAGAGCCATATAAAGAGTAGTACACGTGATGATAGTTACTTCGTTGGAGCTTACACAGAATGCTTTTCATATTTAGCATTTTCCCAATCTATTGACCAACAATATATGATGTTAACTCCAAAACTGGTGACATTTTTTATTTATCGCGGTTTTATATCACTGATATCAGCTGGTACTTTACATATTTGCATATAAACTGAGACCCATTTCCCCTATCCATGTTAACATGGACTAGTGGTTTAGTCACTGTGTTTTCTAATGTGAAAAGATATTTGACAGTGACACGACAACTCACATAATGGCTGTTTTTGTTCTGCTAGCGCTAGCCACCTATAAGTGCATTACTAGTAGATTATGATGTTTCATATTAGTGTGTTGGGTATTCTAGTGTCACCAATTGCGGCAGCGTATGTACATGCACTTAAATGTTTAGATATGTCACCTGGAGCACAGGAACAAATCATAAGTTTACTTTGGTTTAGAATAACAAGCGTAAAACAAGGAAGCACATCATCTCGATCTAATAACAGAACATTGGCATACGTAGTGAATTCCCTTAAATCAACTAACCTCCATCCCACGGAGTGTCGTCAGGGCTGCAAAACAACATAGACATATACACCATCAATTATGACCGAAACTAAAAATGGGAAAGGAAGAAAATGCCTAATCGTAAAATTCGAACAGCACACCCAAAAATCACAGTATTCCACAGCATTATGTTGTTATCCTGAGGGGCGCCACTTATGCCCGCAGGAGAGTCCTGCATCAACCTCTTGAAGTCCCTCATCAACCTCTTCCTTGCAGGAGTCGACATTCTCGAAGGTCTCTGCACAACCCGTACCCACATGTGAGTCAAAAGACCATACAAAGCTATCAACCAATCCATCACAGCACAGTCCAGATTGCGAAGTTCAGAATACAAAACTAGAAGGGCAAATCCTAACATGCAACTCATTCGTGCTGTTCTCACTCGCGTGCGATCTTGGCTCAAATCTTCATTCATTTGTTGCAAACAACTCGTGCTCCCGCACACCAAGAGTAGGCGAATTTAGCAAAACAACAACTATAGCATCGAAATCTTCAACCTAAAATCCCCGAACAAAATCAAACCGTGGGAGCAAAGCTAGGGTTCGAGCGATCTGAGAGTGGTCAGGAGGCGGGTTGTCACCTGAGATGCGGCCGCCAGTCGACGCGTAGGTTCCCGCGCGCTCCTCCCCCTAGAGCATGGGGACGACGGAGTAGACGCCGATGTATATTAGCCTAGGTGATGGAAGGTTCGAGAATGGAGGAGGTTATATAAAGGCAGAAAGGCTAGGGAGGAGAGTCGATAAAGTCACAGGTAACACCACCGGTTGTCCTGTTCACACACGCCAGTAATCCCAAATGTATTTTTTTCAATTTAACCTTTTTTTTCGTTAAAACTCCACATTTATACCCCTACTCGTCTTATTTCCGATTTTGGACCCAGGGGGTCGGCGTCGTGCCTCACGGCGCCGAGCTAACACAGCTCGGCGCTATGACTCATGGCGCCGAGGTACCGCACCCTCGCCACGGCGTGGCGGCGGCGTGAGTCATGCTGCGTGGCGGTACCTCGGCGCCATGAGTCATGGCGCCGAAGTCAGTGTTCGGCGCCGTGAGTCACGCCGCCACACCCGGGTCCAAAATCGGAAATAAGACGAGCAGGGGTATAAATATGGAGTTTTAACGAAAAAAGGGTTAAATTGAAAAAAATTCAGTAATCCCAATATCCTGTGAGCAATGCAAGTAAACCGTGTTAGAGCGTCTATAATAATTTGTTTCTTACTTTGTTATTAAAAAATATTTAATTTAATAAAAAGAAATAAACTTTCTAATATATTGTTTCTTGAGTTTATATCTAAAATTTTAATTCCTACTTTAATTACTATACACAAAACAGATTTGTAGGTAACAAGTAAGTTTTCAATAGCTATTTTGTTGTTTTTTTGTGTCTTGATATTAGCAATATGCTTGTTTCTGTTAGAAATAATGCACGGATCAACAGGGACAAGAGACACGAATTTTACGCGGAAAACCCCTGCGGGAAAAAACCACGGGCGCCAACCGGCGATGATCACTATATGAGGAGCGATTATAGAACGCCGGGGATTACAATGAGGTATGAGGCGTCAGACGTCAACCCTCCCCGTGCGGCTTACAAGAGGTATATAAAGGGGTAAAAGGACTTAGAGTCCAAGTAGGAAACTAATCCGCTAATATGGTAACTAATCCGGACACTTCCATATTAGAAATTCGGATCACATTATATCCCTAATTAACAATCTCCACCTTGAGACGAATTTCCTCTTGTAGCATAATGAAGAATCATCAATCATCAAATATCTCCACGATAAGATAAAAAATCACCGTGCGCCAACTAGTCTCTAGGACTAGACTGTAACACCAACTAAGCTTGAGCAAAGCTCAAACTTAGCAGCAGGGACTGGTTTTGTCATCATGTCAGTTGGATTATCATGAGTACTTATCTTGCACACTTTGACATCACCTTGAGCAATAACACCTCGAATAAAGTGATACCTCACGTCAATGTGCTTTGTTCTCTCATGGAACATCTGATCCTTTGTAAGGCATATAGCACCCTGACTATCACAAAATATAGTAGTGCAAGAATTATCTCCACAAAGCTCAGTATACAAACCTCTCAACCAAATAGCTTCTTTACAAGCTTCAGAAATAGCCATATATTCTGCTTCAGTGGTAGATAAGGCAACAGTAGATTGTAAACTTGCCTTCCAACTAACAGCAAAACCACCAATGGTGAAAATATAACCTGTGAGAGACCTTCTCTTGTCCAAATCACCAGCATAATCAGAATCAACATATCCAACAAGTCCATCTCTAGAATTCCCAAACTGCAAACAAGCATTAGAAGTGCCACGCAAATATCTGAATATCCATTGAACTGCTTTCCAATGCTCTTTTCCAGGATTGGCCATATATCTACTGACAACACTCATTGCATGAGATAAATCAGGACGAGAACAAATCATGGCATACATAAGAGAACCAACTGCACTGGAATATGGAACTCTAGACATGTACTCAATATCATAATCTGACTTAGGACATAAAGCCGAAGATAATCTGAAATGCGTAGCTAATGGAGTACTCACTGGTTTTGCATCATGCATATTAAAACGACGAAGAACCTTCTCAATATAACCTTTTTGACTAAGGTATAACTTGTCAGATTTCCTCTCTCTAATAATCTCCATGCCGAGAATTTTCTTTCTTTGCACCTAGGTCCTTCATCTCAAATTCATTACTCAATCGTGCTTTCGGTTTGCTATTTCGATTTATCTTTCGCGACAATCAACATATCATCAACATAGAGAAGCAAATAAATGGTGAACCATTATGATCTTTAAATAGACACAGCTATCATAATCGATCGCTTAAAATTATTGGAGAACATAAAAGAGTCAAATCTCTTGTACCATTGCCTAGAGATGCTTCAAACCATAAAGAGATTTCTTTAATCTACAAACAAGGTTTTCTTTTCCAGAATAACAAAACCCTCGAGTTGGTCCATATAAATGTCCTCTTCCAACTCCCCATGTAAGAATGCGCTTTAACATCTAATTGCTCAAGTTCATAATCATGCATGGCAACAATACTGAGTAAAGTGCGAATAGAACTATGCTTCACAACTGGGGAAAAAACATCATTAAAATCAATACCTGGAATTTGACTATAGCCTTTAGCAACCAACCTTGCTTTATACCTTGCTGGTTCTGTAGAAGAAATACCTTCCTTTCTTTTGAAAATCCACTTGCAACGAACAGGCTTCTTCTCCTTTGGCAATTTTACTAATTCCCAAGTGTTATTCTTTTCAAGTGACTCCATCTCATCATGCATAGCGATTATCCACTTCTTACAATCGGTGGAGCTAATAGCCTCAGTATGATGAAGGTTCGCATTACCTTCAATTTCTTACGCTACACTTAAAGCATAAGCAACAATGTTAGCTTCTTCAATCAACCTCCGGGTGGATTAATCTCTCTCTAGGCACATTAAGCGCAATAGACTGTTGTGGTGGCTGCTCAACAATAGGTGCATCATGAACAATGATATTCTCTTTATCGATGTGTTACAGAACCAACAGAGTGCTCCACTGAACACAGATTACCACTCTCAACAAGAACATTAGTGGACGGTTTATCGTGAAACATAGATTCATTAAAGACTACATTTCGCTAATCACAACCTTCCTTGTTTCAGATTCCACAACTTATATCCTTTAACACGATTTATAACCAAGAAAGATGCACTTAATAGTTCTAGGCTCTAATTTTCCATTATCAACATGAGCATAAGCAAGTACAACAAAAACTCTCAATTCGAGTAATTTCTTTGGGAACCGGACCATACCTCAATTGGAGTCTTCTTTTCAATTGCAATATTTGGTGACCGATTAATAAGATAGCAAGATGGAAGCGGCTTCATTCAAAACGCCTATGCAAACCTGCATTAGACAACATGCAACGGGCCTTGGAAATGATGGTTCTGTTCATACGCTCAGCTACACCGTTTTGTTGAGGAGTACCATGAACAGTGTAATGCCTAACAATGCCTTCAATCTTGCAATATGATTCAAATTCATCAGAACAGAATTCCATCCCATTATCAGTACGAAGTTTCTTTACCTTCTTTTCAGTTTGCCTTTCAATCATAGTCTTCCACTCTTTAAATGCTGAAAATGCTTCTCACTTATGTTTCAAGAAATAAGGCCACACTCTTCTAGAGTAATCATCAATAATTGTTAACATATAACGAGCACCTCCTAGAGATGTCTTACGAGATGGCCCCCATAAATCAGAATGCACATAATCTAAAATACCTTCTGTAGTATGAACTGAGGTATTAAATCTCACCCTCTTGTGTTTGCCAAACACGCAATGCTCACAAAATTTCAGCTTGCTGATGCTATGTCCATCAAGAAGTCCTCTCTTACTCAATTTCGCAAACCAAGTTCACTCATATGCCCAAGACGCATATGCCAAAGATTAGTAGCATCGAATCGGATAATGAACTTGAAATTACAGCAACATTACGATATTGTAGTACCTCGCGGATGGTACAAATTGGCGATTTAATATCGACTTTCATCACAATAAGAGAGCCTTTGATACCTTTAAAACTCCACCTTCACGAATACTTGTACCCTTTAGTATCAAGAGTACTCAAAGAGATGAGGTTTCTTTTCAAATCGGAATGTGCCTCACATCCATCAAAGTTCGACAATACCATCAAACATCTTGATCGAATTGAACCAATTCCTGCAACCTTACAAGATGAGTTATCACCCATCAACACAGTACCACCTTCAACGGGTTCATAGGTGGCAAACCAATCCTTATTATGACACATATGAAAGGTACAGGCAGAATCAAGAATCCATTCATCATTGGTCTTAGCACATCCAGCAAAGGCAACAAGAATTTCTCCATTAGGACTATCATCAGCAGCAAGAGTAGCTTTACCTTCATCATCTGGTTTACCTTTTGGCTTATAATGGCCAGTTCTCTTTTCTTTATTTTGCAGCTTCCAGCATTCAGAGATGTTGTGCCCACTTTTCTTGCAATATTTGCACGACTTGTACTTGCCTCTAGATTTCGACCGACTCTTGTAGCCGTTCGGACTTTTGCCTCGAGGTCCGTTGTTTGAGTTCTCCTTTTGTCTGCCACGAATAAACAAGCCTTCTCCTTTCGAGCTTGAATTTTCAGAAGGTACCATCTGTTTCATCTTTTCCTTAGCATGCAAAGCTTCATAAACTTCATTAAGAGTGAGAGTATCTCTACTATATAATATGGTATCTCTGAAATTTGAAAATGAACTAGGCAGTGAACACAAAAGAATAAGACCCAAATCCTCATCCTCATATTTTACCTCCATCGACTCTAGGTCGTCAACGATCTCCTTAAATGCCGAAAGATGATCAAGCACAGATTCTCCTTCTTGCAATTTATGAGAGTACAACTTCTGCTTGAGATGCATCTTGCTGGTGAGATCCTTTGTCATGCAAATTTGTTCTAGCTTGACCATAATCAAGTAATTATTTTCTCCTTCAAAACATCTGTAAAATATTATTTGATAGATGAATGTGAATCTGAGATAAAGCCTTACGGTCTTTACGCTTGTCATCTGCGGTCCATGCGGTAGGTTCTTTTGCAAAACCTTCCAATGCATCATCCAAATCCATACGTGCCAACACGACTCTCATCTTGACTTGCCACAGCGAAAATCTTGTGTCACGATCCAGGAGTGGAAGATAATACTTCAAAGTCGCCATGAGGAATAAAACCTGAAAATTGCTGGTAATGATCTGTGTAAACCTAGCAAAAATCACGACCTGTTTGGTACACCTTTTGTGTACACGAATCAATGATCCTTAAAAAAAATCCTGGTACTGATTTCGTGTGGACGAAGCAAAATCAACCTGTTCTTGTTTTACCTCAACATGAAGCAACAGGAACGTGTGTTTGATGAACACGCTTGCTGTGTGAAGCAAAATGACCACAAAGATTTAATATATATAAAAAGTTGTTCTTGGGACCTGTGCGTTGATGGAAGAAACTGCTTGGTCTGCTGCTTAGTGTTTGCACGCATGCGCTGTTCGGCTCTCCACGTGCTGGACAGAGGCGACGGAGGATGCGTGCGCTGGACCGAAGGGCGCCGCGGGACTGCAGACTGATGACTTGTGTGTTTTCCCGCGTGCGACCGAGGACGACGAAGGACCGACGCGTTTTGCTGGCGCTGCTGCTTGGTTGCTGCGTCGCGTGCACGGATCGATGCTTGCGAGGAGGCGCGCGACGGGATCGACGACCGAGACGACGAGCGGACGCCGGCTTCAGATCGATGCTCTCGCGAGACGGCGGCCGAACAGATCTGTTATTTTTTTTCTTGTCTCTCTGGAAACTCTAATCTCCTGTGCTCTGATACCACTTGTTAGAAATAATGCACGGATCAACAGGGACAAGAGACACGAATTTTACGTAGAAAACCCTTGCGGGAAAAAACCACGGCGCCAACCGCGATGATCACTATATGAGGAGCGATTACGAAGCGGGGATTACAATGAGGTATGGCGTCGACGTCAACCCTCCGTCGCGGCTTACAAGAGGTATATAAAGGGGTAAAAGGACTTAGAGTCCAAGTAGGAAACTAATCCGCTAATATGGTAACTAATCCGGACACTTCCATATTAGAAATTCGGATCACATTATATCCCTAATTAACAGTTTCTTTATCTAGAAATAAGCTCACCTTCTCTCCTCACCTTCACATAAATGTTGATGTATCCACCCCTTAATAACAAGTGATATAGACTATTATAGATGCTTTTACGACTTAGGAGAAGAAATAACACAAGTGTCCGAATAAATTAATCATGTTATACGTGTCTGAATTAATTAATTATGTTATACACTGCTACTACGTAAAGGATATACTTATCTTGTATGTACCTTTAATATGCAATATTGAGAAATAGATTCTCTGCATCGAAGAATGCAATCCAGAGGATCTACAGTGCAATGCATTAGAAAAACGATCTCTACCGTCCGATCAGAAATCAAAGGTCGAGATCAATAGCTAAAGTTTTTTTTGCTATATTTCACACAATGAACCTCTGTAGTAATGCAAAGGATCCGAATCGGCATTATTGATATGACTAGCTATTAAAAGATTCCTTATATATATATATATATATATATATATATATATATATATATATATATATATATATATATATATATATATATATATATATATATATATATATATATATATGTCTCACAAGACATTGTTATCCCGACGACATTTAGGTCCTATTTGGAATGGCTTCGACTTTTAGCTCGAAAAAGTCGAAAGTCGTTCCAAACAGTCGTTACAACGTGTAGAAGTTGAAGCCGAAAGCCGCTGACAAGGAGCTTCCCTGAGCCCCCACCGCCAACGGCCCAAACCCGACAACCTTTTTAAAAAATTTCTTTATTTCTTTATTTTTGTTGTTAATTAATTATTTATGTAATAATTATTTATTATAATAATTATTATTAATTACGGTCTATTGTGTTAATTGTCGTTAGTTGCATTAATTGTCATTTATTGCGCCAATTGTGTTAATTATCATTAATTGCCATCAATTACAGTAGTTATCGTAAGGTGCTATCAATTTTCATTAATTGTCATTAACTACCATTAATTGTTTTTAAATGGCATCAAACAAGTCATCATTCGCCTTAGGGATATTTCAGATATTTCCAACTCAGAAGGTCCAGCCAGTCAACCTAAAAGTCAGACAGCTAAATACTAAATCCCTTCAACTCAATCGTTCAGCCGTGCAACCCTTGAGCCGAACCGAAAGCTGCTTTTCATAAAAGTTGCTGCCGTGCAAAACATGTCCTTACATGTTCAAGCGGACCAATCAGGTTACGAGCGTTGCTCACCGTACCGGAAAAGGCAGATCAAGATGGAACATGCCACCGTGCCCTTGTCAATTGCCATTGTCATTGGTAGCCTCGTCGCTAGCCCCACCGCCTACGAGAGAGCGAGACTGAGAGTGAGAGTGAGAAGGAAGAAAGCAAGAGGAAGCAAGAGATAGAGAGGAGAAACAAATGAGAGAGGGAGGAGGGATAAACGTGAGAGGGAATCATGGAGAGACAGCTAGGTTAGAAAATGGACAAAATAGGAAAGATAGGTTGTCAAGGACAAGTTTCTTCTCTCTTCTCTCTTCTCCTTTTTTTTTTTCGTTTTTCTATTTTTCAATTTCTGGTATCTCTTCAGGTTTGCCTATGTGAGTCCAGAAGCCAAAAGCACATCCCAGGAGTCCAGCGGTATCTAGGTGCCTTGCCTCGTATGGGTATAACATTTTTTTCTACTTGTGATTAAAAAATAGATATAATTACCACTATAATTACATATGAAATTTATAGTTTAAGGGTATGAAATTCATTAGTCCTTTTTAAATTAGATGAATATTCTCTTCTCACTTTATACATCTAGTTTTAACAAGTACTAGGGCCTACGCGCGCCTTGGCCTAGGGAAGCAAAATCCATGACTATAATGTTGTGTTCATAGATGGCAAACTGCAAAAATCCATGACTAACGTTGTGTGCATAGATGCCAAACTGCGTGTGGATGTGAAAGCATGCAAGGATTAGTGTATAACTCATGGTACAGGGGGCATGCAGATTAGCGTATATATAACTCATGGTACAGGGGGCATATGACAACATGCAGCTCGGAAGTTCATATATACACAAAAGGCATGAGAGATGTAAGTTAATTTTTTACATGAACAAAAGCAGTGTAAAGGGGTGACAAGACACAGGCCGGCCGGCATAATGCATATGTGATTGTTTAGCGGTGACAAAAGGAGGCGTAGGCGTGACTGTTTTGCGCCGACAAAAGAAGGACGGCCATGACAGACATATTATATAGGGCATAATACTAAGCTAAAACATAGCATGCCACTCGCAGGATGGAAATGCGATGGTGTAGTAAAGACACGAAGAGAATGTAGATGGTAAAGACACAGGAAGAACATAGATGGAGCTGTTGGCAAGCAGAGCACGAGTAGAAGAGGCGCCATGCGGCGGCAGCATGCTAGGTAGTCCATACTGCACGAAGAATGTAGAAGAAGCAAGGTGAGTAATAAACTATATCACGAAATTTTGTTTTTGAAGAGGAAATTAGTTATAGGTCATGGAGACAAGAGAGAGAGAGAGAGAGTACTTTGTACTTTAAGATCACAGATGGCATGATCTTGGTTATTGTAGGAAAAAAGAGTAACAGTGTGTTCTCATTGCTCTATTGGATGTGTTGCATGCACTTGTGGTCATTGAACTGATACAGTTACAAATAATTTAATCAACACTTTTTTTTTAAAAAAAATAATGAACGCTTCAAAGTAAAAAACAATAATTCAATCGAGGAACCCAGGGTCTTCCACCAAACCCAGGTAGCTAAATTTGTAGGATTCAATGCAAATCTGAAGTAAATCGTAAGGATTTACATCAAATCCCCCCTTTTTCAAACATTCCCCTAAAGAGGTTTAGAGAATAACTTGCTTTTTTAATGCCCGCATCATCTATTCTCTACTGGACTAAATATAATAACAGCCATAGAAGCTACGATTACCCCACTCCTTACAATAATGTCCTCCCACTCCTTCGATGCACATACCAGGATCGTTTTAAGTAAACGTAACTTTTAAAAAAAAATTAGAATATTATGAGGCATCACCTCTTCTAATCAATAAAAAACAGATAAGACGTATGAGATCTATCTACATCTGAAAAATAGTTTATCATATAAGATTCACTTCCTATACACCAAACCTAGCAACCTAGTGGAAATATAACCAATTCTATGTTTCTAACAAGAATTCTAGCTAGAAAGTTAGCATAAAACAATACACTTGGCGATATCGAGTCATGAACAGATAATTAAAAACAATAGGATGGACCATGTTGAACAGATAATCCTATGAATAAATAATCTTACAAAACAGAGCAGATGGAAAGCCATGTAGAGGATCTGCTATTGGCATTAACATGACAAAAGAAAGAGCAATGACTACTGACATCCATATAGGGCAAGCGAGCGAAACCACTTATAGCGTAAGGAATGTGCAGAATGAAAGACAGTAGTAATATGTACATAAGATTAGTGAATGTTTCTGAAGAATTTATAAAGAAATAAAAAGGATAATTTGGTGAGTACATACCTCAGGAATTATAATTGTCTCATGATGAGAATGTTTGCAAAAAAATAAACCTGAATAGGTAACATGTGAACACAAGGCGACAAAACCACGACAAGCAGACATATAACAATCAGACAACCGCTATATCATAGGGCAAGCGCACGATAAACTGACGAAAATACTTACATTTTCTGATGGAACATGTGATAATTTATAGAGAGGTCTAAGTCGAATCGGCTATTTACCTGCATCCACTTTAACATTTTCTGCCTAGGGCAGTTGGGTCATTTCTTTGATCTATCCTACACATATTCCTAATTCCCCCACATGAATTAGCCTTCTCTTCTTCTCCAATTAAGAGTACAATTTACTTGTTTAGACATTGAAGATGAAAATTTTCTGGAGACTACTTTTAGTATATGCCACAAGTCATTTTTTTAATAAACAAAACCAGAATGACGTAGATTAGATTGGACAAGCACTTCTGAATGGTATGAAATACTTGCACATAAGCATACACACATATTTGCTTCCTACGTTAGTTTATCTATTGATCTTTATGAGCTATGTTAACCCTACATCATACAAAGATATGTGGGACGACTGAAGATGCCGATGTAGAGGGCTATCTAGCACGCAGTCCGGCATGCAGGCCAAACAAGCATAGGAAGATGGGCGATAAACAGGAAACATAGGCAAGCATAGGACGGTAAGGAGGCAATCATCAAGGAGGCTATAATTTGAAAAGCGATATCAACAGACGGATTTCTGTTTACACAAAAAGATGAGGAAACCACTCCTATAGCAACCATAACAGTAGGAACATGTACACGATAAATAGCAGGTGTAGCAATAGTGGAACCCATGCACCCTACGGTAAAGCTAACAAAAACAAACAAGTCCATAGAAGCGTGACTATAGGCATGGAAGACTAAAGCAAGATAGGACAACAACAATACTACCGTTGTCTAACATGGTCAACTCAACGAAAACACGCCGAATGATCTACCACACAAAAACAGTAGAAATAGAAATAAGGCATGAAAGACTAAATCAAAAGGGGACTTACCCTACCAGAAGAGGAAGCAATGACGACGGAAATACACTGGCAATCAGTGGAGCCAGGAAGAAAGCAGCAAAACTTGCAGAAGCAAAAAGGAGGATGAATAGAGGTGTATCGCAGCAACATATATTGAACAACCAATAAGCACGCGAAGACCTCAACCATTGAATGAGACGAGAGGCAATCGGAAGAACATACCGAAGAACAAGCGAACGTAGGAAGCAAGGCGGTAGATATTGAAGAACAAGCCAACGTAGGAAGCAAGGCGGTAGAGAAGAACACAGGCGTAAGGATTAGCAGACGAGGAAAAACAAGTGAGCACCAAGAAAGCGAAAAAACGAAAAACAAAAAGAACGAGTAAGGCAGAAGGAGGCATGGAATAGACGCGGAACACGGTGAAACAGAGGCAAGAAATAAGAGCGAAAATAGGCGCGTGGCACAAAAGAAACCGCATGAGTCAAAGAGGACAAGAAACGAATGTGGAAGAGCCGAAGTAAGAAGAAGGAAAGAGCAAAGGCGACAGAGACATACAAGGTAAGACGGGACGTCGAGAAAGGCAAAATAGTGGTGGAAATCAGAGAAATCGAAGGCCAAGAAACAGAGAGAAGAGGAAGGGAAAAGGGGGAATCTGGTGGCACAAAAGGAACCACATACGAATGCGGAAGAGTCGAAGTAAGAAGAAGGAAAGAGCAAAGGCGACAAAGACAGACAAGGTAAGACGGGACGTCGAGAAAGGAAAAATAGCGGGGGAAATCAGAGAAATCGAAGGCCAAGAAACAGAGAGAAGAGGAAGGGAAAAGGGGGAATCTGGTGGCACAAAAGGAACCACATACGAATGCGGAAGAGTTGAAGTAAGAAGAAGGAAAGAGCAAAGGCGACAAAGACAGACAAGGTAAGACGGGACGTCGAGAAAGGCAAAATAGCGGGGGAAATCAGAGAAATCGAAGGCCAAGAAACAGAGAGAAGAGGAAGGGAAAAGGGGGAATCTGGTGGCACAAAAGAAACATCATAAGGCAAAGAGAACAAGAAATGAACACAGAAGAACCGAAGTAAGAAAAGGAAAGAGCAAAGGCGTCAAACTCAGCCAAGTTAAGATGGGAGGCCGGCAAAGGAAAAACAATGGGAAAAAATCAGAGAAATCGAAGGCCAAGAAGCAAAGAGGGGGAAGGGAAAAAGGGGGAATCCACCCGAACAGAAGAAAAGGGAAAAAGAACAGGAAGCGCCACCGATGGAAAAACAGCCAAACGTAAGGAGCAAGACGCGGCAAAAACCAAAAGCCAGGAGATCCATCAAGACAAATCCCCTAAAACAAACACAGAAAGCCGAGAAAGGAGGATCCCCTAAAACAAAGGAGGCCAAGAGGAAGAAATACGTCAAGAACGACGATTGACAACCATCAAAATAGAGAAAATGCAGAGCAAGATATATGGAAATAGAGCCGTTGAGTGCACGGGAGTAGTAAAAAGCAACAAAGAGACATCGGAATGGAAAACCCAATCTAACTCAAATAACTTTTCTTAGCATCCGCCGCTCAATGTTGAGACGTCAGACGCCTGTGAGGCCTTGGAAAAGCCAAGGGAATGTAACAGGCAGTATCCTGCAGCGGCAACACAGCCACCGCAGGCTTCACCTCCCACTGAGTTCTCTTATCTTCGATCTCCCCTGCCTGCCCTTCCATTCCCTCACAAAACCCCCTGCTCTCTAAACCCTCACCCATGGCGATGGCCGCCTCCGGGCGGTGCCTCCTCCTCTCCCCACTCCGCCTCCGCATCCTCCGCGCCGCCCTATCCACCACCGCCTACCCTTCCCCTGCCCTCACCACTCCCCCGCCCCCTCCCCGCCACGAGCTCCTCCTCGAGCGCCTCCGCCTCCGCCACCTCAAGGACGCCTCCTCCGCTCCTCCGAAGCCGCCGAGGGAGAAGGCGAGGGGCGGGGAGCGGACCTCGCAGCATCTGCAGCAGCACCAGAGGAGGGTTGAGGCGGTGGAGAGCTTCGAGGAGCTCGGGCTCGGGGAGGAGGCAATGGCCGCGCTGCGGGAGATGGGCATCTCGAAGCCCACCGAGATCCAGTGCGTCGGTGTTCCTGCCGTGCTGGCCGGCACAAGCGTCGTGCTTGGTTCGCACACCGGCTCCGGGAAGACGCTTGCCTACATGCTCCCTCTTGTTCAGGTACCTTGTATTCATTCAGCTTTTCGCCTTAATGAGACATGTATATGCGCGGGTATTTGCACCAATGACATCTAACTTTGCAATAACGTGGAATAAAGAGCAATTTTGCGCTGTATGTCTGGTGGTCTTAGTATATTTTGTTCCATGCGAGAGCAGACCAATTCATTTTATTTAATGCATGCTGGACATATTGTTGGCTCATGATTTAGGTAAACCAACTTTGTATAACTCAAGAGAGGTTCATTTCAAGCAATAATGAAGTTTATGTAATTCATTCCATGTAGGGTAGTTTCTGAAGCCAGTAAATTTGATACAATCTGTTGCATAACACACTTCCCGTTTGTTTCATTGGGTAAATTTTAGATCCTATGGTGGATTTATCCTTCAAACAGATATGTATCATTGAACTCGAAGTGCTATTTTGTTTATCTACTTGATCCACTGCATCTTGCAAAAAATATGAAATAAAAAGGGTATTGTTTCATGTATGATGTATCAGCATTTTCTGGTGGGCTCCCGTAGGCTGTATCGTCTAGACTAGTAAAAATGATTTTATGATCCATCTTGTAAAAACCCATTTTCCACGCATTTTTCTGTTTCTAAGGTCTTCAAATAAGTTTCCAAAAAGGAGCTCAATTATATGCTTGCACAACAAATTGACTAATTGCCTTGCCCATATGGTACAGTCTGATCATGCAAAAGGAGTATTTTCTTTCACCATATTTGAAATTGAGAATCCGCTGGACTGATTATTGCCTGTGAATTAGGGTATACCCTCTAACCAAAAGGTTCAGTAACCGTGGCAGCTCTTTGATTTCTGTAGCTACTGCGTCACGATGAAGCAATGTTAGGGATGTCAATGAAGCCAAGGCGTCCAAGAGCAGTTGTTCTCTGCCCCACAAGGGAGCTGACTGAGCAGGTTAGCTGCACTTTCAAAATATTTTTGGAATGATGAAGATATCTTGGTCATTAGCTGTTGGTCATGTGATGCAATCAAATGTTATAGAGTGATGATGATATCTGGGTCAGCTAAGTAGATGTTTTTCATGTGATGCAATCAAATGACAGGTCTTCCGTGTTGCAAAGTCCATAAGCCATCATGCACGTTTTCGGTCAACGATGGTTAGCGGAGGCAGCCGTCTAAGACCCCAGGAAGATTCTTTGAACATGCCTGTGGACATGGTTGTCGGGACTCCTGGAAGGATCCTTGATCATATCAAGGATGGTAACATGGTTTACGGTGATATCAAGTATCTGGTGTGTTCTAAGTTAATTACAAAAGTTTATCATCCTGCAATTTTTGTGCTCTTCTCTTAGTGTCTCGTTTGGATTAAGTTTGTGATCTGCATTGCAGGTTCTGGATGAGGCAGATACGATGTTTGATCAAGGTTTTGGACCAGACATACGGAAGTTTCTCGCTCCTTTGAAGAATCGTGCTGCAAAGCCCGGCGATCAAGGGTTCCAAACTGTATTGGTTACTGCTACCATGACCAAGGTTTTATACTAACCAGTCATCAGCAAATCCTACCATGCTTAATTAATTTGACATGCTACTGTCTTATAGATCGACATACCTTTAAGGATTTTGCATCAAGTATATTTAAAAACAAACCTTCTCCTATTTTTCTCAAGAACTATCTTGTCACCTCTTTCGGGTTAGCTAGCACCGATGCTCCAGGCATATAATTAAAAAAATTACCCATTTGTTTTAAACTTTTGACATCCTTTCTTTACCACTGGTTTACTGCAGGCAGTACAAAAGTTGATTGATGAGGAATTTGATGGTATCGTTCATTTACGGACATCATCATTTCAAAAAAGGGTTGCAACTGCACGGCATGACTTCATCAAACTTTCTGGTTCGGAAAACAAACTCGAGGCTCTCCTGCAGGTTTATTGAAACTCTGTCTCCCCTCCCGTCCTCTTTGTGTGTGTGCATAGAAGTGTGTCTCTGTGCAAGCTAGATTCAAACTGGAATGATGTATGCAAATACAACTAGTCAAGTGCTATTCTCCATTTGTTTATACATCTTGTTGGTACATTTCTTGGGGCTAAGGCTATTTGATGTTGATAATTGTCAAATATGAATCAGTTACTAAATACACTATTGTATCAAGACCTCAATATATGAAGCGATAAAACATAACACCTTTGGCTTATTGGACCACTGGCCTGGATTTGTTAGTAGGGATTAATCACTTTGTCATGCAAACTTGAAGCTTTTGTGTTATATGGCTTGTGTGGCTTTAAATTTTGTCTGATTGCCAAAAAGCTCAGCACAAAAATGGCCAAAATGAGAATAACAGAAACATGATTTTAATAAGCTTCTTTTCAAAATTATCCAAAAGCAAGACCTTCTGTCTTTAACTTGTCTAGTTGTTGAAGGCTTTGCTTCAATATTGTACACTGTTCCTTGCTTCCTTTTATGTCAAATGCATGAGGTACTGAGGAATTTTATTTCTGCAGGTTCTTGAACCAAGCTTAGCAAAGGGAAATAAAGTTATGGTGTTCTGTAATACTTTGAATTCAAGTCGTGCGGTGGACCATTTTCTGACAGAAAATCAGATTTCTACAGTCAACTACCATGGAGAGGTTCCTGCTGAAGAGAGGTTTGCCAATTGCTTAACATGTTCCCGTCATTCAACATAATTTTCAACAAAATGGAGAGGGGTACAACAGTAGTAACTGCCCCAGTTTCGCTTTCCCACCATAGAAGGTTATGCAGTGGGTATAATCATTCAATTGGAAATGCTCAAAATCCTAGTAATCATTGACTTAAAACTGCATAGTTATGTCTATCTTCCTGTGTCCTGGCTTCTTTTGTCAGTAATGGATTACCACATACATCATAGAAGCCTTGGATTGGAGTGAACATAAGATTGTGTTGGCGAATTTCGTCATGAGCTCTTTGAGAATGGGATGCGTTATATATGTTATGCTCACTATTCTGGTCACTAAGACAATAAAAACTGCTTCTGGGCTACATATCAAGTTTCAGTACGCCATTTGTTTAGGTATACCAGTTGGTTTGTTTTATCAAATAATTATGGCATATGCAGGCGTTAAGAGGTTGCTAGTCTTGCTATTTGTTTGATGAAACTTGCTTCTTAGGCTGCTATCTATTAACCATATGTTGAGTTCCCTATAAAAAAAACAATAATTTCATTTGCTTGCTTTTTGCTGAGTGCTTTTAACCATCTGTAGAGTTGAGAACCTGAACAAGTTTCGGAACGAAGAGGGGGATTGCCCAACATTGGTCTGCACTGATCTGGCAGCTAGAGGCCTAGACTTGGATGTTGACCATGTCATCATGTTTGACTTCCCATCAAACTCTGTATGTGCTGGGTTGCATTGTCCTTTAATGCCTGTTCTGCATTAATTCCCACATCAGGGATTCTTATTCTATCTTGTAAATTTTCCCATTTTAGATTGATTACCTTCACAGAACAGGAAGAACTGCACGTATGGGAGCCAAAGGTATAATCACTTGTTAGCTGTAACTGAACACATATTTTCTATTATGACCTTGCTTGTCATATTACATTGAATACATTATGATCTCTTCTGATTACTCTTGACCTTAGGTCATTTATAAAATACTCTGTGTTACTGTTACAAATAAAGGCTGGATGTTTCCTTTGTTGCTGAGAACTCCTAAATTCGTATTGTGGTTTACATGCAGTAACAAAATATATTAATCATCTAAATTAGGGAATTTGATTATGATTTGTAAATTTAGAACAAAAAACTGAGATTGCAGTAGTTGGGATTGAAATATACAGTATTTTGTAAAACAGTAGTATGCAATTTTTTGTTTAGAAGTGAGATGATGAGAGGTGGTCAAACAAAGATATGATATTTCTACCATTCTTAGTGATTTGCAGACCATAATGTGTAGCTGGGCGGTCTTTTGATACTAATGTATTCTCATTATCATTCGTGATGCAGGGAAAGTTACAAGCCTTGTCGCAAAGAAAGATGTGGCTTTAGCAACACGGATTGAAGAGGCCATGAAGAAAAATGAGAGCTTAGAAGCACTCACGACTAGCAATGTCAGAAGGGTGGCTACCAACCCACACCATGCGAGTACCAAAGGAAGGACTTCAAGGTTGGTTAAGAGTTCAAGTGCTCCTAAGGTTGCTAATCTGAAGGGTAAAAGGGGAATCGCACTGTCAAGTAAGTCATCAAGGATTCCCAAGGACACTTCTTCATCCAGAAAGCACTCATCAACTATGAGCCCGTCGAAGCCGAAGTCGGCAGCGGCTGGGAAGGGCAAGCTGGTGAGATCTGCTAATAAGAGTAGTGTGAAGGTTGCAAAGAGCAGAGCGAAACCAGATGGTCGAAAGGGGGATGCTCTGAATAAGATCGGAACCAAGCTCAGTGTGGTTGGATTCAGAGGGCGCAGTTCAGGAAAATCAACGCAAGCTTCATAATAATCGCTCTGAAATTTTGGATAGTGCAACCTGTAAATATCAGACTTGGTTTCTGCAATTTTCCGTTGCCGGCTTACAATTGAGATCTTGCCACGACATCTATAATACTTTTTTTTCTGGCAAAATTGGCTAAACAACACTACAATTTCGTGGTGTTATCTATGAGGCATCTAAATTTTGTATCTTTGCTGAAAGACATTACAAAAATATGCATTTTTGTTGTGGGATATTGATGCTAATATAATATCATTTTCGGGCTGAAGAGGAGAGAGAAGGCTACTGAAAAGTTTATTTTATCCTTCTCGTCTCCTTTCTTCTTTCCTATTCCTTCTCCCTTTTTCCTCCTCTGCGCTTGGCGGCGCACGATGGCGGAGCAGCAACAGCAGTGGCGGCGACACTAAACGAGGATCTCCCCTATCCTCGCGTCACCGCCGCCTCCCATCCTCGCCATTACCGCCACCTCCTTCCCATCCTCGTCACCATCGCTGCCTCCTCATCTTCGCCAGTGACACCGCCTCCTCGTCATCCTCGCTGACACTGTCATCCTCGGTGAGCTCCAGGAGATGAGGTGAACTCCCACCAGCGAGACGTCGAGCCGCGTCTCTTCCTCCGATGACCCGCCGCGTTTGTGGTCTCCCTGTCAATCCGTCCATGTCCTGAGGTGCACCTCATCGTATTGATGCTTTTTCCTACCTCCTTCAACCGTCCTCTCCCCCGTAGGCAGCCACTGACACCGGTTTTCCCAGGCTCCCAGCGCCTCTCCGCCAACCTAGACCACCAAAATGGAACCACCAAATTCAGGAACACACCATGCGCGCATGACCTTCATCGATTTTCGCCTGATTTCGCCGCCGACCATTAGGGGATCACCAAAGAAGGAACATGGAGGAAGAAGAGGATAAGGGCATGAAGGTCATTTTGAATTGTTTATCTCTAAAACAATGAATAATATTTATTATAATGACTTCAATGTCCTACAGTAAAGAACCACATTTTAGTAGTGTGTTCTAGTAAATACACGAAATTTTAGTGTCCTACAACAAATGACACCAAATAGTGATGTCTTGTAACCAATTTTGCCTAGATTTTGGTTGTTGAAATCACGTGTTTACCATCCACGAATAGTGTGAAGTTCTATTGATAATTGATGCAACAATATATTCTTGCTAAACATTGTTGTTATGCCCAATACTCGAGAATTTTGCTCAGTAACACCACAAAGAATGTATGAACCGGGAAATAACATCCAATTTGACTAGGATTCGTTAATGGTTAAGTCATGAAAATAAAAGGCTCTTAGAGATGATGTAAGACATTGCTACAGTAATCAGCAGTTTGAACTGGAGCACTCTGCCTGCACTGAAGCAAGCCGCAAGGTAGTGCGGTACAGCAGTAGTAAAGGTTGTTGGAAAATCATGAGTCTGATCCTACAGTTGGCCCATACGATGGATTAAAGGATGAAGTAACAAAGGTCAACATGGATCCGTACTATGATCCCAAGGAAGAAGAATAGAAGACTGGCGAAGCTTCTGGACCGGAGGACAAAATTCTTCCAAAAAGAAAAAAAAAAGGGAGGGGGGGGGGCGGGGAAGGAAAAGCGCAAGCTCCAAATATCCCTGCTCCTATCCGCTCCATAAGCGAGACACGTGTCAAACAGACACGTCACACCTTGCCCCCAATGACATGTGGGCCCACGAAGCCATGCAACGCTTCACTCCATAGAAAATGACCAGTTCAACGGAGGAATCTCTAGATGCTTCTCCACCATCACAACCCGCCGCGCACATTCCACCACCTTTCAGAACCTTCCATCACATTCCAGACTCCCCACCTCGTATCACCTATATAAACACACCCTCCCATCTCATCAAACACCAAAGCGATCCACAGATCAAGTAGAACCCAACCGCAAAATCCAATCCAAGATCAAGAGATGGAGGGCAGGATGTTCGGGCTGGAGACGCCGCTGATGACGGCGCTGCAGCAGCTGCTGGACATCCCGGACGGCGAGTCCGGGGCCGCCGGCGTCGTCGCCGGAGACAAGGCGGCGGGCGGGCCCACGCGCGCCTACGTCCGCGACGCGCGCGCCATGGCCTCCACCCCGGCCGACGTCAAGGAGCTGCCGGGGGCGTACGCGTTCGTGGTGGACATGCCGGGGCTCGGGTCCGAGGACATCAAGGTGCAGGTGGAGGACGAGCGGGTGCTGGTGATCAGCGGCGAGCGGCGGAGGGAGGAAAAGGAGGACGTCAAGTACCTGAGGATGGAGCGCCGGATGGGCAAGTTCATGCGCAAGTTCGTGCTGCCGGAGAACGCCAACGTGGACAAGATCTCCGCCGTGTGCCGGGACGGCGTGCTGACGGTGACCGTGGACAAGCTGCCGCCGCCCGAGCCCAAGAAGCCCAAGGCCATCGAGGTCAAGGTCGCCTGAGATGAGCGAGATCTCCCAACATGGATGCCGGATCGAAGCCGAGTGGGCAGTGAGTCGTGAACTCGTGATGAGTAATCTCATTACCTAGTGGTAGTAGTACTGCAGTAGCGCTGTGTACGAGTGTTCGTCTCATCGTTTGCTATATGCGAGGGTCTCTTTCTTGGCTTGTATGCAGTGTCATGGTTTGATGTTTCGTAATGGAAATGCGGATGTTCTGCTGCTTGTCTGAATAAATATCTCAAAATCTTATGAGCTTAGAAAAGTTTGGGATTGAGCAAAACAAACCAATCATCTCAGTGAGTGAAGTGAAGAGATTAACTTAACATGGTACAGGTTACAAATCTGCATCTACTGGCCAGTTCTATTCTGGGAAGAAATTGGACATGACGTTATGTGTAGAGATACGTTCAGAGCTTCAGGCTCCCCCCCCCCCCCCAGATGCTCGAGACACGTTACAGGGCGTATTGGTACTGCGAAAGCGTACTTCTCCTTTGGCTAAAACATCTCTGCATTCGACATCCTTCTCTGATATCTTGTGCAGTACATTTGTGGACATGTACGGCGACACACACCCCCGGACCTGCGTTGGCGGTAGAGCAAAAGATCAGAAGGGGAAGGAAATTTTGCTTATCAAACAACACGTTTCAGTGCCGTATAACAGAGTTAGGCAAGGAAAAATTGCATTTTAAACTACGTTTCCGAACGCAACTATTAAGCTCCAGAGATGTCGCCTACTGAAATTTCCGAGGAAATATCGTTCCATTCATAAACTGAACCATAAGTTACAAAATTGCAAGTTCATATCTATGCGGTACCGCCGAATTCTATCTATTGTTTATGCGTACACGTAACGCTAATGCTTACTTCTTTCTGGATTAGCCGATATTTGATTGAGCTACTTTAAACATGCAAAGGGAACACATAGCCGTTCTTGCTTATAGACAAAAATGGTACTTAAATAGTCTATCACGGTGGATCACTTTATCGAAGTACCTAAGCTCAACGAAATATTGCCATGGCGCATAGAAAAATATTATTGCCAGGGCAAAATGGTTACCTGCAAAAGAGATGTCGGTATCTCAATGAGCCCCTGCAGCAAAAGATCTACGCTTTGTAGGCATTGAAGAGGAACAGGCGTGATTACATATAACAGGCTTCTTTGCACATCGACGCCTCTGACAATACCTGGACAAGTACATACCATCGTCACAGTTCACACAAGTTCAATATAAAGGTTGGACCGTTGGATGCTATTGTCAAATGACTAATTTACGATTTATCAATCAATCAAGACTACGACTGAGAACCAGCAGAACTAAGTTGCTGAAACCATAAAACATTGACAAACTACATAAAACAAGTACAGTTGCTTTATTCAACAACTAATTGTTTTCTTCACAACTTCATGCTCTATCCAGATGAGCTTGACTCAGCTGCATATTGGTTGGACTCAGGATTTCAAGAACCATTAATGGACTTATAACCACAGGGGGGGCTGACTCCAATTCCCAACAGGTTACAACAGTTGGCCATCTTCACCAAGCTTTTTTTTGCAGCGCAACTAAACGACCAAACAAAAAAGCAAGCCGATGTCCATACTTGCTCGGTTATTTCCTAGAAAGTGAATAACTGAGCCCGATCGCTTATGATTATCATAAAATTTTACTTGAGTTACATGTCCATATACGTGATCCCAGTCAAACTCGTCTAAAATTGCTACATGGTACTTCGATAAAGCCAAAGCAGGCAATTTTGTGCTGTAGATTTCAACAGTTGCTTCATTAATCGGCTAGCTACATGTTTTCTTTTGAATGCAGTCACAGACAAAAAATAAGCTTGTAGGCTGCATACTGCTTGTGAAAAAAAGAAGTGCAATAGCTGATTCAAATGAAATCATAACAGGGAATGTGTGAATTAAAGAAATTGCTGTAACACACGAGAACATAGGACTGTGTGTGTGTGTGAGAGAGAGAGAGAGAGTACCAAGCCCAGCACACCAAGGGATTGAACGGGCTACCTCAGATGTGTCACAACTAATTGCCAAGCCAACTATGGTAGCGTTCAGACTACGCCATATCTCACTACAAGGTACCTGAACAGAGAGTTCGAATAATAAACATGAATGTAATCTCTGTTGCTCTTTAGGACTTAGAAAAAACTAGAAATGCAATCACAATTCACAAATACTCTTACAATTCCCACCTTACTTTATCATCACAGCAAAATCTTAATTAATATCTTGTGTCCGATCTTTGTTAATGAGCAACCCAGTAACTCATAAAGCTGACAAGAAGATAATCCAACATGTTATAGAAGAAAACTAATGCTCTCTTATGTTAATACATCATTTCTTTTGGTCTATAAGCATTTCTAGTCTAGAATCATTTGCTTAATACTTGATTGATATTAAGATGGCTTCTCCAACAGTGTTCTCGTATGTTTGATCAGCACCTTATATTTCTCTGCATATTACTGCTGGATTCAATCTTACTCCTAACACCCTTTCAAATGATGGAAAGGGTCTAATCAGATTAAAAAATGAAGTGGTGGCAAAGCATTACTAATCTTGAAAGTACAGACCATTGTGATTTGTGATGCAAGGGCTGCTCATCGCTTCAAAAAAATTGTAAGAAATAGCTACAAAAATGCCCAATTACTGGGTATTGAGTTGCATGCACCAACCAATTCACTCAAAAGCTTAAGCTTATGATGAAAGTTGGATAATTCACTTATACTTCAACACTCCCCCTCACGTGTAGGCTCCCTCAGGCCTAAGACTTGGAATAGAAGTGGACTGCAATTATTATTTTTAATTGCACCAACCGGGTCTTGAACTCAAGACCTCTTGGCTCTGATACCATATTGAGTTGCATGCACCAACCAATTCACTCAAAAGCTTAAGCTTATGATGAAAGTTGGATAATTCACTTATACTTTAACACTGGGGCCTTAATGCCTGGACATCTGGCCACGGGAAGAGAAAATGAGAGTCTAATAAGCAGACAACTGGTTCAAATTTTATTTCAAACTCCAAAAAATATGAATAATAAATAAAGTGCATCAGATTATGATCCTAAGTGTAGGAATGGGGAAGACAACTGACCTGGCAATGGAGATGCATAACTGTAACATCTGAAAATGATACTTCGTAGGGTGGAAGTGAAGCTAGGGCATATGCAAGTTCCTTATTTGTTGTCAAGGATATGTCACTTGGAAAACATTGCTTGAAGTACTCAACAAGCCGGCGTTCACGCATTCCAAACACATCTTTCGGCTTTAAAAACCTTCACAACACATAAACGGCATTAGTATTTGCTTTTCATCAGAAACAAATATCAGTACTTTCTGTAAAATACAAGTCTGTAAGTATGGCCCATCAACTGCAGCTGATGTGGGCGCGAGAGTTGATGCATCACAGAAGTGCAAAGCTAGAGTATTGAAGTTAAAGAATGTCTGCCACTTAAAAATAATATATATGCAGCAACAAAACTACAGGTAATTGAGCATACATGATGGAAGTAAACTGTCCTAGCTATCAAAGTATTCTGCCAAAATTAATCCCCAAAAAAAGGATTCTTTCAGTATTAATTATCATATTTCAGGTAGATGGATTCATAATCTCCTATGGCGTGGAGAAGTAGACAGCGTTGAAAATCGAAACTGGTAGGAAAAATGCAGGACAGTTGTGGCCTCTATTATGCACTAAATATGGTAGAGAACAAGTCTAAGTTACTAGTGCAACTATCCTTTGAATGGTGCATTCATTGCTGTCTGCAAATTCCAGCTTGAGTGTAGCCAGGAATCGGTACAAGAGAGAGAGAGAGAGTTTATGGTCTTAGCTACAACTACAACAATATTAATCAAAGTATTAGGAAGACTATTTGACCATTTTTCAACTAATCAATTTGGAAACATCTTTTGATACTTACATTTTATTATTGGAATCACGAACAGCATCAATGTTAATCATTTTAGGTCCTGTTTGTCCACCATCTAGCCAAAACATTCCATCAGGGAGATTCTTTTTCTGCATAGTGACGCGTATCTGAACAACGACTGTGGGGCAGATATACCTTAGCATCTCTACGAGCATATCAAAACCAGCACCTACATTAAAATGAAAACAGAGGATCTTCAGAATAGTAAACAATTTAAAAGAAAATCTGTTGACAATTCTTAATATATACCTTTCACCCATCCAGGAGTGTTGACAATTAAAGGTAGAATTTCACTCACACCACATCGATATTTTTCAACAAAGTAGTCATATAAATGAAACAGACAATCCAGGTATGTTTCTGGATCTCTTTTTGAAGAAATATCACCAAAGAAGCAGCACCTGATTTTTTTTTTGGAAAGAAATATGTGCCATTAGAAAAATCCAGGTTGGGAGGACATAAACGTTTTAAAATACTAAACTAAAAATGTTTGCTTCTACAGAGTCTAAAGAACTACCTAGTATAAAAAACCTGCTGTACTGAACGACTTCTTGAATCTACTACAGTATTGCATAGGAATAACATGTATGCACAAATAACAATAACATGAAATCTATGGTAAGTGAATTTGAGCAATGGTTGCAAAGAGAAAAGGATATTTGAGATATTAATTTAACACCAGCAGTTAGACTCTTCATATATATCCTTAGGTATTGTTTGGTCAAGTTCCTACTCTTACTCTAACTTGTACTAAGGAGAAACTAACGTCATGAATCTCTTTGGAGGCATGGGGAGTTTTTGATCGTACACTAGCTTCTCTCCAGGAAACAGTTTCCAGTGATTGTGAAGTTTGAAATTTATAGTCCCGCAGGTTGTAGGATTGTCTCTCCCTATCTTACGGAGCACTTGAAGCACAAAAAAAGCTGCTCCAATTTTATGCAATTTAACTGTAGCTGCAACATTGCAATGCAGCTCCAACCAAGCCTCCAGCTGGAGCTACTACCTTGCAAGCTGCAACCAGATAACTCTGGCTTAGCTTAGAATATAGGACCTGGAGCTTGACCAAATTTGAAACCATATCTGTTGATGCGAAAAACCTGGAGCTTGGATCCATTTCTATCCATATGACTTACTGTATAGTTTATAACACAACTATAAGTCTATAATAATCCACTGAATAAGTAGATACAATCAAAAGTAGAGCTGAAACTTGCGCTTTTGCATCCTAATCACCAGTTGCAGAAAGTAGAACAAATTGACCAATATTATCGCCACAATTGATGGGGATTTATTCTGGCCAATTCCTGTCACTAAATTTATTTTGGACAAAAAGAATAGAAATCCCATGACCATCATAACAACAACTTACCAAGCACAGATTCCTAAACCGAAGAAACCCAAGTGGTACTATCATCTAGCAAGCTAATCACAATTTAGTAGCCTAAAATTACAAAAAGAGAGCAGAAATTTCACACCTTTCAGCTTCCCGCAGAGTTGGGTTCAGCAAATCTGCACACAGGCCAACAACCAACAAGTCAGCCACAAATTAAGTCGCCAGCACCCCAAAGAAATATCATCACTCAACAACCAATCCCCACAAGCATAAGCTGTAACCTGCAATAGCTTCGGCGACGACGTGAAACGAGAGGCACCCCGACGGCGAGAACTCCGGCTGCCCCACGTCGGTGTCCAGATACCCCACCCTCCCGTACCTGCAAAGCACCACACTAGCACCAATCAGCGAGCTAATGCCTCACCAATCGATTCGCTAGGGTTTCGGTTTCGGGGGCTTTACCTGGGGAGCAGCGAGTTGAGGAGGAGGCGGGAGAAGGTGGACTTGCCGCTGTTCTTGGGGCCGCACACGACGACGACAGGAGGCGTGAGGTCGGAGGATATGAAGGCGGTGGCGGAGGCCCAGTCCGGCGGGGCGACCACCACGGCGCGAGGCGACGGCGAGGCGACGGCCATGGGGTGCAGTGGTTTCGCTCGCGAGTCGCGAAGCAGGGGAAGCGGCGCGAGCGCGCCTCGAGGAGAGGAGCTCTCCCTCTTATCGGTCTCAAATCTTGTCCGTTAGGCTCGATCGAACGGCTCCCAGTTAGGCTAGCTTAATGGGCTGAGCCTGAGGTTTGGGGCACTTGCTTCTATGCTTAACCCCTCAAGAATTGCACATTGACACGCACACTGCACGCCGCCCCATGGCTGCGGCGCTCGTGAGCTCGCCCCTCGTCCACCTCACCGCCTCGCTCCTCCGTCTCCGCCTCCCCAGGCCCAGGGCCTCCGCACCCGCCTCGACCAGCTCGCGGTGGGGATGCTCGAGAGGAGGCGCCAGCTTGGACTGGAGGCCGAAGGTGGGGCTCAGGGCCCTGGGGCGGGGGCGGGAGCGGGGATGACGGGGAGAAGCGGGGCGAGGAGGAGGCGGAGGCGAAGGCGAAGGTGGGGGCGCGGAGGAGCTGGGATCCGAGCGTAGCCGGTCAGGCTCGTCCACCTCACCGCCTCCCGCCTCCGTCTCCGCCTCTCCAGGCCCAGGGCCTCTGCACCCGCTTCGACCAGCTCGCGGTGGGGATGCTCGAGAGGAGGCGCCAGCTTGGACTGGAGGCCGAAGGTGGGGCTCAGGGCCCTGGGGCAGGGGCGGGAGCGGGGATGACGGGGAGAAGCGGGGCGAGGAGGAGGCGGAGGCGAAGGCGAAGGTGGGGGGCGCGGAGGAGCTGGGATCCGAGCGTAGCCGGTCAGGTTCGTCCACCTCACCGCCTCCCGCCTCCCGCCTCCGTCTCCGCCTCTCCAGGCCCAGGGCCTCCGCACCCGCCTCGACCAGCTCGCGGTGGGGATGCTCGAGAGGAGGCGCCAGCTTGGACTGGAGGCCGAAGGTGGGGCTCAGGGCCCTGGGGCGGGGGCGGGAGCGGGGATGACGGGGAGAAGCGGGGCGAGGAGGAGGCGGAGGCGAAGGCGAAGGTGGGGGCGCGGAGGAGCTGGGATCCAAGCGTAGCCGGTCGTCAGGGGTAAGACATACGGTGGATTTCCTGATTGTTTCTTGATTTGTTAGTCTGAGGAACTGAGCCATTGAGCATTTGGATGGAGTACTGGAGTAAGAGATGTAGTCGTGCTTTCGGTTAGGTAGGGAGTGGGTGCCTTGCATTTGGTGCGAAATGTCTAGTGTTATATTGTGTTGAACATAGTAGGTCTGCGTTCTGGACAATTCGTTGATTTATTTACTAGTCTGAGCTTTGGATGGGCTGGGAAACAGAACTGTGCGCAATTAAAGTCAGGATCATAGGCACATTGAGGATTATTAGTCAGTTACTCATTATTGATTTCAATGGTAATTAAATTCCTTGCTATATCCTTGCAATTACGATGTTGTATTAGTACAAATATACTTGTGAAGTAGCATTTTAATGTTGATAAGGCGGGCGCGACATTAGGTAGTGAGGAATGACGGTGAGGGAACCGCAATGTGCTTGTTCTGGTTGTCAATGACCTACACTAATATATCTAGCGGAAATTGCCCTTCATTCAATATTCTGCCGCTGCATATTGAGTTATTAGATGAAATCCTACCGAAATGATGAATGATGAACCTCGCTGTGTCTCTACTATAAGTCTATAATAACAATAATTGTATCATATTAGTATGGCTATTAGTTTGTTTTCATCCTTTGTTGGCCGCAAGGTCCAATCAATAATTAATAAGACATACGTCCACATTCCTTTTAATTTGGAAAGCGTATTTGTTTTAATATTATGAGCATGCCACTGCTTATTGGGTTATTAGATGAAATCCTACCGAAATGATGAATGACGAACCTCGCTGTGTCTCTACTATATTTAACAATAACAGTATCATAGGAGTATGGCTATTAGTTTTTGTCATCCTTTGTTGGCCGCAAGGTCCAATCAATAATTAATAAGACATATGTCCACATTCCTTTTAATTTGGAAAGCGTATTTGTTTTAATATTATGAGCATGGCTGATTCTTTTCTCAAACATATTTTGTTACATCTCCCTTTGCACAGACTCCTGGTGTTCCGAGCAAGCCACCACTTTTGAGCTTTAGTGTTGATAATATCGATACAGTTAAGCTATTGGAACTCCTAGGCCCAGAAAAGGTTGATCAAGCTGATGTCAAGGCTATTAAGGAAAATCTTTTTGGTTACACAACATTCTGGATGCCAAAAGAAGAACCTTTTGGTGATCTTGGGGAAGGAGTCCTATTTATTGGGAATCTCCGAGGGAAGAGAGAGGAAATCTTTGCAAAACTTCAACGGCAGCTACGTGAACTTACAGGTGACAAATACAATCTTTTTATGGTGGATGAGCCCAATTCAAAAGGGGAAGAACCACCCGGGGGACCGCATGTTAGTTTTGGTTTGCTTAGAAGAGAGGTTTCCGAGCCTGCACCTACTACCCTGTGGCAATATGTCATTTCACTGTATTCTGCTGTCTTGACTTAGGAATTGCATCAAAAGTATATGTGCCTTACTCTTCATTTGTTATATGCTACCACATCTTAATACCCTTCTATGCCAAATTGCTAATAAATTTGAACTTTTGTGCAGATTAGTAGTCTTCCACCAGAAATTATTACATATATCACTGATCCAAATGCTACTGGACCCCCTGCCTAATATGCAACTTTTACTTCCATTTGTGGAATCAGCTTTGCCAGTAGCTTAAGGTGTCTTGCCTATCCAACTATTTCATGTAATTCACGCCCTATATCTGTTAAGCATCTATTGATCTTGTAGTATTTTCACTCCTAAAGAAGTTTTTTTAACAGCAATGCACTTTTTAGATCAGCTCAAGTATTCAGGATATATAATGAAAACTGACACATCAACTTTTCCTGTTGTGCTCAAATTTGATCTGAAAGATTTCCAGAGTTAAATTGACTTCACAGACTTTTTCTGTCATATAAAGTATCGGGCTAGGAGCTAAGTGGATCAATCTTGTTGAACTGCCTTGGTTTAGAGTTTTTGTTCAACCAAATCCACTGTTGAGATCATTGTTGCATAGAGGTTTGTATAAAGACTCAAAACTGAATGAGTGTTGTATGACCAAGGCAGACAACGATACCAGAGGATCCTTTAATTTTATGTATTGATTTATTGTCTGTTTGAACTGCTGTCTCACGAAGCCCCTTTGTAATTATTTTAATCCGATCTACCGTGTTGTGTTCTGTATGCAGGAGGTTGGATACTTTCTAGCGGCATTTCCAAAAAAGGTGAAACTAAGCATTCCTTTCTTCATTCTCCAAGCTTCACTCTCGGAACTTTTGGTGCAATTACTCAGGTCAGTATTTAATTAAATAAATAATATTGATTGGTACTTAGATTGTCTGGTACAGGAATATGCTGCTATTGTCTTATTATATATTGATAGTTGATCACTAGCATGGTATACTACACCGTGACCACACTAGATTTACCTACCAATGTGTTCTTAATTACAGTGTAGTGACATATTTCTTCCTGATTATACTACACCACCCCACCCAAACTAAACCTATATTTCTCTTTCATATCTTAACGTTTTTGGCTCCTCTATTAGTATCATGATTTTCCTCTTCGTTGATATCCCAAATCCACTCTTCAGCTCGACTTTTATTTGCTCTTGTATACAACGAGCGCGCAAATGCGTGCCCAGGTACCTAGTACTAATGCAATAACAATCATCTAATATTTTCTGAGGAAAAAGTCCATATAATACTCTAAACCTTGCCCGAAAGTCACTCCAACACTTCGTACTATGAAACCAGACATCTGACCCCCTGAATTTTGCAATCTGGTTCAAATAACATCCTGACCCGGTTTTGTAGGGTGGTACTATCCGCGTGGCACAATGAGTGAACGGTTTTGCCACGTAGGATGACACGTTGGCCAAGTTAAGTCAATAACAGGTGGGGCCCACAGGGGGTTCTCCCCCACCAAGCTTTCAGTCGTGCTTCCATGGCTGCCGCCCTGTAGCTCCTACCATCTCTGTTTTGATTTGGGGGAGAAGCCCTGTGGGTCCTACCTATCATTCACCTAAACTTAACCAGTGTGTCATCCTATATGGCAAAATCGCCCACTCATCGCGCCACGCGGACAATTTTACCATGCAAAACCGGTTCAGGGTGTTATTTGAATAGAATTTCAAACTTCAGTTGGTCAAATGTCTAGTTTCATAGTTCAGGGTGCTTGACGAACTTTCAAATAAAGTTTGGGGTGTTATATTCCATTTTTCTACGACGATGTGGTCATTAAAGGTTGTAGCCAGCCAGCCAAATACTTAGGGCGTGTTTGGCATGGCTCTGCTCCACAGCAGAGCAGCTCCACTCCAAAACTCCAGGGAGCAGTCACTCCAGAACTCGAAATGTTTTTTTCTCTATAACCAGTGGCAAAGGTGGGTAATTACCTTGAAACTCCGTGTCTAGATTCATTTCAAGGATTCCTGGAGTGGGAAAAGAGGTGCTCCACCAAAATGAACTAGAGCTCTACCAACTCCACGAAGAGCAGCTGCTCCATCAATTTATGGAGTTTTGGTGTTTGGCTGGTTTTGGCCAACTCCCCCCTAGAGTTTTGGAGTGGAGCCATGCCAAACACGCCCTTAATCAGCAGCACCAGTGTATAATAGTCTCCTCACGTACGCACATATTCTCTCCTCTATCACTCGACCGCATGCAACATGCATGCACACTCTCGATCTCTTACAGGGATGGCAACGCTCGCGGGGGGGGGTGTTTCTCAGCTACCTCGTCCCGATCCCCGCTACCCATCTCCTCGCCTAGTCCCGTTATGCCTGCCGGGACAAGACCACCCCCCCCCTCCCACGGGGGCTATAAATTTGAAATCCAACAATACCAAAAGTTCATGCAAGATTTGCAAAAGTTTGAAATCCTAGGTAATCAACTATACATAATACATCACTTAAAGATAGAAGTACAAATATAATATAAAAGTTAATCTCAAAGCACAAATATAATATCTTAAAAGTATACATATGATCCAAATCAGAGAAATACTACATATGTCGGCCCCCACGGGCCACCGCAGGGCGAGATTGCCCAAGCCCCACGAGCCCAGGGGGAACGCCCCCACTCCGGCCCCCATGGGAAATTCCCATTGGGGCCGCGGGGCCTGCCCCCATGGGAAATTGCCACCCCTGATCTCTTACTTTATGGACCGATGACTTCTCATCAACGAATCTCATTGCGTGATGCATTCCCACGCTTTCAAATACACCCAAGATTCAAAATCAAACCACACAAAGGGTAGTGACTGGTGACGCGAGGGATACCCACCCACGTTGGCTTCCAGCTAGTGCCATGGTGACGACGAGAACGGCGCAGCCATCGGGACGAACGCCTCAGCGCGAGGTGGCCGGCCATGGCTTTTGCTGTGGTCTCAAATTCCCGACAGAAAGAAAACAAATCCTAAACTTCCTCTGCTGGCAAAGGTCCCTATGTGAACAGTGTTTTATGTGGGGATATTAACAGTGCTTTGCAGTGTACTGCAGCAACAGTAAAATATGTACTATAACAAAGACACTTCAACAAATGATCCGAATATTCGATTTTTGATTTGACGACGGAGATCACTTCTAATATCATGCCACTACGGATGTAGATCTGTGCATCGACAGTGGATGATACCAATTCTTCCCCCTCCTCCTTAATCTGGGCCATTAGTTACGAATCGAGTTCTGGGCCGTCCAACTTGGGCCTCGAGACTAGCATAAGTTTGTCTTCTTTTCCCTCTGGTTTGTGTTCCTCGTCCTCGTGTTGACTTCACCTCGAGATTAGGCGACGACGCATTTTTCACACGGCACACGCCATGATCCACCACGCGGATTATGGTGTGATGATGCCAAACACAGTTAAAAAAGCTTTGTTATCTCAGCTCGGTCGCACCGCGTATTATGACAGTACGAGCTTGAGGTATCTTGTGTGTAAAATTGGGTAACTCTGTGAAGTGTATAATCAAAGGTGTTCGAATACGCGGTGCTTTCGGTTAATGAAGTTGTGTCCTTGGGTGATTCCAATACATGAGGCATAAGTAGAGTTTTTGAAATGTTAAGTTGGTTTGTGCAATTGTTGAGAACCCCTGATGTTATATTTATTATTGCTTTACTATTTTAAAGATAAACTACTTTAAATACAAAATGCATCCACTTATGCCTGTTATGGTAAAATTGTACCATTCCTTTGATAATCCTAGCATGTAATTAATTAGGATTTTCATGTGGCTTGTTAAGTACGATAGTAGTACTCATTCTTGCACTATCTACAAAACATCTGCAGAGGAAACCTGGGAGAACGCACAGAATCCTTATGAACAGGATTTTGGTGGATCCACATATTGCAGCGACTACTGTTATTAGGTCTTGACCGCGCTCAAGCGTACTTGTGGTTTGGAAGTTCTTTTGTCTCGTATTATATTAATTTTGGGCTTGGATGCTCGTGTCAGGTTAAAACCGGCTGTTAAGTTTTAACTTTATGTAATAAAAGTCTGGTTTTTATTGTAATCAAAAGCTTGCTTGGAATACTATTTGCTTCGCAACTGCACATCCTGGACGGTTGTGAAGGGTTTAACGGTCCCGAAAATGGAGGCTGTTACAATCTGGTAAACACATGCAAATAAATCAATATAATGTACCATTAATTTGGTTGGATTGCTAGAACTAGAGGTGGAGGACTGGAGCTGGATGTTACCTTGGATTAGATGGGAATCAGCGCGGGGGGGGGGGGCTACATCTGAGGCGCTGAGCTGCAGGGGCACCAGCTGGGCGTCTGGGAGGTGCGGCACTGGCAGAGGTAGCACGCGGACAAAGTGGGGTCGACACAGGTGAGGGAGGCCTAGGAGATGCGCAGGTGTGCAGGTCAGCCGTCACCCCTCGGTTTCGACTACGGCTGCGGCGACGCAAGAGAGACGCTAGAGAGAGAGACTCGGACAAGGATTGCTACTTTGCTAGTGCTAGGGTTAAGAGTTGAGTGCCGGAGCCGGGATGGACTGGGCTGAGCTACACTAGTAGGGGTAACTTGGGGTTTTCGGTTTTCAGTTAGTTTTTATTGGAAAAACTGAACCCTAAAAAAACTGATTCCTAGATCCCATATCGAATGCCTAATACCGGTCTAACCGAGTTGACAGGTACGATTCAATTTTTTGTACAATTTTTTTTGGCTCGATGATAATATGTAGCTATTAGACCATTAGGCCGAAGAATAATGCTGGGAAGTGTGAGCTATTGAGCCACATGGAGGAATATTATTACATGGTACTCCATGTGGGTAATGGGTCGGACCGATGCTTCAGCCCCAACGCGCGGCCTAAGGGCATGTACAGTGGTATAGACAGTGGTTGTCTGTAGTACCTTCCATGTCATCTATAGACAAAACTAAACATAACTCATACAATGGGTTGTCTAAGTTGTCTATATATGTCCTTCATAAAATGAGGCCATAAAACTTGTGAGTTACGGACGACATAGATACAACAGCAAAACAGTCGTCTATAAGGGCCTTATAGATTGTCTGTTGTATGCCAGACAGTTTCATTCTCTCTCTTTGTTCTCTCTTATCAACATCACTAAAAGTCTTACATGGTAAAAATAATAGACTGCTGATGTCACCTACTGTACATGCCCTAAGTCCGTCGCCGAAGACCATCACTTTTTTATTTTGAAGTAGTATTTTAAAGTAGAGAACTGCTATACATCTTTCAATTTTAGTACTCTGTGATTGGTGAGAGAGAGGGAGAGAGGGTGGGAAGTGAGATTGGATTAAGGATATAAAGGTGGGGTGATATCTGGAGCATTAGATCTTCATCTGATGGCTCAAAAAGTGACTGATTTCTAAGAAAAAATCAGTCGCATGTTGTATAGACACTCCCTTTAAAGTAACGAAGATTCATTAAGAAAAGGTAGATCTAATATGGACCATGACTTTTTCAAAGTAACTTTAAAGTAACGTGCACGACGGGTGGTGTACATAGGCCATACCATTGGCCAGATCAGCGGCGGACTTGACCGAGTCAGTCAATTACCATGTAAACTTCTTGCCTGACAGGGGCGTGCATCGCATGCCCCCTTCGACAGGGGCTGCCACTTCCTTGCTCTTATCCCCCAGTTCCTTCCCCTCCAAACCCTTCTTTCTTACTTCAATTTCTTTCTTCTGAGAAACAACCCTTCTTTCTTTGCTTCGGCAGTGGCAGCCAAGCTCCAGCAGCTGCCGCGCGCAGCCACTCCGGCGTGCGCGCAGCACCGAAGACGATCTCCAAGGACGGGCTCCATCGGTGTCGGCAGCGCAGCATCGGCGACGCTCTCCACGTACGGGCTCCGGCGGTGGTGCAGCTCCGAGGTTTATGCCCTGATGAGCCCCCTAATCCACGGTGATTAGGCCCGAGCCCGTCGTCGAATGAACTCTCATCTGCTGCCGCCGAACTGTTGGAGCCTCGGATATTTTTTTATGGTTTTGCTAATAGTAAGCTGTCCGATTTTTTCCTACTGGGTTATTTTTCTAGCGTTTGATTAACTTCGATACGTGTGTGTCTGGTTCTGTTTTTGATCCAACGATTCAAAACTGTCCCTTGTACTTAAAGAGAGCGTAAGAAACCTTAAAAATAAACATATCCTATTTTGTTTATAGTGCTTGGGAAGCATATTCCTGGTCGGGATCCATGTAGATGTAGATGAACCAGAAATTTGAACTAAAATCCCGGCCCATTCATATAGATAAGCAGTGATTTTGGCACAACCAAACAAGACCTTAAATAACTTTTCATGCTTTAGTCTAAGACGATTCTTCTAGTTTTCAGATTAGCTTTGAGACGGGTGTGGCAATTCTAATTTTGATTACGTTTAAAAAACTAATTTAATTTGGGTCGAATGGTTCAAGATGACTTATAAATAATAAGGTATCTTATACAATTTTTAAAGGTGATGCTCAAATGTAGGTAAGTTTCTAACCTTTTCATTCCTAACAGCGTGTACATCCTTTAGCTTCTAAACTTGGTGTTAAGGTGGATACATCACCTCTCTCTCTTTGTAATACCATTGTTAGCTATTTTAACTTCAACCCTTAGCACCACTTATAGGTGTTAAATGTTCAACCTTTTCTAACATAGCACCAGCTTCTAAGGTTTGTTTGGGTGTCATGCAATCCAAGCTTAGTACCTACTCCCTTATTCGTTGACATCGGGGCTAAAAATTTTATCTCTCCTATGGTATTACCTTAGCACCTTGGGATGCACATGCTCTAAGAGCCTATATGGGTTTGGATGGGGGATTTGAATTTGAATTTGTAGGAAACCCCAAAAATTCCCAACGATCTCTTCCTCATCCAAACACCTTCTTGGTTGTTTTCCCCCCTTCCAATTAACTCAAGTTGGTCTTGTCTATTAAACCCTTCCTAATCCTATGTACCTGAAAAGGGATAAGTTGTTATTTTTTTTCCTTTCGTCATTTTCCTTGGCGAAAATATCAAATACGGTTCCTAAGATGTATGTAACTTCACATAAAAAAGGACAAAGCAAATGGAGATGACCAAGCTACATAACAGCGTGCAGCCAATAAAATTGGAGGTTTTCTGGAAGACGAACAGCCGGTTGTTTATATTTATGTATAGATTCTAGTACGTGCATGCATGATTCGTATAAGTACATGTTCAACTTACATAGTAGCTATACTTTCTTTCTTTTTTTAAAAAAAAGGGGGACATAGTAGCTATACTTCTTTGCCGGCCAAATCGAGTACTCCCGATAGGTGTGAAAGCACCCGAGTAGTATTAGCAATTTGCATTAATTAATTACACTTTCTCCTCGATTTCAGAAGCCTCCAATCTGTTGCCGAACTCCCCGCCATCTGAAAGAACAAGGGAGCAGAATCCACCGACGGCGAGAAGCATAGCTATCACCCAGCGGACGAGTAGGTTCAACGGCGATGCAGGACACGACGAGAGCATGGCCGTCAGTGCCGTCGACAGGGCCCACATGGGCAGCTTTATCTTTTCTCTTATCTCGGCGCGGGAATCGGCGTTGAGCGTCTCAAACTTCCGGAGGCAGTAGAAGAGCAGGGCAAGCATGGCGTACGCGGCGAGGACGAAGGATAGCCCCCAGACTATCTGGTGCGGCGGCGGCATCATCGGCAACATGTGGCCATGCATCATCGGCGACACATGGCACGTGAACATGGTTGTCAGCGGCGTCGACAGCGCCCAGACGGACAGCTTGAGCTGCTCCCTCGCCTGACTCTCGGCGGGGGAGAGCGCCTCGAGCCTACGGATGCAATAGAAGAGCAGGGAAAGCACGGCGTAGGCGGCCAGCACGAAGGCCAGGTCCCGCGGGTCGTGCGGCACGCGGTACATGGTGTGCGCGAAGTGGACGGCCACAGGGAAGCAGGCGGCGTAGGGGAGCAGGCGGCAGAGCATGTCCAGCGATGGAGATGCCCCGTTGCCGTTCTCCAAGCTGTAGCCGCGACCAGCAGCATCAGAGACCAACAGCAAGCAGAACCCACCGACGGTTACGAGCAGCGCCAGCCCCCAGACGATCAAGTTCAGCGGCGGCGGCATCATCGGCGGCACGCGGCACGCGAACATGGCGGTCAGCGCCGTGGAGAGCACCCACACGGACAGCTTGAGCCGCTCCCTCGTCCGACTCTCGTCGGGAGAGTCGGCGGCTGCGAGCGCCTCGAACATGCGGATGCAGTAGAAGAGCAGAGCAAGCATGGCGTAGGCGACCAGCACGAAGGCCACGCCCCGCGGGTCGTGCAGCCCGCGGTACGTGGTCTGCGTGAAGTGGAAGGCAACGAGGAAGCATGCGGTGTAGGGGAGCAAGCGGCACTCCATGCTCAGCACGTTGTTGCTATGCTCTTGCTGCGGCTGCTGCGGCGGTGGCGGTGGCTGCTTCATGGAGGAAACGTCGTCGTCAGCGCCGCTTCCTTTGCCCAGGCCATCCACATATATATACATACTAGCACACTTAGTGACGAGTTCGCCGAAATTGTGCATCCATGCGTCTGAAACTGTTCGACAACGAACGCATGCTTATCGTTCTGCAGGTGCAATTTTCCAGCAGATACCATCGACCGACCAAGCAAATCTAGTTAAGTTGTAATTGGAAAGAGAAGGTCGATGCGGATGCCTTGATTAATTAACAAGTACGGGTGTTGAACTTGACTTGTGTCCCGGCCTTTACCCGCGGGGCAAGGAACATGTCATGTGCTTTTGCGAGGGTAGATTTGGGAACGGTCCGTCTCGACGAAAGCAACGGCAATGCAGCTGCAGTTTATTGGGCATCTCATCCCTTCTGCCTTTGCATGGAGGGAGTGTGGAGAGACTCGAGACCATGCCGGGTCCCGCTTGGCATGATCATACTAGCAGTGACAAATACACAAGCCTAACTGCTGAATTCATAAGTTCAGAAATCGTTCACAGCACAGAATGAAATAACAAGAAAGTTGTAAAATTAACTGTCAGTTTTCATGCATGTCTGTTGTCTCAGGAAGGCGAGCTTCCGCGGCAATAAAGTCCCCAACTGCTTGATTACAAGAACAAACAAAGGAAATGAAAATTAAATAGATGGATTTGAGAAGGAAAAGGAAAGGAAAGGGGAAACTAGGAGTAAATGGATGCACGAATCCAAGCGTAGGGCTTTGGCGAACGAAGAGCCAACAATGTGGTGAGGACCGATTAGATCCGATGGCAGCGGGTCGGGAACGAACGATAGTGGCCAAATCTGACGGGGTGGGTCTTGGAGATGCGGTGGTGGCCAGATCTTGCATCGGAGAGGGCAGATACAAGTTGGATTCGACAGTGGTGGGGAGAGGCTGAGGCGGACGCTTGGTGCGGAAGTGGCAGGGGCTCTGGGAGGAGGCGACATGCGCTGGGGATGGCAGGGTGGCTGGGGAATGCGGTGGCAGGTAGGCTGTGAGAGACAGCGACGGAGGGGTTGTGAGAGGCGACGGTAGAAGGGCTGGGCGAGCGGCGGCCGACCTTGGGGAGGTGGCAATGGAGGGGTTGGGCGAGGCGGTCAATAGGCTGGGGGAGGCGGGTGGGGTCCGTGGGGAAGTGTTGTGGGAGGCGACGCTGGATCGATGTGAGATGGTTAGTACTTGGTGGGGAGGTTAATCAATTAGCCGTTCGGGCTCAACTCGTTAAGTAAACGAGTACAAATGATTGCTTGGCTAAATTTGTTTATGGTATAAGTTCAAACGGAACAAATCGAACTGGCTCGCGAGCTTTAAGTATTTTTTTCACCCTAATTAGACCTTTCTATGTACGTACGTGAAAAGAGATAACTAAAAACTAGCGCGCACACAAAAAAACAAAAAAAAAAAAAACTTGCATACCGATTCTTTTTTGCCCCCTCCCCCCTCTTAGCTAAAAGAAGTTCAAATATGCTTTCTAAGTTGTACGTAACTTTCACATACAAAAAAGACAAAGCCAAGAATTAAGATGACAAATATAGATAATGTGTGCAGCCTATAACTTGAAGGATTTTTTTATTCCCTCAAAAAATAACTTGAAGGTTTTTTGCTAGACAAGGCACATACTGCTATATGCTATAACGTAAGGTTTTTATATTTTTACATAAATTATGTCCACGCATGATCCGCACCAACAATACATACTGCTATATGGTACATGCACATCGTACATAAGGGAGCTAGTGGATATACTCTTTTGCCGGCCAAATTTATGTAAGAGCCAGGGAATAGTCCTATGTCTTCTTTACAAAGCAAAATTTTTTATTTCGCAAAAAGAGCAAATCTTGATCGGATAATCATATACTGATGAATTACTGAATGACGTGAAGTGCAATCGATCAATTAGGCAAATGAATTAATCACATTTTCTCCTCCATTTCAGAAGCCTCGTCGTTTCATTTCTCCAGGCTGTTAACAACCGAACTCCCCGGTGTCGGAAACAAATAGCAAATAGAACCCCCCCGAATGGCGACGAGCAGAGCCATCACCCAGCTGACGAGTAGGCTCAACGGCGAAACGGGGCAAGAGAACATGGCCGTCAGCGCCGTCGACAGAGCCCACACGGACAGGTTCAGCCGCTTTCTCGTCTCGGCAGGGGAGTCGACGGTGAGCGCCTCAAACTTGCTGAGGCAGTAGAAGAGCAGGGGCAGCATGGCGTAGGCGGCCAAGACGAAGGCCAGGTCCCGCTGGTCGTGTAGCACGCGGTACGTGGCCTACGCGAAGCTGATGGCGACGAGGAAGCAGGCGGCACAGCACGCTGTTGCTATGCTCTTGCTGTGGCGGCGGCGGCTGCTGCTTCTTGGAGGAGACCCCGTCATTGGCGCTCAGGCCATCCATTTGGGCTTCCGCGTCAAAGATCCTAAACTCGGGGGGTGCGGCCGGGCCACTGGAACTGGGCCAGGTGAAACCAGACAGATTTGATCAGGTCTACTTCCATGTACATACGCATTCAATTGTTCCTTCCTCTTCCTCTTCAAAAACATACTTCAACTGTTTCTCCGTACTGGACAAAAGCGAGAAAGAGCTGGTCAGCTCACTGAACTCCTGCGCAAACTGTACTGATTCCTGGGGAAATTTGTCCGCCATCGTGCATTGGAACCGCCTATTCATGTGGAGCCCGGACTAGGGATGTAGTATCCTTGGCATTGCTCCAAGGCCTTCAAATAATGCATGCTGCGCTAGTTCAATCACGGGAGAAGGCTGAGGCTCTGGCATTGCGGTATTGTTGGAACCGGCGATAAGCCTTTGCACGAGAGAACAATTACAGCAAGTATACAAGAAACATGAGAATTTATTTATATGGTTTGGCAAAACCTACGTCCTCGAGAGCCGAATTGTGATGGCTCCATCCATATGAGCAGTTTTTGTTTTTCTTCTGATTATGGCTACAAGAGGTCAGCGGTATATATTTATACCCCGATTACGTATTCAACTCGGACTCATAGTCCATACCGCAGGGGCTTCGCCCCCAGCACCCCCAGACCACAATATTTTGTAACCCCACGCAACAGCGTCTCCCCTGTAAGGTTGCGTCTGGAAAGCGGGAGCGTAAACACAGCCCCTTCCTTTCACCATTTTTATATATGAGTCATACACAACAAATCTCTACCTTGGCGAATACACCACCTTGAAGAAAACACACACAGAAGATAACGCTTTAACACTCATTGTACATCCGTGGGCTAGGGTTTACCTCTTTACTTAGCAACTTGTGACTCCCAACAAGTCGAGGCAATACCAAAACTTGTTGGCGGTGACGGGCTTGGTCAATATATCCGCAGCATTATCATCAGTGTGCACCTTTATCAAATCAATCTCTCCAGAGTTAATCAACTCCCTGATCCTGTGATACCTTGCAAGAATGTGCTTCGTTCTAGCATGATACACTTGATTCTTGGCTAAATAAATTGCACTTTGACTATCACAATGCACACCTGAACTCAACCTTGCTCAACACCTAGTTTCTTCACTAATCCTGCAAACCATAACGCTTCCTTTGTAGGTTCAGCCGCAGTCACGTACTCTGCCTCAGTTGTAGACAATGCAACAATAGACCGAATTCATAACTTCCAAAATATAGGCCCCCCACCTAGAGTAAAAATATATCATGTAGTAGACATCCTATTATCCAAATCACTAGTATAGTTCGAATCCACATATCCAACAACCATAGGATTACCTTGCTGTCCACCAAAAATAATACTATGACTTGTTGTACCTCTTAAGTACTTGAATATCCACTTGACTGTCTCCCGGTGTCGCTTTCCTGGTTTTCCATAAACTTGCTGACTTGATTAACAGCATGCGCCAAATAAGGCATTCTACAAACCATAACATACATTAAATAGTCAACCGCACTAGCATATGGAATTTTCGCCATCTCTTCAAATTATTTGTCTGATTCAGGACAAAATTCAGAAAATTTTTTTTAAAGCGTTGTGCCCATGGAGTACTTACTGGTTTAGCCTTACTCATATCAAATCGCTCCAAGACTTTCTCAACATACTCCTACTGAGACAATCACAGTCTCCTCGAGCTTCTATCCCTGTGTATCTCCATGCCTTTTTTTTTGCTGCCCCTAAGTCTTTTATATCAAATTCCTGACTTAGCAAACCCTTCAAATTAATCATATCACACATGTGCTTTGCAACAATTAGCATATCATCCATATATAGTAGCAGAAAAATAAATGAACCATCTTCAAGGCGTCAAACATAAACACAACAGTCATACTCATACTCACATCGACTATAGCCAATATGCAATATGTAGGAGTCAAAACATTTGTACCACTGTCTTGGAGACTGTTTCAACCTATACAATGACTTCTTTAACTTGCATACCAGGTGCTGATTTTTTAGTTCAGTGAACCCTTCTGGCTGCTCCATATAGATTTGCACATCAAGATCGCCAACATCCATCTGTTCTAAGTGCAAATCACAACTGGCTACCAACACAAGAACTGTCCTAATAGAAGTATGCCTCAAAACCGGGGAGAATATGTCAGAACCCGGGAATTAATACTCCCAGATCCTCTGTGCATAACTGAACTAGTCCCATGATCAGTAGCTAGTCCACACAGTAAACAAAATGATAACAAATTCATATCACAACTTTATTGATAAATAACAATGAGTTGATTACAAAGGAGGCTTACGAGCCAACAATAAAATAAACACAATGAACACGAAGAAGTAGTAGGGTCCAGTTAATCTGCCACAGGCAATCGACTGGGGAAGCGGCCTAGTCGTCGAGATCCACATCGGTAGCAAAGTCCTTCTCCTTTGAAATTTGTTTGCATAAGCAAGAATGAGCACAACTTCCGTGCTCGCAAGTTACACCCGTCAAGTAACAGAATGACATGCATATATGGATGTAACAAAGGATGGCTTATAAGGTAATTTGCATAAAGCAGCATTTTCTTTAAATACTTGTACTAAGTTCCAAAGCAGGTATTTTATAACTAAAATTCTCAATTTTATAGTCAGATAACATTCACACATGATTAGTGAAGGATACCCTCCTATCACATGGCTTCCTGCCCAAATTCCCATCTGGATAAAACAGTTTTGAAGAAGTCTTTTTCAAACAAAAACCAAAGTCTAACTTTGAGTAGTTCGCTAGCATGTCCATAACCATGGACACGCTATTCGAATAGTTTTACACTCTGCAGAGGTTGTACACTTTACCCACATGACAAGACTTCTCTAGTTTGTCCCAGCATATATCTATGCCACCGCTCACTACCTTTGGTAAGCGGTCTAGAGCACGTGTCGAGGCCTTTACAATGTTCTGTCTTAATGTATTTGTGCCCGCTAAGGTTTCGCTACCATTGGACTAGCCATCCTCCGGAAGCCCCCTCCTGCGCCAGATGGGTCTACTGTCTGACCAACACCCATACCAACAACATAGCACCAATGACACTAAGACATCACAAATTATTTAGCCAAGTCCCGCCCACACAGGACATGTGGTGGTACGGTTAGGCGTAGCATCATGCGCTCGAAGACCGGTCCTTAACTGACTTGGGCAACTTTCCAACAAAACCCATGGGCCTCAACCATCCCCGATTGAGCCCGTGCATAAACTTGCACCCACCGAACATCCATTATGCCCAAGTCCAAACTATTTTTATTTATTTCATTTTTCGAAGTCATAAACTTCCATAACATACCGATGTCATGGATACAATTCGAACAACAATTGATTTATGGTGAAATTTTCCAAAATAAACATGTTTGGTCTATAAGCATGGCTAAGCTTCGATTTTTCTCAAAATGTTCTAGTTCATACTATCGTATCAACAGGTTTTACCTATGGTGACAATATGTTTGCTTCAATTATCAAAATTGGCTATACAAAGGAGTTTAGGCATAACTATACATTTAAAACAGGACTTTAAATTACTGATATAAATAAGCATGCAGTAATAATTTAAAACAGAATATAAATAATTTGAAATAATGGGATCAACATGATCAAGGGTATAACTTGCCTTGCTTGTTTACTCGTTGCTCTTAAACGGCGTCGAAATCCGGTCGTCCGAAGTCGTCGAAATCTATACGTGAAAACGAGCTAAATTCAAATAACACTCAAATAAAATCCAAATAAAATCCAAAATAAATACTGGGAGGAAGGTATTGATTTTATATGAATATAGGAAGTTGAATCGACGGAATTGGAGTTCGTATGAGGGAGAACGAAATTGTAGAAAATGAGATACATGCATAGAGCACTATGCATGCATGGCACTATAGCATTTGCATGACACTGTAGCTTGCAATGCAAATCTTATGAAGAAAAGGCGATGCCGGGCAAGAGGAAAGGATAAACGGCCGGTGAACCACAAAAATGGAATCCCGGGAGCAAGACGGACCCACTGGTGGTGGTCGCGTCGCTGGCGAAGGTCCGGTGTGGCGGCGGCGTGCAAAAGCGATGTCGGATGAATAGTAGCACCGATGAGCCGGGTATTTTGGAGGAACGGAAGGAGCATCGCGTAGAACGTTGCGAGGCGGCCAACGGTGTGGACGATATCGCCGGGGAATCAAAAACGGCACCGGAAATGACGATAGAAGGTGGTTCGGTCGCTCGCGCAAAACTTTTACTTGCGGCGGAGATAGAGGGGCGAATTTTAGGGATATGAAGAGGACGTCAAGGGGCACACGGCGACACGGTCGGCTCGGGAAACGAGTAACCGAGGAGAGAGAACGGAGGAGATATTAATAATGGACCAAAATAAATGACAGAAAATAAATAAAATCTAAAAATTACGAAATAAATACTAAAAACAGTAGAGGAATTTAGATGAATTTAGGAGGAAGAATCAACGGATTTGAAGCTTGTATGAGAGAGAACGGATTTTTCAAATGAATAAAATGGACATGTACAAAGTTCATGGCATGGATTATCTAGTCGCACTGTTCATGTTGTCTTCAAGTTACGAACAGAGAACAAGGAAGAAAGGAAAAATGGCAGCGCCGGCCAAGGAAGAAAGGAAAAATGGCAGCGCCGGCCAAGGAAGGGAGAGGGTGATCGGCGAAGGGCATAAATGGATTGCTCACCTTGCGACGAGGCCGTAGGAGGTGACGGTGCGACGAACGGTGATCGGCGGCGGCGCGGCGAGCGCACGTAGTACGGTGGTGCACAGGGCGGCGGCGCTCCGGCGATGCTCCGGCGACGAGAGGGTGAGCACGGCGTAGAACGTCGCGAGGCGAAGCCAGGGGTGTGGTCGATGGTGGCGGGGCTCCTCTGTTGGTGACGCAAATGGCCGATGAACGACGTTCGGCCTACGATAGAAAAACTTCGATTGCGTCGTGGAGGAAGGAAGGGAGGAGCTAAGATTTTCGGGAATGGATGAGGGAGAGGAGAGGCACACGGTGCTCTCTTATATAGGGGTGGAGGTGGACCATGGAGGCAGATCAATGCACGTATGTCACGGCCGGACATGACGCGATTAGCGGGATTGGTGAGATTGAGGAAAGGATTAATGGCCTAAAATGGGGGAGGTGATGACCGGGGAATTGAATGCCACAAATTTCGTGAAGAATGGTGGAGAAAATCTTGGGTTTTTGAAAGCTCTTGTGGCCTCTAATGGCGTGTCGGCTGTGTTGCACACGTTCTGGGTATGAAAATCTTTGGAGAAGAAAGGAAAGGGATGGAAGGAATAAAGGAATTAAAGGAGTGCATATGGTTGATTGAAACACAAGTGGCAAGGTGGTAGTGCATGGGAAGGAATGGCAATGTTAAGTGAGTCTGTGCTGAGAGCAAATTGTGGATGGGTGACCAATGGGAATTGGATTTTTTTTAAATTATTTTTTTTTATTTTCGAAATTACTGTTCACAGTGTACTGTGCAAGGATACTGTTCATGAGGTGCGGACGGTCCGAATATTTTTCTTGATTTTCGGATTTAAACAAAAGCAATAAATCAAGTAGATTTTTAGAAAATAGCAAATAACGACTAAAAATTATAGAAAAATTCACAAAAATACCTTGAATTATTTTTGATTTAATAAAAATAATTCCAACTTAAAGTTGGCCTTTATTTTTGAACAGTAATTATTTTTATTTTTAAATAAATAGTAAAAGCTTTTAAAAATTCAGAAAATTCAGAAATTACGTAAGTTTTTATTTTTCACTTTAGATCTAATAAAAACTCATAAAACTAAATGAATTTTATTTTTGCCTTTTAAAATCTTAGAAATTCAAGAAAACCAAGAAAACACTATTGAAACTGAGAAAATCCAATAAAAGAATAACTTTATTTATTTTTATTTTGGTAACAGCACTTTGGGATGTTACAGAATATCTCATCATAATCAATCCCCTTCTTTTGTGAATACCCTTATGCAACTAATTGAGCCTTGAACTTTTGCCTTCTTTTTTTTATACTGCATGTTCTCTCTTGTAGACCTATTTGCACCAAAGGGCTTTCTTATCATCAGGAAGAGGAACTAGCTCCCAAGTTTGATTCTTCTGTAAGGACTCTATTTTTTTTGTTATTGTAGTCATCCACCTATCTTTCTCCTGGCCTATAATAGCCTCCTAAAAATTAGTTGGATCATCAGTACTAACAAGAAGAGCAAATGAAACCAGATCTTCGTACCTGAATCTTTTTGGAGCTTTCACATTTGTGCGTCGCTGTCTATCTCTTGCCAATTAATTTTTTTGCAAATCCTCTGAAGTGGAATCTGGAAGCAGTGTGTGTGAATCGTGAGTCCTTGAATTATGTTCTAACTCTATCGGCACCGTATCTGAACCTCCAATCTCCTATGCCACTTCCTCTTTGTTTTGTTGTAACATTGATTTCTCATTAGAGACAACATTCCTGCTCATCACCACCTTCTTTAATGTCGGATCCCAAAATTTGTACCCTTTGACACATTTATTGAAACCCAGAAAAATACACTTTGTTGATTTTGCATCAAGCTTTGGCCTTTCATTAGCTGGTATATGCATATAGACTGGGCAACCAAAAATTCTTATATTAGAAAAATCAACCGAATTACCAATCTATACCTCCTCTGCAACCTTACCACCCAAAGATGCACGTGGTGATCTGTTTATAAGATAGCACGCCATGTTTGCAGCCTCTGCCCAGAAACATTTAGGAAGTCCTATATTCAACCTCAAGCAACTTACTTGTAACAGCCCTAACTTAGGGTTTGTATTTCAAATGTAAAATTTTGAGGATAAATAAAAACTTTTGTTGTCTCATCAAATCATTTGGAAGTTTTCCAAATTTTCCCTAGCAATTTCCATTTTCTAGAATTAAATTCTTGTGAATGGAAATTGTTGTCAGCAAATTCTTAGCTTTCAAACTTGTGATCATCCTCTGAAATTATTTTTCCTGTCATCTTGATCATCCTATCTACCTCCCTGAATTATTTTACAATTTTTAGATTTTATTTGCTATTTCAAATGGCCAAGTCAACCTAGTTTGAAATCTGGTCAAACTTCTGTTCAGCAGCTTGTGAATTTTAGTGGGAGAAATCTAGAGCATAAAAACTCCTGGAAAAATTACACAAGGTGGTCCTCTATTCCAGTTAGCTTCCATAAAAATTTCGAAATTTTTGGAGCCCTGGAGCTATCTCTAAAAATTTCTCAAAACTTCTCTGTCTTTTAAATCGAATTCTGAAAACACTGTTTGTCGGGCCCGAACCACACTTGGGCTCGAGTCCGACCGCACTAATGGACTCGGTCGCGTCAACTAATCGCACCGCCCGAGTCCAATCGATCGTGACCGTCCGATGCAAATCGAACGATCCACGTGCGTCGAATCAACCGACCTGTCCGAATGCATACATCAATCTCGACCGTTCATTTTAGATCCAACGGTCGATACATTCTGGGTCGAGTCAAACCACCGGTTCGCACCGCACTTGACTCCGGCTTGCACCGCTTTGTTTCTTTCGCTGGCAAGTGGACCCCACCTGTCAGTATCGCCCTCGTCTTCTCCGCACCTCACCGGAGCTCGTGGCCGCGCGCGCATGCGTGCCACGCAGCTCGTCGCAGCCACGTCGTGGACGCGTGTCCCTCTCCGAAGCATCGCCAGAGCTTTATAACCTCATCGCACTCATCCATTCTTCGTTTCCTTCGCTCTCGCTTTCTCGCCGCTTCTGTTTGGTACGAGAAGAGAACGGCGTAGCGCCGCCAATTAGCGCCGCCTTGAGCCCGCGACGCGCACCACCGTGATCCACGCCGACGCCGCCTCCATTTTGCCCAACCCGGGTCCTTGGCGCCCGGTGAATCACGAGGCGATATCGTCGTCTCGCCTCCGCGATCTCGGTCCGTGAGCTCGTTTGCGATCCGGTGAGTCTCTAGCCTCGTCTACTTGGTCCCTTAGGATCGCATCGATGCACCGAGTCTAACGGCGGGATTGTTTCGCCTTTTGTGCATCGTTGTGGGCATGCGACCAATTCTTCTCAAGCTCGGTTTCGCCGCGTGGAAATTCCGGCCGTTCGCCTTCTTCGTCGGCGTTATCGTGTGCTTCTTGCTCCTGTGCCGAGGCGGCTTAAGCACACCTTCCGGTCTTCGAAGCTCGCAGCGTCTTCTCCGCGAGCACCATGTCTTCTTCTCCGCCTCCGTTCGCGCGCCACGCGCCGCCGCATCCTCGAGGTCCCGGTCACCGTCATCAAGTTCGCAGGACGCGGTGAACCCGAAGGTACCACTCTCGCCGAAACCCATCGGTTAGCTAGATCACTGCGCGCCGCGCGCGTGCGCTGTCTTGCGCGCGGTGAACCGCCGGTGATGTTTAAGTTTAGCACTAATCATGTCTAGTTTGAGTCTCGACTTGTGGGCCCTCTCGTTAATCGCGTTTAGGAAATCCTTTAATCCAACCGTTATGTTACTCTCTTAGTCAACGCCATGTGGGTCCATCTTTGTCGATTGGGGTTGTGCGGCTTGGATGCTACGTTTTCTCTGTTGGGAAGCGTATTTCTCGTGTGTAAATGTCGGTACACTTTGATAAGTCAAAGACGTATTCTTAGAATACGCCGACGTCGCCGATGGCGCTTTGGGTCAAGTTTGACACAGTCGCCGCCGCGTGGTCCCTTTGTCGATGGCTAGGGCTAGTGGTGTGAGTGTAAAAATGTTTTAATGCTTTATGGATTTCAGAAATATTTTTCTGTTGCACTGTTAATTCATTTAAACTTAGAAAATACATAACTAATTCAATTTTTATCCAAATTGCATGAAACCAGTGCTGTTAATCTTCATTTTAAATGTACTATTTACTAAAATTAGTGTCAACCTTGTCCCTGTATCAAAAATCTGTTAATTAATTTAATGTTGTAGAATGTAGTCTCCAAATTAGAAAATGTATATCTCTTTCAATAAATGTCCAAATTCAATGAACCCAATTCTGTAAAATTTCATTTTTAGTATACTAATTTTCAGGATAGGTTTTAGATACTGTTTCTGTTCATGAAAATTTATTAAGCAATTAACTAGTGTTTTGATGTGTTTTTAGCTTAGAAAATTCATGGAAAATTCTTAATAACCTAAAATGATTTGTTCTCTGTTTCTAAAATTTTGTTATATCATGCTTAGGTTGCTGTGTGAGTTTGGTTTGTTTTGATGTTGTTGTATGGTTGAGTTTGGTCGGTGTTATTCGTTCTTATTCGTTATTTGTTCAATCGTTAGGCTTCGACATTTGCGGTAACCACGAGAACGATCCTCGCAGCAGTCGAGCATTACGAGCAACAAGCCGAACAAGCAGTTTGATCATGTTAATCCCAGTATTTTAAAGTCTAATATTTTGTTTCAGTTGTATGTATGCATTGCTTAATTTGTGTTAAATTGATTAGTTAAATCCGTAGCTGCATATCCCGTAGACAAAATATTGATCTCTACTACCTGAGCCTAGGTTATTTCTTTGTGATTAGAGGTCATTTGGATGATCTCTTGTCACTTAGTAGATCCGGGTCAAATTGCTTAGACATGCTTAGTATCGGTAGAAATGGGCGGTTATCGACTTAGTAGGTAACCTTGATCACACAAAACTTTCTATAACTTTATATTTCAGCATTTCTGCTATGTTCATTGCAAAACTAAAACTGAAAACAAAAACGATTTAGACGCGGGCACAATGGTAAGATTGGTGTGATCTGTTGGATGTGACTGGAAAGGTGCCCGGGTCAATTAAGGACCGAACATCTTGTGAGTGAATTTTTATCCAGGCATTTCGGCGTGCTAACCACACTAGAGTATATGGGACCTCTCTTGACCTAGTACTTTGGCGTGTATTGGCTCCGGGTCGCAGGAGGTCGCAGGAGGGATGGAGGTGGGAGCATGGTAGTTGTCCGAAAAGCTTTATCCTGAGTGGGTAGTTGCCTTTTCGGCTTTACCATGTAAGCGTATGGATTTCTATCCATACGAGCGGCTCGTAGTTAATACACAATATTGGAAAAAGTCTCGTAGGACTTACCGTGCCAGCATACCTTCGGAAGTGTGCTTTGGCTTAAAGGCGGTGCGAAGTGTGGGTGCAGTGGTACACCCTGCAGGTTAAAAACTATTCGAATAGCCTCGTCCTAGGTGATGGACACGCTTGGGTAAGCTTTTCAAGAGTTAGACTACAACATTTAAATTAAAACTTGATGGGTGGTACGAATCTGGGATTCGTGCTATTGTTGTGGTGACTATCGGGATAGTCACTTCTAGGTTGTTTATCTTCCTCTTTTGTTATTATTATCTTTACTGTTATTTCAATCTTAAAAATGAATTGCAAACTTGCCTTTAAAACTGTATTACCTTATTGCAAATGAAAATTGGCTTTATGCAAATGAAACATATGGCCTCCACCAAATAAGCTTGCATGTAGCATATGAACAGGTCTGCTAGTTCACACGTCAGTCTTGCGGGTACAAAGACAATCTTTGTACTCAGGTGCTTTGCTTAATGTTTTTGTTGCAGAGGAAGAAGGTGAGCCCCAAGGGCCTCACTACGTGAGTCGTGTTGCCGTTTCGTGGACGACTAGACTTGGCGGTCCGGTCAGATGCCTTGTGGGTTGGAGGCACGCTGATTGGCTTTGTTTATAGCCATCTTATGGCACTTTTGCTTCCGCTGTCGTTCTTGTTATTTGTGTACCTCGTGGCATGTCGGCCTTTGTCTGTAATAACTCTTCTATTTGTTTATCTTCCGTTTGGTAGTGTAGTGTTTGGACTCTATGTTTGGAATGGAGTCGATGTCTAATTTTGTAACGGGGTGTGTATACTGCTTTCTGGGAAGTATACATATCTCGAGGATCAATTTATTTGATTTGTGATGCTAGGACCAGGTGGTTGGTTAAGTATTACAAGCCGAATAAATTGGGGTCCTCACATTACTCGTTCACAAATAGTCATATTCATCCTTTTTGCTGCATCGTTTTGCGCACTGTGAAATGCCGCTGAATATCATGCTCCTTACAATATCTCTGAAACCGTGAATCAGTATATTTAGTACCATTATCAGATCTTAGATACTTTACCTTCCTGCCTGTTCGGTTTTTCACCCCAGCTTTCCACACCTTAAACTTGGCAAACACTTAAGATTTCTGTTTCATGAAATACACCATCGCCTTGCAAGAAAAATCATCAATAAAAGTAATAAAATAGTGAGCTCCACCCATTGACGGTTTTCTAGTAGACCCCCACACATCAGAGTGTACATAATCAAGTATTCCTTCTGTTTCATATTTGCCACTTGAGAAGCTAACCTTAGGTTGTTTTTGAAGAACACAAAACTTACAGAAACCTAACTCGTAACTTTTAATTCCTACCAATAGGTCTCTATTATGCAATTCCGCTGTCCCACGAACACTAAGATGGCCTAACCCCATATGCCAAAGTTTTGCTATATCATTATGTGACTCTACTGAACTGACCCCACCTACATCAGTCAATGCACCTTTACAAATTTTTGTGATTTCTTATCATTACCAACTTTATTGTAAGACCACTATTATGTAAGGAGCTTAGAGAGATCAAATTCTTTTTCAGCCATGATATGTGCCTAATACCACGTATTGTTCTAACAATTCTATCATACATCTTAATTTCAACTTTACATATCCCGATAATACTATAGCATGTATCATCACAAAAGTAAATAGAACTGAAATTAACTCCCGCTTTCCGGACACAGTCCCCTTCCTTTCACCTTTTTATATGAGACATACACAGCAAGTTAATTTGTTGGGATGGTCCCACATTGGTTGTGGGAGGAGACAAGACACGATTTATAAGGGTGAGGGTACACCCACCTATTAGGCTAGTTTTTTTTTAGAGATGACCCAAGATCCATTGGTTGTTGCTCTGTAGTTGGGGTTATGGGTTAGTGGCCCAACAACCTAGGGCCAGGACGCTGGTTTAGCGGGCCCGAGATCGGACGCTGGTTTAGTGGTCCGATGACACTACGTAACAGGTGTCTTTTGCGAAAATACTCTTTTGTTTCTTCTACTTTTGGATATAGCTAACAGTTAGTTTGAAGCGTATCCTTTGAAGGCGCACAAGTAAGATTTTACTAAAGTCAGTAAAGATTCCTTTAGCTAACTAGATTCCTTGCCACATCGCAACAACAGTATATTGGCCCTAACCTGAGTGGGCTCCCTTATGACAATTTCGAGTGACAACAAACAGGGAATATGAGCTAGCACAGGGCAAGTTGAAAAGTTCAAACTGCAAAAAAATGTTTCGACCAGTACGGGGAAAACATATAGCGCATAATAACTGGTCACGGTAGCCTAGTACTATATTCTAGTACACGATCAAAAATATTAAACAGGTACACCATCTGTTTAAGAATGTATGACGTTTTAGACATTGACACGGTTTCTAATATCTCACTTTTGCCATTACTTTTTATATAATTATGTTAGTAAAAAAAAACAAAAGTAATATATTATAAAAATATTTATCATGACAAATGTAATACTACTATTCAATTATGACCAATCTAAATAGTTTTCATATATTATTAGTCAAAGTTAGATAAATTTGACTACACATTTTCTAAAACACCGTGCATTTCTTAAACGGAGGAGTATTGATTTTTCTTTCGCAACTCTGACTGAATTTTATTCAAACTAATAAATCCGACAAAAACGTAGACATACAATCAGTCAAAATTTACAGAAAAGGCACAACGATTGGTTCGGTGACAACTGACGACGACAGACAGACATACGAAACCATGTACATGCATCCAACGTTCATCCTACCGGTGCACAAACAATGACTAGCCAGTTCCGCCTTCCATGTACGTAGCTTAGACCTTCTCCTCCGGGGAGAGCTCGTGGAAAGCCTTCTCCGGCCGGCGGCCGGCGTCAGCTTGGGCATGGCTATGCTCTGCGTTGCAGCACTCCCCGTCTTTGCAACGGAAAAGGACATAGAACGCGAGACCAAGGAACACCATGACGAGCCCCCACACGGCGAGCTTCAGCGCCAGAAACGGCATCGCCTCCGCCACCCGCAAAGCGAACGTGTTGGCCAGCGCCACCGTGAGCGCCCACACGTCGAGCCTGACCCGCCGCCCCGGAGGCCGGGTTGAGCCTCAGGAGCTCGAGCTTCCTGACGCAGCAGAGGAGCAGGGCGATGAGGTAGTAGGCGGTGATCACGAACGCGAGGTCGCGCGGGCGGTGGCGCGCACGGTACACCGCACCCACGAAGCTGGCGGTGACGGCGAGGAAGAGGACCAGAGGGAGCACGCAGCGCGCCCAACCGCGCCATCCACCCCGGCACTGCGTTTCGCCGTGCGGCCGCTGTGGCGGCGCTCCTAGCTGAGCAGGACCGACCGCGGCGGCGGCTCTCGCGGGCTCCATGCACGGGGAATGTCGGTGATTGAAACGCGGACGGAGACGGCGGCGGAGCTTGAGCTGAAGCTGCGAGCGCGGACGCGGTGCTGCCGGTGCAGGTCAAGCGCTCAGGTGTTTCGTTGTTGCCTTGAGCTCGAGCCAAGCACCCGCGCGCGTGCCTGATATAGCGAACCGAGCGGCGAGCCGGGCAAACGGATAGTTGCACGACACCTGCACGGAAGGTGCAGAGAAGCAGCGCAGTGGTGTCCTCACGCTCGCAGTTCAGCTGTCCAGGGCAAATCTAACAAGCGCGTCCCTCCCCCTCATACATGGTCATGGTCCTACTTCTGACCGGGTGATAAACAATTCTGAATAAATCAGATTAGTTTGAAAGCACACTTCAATTGCATATACACAATACACGCAACTGCGAGTTGTTCAAAGTTCAGACATCTGAGTTTGCCACGAAAATACCATGAACACGCCCACTAGTAAGTAAATTTCAAGGATATATCAGTTTACTACTATTGCATAGGGGTTTTAGGGTAAAGGGCCGGATGACTCTCACCTTTTCACCTATTTATTTATTTCAGCGAAGGGATGAACCATAGATACCGTTGTTCTTCTGGCTGGCGCCGGATGGTATGCGCATCTGGCTGACGCTGGGCGCGGTCAGTTTCAAGGGCTTCTACAAGCTCCTTGGTCCCGTGCTCGAGGTTGAACGCGCACAGGTTTCTGTACATGTCGATGAAGTAGACACAGTTTGCTTTCAGGTTTGGATGGTCCTTGGCAGGAAAACAGACCGAGCTGTGGTGGCTGACAAACAGCGCAAATTCTCCAATGTTATCAATCTGCTCCCAGGAAAAGGTCCCCTTGTCCAAGATCCAAACAGCAAACTTATTCTGAGATTGGCGCTTCACCCTCATCAGATCACCGGCTGGGGTCTCCAACAGGCAGTTGAACCTCCGCTGATGAGGATAGTGAACGAGGTTATGATTCATCTGCGGCGCATCCTCATCCGGCCATGCACGGGGTGGTTCTGCCCACACCTCAACCGTACCAAATATATCAATGGTGTACAGCTGCCTTCTGTGCTTGAAGACATCCACCAAATTGTGTTTTGATTCCACCGATGACCAGCTGTTGCTTCCTTTACGCGTTACTTTATATCCTTTCTGGTCACCATAGATGACAGCAACAGTGAAGTTCCTCTCATCCATGTCAAGCAACCTGGCCTTGGAGAAGGGCCTGCTCCCGATCGGGGGGAGTTGGATCTGTGTGCCACTGATGGGATTAACCAGCAGCATGGTTCCCTGAGACAGGCTGAAGTAGATAAGCCAACCATGGGAAGAACCAACCGGAGCCCAAATGGAGCCAAAGATTGTGGCGGTGCTCGGGATATGGATTATTTGATTTTTTCTTTCAGGTATACTGAAAAATTTAGCACCATCAAGCGGATTTGGGGGGAGCATCAGCCATGGGTCTACTCTTGGACGGTTCGATGCATCACTGCAGACACGGTTCCATGAGGTGCATACAGCACGGAATCTGAGATAGTCAGGGATGGCAAGCTTCTTTATAATTGTACCAACAATATCAGTCTGAAGACTAGCCCAATCTGCCATCCCAATGGAATTTACTTCTAGGAGCCTGGAAAAAAACTCCTGTGCATCAGTAGACATCATGCATCACGGAGACAATGGTAAAGACATCAAATTCTAGCAGCAAGTTTGTGAAATGGTTTAAATAGCATTATGTATGAGGTTATCACTAACCAATGCATTCAGACCAAGTGGAATTCGCATAGCATGTTTCTGATAGATAGGTACAGCTAGAAAAGAAGTATATGAGGTCATCTAGTGGAAATCATATGAGATGCCGCACTATTTGATGCTGGGTTGTGATTGAAGGAACAGAAAGTTAGAAAGACAAACAGGTTCAATAATGAAATGCCTTTAATCCTTATAGTCGAACGGGTGAAACAAGTTAGATGATGCACTATAAGCTTTCAACACAACAGCTAGCTGTCCAAGGCACACAAAAGTAGAATCAGAATGAAAGCATAAATATCCCATAATCATGACGGATGACTATAAACCTTCATACGTAATTTAACTAAGTGAATAGACTCGTCAAGAGTGGTAATAGTACCTTGGCACCTTTGCAGACATGCCCCTTACTACCAATTCAGCTGCTGCAGAAATCCGAACTCGACTATAGTGGCATCACAATATTTCGAAACCTCGGCGGATTGAAGAAGAAAGAACATGTCATGTCGCCTTGTAGCATAAGTGAAGACAACAAAATGATTAAACAGGAAGATCTGTAACTACAAGGCTCGTCATAAATTTAGGCTGCACTCTATTAGTAGCAAAAACTAAGATCACAAACCATAGATGGCCCACATGCACTATATTTCCTGCAAATTACACTCGAAGTGAATGCACAGGAACATATGTAAATGCAACCGTGCAACATTAACTAGTATTACAAATAATTACTAAATCATCTACCTCGTTTTTAACAGTTCACATGCTGGAGTGTACAAGGTCAAAATGATAGCACATGCATAAACTCAATTATCAAAGAGTTACCGTCTTAGAGCATGTACAATGGGCTTATGTCAGCCGACTATAGCATCTGCCACATAGGATTTTTGTTGACGTGGATGAAAGAGAATGAAGAGAGAGAATATTGTTGTCTATAATCCTGCAGCCGACTGTAGCATCAAAACCAAGAAAAACATTAAAGATTGTGTATTGTCTACAATACTATAGCCGGCTGTATCATCACAACCCATTGTATGAGCTGTCTTTAGTGCTGTCTATAGGTGACATGGATAGTTGCTATAGACAGCAGCTGTCTGTACCATTGTACATGCCCTTACAGGGGAGAAGTACCGCTGCAATTACTAGGATTAAAAGTTCACCATAGGTAGATCGAACAAGTTGGTAAAGATTAAAAATTTCCAATAAAGATGATGATAGGCAGCTGCTTCTATGTTTAGGCAGAAAATAATGATTTTTTTTTATGAACATCCCGACAAGAATCACGAAAACATGAATCCAATTCCAATCCTTTGGAACGACCACAGGGTGACCAATTACACACATCACTACGAACTGCCATGATTGTTACATCCTGTGCTTCTCTTACAGCTAATAAAATATTCAATTTTTACAAGCGTCGCAACAACAATAATCACAAACAAATACATCTAAACTTTGGACGTCCACAAGATCACAGCACAGCAAAATCAAGAAAGTAAAAAAATAACCAGCGCAAACCCTACCAAAACCCCCAATCGAACACTTCAACACCACGCCCCCGCCACCTAAATCGCCGATCAGCAGCGCACGACCTCGGATCGAGGCGTTTGATCACCAAGAAACCCTAAACCTCAAACCGAATCAAGAACTCCCAAAAAGAACTCGAAATCAACCGACCAAACCGTAAGCACAGCACGCGTAACCAATAAATCGGAGGAGGGCATGGAATCTCACCTCTTTGCCGTGATCGATCGGAAATTTCGCTCGGATTTGGGGGAGATGGGGACGAAGAGGTGGGGATTTCCGGGGGAATTGTGGGGGGCGCCACGGAGAAAGCTTGGGATTGGAGGTTGGTCTCAGGCCAAGTGGCCGAGTGACTTTGACAAGTACTATGTATACGCTCCGTGTTTAGAGAATTTTTAGAAGATATCACGTTTGCAACTCGTATTTATCAAAATGACTATCGAGAATCTGTATTTGTAGAAATAACACCGTTAACGTACAGTCATCGTGCGCCGACGCGCCAACGGCTCCCGCACCGGCACTTCAGCGCGTTGGTGCATTGTACGCCAACGTGTTTCGGTTTTTTTCTTTTTTTTTTCTAGAATTTTTAAATATAGAAAAATTTCTAAACAAACAAGGCCATAGTATTGCTGTCAGACGATGTTGCAAGGAGTTCTTTTATCATTTAGCACGTTTTGAGGTAAAATAACAAAAGTCTTTTAAAAAAAACAAAATAGCAAAAAAATGGCACCACTGTCGAGCAAAAATAGATTAAAAAAAACGAAAAAATGGCACCCCTATCGTGCACCCAAATCGCGGCAGGCGTCGTGCATAGGCGACTTGCCGCGCTCTGGGTTAGCGGCAAGCCGCCTATCACGATCGATCTGGATGCGCGGTAGGTCGCCGAATGATATGCCACCACATGTCCTACAGCGCATTGGCCCCCTGACGTTACGTTTCCACGTGATATGGATGTCGTTTTCGCCATTTCATTCATTGGGAGGCTATTTTTTCCATTTTCGCTTTTAAAAATGTGCTAAATTAGCCAAAAACTCTGTTCCAACCGGTATTTAAAAAAAGGTATTCTTAAGCATCTATCTAACTTACATCACACATATACACATATATGCATCCACTACACATTAAGAATTTTGCGGACAACAATGCTATATACACTAACCTTTTTAGTACATACATACTACGTTTGGTTAGACGGTATAAATCAAAAGTAGTTGGTATAGATTAAGATTGAGCATGGGGAGCCATCAAATATTAACTCTCATAGTATGCATGTACTACGGAAAACTTTTAGTGTGTATTGCAGAGGCTCTAGGTTCTCACAAACACGAGCATAAGCACACACGTTTATATATATACTTTGACTAACAAGATATACCATGTGAAGCCTATGAATCTAAAGCATACAAAAAGAGATCGCCGAACCATGCATTTTTCGATCCGACGGCGCAGCGCATATGCTGCCGTAATATTACTATAGTAAAAGGGCTACAGTGCCATGTGCATCTGACCCTTTGATTAGAATTGATTTCTCATCCTGTGGTGCTAGTGCAACTGCTTAAGAGTGTGTTTGGATGGATGGATGGAGCTTAATGGAATGGTTCAGTTCAAGCGGATGGGATGAAGTTGAATGTGACGATATAAGTAGAATGTTTGGTTGGTTGGATGTGATGATACAAGATTTTGTTTGATTAGTTGGATAGGATGATCATAAATGGTTCAAGCTGTTGTTTTATTTGAAGGATGAAGTGGGTTGCGGTGACCTTCTCATTGAGGTGGTGAGTTTACCTATGTTGGAATGAAAATTTGCAGATGAGCCCTGTCCCTAATCCAAATGGGTGGAAATGAAAACCCTTCTCTTAGGGCATCTTTAATAGTACCATTTCAGCTGTCTCTAAGGTTACCATGTAGGTTTCTGGTAATGTGGAGAAGGTTGAAAGAGGAAAGAGAATGAGGTCGTTCTCTCACAAAGCAACAGACGCATCACGTGAAACAAGGTACTAGCGACAGAGTTCTTTGCTGTTGAAGCGCAGTCATCGTTTATTCAGGCGAAACAAGACACTTGATTCATGTAAAACTTAAATGCTTGTAAGGTTTTAAAGAGGCAGGTCAAGAGATAATATATTGGAATGATTGTTTCTAAAATTGTCTCAAGATGACATAAAGATATTAGAGACAACCTAAAAGACAAACTATTGAACATACCCTTACAATAACAATACAACGACAGAATACAGATTACCCATCAAAGGGCATTAATTTGCCTTGAAAAACAGTTTGTTTTTTACTACACTGTTTTTTAAAAGAATTCATTGCACTTTTGTTAAAATAAAAATGTTTTTGATGGAATAATAATGGGCTGGATCATACCAAAAAAATGTGCAGTGATGGGCCAACCTAATTCGGCCTGAACCTACAAGACGGCCGAGGCACTAAACAGTCGCTCAGCCCAGTTAAAAAGGATCCAAAGGCGCCACGATTTGGAAACGAAATAGAAAATTTCCCGCAAACCGCGCACTCTTCGCGCGGCGAAAGCGAAACACGCACTACCCGATTCGAAAATTCAAACCAAAAAACGAAACAATATCGCTTGTCCATTCCATTTCGCTTCCCAGTTGAGTTCCCACGGCCACGGAGGCACCAGCCAAAAGCTCCTCCAAATCTTCCGCGCTATCCCTCCATCCCCGAAATTTTTTCGTCTCAGCGCGATCTTTAAACCCTTCTTCCCTCCCGTCCGCTCCCAAATCGCGCGCCCCCGAACCTCCTCTCGCCAAATTTCCTCCAATCTTGAGTTCGTGCATCTCGCCGTCCAGCCCATGGAGATCGCCGAGAACGCCGTTGCGAGCGGTGGCTGTGGCATCCGTGATTTGCCGCCTTCCAAGCGGTTCAAGTATGTGAGCTCCCACCTTGGATCCACTCCGTGCCTGCCGCTGCCGGCCAAGAAGCGCGTGTTCCCGCCCGTCTCCTTTTGCCTCCCGGCGAAGAAGCGCGCCTATGCGCTGCCGGCGGCGGCGGAGGGCACCGTCCCGGTGTGCCTCCCGGCCAAGAAGCGCGCGTATGCGCCACCGCTGGATGCCATCGTGCCGGCGTGTCTTCCGGCCAAGAAGCGCGTGTGCGGGCCGCCGCCGGACACGGATGCCTCTGCCTGCGTGCCGGCTAAGAAGCGCGTCCACGCCCTTGCGCCACCGCCGGAAGACGCCGCCGCTTCTCACTGCATCCCGGCCAAGAAGCGCGTCCAGGCGCCGCCGCCCCCGGAGGACGATGCCGCTTCGGTCCCGGTTTCCCTACCGGCCAATAAGCGCGTGATGCCGCCGTTTATCCCGCCGTCGCCATCTCCATCAATTGAGTCAGACGGGGCTCGCGTCGCCACCGTCAAAGAAGCCAGGCCTCAAGGCGCCACCAATCCTAGAGTGGCGAATGGTGTCGGAGATTACGCGAGAGCTGAAGCGTCCAAGATGCCCGACAAGCCCATTAAGCCTAAAGAAGTCAAGGAGCAAGTGTCCATGAAATCTCGCGGAGCAAACGCTGCAAAACGAACAAAAGATCTAGAGTGCAAGAAATCCTGCAACGTCGTCAATGTCAAACAACCTGAAGTTCAAGTTGAAGTGTTCAAGAAAGCCGAGGAAGCGATTGATCCTACAAAATTAGCACGTGAAGAAGAGTCTAGGAAGGAAGCTAAAGAAGTGGCGCGAGAACGAAAGCAAGAAGCCGTGGAAGAGGAGGACGACGGCGTGCACTGCGCGGTGTGCGGGAGCACCGACGGCGACCCGTCGGACCCCATCGTGTTCTGCGACGGGTGCGACCTCATGGTGCACGCCTCCTGCTACGGCAACCAGCTGGCCCAGTCCATCCCCGACGGCGATTGGTTCTGCTCGCTCTGCTCCGCCAAGGGCAAGCCGGCCCGCCCAGGCTGCTGCCTCTGCCCAGGGAAAGGCGGCGCGATGAAGCGCACCACGGACGGGCGGTGGGCGCACATCTCGTGCGCGCTGCTCGTGCCGGAGGTGTTCTTCCGGGACCCCGACGGCCGCGACGGCATCGACTGCTCCCGCGTGCCCGGCCACCGGTTCACCAAAGAATGCTACATCTGCGAGAGCAGCAGGGGGTGCGCGCTGGAGTGCTCCCAGCCCAAGTGCGGCCTCGGGTTCCACGTCTCCTGCGGCCTCAAAGGCGGTCTGTGCATTGAGTACCGCGAAGCGAAGGGTGGCGCCGTCGTCGCCGGCTTCTGCCGGGAGCACAGCAAGCTCTGGGAGAAGGTAAAATCTTGCATTGTCACTATCCTGTAGTAGTACATTAGTTGTGGTGTAGAAACTAAATTTAGCAATGTGATTTGATGAAACTTTTGATTGGATTTGTGTATTTGTTTGTGCAGCAACAACTGACTGGCAAGTACAAGATTGTGTCAAGAGGACATGAATGATATGGAAGGGAAGAAGCCGGCAATCGATTGCTTTGGAGCGGTGAAGTTTTGCGTCTTGTCATTAGGATTTTTTTTAAAAAATTCTTGGTCTAGTATTTTGCCTTGTGCAAGGTAAAACCACAGAAGATTAGAAGTGTCTCATGATACGTGCATGAAGTTGGAAGTAGTTATTTTAGAGTTGTAGTGGGATAATGTTATGGTTTGGAGGTTTAATTTGACTTTCTTGTTTAGTTTGGCATGAAGTTCTGTAATTTCCCCCCTTTTAAGGTCAGGAAAAGTAGAGTTGTTTATGCTTAAGTTTTAGATTGTTTTAGGTAGCAGAGTTTGAGAGCTAGGTTAAATAAAGTACTATGATTTAGATTTTTCTTTCACATTGTTCATCGTTCTCGCTATCTAAGCATAATACTGAAATGATATTGTTTGCTTCAGTGTTTAGTAGTTGGTAACGAAAGTAATAAATCATAATACGAAGCCTTCATCTCCGTGTGCAGTCGTGCAGACAATGAGCGTCTTCGCCAGTTTATCTAATGATCGTGGCAGGAGATTAAAGAATCAAAATAATGCATCTTAAGATCACCGACAATCTCAATTCTCCGCGTTCAACCCAGTCTTGGAATCCTAAAGCTTGTTTAGAACATAGATTTTTGCAAGAAACATATAATTCTGTTAGAATTTGTGTGGAATTATCTTACTACCTTCCAACAGGACAGTTAGGGCTGGCTATCGAGCTTCATTTGAAATTGACATAATTTGACTTAAAATCATTTTATTTATTGTTTAAATGGTTATTTTAAAAGTGAGCTAACGAGTTGAGCCTCATTAACTTTTTTCATTCCAAATTGACCCATTTCAATTTTAACTATTGTAATTGAATTAATTTTAATTTGAGCCAATAACGAGCTTTTTTTTTGGGAGATTTGATTATTTATCACTGTTAAAGATATGTAAATTCAAGATTTGCTACTCATGTGTTTATGATATGTGGTCTTGGGATCCACATGTTATAGACACATGAAGTGACAAATTATAAATTCTATATCTTTGGAGTGACAAATAATCAAATATTCTTTTTTTTTTTTTGCCACAATAGGGACAGTCCAAGAATTCAATAGTAGAAATAACTTGCCACTGGCCTTTTTGCTAATGGTTGAAACAATAGCCTGTGAAGCAAACATCACAGCCCATAAGATAAGGGAATGAGCCTAACAACGCGTCCCTCAGCCCATGTAGCCGCAAAGAATAAACCATCAAAATGCTCTCTTTTTTCTTCAAGAACACGGAGGAGATCTGCACATCATTCCACATCCAAATGCTCCTGAAATGAAGCCTAAAAAATGATCGGAAAAGATATCAATATCCGAAGAAGTCAAGTGACCACATCAACCAATAACATATCTCAGCCACGAGGTATGTAACAGCCCCGATTCTCGGGACTGCTAAACCCTTCGCAACCGCTCAGGATGTACAGTTGCGAAGCAAATAGTATCTCAAGCAAGCTTTCGATTGCAATAGGAACCAGACTTTTGTTATACGAAGTTAAGGTTTAACAACCTGTTTTGACCTGACACGGGCATCCAAACTCAAAGTTAAATATAATACAAGACATAACTTCAAACCACAGGTACGCTTGAGCGTAGTCGAGACCTAATAATAGTAATCGTTGCCTTCAGTGGGTCAACCAAAATCTTGCTCACAGGGATCTTCCGCATTTTCCCAAGTTTCTTCTGTAGATGTTTTGCAAATTGCAAGAATGAGTACTACCATCGTACTCAACAAGCCGCATGGAAATGCTAAATAATTACATGCAAGGAGTTCAATGGACGGTTAGGGTTTACCATACCTGGCATATGTGGATGCACTTTGCATTTAAAACAATTTATAAAACAGTAAAACAATAATAAGTAATAGCATCAGGGGTTTCTTAACAAACTCAATTACCAACTTAACATCTCAAAAACTCTACTTATGCCATTGTACTGGAATCACCCATTAACACAGCTTCATTAACCGGAAGCACGGCGTATTCGAATACCTTTAATTATTCACTCTGCAAAGTTGCCCAACTTTACCCACAAGATATCTCATGCTCATTCTGTCAGAACATAGACACGCAACACATTAGCGTGCGACTGAGCTGAGATAACAAAACTTTTTCACTGCTCAACCTTTCTAGTATCTACACAGTAGGTCTTAATCCATACAGCTCGGGAGACCACCGGCCAATAGTGGAATTCGTACTCCGACGCTGATGGGCCCATACCGAGGCGGAAACCAGCGAGTGTCCACTTCCGGCCACTCCAGTCCCACACCAAGTTCCTCTGTCCTAACGTACAAGCAACAGACGATACTTGCAGATATTCAATCGGAAGAGCAGTGTACTAAGCTAGGGAGTAATGACCACGCTTGTGGTTGAGCGGATTCTATGTCTGTTACTTTGGCACAAGGTTCTTGTCCTTACCTGTCATCTAGTGAGGCGATGATCCAACACCAACTCGTGGTTGTCCACCTCCAGATCTCACTGATGACTCACTTTTAACCCGAGTCTATTGGGTTGTCCAACTTCCTGGATCCAACCCTCAACTCACCACCAAAACCATTGGCGAAAAGCAATGCTCTCTTTTGATTGGTGAACACAGTTTTGGTGACAAAGCTACCTTGTATAGATAATATTTTATGTGGACTAAACTTGTCAAGGTGAATATGGCCTACAAAAGTTGGGTGGGTTTGTTTGTGGGGTATTTAGGATTTAACTAATTGTCATGGCATTTAAAAGTATTATTTTAATATTTAAAGTAATTGGCACAAATACAGTAATGAAAGTAATAATATATAGATGAAATGTAGGTTCAAAATGATCAAAGAATGCGACTTGCCTTCTTGCACCAAGTCTTCTGGATACTGATTTTGTCCGACGTCTTCCGGAGTCTGGTCGTCAAAATCGTGACCTAGCGCGAAACAAAACAATAAAACAATTCAAATAAAATCCGGCTCGACAAGGAATGAGCTGGGAACAACATGCAAGTAAATAAAACCAGAAAAGAAACACAGAGAAAGGTGGTGTGTGGGATGGTAGGAGTTTTATCTGGTGTTTGATTGGAATAAACGGGGCTGAGATTTGGATCCAAGTACAACAAAAATATTGTAAATGGATAAAGAATCATAAAGGAAGGTGGTGGTGTAGAATGCTGGAGATTTATCTGGCACTTGTTTGGACTGAACGGAGTTGAGATTTGGATTCACGGGCTCGAAACGGTCGAAAAGAGTATAAAGTGTCTAATTAGGGTTTCAGGCGAAAACAGGGTCGGGTAATGAATAGTAGTATTTTTACTATTCATCTACAAATGTTGGATCTAAACAGTAAGTAGATTTACTGTTTTGGTTTTCAACGAGAATTAGGGTTTCTCGTTTGATCGAAAATGAACAGGAATCCCATTTTGGGTTATGTATGATGTTTTTGTTTTCTTCGGACGAACAGTAGATAGCTACTGTGCATTGGCCAGTGTTTGGGCTGATTTAAAGGAATAAATAGTGAAAGGGGTTTTCTGGGTTCGCGACGATCGAATTTGACATGTAATGTCAAATTAGGGTATTGGGCAAAGACGGTGTCGGGTAATGAATAGTACCATTTTTCTATTCATGTATGACAATGGATCAGTGAATGATGTCTGGAATCGGTGTTTCTGGTTTGAAGTGAACCGTAGATAAGGTTTACGGTTTTTAGCTGAAATGAATAGTGGACTTTTCGGTTTGCGAACAGTGTTTTGGTTTTCGGATAAACAATAAGTAAATTACTGTGCAACGGAATAATGAAAGGCTGAAATAGGTGAATATATCCAAACCACTATTCATAACTGAGATTTGACCATGAATAGTAATTAGAGTCATTGTTTTCGGACGAATATGAACAGTAAAAGAATTTACTGTGCATTTTTTGGATTTGGAACAGTAAAAGAATTTACTGTGTGAATAACAGTGTCTGGGCTGAAATGAATGAACAGTAAATGGCCGAGCCCTTTACTGTGCGGCCCACGGCCTATTTTGCCAGGCTTTAACGGCCCGTGCTCGGGCGGCCTTGAGCTGCGCTCGGCCGAAGGCCAGAGCGCGCTCGGCTCAGCCCGAGCCGGCGGCGGCGGTGATTGGCGGCGGGAGGGAGTGGTGCGGGAAGCATCAAGGAGGTGTGGAGGTTCCATTTTTGGGCTTTGCCGAGAATGATGAGACTCGGGAATGGGGTGGCGGCGCGGGTGGCGATCGGCCGGAACAGGGGACGAAGCCGGCGGCGTTAGGGTGCCGCCCGGTCCAAAAGGAGAGGAGCTTGAGCATCAGTGGAGGTAGGGGAGTCCGGGAGTGGTGAAGATGGGGCTCGGGGATGGCGTGGTGTCTTCGCGATCGTGGACCGTGGAGAAGGCGGCGAGGAGGCGGTGCGGTGAGGCTCGGCGGGTTTGGGAGGTAGGGAAGGTGGGGAAAAGATAGGCGGCGGTGGGGTGGAGCTTACCGTGAGCTCAATTTGGTGGTGGGGCGGACGACGGCGGCGAATTGGGGTCGAGTTCGTCGGGGAAGAAAGGGGATGCGGCGGCGAAAACTCAAATCGGACCGACTCTGGAGAAGATGGAGCGGACGGGAGGTGGTAGAAGGGAAGGTGGAGTTGGAGGCTTGCCCGTGGTGGCTTTCTACGGGTTGGGGAGAGGCAGTTACGCTAAGAAGCGGCGGAACAGGAGGCGATGGAAGCGGGCGCGCGGCGCGTGGCGGCCGGGAGTGGCTAGGCTGCGCTGGGAGAGAGGAGGTGACAGGGTGAGGTGGCGGCGGCGAAGGCGGTAGGCGTGGCGAGGTGGCGCGACGGTCAAAGAATGCGGCGCGAGGCGGCTCGGGGCGGCGCCGCGGGAGACGTCGGGAGGAAGGAAGAAGAAGGCGGCGGGAGAGAAGGCGCCTCTGGGCTGGCGAAGACGGATTTCCCAAAATGGAAAGCAGAAATTCGGAAGAAATTTCCGAATTGGGAAAGAAATCCGAATTCAAACCAAAAAGATTCAAAAATTTTGAAATCCAGGTTTTTGGGTTATTTCAAGGTACATCCGTACATGCATTGCTAGCCTATAGTTGCTGACAAGCGTAAACATGTCTTGTTTTCTTCCTTTGTTGTGTGACCTAGTAACCTGGCCTTTATTCCTCTTAGACATGTTCATAGGCAGCCCGACCTGGCTGACCAGGCTTGATTTTTCGGACTCGAGAGCTTGACGTCAAACCAGGCCTAGCCCCAATTTCCAACCCAAAGCCTGATTAAAAAAACGTTTTAAAAGCTTTTTTTAGGAAAATAATAAAAAAACAATAGTTTATTTGGTAAAAATATTTTTTAATCAAAAAATAGGAAAATAGGATTTTTCGGGCTTCAAGCTGGCCTAGAGCTTGGCCTGTGTCGGGCAGGCAGGGCTTAGGCCTGGCCATTCAATTCCAGGCTCGGCTCGAAGCCTAGTCCGCGATGTTTGAATAGTTCTAGTCACTCTCAATGAATAACTTAGACAACGACCAATATTGATATGCCATTTTGTTGATTTTTTAAATAATACATCGTTTTATTAAAATGAAAAAAAAATACTCGTTTTAAAAAATACATGAATAATACCATATCGCCAATTCATTTGGCAGCAGAAGCTCTCCGTCATTTGGAGGCACATGAATTGGTGTTAGGAGATCTATCGCTAAATGAATTGGCGACATCGATTATTTAACCGACACTCTCCTGTCGCCGATTCATTTTGCTGACATGTTCATTTGGCCGACAGGTTTCTGACACCAAATGAATTGGCGACAGGATGTCGATGTCACCAATTCATTTGGGGTATTATTCATGTAATTTTTGAAACAATGCTTATTTTTGTTATTTTAATAAAATGATGTATTATAAAAAAGAGAAATAATTGGTTCCATAGCATCAAAAAGTATATATTTTAGAAAAATACCATAAAAAGATTTTCGTTCAGTTTTTTACAGCTGAAAGTTTATTCTGTTCGTCTTTTTACTATTCCGAAAAATTTGTTCCGTTCATCCTTTTACCATTCCATCCATTTTCAGCTGTTTTGGTGTTAGTAGCGCAAGTGAAATGACGAAAATGCCCTCACCCTCAGTGCATTGCATCCCCTATGAGGGTGAAGGCATTTTCGTTATTTCACCTGTGCTACTAACACCAAAATGGACGAAATGGTAAAAAAACCGAATGAAATAAACTTTCAATGGTAAAAAACTGAACGAAAATATTTTAATAGTACTTAAAATGTGTACCTTTTGATACTATGGAACTAATTTTTCCTAAAATTTTTTTTAACTTCGCGTATTAGAATTTTAGAAGTGTTCTCATGGGCCTCATGGCTACATAGTAATTTTTAGTTCAGTTGATATCGATTTCTCCCAGGTTATTATTGTCTACACGGTAAAACATTCAACTTAACTAGATAAACCCTATATAACCTTTTCCTGATACCGATCGAGCGATTGGGATCGGCTGCAGTGAGGTATAGTTGGAACAGTAACTGTCCCTATTTCGGTTTGTGCTACAGTATTAGAATTCGACACTGCACAGTAGGAAATTCTCCAATTTCTGCACCTGAATCGAACTCGTTTATGCATCCGAATTTGACATGGACAGGGTAAACACAAAACTTTAAGAAAAAGGGGAGAAGAGAGAAGCAACAATCTTATCCGGAGGCGTACAATGTACGGACAAGATGAAGCATGCCCAAATCACACAGTAGACAACAAAAAGAAAGGAAAAAAAAAGGGGGGATTTGCAAAGGCGAAAAATCTCAGATATAAAAAGCGAGAAGTATTCTTGAAGAGGAAAAAAGGAGGGGAAATAAACAAAAGAAAACCGGCGAAACCTCTCCTTGGAAGGGAAGCAAGCAAGGAAGTAAAAAATTGCGGAGGGGAGGAGGCCAGCAGCCAGCAGCCAGCAGCCCAGCAGCCCCCAGCCATCCACTGAATTGTCCCAAATTTAAAGGCTTTTCCTTCATTCATGGTCTGAACTGTCTGATCTCGACTCCACGGGGGCGGAGCGGGAGCAAGCGGACAAAAAGACCTCGCGTTTTCTCCAGTTCCTTCCACTCAATCAAACCCCAGCACAAGGAGGGCTGGGCATCCAAGAAACACATACTCCCACAAATCTTAATTTTTTCTTTGTTTCGATCGGCGGCGGCGCATGCTTCAGATTCTTGTTCTGGTAAGTCCGTAGGGGGTGTGAGTTTCTTGGATCTTGGTGGGTGGGGGGGGGGGTGTTCAGTAAGGGTCCTCAGATCGTTCTAGTTCCTGGTTGTTTTCTTGTGTGGTGGGTCGAATGATCGAATCTCAAGGGCTTCCTTTTGCGGGTAGGTGGGTTTTAGGTCGGATGGGCAGTTCTGTGTTCTTACCCCCAATGCGATGGAGCTGAGTAGTAAGGATGATGAGCATGAGCTCAGTGCATTCGATGAAATTACCGACTCAAGTTATCTGAGGTAGTACTGCGAGGATCAAAATTTGCTGCTGAAAGGCTCCAGATTAGGTTGTTCTTGATATAGTGTTTCTGCAATCTGAGGACAGAACAGGGAAGTGAGTGTGTCACCGTGTCTTGCTTCTTAACTATGAAGTATTGGTAGAGATTCTTTTTCCCTGTTCGGCTTCTGTATGTGGATCACGATATTCAAGTTCACGGGGGGCGAATTTGGCATGTCTTGCATGGAGAACATGGTGGATTTGTAGTTTAACTCTCTATCCTGATGAAGACTAGCACATGAGGCATCATTGTATTCCTTCCTCTTATAATATCTAACACTTGAATTTAGTTTGACATCTATTCGTCATCTTGGCCAAAACTACAAGTTACAGTGTAATTAGTGGAAATGCTGCCTGATTATGTTCTGGCCATGCAATGGTACAGGACTAGAATCTGAACCGGCCTATCTTATCAAGTCAGGGAAAGCATATGTTTCTATGAGGTGTTCACATGATATGTTGTATTTTGGAGTACTGATTCTCATGTTATATGATAGTAGGTGACACCACTGACTCCAGATAGTCTTGTAGATTTAGTTGTTCATATCCTGTTAATCTTTTGTATGCTAATGTTTGGAAATTTAAACATGGCACCTGCTGATTACTATTCTGTCTGTTCTGATGGAATTCTTGCTATTGCTCACAGCATTTGTTCCTATCAACTAGACTTGTGTTTGAACAGAAAATCTTATATATATCTTTGCTGTTGGTGCAGCATCATGACCATTCTGGCAAACTTGCATGATTGATGTGCTGAGCTGCTTGCTGTTATGACTAATTCTTGGGACCAAACTTGTTGAGTTAATTACGCCAAGGAGGAATCTTCAAGGCAGTTATTGGTGTTAAGGTTACTGGCTGCTTCTTTGCCGAACAGCTCTCGAATAAATGGGAGAAGGTAAATGCTTTTCCAACTTTATGTCTTATCTTTTGAGTTAAACTTAACTTTTCCTTTGCCACTAGATCTCTTAACATATGTAGATTTTTTTTACAACCGCAACGCCAAGCACAGAATCCTTAGTCTGCCATTGTGAAAATCTGTTTCCCAGTAACACCTGATTACAGGATGCTGGCATACTTGTAGTGTATAAAAGTATAAACATCAGCATGATAAAAACTAACTGAATTCCAAGTTATTGTTTACCTCTAATTAGGGTTTTAGCATGAGTGCAGTGTGCATTATCTTAGTTTTCTAAAAAGATTACTTTTACCAGCTTAATCTAATTCATACTTACCATTGCACAGCAAGCTCGGATCAATTTTGCCATTGTCAGGAGTGTCTTGGCAAGTACACCCTACTCAGAGATGAAGAAAACCCACGGCTGGCAATGTTTGAGAGACGGCTTCCTTGCTTTGGTTGCGGAATAGGATGGTCCTCGTAAGAATCCTTTACCGCCCACATCAACATCCGTTCACATTTCAAAATTCTGCATCTGGCAGTATCAAACATGTTTATGTTGCAGTTTTCTTTTAGGTTTCCTGTGCCCATTGACTTGGTACTATGCAGCGACACTTTACTGCTGCAAGTACTACAATAGGGATCCCCGAGAGCGCCCGGGTCTTGCTGCCTCTGCTGTTGTGGTTAGTCTTCCTTTCACAATAAACCTTGAACATGTTGCCATAGTTACTTCAGCTTGAGAATAATTAGTAGACACACACTAGTATAATAGATAAGCCATATCTAGCTGCAGGAAGCAAAAGTGTTTTCCTGTAGAAACTAGAAAGTCAATTGTTCATGTCTAAAACATCACACTCCCTGATAGCAGATGTGGTGATTTCAAATTTTGTGTTCAGGGGCGTTTTGATGGTTTTGTGATGTATTGAACCGCAAAATCACAAGTTGTTTGGTTTTGTAGTGAAGCTAGGTCTCAAGCCCGTTTGCTCTCCTATTTTATCTGAAGGCCCATATATGTCCTAAAGGAGTCACATTTGTAGGCTGTGTTTGGCTGTTTCTGTTTCGTTGTTTAGATTATGCAAGGAAACTCCAAAGCTAGATTACTAAATACTGGACATGCCAGCAACTATACGCGGCTATGCACATTTTTTTCCTCGGCAACTTGCTCGAATAGGTTGGTTACAGTGAGTTTTCTTCCCGATGTTTCAGTTTGTTTGGTACGTGCAGGCAGTCATCTTCACAATCGTGACCATCATTACCCTCTCCGTGATGCTGATAATCTCTGCATACAAGTGATTTCTGAAAGCAGGGAAAACAGGGCTGGAGTACTCTTGATTGGTAGAATGAGGCATTCAGAAGGAACTTGTAATGTTGGATCACATATTCAACTTGTAATCCATCATGTATCACATATTCACATGTACAAGTTCCTGATCGAAACGTTGGCAGGTTGGTCTGTCGTCTCTCTGTTTTTCACTCAGCTCAGCGTATTTTTTACGAGCAGTCATAGACCATTTTTACTCACCAGCCTTATCGTGTGGCAGTTTTCGCATGTTGCAGCAAGGTGGTAGTACCATGGAAAATAACGCTTTAGATCTTACAACCTCCAGGATCACGATTTTCTAGCTGCCATCCTAGCTTGATCCTATGATCCTGATTCTGTAGCTACGAGGCTACCAGAATCCCGATCTTGACAACCTTATGCGCGTAAGATTTGCGCAGAAGGAGATATTGACTGCATCTGTGCTCTCGCAGTCTCGCAAATCATCTTTACATACAACTTTCAGCATAGTGGGAGCACAACGTCTCATTTAGGTGTACACGTGCAATTGAGTCTTGCCCGAAGTTTTTTTTCGTTTTCTTTGCCTGGAACAAGCTAACCCGACGTATATCTAGCACTACTGCTTACACAATGTTTTAAGTTCTCTTAACCCAGATGACCATGAAGCCTGTCTTGGGATCTTGGCAAACAATTTCTTGACTGATACAGATGCCTACAAGCACTGCTGAAATTACAAGGTTCAACGTATGGCATCAGTTGCGTCGCCTGAAAAAATAGTTTATTTGACAAAATAGACACAGTTACTGATATAGAGACATTTTGAAGAGTACTGACAAGTGGTATTCATACAGAAAATTGTTTGTTTCTTTCTTTCTTTCAAAATACGCAGGAGCTCTGCGTATCATTTTATTGATAGGTAAAAAGATACAAACTCCGCCGTCAACCGGCAAAGATTACCATCCTCCAGTAAATATACCACCAACTCCCATAGGAACGAAAATAAACGACAACACGACGACAACAATGAGGGAACTACAGGATAAATCTCCTGGGAATAGGCAGCAGAGAAAATTGTGTTCCAACTTCGAATACGTAAGAGCTCTCGCTCAGATGTCTCACTAAAGCAGAGGCCCCCATGTCACTACAATTACAATTGCGAACCCCAGCCCAGAAAAGAGGAATAGCGTAATGTCTGCCGATTTCTTCTTCCAAGGAAGCGTCACCGCATTCGCCGTTGTTAGTTGATGCGTTCTTTCGACAATGGAGGCCCGCACAAACCGCCGTTTCCCAAAAATGAACTATTGGAGAATGTCAAGAAACGAGGTGATTCTGGTATTCTTCCTTCCAGCTTGTTGCAGGATAGGTTCAATGTCGAAAGGAAGTCAAGAGATGCTAGCTCTTGTGGGATCTCTCCTGAAAGCTCATTTGAGGACAAGCCCAAAGACTCCAGTGGATGGGAGCTGGGACCCGTTGAAGTCGTTGTCGGCGAGGTTGAGATACTCGAGCGAGGCTAGGCCGAAGAGTGCAGGGTCGAGGTCACCGCTCTTCAATCCACACTCACCCAGGTCCAGGGAGGTAACGCGGCCGTTTTCTTCGCCGCAGCGGACACCTTGCAACCTGCAGCAGTTCGTGCCGGCCCTCCACGACAGAAAGGTGGTGATGGACTCGTCGGTGGGGGAGAAAGACCGTTTCAGCCGAAGCAGTGCGGACGCCTGGTTGTGGTTGGGCAGGCGTGGAACTAAGGCTTGCTGGTGTATGCGCTAGCTAGGGCTTTGTTTGAGAAGGCTAAATTTTCGATCTATTCCGCTAAATGGTTCGAGATTTTGAATTAAAATTCCAACCCATTCACAGAGATGGCCGGGAATTTAACCGAAGGGGGAAGCGGACACGCGGCTACTACGAGCTGGGTTTGTAGCAGCAGCAGCACTGGATCGTGATGGGTTGTCCTAATGGAGGAAGTATATTGGCAGCTAGCTAGCTGTGGGTTAACTTATAGCAAGTGATGAATGAGTTTCTACGTGGAGGGATAGTTTATATCTCTACTTTAACAATAGGGGTTGGTGGTTGTTAGTACTCTTTATCATTTTCAATGTCTGTTGGATCGGCGAGTAAAGTATCGACAATTCAGATTGCGTCTGTTGCTAGATTGTGTTGTTGAGTACAATAACAATTGACAATCCAACACAATAAGACTATATTTTTTTTAATTTGTAGCAAAGCACAGACATTGAACTAGTATACACACAATGGTGCAACAGCTGGTTGCTTAACATGGCTGATGGCCGTTGTCATGGGCCATGCAGCTTGGCCAATCGACTTTCCGGTTATACTAGTCAAGCCATATACAGCATTGCTACCAATAACGGAATCATCCTTCGATCGTGCGTACGCGACGGTTTGAGCCGGTAATTAAATATAGTACTCCCTCCATGTTTTTTTATTTGACGTGCCCGTATTCAATTCCCCTCACCACGACGTCAACTATTCACGCACGGAGGGAGTAGTGTATTAAGCCTGCCCTGATATCTATCTATTATGTATTATTAAAATGATAAAGAAAGCACCATATTCGCTGTTAGTGGCTATACATTACCACGTTGAAAAGACAAAAAAATACACCGTCGATTGCGGTGTGTTCAAATTATAACGGTACGGATGAATCATATATATTAAAGCTATTACAGTTGTATAATAAATGCAACGATATTTTCATCGTAATCATAACAAATACAACCCTATGTTTAGGTGTAAACGTATATGCATTGCGGTATTAGTCATGCAATTGCGCTGGAAATTCGACTAGTTTGTACATACTCTAATAGTATTATGTAGTGCCTAGTACGAAGTCTATATATAGCTTCAGTCAATAGATGCACACAATACTAGTATTCCATGAAAGTGATAAGAATAACGTGTATAGCACTGTACGCGTACTTGTTGCACAGTAGCTCGCTAGCTAGCTATTACCTCCGTTTTTTAATATTTGGCGTCAGCTAGCTTCAATCCTGCTTGGCCAACGTCATTTAAACAAATACAGAGGAAGTACCAAGTAAGATACCTTCAGGCGGCATGCTGCACGCATTACTCTCTTGGTGTTTAATCAGCATGCATTTGCGGCCGCGCTATATGTGTTGAGATTACAGAATTGATCGGAGATGACATGTTAATGCATGGGAAATTGAGGTATACCTACGCTACGTATAGTCTATCCAAGCAAGTAGCGATTCTAGAAACCAATGCAAGGGTGGACAGTTTCATCGCCGGTGTTCCATCTATCACCATCCACCAGTCAGTCAGGCTCCGTCGTCCTGACAACCTTTACCTTGGAAAATTTCTGTTTGCCGGCCTCCTTTTTCGAGCTAGTATTAACTATCTTGCTTTAAGATTTGAAAGCCTTCTTAAACGATGTGTACCAAAGCATACCCATCGACTAATTAACTACTTGCCTTCCGGTAGAGCTGGCCAAATGGGCCGTGCCTGCCGGGCCAATCCGAGGCACGACATTGTAAGCCCGGCCTAGATACGACACGACTCACATTGTTTATGGACTGTGCCAGCCCAGCACGATAGCCCGTGCCATGCTTGGGTCGTCACCCAGGCATGGTAGGCCGGCCCGGCATGGCATGAATAGTATCGAGCCATGCCAGGCACGGCACGAGCACGATAAGCCCGACACGACCCATTTGGCCCGGGCACTGGAGGGTGGGGATCGGGAGCCGGGAGGATTGGGCGGGGGCCGCGGCGGCACCGGCGTGGAGGAAGGTGCCGGCAGCCCGACGCTGAGGGAGGTGAGGGCATGATCGTGTGTCACGTGAAGTCGTGAGGGGAGGCGGCGCTGGCGCCGAGGCCTGAGGGGGGCGAAGGGGAGTAGGGGAATAGGAGAGCCCAAGTCGGGACCAGGAGGAGAGCAGGCGAGGCAGGCGGTGCGGGAGTGCGGCGCCGGTGCTGAGGGAGGTTTGGCCGTGAGCATGTGAGGGGAGGCAGCGTAAAGGGAGGCGGGCGAAGGGGAGCCGAGAGGAGAGGAGCCCGTGAGGGGAGGTGGCTATGAGTGGTTTTGAAGCATGGAAAACAGGGTTCGAGGATCCTTGATTGGTAGGAGGCATTCCGAAGGAATTTGTAATGTTAGCGATAGAGATCTTTGCGTTGAAGTATGCGTGAATTGTTCGTCTTTTCTCATCGGTATGCGTGAATTATTCGTCTTTTCTCATCGGTTTAACCTTTCAGGTGAACTGACTGATGCATATAACTCAATATGGTATTAGAGCCAAAATATCTTAAGTTTAAGACCCAGCTGACGCAATTAGGAAAATAATTACATACTATTTCTATTTCATGTCTTAGGCCTGAGAAAACCTACACGCAAGAGAAAATGTTGTATAAGTGAATTGAGCGTCTCTCCTCCCTCATCAGTTTAAGTTTTTTAGTGAATTGGTTGGTACATACAACTCAATACTTTGTAATCACATATTCACGTGTAGAAGTTCCTGATCGAAATGTTGGTAGATTCATCTTTCGTCGCTCAGTTATTGGTTATCCTGTTGTTGTTGTTCATTCTTACTCTAGCACCTACTCTCAGCACGACGTATCTTTTACGAGCGGTCAAAATTCCATATTCCCTCGCTTGAGGAGCATCGGTAGTTGCCGAGGCTTTACCGATGACTCCGACACAACATATGGGTCCTCTGTGGGAGCCCAGGATGGACGGTTCACGAAGGATTAATCTCCATATGTGTGGCTCTTAGTTAATGCATACTATTAGAAAACGTTCCGTAGGACTTAATTAGCTCTGCCGGCATACCTACGGAAGTGTGCTTCATGGCCTGGAAAAGGAGCGGTCTGACGTGTGGGTAAAGTTGTACACTCCTGTAGGATTTTTAATCTATTCGAATAGTTATGGACACGCTTAGTTAGATCGTGTGAGAGTTAGACTCAACGTTTTTGATAAAACTTGAAATCGAGTGGTACGAATAGACATTCGTGCTATTGTTGTGGTGGCTGTTGGGAAGTCACTTCTAGGGTATTAATTATGTGTATAAATGTTGTCTCGTTAGTATTTAAATATATAAAAACATATTTGATAAATTGCTTTACAATCTATTACTCTATTGATTAGCAAACTCATCTATACACGCTAAAAGGAAAGAAAAGAGCCAAATTCCTACTAAATTCGCATCACAGCGGCCTAAATTAATGTATGAGTTCATATCAGATCATTGCAAGAAATGAGAAATGAGTTAGACTAAACAAAAGTGCATACTTTGATAAAATTCATAACTTCATCACATCCCAGGTAGCAATTTTATCTAAACATTTAGAGCATCAGTTCATAAACACACACACACACACAGGCACCTCTAAGTGACCTTATTGAAGAAGGCGTCGATGCGGCGGGTCCCACGCGGCAGCGGCTTCGCCTCTCCGCCGTCACCGTCGGAACCGGCAGCCGAGCGCGCGCGCGGAGCCTCCTCGGCGGCGGGAAGGCAGTCGAGGAGGAAGTCGGCGGTGGGGCGGTGCGCGCGGGCGGCTGCCCGGACGTGCGCGGCGCGCACCGCCCGCCGGCCCCGCCGAGCGGCCGCCGTGTGGGCGCCGGCTGCGAGTGAGCCGAGGAAGAGCTCGGTGGCCGCGGCGATGAGCAGCGCGGCCTCGCCGGTCACCTTCCTGATGTCCCGGTCCACCCGGATGATCTTCTTCACCCTCCCCACCGGCAGCGCCGGCTCCAGCGACGCCTCCGGCTCCGCCCGCTCCTCCTCCCCAACTTGCTCCATCGCGTCGGTGGGCTCGTCGGCGGCGGCGGCGGCGGCGGCGGTAGCCATGGTTACGGGCCTTAAGGCTTTGGGTTTGGAGGCTGTTGAGGCGGTGTGATCCGCCGTTGTATTTTGGCGGCGTGTTGGACTGGAGCGCGGTGGCGGGAAATCTGGGATTTCTCCCGCGCGAGTGCGCGATTCCGATGCAGAAATTCGGGGATTTTCTGCATCTGTTGCTGTTGATCGTGGGCCGGTGTGGTCGTGAAAAGCCCAACAAATACTCTTTCCAATGAGCGCATAGGCCCATCAAGCGTTGTTGGCAATGGTGATGCTTAGCCCAGTATGACGCATAGAACATGGACTTCGATGATCTGAGTACTGACGTGATGCATGCGTGTCGCCGTGTCAGTCAAACAGCAGGACCCTCTCTCTCAAAAAAAAAGAAAAAGAGAAGTCAAACAGCAGCAAGTTAAAGATTTTCTTTTTACCGGCTAATCGATCGAGTAGAAGAGCATTTTTCTCATGGTAAACTTACTATTTGATCGATGTGACATCAATCTGACAGTGACCCTTGGCGAATGGTTAGCAAGGTGATGAAGATCATTTCTCTCGCGGAAAGGGTGATAAGCGTGCCATTAGTTTAATTAATTAATATATCTGCAGATTGTGGTTTGACAGGGACCTTCAGATTTGACTTAGAACCGACTCGCGAGATTTTGTTGGTTAATTGTGCCACACGCGCGCAAACTAGTGCGAAAACTCTTAATCACTCACTGAGTTCGTGTGCTCTATCATTCAAGAAAACTAATTCAGAAGTGTATAGTACACATGTGCTTTCTCGTCTCTAGGTTCTCTTATCAAAATTGCTTACCAATTGATCGGAAAACCTTGAGCATTAGCTTCTGATCATTGTTTTTTTTTAAAGTTGGTTCTAAGCAGGTGGGTTTTCGATGCTTCAGGTTGATCTCCATACATTGGACTATAGTCTTGCACGGTGACTGTTTTTATTTTTTGATTTAACTTGAGAAAGGTGGGGGAGAGAGGGAGTGTGTGGGTCCAACCTGCTTGTGTGGCATAATTTAGTAACTAATTAACCTTGTTGTTTCTGTATAGTGGAGATGCCCTTATTTGCTCCGAGCTAGCAAGCTAAACCGTAATTACATACATGTGTATAGTGTAATCATGAATGTGAGCACATGCAGCTGGAAGTTTTACATGATTTGATATGGACTGGACCAGACATTTATGTTAGCGACCTCCATTAGTCAACACTAGTAGTAGTACAGATTGTACCAAATAGGAAAGATAGAGGAGTTGAGAGAATTAGAGGGTCCAAGAATAACTAGGGGCCTGAGCCTAGAATAACTAGGAGTTGAGAGAATTAGAGGGTCCAACACTAGTAGTAGTGTATATATATATATATATACACACACACTAATATGCGCCTGAGCCTAGAATAACTAGGGGCGCACGGACCAAGCTGTCTCTACGGAGCGTCGAACATGCCATTTTGGCCTATTAACCCACGATCCCCCACACATGGCGTGTTTAGTGCGCGCTATGACGAAGCCGAAAGTAATTATGATACCAATTTTACTACCGCACGTATCACCGTTTTTTTTTTCCAAGATTGTTTCATATGCGCATGGCTGGATGTGTAGTAAACTATAAGTGGAGTCTAGTAAATATTTGTGTATCAGAGAGTAAAGTCATGTGGAGGTTATAGTAAATCTTTTTTAGTGATCCAGTAAATCTTTTTTAGTAAACGCACATAGATGTTTTTATTTACGATACTTATATCATTATGTTACCTTCATCGTCACCATGCTACCGGTGAAAATCGTTTGTGAATCGGATCTTCCAATAAAAAATTATTGCGAAAACAAGAAAAGAAATATTTGTGTACAAAACAAGGAGCCAATTGTTTGCTAGTTGATTGTCTACTTGTCTGTAATAGCTGGCTAAAATGGCAATAAAGTCATGTGGAGGTTGCGGTAACTCTTTTTGTAAGAGAGTAGTAAAGTCATGCGACAGTTATATATTTTTTGTAATAGAGTAGTAAACTGCAAGTGGAGTCCGGTAAATCTTTTTTTTAACAGGGTAGTAAAGTCATATGGAGATGGTAGTAAATTACTTTTAGCGATATAGTAAATTTTTTTAGTAAACGCACAGAGATACTTTTATTGCGAGACTTATATCATTCTGTTACCCTAGTCGTCACCAAGCTACCGGTAAAAACCGTTCGTGAATTGGAGCTTTCAGCCAAAAGTTATTGCGAAAACAAGAAAAAAAACATTCATGTACAAAACAAGGAACTGATTGATTGTTAGCTAATTGTTTACTTGTCTGTACTAGTGGGGTAAGATGGCAGTAAAATCATGTGAAAGTTGTAGTAAATCTCTTTTAGTAAACACATATAGATGTTTTTTATTTGCAAGACTTATATTATTCTGTTACCCTCGTCGTCACCAAGTTACCGGTAAAAACTATTTGTGAATCGAAACTTTCAATCAAAAGTTACTTGCGAAAATAAGAAAAAAAATATTCGTGTATAAAACAAGAAATGATTGTTTGCTAATTGGTTGTCTACTTGTCTGTACTAATTGGCTAAGATGGCAATAAAGTAATATGAATGTTGTAGTAAATCTCTTTGTAATAGAACAGTAAAGTAATGTGAAGGTTGAAATATATATATTTTTGTAACAGAGCATTAAACTAGTAACCGTTAACATCTATTTATCTGTACTAATTGATTAAGATGACAGTAAAATCATATAGAACAGGAACCGTAGTAAATCACAAGTTACTACGGCCTCACATGACAGTAAAGCTACCGGTGGCGGTTTAACCGGAGAAAAAACGGAACCACGACGTCGGCAGCTCGATTAGCTTCAGGGACTGTTCATGAATCATACAACCCAAGATATTATTGTGGTCTTGGAATCATGAATGCTAGGAGCGATCGACATTTACTGTGGTCTTGATCCTAGTCGTATCCAGCCTCGTTTAGTGCAGTTGCATAGAGTTTGTGCACTATACAGTCGGTAGCGCATCTGGACAATGGTTAATCGTCATATAAATAGAGAGATTTTAAGTATTTGTGTAAAAACTAAGGATTCGGTTGTTTGCTAGTTGATTGTCTCTTTGTTTGTATTAGTTGGCTAAAATAACAATAAAGTTATATGGATGTTGCAGTAAATCTCTCTGTAACAGTACAATAAATTCATATGGAGGTTGAAGTAATTTTTTTTTTTTTTGTGACAAAACAGTAAACTACAAGTGGAGTCAAGTAAATGTTTTTGTAACAGAGCAGTAAAGTCATTTAGAGGTGGTAGTAAATCTTTTTTAGTGATACAGTAAATCTTTCTTAATAAACGCACATAGAGGTTTTTATTTGCAAGTCTTATATCATTTTGTTATCCTCGTCGTCGCAAATCTACCGGTGAAAATCATTCATGAATCGAAGCTTCCAATAAAAAATTATTGCTACAACAAAATAAAGACATATTCACATAAAAAAAATATAAGTAGGCTTGTTTTTCGTTCATGCTGGCTAAGATTCTCCGTCCACAATATAGCATATGCACACCTGGCCGGCCGTCGAATTTGATCCGTAGCCATTACTCCACACATGAATTTCATTCCAAGGACCATCGAATGATTGAATTAAAGAGCCGTGCATGATCGATGGCCGCGTGCACAACCAGATCAATCGCCCAAATGCGACGTTTGATTCGATGGATCGATGATGATGTGACTAGGGGCGGAGCTTCATGCAAGTCAACATGGGCCGTGGCCTCACTTTGTTTTTATATCTCTATATGTATAGTTAATAAGATAATAGCTTACACTACATATTAGAATAAAAAAATTAGTAGTTTTATCCTCTCTAGTCCATCATTTTTTAAGTTTAAAGCTTAATTTTTCTATGTTAATGCTTCATCTTTATAAACGGTCCCTCTTGATTTTTGGTCAAGCTCTGCCGCTGGATGTGACCTCGATCCATCCATCGATCGGCAATAACCTTCTGGCGCGCGTTCATCTGGATAGCATTTCAATCTCGGAAAATCGATAAATAAAATATACATAATTTATACAAAAAATACTATAGAAAGGTGTAGCGTTACTTACCGATTCGACGGTATAAAATCTAACTGTTCAATACCGTCAGCGTCGTACAAATCTAGCGCTCGGATGCACCCATCTCACTCTCTCTCTTGATCCCCACTGGCCCACTCCCCTATCCCGACACTCCCCCCCTCCCCTCACATTCCCCATTCCTCCTATCAGAGTCACTCATCGAACGGATGGTCGAGTGCCGGTGTAGCGAGCAGGGTGCAGCAAGTGGTGGCCTCCGGCCACGAGCGACGAGTGGGGGCACTGTGGTGGCGGGTAGGGAGCGTGCAAGCGCTGCGAAGGGCACTCCAGCACCAGACCATGTCGTTGAATCAGGGGTGAAAACGGGTCGGATATAGACGAATATTGCTCTTCCCGTATCCTAATATATATTTTTACTCCGGATATGGATACAAATGTGAATTTTTCGGAATACGAGCACGGGGCAGATATGGATCGGATTCAAACCGATCACGGACAACTTGACAAATAGTGTACACATAAAAAAAGATACAACTTCACTAACGAAAGTGTCCAATTATAATACCTATTAGAGAATTATTTATTCTAATTAACAACATAAGCATAATCAAATATAAATTCATATTATATATTAGTCAATGACTAGAAAATCAAAGAGGATATTGATATTTATTGGATATCCATTTTGTTGATTTATCAGATATCCTATAAAATCCGGATACAGATCGGATATTGCTCTTCACATGTCCTAATCCATATTCCATGAGATTTCCTGGATACGGATGCGGGCCGGGACTAAAAAATGGTACCCCAAATGGATTTTTTCCGGATACAACATTGGATCGGGCGAGAATTATTCGCCCCGCTTTCACCCCTAGTATAGGTCAAGCTTCCTCTCCCTGATCCTGCCATTGAGATTGACCTTCCTCTCCCCTTAAGATCACTTCCAAGCTCAAGTTCCTCCTCCTCTTAACCCCATTTTGCGATTCCCATCCTGATGAGTTTAACGCCTCCATATAATGATTTTGTTCTATTCATGTCCCTCATGTCTGCACATAGTTTTTGTTTAGCCCACCAAGTGTTTGTTAAAATATGTAGCTGAGACATGCAATGTTTTGGGTGCTTAAATTTCGAAGAATTTGTATTTTGTTCTATTTATTTTTTAGGTATTTGTGTAGTTGTTGCGTTGTTAAGTTAAGAGGAATTTCCATGCCCTAAGATTCTTTTCTCTCTCTCAATTAATGACCCATTTTGATGATTACTACCACTTTCGATGTGAAAAGCTTTGAACGCTGAAATCGGAGTGGTTCCATTTTGTAGGTTGATGATGCTAGTTATGTTGTACAAGAACAAGTATGGCCAGCCTCTGAGCCATGTCCTACGCGTCCCAAATTTGTTTTTCCAATTATATTTACTGATGTTGCTGCCTTTGTACAACCAAAAAGAAGGCTACTGATGTACTGCACATTGTTACTGTGCTCATCAAGTCGCCGTATGTACATATGAGTTATATGGGAGGAAGATTGGAGTTGGAAACCTCCTATTAAGGGCAGAGTGCTAGTCTCATTGGTTACATCGCGGTACATGTTCCTTTTTTTTGTGTTTTATTGATTAAACACACACTTCTTAAACCTGGACGGTTTTCTTCTTTTCATGGTTACATTCGTCGTTACAATGCAGACTGACATGTTAGGGCATGTCCAATAGTTAGAGATAATCTTATCTCTAATTTATGTTATATCATCTTTAGAGACAACATCTCTAATAGATAGTCTCTAGCACACTTTTCAACATTGATATTTTGTAATTTTCCTTTAAAACGGATCTACATGTCAACAAGAGTAGATTAATGTATCATACCTTGTTTCGCGTGCACGACAGTCTCTTCAGAAAGAGACGATATGTGCTCTCTCTCCTCTTCACGTAAGATTTAGTTGACGTGGTATAGCTAAGAGACGACAATAAATACACTATTAGAGATGCTCTTAGGCAGTTAGTTACAAGTGACTTGCCTACATGCTATCAAAACCATCGCCTCAACGTGCTACATCCAAATAAGAGCTCGCGTTGAACTAGAAAAACTAGTTTTTGCGTGGGCAGAATTTGGTTATTGTGCGTATTATAAGCACACTAATGGTGAGTGGCTTGGGTTATGAGAGCTCTACTTAACGTTGTTAGATGATGTTTTGCTTATCAGTTTTGTGATGGTATTAATGGTGGTTGACGCTTAGGCTCTTTGCATGTTGTTTGCAAATTATCATTGCCTGAATACGTTCATATTTGTTAGATGACGTTTTTTTCTTTCTTTCTGTTTTGTGATCAGTACGGATTCAGTTTTACCACATTTCGAGAAATCTCATCGTATATCCTATGCTACCGCCATCTATTTTTAAGTCCGCCTTTTTTGCTTTATGCAAAATTTTCGTGGAGGTTTCAAGATTTTTAGGTCAAAATTCATGGAAGTGAAAAGATGTTTCGTGCAAGTTTCAAATGAGTACAAGTTTCAAGATGATTCAACCAAGTTTCGTTATAGTCTCAAGATATTCCATTCACGTTTGATGCAAGTTTCATGAAATTTTCATTAGGTTCCATACAAGTTTCATGAAGTTTCGTTCAAAAGTTTCATGTGAGTTTCATAAAGTTTCGTTCGGGTTTCGTGAAAGATGCCAATTTGTAACCATTCCTCTCTTACTTTATCTTTATTGTTTAATGTAAGTTTCAAGATGTCTCAATCATAATTCTATGTTCCGTGATGTTTCAGTAAGTTTCATACAAGTTTCATTAGGTTTCATGTAAGTTTCATGAAAGTTTCACACCAATTCGTAACCATTCCTCTTTTGCTTCGTCTTCATTGTTTCATGTAAGTTTCAAGTGTCTCAATCACACTTTTGTAAGTCCCATGAAGTTTCAGTAAGTCTCACGAAAGTTAATCCTGCGGTGGGATGCTATACCGTCGGAAACGGGACTCGACTGTATAGTCCGGCTACGCCGCGTCCTAATTTGTAAGTAGCTTAGATATTCATAAACTTTTTTCACAAGAGTACTGGTGCAAGACCCAATAATATATGGTGCGTCTTTTTTTCATTCATGTACGATGTAGATTCAAAACTTAACACTACGTGCGTATTGAGTGTCTCACTATATGTGGGTCTAGCACAAAGACATTCGATGGCATTCTTTTGAAACCGCGAAACTTTATGATGCTATATATATGTGGACTACACATAGCCGCACTTGTTATGAACACATGTTTGTTCCTACAACCCTTTCACCAGGGTTAGCTAGCTAGTTTCAGGATGAAATGGAAGGCACACAAATTCCATATGGATCACGCCTTTTAGATCATGTGAGGGGCTAACAGTAACTGTGTGCGTCTTCCGTTGTACTCTAAAAAAGGGCAATGACATAACCCCTACGTCCGGAGACGCTATGCCCCACGTGGCCTGTCCACTCGCTAAGAGCATCTCCAGCAGAGCCCCTATTTGAGCCCCTAAAACCAAATTTGAGGGCTTGAGGCAAAAACAGAGGTCCAGCAGGACCCCTACTAGAGCCCTCAAATTTGAGGGGCCCCTAAAATCCCCCCTCAAGCCCTCATTCCTGGGGGCTCTAGGCCAAGCCCCCAAATCACGGTTTCCTGCGCGCCCTAGTCCCGATTCTTCCCCCGCCAGCCTTTTTCCCCTCCCGCGCCCGCTCCTTCCCCCGCCCAAATTTGATGATTATGTCATTTGATTTGCAGAGATGTTATGAACTATGTTGTGATCGACTATCATTAAATTCGGACCAAATTTGTCTTTGAATTTAAATTGGAATATTTGTATTTTCATTCATAATTTTAAGTATAGTGCTTTAGAGTTATAGTTTAAATAAATTATTATATAATGTGATGTTCTCAAATACATATGCATATAGTGTGTGAGGAAATAGAGGAATTAAGAAGGGGCTGTTTTGAGGGCTCCTGCTGAGTGCAGACTCAAAAACAGGGCCTCAAAGTAGGGAGCCCTCAAATTAAAAGTAAGGGCTCTGTTTTGAGGGCTCCTGCTGGAGATGCTCTAATAAGCCGACTCCACCCCCTACTCTTTTCTTATCCATTCTCCATTTCTAGTCTCTATTCTTTTTCTCCAACTGCCTCCATTGCTTCCATCTTATCCACTGAATTTTTGTAGAGCTTTATGTTTTGATTGTCGCAATAATTTTGAGATGTTGAAAAATGTTGCATCTATTAGCCCCCAAGTTCTTTTTGTTGCGGCGTTTGAAAAAAAGTTGCGACTGTTGAAAAAAAATATTGTGACCGTTGAAAAAATGTTGTAAAACCAACCATTTTTACTGTTAAAAGCGTTCTTCAGCATCTGAGATTTTTTGAGATGCAATCTTCTTTGAAATGTTGTATTTGGTTTCTTTGATATGTTGTATCATCTCCTTCACCTCTTATTTGACGAACAAGTCTTTTTTTGTTGCGACCATCAAAAAAATGTCGCACATGACGGGAAAAAAATGTTGCTTCAGAGCGTATAACGGAAAATCTCCCCTCGTACGTCCAAGCGCTAGTTGCATCCTCTAAAAAACTACGCGGGAATGGATCAGAAGATGATTGATTAATTAATGCCATGTTGTCAATTATTTATATATGATGAATTTTGAATTTTGTTCCATCCATTCTAGTGGACAGTGAGTGCTAGCTGTTCTATATAAGAGAACCACGAGTCATGAACGTGGAACGGAACAAAGACCCCGTCAATTAATTTGTAGCTAATTAATGTAAGGACGGTGCGATGATCGAGCTAGCAGCGAAAAAAAGAAGACGACCAGAGCTTCTTGCTTGGCCCAGTCTTAATAAGCTAATTAAATCATCACGTACTAATGGCAAAACTGCACCATACAATACCAGTGAACTATATACTATTGCGTTTCGTTCGATCGAGCCCTAAATTATTAATAATTTGTTGTAAGCAGCTTATTTGTACTTGTTTGATTTGGCATGTAGCACGATCCAAAACTTATATGACTCCAGCCCAGCATGCATGCACATTGGGGCAACTTGAACGATCGATCCGTATGTTTTGCTGTTGAGCGAGCTGCCCACCCGAATTCGAGTTTCGAACTCTCATGTCTCACAAATAATTTCCTCTGGAATTTGGATACTAGGTAGGATTAGTACATGTGCACATGAGTGTGTTTAGTAGTCAAAGTGTGTGTCTGTACTTCGTGAGGTGTAAATCTCCGCTCTAGATTAGAGGTGTGCTAAAAACGTATCTACGGGTATGTGGTGCATATGTGTGCTCTTAAAAACGATTGGAATATGAGGCGTGTGTGTGTCTGGCTGACGGAGACCAAGCTATAGAGGCTTTGTAGCACATCGCGTTTTCGGAAACAAACAAACCAGAACGACAAGAAGAAGAGACCGCAAAAGGGTGCGAAATAACAGGGGCGAACCAACCAAATCTTTGCAAAAGGGGAACCGAGTTGCCACAATTTACATCCCTTTTTTACGAGTGTTGTTTGTGGGCTGCTCTGTCTTACCACATACACGGCGTCGCATTCCTCCGGTATAATTGAAGCGAAAGTTGAGACGCGATTCGACATGCCACGTCGCCCTTCTCCACGCTGCCGCCCGATGCTGCGCCGCGGGTCTTTCAGCCGTTCGCTCGTCCGTGCGGTTTGCTTCGATGCGTTCGCGTTTTTGCTTTCTCGCCTTGGCGCGCGTGCGCATGGACTGCTGTGAAAATGCACGAAAAAGCGACATTTGACGCTATTTAACACTATTTCTCCCTTAAAAAACAGTTTGAGAACACTTTTTTCTTTTTCTTTTTTCACCTCGCACTCGCAGTTTCAAATTTGGGTGTCAACCGTCTCCATCGCCACTCCTCGCTGCCCTCGGTAGCTCGATGAGTCGATAGACGGTGGTAGACTGGTGCGCTTGCTGCCAGTGTTAGGTTACCGCCTACTTGCTCGCGTCGTCATCGTCGTCGTCGCAATTTCGTTCTCGCACATTCGCACACGAGTCGAAGGCTATGGTTACGGTATTATATGATCTGCATGCCAAGTATTTTCCTCAGTTGGTTCATGGATAAGTTTATCTAGCATGTGGTATAATACAACATTAAAGAATGTCATCCACGTTAAATCGACGAATTAACATAAAAACAAATAATGCTCTCGGCTGAATTTTTTAAAAGGGAAAAATAGAGTTTCATATAGTGTCAATAGTATTAAAACAATAATGAAATAGTATCAAATGCCGCTTTTCACGACATTTTCACCGCCAACCGGGCCAAATCCACGCACCCCGCACACGAAGGAACCATGTCTATGCGCCCTGCGCGTGGACGAGGGCACGTGTCACCTCCTTGCAAGTCCACAATGCTATTTTTTGCTTTGATTTTCGGAGAGAACTAGATTTATTATTGTCACACTAAAGGGTGCCAAACAAGCCAAAAAATTATATATTAATGCATGTGTTGACTTCTCACCAAGTAGCGTGCGGTGTGGTGTAATTTTGACGGTCATATTATATTCATTCTTCGTCCTCACATTTAAACCCAGATTTTTTTAAAAAAATAATACATTTTAATAAAATTACATAAATCAATGTATGTTTAATAAAATTAGAAAAATGAGCTTTTGTCACCGTTTCAAATAGGAATATGCCCCTATTGCCAGTTGGTTTGGCGACAAGAGCCCTCTCGCCTACCTAACAGTATTAGATGTCTCTGTCGCCATTTGGAATGGCGATTGGCTTCGAATTAGACATCAATCACTATTCCACATAGCGACAGCGACCCCACAGCTTCTTGTTGTTATTCCAAATGGCGACATAAGCTGCCCTATAAAAGGCCCAAAAAATTAGCCAAAATTCACTTTTAAACCCGAAAAAAGAAAGAGGGGAGAAGAGGGAGAGGAGGAGAGGGGAGGGGAGGAGCTAGCGAAGTGCCGTCCATCCGTAGCGGAGGAGGGGGGAGGGAGGAGCAGATCTGGTTGCCCACCTTGTAGGTATTTTTGTAACTTTATATTTAGTTTTGAAACCCTAGTGGTTAGTAAATAAAACTAGTAGGTTCGTAATTGAATAGATTAGATAGTTTTAGATATACGATTACGTAGTGTAGTTCGTTGCAGTACATCTTTTTATGTGTGTGTAGTTTAGTTATAGATATTTGGTTAATCGTATAGATTTTTTGTGTGTAGTAATTGAACGGAATAGATAGTTTTAGATGTATGGTTATATAGTATTGTTTGTTGTAGTATATGTTTTTAGGTGTGTAGTTTAGTTCTAGATATGTCATCGTTTCAAATGTGCCCCTACCATCGGTTGAATTGGCGATAGGAGCCCTCTCGCCTACTAAACAGTATTAGATGTCTCTGTCGCCATTTGGAATGACGATTTGTTTTGAAATAGACTTAATATTTGCTTCCAAAGAGTATTAAACTTTTTTGTTTCTGATTTTTTTTTTTATGAACAATGTAAGCACTTACATTTTCTGTTTCTGTTTACAATATGCATAATATTGTTCCTTTTTATTTTTTGTTTATGTTTCTTATTACTGATAATGTAAGTATTGACTGTTTTGTTTAATATTCTTTTAGGTATGGTATCTGCAGGAGCTTTTGCGCAGTGGCCTTTCGAGTTACTGGACCCAGCCATTGACGTGGGGCACCATAGTCACCTTAGTACCGTCCAGCCCGAGCTTGGTGAGGCACCCATGGAGCTTGACACGTTGCGCTTGTGCATGCCCATGAGGGCACGGAGGTTTGATCCACGTTGGGTTCCTATGTACGTGTAGTTCTGACCTTTACATACTCAATTTCAATCCGACTTGTGTGGGTGTATTAAAGTATCCTGTTAATCCTTTCGATGCATGTTGAAAGCATCTAGAGTCCTTCTTCTTATGCGGATGGTGGAGGCAATGTGGAAGGATGACCAGGACAACCGTATGTCCAAGCATTTCTCGTAATACCGGTGCCTGCAGACGGTATTATTGGACCGTGGGAGGCCGGAGACGCACACATTTCACCTTTTGTGTAGGGAGATGGCTCCTATGCTGCAGGACGTGGGGTATCTCACAAGATTGCCTTGCGCGGGCTATCATCTGGCGGCACACAACGTCGCTCTGACGTGGTGCACAGACTTCCTCACCAAGTTCTAAGAGGTGCTGCACTCCCACCTTTTCAAATAGAAATACCACACCTTACCACGCCACCTTCTCAGACCAAATTGACTACACCCTACCATACCACCTTTTCAAATCAAAAGGACAATCTAGATCAGCTTTTCTCAGTGAGTAGACATCACTCGTCAGTCTTCTCACCTTCTCAGACATAAATGGCCAGACCCTATCACATCACCTTTTCAAACCGTATTAATCACTCTGTCATTCGCCGTTATTTATCCCCTCAACACTACACCCTACACGTTTGTAAAAGTGGGGTACACTTCACCACCACAACCAACACTCCACTCCAACTAGTTTCACACAAAATGAGAAATGAGGGAGAAGAGAGTTAGAGGAGATCGGTACGTTGGCTTGGAGATGATGCGAAAGCGGAAGTGGTTTGCCGGGAAGACGGGAACCTACATGGATTGTTCGATGAAGGATGCACGTGTACCACCGGAGTTTCCATGACATCAGCACTGTGGTAACCCGACGTATATCATTCAGTCCACACACCCAGCAACAGCCACCCGGGTGTACTACACGTGCTTGAATATTTGTGTAAGAAAATCCCTCACACACACATTGGTTTTTTTACATATTACGTTGTATTTCACATATCACTAATTTTATCCGTGCACAATGGTATAGGAGCCTTGCTTTTTCTTCCAATAGACTGATAGCCTACACAAGTACGATAGGGCATTCATCAAGCAGAAGTACATGCTGAACTACACGCTGCCACCCGAGATCTTCCACCACTGGAAACCTTACATACCCAAGAGTGGAGAAGACCAAAGAAAGGCATAGATGGAGCCCAAGAACCCGAGGTGGTGGTGGAAGACCCCGAACAACACAATTAGGATGACCTAGCAGAACACGAGGCGAACAAGGGGAAGACACCCATGGTCCCATTGGGGGCTGGCCGAGCTCCCGATGCTCTTGCTAAGTGGATGGTTCCTCCCGAAGAGCTAATAAAAGCCCAGTTCAAGGCTGCCTTTGGGACTGACCACGTCCATAGGTCTTCAGTAGACAAGGGCAAGGCATTGATGGGCCCTCAAGACTGACTTCTTTCTGACCCACTAATTTTTCCGATTCCAATGCGCGTATGTATCCTACGTGTAGACTTGGTTGATGGTTCGTGTATGTTGTTGTTTCGACCGTGTGAGTAGTGGGACAAACAAAAGCAAGTAACCAAACCCCCCGAGCCATGTTTTTCACACCTATATTAAGAAATCTTACAGTTGAAATCTCATATTTTAAATATAATTCCCAAGTTATTCTCTATTTAATATTTCGTTCTCTTATTCAAAAATAATCGTTTGTGCGAACATTACACTCGACAACAACAACTCGGGTGCAATTAACATATAAGAATTTATCCACGCAGTCAACAAACTCCAGCTTCTTTGAGCAATACAATATATTACCAAATAACTTTATAAATCCTGTAAAATTTAAAATTGCATTCTCTCAAAATATAAATATATGTTTATTTCAATTATTTTTGCCAAAAAATCACAGCTCTTGTTGCCAAACCAAATAACGATAGGAAAGTTTTGCTATTTCAAATGACGATTTGCTTTTTGTTGCCATTTTAAATGGCTACAGAGGCATTTAATAGTGTTTGTTTAGCAACAAGGGCATGACTCTTTCGCCAATTCAACGCCTAGGTTGCTACGTGGCGCGTTGAACAGTAAGCCGTTTGGATGACGCGGGTGGGCAGACATAATATTCTTGCTATCTTGCCTGGCGCAGCACGGCAGCAGCACACTGGCTCATGTCCATCACGCATTTAAATTTGCGGCCGTACGGCTATGGTCAGAACAGCAAGGCAGCCACGTGGCAACGGTAATGCATCAGTAGCCACACAATGCCTGCGCTGCTAATCGCTAACGACCACTCATTAGGGCTGCCGAATCCGTGTACTGCTGTAGCTTTGCAGTAGGCATCTGTTTCAGAAACTACCAGGTCTTTTTGTTTGTGAAAACAGTGAGTACTTTGTCCTTGCAGACAAGAAGAAAGCACACTAACTAGTACCGAAATTACTAATTAAGTAGCTTAAACAAGCAAAGGAAGGAAGTGACGTGAAAAACAGTTAAGAAAGAGAAAAAAATGTTAATTGCTGCTGATCAAATCAGAGATTATGCACAATGATTGCAATATCTTCTCTTTTTTTTTTTGCCATTTTCGCTGGCTTGCCCTAAAGAAAAAGCGAGCACACACGCCGAACGAAGCCGAATGCGGGCGGACAGAGAGCTTGACGGCCACTCGTGCCAACTGAGCTTCGCTCAGTCCTCTAACAAGCACAAGCGCCGAGCTACGCTCGAACGCGGGTGGGCGGGGGCCGACGTCCCCTTTGCCAACTGAGCTACGCTTAGTTCTCAATGATTGCAATATCTGCCTCTAACATTTATTAGAGATTCTGCTTGTGATTTCAAAGGGGTTCCATGTGATTCAGGAAAATGATTATATGAGACCACAATACTACATGTTTGGAATGCAGGAATCTGCAACATCTTTACATGAATTTTGCAAGAAACAGCGCAAGAAAAAGGAGATGCTGAAGCACATATATTGTATATTTAGGCTTAAAGGCATTGCAAGATGACCAGCTGAGTTGCAGCACTGCAGGTTGAACTGTGGCTCTATGCATGAACATGTAATGCTGTCAGACAGGGTGAAAAATTTGGCAGCAAGTGCAACAACACACACACACACATATCTATATACACAAACCTAAGACCTTAGCACAAAACGTACAACTGATGACCTACTTGATTCTCTCCATCAGGAGGCATAGATTGAGAGGTTGGTAGCAACTACAAAGTACAAGCATGTCTCCAACCTCCAGCAAAGCAAGTCAAACACGCAGGGCAAAGAAAAACTAAACAAAATCACAAGGACAATAGATGTCAATGTAATGGTTTAAAAAATGTCATCGCTTCATCATTGTTAAGCCCAATCCAATCAATTAAGCCGTCTAGACGGTGTATTCTGCACATAATACGGCCGACTCCCAATCACACGATTAGAATAACCACATGTCACAACACAAACTGCAGTTAATTCTTTAAACAAATGGAAACGGCTGAACGACGTGTTTAACTTTTTTTTAAAAAAAAAATGAACAGATCGAAATATCCGATCCCACCGATAGCGAATTTGAACATGTGATCTGCAAGCGTTGAGATTTAACCACGATCCCCACCCGGGCAACCAACATGTCTTACCAGTTGAACTACCAGCAACATGCAATCGGAACAACTAAGGGCTTGTTTGGTTCGATGCCAGATTTTGCCAAACTTTAGCTACGGAAGTTTGGTAGATGTTCGATTCTTGCCATAGTGTTGTCGTGCGACAATTTCTTAGCATTGTGGTTCACTTTTTATGGTTCTTTCGTCTAAACTTGACTAAATCGTCCCGGATTAGGGCTAAACTTGACTAAATTCTTGCCATAAACATCAGCAGTATTGTGCGATTTAGGGCTAAACTTGACGAAAGAATTTACAGTGGAGCCAACCAAACAGGCCCTAAACCCTTTGCAATTCCTCCCGCACATAAACATCAGCAGTATTGTGCAACGGATTGGGTAGACGTCAACGTAATTGCACGGTAAAACCACTGTTTTGCTGGGTCGTCAAAATATTTTAGTACACGCGTGGCCTAGAAGATTTCCAGGAAAAAGGTGGCCTGATTAATGCGTCCTGTTGTGCCCACATTTTTTCATTCGATATATAGCTCGCTTGGCGCCATCAGACGCCTATACGTTTCACCACTTAAACCACCATGTGCAGATCTTGCCCTGTCTAACGACATCACGACTCACGGGAGCCCGTACAATTCAATTCACAGGCAGCTACCTCGCCATCGACGAGCTCAAGAAATAAAGAAGAGGCCAAGAAAGGAAGAAGAGGACAAGAGGCAGAGACGGATTAGGAGAAGAGAAAGCCAAGAAATTGAGGGGAAGAAGTAGAAGTAGTAGTAGTAGTATATAGTTGTCTACTGTCTGTTCTGAAATTTAGTGCGTTTTGAGGCAAGAAACAAGAAGAGCAAGCAAGATGGTGGTGCAGAAGCAGAGGAAGCCAGGAGATCAGGTAATTTAGAGATGCTGCTTAGAAACTCATCGCATGTAGTGCTGTGCAAGTAGGGTGTGTTGTTCTTGGAGTTGCAATCGTGAGCTTAGCTGGGATATATTGGCTGCTCTCGCATTTGTTTGTAGGTGTTTTGGCCCAAGGTTGTGCTGAAGAAATGGCTCAACCTCAGGAGCAAGGATTCCGAATTCAACGCCGACGACGACAAGGACGACGACGGGAGCGAGATTGATGAACAAGGTATGCACGTTCCTGAAAGTTTCTGCGCTCAGATCGCGAGTCTTTGGTTTGAAACGTAGTAGTACTAGTAGTTCTTCGTGGAAGTTTGTGTGGTCAAAGATTGTAATTTCCCCCTCTTACTGTTTCGATCTTTTGCAGAAAACTGTGGCTGCGATGGCGGCGAGGCGGGGCGGCGGGTCGACGACGGCGCTGAGATCACCGGTGAGGTTTACGTGATGAATTGACGTTACTCTGCATTTGTATGGACGTGGTGTTCTTATCCGATACATACTAAGGGGGAAAAGCGCAGCTTTGGACTGTTTAGCCCTTTTAGGGAAAGGCGCTTGTTTCACTGAGCATCAATAATTGTGTTTTATGAGTGAAAGTTGCAACTTTTTATAGTCAATTTTTGATGAAAAAAAATGGGTACCGTTCATAATCATTTTTGTTGTTTGACTTATGCATTCCACACAAATCGACATTGCTTCTGTCATCCGAAGCAAAGAGGAGAGTTCAGTGAACATTGTTCAGAACCCCTCATGAACCGCGCTGTTTGCAATTATCAGGTGATAATTTGGATGGAGCGCCGTACAAATTGCGGAGGCGAATCTCGGAGACGCTTCGCGCGCAGTACATCAACACCAAAGAACTCAGGTGCCCTGTCTACAATGCTGCAATTTTTCTGCAAGCACAAATTCGGTTTCAATGTATACATTTTTTACAGTTCTTGACACGTTCCCATCGATCGATTCTTGTAGGATCTGCATCGGTACTTACAACGCCGCCGGCAAGGTCCCGCCGGACGACCTCGACATCGCCGAGTGGCTCGCCACCGGCGGCGAGCCAGCCGACATCTACGTGCTCGGGTAAAGCAAACTTATCATACTCTTGTAAGCTACAGCTCTAACCAAAGCGCAGATCTTTCACTGACGTGTGAATGAATCTCATCTCGTGTACGACGTCGCAGGTTCCAAGAAGTGGTGCCGCTGAACGCCGGCAACGTGTTCGGCGCTGAGGACGTCCGGCCGGCGCTGGCGTGGGAGGACCTGATCCGCGACACGCTGAGGCGGACGCAGCCTGCAAAGACCAGGTACAGGTACTACAGCCACCCCGCCACGCCATCGAGGTTCGACCAGCCGCACGGCTCCGACGAGCTCCTCCCCGGCACCGACACCGACACCAACAGCGACGACGACACGCCCTTCAGCTTCCCGGTGCATCCCGAGCAGTGCATCGCCGCCACCCCGAGTAGGCTGACCAGGCCGAACCATTTCAGCGCCATGGAGGATTCAGAAGGCGACCAAGATGAACAGAAGCAGCAGCCGAGTGCTCAGCAAAGGATGCTTCTGAAGACGCTGAGCAAAACAGATAGGATTGGCCTAGCCTGGCCTGAGCAGCCACTGAACATTGCATCGTCGTTGTCGTCGTCGTCGTTCAAGTTGTCAAGATCGTTCAGGGGGTCCCGGGTCGCCGACGAGCCGCGGGACGATCTGGCCATGATCCCTGATCTCGACCTCAACCTCGACCTCGACGCCGCGGTGCGCAAGAAGAGCAGGTCGCCGTTCGTCAGGATCGTGAGCAAGCAGATGGTAGGGATCTTCCTGACGATCTGGGTGAGGAGGGGCCTGAGGAGGTGCATCCAGAACCTCAAGGTCTCCACCGTCGGCGTCGGCGCCATGGGCTACATTGGCAACAAGGTTGGTTGGTCTTCAAGCTTCAGGGGTTTCTTCCCTGCAATGCTGCAAATTTTTGCCGTTTCAGGAACAGTACTTGAGTGATTTTGGCTTTGTGCAATGTTTGGACATGGTACAGGGAGCAGTGTCAGTGAGCATGTCGATATATCAGACAATGTTTTGCTTTGTGTGCACCCACCTAGCGGCCCACGAGAAGTCCGGCGACGTCCATAAAAGGAACACTGACGTGCAGGAGATTCACCGGCGGACGCATTTCACCTACCCCGGTGACCTTGAACTGCGTAGAGGCATCTATGACCACGAGTAAGTGTTCCTGGCCAGCTCTCTGAAATCAAGATACTGATTGTAGTACATGTACATTGCATCAATATACAGGAATCTGACATATATTTGTGCCGATGTTCTTCTCTTGGTGATTTCTGCAGGAGAATTTTCTGGCTTGGTGATCTGAACTACCGTATAGATGTGTCCTACGAAAGAGCACACGATCTGATCTCAACAATGGACTGGTCTCAGTTAGCCGAGAAAGATCAGGTACCTCGTGATTCAGTATGCAATTTGACAAATGACACTGAGCTACTGTGCTTCATCCGATAATACTTCATCTGACTGTGCTGCTTTGGTTGTTCTGATTTCTGAAGCTGAAGCGCGAGCTGAAGAAGGGCCGCGCGTTCGACGGATGGACCGAAGGCATCCTAGAGTTCGCCCCAACCTACAAGTACGAGCTCAACTCGGAGAAGTACATCGGCGACGACCATAAAGGCGGCAGACGAACTCCGGCATGGTACGTACTACACTAGTACGCAGTGCAGAATTATCAGTGCAATGCCATCTGAATTCTAAGTGAAAACATTGAATTATCAGTGCAATGTCTTCTGAATTCTAAGCGAAAACATTCTGTTCTGTTCTTTCATCTCAGGTGCGACCGGATCCTGTCGTTCGGAAAGGGCGTGAAGCTCCTGAGCTACAGGAGGTCGGAGCTGACGCTCTCCGACCACCGGCCGGTGACCGCCACGTACGCCGCCGAGGTGGAGGTGTTCTGCAGCAGGAAGCTGCAGAGGGCGTTGACGCTGACGGACGTGGAGGTGGAGGGTGGGCAGGTCGTGCCGGACCTCGATTTTTGAGTGGGTTCGGCAGGCGCATCGGACATGCGATCGATGGAAGTGAGCGTTCAACACCGTGGAGAGGCAACTGAACGTTCCGTCGGTTCACTGCAAAAGTTCAGTGCTGAAGGCTGACATGCACTACTCCATTGGAGAGTGCGCTTACTTTTTCTTTCTTGAGCAAAGATGGTGTCGTGTGAATATGATATGAGTAGCTTCTGAGCCTCTGAATTCATTGGCGGCTTAATGTACGGCTCCTCCATTTGATTTGCAATTGAGGTGTTTCCCTGTCTGTCACTCAGATCAGACAGAATGATGTTTTTATGCTTACTGCATTGACGCTTTTCATCAATGGCACAGCATTAAAAAAAACGCTGGTGAAACGAATTACAAAAATGAGCCTCTATTGCCATTCCAAATGACGAAATAGCCATGTCGCCATTTGAATTGGCGACAAGAGCCCTGTTGCCAACCAACCCGAAGTAAATGCCCTTGTTGCCATTCCAAATGACGATTGGCACCCAAATCGTTATTTGGAATGGCGGCAAGAACCCCGTAACCTACTGTCGTCATTCGAAATGGCGACAAAGGTTAGGCTACAAAAGGGCTAAAAAATAGGACATAATTCACTTTTGATCCGGAAAAAAGAAAGAGGGGGAGAGGAAGAGGAGAAGAGGTAGCGAAGTCCTGTCCGTCGATGAGTACCTGTTTCCGCGAGACGATGGTGCGCCTTTGCAACCCGAGACCGCTCCCAGCCAAGTCTCTGTTGGGGCTTCACAACTCCATGGTGCGCCTCCATCGTCCCAGCCAACACTGCCAGGGTTCGCCACACCTGCAGAGGTTGCTTGCCCCTCTAGAGTAGTTCGAGCGTTAGACCCCTTGACATACCTGCACTAGCAACGGGTCCACTAAACGAGGGTAGGGGCCACTCGTGGAGTACGCCCGAAGAGGGGCCGTGACTAGATGTGTCACCCATATCATGTAAATAATATTTTTTGTACGACTAACATTATACTTGTGTCTAATTTTCAATCTCATTTGTTGTTGTTGTGCGTAGACTAACCTTGTGCGGGAGTGACACTCCACGCATTGTGTAGACCCCACCGAAATGACAGATATGTTGGCACCAGTGGAGCTCAGGGGATTAGGGTGGTGGTGAAAGACCCCTGAATAGAAAGCTGAGAACGACCGGGCTGAGCGTGCGATGAACAAGGAGAAAGCAGTAAGGCACCTATGGTCCCTATTGCTCCTCCCAAGCCAATGGTTACCCATGAGGAGCTCATGAAAGCCCGGTACAGGGCTGCCTTCGGGATTAGCCGCGGCTGTAGATCTGCAATAGACAAGGAGAAGGCGCCGATGGGCCGTCAAGACTGACTTCTTTTTAATCCACTAGTTTTTTCAATTCCAAAAGACGCACATGTATCTTACTTGTAGACGGGTTGATGATTCGTGCATATTGTTGTTTCTGTCGTAAGAGTAGCAGTAGAAACAAATGCACATAACCAAACCCTCGGCGCCATCTAAATCGCACCTCGATTACAAAGTCTTATTTTCGCATTTGGAATCTCATCTTCTAAATTTAACTCCTAAATTGTTCTCTACTTAATATTTCGTTCTCTTTTTTAAAAATAATTGGTTGCACACACACACTATAAAATATTAAAAAAAAACTTAGTCAAATCATGTAAAATTTGAAGCTGCATTCTCTACAAATATAAATATAATTTTGTTTAAGTTATTTCTGCTAAAAAATAAAAAAATCTAGCTCCTGTTGCTATTTCAAGGGGCGGTTTGATCTCTATCGCCATTTTAAATGACTATAGAGACATTTAACACTGTTTAGTTGACGACCATGTCGCCATTTTTGTAATTATATTAAGCAGGTATTTATTTCTATAATTCTAATTTTAAAATGTATTATTTTTAAAAAAATTCACAAGAAATGATGCTCGAAATGAACACATAGGGAAGATAGAAATGATGCTCGAAGTGAACACATAGAGAAAAGAGGCGAAAAAAAGAGACATGCACCAGCCGGGAATCGAACCCGGGTCTGTACCGTGGCAGGGTACTATTCTACCACTAGACCACTGGTGCCTTCGGTGATTCTTCCTTGAATTAATATGTATAATACATTAATTATCCCGCGTTCGTGTGCTACTACGGAGGCAGCAGCGAGAAGGAGCCACCGCCCGCTGGGGCCCTGCCGTCCGAGGTGCGTGTCCACCATCTTCTTCTACTCTTATCTATCTACAACACGGCACCCACGCAAGAGACGATTCCGATCAAGAAATGGTTGGTTGCTGATACATGAAGCCACTTCTTAGTTGGAGTACCTGCGCGTCTATGTCACTTTCTGAATATAACGACGTCCAATTACCTATCGACGATATCCAGGTAATTGGATGTCCTGACGCTCTCCTGGCAGTTATACTTCTTAAACTTGTATGGGCTCGGTGAAGTTGCGTGGTCTTTGTCTCATCCTCCTCATCTTTGCATGACGACCCTCAGAAAGTGGTGAGGGTTACGAACATATATATATATATATATATATATATATATATATATATATATATATATATATATATATATATATATATATAATGCTAGTTTTAAAGTCACAAGCAACCCTTTGCTTAGAGATTTTATAGAAAAGTCATCACAGAGCGGTTTTATTACACACAATGCAGTGATAGTCAATTATCACTAACGGTTCTGAGTTAATAACCGTTTGTGATAGTTTGCATCACAGATGATTCGAAAATCGTCTATGATGACATCATGTCATTACTAACCCATAAACTCAGACGGCCCACGAAACCGTCTGTGATGATATTTTTGGACCGTCTGTGAAGACCTTTTCTGTAGTAGTGAAGGAAGTCGCACCGCTATGGGCCGAGGTCGACGACGAGGAAGCCGTGCCACCGCCGGGTTAGGTCTATGGTGAGGAGGTTGTCTTGGAGGGGGTGTTGAGCGAGTGGGGTGGCAGAGGAGGGAGGGGACGAAGAGCGGGGAGGAGAGGGGGTGGCAGAGGGAGTGGTCGCGGAGAAGGAAGCGGGCAGAGGGGTGGTGGCACGGGTAGGAGGCGGAGGAGGGCTAGGAAGGACAACGACGAGGAGGCGGCACGGAGCGGAAGAAGGCGCGTGGCTGTGGAGGACAGCGGAAAGGGGGTGAAGGTTGGGTTGGAAGGAGGGCATACACGTCTTTTTACCCATCTTTCATCTCCTAATGATTGAAAATGCGACGACAATGTTATTTTCAAGATTTTCAGTTGTTCGTGGTATCATTTTGCAGTGCGTCTCCAAAGCGATGTCATTTCTCTTAATTCTTTAGAAAGCAATGTTACTTAACCAATTTTCCCTAAAAAGAATGTCGTGCGCTCGTGATCAATTAGTTGGGTCCTAGTAATCTAGGCTTTGGCTGCCAATGCTGATTGAAGCGTTGCCTTGCATTATTGCATACTCCGTGTACTGGAAGTCGATATTTTGTTCACATGCTCCTAGATAGGAGAAACGTAAATCGATCAGCTTCGTTAGATTAGTAGCGAATTATACTCGTTTGCATGTTTTATCGTTCGAACCCTCGCCAATTGGGTCGTGTCTCGTGTCTCCATGGCCGTCGCCGCCGCTGCCGTCGACGTGCTCCAACGCGTCGTCCATCGTCCCTGCCAATGAATCGGCGGCCACCACCGTCTCTCTCCCTCCGGTGGCTCCCGCTCTGGGCCCATGTACGGCGCCCTACGAGATCAGTCAGCTTCGGCGGCGGCCTCGACTGGCGGTGCCTTCAACGACGTCGAGGCCGCTCTGGGCGTTTTGTCAGCAATCATGAGAGGCAAGCGCATCATATCATATGAAAGAAGAAACAGGCCAACAGTGAAGCATGCCATGCATTCGTGTATGCAGCTCAACATGCAAGTGCCAATACGAAACAATAACAATCACATATCTGGATCGCACGACAAGAGAAAAGGGGGTAGAAATAATCGTCTACTGCCAAACAATCATGCCTCTCAAACGATCAAACTTGGTTTCAGAACCTATATGTCTAACAATCTGCATGAACAAATGCAAGGCGGCAGCAAAATCTCATCTTTCCACGAGATTCTAGGAGACATGTATGTACCAGGTGATGCGGAAAGAAGGCCCTGTAAAATTGACTATTGCGCAGGCATAACTACAACATCAAACAGTCAAGAATGTTTTCACGAGTTGGAAGATTTGCAGTCAAAATTGGCAGCTACTAGCTGCTACTGACAAACAAAATTCACAAGACTAACCACAGCTATCCAATAGGCCATAAAACTTCGAAAGAAAAGAGAGAATGGGTTTCAAATGATCGATTAGTTTGGTTCCAATACCCTAGGCTTTGTCTGCCAGTACTGATCGAAGAGTTGCCTTGCATACTCCTTGTACTCGAAGTCGATATTTTTGCTCACATGCTCCTGGAGACAGTGGAGAAACAAACAACCATCAGCGCTGTTAATTACTAAATAGATAAATACGTATTGCTGTGACCGCAGTGTTAGATAGCTTACCGGGATTATTCCCCAAAGACCCCAAAAGAGATGGATTGCAAGAGTATATTTTGCAATCAAGCCAAGTAAATTTTCAACTTCCACATCTGATGCCTTCTCACCTGACAAACAGATAAAACATTTAAGAATAGCAAACTCTTGTGTCAGTGCAAATTCTAAAATCTTGAAGTCTTCATAGTGCAGCACGAGTGTGCCATTCCTAAATTGCTTTGCAATTACCTGAAGAACTAAGGTACGTCTGAACAAATCTGCGCTGTTCATCAGTGTGAAATTATCCAGAGGAATCAAACAAGGAGCAAACATAATTAAAAAAAATCACAAGAAACATGGAAGTTGATATAATCGGACACATTTGGTTATCAGTAAAACTAACCAGGGTATTTTGTAAAGTCCAACACACGCGGTGTCGCCGTATGATAACCAGCAGCCATCTCACAAAAGTGATCAGCAATGTCAAATGCAACTGGGTTAAAACTCGCATACTCATAGTCCTGTAGGATAAAAGAGACCAACAAGAGAGCACTCAGGTACGGAAAAATGGTCTACCAGGTGCCAGTATATGTTTAAATCAATAATCAGGATTGTTTGTCTATTTATTTGTATGAATACAAACGAAGGACAGTAAGAACTACTTACAATTAAGGTCACTTGTCTGGTCTCTTCATATATCATAATATTCCCATATTGCAGATCATTATGGCAGAATCCGACTCTATGATCAACCCCTGACAATGCATTCCCCAGCATTGCAAGCTCATCACCCATCTTCTCCAACCGGAATTCCCTAGATTCCTCGGCCGAGCACCTGCAACGAGCCTCCTCGAGCCACCGCCTGATTCATAAGACACCACACAATTATCTTCTGATCGGTAATCGCGCACGTCTGTTGCTATAATCCAATAAAGAAACAGCAAGCCTACCTCAGCCTCTGCCACAAGGAGACGTTCTTGGGTCCAGGCATGTCAAGATCATGGAACTCGCGCAGCTTCTTGGTAATCAGCGCGGATATCTCCGGGTCGCGCAGATCGGCCGCCGAGAGCGTCTGAGCAAACAAGAAAGCGAGCGACACAACAAAATGAGCAAATCAAAAGGAGAAATGGCAGCATCACCAGGCATTACCACATGGGTGATGGTGACCCGTACGTATCCTCGTGTTGATGAACTCCTCGATGAAAGAATACGGGGAGGCTACACTAGCGCAATTTCAAAAATCTACCGCGCAATCAAGGAATCTCTGCTAAAAATAGATCACGAGATTATCACTAGACGTGCAGACTCGCAGCGGAAGAAGAGTCGATGTAGCGCGCTAGTGCAATTGTAGACGTATTGGCCTCGCGCCTCCTCCGAGTACTCCTCGTGACCGTCACAAGTTGCGGATCGTTCTAGCATTGAATCCTCACAGTAACGCCTTTAAGGTATCAACACGTACGGGGCAGTGACACCACGTGCCGGAGTGCTAGCGTCGGCTGCACGGTTTTGGGCGAGGGAGGTGTGACGACTAGGGTTTCAAGAATTCCGAAAATCACACTTAACCCTATACCATCGCTTCTCTATTTATAAGCATCTATGATGGGTTTAGAACTTTGAGGCCCATTAAGAACTCGTAGTCTATAAGAATTCAGATCACCATCTAAAACGTGTCCCAGCCCTTTAAATGTACGACCCTATAGATACACGTACACTTGGATATAGCTCGAGTACTCCTACTCGTCCACTAATCGGTAATGGCCCATAGCAGGACATGCCAACTCTCGAGCATACGTAAAGATAACATCGGACGAACCTTAACAAATCTCATATGTATTTTCCTTTGCCTCACGATATCGGACAAACTCAAGGCGAGTACATGACGTCCTTGTTGGTTAGCTCGATCACTTTTTCTCGATTATGTGACTCGATTTCCCCGACTATGGTTAAGAGCCTCTTTGTTTAGGCTTAGGCTTTTTGGCTTATAGCTTAAAGCCAGCTTTTTGGCTTAATCAGCTTGTAAGCCTCTAAGTTTTTAAGCCAAACTTTGTTGTTTGGTAGTTAGACTTTTTGTAGGATATTGGCTTATTGAGTTGTGTGTGTGAAGGATGAAAGGTCTGAAATACTCTTAATGGTTTAAAGGACCTTGTTAAGCATGTATTTAAACTGATTTTTTTTTCATGGGATCTGAAAATATGACGATACATGCATTTGTACATATGAAACAAAATAGATATCGCTCGTAGTGCATGCGTGTATTTATTTTGGACATTGCGCAACAGAAGAAATGAATATAGAAAGGTCAATATCAGTCAACGAAACAAAATAACACAGTAACAAAATAATATTTAATCATACATGATACAATTATCTTGTCAACAACACACACACACACACACACACACACACACACATATATATATATATCATATTAATGTAATCTATTTACCCTCTTGCGGCCATTAAAGAAGTAGCAATACTATCACGAAAGACACCCATATCTCCATCATCGATTGCTGATCCATTGATATTATGCCCTCCAAATGATATAGTTTGTATATCGTTTGGATCATAATCTTCGTCAAGATCACATCTCTCAAAAAGTTCATCACGTAAAGCACTATCTCCGATGAAGTTGTGTAACGCTATACATGCAATTATAATTTTCGTTTGAATCTTCATTTTGTAACTCGGCAACACCAACAAGATTCTCTATTTCATCTTCAACACACCAAAGGAACGCTCAATCGCTGTCGAACCCGGGAACGAAGGATCCCGAATTCTCTGTGTTTATACACTAGTCCAGGATTTCCAGTGTACACAGTCATCAAAAGTGATAGCAAAATCATATCACGCTCTTTATTAATATTATCTCAGAGTTTTATTACAACTAGCCCTGAGGCCAAATGGAAAGAAATAACACAGCGGAAAAAGTAGTAGTAGGCCACACGACTTGCCACGAGCGATCGTGCGGGGCGTAACCTATTAAATCCGAGTCCTCACCGTCGATAGAGGTCTTCTCCTGAATAAAGATTATTCAGCAAGAGTAAGCACAACTACCGTGCTTGCAAGTTACACCCAATATTGAAGATTAATGCATGCATAGGGTAAACAAAGGATAATGGCAGGGTTGTTTTGCATAAACAACATTTTCAGATTAAATACCATTAATAATTTTCCAAGGCCAATTTTAATAACATAATTGAAATCAGTGATTAAGATGACAATGAATAGTGGATAACCTCCGATAAATGAATAGTGAAGGATACCCTCCTAACACTTGGCTAACCGCCCAATTTTTACCATAGGATTATCAACTGTGGAAGTTATTTTATAAACCAAAAACAAGTCTAACTTAGAGTGGCTTTGCTAGCATGTCCATGACCGCGGACGCGGCTATTCGAATAGTTTCTACTCTGCAGAGTTTGTACAGCTTTACCCACACGAGATAATATGCTTTTAATGTCGGCCAAAGCACGCCCAAGGCGTGTGACTAAGCAATTATCATGAGGCCGTTACAAGCAGTATCTTAATGTATTTATGCCCGCTAAGGTTTCGCTACCATTGGACTAACCATCCTCCGGAAGCCCCCTCTTGCGCCCGGTGGGACTAATGTCTAACCAACACCCACACATACAACATAGCATAAATATCACTAAGATACCACAGATTATTTAGCCAAATCTGTCCCATTCCAGACATGTGGTGGTACGGTAAGGCGTAGCAAAATACGCTAAAAGATCGGTCCTTAACTGACTTGGGCGACTTTCCATTTAAATAAACCCATGGGCCGTAATCATAACCAGATTAGGCCCGTGCATGAACCTGCACCCACCATACATCCATCACGCCCAAGTCCAAACCCATTTTATTTTATTTAGAGTGAAAACTCACTAAAAGCCTTCCGTGGTAAAACAATACCACCGAAACAAACTTAAAATCAAATTGTAAAGGATTTGGCTAAACCTTCCCAAATAAATGTGGTCTAAGCATGGCTAAGCATATGACAAATTTTAATAGAACTTTGCCTAAGGGTGTCATGGTATTCATATTCAATAATCAAATTGGCCATGCAATGGAGATTGGAGTAACTATATATAAACAGGACATTTAAACAATTATATAAACATATGCATGCAATAATAATTTAAAACCGGAATTAAATAAATTAAAATACTGGGAACAATATGATCAATAGTGTAACTTGCCTTCGTTGAAGTCTTGAAATTCTAAATCGTCGGAAGGATCTAACTCTCAGGAGTCGCCGAGGTCTATCTGTGAAAATCGACAAATTAACTCCAAATTCAAATAAATTCAAAACTCAGCTCAAACTAACTCCAAACTGAAATATTTTGCTTTAGTTAGCTAGATTACGATTTTAGACAAATTTTGCAATTTGAACCACCCAATTTGGAGTTCATATGCAAAAGTTATGAATTTTAGAAGTTTAATACAAAATCTGGAATTTAATTGAATTCTCTGAATTATTTTTCTAAAGGAAATTCTATTTATTATGGTCGACGCCGTGAACGATTTCGGAATTAAAAGAATTTAATTAAAATTCTTGACATGCGGGCCCCACGTGTCATAGACACGGCTCATGGTGGATTGATTCCACCGAGCCACGTGTGGGCCGGCGCGGTGGACTTGCCACGCGGGCGCTGACCCGGCGTGACACGCGAGCGCCACGTAAGCGTTATCGGTGAGGTGGCGCCAGATGGCGATGAGGTGGCATGGCCACGTCTGCCCGACGGGGAGATGGCTCCGGTGGCGAGCTCGCCGGCGCTACGCGCCACGGCGAGGGAAATGAAAGTGCGCAAAATGAAGAGGGGGTCCGTGCGAACTCGTGGGTTACCAAAACGACGGCGGAGCGTGACCGGAAGGTCGTCGGCGACGGCGTTTGGCGGCGGCGGCGTACGGTTGTCGACGAAGTAGAGGTCCTGGTGATCCTCCGAAGAAGTGGATGGTAGCTCCGGCTTCGGACGGGTGCGGTGATGAAGATGACGTCGACGGTGAGGACGGAGGAGGTCTGATGGCGCCGGAAACGGAGAAGAAGCTCCCGCGGTCGCCGGCGAAGAAGCTCGTAATCCGGTGCTACAGGCGAGTGAAGGGTTCGGGTGGTGGCGGCGTGTTGATGGCGAGGCACCTCGTGCTCCCTTTATAGGGCGGAGGAGGCCGGATGGTGGAGATCATGTGTGCGGTGCGGCGGCGGTAGTGGCGAGGTTCCGCGATCGTGGGCACGAAAAGGGAAAACGGCGGAGGTGGAGCGGTGTGATGAGGGGTCTTCAATGCGCATGATGGCGAGGAGTGGGAAGAAAGCGGGCGGAGAAGAAGCTGGTACCATGCGGCTTAATGGCGGCGATTCTTGCGCGGGTGTGCGAAAACGAAGGCGAGGAAGACGATGATCTTTGGGCCGTCCGATTTTGATCGGACGGTAGAGATAGAACATACGAACGGTAAGTTGGGGTTGGTGTGGCGTTGGATTTTAATCTAACGGCTGCGATAGATGAAGCGATGCGATGAAATAGGAAAGTCACTGATGCACGCTAGCCGTTGGATTTAGATCTGACGGTCACCGGTTGAGTAGAACATTCGGACCTTCTGAATGCATCGAGGAGTTCTGGCCGTTGGATTTTAATCCAACGGTTGACAGCGGCCGAAGCGGCGCGAGAGAGAGACTGACCGGTGGGTCCCGATGTCAGCGACAGGGAGGAGGTGGCGCGGCGGAGCAGGCTGAGTGGGCTGCGCGCGCGCGGGAAAAAGGAGATGGGCCGACTGGGTTTCGGCCCACCGACTGTTTGCGAATTTTCTTTTAGTTTCTGATTTAATTAAATGCTGATAATTCATTTAGGCTTTAGAATATAGCAAATTAATTCCAAAAATTATGAGAAAATTCACAGAAATTCTCTGGAGCATTTAGGACTTAAGAAAAATATTTCCAGCTATTATCTGGTAATAGATTTTGCACATCATTTTGTTTTAGCTTTCATTTGGTTAAGTAAAAGTTTTAAAAAATCCACAAAAATCCAATAAAATAATTAAACTTTATTTTCAACTGGACATTGAAATTTGGGCTATTACAATCACATTGCGAAGGGACGAGTGAGCGTGATTGAACACCTCGTATTTCCCACTCGGTTGTCTACCATGGCGAAATTCTGGTAGATGGTACTTTTGGCCTTTGTAAGGAGCTAGGTAGCCCTTTCGATTGGGATAACCCGCATCAACAAGATAATATCTCCCTGCATACATGAAACTTATAAATGTTCACAATACAAATTTTGAATGTTATCATAACAAATATTTATATGATTAAAGAACTAATTACCTTCAGGAGGATGTGGAAACCAGTTCGAATACTTGTCCAAAGTGTTATTGAAAATCCTTGTGTCATGCGCTGAACCCGGCCAACCGGCGACAACAAAGGTAAACCTCATGTCAAAGTCACACATTGCCATCACGTTTTGAGACGTATATCCATGACGACCAGTGTGGGCAACCTACTCATCTGCTGGAACAACAACAGGTACATGTGTGCCATCAATTGCACCTATGCAATTGTTAAAATGCGGCGTGAAGCGGTTATCTAGAAGTCTTGGATGCACTGTTGCGAACTCCGGATCCGTTGGTCTAATATTATCTTTAGATAAAAGATAGACACATTGCAAGACTTCACCAAACTTTCTATTGATTGTTTCTGTTGACCTTTTGATGCGGTTTTGAACTTGAGTAACTGACTGAGGGCCACCAACTGTCCACAAGAACATAGCCAAAGATTCTACAGAAGTCATAGTCCTAGTTGATTTCAAGCCATAATTTACAACCAAAGTTTCATGCAAACTATCAAAAACAGGCCTACTCATTCTGAACATCGAGTAACAATCCCTCTCATCACCCAGTTGCTCAACAACCCATTCATAACCAGTTAGGAGGGGTTGTCTCCTCTCCTTTTTGTTTAGATAAGTGTTGTAGTAGTGCATACCTACATAACCAGTTTCAACCCCATTATGGTTTAATTGAGAATACATTAAAAGGTAACAATAATACGAGTGCGACATAACTGAATAGTTTGAACCCCTTACATGATTATCACTGAATAGTTTTCAAATTAAAAAAAATAACAAAAAAAAGATCTAATCTTTCTTCATCTTCAAATCAAACATCCTCCTGAGCCAATTCATCTTTACTTCATCGGTCTTCATGGTACTACCCCAGCCTGAATAGCTACATCCATAGCATCCGCTATGGATGGACCACTCTGAACATGGTCTTTTGCCATAATGTCCACCATGCGCTTGAAATCCCTAGCGATGGGATTTTTCTTGTTCTTCTTTGGGCTAGGATTAATATTATTTGCCTTACGCTTCGCATTGACCTTCGGTTGTGTGCAAACGACCTCATTGTTCTCCCCATCAGCGGCGGCGTCTTCCTCGTCGTCCTCCGCACAATCAATGTCCACAACGGTCTGGTCTTCTTGTGTAGGCTCACCCGGGATGGCTGAAATGTTACCCGTAACATGAGCCTTATCAAACATACGGTTCATATCATCTAGGTTCTCAGGTGGTCCATCACGAAAATATTTGGGATATTGCTGAAAATAATTTAAAAAAACTGTAGTTAGCAAAAATTAAAATATGAGATCAAACACATTAATAAATAGACGTTTCTGCAATAACTACCTTGTGCTCCTTCCACCAAGCATCGGATGCAGATATAGTTCCTTTTTGATGATCCCAACCAAGCCCGGTTGCTTTCTGTTTCAAATCGTTTCACAAGTTGTATTCTTTCTTCAATGTTTCCCACTTATTTTTTAGTTGTTTTTTGTCGTGATTTTTCCTTGTCTTTTCAAAAACTTCTGTTGGAGGTTCTTGTAACCCTTGGTATTCAAACATCCCAACGGCCTATTCCCAGCACCAACTTCCTCAGCACAGATCTGACAAAATGCCCTGTTGCTAAATGCATCCCAATTTGCCTTGTTGATAGCAACTAGCTCCATCTATACAATTTACAACTAATAACAAAGTATCAAAACACAAAACATGGCCAGTATTCTGATCATACAGTATATAAACAATATGCCTTCTCCTTGAGAATTCTGATCATACAGTATAGAAACAATATGCAAGCATTTTCAGATCTAAAATGCTAAGAACTAATTTCCTTTAAACCCAAACTTCCAATTTACTAACTCACTAGAGTGACTTAAATGATAGCCTTAAAGTTTGACAGTAGCAAATGGCTATTCCTCAGCTTTGGTAGTTGGTTGGGATTCCTAAGCTGGGGTTTACTCGAATTGTGTGCTTTCAACTAGGTTTGCTCCTGAAAGTTTGAGTGTTTTAAAAGGCTAATTAGGTTTCAGTTCACTTCACTTCAGTGTTGTCAAATACATTTTCTCAGTAGAGACTGGTATGCATGCACATGTTCCTTTTATTCGCATGATACACAGAAAGTCAGAAACAGGAGGTCATATTCGCATGTGGGTCAGAAATAAATTGCTAATAATGTCTATCCAAAATCAGATAAATGAGGACATGGACAATAGTTGAATACAAAACTTAGTTGAAGCTAATACAAATTTCACCAAATCATTCTTCTTCAACTAGGAGTATGGGCGGGACAGGTGAGGATGTGGATGGTGAAACATAAAAAAACACAGGAATGATGCACTGTAATGTTACCACTTACCAGTTGCACAAAATAGAAAGGGTGTGCGGATACCAAAATAAAAGATTGTGCAATACTACATCATACTAACATATAGTAAATCTGCATCTGCACCCATAAAATTGCCATTATAAAAATAAACATGTGCATTTTGAATGAAATAAGTCTATTTTGTATCATCAAATATGCATCCTCGGACATACAATAATCCTACATGGCGAATTAATTGCACAGTTCGATGCACTTTGGGTGCGATAGTTTCAATATACTTTGTTAAAAAAACACATTCTCCTAAAATGATTATTAGGTAGGTCAAGCTCAAAGCTAAACAAGAATCAGATCCATCATGCCTACTATATATATGATTATCCCATGGATTTCACGGTCTTAGTTCGATTGCAGTTTTCAAGTAGGAGTCTATTAGCAATTGTTAATTAGGTTTGAGAATTCTACAAGTTAATCACAACAGTCTATTAGCAATTGCATTCAGTTGATCTTACAAGTTCAAACATCAGTAGGAGTCTATCTGTCCACAAGTCAGTTTTTAACAAAAACTAGTCTGAGATGAAAAGCTATGAACTGAACATCCTTACAAGTTCAAACATCAAGTTTTGCTAAATCCACCGAGTGGCTCAACCAGATAGCAAATAATTTGCCCTTAGCACCTTACAGGTGGTTCCAATTTCAGTGACAGAGGGAGTCTTCATCCAGCAAGTCTTGATCACAAGATCTGATGCTGATCACAGGTCAAGTTCTTCACAGCTCACACAATTCAGATCAACTTATCATAACCAAATCAACTACAGTTCTTCATGCTGACACTACCACAGCGATCAAATTCCTCTTTGTGATACAAAACACACACAAAGTAGTCATGTTTTGAGTACAACAATATACCTGCGAGAGGAGGCAGAGCAGGGGAGGCGGCGACGGCGTCAGCAGGCGGAGTCGGTCCAGGGGAGGCGACGGCGTCGGGAGGCGGAGGCGGAGTCGGTTCCAGAGGAGAGGCGGGGTCGGGAGGTGGAGTCAGGGCAAGGGATGTGGCGACGGTGTCGGGAGGCAGAGTCGGTGCAGGGGAGGTGACGGTGTCAGGAGGCTGAGTTGGGGCAGAGGAGGCGGCGCCGTCGAGAGGGGAGATGGTAGGCGGCGGCGATTGGGGGTGGGAGATGGGAGGTGGCGGCGTTCGGGAGGGGGAGGCGGGAGGCGGCGGCGTTCGGGAGGGGATCGAGAGCAGGATGCGGCGGGTTGGGGAAGGGAGCAAGAGGCGGCGGGTTGGGGAAGGAATCAGCAGGGAGTCGGGTTGGGGAAGGAGTAAAAAAACTGAATGGTTTGTAATTATATACCAGTGGCAATTTGAGGGTAATTTTAACGAAGTTCGGTGGCAACGAGATATTCTATTCCGCAAAAGCCAAAAAAAGCACCTCTCCCTTGGCTTATGGATTTTAGGCTTAAATTGGCTTGAACTTATTATAAGCCGAACAAAAAAGCACCCCCTTTGTTTAGGCTTAGGATTTTTTGCTTTTAAGCTAGACAAAAAGCCTAAACAAAGAGGGTCTAACTCTTTAACCGCGAATAGCATGATCATGTATTTTTAGAATCCGATCACTCGAGAAGTTTAGAGATATCTCTCCCGTTGCATGGAGGGGCAAATCCTATCTTGATCGACCATACCTCGACGCATGTATCATGACAAACCCGAAAGCTACCTTTATAACTACCTAGTTACGGAGTAGCGTTTGGCAACCCCTGAGTAAGTCACTACACATCTCAAGTACGTGCAACGATACCAAGTCTAAGGACATAGCATACACATTGTAAATAAGACCAACTGATGACATATAAGAATACAACGTTCTCGCAGTGTCTCCTGGTGAGTCGATCCAACCCTATGTTCGCTAACATGTTCTATATTAATGGTTTGATATCTTTATATAGATGATCCGTGAAACATGATCATCAACCAATACATATACTAGTCTATTCATATGTGTCATCATATGTTTCCGACTAAGGATCGTTTTAGAATAATCATCGCAAAGATAAATATAGAGTTTCACAATTAAGTCACATACTTAATAATAAATATTAATAATATGATTCAAGGAACGAGATAACATATTATCTAATAAATTATGAATATAACGAAATATAATTATCTCCATGATTAGGCATATCTCCAAGACTCGACGCGGTCGTTGGGGAAGTGGCCGAGGAGGCTGGGGCCCTGGCTGTGGTGGGACATGCACTCGAAGGTGTGGACCTCGTCGGCGCGGTCGAAGAAGACCTCGATGCCCTGGCCGTAGATGCGCACGAGCACCTTGCACTGGTCGCCGTCGCCGCTGGGCCAGGTGATCCGGAAGACCTCGTTGGTCATGGCGCCCTTGAGCTGGGACACGGCGAGGGCGCTGGGGTCGACGTCGCCGCTCCAGAGCTCGCCGACGAGGCGGTGCAGGATGCACCGCGCATCCTCGGGGATGCGGTCGATGTTGGCGCTCGTGTGGCGGTAGGTCCACGGCGACCATTGGCGGTGGCGCGCACAGGGGGAGGAGGAGACAATATGTGGAGGGGGCGGGTTTGAGAGGTGAGTCGTTTGTTTCATTTCATTTTGAGCTGTTCGTTTGATGGGGAGAGGGAATGTGAAATGGGATTTGGGATTGGAATGGCTACGGGATCGGATCTGAATCAGGATTGCTGGGGAAAAGCAGTGGCAGGCAGGAAGTTTCTAGGGAAAAATAATGGTAGCAGGAGGAGCCACGGTGCCAGCGCCCAGTAGTGCATGTCAGGTGGACACGTGGGAGGGAGGGGAGATGCTGAGTTTTTGATTTTTTTGAAATAATATTATTTAAAAAGAATACAAAAATACATAGTAGATTTTTTTATATATAAAATTAGGCTATTGTCGTCATTTGAAATGGCAAAATTGGAATGATGACAATAACCTAGAGAATAACGACAATAGCATAGAACAGTGCAAAGAGGTCCCTATCGTTAGTTGAAATGACGACATGACCCTATCGCCACTCTAACTAGCGACAGAGACCTCTGCCTATTTTTTACTATCTATTTTTGACCACATATTTTATGGACAAATCACAATAATATTACAAAATATTCAGCACAACGGCATCACTTTTTTGTCGACAAATCACAATGATATTACAGAACATTTAGCGTAATGTCCTCATATATTTTGTCGACAAATCACATTGATATTACAAAACATTCAGCACAATGTCATCACCTAGTTTTTCGACAAATAAAAATGATATTACAAAGCATTGAGCACCACATATTTCAACAAGACGAACTTTTCCCGTGGCCTCGACCAATTACAAAGCATTGATGCATGAATGCATGGACCAAAGATGAAGAATGCTCGCTTTAGTACCCTCTTATTACCCCACTTCGGATGTGTGGAATCTTCAATGACGACATGAGTACCGGGATTTCTGTCTTGTATGACCCGGAGTTGGCCGGGCAGGTTGTGGTAGGAGTCCTCGAACGTACCGAACCTTGATTCCAATGCCTTCTGTTTTGCCTTCCACGCCTTAGCATAGCTGATTGTATACTGGAACCTTGTCTTAATCGCCCGAATGATGGATCGTGGCTCAAAATCTAGATTATCCACGATCTCACCGTACATGATGTTCATGTGAAGCCTGATGATAGGTTCTTGTGGGACTACACTGACTCAGCGACGACACATGTGTGAGGGACCACTCTAGAGCATTTTCAGTAGGTGTCCCACTTAGGCTGAAATGCGTGCACCCGCCAAGGGCATCTCTCTATGTCGCACTTCATGTCATAGCATATTGGGTTAGACTTGACGACTGTAAATGTACGTTGCACCGACAAGGCTCAGAATTTAACCGCCTCCTTCACGACCTCCTTGTATTTGCACATAGCTTCTTGCCTGACCTCACTCTGGTTGTACTCCTATGACACACGGGAGCTTTCGTTAATGACGAGGTTGTCGAACTGGTATGTGTTCCCCTCGGATGGAACCGTCTGCTATTTCACAGCATTCTCGTCGTTGGATCCTTTATCTTCTGACAATGCCATGTAGTCTTGGTCTTTGAGATCCATCCTTTGGACTAGGGCTTCCAACTCCTCACTCTCGTCAACAAGCCCACTAGCTTGCCTGACTGAAGGAGCTCCTTTCACACGGTCTTCATCGATAGTATCAGCAACTCTCGGATCTTCGGCCATTATGTGCGCCGCGCTGTGGCTGGAGTCCCCGACTTCTTCTTCGGCATCACCACCCCTTCCTGTTCAGTCATCGATGCAGGAGTGGGCTTGGCATATGCTTGTGCCAGAAGGACCAAATCCCATCATTCCTCCCTCGCCCTGTGTACATATGGCTGCCATGACATTGTTCTCTTAAGCTGCACTAACTCCCAATATGTACCCTGTGGTGCTCGGTTGGTAAGGCAACTCAATCTCAGATCATACACAACATGGTCCAAATCGAATATGTGGAACAACCACCGCATCACAGCGCCCCATGTACGCTGCCCTAGTCTTGTTAGGGTCACGGTCGTCGATTGGGAATAACACAAATCAATCCCGTCGGGACCCTCAAGAATAGTCCTCTGACCGTAGTAAATTTTGAAATTAGTGGCGTCCGATATATTTTACGTACTCACTGTAAACAAGATTTTTACAATTAACCACATATCTAAAACTAAACTACCAACTGAAAAAGATTATGTACAACATACTACACTACTTAACCGTACATCTAAAACTATATAATCCGTTCGGTTAAAAAAATTACCTGAAAGGTGGACGACCGGACGGGCAGCGCTTCGCTAGCTTCTCTTCTCCTCTCTGCTCCTATCCCTTCCCTCCCCTTTCTCTTTTTCTGAATAAAAGTGAGTTATGCCAGAATTTTAGGGTCTTTTATAGGATAGATTGTGCTGTCATTTAGAATGGCGACAGAAACTTGCGGATCCTTGTCACCATTTGAAATAGTGAAAGATACGAAGGAAAAGGTAAATTGGCGAAGGCGAGGATCGCCCTCGGGTCGGCTGGGCTTGTTCCGGCCGATCCGAGGCTCTGATCTTGCCGAAAAACTTGTGAGGCAAAACCTGTCTATTTCTTGATTATGTTCTCCTCTTTTACATCTGTTGCTTTATAGACTAAGCGAACAGGATTTCCGAGCTAAACTAACATAGTATCTAACACGTTTTCTTAAGGAGAAACGAACTCTTATCTAATCTCTTAAGGATACTATCCTATCTTATTCCTTCTGTCCTTGCCGCAAGAAGTACCGCCGCTGCTAGCTACCTGTTGCCGTATCAGCAATAGTAGCCGAAACCGAGTCGGCAACGACGAAACGGATTCAGTACTCCCAGCCGAAGGCGTTGCAGCCGTATGCCGGCGTCTCCTCTGATATGTCTTCCCCACGAAGGGTCCACAACATTTGGGGTATTAGTAGGAAAACATTGATTATATTTCGATACAAGATCAAGAGCAAAGTATGCAAATCCTTTGTGTTGCTTAGGTAAAAACTGAGGTGGAAGAATGCTATGTCTTTTGAGCTATTTTAATCGGAATGGGGAACGAATAGCGCGCGCTGTTTGCTACAGTACAGCGGTTTTACACTGATTGCCACAGTACTTGACACGGTAAATTTGCTATAGTGATTTTCGTTTCTGCTACGGTATAAGTAATGAGGGAGCCTTTATTGAAACAGGCAGCGAACATGAACCCAATAGAGAGGATAGTGCCGCCCGTGGAGGGTTCAGTTGGTGGCAGACAAAATTCAGTCAAGGATTAAAATCCCGGAACCGGTTAGAATCCGCTCGGAGGACGGTAACCGGCCAGTTATACCGGAAAAAACCCGGATGAACTTCAAAAACTGAAATTTGAATTGAGGTGCTTTTGAAACCGGTTACCGAAATGGTTACCGCCCAAAACCGGAAAACCCGCTTGAAAAACCGGAACTAAAACCAGAAAAAAAAACAGATAAAACTAGTTATGGGTAATTAGCAATTGAAATAACACAAATATTAATTAGAAACCGGCCATTGAACTGCGTCACTACTCGCAACTGGCCTTAAGGGTAAGGGTTGGCATGTAAACTGCGTTGGTAGGTAGAGATGATCCACCATAGCCACACAAGTATACATAGCAGGTTACATTCTCTGCTCTTCACCCAGAACTTGGACAGCGACTCCATGCATTTGGAGCGCTTTGGCTGGTTGCCACTTGCCAGGAGGAACAGGGCATTCCGCATTCCGGCATTGGGGCGCCCATCAGCCCGAAGCAATCTTTATGGCCGTTGGATGGATTGCGGTCTGAATCACAAGCATATCATGATCTGCGGAGGGGGAGGACGAGGTCGGGCGGCACCGGCGTGCCGGTGGCCGGCTTCCTCTCCGACCCCTCCGCGAGCTCCTCTTCGCCTCCGCCGTCACCGTCCGCGGCGCTATCGCCCACGCCTACCTCGTGTTCGACCAAATCCCCCACCCGGACCTCTTCATGTACAACACCCTCATCCGCGGCGCCGCGCACACTGCCGCGCCCCGGGACGGCGCGGCGGGGTGAGGCCCGACAAGCTGACACCGGGGCGCAGGTGCACGCTCACGTCGTGAAGGCTGGATGCGAGTCCGATGCGTTCGTCAAGAACGCGCTCATTGGCATGCACGCGAGCTGCGGGGATTCGGGTATCGCAGTTGCTCTGTTCGACCGCAGGGCGCGCGAGGATGCCGTGGTGTTGTCAGCGATAATCTACGGGTGTGCAAGGAGAGGGGACTTTGGTGCCGCACGGGAGTTGTTCGACGAGTGTTCTGTGAAGGACCTCGTGTCTTGGAACGTGATGATCACTGCGTATGCGAAGCGGGGAGATATGGCACTGGCGAGGGAGCTGTTCGACCGGGTACCTGAGCGTGATATCGTGTCCTGGAACGCCATGATTTCTGGGTCTGTGAGATGCGGCTCACACATACACATGCGATGGAGCTGTTCGAGAAGATGCAGCGCATGGGCGAAAAGCCAGATGTTGTCACAATGCTCAGTTTGCTGTCAGCTTGTGCCGACTCCGGTGATCTAGATGCTGGACGGAGGCTGCATTCCTCTCTTTCGGTGATGTTTTCAAGAACTGTCGTTCTTGGAAATGCGTTGATCGACATGTATGCAAAATGCGGGAGCATGAAGAATGCACTTGAGGTGTTCTGGCCGATGTGAGATAAAGATGTCTCAACTTGGAACTTGTTTAGCTGGATCTGGCGACTGTCTTGTGCAAATGTCCATCAATTGATGACCAACTGGATTGGAAGTTTTGCTAGGAAGACTAGAAAGCTAAAGGAGGTAGAGCAGGAATTATTGGTCAGAGGCGCTAGATTGCTGGGCAACGTGGCGATGGAGATTTTTGGGACAAGAAGAAGGTGGACGCCGCGGATCAAGAAGCTGATGAATGGGAATGATCTTGGTGGCAGTCACTTTTTGGTTGTTCTATGTTATCTCTCTGCTTGTTTGCCAGTTTACTGGCAGCTTTCGCTTGATACAATAGCAGTATCCGAGCCTCACTTGATGTTTTGGGTTGTAACTGCTGTTTGTTTCTTTTTTTGTTGTTCTATGGTGTTGTTTGAACTTTTGTAATATGGTTTCTTTTAATAGAAACAGGGGAGACCTTCTATCAAAAAAAAAAAAATCATGATCTAACTGCTGCAGGGGAGTGCCTCAAATTGAAAAGTGCATCTCGCAGCAAACACACAAGCTCAGCAAACCCGGCTTCGAGAATGCATAAACCACAAATCAAACCAACTGCACAAAATTCCATAGTTTGGGCTAATACAATGTACCACATATTACAAACATCATGGTCCATTGGATGCAACGTTACCATCCATGGGAAAAGCTCTGCCGAGTGAAGCTGTAAAAACTCACTTCAATCGGCTGTGTCCAACCTATCCGCACAACATGCTGTACATACAAACCGACAGCCCCCATGGCCTCATCCATGTGTGTCCACGTCCGAGAAGACAGCAAAACCTGATTGCTCAACGCCTGGGCCAAAGAAAGCACAACATATTCTCATCTCAACGTTGTCCTATATACTCCTGTAAGATTCAGCCGCATTTCGAAACCACTGAGTCTGTCAAAAGTGGGAAGTAGATGCATCGAAAGAAAAGGATTTACATGAGGGGGAGGTATGCACCCCCATGGCCCTTCCTCAAGATTAGCGGGCCGGCGTTCTCCGGGACCTTGTCCAAAACTCTATTGCATGCATCCAGGACGTCACCAAACCCGGTCGCTAGAGTTGCCAACTGCAGCCTCAGCCTCATATCCCTTGTTCTACGCAGCAGGCTCCTGAATGATCTGCTAAGATGTTTCACCCACTCCGCAGGCAAGCCTCCAGGCGAAAGCCAGACGGAGAAGTGTGACTGGTCACCCCTGGCTGCATCCTCTGCCCGGTAAAATCTTGCAAGCTCGAGGAGCATTGGTGGCTGAAGGGGCAGCACTAATACAAATTCAGCCACAAATTGCTCGATTAGATCTGGTTTCAGCATCTGGTTCCAAAAGACTGGAGCCCATTCCATTGGCTGATTTATGTTGTATGCTTCAGCAACAATGAGGGCCTCCTGGAACCTAGATTGGTCCACAAAAATTCGTCGGGCTTGGGTTTCTGAAAGACCAATCCATAGAAGATCGGGTATACGGATCTGAAGAGATAGGAGAGAAGCACGAGCGCAAGCACAATGTGTCCTTTGGCCAGCGTCAATTGTTGAAAGAACCTCAGCCGTCTCTACAAGGTGATGCATAGCCTCAAGGAGCTCATCATTCCGCCGTTCCTTATCAAATCGAGATAACCAGCTGTTCATGTATTGCTCCGCACGTGACTCAAGGAGAGAAGCAGCCTCATGCTTCATGTCAAAGTGCTTGTATACCTGCACCGGACACAGAAGTTGCAAGTACGTAAGGAAACAGAAAGGAGACATCTTGTAATAATAGCCAAGTTGTAAGGAAACAATTATGAAGGAAACCAAAATTTCCAATCCTGGTATCTTTTTGTTCTTCATGTAGTTGCATAAATGCTTTTGGTGCCAAAATAAGCTACTATTGCTCAGTACATTTTGTTTTTCTGTCCGTACAACGTACTAATGGAAAACTGGCATGGCATGTGCTCAATCAACAGATGTTAAGCTTCAGCAAAGCAATAGGTCCTGAAAGAAACAATGTTTGCTTCAGTTTTTCTATATGTTTGATTTTTTATCTATTCTGTACAAAAATCAACACAAATAACCATCAGGTAGCCAAGAGTATTCCTCGTATATATCTGTAGTGATGCCCCTGTGTGGTTAATAAATCTTTTTAGGTAATGTGCTAAACATGCCTTTGGACCTAGATGGCTAGATCAGGCCACATTGTTTCGATCGTTTGATAGTAAATGGACTAATTGGATGGTAAAAAGAAATCTACTCCCAGTATCTCACATCGATAAATTTCTAAACTCAGAGAGAGAGAGAGAGACCATAGAGAGAGCTTCATCATCATTTTGGTTAAAATGTTTCAGTGAAGTAATAACAGCCATCCTAAACCCTCGAACTGATGCAGGCGTCCCTGTGGCTGTGTCAGTGGCAGAATACTTTTGAAGTAGCAACTCCAATTGACCATTCTCTATAAGGATGGAAAGAATGAAGCTCACGGAATGAAAATTGCTCACTCCAGTGATCAAGCGAGCTAAACAAGAAAAATCCCCCTCTGAAACATATGAATCCACTCTATTAGCTGCAAATGTGACGAGAACATCCACTCCATCAAGACAAGAAGAAGACATGTAGAAGTGGTGTGACAGTATTAGGAGTTCAACCTGAAATAACATCGAAATGAAGAATTTAGAGACGGTAAAGAAACGATAATCAGTAAAGCTCAAACCAAATTGAACTCGATCTAATGGTAGTTTGTCTATGTTGCAAAATAATACCTTCAAGCAATCGACAATCAACGCCAGCAACTTATAGCTAATAGAATACTAGAAATACTGAAATAAATACTATATAAGGCTCGCAAAGGGGGATAACTTCTGGTTGACACTGAAAATGCATCATTTGAATAAGGAGCTTGATTCTTCACTTCACTCTATATTAGCTCAGTTTAGACAGAATGGCTACAGCTCGTACTGATCAACATATGTTGCAAAGAATGTGGATAATTAGCAACTTGATTCACAACTATCAGGTAACTAGCCAAAAACTGGCCGGTATTGGACAGTTCAAAATAAATCTTGGTAAATTAGCAAGTTTCAGTTCTACCTTGTTTCTTTAAAGAACACAATGAAAATAGATATGCTTATGTGCAAGAGTAATGGAAACTTGTCCAGCTTTAATGTAAATCATCCATAACAAGCACGCCTTTTCTTATACAACCAGCAAATAGCAAAAGGCACCCTTTCTGAAGGCAAGTGTATGCTTTAATTCCATTCCTATAGATATAATTTTGAGATTCCCTTACTACGGTTGTAGCCTTCCAGGCAAAGGGGCAAACTTATGGATATTTATTACAAGATTATCATTTCTGGTCAAATCAAATGAGCCAACAAATTTTAACAGTACAGGCTGGTGCCTTTAAGCCAGTTTGAGCCATATAAATCCAGCAGATGGAAGGAATACTTGCAAACTGTACAGCAGTTAGCAAATTGAAACCAAAATAAGGGAACCAGAAGATCACACAACCTCACAAGCATGTGGTACTTCATGACCAGTCATTACCAAACGCATTAAAGCGTGGCCAATTTCTTGTTCTGATGGGCATAGTTTTGCCCACTTCAAGAAGTCACTTGATCTCCACAATAGCGGTGCAGGACCTTCTTCCTTTTGGGAATCCAGATAACCTCCACGATGTGCAGCTAAAAGCCCCTACCAAGGTCCAAGTATTAAAAGCATGTCAGTCAAGATATATAACAAAACACTAGGTTATTCCATTGAAATAAAGGTGCACTATTAAAGGATGGTGTAGTGAACAGACCTTTAGAAAGGAATCAGCAAGAATTCTTGCCATGCTAGATGCAGGCATGATGTGAGTCTCCACCAGAAATTTAGCTTCATCAAAAGAATCCTGAGCTTTCAGGGAAAGCAACTGCAGAAGCTCGATTGGCTGTTTCTCAAATGCTTCAGAAAATGGGAGTCCCAATACTTTTGCAGTTTGAACAACCGCTATTATTCTCCTAATAAGTGCTCGTCCACGACCCTCGCCACATTTCATGGCTAGTTTCTCCATAGCCTGACATAAAATAACATTCTGATTTCTGGATGGTACACCGGTCAACATTTACTAACAACATTAATATACAGTAATCGTGAATCTCACACTTGACCATGGACAAAAGCAGTACATATGTATCTTAATAAAAACTGAATCACTATCTAATTCATACTATGAATAATAAGGAACAAACATGTTATCAGTATGAAACTGGCCAGATTCTAGACCTACCAATAACTGGCACAATTTTGAATTCCAGGCCCAGATTAGCGACTTCACATTCACAAGGATTGTATAGCCCAACTTACAAAAAGTCATAAACAAAGTGTTCTGTCTGATACCAGACTGGTTAAAACCAGAAACTGGCAGTAGCCACCTAACATTAATCAGACCAGTATGTTTCCAAAATGCTTTGAGAACTACTTTGATGTACCAAGCAGCTTCATTGTAGAAGGTACACCGACATTTAATCCGCACACCAGTTTACAACATGTATTGGGCATTTGAGGGCACTACATGGCTGCAAGCCTACAACACATGTGTTATGGACGAAGACACGAGGCACCGTAGAAACCACAAGTGATGTAGCGACGCATGAACAGTATTACCGCAATTATTAGGAAGGATTTACTATTGAGGAATCTATCTATTAGATGTTTGGTATTATCTATTAGTTAGACAAGTTATTATTAGATTAGATTGTTAGAGATAAGTTTCTTTATAGATTATTTCTTAGGAGTCAAGTCGGATCGTCCCAATAAAATGGATAGCATGTATCCATTATCAATCAAGCAAATAAATAAACAAAGTTAGTCCCTAATCGGTTGGCTAAAGATCAAAACCTCCTTGTTTATCGGGAAGAGTCCTAGCCGAACTTGGAGAGCGATCCCTCGCCTCCCTGGCTAATCAGGCCTCAGAGCCTCACTACCTTGGCAAGAAGAGCCCTGCCGGCGGTTAAATGAGGGTGAGTGCCCTACCCTCAGTCCTTGGACCCGTATCCAACCAAAGACCACAACATATCTGAGAATGATTTGTATTTGCTGGATAAAAAGATCATTTATTCCCAGCATGCCGTCAACAATTTGACATAATATTGTTAACTACAACCTTAGTGTAAAGTTGGATAAAAACTTTAGTCTTTTCTACCTTATGTATTTTCTATGGTAAATCAAACATGGTAAACCAAATAAACTAGAGAAATGTGTATTGTTTATTTACATGTGTATAGTTGGTTCAGTGTTTTTAGAATACAAATGCTATATACAATGCTTTTATAATGTCAAAACAGTCTATCTAGATAATTATCATGCAACACCCCAGAAATAAATTGAAGCTCCACCCTAGAACCCGTAGACTAGAAAAAGCATCTGAGCAAATTTCAACATGCAATTTATCTATTTCTGTGCCAACTATTTTGTTGTCCTTTGCGCCTTTGTCCAAAAGGGGGAAATTGTGAGCCGACATATTATTACCGTAATTCCATTACTTAGGTCTAATTATTCATATAAATAATCAACGTTGAGTTGTTGACACTTGGTGTTCATTATTGTCTAACAGAAACTCCTGACATAAATGAATACAAAAAAATAACCAAACCTGTGATGAATCAATCGTATTGCAGCTACTTGCTATTCCGAGTGATTGAAGTATTGAAAGAGCTTCTGTGTCAAAGTATGATAAACTGATCTCTCCATTACTGCTGTTATTGGCAACTCTTAAAGCAACACCAACAAGGACAAGTTCTTCAGGAACATATGATGGAGACAGCTTTTGTTGGAGTTGCCTAGCAGCAGTTATTTGTCCAAATTCCAATAAGGAGAGTACAGCCTTCTCCATATCCACAGGCCTAACATTTTGCTCCCAACCAGATAAAGACGCTTCCATCTTTGCAAACTCCTCTTCAGACAGCAACTTTCTTGCCTGTTCGCCAATCTTTGAACTATGAAAAGAGTTAGAATTATCATCAAGATCATTGATACTACTTTCAACATTATCATTGACACCCCGTCTAACTGGTAGGTTTGTTTTTGCTCTTCGCTTTGCTCTTGTGTTATTTGTTGCTGTTGCTTCACTTGTAGACTCAAAGAGTTGCAAATGTTGATGGCACGATAGGTTATTGTCCCTTATGCCATTTCTTTCTGCAGTTTTCATGCGTGACGAACTCATACTATTGTCTATTTTTGTGATGACATCAGCAGTCTGTTCTATAATACTGGTGCTGTTTCCAATAGCTATATTCTGACTAGCAGCGGAAGGTGCAAATTCACCATCAGCCTTAGACTGACTCTCTGACTCAACAGCCAGCAGCCAAACCCTAGTCTCAATTTCCCGGAGAAGATGAAGAGGATATACCCTGTAAAAAATGTATCTATCTGTAAGGAGATGATGAGTCTGAGCACATCAGCACAACATTAATATAAATTACAAGGGAGCTTACGGAGAGGATTTAGTAATAGTTCCACTTAGCCATTGTAAAGATAGCAGGAGTATTTCATGAAGCTCTCGCGCTGGTATCTCTTGTCCTATTGCTTCAGCATGCTTAAGGAAAAATAATCCAGCCTGCACATACAATTGAATGGATATTACCACCACAAAAATTATAGGGATAAAGGATCACATATACAATGTTTCTATGCATTTCACTTATCGAAGACAGTACCTGCAAAGGAGGCAAAGAATATCTCATGAAAAGTGATTGACAGTGGCCCCACAAAGCTGCACGTTCTTGTGGGATATCCCAGAGGAACTCCTTCCATTCGGCAACCATAGCTTCTGCCTACACACATTGGACAGCTGGATGTCAGCATAAAATCCTAAAACCATACTTGAGAATGTAAAAATGATTAACTATGTAGAAACTACAGGGTACAAACCAAATACCTGTGATTCCGTCACATGATCAGAAGTAGACTCCCAAGCTATGTCACTCGACTCCAGTTGTCTTGCCCAAGTGCGAGCTTGCTCCCATCGACCATCCTTTTCCAATGCTGCTAAGAGAGAAGCATCATCCATGGAATCGTCCCACTTGTAGATATCACCGTCTTTGCATAAGGAAGGTTCAGCCAAATTAATTTTCCAATAACTTCGACGAAAGTAAGCTGATGAAGAGCCACCATCAGCAAAATCAACCACTGCAAGGAGCTGTAGCAAACACCTCTTCTCATAAATTGATGGACAGGTTGAGAGTACTGCATCTGCAGCTTTTACAACCGTAACAGACACCCATCCTGTTATATCTGACGCTTCTTTCGAAGAGTTTAATTGAGCACGAGAGGCTTCATCTTTTATTCTTGCTGAAAATGATGCCAAATGTGCAGAAGCCTCGGACAGACGCATTTGACAAAATGCCTTTCATGATTAACACAAAAAATGCTCACGTTAGTTGAATATACCGTTAGTAAACTAAATGACCAGTTTATACTAACCTGAAGAGAACGAATGAAGGGGAGAAGGGAGCAGGAAGGCAGAAACATTTCAAAAGCTCTAAGCAATGGAAGAAACATCTGTTGTTCACAGAGCACCGCTACCATACTTGATAAAGATGCAAGCCTCTCATCAATATCAACTGGAATTTCAGTCTGTTCAGAGATGGGCTTTCCTCTTTCCTGCTGGGCATCAATATCAGGAGTATTGGAAGTTGCAGTAGAGTTTGGTCCACATGTGATGTCCAACGAGAAACCTAATGTGAAACTCTCTGGGGAGGCTTCCAGGAACCGTCTTCGTTTTGGATTCTTCCGGTTGTAACGAAATTCAACATTCCTACTCATGCTTGGCAATTTATTCGTGGTCTCAACAGCAGATCCAACATTCTTTGCTATTTTCGAGGAAACATCGTCGACCTTGATCAAGGATATCTCCCTGAAGACAGCCAATAAATGCCAATGGAATAAAATTACACAACAAAGACAACAATTAAGCTTGCAAAAATGTTGTAGATATCAGAAACTCCTACAATGCTCAATGTGTTACCTTGCAGCTGTAATCTCAAGCCAAACACTTAAGCATGAGAGAGGAGCCACATCTGGAAAGCACGAAGCAATCATCGCCAATAAAGACCACTGCATTTGTTTTGCTTTATTCAGGAGTGCCTCCCCAGGGTTCTTTTGCTTTTCACAGACTGTGAGTATGCAGAAAAGTTCCATAGGGTTGTCGCCATCAACAGCCAAGAAAGATGAATCACTACTTCCTGAAGGTATATTACTAGATGATTTCCTTCTAAATGACACCATGTTTTTCAGAACTGTTAGTATATGAGTCCTCAATCTTGAATCCCTTATCTCTTTGGCTGCCTGAACACAACACCAGGGAGATTAAATGAGTATAGTGTTTTTCTCACCTACAATTATTATCTGAACGTCTTCTATTTAAAATAAGAAAAATTACCACTTCGATAACAACTTCAATTGGGAAACCAGCCATCTGAGCTTCGGTTAGAAAACCAACCTGCCAAAAGCATGATCACATCAGTGTGAGGGCTTAAATAAACAACATAACCACCAAGACAAGAAAAAAGCTGGTTAATACCCAATCATTGTCATTGGCCAGTAAAGCAAGATACTTTGTACTTAATGGAAGATGGTGTGCCTGACAGAATTCCGTAATCAAATTCCAATGTTGGCTGGCTTCATTTTGCTGCGATCGGTAAAAAGATGTGTCACCAATGCCACTCAAAAGCCAAAATCCGCAGGTTCTACCTTCATCTAATGATGGCAAACTTGCTTTTTCCAGGTGCTGCAGAATAGCAATAAGAGGTTGTGATGGTTGTTCCCCCTTGGGAGCCCTAGAGGTTTGCTTCTGCTCCAAAACATGAAGATGATCAGACTGGACATAATCTTCTGCTAATGCTCGAGCAAGAGCAGGAGCAATGTCAGCTCCATGGGAGAGCACATGGAGCTCAGTGCTCCTTGGTGAAGATAGCTCACATTGTTTATTTTGCTGAGCTGACTTATAGTAGGAAGAGATGCGCTGAAGTGCAGCAATATCTAGACGAAGCATGTCGGCACACAGACCACAGAGTTCCAACAGGAACGTGCAGGAAGCAACTAGAGTTGAGTCCTCAAAGTTTGTAATAGCTAGTGGAGCTACCTGATATTGAAAAAGCATGGAAAAGTGATAAGATACTGCAGCACATCCAACAAACTAAAACATTAGAACTTAAGTAGAAAACTGAAAACCTATTCCTAAATCAACAAAATAATATATGAAAATTGTTCTGGGAGCTTATGTTTATAACTTGATTATATGTTCGATGGTTCAGTATCCCGGTAGTATCAAAAGTTAGAAGTTGGAACTGGGAGTCTCGGACTAAAATTTTTGGCATATCATATCCAGGAAAAGATTTGAAATATTGCCACCTCATAAGTGGCAAATGGATACTATCTGTATAGAATAGTCCATACTCCATACGACCATTTCTATTTTCACTATAAAAGTCCACAGTATTTATTCATCTTATAAAGGGCATCTTAGTATTCAGATGAACAAAAATTTGAATGATGGTGATGGCTCAATTAAGTTTAAGTCAAACCTAATACAGTAAATTATTTCTATTGCAATACAAAAATTTGATGAATACTAGCAGAATGAGTAGTTAGATTTTTTTTAAAAAAAATCAAGTCAGGAACATGGACATACCGACAGAAGAATTGATCGTTCAGTTTGACTTAAAGGAGCTAGTATCAATTGCAGATCTGCTTGAACATTAGACTGCGCAGAGATCACTTGATGTGCATTGGCTGATTTTAACTGAGAGGCTCTTTTACCAAGAAGATGCCTGAAAGCAGCTAGTGCTCGACCACGGTGCAAATGATGCTCCACCCTCAAGTCTTTCTCCTGAAGAGGGTAATGATGAAATTGCTACTTTGGAAAGAATAACTATAATACTATGACAGAACACACCAAGACTATTCAGGGACAAGAACCCTAAGTCCAGGGATGCATGCACTGTTGATTTAAGAAAAATGTTAGAGAAGAAGCGCTCAAGCTTATGCTTATCCGCTACAGGTGGGCTTATGCTATATAGATAAGCCACCTTGAAGCCGACCCATTTGGAGGGGCTTAGGCTTAAGTTCAAGCACCTTCACACTGGCCCTTGCCGTGACAAAGTATGCATTCGTTGCATTCTTGATCATTGTCCCAGTACACATACTAGCATGGATTCAAGATAATATAGAATAAAATGTTCGAATCTTGAATAGAGAACAGTAACATGGCGCAAAGGTAATGCAAGATACCAAAAAAATCCAAGAAGGCATTAAGTATATTCATTGCAAGATGAGCATACCTCAACAGAAGAGTATAGTTCTTCCTCAACACTTTTTTGGATGGATGCTTCTAAGGACAATGCATTGGCTTCACTATATCCAGTGGTATTGTATATATAATCAGCGACACTGTGAGTAAATAATTCTTCAGATGACGATGCATTTGGCAGCAGTTGCATTCCAAAAGGGCCCTGAGCATAGATTGTGGTCAATAAAAAGAACAAAAGTTTGTCTATGCTGCGAATGAAATTGAAAATCAAGATGTACATGTACAAAAACTTAAAACACAAACTATATATGAGCGAAGTAAGTTAGCTTTGCATCTCAAATACTTTTACTGGTCTCCCACATGGTTAGCCAATAATCTGACAACTCAATCGCACTAACATTTCTAATAGGTCAATAGTGTTATGAATAGCGCTTGTATTCATCGTGAGGCTAATGGGCCAATATATATACAAGTACAGGTATGACATATATGCAGGTAACCCTTTATACAACAGGGAAAATACGCAAGTAATAATACACATCTAACACCCCTTCTCAAACTTATGGTGGATCAATAACATGAAGTTTAGAGAGATAGAAGCTGTGTCGGGTTCTGGTCTGTGTCTTTGTGAAGAAGTCTGCCAACTAAAGCTCTAAAGGCACATACTGATAAGAGACAACCTGATCCTATACCTATATCCGCATGTAGGAAGCATCAACACCAATATGCTTTGTAAGCTCATGCTTCACTGGATCTTTAGCAATGCTAATCAGGGATCAAAAACCCGTTCCTGGGGGAAATCCCGTTCACTGCCCAGAAGAAAAAACCGGCCGGTTACCGACCGGTAACCGGATTTCTCGGAAAAAATCCGGACGAAATTTGATTGAATTTGCTTAAAAACCATCCAAAATTCAAAATTTGGAATTTGGCTTTGCAAAATCCGGAAAAACCGACCGGTTTAGGGTTTCCCGGTACCCACCGGTAAATCCGGTTAACCGGCTGGTTTTTTATCCCTGATGCTAATAGCACCTATACTGTCCGATAAAAGAGGAGTTGGTGCTGAAACAGAAACACCAAAATCCTCAAGTAACCACCATAGCCAAGTAACCTCCGCAGTCAACAAAGCCATAGCTCGCAACTCAGCCTCAACACTCGAACGAGAAACTGTTGTCTACTTTTTAGTCTTCCAAGCAATGAGAGAACCACCAAGAAAAACACAATAAGCAGAGAGAGACCGGCGATCAAAGTGATCACTAGCCCAGGTGGCATCAGAATACGCCTGGAGCTGTAAAAAGCTGGAGCGAGGGGAAAAGAGACGACGAGTGATGATTCCACAAAGATATCGTAGAACATGAAGAAGACGACTACAGTAGAGCTGAGTGGGAGCAAAAACAAACTGACTCAAGATATGCACAGGGTACGAAATGTCAGGACGAGTGACACTCAGATAAACAAGACTCCCAGCAAGGTGACAATAGCGAGTAGGATCAGTAAGAGGCTCACCATCAGTGGGTCGAAGATGAACATTAAGCTCCATGAGAGTCTCAGATGTGCGCTGATCAGTAAGAAAAGCACGATCAAGAAGATCTTGGATATACTTTTTTTGGGACAGGTAAAAACCCTCAGGCGTAGAAATAACCTTAACCCCAAGAAAGTAGCGAAGAGGACCCAGATCAGATATGAGAAACTGCTCACTAAGACGCTCCTTGACAAAGGTGATGTACTGAGAATCATCTCCAGTAATGATCAAGGATCAAAGAATCGTTCGGGCACAATCCGTTCGAGTCTTCTGAACGATTCGGCCAGAATCAAGATCCGGTGGAAAACCTGATGAATTTCGTCCAAATAAATTTGAATTTGAGATGTTTCTGTCGGAATTTTGAATTTGAATTTAAAGGATTCCAGTCGGGATTTTGAATCCCAGACCCCACCGAGGAGTCCAGTAACCGGCGGTTATCGGCCGGTTTTTTGTTCCCTGGTAATGATCATATTATCGACATATAAAAGAAGCGTCCGATAGCGAGGCAAAGTGTGAATAAAAAGAGCAGGATCATGAGCACTAGTAGAAAAACCAGCCGCAGTGACAACGGCCCAAATTTTTTCAAATTTAAATTTATGACTACATAATGCACTTCCTCGGTTGGTTTAGGCTTTTTTTGTGCTAGATTACATATTGTATGAGCTAAATATGCTTGAATTATTGTACTCCTATGAATCCCATGCTAGCTCAAGGTCTATTCAAACTTATGGACGTCGAGATGCCAACCTATTACCTTACGGTGATGATTCTCATTCATCGGACATTTCTTCTCATCCTACTTACCATTATGGAAATCAAGCTAATGTAAGAATTGTTTACCAGTAGGTGGAACCCGCATATTACCAACTAATTTATACTCACTAGGTAGAATATGCCCATCAAACATATACTTAGGATCAATACAAAGCCCACCTAGCTCAATCTGAAGGACTTCTCCTAATTGATAACAATGAGTACATTACACAACCTTCGCGTTTCTCGACAATGTATTGATATGAATTGCTACTCCATTATTGTTTTTAGTATGCTAGTCAAGTTATCATTCATTACCATTAACTTATGTTTTGATTATTTTAGATGCTTTAGAACACTTGGAGGAGAGGGCTTCACTAGATAGTCAAGCTAGCAAGGAGGACTTTTTATGTACAACATCAGGCTCCTTACAAATTTCTAACTAGACATCAAGCTCCTTATGTATCAGGATTGTTATTTCATTAAACACTTTCTATTCATATTTGTATTATTCCAATTGCTAATTACCCAAAACCGGTTTTCTCTGTTTTTTCCTGTTTTAGTAGCGGTTTTTCCGGGTTTTTAAAGCGGGTTGTCTGATTTTTGGGCAGTAACCGTTCCGGTTACCGGGTTTAAAACATCCCCAATTCAATTTTTCGTGTTCGAATTTCAATTGGTTTTTCCGGTTACCGGCCGCCGGGTGAGTTTTTCTCCAGTTCCGAAATTTGTATCCTTAGTGACAACATAAGAGAAATGATCAAACCAAGTACGAAGAGCTTGCTTGAGGCCATAAAGAGGTCGGCGAAGGCGACAAACCATACCCTCAGGAATAGAATACCCCGACAATGGCTGCATATAAACCTTCTCACACAACTCATCATTGAGAAAAGCATTCTTGATATCAAACTGAGATATGGACCATGCCCGAACAGACGTCACAGCAAGAAGAGTACGAACAGTGGTCATGTGAGCCGCAGGAACAAAAGTCTCATCATAATCACGACCATGCTCCTGCTAAAACCCACGTGCCACAAGATGAGCCTTGTAGCGCTCAAGAGAACCATCAGAGCGGGTCTTAACCTTGTAAACCCACTTGCACGTGAAAGGAGTAACACGTGCGGGAAGAGGGACAAGATCCCACGTGCCAGTACGCTCAAGGGCAGCATCTCTTCTACCATCGCATGCTGTCACTCCTGATGAACAACAGCATCACGATAAGAGGTTGGTTCAGCAAGGGCAGCAGCAGCAAAACCAAAGTGGCGCGGCTGATCTGGCGGCGGGAAGGCTCGAGGTCTGGGGCGGCGGTGGTGGCTCGAGCTCAAGGTCCGGGGCAGCGGTGACTCGGGCTCGGGCGAGCGACAAAGGGCGGCAGAGGCACACGGGCGAGCAGCGTCGAATGGGTGGAAGACAGGCAAGAGCGGTGGAGATGGCAAAGCCAGGCGGCGGCTGGAAGAAGAACCAGCGGCGGCTTGACGAGAACAAACCCTAGGTTTGCTCCGATACCATGTTATGAATAGTGCTTGTATTCATCATGAGGCTAATGAGCCAATATATATACAAGTACAGGTACCGTATGGCATATATGCAAGTAACCCCTTATACAATAGGGAAAATACGCAGGTAATAATACACATCTAACAAATAGAATATACTGGGATTGAGGAGATGGAAGAGGAAGAAGACACATTTACCAAACAACTTAGGTCATGTTTACATGTGGTTGATTTTTGTCCAATACTCTTGGGAAATTTAGGCCATAAACTGGAATGTAAAAACAGTAGCGGTATATTCTTGGAAGAGTATGATTAGGAGTTTAGATGCCCTCCCTAGAGAAAAACAAAGATATTGGGAAAAAAGACACAGTGTCTGATCCACCAGAAGTACTTTGGAATATCCTAAATTCCTAATAGAATTGTTTCCTGGCGGAAATTTAGGAACATTTCCCAAACAAGACCTTAGTAGTTATCTTTAGATAGATGAATGTTTAGTCTATTCTAACATCATTACTGAGATGCATAAAAAAATTGCAGTTAAAATTTTATTTATTCATTATAACAAATCCAGCAATCCAGTTTCTACATTTATGTAATAATAACCTAAACTTAATTAATGTCAGATGGGGTAGAACTACAATGCAGACTGATTTATACAGAGTAAAATACAAATCAAGACTCAAATTCGAAAATGTTAACTGCAGTATGATATCAAAAAGAAAGAAAAAAACCTGTTCAAATAGTTGAATTAATCTTCTAATAGACTTTGGGAACCAACATGGGAGCATTTGCAACAATGAAGTGTCTCCTCCAGCAGAGGAAAAAATGTTATAGCGCCAGCGCAAGTACTCTGAAATTGATGATTTCCCAAACACTGAAAAAAAGAAATGGAATTTTCTTTTTTTGCTTAGCAAAGGAAATAGTGAGTAGTTAGCACATCAAAAAATTAGAACTTCAAAATGACAATCTAAAAAAAGGAATGAAGTCGTATCTTGATTACCAGTAGTTGGAGAAGAGTTTAAACAGCCATACCCATCTTGCCCAAAACAAGCAGAAAGAAGTGTCTTCCATAGTGTTGGAAATTGCTGGAGACAAGGACCTAGGTTCTCTAATGTGCACTGAGAAGACAATCCACGATTTCTGTTCACACTTCCAGTACATATGGACTTCTGAATTGGTGGTGAAGCATACATTAAGGTAGCTAGTGCAGACATTTCCCCGATCCGTTCAGCCATATCATCAACAGTATACAAAATTCCATCTATCTCAATAGCAGTAAGATTACTTTGATTAACCATTTTCTGTGACAGATTCCAATGGGCATTAGAAAAGGATGCCTCATACTCATAACCTTTGACCCTGGAGAAGAGTAACCATTGTGCCCACTTGCAATCACCCTGGAAAATTTTCACAACATAACAACCAAGTCAGACTATTGTTTATTAACTGGGAAATAATAAACATAAACATGTTAAGCAACTTAATCTTACAGCTATAATATAAGGAAGCATTTCAAGTACTTTTTGTACCACTACGGGACTACTAAGTAGTTATAACAGCATGTTCCTAGTATCAGCAAACAAGGCAAGTCTGTAGCCCAATAATAGTTTGTATACCACTGTAGTAGCTCGTTTATAAAATTCTGGTAATGTCCCGTTCAAAAATAAAATTCTGGCAATGTCCCGTTCAAAAATAAAATTCTGGCAATGACCCGTTCAAAAAATAAAATTCTGGCCATGTCCCGTTCAAAAAATAAAATTCTGGCAATGTCCCGTTCAAAATAAAATTCTGGCAATGTCCCGTTCAAAATAAAATTCTGGCAATGTCCCGTTCAAAATAAAATTCTGGCAATGTCCCGTTCAAAATATTAAAAAAATCCTGGCAATGTCCCGTTCAAATCAAAATAAAATTCTGGCAATGTCCCGTTCAAAAAAATAAAATTTGGCCCGCAAAGTCCACACAGTTCCCATTCAATGGGAGGTACCATTTTCTGGTAACAATTGGTCCGCTGTTAGACAGAACAAGTTTGCAAAGAAAGTGAACATTTGGCCACTTGGCAGGGAACCAGAAAAGGCCAGGTGACAAGCATGCGTATGCTTGTTCCCAGTGAAACTGAAAGATTTGGCAAGTTTGCACTTTCTGATATTTTCCATAGAATATTGTAAAACAAAGTATTTACATGCAAGGACAATGCACCAATTATCGGGACCAAACCAGCCATAACTTGGCATAAAAACCTCAACCCCACATAAATACTAACCATGTAACAGCCAAATTACCAAATACATATCCTAACAAAAAAATCTAGTTTATCTGTGGCAGCCACCTGGTTACCCAGATAATTGGCAAATTAGGTAGGTTTGACTTAGAGCCGAATACAGAGAACATCATTGAATGACAAATATCATAAACTAAAATTGCACAAAAACTTACTGCAGCTTCTTTGAGCAAAGGGATAGCTTCCTTTTCAAGAGCCAAATTACAATTGTCCAAATAGAGATCCAGTAAGTACGGTGAGTCATATTGCACACAAAAACGTATTACTAGTTTATGCAATGCCCCTTCACAAGCCCGGTGACGGGCATCATCTGGCATCTCTGAAGCACAAAATGTCGTAGAACAATCTTTCTTGGGACCAAGCTCCGCTGTATTAATAAGTATGCCAGCACGAGCAAGTACATGTATAATTTCAGCAATACTTTGCCAGTGCTCTTTCATAAAGATGTGTTTCTTTGCCAACTCCTGCTGCATTAGCATTCTAATCCATGATGTTGATTCATGATTAGACAAGGATCTGAATACTTTGACATGTGGTATCTCCATACAAACAGGTTCTAGCTCCTCTGAGTCACATATATACATTTTATAATCAAGGACTCTTACATCAGACACAGTGCTGTAAGCAGCTTGTGAATTGTCCACATTCACTCTAAGAATCCCTTCTAGAAGTACACTGTCAGGAATGATGTTCAGGAGTTTGCAGACTTCCCCCACATCATTATGAGCAACAAAATATTCAAACTGAGATTCCCATGGGACATGAGCGTGCAGGTGACAAGGGTGGTCCAGTATTATCTATAAAACATATAATAAAAATCATAAGTCCATAATTAATAATACAAGTAATCCAGGCTGTAATTCAGATTTCATTGTGCTATAATCTAGTCAACTTTCCAAAAGCATTGCAACAACAAAATAAATGACACACACACACACACATTTCCAAGAAAGGGGAAAAAAGAATAATGCGAAAAAAATACATTTGGTATTTGTGACAATATACATAGTTGTATTCAAGGATCAAAATCTCGGATCCGGAGGAAAAACCGCTTGGCGGTCGAAAACGGTAACCGGCCGGTTACCGGCCTGTAACCGAAAAAAAACGGCCGAAATTTGAAAACTGATATTTGATTTTGCTAAACCGGAAAAAATCAGCCGGTTTTTTAAATCTCAGTCCCCACTGGGTTTTCCAGTAACCGGCGGTTAACGGGATTTTGAACCTTGGCTGTATTTGATATTTGTGACAATAAATAGTTGTCAAATACTCAAATGCGCCTGCAATGAGTTGGAAATATGCAACAATCAGTAGCATAACAAACTCCTCATTGTGTCACTTGATTTAATAGTGATCGGTAAGAGCTAACGGAACTAGAAAAACTCCTTCACACATTTTTAGATGAGCCATAGCACATGGTTATGAGCAGAAATACGGTCCAACCCCCCAATTAACAAGTGAAAAGGACAAGTCATGACTTACACGGTCCACAGTTCTTTGATCCCAAGCTTCAGACCATACAGCAGCACAGGCCCAATAGCCATCAGAAAAGTTGCTTTGAGAGAACTCCTTTAAATCAGTGTAGTCATTAACGTTCACCCAAGAACCAAGCATAGCTCCATCAACATCACCACATTCAATAGCAGGGTGGTTATGAATATGGAGAGCTAGTACTGGTTTTTCTTCTCCTGGTAGTGTAACAATTTTTGCAGCATCATGAATGACATTCTCCCTGCCAAGATATGTGTCCCAGAAGCTGCTGCTTGGGTAGAACCGCTTTTCCACAGAGGAAAAAAGGTTGATCAGTATGCGAAACAAACAACATGCCATTGCCAGCATTTTAGATTTTTTATAAGTTGAAATCGTATAATAAAAACAAAATATATTGCAAGATCAGAAAATTGTCAATAGCTAAAGCAGGGTGTAGAAGCAAACCTCAATCAGTGCTATGGTCTCCAGCATCTTCAACTCATTTGATCTCATGTACCCACGCTTCTTCATCTCCTCAGCAATTTCTAGCCTAAGTGACCTCCTGATGGTACCTTGCATAAGTTGTCTGAGGTCTGACTCTATGTCATCTCCTAGTCTTTCTAATGTTGCTACAGCCAATCCAGTTTCACCCTGTAAATTGCATGTATTAGACAACAGGAAATGATGGAGACATACATTTGTAAGTTAAGGGTACTAATTACCTTCATTAACAGATCATAAACGATGGATCTTCCTATTTCATGAACTTCGGAGAAAGCATCTTCTGAATCCTCATTGGAAAATGATTCCCTCTGGCGCAAAAGTTGCAGCTGAAGAACTGCCAAAGGTAGTCGACCAGACTGTAGTGCTTCTCTGACTACAGTTTTCAAGTCAACATTATTCATTTCCCATCTGTTCATCATATCCTTGATATTTCCTTGAGTAATCAGTTTTCCAACTTGAGCAGTCCCTTGATCAGTATCAATGTCATGAAACTTAGAAGCACTAAGAGAGGATTCAACTGGCGTCAAAGCTAACTGCCCGTTGCTACCAGGAACCAACTCAAACACAGTAGATGCTGAGTCTTGCCTGTCATGAGCATCTAAACCACCTGCTGGCCCTGATGAAACACCATCCACTACAACAATTGGGAGTGAAGAATCATTTTGTAATACTTCTGGACCCATTTTCAATGAGTTTTTATCATCTCCCTGCTACAAAGCACAACATTACCAAATAAGAAGGATCATTTAAAGACATAACTAATCGCTAAAAAACAGCAGCTATCATCATTTTACCGTCCGGATAGAATTCTGGTTCGCAGAGATTCGGCTCTGGATACTTCTAATTACCCCCAAAAGGGAAGCCATTTCATGAAGCTTTACTGCATTATCTGGCATGTCTGAGAAATAAAGAGAATAAGTCTCACAAATAAGAAAGAAAATGATAGGGGGGGGGGGAAGAAACTTACCTTTCTTTTGCTTAAGTAGCCCATAACATTTTATCTTTCTTGTCGCAAAGCGGACAGCTAAAACCATTAACCTGTTTTCAAACTGAAAGCTTACAGATTACATGAAGCTAAAAGTTATAAGTATATGACATATTGCAGACACCAACTCAAGAAGCCTAACTAGGACAAAGAATACAAGCCATGTCTCCTTGCAGAATATTCCTAAATATATTCTACTGCAGTTTTGGAGACATCTCAACACTAACATTATTGGTCTGTTGCACCCTATGGCACAGGTTTCTATCCATTTGCACTAGATCAACAAATAATTTTCCCGTATAAGCATTGCAGAATGACGCATTGCAGAATGACAGTAAGTGTCACAACATGTTTATGTTGCATCTACATTACTATATAGAAGTTCGAACATATATCATTCCCCTTTCCACCCCATTTTCTGTACACAAGTTATTCCTGGCAATCCAGCGGAATATATCTAATGTCATGGTGTATATATAAAGTATTTCCTGCCTTACTATTATATTTCCACCTATTAAATCTTCTTTGATGAGACAGGTTTAGCACACAATACAATGTTTATTAAATTCGATGTTACTTTACAAGTTGAAAACAATCTAAATAGAACCATTTGTATTTCAATATGACTAATCTATCTGTTTAGAAAAATGAATGTGGCAATTGATAGTGTCAACTTTTTTGCACAAAATGTATTACACATACATAATTACTAATGTCTGAAAAGTTCCGCTATATAGTGTGCTGCCCACAATTGTACCCAGTGTGCAACTCATGCAATTCCTTTCCCTTGCGGAAACAGCAGGTGAAGATAATGAAAACTTGAAATGAACATTTTTTATATTTTTTTAAATGAACTCAATCCAATAAAACTGGTGCAGAAGCTAAAGGTTTGATGTTTGTCTAAACTGGGGAAATATATATTTATATTATTATTATTTATTAGGACAGTAATCAGGGCAATGATTCCTTCTGTTCTTAGCTAACCTACTCACTGAGGTATATACCTCAAACTAATTTTTTTTGCACATTACAACTTAATAGACAAAGATAGACAAAGAACAACATATTTCCAAGAATGAATTGTTTTTACAGAAGAATCATAATTTACTAATACGACTTATTATTTATGATAAAGATGTTATCAGGGAAGAAAATATACTTGGATGACACTGCAACTTCGTTATCACTTCCTGTTCTACATAATAGCCGATATACAGATGCCAATAGCAGTTGCAAAACACCTTCTTCCGCAAGATTGACCTCCGCGAGCATATTTAATGATCTAACAATTCACTAGTGTTAGATATCCATGCATACAAAAAGATCATATCAACACAACTTCAAAAAATTCTTCCAAAAAAGAAAAGTAGGCGAGGAACTAACTGAAAACTACATCAAAATAAAATGAGACGACATTTATACAGAAAGAATGTGCATATAGGGTAAAGCCACAAGAAAGTATACACATATAACTGCATTGGGAGTTACTAAAAGGAGATCCAGGATAACATGTAACCATTTATTTCACCTTGGAACTTGGGGATAAATCTAAGAAATTCTCACCTCACCATGAATAACAATGCAAATATTTCAAAATTTATATAAAAAAAAAATAGGACTTAGGAGTAAAAAGATATGAAATTTAAGCAAAAGCAATAACAAACGACAGAAATTAGTGGTACGACAAAAGAAAATACACGATCTTACTGCTCTAGATCACCGATCTTTGTGTAATGCAAGGCCAATTGCATCCAACGTAACCTAGAGACTTTCAAGTCCCATCCTGCCAATGCAAGAAATAGCATTAGAGCGTATGATGCTTTCTCAACAGCATATGTACTTGCACAGAATATCTAAGTCGTAGGCATTCATCTGCAGAAATTGGACTCTCAAATATCTATACATATATCATTGGAGAAATACATATTCATACAAAAGGGGGAGAAGATTCTTGTTTGTCGGATAATCGCCGAAGAAGGATCATAGAGGAGCAAAATGCATTGGGATTTCTTTTAATAACATGCATTCATGTTCAGGTACTATTCATGCTATTGAAGCTTTGACTATTGTGACTAACACCTGCAAGGCTGCAACAGTGCATGGTTCCAGCAAATGCTGATTGGCCAGTCACCAAGAATGGTATAATTAACATCGACCAGATGAAAAATACTATAACGTGTGCATAGAAATTGTTAAGGGTAGTAGTGTAATGTGTGGTAGAAGTGTAATAGTCATGTAAGTGTTAGGGGTAGTTATGGAATTGTAGTGTAGTCTAGGGTTTCTCTCTTGAACACTATATATTGCCCCTTGGGCCCTTTGCAATTCAACCAACAATTCAGCCCCCATTTCTCTCCTCTCCCAAAATCTAACATAGTATCAGAGCCTAGATCGAAACTCTAGTATCCCTCTTCTTCCACCGCTACCGCCCCCGAGAGGAGCAACCTCCATTCTCGGGGCAGCACCTAATTTCGTTTTTATCTTTAGTCTATAGTAGTTTCTTAATGTCAAGTAGCAGCACAGTCTCGGTCTTCATCTTTTCAAGCAGCAGCAGGGCAAACATCTTCAAGCAGCAGCAAGAGTTCCTTATCCTCAAGTCCTCAACCGCATGCTTCATCCTCGATTCATCACCACATCCTCTACCTCCTGTGCTCTTCGCCAAGATCACCCGCGCACCATCATCTCGCTCCGCTCCACCTCACCCAACACCCGACGTGAGTCGAGGACGAAGCAGCCAACGAACCCGAGCTCGGCAGCGGCGGTGAGGGCCTTGGGAGCGACGGTGCAGCAGAGAGCGGCCTCTTCCGAGCTCGATCTCTCCCTTCTCGGCTCGCCACCACCAACCCACAACAATGGCTGCCGCTGGATCGAAGGTCCTCGCCACCCTTCCGGTCGTCTTCGCCACGAACGCGTCGGCACCCAGCCCTGTCGCTGCTTCTGCACTGCGACACAGCACCGCCACTCTCCGCGGCCCTCGCCACCTCCGTCTACATCGGCGTCGCCAAGTCGTCTCCGCCAGATCCGACGAGGGCCGAGCTGGCGGCTCGCCAGAGCTTGGATCCAGCACAAAGCCACAGACCATCGTCGAGGCGACACTAGCAACGATCCGGCGGTCCAGACCGGAATCCATCATCATCGGCGACGTCCTCCTCGTTTATTGGCGTCTTCAAGTCATCCTTCTGCTCGTCGTCACCATTAGAGCTGGATCCGGATCGTCGCCATCACGCCTGGCAACTCGGGGCCCCAACCCTCCCGTGGCGAAATCGCCACCACTAGTACCGCCCCTCCTCACCGCCACCGCCACAGATGTCGGCCCGAGGCGGAGGAGGCATCGACAAGGGGTGTTGGTGGCGCCTCTAGCTCCTCTATTCCTGGTGCCTCGCCGTGCAATGCCTCCTCTGCTTCAGGCCGACCTAGAGAGGCACCCCACCATCGTCCGAGCCGAGGGGGAGAGCGAGTCCATGCGGTCACTGACTCCACCGGAGCCCAAGCACAATCCCACACCCCCCGCACTACCTGCAACAACCGGCCCTCTGCATCATCACTGGCCATCGTCTTACTCGATTTTGAACTCCATCATCATCGCCAATTCATCTTCACCAACAGCTTCATCGTCTTCACCAACTCTGGTTGGGGTTGGCCATCTCGCTGGCTTCATCGTCATCTCCATCACCAGCTCCCATCGGACCTGATCATCTTCAACCTCATTTATTCATCTTCCATATTGTCATCTTTGGTCTTTCCGCTAGGCTAGTTGAGTTGCTGCTGCTACTGGTTGTTCGTGTGCAACTGCTTTTGGTGTTGGCCGGCTGTGTACCAGAGCTGTTGTTGTTGGTGCTTGTGTAATCACTACTGCTGCTGGTATCTTAAGTCTATTTTCCTTTTATTTCCATCGAGTCCATCCAAGTCCGTTGCATCTCTCTTTGAGCTCGTCGAAGTCATGCCAGTCTATCATATCCTTTGTCGATCAGCCGATTGCTTCTTCCTTTTCGGGTTGTTGCGGTCCGGTCCGTCCATTGGATCAAGTGCGGTCACCCCCATCATCGTTGTTGATGCGACTTTGCCCTCTTGGTCCTCTCTTGTAGCCATCTTGCTACACATCTTCGTATCATTGCGACTCTTGACCAATAGTCTTCTTTGTTGTCATCAACAACTGTCTATTCGTCTTTGTTTTCGTCAGGCGCTAGATTCGACACTGTCACCTCACTTCTTGGGTGGGCGGATCTGGTCCGTAGTCTTTGCCTTCGTCGGGCACCAGATTCGACATCATCACCTTACTTCTTGGGTGGGCGGATCTGATCCGTCATCTTTGCCTTTGTCGGACGCCAGATTCGAAACCGTCACCTCACTTCTTGGGTGGGCGGATCTGATTCGCGTCTTCGTCTCTATCTCTCTCTTCATCGGCTTGATTTGATATACATGGTTCCCCTAGGCGCTAGGCGCTAGTCGGGCGGCTGGCCGGCGCCTAGCGCCTAGGGCGCCTAGGCACAACCTCAGCGCCGCCTAGGCGGCCGACTCAGGCGGACTCTTGGGGGAGCAGAGCAGGAGGCGAGGAGGGAGCGAGGTGTGTTGGGAGCGCGGAGGCGAGGGGGGCGAGGCGAAGGAGGAGCGAGGCACGGAGGCAAGGGGCAAGCCGACTCAGGTGGAGGTGAGGGGGGAGCGACGGGGAAGAAGGAGGCGAGGGGAAAGAGGAGGTGGCTGCAAGGGGGAGAAGAAGGAGGCGAGGAGGAAGGAGGTGGTCGCGTCATCTTGAGATCTCGGCCGTCCGATCGAAATTACTCTCGCGTAATCTGAGCCGTTCGATCGAGACGCCCAAAACCCTACAAAACAGAGTCCCAACTATTCCCACGCACATCGCCTTCTTCCTCCTCGCCGCCGCCTCCTTCTTCCCCTCGACCACCCCTCGCTCCCTCCGTGCCTCGCTCTCCGCCGCCCGCTGGTCGGCCTCCTCGCTTTCCTCTGCGCCCCACTCGCCTCCGCGCCTCGCTCCCTCCGAGCCTCGCTTACACCACCGACGACGGAGGTTGAATCGAGCGACGGAGAAGCCAAATCAAGCAGCGGGAAGGTTGATTCGGCGTCGGCGGGAGGTCGATTCGGCGCCGGTGAGTCGGACCACTCCCTCCTCTCTTTCTGTTCCGCTGCCTTGGACCGCCTCATCCCGCCTCGCGTCGTCTTGCGCCGCCTCGCCTTGCCCGCCTCGGCCCGCCTGGGTCTGCCTTGGACCGCCGTTGACTGCCTAGGCGGGCTGAGCGCCTAGGAGGCCGATTGAGGCCGAGGCGCGACGGTTGCCCTGCGCCCAGCGCCTAGGCGGCCGAGGCGGCCGCCTAGGGGATCACTGTTGATATATCTCTCTATTCCTATCGGTTTCAAAAGTTGCATGCTTTGACAACATCTCCAAGCTCGGACTTTGGATATATATTTTATTTTAGTGTTGTCCTCTTCAAACTCAATGCTATTGCATACGCATTGAGTCTGAGTGGGGGTGTTAAGGGTAGTAGTGTAATGTGTGGTAGAAGTGTAATAGTCATGTAAGTGTTAGGGGTAGTTATGGAATTGTAGTGTAGTCTAGGGTTTCTCTCTTGTACACTATATACTGCCCATTGGACTCTTGCAATACAACTAATTATTCAGCTCCCATTCTTCTCTTCTCTCCCAAAATCTAAAAGAAATAACACCTTCAAAGAAATTTACTGGATCCAAACTAAAATGCAATCTTTGGTACAATGTTTATCTCGCAAACATTTGATTTTAAGCTAAAAAATAGAAGCAAATTGACGCTATTCTTCAACAGACAATTAAATGATTAAACCATGCCTGCAAAATGCAAAATTCCTAAGAAATGTTTTTGAATTTTGAGGAAGATTGATCTTCAACGGACAGTTCCTTTGTGAGTTATATTGTTTTAATCAGAAATTATAAATACACTGTCAATAAATCTGATAAACATAACCTTAATGGAAAATATATCTATAAGTGAAAATATTCAACAAAAAAATAAAGGCAGGACTGCTGGATAAGACAGGCAACAGACATACTAAAAATAGACTGTGATGTAGGAGCTAAAAGCAGTGAACATAGCAGGATGACAACATGAAAAACGAAAGATAGAGCAAACTGAACGGAAACACACCATTCTCCCAGCAGAGCCTGTCTGCAAATGCAGGTCCTTCATACAACAATGCTCTGTCCAAAACTTCTATTTGCCATGCCTTCCACCTTGTTTCAGTTCTGGTTACTGGTACTAAATTCAGAGCATTGCATGCACTACCACAAGCAAAACCTGGTTGCCAAAATTTGATGGCATTGTTGTGAGATGAAAAAGATGAAACAGAAACTGATGGAAGGACCACAGAAAGACTATCCTGGGTAATCAAATACAAATATCCTTGAAAGGAGCAAACAACTGATTCTCCGACAAAAGCAAAATCCTTCTGAAATGGGAGCCTTTTGTCCAGAAAACCAGCACCAATATCTCTCTCGTCACGGAAAGATGAATCCAAACGCAACTTCGTATGAACAATTTTGACATGCTTGTTTCCATCTGCATTGCAACTTTTAAAGATCCTCGTTAGTCCAAATGGTGAGAGGCTTATTACATCCTCCTGTAATTTGCATGGAGGAAGGACTACTCTTCGTAAGGGATTAGAAGCTGTCATTGTGTCAGGATACGCTACCCCATCTTGCATCTGTGCTGAAGTACTGAAACCACTTGGCCAGCTATTCACTTGATTTTCATTACACCTACGATATTTTCTTCTTTTCCTAGGTCTGATAACACAAGCATCGTCTCTTTCTGAAAAATCGTAAACCAATTTGGCTGGATTAAGTGACCCTTGTTGGATGGACTGATGACTACAAAATGTTAGACCCCCGATCTCATGACCAGCAGCTTCCCAGGCAGCAAAACTATCACCATAATGATTCATAGAAGGCGGATCAAAGTTCTCATGCGCATTGGCTTTGTAATTTAAGATGTCATCAGCATAGAACACGTAGACTACCCCAATCTCATCTACAACAGCAAGAAGAAGAGAATATGGTGCCAAAACTAACCTCTTAAACATTCTGACAACGAGATCCCGAACACAGGTGTTTTCTCCATCTAAATTTGTTACAGTGGGCATGGTGCTCCCCAAAGGTAAATCCAGATCTGTTCTGCACCGTTGAAGAACACTAAACGAGGTGATAAGGTTACCAGTTTTTGCATTCCAAATGGCAACGAAACCTGCTGTGTTTAGGCAGGCAAGAAACATATCTGACAATTGGAAATCAACCCATTGCAGATTAGGCCCTACACCATCATATACATTCTGAAGGTCTGCCACAAAGTTCCACTGTATACCCCAATGGTGTAGCTCAAGAACAGCCACCAAAATATCCTTCATGCTGCATTGATGGACCTCACAACTTACTGATTCATTAGGAGTTAAGACTAAGCCAATCAAATAACCCGAAGAACTAGGTAAAAGTTTTAAACATTCCCACTGACAGCAGCATGATGCTTCAGCTACAGGTACATGACTAATAAAACCTTGTGGAGATTCACTGTTAGTTTTCATCCTAGTCTTCAGAGGACAATCGCTAGACCAGAACTTCAAAAAGGACAGAGTAATGTCATATATGCTGAACGATACCACCTCTGCTGAATGAGGTAATGAAGATTTCAGAGGATATCTGGCTTGGTATTTACCATTAGAAACAGATGCACTAATTGTAGTCAGAAAAGAACGAAAGCAGTTCTTTGGACCTGACTCACCATCCTCCAACACTAAAGACTCGGTAGAACGCCACTCTTTCCACTCCCCATGCAACTCTTCAGTATCAAATGTGGAATTAACTGTTACTGTGCTTTTGTAAGAACGACAAAATGCATGAACTGTGATAGAATCATCACCAGATACAACAAGAAATTCATTAAAAGTCAAATCCTCAAGTTGACTAGAAGCATCACAACAGTGCCCCCATGCTAAAGACTTTACTCTAGGAATAGAAGAAAAGCCCTCAAAGACTGCCAGACTACAGGTATCTGAGAGAGCAATTGGTGATTCAACTTGTGATGGATTGACATCAGCCGTTGACAAGACAAGATCTCCTGGATTGTGAAACCATATTCAGTGACAAAATATAATAATATAAGAAGCAAAACAACAAAGGGCTCCAACAAGGAAACAGAAGATAATGGAAAGCAACAAAGCCTCACCATGGTCCGAGAGCAGTCCAAATAGACGCCTTGTAGGAGATATGAAAGCTTCTCGAAATTTCGATAGTTCAATATGGGGTTGTGAACTTTTCCATCTATATAACTGTAGTACATCAGGCCCATCATCTACCTCACGAGATGGGGACATTGTTATATGCTCCGGTTCACCTGCTAATGGTGGCAGCAACCAACATTGCTTGCAAAACAAAACAAAAAATGACTTAAACAAAACAAAAAATGACTTAGACAACAGAATACAGAAAGGAAGGCTGCACAGGAAATGGTATAGCTCACTATTGCATATACCAACACTACTCGTTGCACAGAAAATGATATAGCTCACTATTGCATATACTCACAGACTAAACAAACAACCCTGAAAATGATTAAGCCACTAAAAACTTAAGAAAGACATCTTGTCTGAGCTTTTTGTTTTTAAAAATATCAGAAACGAAATAGAGGATTGCAATAGAAAAGGGCCATGGTTGGGACTAAGAATAATGCCTATAGCATGTGATTAAATGAAATACAGAATTGGCATGAGGCCTGAGGGCAACAATCAGATGTAGCTAGAAGCCTAGAATGAGCCCTACTGATTGCAATTAAGCCAGGGCATCCAAAATGGCAACTCAGATGATCAGACAAGTGTAAAGTAGCCTCGAGATCAAACAAAACCCAAAGCAAGGGGATCAAGGCCCTCTTTCCGATTTATCTACTGAGGTTTCATCAGAAAGTCACCTAGTCACCGGTGAGATGCTCAACGGAAAACAACACGAACAGAAGTAATCAGAACACTGTCCAACTCATACCCAATTCAAGTGAAATTCGCGAGTGATATGGACAATGTGCAGTGCAGCCAATGAGTAACTGAGCAAGTGGATTCTAATCTGCCAAAAAAAAACTGGCGCACAAGGTATCATAATTACATACAAAAACAACTAAATCAACCTAGAGATGCGCTAATATGCGAATTTCACCTAGAGAACCAGCCCTCCCCCACTCGAACGAACCCAACTCGCCCAATGATTTTACATCACATACGCTACGACGCGAAGGAACAACGCACCAAACGAGCTCAATTGGACAGCAAAATCGCAACGGCGTACGCCCTTGGATCCAACCCAGCCAAAAAGGCACCAAATTAAGCCCCCCTACCGCACGCAACACAAGCACCAGCACAGCGTGCTGCGGGATCGCATCCGAGGGAGAGGAGGAGCGAGAGATCACCTCGGAATCCGGCCCAGCGACGAGGTGGTGACGGCGGAGACAGCCGCGGTGGTGGAGATCGCCGCGAGCTCGCGCGAAGCCCAATCTCCTCTCCCTGTCTGCGCGCCTGTGTCTCCGTGCGGCAGTTGTCCTCTCCTCTTCGCTTCGTGCTCGTGTTCGTGTTCGCTGGTGCGACATCGGATCGGATGCTATGACGTGAGGCGGGGCTGGTTTTGTTTGGGCTTTGGGCTGGGATTTGGGCTTCGGATAGTACGGTCATTGGGCCTAACGGGCTTCTATTAAGGTTGGATAGATACTCTTGGGAATGTACATAATTGCCTACTTATATTAGTGATGCTTTCCTGTCAGACTAACTATATAAAAAGAAACGCAAAAGCAAAGCAGCACCTAGATGCTCTTGAGAATGTATACAATTGCCTATACTTATAATCATAAGTACGCTCTCCATATTAACGATGCATTCATGTCATTATGCCAAGGAGTGTCCGAAAAACACTTCAATGCCGGTCTTTCATCCCGTCATATTTTCTTGATCTTGCTCGAAGACTAGCAATATTTTCTTGATCTTGCTCGAAGACTAGCAAGGGTTTAAGCATGGGGAGGTTGATGCGCTTTGGACGCATCATGTTTTCCCACTTTTGCTTATACTTTAATTAATATTCCTTATAAAATACCGCCCAAAATAACTAAAATATATAATAATTATATAAATCATGTTTACGTAGTTTCTTGCATTAGCTTTGCAGATTTACTTTATTTTGATATTTATATTTATTTCATACTCTCTTTTGTATTCGCTCCGTACCATCGCTCATATGTCATAAATTATTATTAAAAAATCATTCTATTATTTTTATGTCTTATGATGAAATTATAATGACTCACTAAATCCCCCACGCCCAAATATCAACTTTGGAACAAACTTAGGAACAAATCGTAGGAATAACAGGCGCAGGAGAAGTTGGCCGAAGCTTGCAAGGTACTTTTGGGGTCCAAGATAAGCTCACATGAAAATATCTGTAACAAGAAAGTTGTAGATCTCGTCGAAAGTTATGATTTTTACTGTTGGATGACCTCAACCAGACTCCGTACGAGGAAGTTATGGCATTAGGAAGTTTTTTGCGCATAGCGATTGGACAGAGCATATTTTGATTAGTGATACGGGCAACCATATCACCTACGCAACGCATGAAAATGGCCCTAAACGGTCCATTTTGAATCCAATTTGAATGTGGTTTCTTTTGGGCGGTTGTTTGAGGCTTAAGGAAGGTATTTGGAGCATGGAAACCACCCAACAACCAACGAATTTGATTGCACAAGATTTGGAATAAGTTGAAGATCCACCCCAGGGGTCAGCATACCCTATCTCGCCCACACCAGGGGGAGGATGCCCCAAGGCCCCATCATCTCCACACCATCTCTATCACCATGGACAGGGAGGAAGCCATTCTAGGGTCCAGCTACATGCGGGGCGCCATCGATGCCTCTCTCTCCGCCGCCTTCGCCTCCGACGATCTCCATCGCCATCTCCATTGTGCGCCGCCACCACGTCCATTGCATTAGGGAGTCATTGGATAGCACCATCTCCATTTGTATTTGCATTATTTAATCATTCATCTTGTTGCTTCTTGTGTGAGACTACTCATTTGTAAATCTGTTATCACTTCTTATGAGATATCATTTGCAATTTTTACAGTTTGTGTATGGATCATGTATGAGTATTAGTTTGCTCTTAAATTAATGATAATTTGATATGAATTAGGGTTTACACCATCGCAAGTATTGGCATAGATCAATTCCTTAGTGTCGGTTGCATCCGTGGCATATGTCGGGTAGAACATGGAGGCATTGTACCGCTAAATAAGAAGGGAGGAGTAGTGCATCGGGTGACAGATGACACATCCTTATTGCATGGACCATTGATGTAGAGGAACTGCGGAGACCCATCCACCTAAAGTTGTAGCCTGGGGTCCACGATAAGGCCATCCTTAAATCTGTCTCATATTGTTGCAGTCGTGTTTACGAGCGGGAGTTACAAGGGGTATGTTTAACAGACATATTCATCTCAGGATCCGCCCTCATGTTTAACATAAACCTTCATATTCATTAGTTAAACCCTACGAGGTATTTCAATAGTCAGGAGTCTAGGTACCGTCGTTGCATAGAGTCTTGCATGTGTTTTCCGTTGTGGCTTGCATATGTATCTTTCGTATTTGCATCTTATTATCTTGATATCGTGATTCTTGGTTAGAGCTACTAACGTTTTCATGCAGGTCTGTTGCCTTAGTGGATATGATACCTTGCAACACTCTAGTGTGAAAATGCTATGCCGGTCCTATGCACTTGAAGGTCATTAGTACGCTTCGGTGTGTAGCCAACACGGCACATGTGCCGCTGCGTCAGGCGACCGTCAGTTTCCCATGTTTATCGTTGCATGCTAGCGGCTAACGTAATGTTGAAGGCACTAATCAACTACCCATCATGGGCTGCAATGATTTTGGTTACCAATAATATGGATATCGACAATGGTGTAAATATCATTTTCCATATCAACTAGATACGAACAATAATGATGCAATTTATTTTAATTTATCTCCTAAATAAATTACATTAATTATTGCTTTGGGCTATTTGATGGTTTGTTGCTCGCTTTGACCTGGGATATACCAATATGCCTGCCATGACTCTGGTTTTTAAACATTTTTCATATGCCTCTTAGGTTCCAATATCCCTCAAATGCCCAATCTCCTTCCCCTTTTCATGCCAACCACGAAAAACTAAGTGATAACATGTGTATCAGGCATTTCCTTGCAAACAACTCAGGGCTTTTAGCAACGAATTGCAACCATACTACATCTGGAGTACAATTTTATTAGCGTGAAACTAGCATATACTTTGTAACTTTTTGCTTACAAAGTTCTTTAATTACGAAATAATGTGGTAGAGGATGGAATTATATAGACATCGAGTTTTAGGGTATAAGTTATTCTATACTTATTTGAGGATTATGGTATTCATAAGGTATAAGTTATTCTTAGGGTATAAGGTGGCAGAGAGGGTTTAGTCAATGCATAATGCAACAAGAAGCCTAAAAGGGCCAGTCTCAGAAAAAATGAACATACAAAGACCTTGACTCCTCGCAGCCTCAAAGTTGAAACCGAAAAGGTATTGTGATAATCTAAGCTGCGACATTCTTTAACATTTGAATCCATATAGCTTCTTCCAAAATAACCAATTTACATGGAAAGATCTTGTAACATTTATTCCCAAACTACCTGACAATGTGGATAGTAGTCTAGCACCCGAGACATAAATTAGCAATTGATAATTCTCTTATTAGCAAAAACAGTAGATTGCTATATTGTGATAATTCACTTATTTTCAATTGGTCTGCATTAATTGAAATGGGCCTTGGACATTCCTCATTAACTACACCAACAGTAGAAGAATTGCTGTTGCAGATGGGGAAAAAGGCTTGCCCTAAAGGCCTGAATTGCTTTGAACTCAGTAGTTGATTCCTTAGAAAATGAGGATATGTGCTAGGTGATGGTATTGTACTTACTTGTCAAAAAACTTGTAATTATTTAGAACCATATTCATAAAACGGTTCCGTTGAGAAACATCCCAATACTGTCAAACAAGGACAACAAATTATTCATGAAAGAATACTTAAGGTACTCTTAAATACACTCAATGTTGCTCACTGTAAATTTACTTCTACGATGTTTGGAAAGGCAGGTATGTGCAGAGAATTCAAGATAATATCGGTGGACCCATCCAGCCCCTATCAGGGCCCTTTAGATATTTTATGGTACTATTAAATGTCTCTACTAGATGGTCACATGCTTGCCTATTGTCTACTGGGAACCATGCTTTTGCAAAGCTAATTGTCCAAATTATTAAATAAATGAAGAAATTTCCATGAATTATGTGGATTTGGGAGAGTCGTATAAAAGAAAGACTACAATTGTCAACATATATTTTGCCTCTAAAAGTTTTAAAACTCTTGAGTTGGATCCATAACCTAAGTCCATGGCAGAGTATCAGAAGCGTTCAGATTGGGTAAAATAGAAAGAAGCAATTGAGGCAGAATTGCGCTCTCTTAATAAAAGGAAAGTATTCAGTCATGTCGCCCGAACACCTCCTAAAGTGCTCCTGTAGGATCCAAATGGGTTTTCATCCGGAAGATAAATGAGAACAACCAGGTAGTGAGATATAAAGCTAGACTTGTTGCACAAGGGTTCACGTGGAGATCCAACATCGATTACAATGAAACTTGCTCTCCTGTAATAAGTGGAACCAAGTTCCGATACTTAATATCAATGACAACTAGCACGAATTTAACAATGTAGTTGATGGATGTAGTGACTATACGAAAGTCCCCGAAGGAGTTAAAATTTTGTATCCTAATAAAACTAATTGCAACATGTATAGTGTAAAACTACAGAGGTCATTGTACGGGTTAAAGCAGTCAGGAAGAATGTGGTACAACCAACTCAGTGACTTTCTTCTGAAGAAGGGTTACTCCAGCAATGATGATTATCCCTGCGTATTTATAAAGAAGTCCCTAAATGAATTTTGCATTATCTCAGTTCATGTCAATGATCTAAATATCATCGGAACTGCAGAGGACATAAAGGAAGCAAGTTCTTACCTTGTGACAGAGTTTGGAATGAAATACTTAGGTAAAACCAAGTATTGCGTAGGTCTGTAGCTAGGGGTGAAAACGGATCGGATAGTTTCCGATCGATTCAGACAAAAAAACGGATTCGAAATGTCTCAGATCGGATTTTTCTTGAATACTTTTCGGATCGGGAACGGATTCGGATTTCCCCCCCCCCCCCCCAGAAACGGAAACGAATACGGTAGGCATGCTATCCGTCGGATACGGAAACGAATACGGATTATCTGGATAAGACTGAGTCCGGATATCCGGATTTTGGCCCAGAAGAGGATTTCAGCCCAAAAGAGAAAAGGGGATTTTAATTGATTTCCAAAATTCAGAAAATGCAACAAATCAAATAGTCTTTTAGAAAATAGCAAATAGAGTTCAAAAATCCTAGAAAAAATCACAAAAATTCATTGAATTATTTTTAACTTGATAAAATTAATTCCAACTTAAAGTTGGTTTTTATTTTTGTATATAAATTATTTTAAATTTCTAAAAATAGGAAAAACCTTTTAAAAATCCAGAAAATGCAATAAATTAATTAAATTTTCTTTTCACTTTAAATCTAATAAAATCCCAGAAAACTCAATAACTTTTATTTTTTACATTAAAAACTAGAAAATTAAATAATTAATTTTATTTTATTATTTTTTCCTTTTTAACAAGGAAAACTCTTTTAAATCTCAAAAAATCCAATAAAACAATAATTTTATTAATTTTATTTTTGGTAACATACTTTGAGATGTTACAGTCATTTGCGTATAGATTAACCATCCAGTCTAATCGATGTTAGTGTGAACTAAATTTTATGTATATGATGAACTAAGTGTGAATGCGTGAGGACTTTGTGAATTATGACTTATGAGCTAAATATGGTAAACTAAGTGTTATATTTGTAATGAACTAGTTAATGTAACTTGCTAGTGCCAATGTTATGTGTGGTTGCTGAAAATATGAACAATTCATGAATGTTTACATCAAATAAATTAGTTATATGTTTTCGTTAATTTCTGGCATACAATTTAAGGGGTTTTCATGTTTCGAAAAATATCTGTGACCGTATTCGTTTCGATTCGTATTCGCTCCGTATTCGTATTCGATACTATTTATATTCGTATTCGTATCCGGGGTATTCGTATTCGTATCCGGGAAAAAAATATGAAAATAAATATGGTAAAGCCATTATCCGTTCGTTTCCGATCCGTTTTCACCCCTATCTGTAGCTAGAGCATTTCCCTTAAGGAATCTTAGTGTACCGGCCTACCTATACCAAGAAGGTATTGGAGAAATTTAACATGGATAAATCTTATCATGTAAAGACCCTCATGGTAGTTAGATCCCTAGATGTGGATAAAGACTTATTCAGACTGAGAATGGAAAATGATGCAGTCTTAGGACCTGAGGTTCCATACTTAAGCATCATAAGAGCACTGATGTACCTTGTGAATTGCATCAGACCTGATATTGCGTTCGCAGCCAACTTGTTGGCTAGACACAGTGTAGCTCCAACCAGAAGGTATTGAGCTGGCGTTAAGACTTATCTTAGATACCTCTAAGGTACACAAGTCTTAGCTTGTTTTACTGGAAGGACTAAGACTTGATCATGGTAGGATATACAGATGTTGGTTATCTGTCTGATCCTCGCGGTGCAAAATCTCAGACTAGGTTTGTATTTCTTTGTGATGGTACAACCATTTCTTAGCGCTCATTTAAACAGACCTTGGTAACTACTTCTATCAACCACTCAGAGATTATAGCACTGCATGAAGCCTCACGTGAATATGTTTGGCTTAGACAAGTAATTAGCCATGTCCAGAAGTTTTGTGACATTACCACTGTCGATACCCTCACGATTATCTATCAAGATAATGTTGCTTGTGTTACACAAATGCAAACGAGTTATGTTAAGAGCAATATCACGAATCATATTGCCCCTAAATTCTTTTATCCTCTTGAACTCTAGAAGAACGGAGAGGTGAATATCGTGCAAACTAAGTCTTATGAAAATCTATCTGATTTATTCACGAAGTCTCTGCCCTCATCCGGTTTTCAAGGATACGTTCGTGGCATCGAAATGAGACGGCTTAAAGAGCGGCAGGGTTTAGGGGAGTAATCCCCTTAATCATAACCCTTACCAAGACCTTGAAGGTTTTACATTAAATCCTGAAGATTGAATCACAAGATTAAATATTGCACTCTTTATCTCTTAGTGAGTTTTTTTAAGGTTTCTCATATGAAGGTTTTTAACGAGGTAACAATTGCAATACAACTTGTGGATACAATATACTATTTTATCCATCTTTTTTTCACTGAGTTTTTTTAGGAGTTTTTTATGAGACATGTACATGACACGGTATTCATCCAATGGAGAGTATTACAAAAATCCTTAGCTTTTAAGGGTTTTGGTGGCAAATACCTAAAGTGCATCGGGTGGGTTTAGTTTATAAATAGGACACTTCCTTGTACAAGAAGAGATTGATAGCAATAAAGAAATCAGATCCCACTATATTTTGTCTCTCTATTGTGTGTGATTAGCTTGGTGTTTTCCTTCGACGAACTGCGATAATCTAACAATTCTGACATGATTGGCTGTCTTCGCGAGGTGTAACAGGTTCTATACCCGGACTAGCAGGATGGCCCCCGGGCACAACATTTTTAAGAGCAGTGGGCCAGCATAGCCAAGAACAAATACGAACAGCACCAACTATTTCGCACAGATCAACCGTGCATGCTTACAGTAGTACTGCACAGCAAAAGGCAAAGGAAATTGCAGCTAGGACGGCACAAAGCCACAAATCTAGCACAAGTATTGATACGCCAAAAAGATGGGAGCGTTAGTATAGCCATGTGTAGACAGTGAACCGCGATAACAAGAATATTAGACGTGTTTAGGACTCGATTAGAAACCACAACTTTGATCAATTAATGGACCAGCCTACCAATGCAGGGCCCCGCGCGCGGGTGATCAGCGGCAGTCGTCCGTGTAACACGACAGTACGTCGTGCTCTGACCGCCGGGGCGAGCGACCCGTGCGGCGATCTGAGCATGACCTGACTCGAAAAGAGAAGGGAAGAAAACGACCCAACGGAGAAAACGACCCAACGGAAGAGGCATGCGAAGGCAATTAGGCGCAGCGTCGTATCACATCCGAGCACCATGCCGGCTCATGATAGCCCTCTGCGTCCGCGTCAATCGATCACCAGCCAGCTGATCAGATGGGTTAAAATTAATTTCCGCCAGATGCGTGCCCGGGGTTTTTTGGAGCTGCGGGCCGTTCGATTCCATCCTGTTAGATCTCCGCCATGTACATGTAATATATTTTTTTTGTGACTCACCCAGTACAATACATAGACGTCTACACACACGCACACCACCACACGAACGCCTACGAAAGACTGGACGAGCGGAGCTTGATGAAAAAATGACGAAGTCACCAAGCGAGGGGCACTTAAAGAAAATCCTTCTAAATAAGACACGCAGGGTCAAACTTAGGGTTTAAACCCTAGTAGGCTGGGGGTACAACCACCTCCACTAGTCACCCAAGTAAGACCTGGTTATCTAAGTATATGTAATATGTGTGTCAATTCTGTTCGAATGTGTGTGGGTGTTTTTCCTATAATTTTTCCGGAGTAGCTCATTTGACCTGTTTTTGCAATTGAACCCTGACCCGACCAGGATTGCATTCTTTTCTGTAGATTTTCGTGTGGAGTTTTCATATTCGGTCTTGATCCATAACAGTAACTAGCTAGTCACAAACATAAGTTATGTTCCCACCATTTTCTAGGTTGTAGTTGCTCAAGCGATCACTACTCGAACAATCCTTGAATCAACAGCAGCATTGCTGCATGCAGACTGTGACCATGCATGCATTAATAAGCAATTGCTTGCTTCCTGTTATTCCAAATTCCATCGAGACTGATCGAAAGAAGAAGAAAAAACTTGCGAGACTATTGCAATGCTAGCTTGATCCGGGTCGTCCATCAAAACGGTCGTGATCTACTTGTGCTAGCTGCTGCTTAAAGGTCTCGTACATTTTAGGCAGGAGAAATGCATGACCGGATGGAGATCGTATACGTGCATGGTTGCCATGATTGACGAATTCGATCTGGGCAAGCATCATGAACTCATCACGTGTGCTGCATGCATAACTATAATCAAGCTCACGATGAATTCATAATTGCGGCACTAGGAGCGGATCTCTCCTCAATACTTCATTATTCGGGTTAGTGATGATCAGCTAATCGAAACAGGAGCTAGTGCATGCTGTGCTGATTAGTGATTACAGAATGCTGCCTCCTCGGGTAAAACAAAAAGGTCATTTTTGTTAACCTTTTCAAAATCAACAAAATGCAACTATGACCAGGCTAAGTTCTACTACCATGTGTTAGAATCAAATAATAACTAGCAGGGTGTCCCGCATGTTTGTGGGACTAGATTTATTATATTTTTTAAGTATCAAAGTAGCTTAGATTTATTGTAATATCCAATATTTGGGATATATATATAGGTCTTTTAGAATGTACATTTGAAATATCAATAAATTTTGAACCCAACACAAATCTCGAGGAAACGTAATTGAATAGTAATATTTGATTGAAAAAAATTCATTTGAGCCTAGTACGCTTTATTGGCCTTGGAAAGGTAATATTCAAATGTACCTTCCACAAAAATAGCTTGGCTCACTCCTATCAGCTTAATATTGATCAGATCATTCTCTATAGTACTCCCTCTAATCATGTTTTGGGTATCGACACGGTCTCTAAAACACAATATTGGGTATTTTACTTAATTTGGAATTCGTATCGAAATCAAATTGCTTATTTTATTTTATTTTATTTTTTATTCGAAATTTCAGTTAGTTTGGTTGAAATTCGTATACAAATTAAATTGCTAATTTTACTTTATTTTTATTCTAAAATTCAATTATTTCTGGATTGTATTTGACATGGACTCTTTATTTTATTCTAGACTGTTATAAGCTAGGTCAACAACAATCTGTAGTGTAAATCCTTCTCTTTTTCCTCCAATTAACGCAAAATTTTGATTATTTTTTTATTAGAGTTCATATAAAATTCAAATTGATAATTTTAGTTATTTAGGGATTCGTATGGAAATCAAATTGGAATTTTTATTTTTTAAAAAATTCCGAATTTCAAATTATCTTGTTGGAATTCATATACATATCCAATTGCTAATGTTTCTTTAATTATTATTCCAAATTAAATTTATTTAAAAAATCTACTTTGCAATTCGTATTGAAACCAAATTTCTAATTTTATTTTACACCCCCCCCCTTAGTTATTTTTGTTGGAATTCGCATACAGATCCAGTTGCTAATTTTTATTCCGGAATATTTATTTAGGGATTTTACTTAGGAATTCGTATGTATATCAAATTGCTAACTTTATTTTAATTATGAATTTTAGTTATTTATGTATTGTAGTTGACATGGAGTCTTTCTTTTAATTTGGACCGTTATAATCTTAATCTACCACAATCAACGATGTAGATCTTTCTCTTTTTCCTCCGATTAACGTAGGAATTCTAGCCCTTGAGAGTGAATGTGATGACTTCTTTTTTATTTGGTTTAATAAGATAATAATAACAACAACAAATAGATAGATAAATACTATTGAAGTTTTATTTTTCATGGCAAACTTACTAATATCATTTCATATGCTACCCCTTGAACTTGAGGTAAGCAAGTATGCATGCTATGTTATTCCTTGTACTGTTGTACATATTCATGATGAGCAGCAGGGTGGCAAAGGCAGAGAGATGAAGGTAGCCCATGATGGCTCCATCTTGCGAGCACTGTGAAAAGGTGCTCGCTTGTGTCGTGTGAGATGGAGATGGGTGCCGATCGATGCGTGCATATTATGTAGGGCATGCGCCTCCCCCCTCCCCTCCTCCATTATTGAGTACTCATCTACACGGCCTAGCTATGTGCTATGATCACACACTCCATCGTCTCTCTCTTTTCTTGAACGAAACAGTGTTATACTTTAATCAAGTGACACAGCTGGGCTTCGAGCCGCTAAGGCAATGTCTCAATGTCTAAGATCAAAAGCACGTATAAAACAGTAGCAATCCATATATGCGTGTTTATTCGGCCCAAGAACAATTTGGTTCAGCCTGAGGATTAGGCTGTGGCTGGCTCCGCCCCTGCTTTAATCTGCCTTTTTTTAACAGTACCTCACAATACAGGTAGGCATGCATGGTGTCGTCACCTCTGGTTGCTTAAGTAAAGGAAGAGAAAAAATAATATTAAATGACCCTTCTTTTAATAATGTTTTAAAAATGACCCACAACCTAACTTATTACCAAAAAATCGCATATGTGTGCCAATTTATATCATTCGGATCTATGTACGCATAATACGTACGTACTACCTACCCAGTTGGGGTAATTTTGATCGTGTCAGGTCATTGGAGCAATTTTGATCATACCCCAGATCACAGATGATCGTATCTACCATGGTTCAAAAGGAGATCGATCAATCAGATGTGTCCAAAAGACCAAGAATAATGTTTGGCTTTACAAAAGGGGGTCTTTTACATCAGGTCAGCCTTTGCCATCGATTGCCAAAACTAATATTTTTTGGGGTTCAAACGTGAGCTTTCGGAGACGAAAGAAGAGGAATTATTTGGGATCGCCAAGAACAAGATTTTTTTTTTTTTTTGGGTTCAAAGGTTGCATTCGATGATGGCCCAGGTACGTTGGAACAGACTTGACCTGTCTATCTATTTGGGATACGGGTGTTTCTCTTCTGGATCTTCCCTCTCGTTGTACACATAACACGACAAAGTACTGACATGCGGGCCCGGAAAAAAAATAGCATGCAGAGTCTGGCGCATGAGACAGGAGTACAGGAGTCCAGTATAGAACATGGCTATTCGCAATTGACTACCTGTCCTAATATATGCCCTCTATATTAACCTGATTTTCAGAATGTCTTGCTCCAATATAAACTGGTTTAGGAGGGGTTTGAAAATCAGGATCATTTTCTTCAGATTATTGCTGGAAATTAAACTGTTTTGTTTTTAATTCTGACATTCTGGCCACGTTCTAGAAGAAGCGGTGGCGAAGATGTAATCATCGGCGCGGGTTAGACGGAGCCATATATGTACTAGTTATTTTTTATGTGCATGATACCTCAGCCTAACCTATCTAGTATTTACTAAATTAAGTTGGTTTATTACATAGCATGGGAGAAGTAATCATCGGTGCGCAAACGCGAGCTCTCTTGTTCAAAACACGGGAATTCTACAGAATTCTTGCGATAACTATATATGTTGTGTGAACTTTCTTATATTAGTAGTCCGGCGTCCCAAACAGGCACTTGATATTTGATTGATAAGCAGGAATTAATGCGAGATCAGGCCTAAATTAAACAATGCCATAACCGACGTGATGGCACTTTGTGATGAGAATGATCCTTGACATAAGGTAGCGCTCGCCAGACCCTGGTCAAATGGTCGTACCTGCTGGGTTAGCCGAAGCATGGTAATGCTTGGGTTGTCACCCCAGTTCGAGCACGGCATGGCACGGTATGATCAGATCTATTAAGCACCGTTAGTCATGGCACGACAAAGGACGGTCGAATGTTTTATTTTTTAGCTGTTAGGGAGCTTAAAAATATGATAAATTCAAAAAAAAAAAAGGCAGCATACCCCCTTCATTTAGTCACTATCCAACCTTCACTTTCTTCCCTGAATTCTATTATAAGAATTTAGATCCCTTTGTGATAATTTGGCAAAATTAAAATATTTTTTTGCCAAATATTTGAAATTTCAAAATCCAACTGCAGTTAGTAAAAAGGTACAATATTGATTGTTGTACATTTTTTATTGTTCTTATTTGTTATATTGGTGAAATAAATAGTAGTGTAAAAAATTACAATAATTTTTCTATTGCTGATTTCATAATTTCACTAGATGATCTTACATCCTCTGAGAATGTTGTACACCCAACTCAAATGGAAGAGCAAACAATACCATCATCAGACTGTATCTTCAAGCATTGGAGCGAAGATATTCATATCGAGTACATCGAGAGTCTAGGCAGATTTTGATTAAAAAAAATCCAAGCCGCACAAAAATGGAATTCAAGTAAGATATGTTGTTTGTAAAATTTATCATCATGAATTGTCTGCAAAATCTTTAGGTGGAATGAGGTGCTTGATTAGATATGTTACAAGATTTAAAGCAATACAAGGATTGATCATGAGGCAGACACAGCTACAGTACAACCCCGAAAGTATGGTACGTAGCTGAGATTATAATCCTAAGGTAGCTCGTCAATCTCTTTATCGTTTAATTGCTTCACATGATCCACTTTTAAACTTTGACGAATCTAAAGCGTTTGAAAATTGCACTAGGACTGCGCATAATCCTATATTTTCTACCGTTTCTAAACAGACAATAACCAGAGATTAGTTAGATATTATAATGAATGTTGTGCTAAATTAAAAGAACTCTTTAGGGCCGATACATTTTCGGTGCGTTTGACCTCGAACATATGGAGTGGTCGGGCTAAGCAGGATTATCTTAGTGTAATTGCTCATTATACAATTTTTCAAAATTTTTGGGCCGAAGTGGGCTAAATGGGCTAACTCTGACCCGTCGAGCTAATCGTGCCTAGGCTGACACGGCACAGCCTATGAGCACAACGTGTCGTGTATGAATCGACGGCTAAACCCACGAGCCGACATATATACTATAACATATTTAACTAGCTGAGCCAGCCATGCCTAAACGGGCTCGTGCCGCATATTTGGAGAAGTCTGGTACTCGCTGTTCCTCGGTCCAGCCATGTCACTCTTAACCCTTCGCTGACACTAGACCACGAACGCCAGCTTTCACCAAATTCCTCTCTCCCGACTCCCTGCATCAGTATATCACACCACAACACCCCACCCCCCACACACAAACACTTGGTAAAGCAAAGCAAGATAGAGAAATAAATAGAAAGAGAAGCTAGAGAGAGGAGGAGATGTTCCCATCACCAGGGAGGGCGGTGATGGCGCTGGGCCACGGGCAAGCCTGCACCGCAACCACCGCCGGCGCCATGGCTGCCGCCTCCTCGTCCTCCGCCGCCTCCACCCCGACCGTAACTTTCAGCTTCCAACCCTCTCCTCCTCCTCCTCCGAGCGCTCTCACCCACCATGGCCTCCTAGGTTACAGCCCCTTAGTCCTAAACCACCCAACCACCACCACCTCCTCCTCCTCGCATGCGCCCTCCACTATCCTGGCTCCCACCCTCCACCACCTCCATGCACCACCCACCATCCCCCGTCCTCCAGCAAGGTCATTGCCTCCTCATCCATGGTGAGAATTCCTATCTCTCTCTCTCTCTCTCTCTCTCTCTCTCTCTCTCTCTCTACATGAATGATATATGATGTTGTTCTCTCTCTCCATGTGTATTAGGTCTTGTGAGGAAGGTGATCAAGACAGGCAGAGGGGGAAGGGTGCTGTGATGGGTATGGGGGTGGTCGGGGTTAACAACGCGGCGGCGGGGGGAAGCGGCGGCGGCGGCGGGCTACATGGGTCGGCGGCGGCGGGGTTGGGGGTTGGCGCGGTGAGGATGAAGAAGGCGGGGGGAGGAGGGAAGGCGCGGCGGAAGGTGCGGGAGCCGAGGTTCTGCTTCAAGACGATGAGCGACGTCGACGTGCTCGACGACGGCTACAAGTGGCGCAAGTACGGCCAGAAGGTCGTCAAGAACACACAGCACCCAAGGTATACCTACAATCAATCCACATGCATATATGTATACACGCACCAGGCGTTTGCATCTGCATCAATCTGTGTGGATGTGTACATGCATATGTAGATGCACCCACACACATTGATTTGTTCCCATCGAATCTATGCGTTTGTAAGGCCGTTGTTAATTGATTTACTAGTTTATATATGAATCGGCCGTATCGGTTTTATGATACCATTTTTATCCATTTGTAAATTTAAAATTTGGGGAAATTTTGTGAGGAATATTTAAGGGTTTCGTTCGGAGGGAAGTTATCAGTTAATAAGAGAATGCTTAGTGCTATACAGTATGGATTTAGTTCCTCCCTAAATTAACAGGTCTATTGATATTTTTTGTTAATTCCACTTGCAAAACTTCAGATTTCAGAGTATTTTCATTGTTCAGTATATAATATTTCAAGTGTAAATAGTTTAATGAGCGCACTTTAAATGAATTGAAATTTTCTTGGAAATGTTCTTTGGTTGTTTTTCAACTTAAAACAAACATAAATTTCGAAATAATCTCAATAACACACCCCTTTAAACTGAATTTTTCTCAAACTTAATTCAACTATGACTCTATTTAGATTGGCGTTTACATTAAAGAACACTAATACACGATAACACGCTAAAAAATATAACCACGGCTTTCTTCTCTTACTACTAGCTAGCTAGCTAGGGTTCGCTTAAGTATATATATGAACTAGCCTTCTTCGTCATGGGTAATTGTGTTGTTTGTTACTTATGTTAATAATATATTCCCCTAGTTCTTCTTAGTAGCAGTTGTCAATTAGAAGAACACTACTATGCTTTGCCGAAGAGTATGCACATCATATCCTAGTGTAATAACTAATGTATATTGTACATTATTGTTTGATTATTGGTAGCACATTTGGGATCGTTTTAATGTAGTTAGTTTTGAATACTCTATCGTCAGTTTTCTTGCCATGGATACGGTAATGTTCACATTTGCTTCTCATGTGCTGTAGAAAGTTGACTTTATAGGATTTCATTATATTAGTTAACACTTCCTTTGAGCTGCTTAAATAAATGAACTTCAAATCCCCCTTGAACTGCATCCGGTTTATATCAAGGTTTTTGCACATTAACAGCACACTCATTTGGGAGCTGAAAGCCCCTGAGGATTAACTGAAGTCCCTAGTTCTTGTCCATATTTTCCAGTTTGTATTCACATGTTCCAACTCTAGACAGGCATCGTATATATCTAAAAAAAGAGGCAAACATCATAACATCCCAATTTTCACCTTTTTTTTTTCTTAAGGCGATATGAAAAAAGATTCATTTATCTGCTTCAACATGCATGAACTGTCAGAGATGATGTACTCCTTTATGTCTTTTCAACATTGATGGAATTGCCATGATTTTACATAGCCCGAAGCAGATTTAAACTTGCACTTGCAGTTCACAGTACATAGTGCCATGCTTCTGAGCTCAATTATGGTATATATCCATTTTTTCGATCGTATTTGTTTAAACGAGATCAATAAGTCTTAACTACTCTGATTGTATGTATCAAATATATGGAAAATGTATATTTTAATCTCAAGCAAGGAAGGAAAAGTACACCTATGCTGTCAAAAGTTAAAATTATTATCCTAAAATTGATGTGGTTATGTTACCGATTTTTCTAAAACGCGAATCAAGACAGGAGTTGTAGTTTAACCATGGCATATATTTTGAATTCTGATGTGACCGCTGCATATATTTTGTTGCACGAGAATGGGAACGGGAACATGAATTTATCCACTGCAAAACGATCAAGATTTGCAAATGTGTTTGGTTAGTCTGTATTACATTGATTTTATTTTGTCTTGAGATTTACTTAATATCATTTTTAAAAAAAGTTGTTGATATCCAATTTTTATATAATGAGATTTTATAAATACAAAAGTTATTAGAATACGATAATAATCTTTGTTTCCCTCAAAAGAAATTAAATTGCCTGTTTTAACTCTGTATATTTTTATAGAACTTTTGCGGTCTAATTGTGGTCATGGTTCTGGTTTGTACGGTTTGACTTTGTCAACAATTATTTTGTTTTTAGTGAATGTTATTGAGAAGTTTCAATGTAATCAAGGAAACAAGAAACGAAAAGCTAAGAGACTTCTCTACAGAAACTAACTTTATATACAATTCAGTGCACTTTTGCAAATAGGAAACCAGAGAGAATTCTCACAAACCTTTCTACACTCCTACAGTTAACTTTTCCTAAAGTGCGAGTCATTGGATCTCGAAAGGAAAAAGTGTTTGCAAAGCTGGTCCTAAGATGACTTTGTTGTGTCCGGTCCCCTGCCTTGTCTATACCTCCTAAATTGAACCCTACTGTGTAATCTTGTCTATATCAACACAAGATATGTATAGCCCAGCGGCATGGGATCGATAATACGGATAAGGTACCTAGCTTGCTCATACAAAATCACAAACATGTTCCTATTCCATTGTTTTTACTACTTGTTTGTGCTTGGCTGCTTGCTATTCCAAGTTCTCCGTTTATTCGTGACTTTCAATTCGTCATATATGTTTCAAGCATCGACCAATTGCTTATTTCTTCATTTGCAGATATTAGGTTTCCGTTTTAGTTTGCCTATAAAATGATATTTCGCAAGATAAAGTTTTTTTTCCCGGCTAACCTTGTCATGTTTTCTTCAACAAAAGCTCGATCGATTAGTCCATCTCAACTAGGACCTCGAGCCCGTGTGTAGAGAACGACGCACATCCTAACTACAAGTTGGGTCGAACATGCTCATTGCACCGTCTAATAGTTCCACTAACGTCCACTCATCCATGTGTAGACAACAACTATCGATGGCCACCAAAAAAGAAAAGAGATCATTTTTATCATAATACTAGCTAATAAGCAGGGCTCATGTACATATATGTATATATAAAACTTTTTCAAAAAACAACTTTGAGTTAGACACGTAATTTCAAGCACTGGAAAATGACATGACACGATATATATCTCCTCGGCGGCCAGATCAAAACACGTAGGAGTATGTGTGTATGTGTGAATCTATCTAGGGTGTGATAGTGATCATGGCAGGCAGTGCCAAAGCATTGACCCACACACCAGTCGACATGAGCCCAGCATCCGGTCCAATCTGATTAGCCCCGTGCAATGATGCCCTCCTCCCCTCTGGCCTCTGGCTCACACCACTACAAGTCTATAACATCCATGACTTTTCCAATCAACCGGCAAATCTTGGCAATCATCTCCCTTTTTCTTTATTTATCTAGCTAGAGGGAACCTTGCCTAGCAGGTGAGGACTGAGGCCCTGATCATTAAACCAGAATTTTTTCTTTCTTTCTCTCGAATCCTGCGGTAATTGGACTAATTCATGTAGAATTCTCGTGTTCCTGGCGATTGTGATTTCGTGATCTCAGCCATCCAATCAGCCCAAGGATGATATATAATCTGGTGGGACATACGATATTAGCGACGCTAGTATTATACACCGTCGGTTCAGCGAAGAAATCTGAAGGAAATCTCACCATTTTGGCATATTGATTAGACGGCTTTGATGACGAGTATTTGATTTGATTTTGCTTTTGTTTTAAGCAGTTGCCGTGCCTACTCTGGCCCTACCCGATTATCTGTATATATAAGAAAATGATTTAAAATGATTTTTTTTGTGTGTGTGAGAGTGTGTGATACCTGGTTTGATCTGGCTGGCTGTGGGAGGGGCCGGGAATCTTTACTGTTTGGTAAAGGGGCATGGGATGATGATGAAAAGGTGGATTTGAGCTTTGCAAAGGGCCCAAGTTTTTTGTACCCTGTAATTATTACCACATCTTTCGCAATCTATGCCCCTTAGGCTGAGACGAGGAATGATGCTACCAGCTGGGTAGACTGGAATATTGTTATCTCTATAATTTTTCTTCCTTGTTGATGTGTCAGGCCATGATTGAGAATTTCCAAGATCGGTGTACTTCACCTACTACCTCTGTATATTCACTGGGAAAAATTTGAGTAGCAGTAGAGAGTAGTACTAGTACCACTCCTAGTAGCGAACAAACACGAGGAGTTCTAGACTGTGCGTAGGAAGGAATTCTAGCTAGCTAGTCTATTGTGGGCCACTTGCTCCGTGTACCGTGTGTCATTTTGTCCATGATACTAATTAGTAACAGTCTTGCTGAAATATTATGATTATTAGTACGTACGTCTAACAGTGCTTATCAAAGCGGCACTTCGTAGGATTTTGAGACTCCGCTATGTTTGTCGTAGAATCAGCAGTTTGGTGATCGAGCTACGTACTCGGCTACTGGTAGACAGGGGCGGACCAGGTAAAAAAAAAAGCGGGGGCACAAGGTGGTTGTCGTGGCACTCTGTTTTGAGTCGGGTACAAGTAATCAGACATTAAATTACTTTACTAAAATTTAAAATTTGAGTAGGGTATAACCTTCACTCAGTCTTCTTTGGATCGGCCGCTGCTCGCATAAGTGCCAGCGAGACAACTGACACAGAAAAGATCTGGGGTTCATTAATAATGGCGTTTGGTGTGTTATTCGATCGAGCAACCTGACCTAACCAAAGAAAAAAAGCACCATAATTAATCGATTAACCTCATTCTTTTTTTGGTTTGGCTAATGAATTGCTGTGTGCGTGTACGTCACTGTGTTCAGGAGCTACTACCGGTGCACGCAGGACAGCTGCCGGGTGAAGAAGCGGGTGGAGCGGCTGGCGGAGGACCCCCGCATGGTGATCACCACATACGAGGGCCGCCACGTCCACTCCCCCTCCCGCGACGACGACGACGCCGCGCGCGCCAACGCCGAGATGGACTTCATCTGGTAGCCAGCCCGCCGCCGCCACTGCCGGCCGTCACTGCTGGCTGGTTGAGTCGAAAATCGTGCGTTCGTACGTCCTGCTGATCGATCAGATACCAAACTCGCGTCTGCCGCGCACTGCAGTGTCGTCGTGATGTTGCGTGCGTGCGTGCGTGCGTGCGTTATTATAGTTAGGCTGGTGGTAATAGCAGTACTGAGTAGAGTAATAAAGGGGAGACTTTGTGTTGCATCTTGCTTGAGTGCCTGGTGGTGGGTACTAGTGTACGTACGGTACGTAGGGTGAAGTCGGGAGCAACTTGGGATCTGGTGAAACAGTGAAAAGTTGGTCGCATGGACAGCATAACTTGCGGTGTCTCTGTGTGCTCTGGTGTGGAGTGCAGTCTTCTCTCTCTCTCCAGCCCTTTATTCCTTTCTGCTTGCAGCTGTCCATGTACTTTTCCATTGTCTGAAAGAGGGTTGAAACCATTTCGGCCTGTTCTGTATCGAAGAATCATATATAGTTGTATTCAGTTCCAGAAGAAGTTAGGAACAAGGGCTTGTTGCACTAATTAATTAAAATCTTAGTGATAATCTTTAGAAGAAGGCACTTTTCCTCGACAACTCGAACTTTTGGGTGAACATTCAGTACGTGGAACTCTACTAGTATCAGCACCAAATGTCTTGAGTTTGATACCTAGTGCATGCAATATCGAGGAATACTAGTAGTTGAAGGCTCCGATGGTGAGAGAATGAGGAAATTTTTACTGTTTTGGTCCCGTAACATAATATATTTTCAAAAGTAGCTCCATTCGGAAGTAATTAGCGGAAATAGCCCGTGAATAGGAGGCGTGCGCGGCTAGCGCGCGGGAGGCGTGCCCGGCACCGGAGCGGCGAGGACTCGCCGATACCCGGCGCGGTTCATCAGCTCCCCCGCCCCCCGGCCAACCCCGCGGCGCCACCTCAGCCCCGGCCCCGCCCGCCACCTCACCTCTCTCTCCTCTCACCTCTCTCCTCTAACCTCTCTCCTGGCATGCGCCGCACGCCCCCCATGCGGCCCGCATGGCCCCCATGCGGCCTCGATGCCGCACGCCCCCCATGCGGCCCGCATGGCCCCCATGCGGCCGTCCTCGATGCCGCACGCCCCCCATGCGGCGGCACATGCGGCGCGCACTGAAAAAAAAATTGTTAGTTAGGGTTTAAAAAAAAATGTTAGTTAGGGTTTTAGCGGACCGAAAAAAAAGAGTTAGTAAAAGTTAGGGATTAATTAGTTTAGTTAATTAGGTTAGGATTAGGGTTGCAATAAATTTTAAAATGTAACAAACAATTTTAAAAAATTACGATTTGCTTAGCCTCTTGATATCGTGTAGTTGGTCGTCTAAATTTTTCATAATTTTATACATTGAATCATGCAGGATGGATTCGTTAGCGTATGCGATAAGAACACATTCACCGGATCCCTGCAATGAGGGCAAAATATCTGCTGCCGCAGTTAATTGTCTGCTCACTAAACTTTTGATTGCAAACACGCGGCAGGAGGCTGCCCCGGCCCGGCGCGGCAATTGCACCGAAAGTTTTTTGGTTTTCAACGTTTTTTTTGTTTTTTTCGTTTTCGTTATTTGTGTTTTGTTTTGACTCACCTTACGCCACGTCGTGTCGCCATCGATCTTGTCGATGTCATTATTGTCGTATTTTTCTCCGTTTATAAACCGCGCAGCGCTCGAATCGATCATAAGTCGCGGCGCATTCGATCTTGTCGATCCGATCTCATTCAACGTCGTATTTTTCTCCGTTTATAAACCCGCAGCGCTCGAATCGATCATAAGCGCGGCGCATTCTAATTAGCAATCGATTAGCAATGCGCTTAGCATTCGATTTGGTAATTACGTAATTAATATTTGCTTATTGAAATTTATAGCGTTTAGATTTTGCTAACTACTTACTCAGTATTTGCGGCAATGGCACGACTCTACCACCCCTACTTGAGGAGGCATGGGGCGCCCAAAGATCGTTGTCATGCTTGGATCGGTGGCGATGGACCACCAACTCGTGACACGGGACCGAGGAGGCGTGGCGTTGGACGAACGGTTTGTTCCGAGGCCGTCAATCGGATCGACATGCGTTCGCGCATCTTTGAACATGGGGCGAACCTCCGATTGATGCTTGCCTTCTTTCCGCCTTGGTTGATCGTTGGCGGCGGAGACCCCACGTTCCACTTCGGTGGGGAGATGACCGTGACTCGCAAGACGTCGACTTCATAACCGACTGCCGTGCGAGGCCGTCGCGATTGTTCCCCGCCGAGGTCCGTGGACGGAAGGCGCGTCTCCATCATCGCCGGGCATCCTATCCCGACAAGTATAAGGGCATCCCGCACGCTTGGCTGCGAAATTTCATGCATTGCCCAGATAACGCACCGGAGGAGGTGGTTCGATGCCACCTAATTGCATATTTGTTATTTTTATTCGGGTGGGTCATGTTCCCTAGCACGCAGGGGGACTTGGTGTACCCGAGTTATATTCACCTGCGGAGTCCATCGTGGACGCCGACGATGAGATGTGCCGCAAGATGCGATTGGGGTTGGTATCTGTGTGTGCTACATCTGTGACTTTGTGCGCGCGCAGCGTCGTCGACGGAACAGAGCCCGTGCTCTCGGGTTGCTACACGCTATTACAATTGTGGTCGTGGGAGCACTTTGTCGTAGGACGGCCGCGTGCCCGGTCTCGATCCACCTTACCCGCACACACAACATTTCTATGGTTGGGCGGGCGAGAGGATCCGTGGAAGGCCCGACCATGGGATCCCGATGGGATGTGGCGATCTTGGGGTGGGCTAGGGCGAGCGCGTCGCGTATACCCGAATTCCACAACGATTCGAGGCCCCGCACGAGGACGACGTAATATGGGCTCCTTGGACGGATGTCTTCGTGCGAGCCCACGCGCCGACGGTCCGAGCTTGCTATGCCACCGGGATGAGGCGTCTTTGGAGGACAACTTGTCATCCGGTGTTCTCCCATATGGTTGAGCCCTACAACCTCAACGGGTGATGAGGCGATTCATCGCACCGGAGACTCCCCGCTCTAGGCGACCGCTATGCGGCGTAGTCACTTGTAAGTGTAATGTATTGCTTAATAATATTGTAGGTCGTTTACTCATGTGTTATTACCCTACCATAATTTGTTGATTTTGTTTGACTTTCAGGCAAACGAAGAAGGGCCGCAAGAGCGACGACTGGCTTCAGACGCAGCAGCCGTGGGTAGATGCGTGGCAAACGGCCACTGATTCCGTTTTACAGGAGGCACGACCATATGATGAAGGGACGTACGACACCCACTTGGAGTGGTACGTACGGCACACGCGGACGAGGTTGACAGGCGTCCCACCGGCCCGTCCTGAAGATCCTAGCCACGCGGAACGCTTGGGCTTGGGGCTGGACCCGCACCGCCGCAAAGACGCCGCGTGGCGACTCGGTACGTTGAGCACGTAGTACAGTAACCACCCTCGGACTTAGGATTAACTAACACAATTTCGTTTGTTCGGTAGCAGGTGGACCGTTTGCAGAGTGTTGTGGAGCGTGGCCGCCGGGAACTCGAGCGGGGTAGTAACAACACAGTAGAACACCTTGTTACGGTGATTAAGACGATTGTTGATGATGTTAGCGGTCGTTCGCAACATGAGTCGTGGAAGGCCCGGCGATGTCGACTGAGGCATCGGACGGAGCGTCGTCACGCACCCTCACCCCCTCCATCTTCCCGTCCGAGCGAGTCGACCCAGCGCCGCAGCAGCACGGGCGGCGGATCGTCCGCGCAGTTCCGACGCAGGGACTCTACGCCGATGCCGCTGCGCCACGGAGGGACCGTGACACGAGGCCGTCGTCGTCGCGGAGGACCCTACGCCGACGCTTCGTCTTCGCGGAGGACCTTACGCAGATGCCGCCGTCGTCGCGAGGCGGAAGAGGACATCCTGCATAAAGACGCGTGCAACCCGCGGCCGCGGATGTCATCCCAATTCTCCTCGCGATCCGACATTCTCGGACAATTTCCGATGGGCGATGGCGCCATGGTGCGATCGGGCTACACACCGTACCCTATGCACTCACCCGCAAGGTGAAGCGTACCCGGCGGTTACCCAAATCGTCTCTCAAGGTGAGCCGAGTTGGTGGCCTCCACGGATCATACTACGGATCCTAATGCTTGGCTCACCGACTTGTTGTCAACGCCGATCCCGCATGTGACGCCCGTACGATGACACGGTGCCGAGGAGGCCCGACACGACTGCGCGAGAACCCACGGTCACCCGATAGGCTCACGTTCCCACGAGAGCGATTCGCCGAGACACGTGGGCGAACACGACGCGGAAGGACGTTAGAGGGTCCTATGCCCGGTAGCAGTGAGCAGGAGCGTGAGGAGTAGTACCAAAAGAAGTGTATTATATGTTGTAACTTGTACTTCAGTTATGTATTTGAAATCCAAGCCGATTGTGGTACATGAGATTGTTTTCTTAAGAATTTTTATTCGGTCAGAATTTTTATCGGTATTTGGTGTAAGTGTATTGTTTGTACCAATCAATGAACGTAGAAATTCCCCCCCACGTAAAAATAAGAACACGTTTGAGTATTGTTTGTACTAATCAATGCAGTAGCTACATGTGCAAAGACATGAAACAATACATGGCATGTGTGGAACTCTAGCTAGTCCCACCACTAATCCTAACATGCCTTAGAGAATTTAACTTGCTGGGTGTATTACATTGTTCTCTGGGTGCGCGTGGTTGTTTTCCCTTCTGTCGCATACGAAGATGGTTCTACGCATCCTTCTTTTTCTTGTGAGTCGCCTCCCGGACTTTGAGCTCTGCTCTTGACGCTTGATGGTCGCTTCACGCAGCTTAATCGCTCCTCCTCCTAGCAAGCTCATCCTCCTTACCGCTTAGACGGATGTGGTCCACGCCGACGCCGCTCTTGCTCCTCCACGATTTTTGGACCATCTCGCGCTCCTGAGTCATCTTCACAAAGTATTGGCCTTTGTTTTCCACCACCTGTGGGATCTTTCTTGGCCATGCTGGGAACTCCTGATCCACCCATTCGATCCACTTGCAAGGCTACGTGTATAGTGGCATATGTCATGGATCAGGTTGAGAAAAGATAACGAGAAACCAAAGATTTAGTTGTCGTTCTTACCACGAAGTCGTTGTCCAGATCTGGGCACGTGAAGTACCTACAACCGTAGTGTTGGTCCGGATCGAACCACACGGACAGGATTGTCCTAAACCCGCAATGGCACTTCGGCCGCTCATGCCACTTGGGGAGTTGAGTTGGGTCGGTCCTCCAGGACGACATTGTTTGGAAGTTGAATTAGGATGGGAGGTGAACGAGATGTGCTGTGGTGAACCCATAGGAGGCCTTTATATAGCCGGTTTCTGTCGTGCAGTGGACGTAGTCTACGTTGGGGACGACATGAGAATCCTTTCAGGAATCAAGAGGACCAATAAATGTTCGTACAATATCATTTATTGCTTCGTAGCATAGTACGACCTACACGCTGCATCTGGTACAGAACAAGGTGCGGACTCATTTTCTTCTTATTTTCTTACATTTCAAACACAGACCCATATTTAGGTGGCGCCGGACGAAGAAGGTCTACTCGGGCAGTTTCGGAATGAGTGCCCATGAGTCTTGCATAGCCTGCACCTTATTGCTCTTGGCCGATCTCCACGTTGGCTCGCGTCCATGTCGTTGCGGATGCGCCTTGACTGACGTCTCCCACGGCCTGGATGCCGCAGTGCTTCATTCGGTGACCACTTCACTGCGCCCCGCCATATGTCCCTGTAGTGGCCTTCCACGCCGTACGAGTTGAACTCCCCGTTCCAAGTATCATACAGGTGTCGTATGTCGTAGTACTCCGACGTATACATGCTACAAGATTGATGAAATACAGCACATGCGGCATATACGTGGGAGCAAGGCTTGTGGAGGAGTTGAGGCTTGTTGCAGGAGCAAACTGCCACATCGCCTATGGTGCAAACATGCTTCCGGTCACCTCTCGTGTGGCCACGAACGTACTTGTCGCGCAGGCGGACCTCGAACTTCCTCCTCACGCCATCCATTGTGATAGCCACATGGGATCGAGCCTTGGTAATCTTCCTGTCCATGTAGGCAAGGGTAACCTCCAGCATCGCTTCCCTTCGTCCAAATGCTTGCTTGGCCATCGGTGCCCGATTGTGAAGTAACCGATCGCGTGCGATTCCATGTCTCCTCGATAACAGCGGTGATGGGCAGGGCACGAACCCCTTTCAACACACCGTTGTAGACCTCGGACATGTTGGTTGTCATGATGCCGTACCGAGCACCATGGGTGTCGTGAAGAAGGGACCATTTCTCATAGTCGGGTGCATGCACGCTTATCCACTCGGCGAACTCGCTTTGCGGTGCGGCTGGGCCAGAACCTTCCGTTGCACGCTTGGTTTCGACCTCAAGCTCCCGCCAGACGGCATCGAACTTGCGCTTCTGGTTCTGCAGGCAGAGCTTCTTGAACTTCTTCATGAGGTCTTTGCTTCGAAAGCGCGTGTGGAAGTTTGCGGCCACATGCCGCATGCACCAACGTGTGCGCATGTCGTTCCATTGGTACGGCGGGCTTGTACCGTTCTGCATTGTGCGCAGCGCGGACAACAACCCGGCATGACGGTCGGTTATGAGGCACACATTCGGTCGGTCCCTTACAACATGTTGCTTTATGTTTAGTAGGAACCACAACCAACTGTCAGTGTTCTCATTCTCCACAATTGCAAAGGCAACTGGGAGCAACTGGTCGTTCGCATCAGCCGCAATAGCGGTGAGAATGGTGCCCTTGTACTTCCCGCAAAGGAAAGTACCGTCCATAGTTAGGACGGGACGGCAGTGGGAGAAGCCATGGACTGCCGGGCCAAATGCCCAGAAGACTCGATCAAGGATTAGCGAATGTGGGTTGTTCGATGGGTCGGGCCTGTCTACCCTATTGACGCATGTCCCGGATTAGCATCCGCAACTGTTTGAGCATTCTTGGGACTAGGTCGACGCGCCTCCTTGTAGGTACCATACAACCCTTCGAGGACCTTACGCTTCGCCCGCCATACCTTCATGTAGCTAACGCCATAGCCTATTGTATTTGCTACGTTAGCCATGAGGACCTTCGGCGAAACGGTCAAATCGGCGACAACTACATGGCTTATGATGCTTGCGATGTACGCGGAGGTTACGTTCTTATGCATTTGCAATGGCTCTTGAAGCTCACATGTGTGATCTGTCAGACTGTGATGCGGAAGGCTGTTCCCGCCCCAGGGAATCTCTGCGCACGGACTTTGCCAGGGCAAGAGCTAACCACGCACTTAACTACGTAAGTGTCAGGATTAGACCTGCAGAAAGATAATGGAAGGCAGATAATAGTTAGTGCGACTGACTGTACATAGTTAAAGGTACAACAAATAACGTACAAACACACCTGTAAACTCGGTAAGTCCGACAGGTCTTCACCGCGAAAGTCACGATAGCTTGCCTGGCGGCAGCCTTGTGTGGGAAATGTTGCCCCACAAGCAGGGTGTCCGCATCGAAGGCCCACGAAGACTCGTGCTCTTGGGCAAGAACAAGGGAAGAGGCCGCTTGACAATCCAACAGACTTGGAACGTAGTCGGTGTCGGCCGAAACAATGCCACCGACGATACCTCCCTCATCGTCGGCTTCCTCCTCGCTGGATTGCGAGTTAAAGTTCACCTCATCTTCGGTGGCAGTGCCCTCGGATGAGCCCTCGGATATGGCATCGACAATCTCGTGAAAATCAACACGTGCACGTCCCCATTTGTCCACACCCTCATTCGGTTCGAAACTACCTGAATCTCTACGATGTGGAGCATACTCCCTAACGACATCTGGGGCTCTGGAGAGCTCACTCGTCGTCAACAAACCAAAGAGGGGGAGAAGAGCGTCGCTGCCTCCCTGAACCGTGCCCCCGCGGATTGAGTAGGATAAACAAAATGTACATACACCATGGGTCGTCCATACATTGGAGCGTGAGGATTGGTAACGATCTGCATGTACTGTGCCCACATGGCACTGCTAGTCACCTTCGTAAGGCCCCACGATATATGGCCGTGTGGTGGGACCGTGGTGGCCGTGACCGCCTCTATTACTATCTTGTTCCTAGCAACGTGCGTATCGAACAGTTGCCGAATGCACCGTCGTAGATCGAGCAAATCGACGTGTGCCAGGTTGGGAACGTTGACGAAGGCGCGCTCGCAGCTGGACAAATCAACTCCGTCTGGACCCGCACGAACGTTTCCGTGGAACACGTAAAGTGTCTCCATTTCTGACGAAAACAAAACAATATTTAAGCCTAAACACACCATTAAAGTAATACGATTGTTGATCAAATTAACTTACCGTTACGCCGACTTCGGCAGATGGTAAGTTCAGGAGCGGGAGGCACCTCAGAAAGAGGGAGACTTTCCTGAGAGGAACGATCGACCGAGTGTGCGGTCGAGCCTTTAAATAGCCGCACCATAGGGGGCAGGTCCCTACCACGCTCGCCAGAGGGGGCAGGTCCCTACCGCGTTCGCCAGAGGGGGCAGGTCCCTCCCTACCGCGTTCGCGAGGGGCGAGTCCCTACGCGTTCGCTGAGGGGCGGTCCCTCCCTACCGCGTCCGCCAGAGGGGGCAGGTCCCTGAGTCCCTACCGCGCCCGCCAGGGGGCAGGTCCCTCCCTACCGCGCCCGCTAGCGAGGGCAGGTCCCAGGTCCCTCCCTGCCGCGCCCGTCAGAGGGGGCAGGTCCCTCCCTACCGCGTCGCCGAGGGGCAGTCCTCGAGTCCCTACCGCGCCGCGGCGAGTGTCCTCCCACCGCGCCGCTAGCGAGGGCAGTCCCAGTCCTCCTCGCGCGCCCGTCGAGGGGCAGTCCCTACGCGCTCGCTAGAGGGGGGCAGTCCTCCCTCGCGTCCGCCGAGGGGCGTGTCCCCACCGCGTCGCGCCGAGGGGCGTGTCCCTACTGCGTTCGCGAGGGAGCAGTCCTGTGTCCTCCCTACCGCGCCGCCGAGGGGCAGTCCCTACCGCGCCGTCGAGAGGCGGTATAAAGATATGCACGATACTAACAATGGAAGCTACTCCAACTGGAATCATACAAAATGATCTATAGGAAAAAAGATATGCATTTTATAAGTTTGCTACATTTCCTGAGAAACAGTGTTAAGTTCACTTCTTTACTAATTTTTAAATTGGTTTTGTAGGGTTCATCATGGCCAACAATTATTTATCTATTTAACTTCAAGTTATAAGGAAGCAAACAAAATTGGAATCATGTAATTTGGAGCTAACATGACAAACATATGAAAATGAGAAGACCCTAACATATTTCTGTTTTCGGGACAACACCTTCTGAGATTTTCTAACTCTCATCCAATTGTAGTAGCTTTTCGGTGCTTAAAATTATTAGGGTAAGCACGACTCTCCAAATGTGGACATGACTACTCTCTGCAAAGCACGATGTGACAACACTCCGCCCTGCCAGTTTTTCAGATCGACATGATAACACTCTACCTCCTCACTCACCGCATCAAAAGACATGACTCGCAAACGTTGACATGACTACTTTACGCAAAGCGGACGTGACAACACTCTACCTTGTCGACTTTCCATATCGACATGACATGACAAGACAAGACGTGCATAAAAAAATCATTCCATTCCAACTAGGTTGCTTATAAAAGGGGTGGAGGATACCCGGAGAGAACAATACACAACAAAACCCAACACTACAAAGACAACTTCCTTGACCACGCCGAGATGGACAAGAGGCGAAGAAGCAATGGGACAAGATGACGGCAATGGGGACGAGATCGTGCACTCGCAAGGGCTGCTGGGGAGATGGACGATGAAGCAAGGGCTACTGCGGCCCGGGTCCGGCAAGAGACTGACGCCAGGATCGCAGCTCTCCACAATGAGGCTAAGGCCAAAGAGGCCCCGCGTAGCAAAGAACCCGGCCCAACCCTCCAACCGAAGCGTTCGCCGCAAAGACCCACCGTAGGGGAGACGCCGCCTCTCTGGCGTGCGAGGACCCGTGCAAGTTCTTCAAGTCCAAGCATCCGCTAAGCCTAGGCATGCGTTACTGGGGTTGTACAAACTACTCCTCTGACTATCCCGATCGTCGTTTCGACACGAGAAGTTATCGCAACGGTTAGATCTCGATTAAGATATGTTTCGTAACTTTCCTCTTTGAAAGTGCGCACTAACAACCTCTCCCATCTACTCGTAGTCCCCGGATGCACTATGTGACTACCGCAAGTGGATCGACAGGGAGATCCACCCGCATGACCAGTGGACTCTCGACTTCTACGAGTGGAATGACAAAAGATCACACGAGATCCGGGAGGAGGAGCGCCGCAACGACGAGCTAAACGAGCGTATACGTCGGGAGACGAAAGCTCATCTCGAGGCATGCAATCGCAGGGAACGCGAGGCTCGCGAGACGGAGCGCGACAAAAAGAGGGAACTTGCGGCCAAGGCCAAAGAGGCCTGCGAGGAGTCCAACAACGAGCGCGCAAAGAAGGGAAAATGGCCCCGCTCCACGCAGTAGGTCCGGCCATTCCGTACTAGTCGCCCATCGAATGTCGAATTTATTTCAATTCCAAAAAGGCGCATATGTATCGTAGGAGTCGGTCGGTTTGTTGCATCGTGCATGATGTTGTTTGTTATGCACGTAACCAAACCCTTTGCGCCGTGCAAGCCCAAGCTTTATTATAAAGTCTACTTTAATTCGCAACTCGCATTAACAACATGATCCCAACTTCAAAACGAGTTATGCAATGTCACGCCGCACTCAAATGGCGTGACAAATGTCTAATATGCTTGAAAATCGATATGCTTATGAATCATCATTTCAAATTACTATAAAAATAAAGAAGCAAACAAAACTATCACGGAGGTTCCACAAAAAGTTTCAAATTTTCCTATATTTTACGATGGCAAGTACACACATAGGAACCAAAATATGTGTACAAATATAGTAAAACAAAATCGCATAACACGCGATACTATATGGCTCACTCGTCTGAGCCACTACTCTCTCCCTGCTGCGGTTGCGTCCGCGTGCGCGGCCTTGTTTTGCGCCGAGCATGACCCGCCGAATACGTCCACCGGTCCGGAGACGCGCGTGTCGGTTCGGAGGGTATGGAGATCGTTGAGGTGGAGGTGGACGAAGAGGTCGACTCGGAGAAGAGCCCGTAGGCGTACATGTCGCCGTGATCACACGGGGAGAAGTCCGAGGAATTCATCCACGGTGGAGGCATCCAACTCCGGTTGCGCGGAGGAGCTCGGGACGCACGATGGGGCACCAACCCGAGGAGCTCGCTCGCGACGACGGTGGGGCACCGAACCCGAGGAGCTCGGCTCAGGACGTCGGTGGAGCACCGAACCGGAGGAACTCGCCGAGTACGCTAGAAACCCCGGCGCCACCGATCGTCCCCTAGTGTTGTGTCTTCGCTTCCTCACACGAGCCGGGAGGCCCGTATCCTCATCATCGGCCGACGTGAATCGCCGTCACCCCACGGGAATCAAGGTCGCAAGACGGAACGATGTTAGTCTGTAAACACTCGGACATAAACTAAGAACCCGTACCTCCGGATGTGCGGTCGCGATGACCGACGGGAGCGCCGATTGGATGCATGCTTCCATACCCGAAACGCTATGACGTCTGCGGACTCCTAGGTCGTGGTGACCAGCCGGTGAGCACGCCCCAGCTTGATGGCGTCGTCCCTCGAACGACCGCGGCTCAAGTTCTTTACAATTTTCTTCATCTCCGCCGAGATGTGCTTCAAAACTTTTATACCCGGTGAGGTTCTATCTGGTTGCCGAGCGTCGTCCGATGCGCTCGACGCGCAGCGCCCCTCTAATCGCAGTGACATACGTAACATGTTCATTAATGAAAGGTACGACTCAATGAAACTTCGAACCGAGGTGGTAGGTGTCGCATCCGCCGCCAAGTCGGGAAGCGCTGTGGACGATAAATGACGTGCGCGGAGGCTCGTGGTGCTGCGTCGGCGTGTCACCTCCTCGCGCGCCCGGAGGAGAAATGGTCGATCTTGCGCGTTCGTGGCACGCACCACTCCATGTACGCACGGTGCGACTCACGGCCGCGTCTGACGCGCCACCCTGAACATCCACATGGGCGCGTTCATCCATGCCGAAATCGGCTGCCGCGCGCAATGGCCATCCCTAATCGCCCACCCCACCTTGTTTGCCCGCATTTCAAGAGATTAATGTTAGAAAATAAGACGTAAGGATCGCAAACAATAGTCGAATTAAGTTTGACTCACGTGTGTACGGCTCGATCCGAGGGCTGCGCATCGGGGCACGACCGTACACACTAAATCGTCGCGATTACGCACTGGCGCGTAAGGCTCCACCATATGCGAGAATACCGGTGACAGTCGTCTTCCACGGTGGTATGTCTGGATGCATTGCGAGGATATCCGCGCGGCGCTATATCGAGCGAGAAAGTAGGATGCCATGGACACGGATGATGTCGCTCTCGTAACAACTCGAACTCGTTGTGGTACAACGAGTAGCACCTCGCCGGTCTTGCGCCGCCCGGCCGCAAACGGCAGCGAGCCCACCGTAAGCCCATGGTCGGCGTCTATGGGGTCATGTGGGCGGGTCCGTCTATAGTGTGCGGGTGCGCCGCTCTCGATGGTCGGTCGCCCAATAGGAAGTGCTCCCAACTCCACAGTGCAGGAGCACGTAGCGATGGCCGTTGTTAGGCAGTGCTACCGCGCGGCGCCACACAACCCCGTATGTGGCGCAAGGACGGCCGATGATCCCGGTATCGAGGCATCGCCCAGCCGCGTCAACCAAAGATTCGCGATTTGGATGAAGCGGGGTTCATAATATCGCCCTTTGTGGTTGGAAACATGACCCAACCAAAGAGCCGGAGAAGGTAAGCAATGAGGTACGCCCTAACGACCTCGTCGTGTGCACTGCGCGCAATTCCTAAAGCGCCTCGCCACCATGCCCGGGACACCACGTGCACCCTCCGGAGAGATTGGCCAAAGCGCGCTCAAGCTCGGCCTTCAGCCCCACTCCGAGGGTCCGAACAAGCGGCACACCCGGATCGGAGACCAGCCAACACCGACACATCCTGTAGGGTGATCGTCATCTCACCCCACCGAAAGTGGAAGGTGTGTGTCTCGGGCCTCCACTGTCAACAAGTGCGGATGACAAGCTGCCGTCTAGGTGAACCCGCGGTCAACGGAGACCATCCTCGCAAAGGGCAACAAGCCCGTCTCCGAGGATTGGGTGTAACGCTCGTCCAGCGCCCACCAGTCCCTCCCCGCCCGAAGTGTCAGGGGCGGAGGGCCATCCGCGTCAGCGGTGAGCCACAGCTTGCACCGGTGGTCCTCATCGTAGAATTGGTCTAGTAGCTCCGGTAGACACATGCCTACCAACACATGGATAAAGAACATTAGTGAGAACTTCATGTTACTGCAATAACAAACTAAAATTCATCTAATTACACCCTAATCACATTGCTAAAATTAGCTAAAAATATAGTCTAAATGAAATGAACTTCAACTTCTCTGCTCTGCCCCGGGATCACTGCGATATGAAATTTGTGTGCTCTGCCCTTCTGCACTCTCCCGCGAGCTCACTGAAATGAACAAGTGACTGACTGACATATGAAATGAAGCTCTCTCCAATTTATAGCGAATCTTTATCCCGCGCTCGCAAATTAAGCCATAAATGTAGGAAGTGACATCGCCGCGGTGCAAATGGTGGAGGGCTCGCCGCTTCGTCTTCGGAGAATCAACACATGGCGAGGTGGAGGAGGGTCCGCTCAAACAATCAACACATGGCGGGTGGAGGAGGGCTGGCTCAAACAATCAACACATGGCGGGTGGAGGAGGGCCTGCTCAAACAATCAACACATGGCGTGAATCGGTGTGAAACGAGGAAGGGCCTTGTTCAAAGCTTTGTACAATCAACACTGGTGCTTGAGGGCCTGGTTTAAATCTTTGATCAATCAATAAATGTTACTAAGGATACTGATCATACTAATTAGCGAAAACATAATTGAACGAATAAAATTATAAAAATTTATAGAAATAAGTAAATGGTAGTACAATGCTACACAAAAAATTTCATAATTTTTAAAATCATTTAATATATTTTAAAATTTTCAAATCTATCCGTATTTAATTAACTAAACTAACTACTAATTATAACTAAGTAACCTAACAACTTACTATTTATGGTGCGCATGGTGGCCATGCGGCATGCAAATAGGGAAAATTTAATTTTTTCATGCGTGAGGCCCGCGCACGGGGCGTCTTGGCATGGGAGGCGCCGCATGGGGCGGCGGCATGGGGATGGGGTGGGGCCGCCGCATGGGGCGGTGCGGCATGGGAATTTTGAATTTTTTTGCGGCGCATGGGGTGCGTGGCGGCATGGCGGGCCCGCATGGGGCGTGCGGCGTGGGAGGCGCATGGGAGGCGTGCGGCGAGAGAGGAGAGGAGAGAGAGGTGAGGTGGCGGGCGGGGCGGGCGGAGGTGGCGCCGCGGGTTGGCCGGCGGGAGGCGATGAACCGCGCGGGTATCGAAGCAGGTCCCCGCGCTCCGGTGCGAGTACGCCCCTCCCGCGCCCGTTAGCCGCGGCACGTCTCCTATTCACGGGCTATTTCCGCTAATTACTTCCGAATGGAGCTACTTTTGAAAATATATTATTTTACGGGGCCAAAACAGTAAAAATTTCGAGAATGAGGGCCATGGCTAACTCAAAAGGCGTTACCCATTATATATCTGATGCAGCGAGAATCATATATTTTACTAAGCAAGCAAGCCTAGTAAATAAGTACTCCTAAGGTTCTAGAATACACTGACCTCGCAAGAAAAACAAATTCTTGAAGAAAAAAGGCCCTCCCAGGGGGTGATAAATTTGACATGTAAGTGATCACAAAAAGAAGACAACTAGCAGGAACAAGCAACGCATTTCTCACCCTACAGTTCCAGGCCCAACAGATGCGCAGTTGGAATTCCCTGTTTTGGGCTAACGAATACGAACTGGCTAGATTCTGTTCGGCGAGCCCATCCAACGGCCTTCTGTTTTGCTCTCACGCTGCAATGCTAATGAAATCTACAATCGACGTCAGCTGCGAGGTCAGCTGTTTGTCTCGTCACGTATAATTTTTAGAGAGTTTAACTGTCCTTTCATTCATGAAGAGACAATCCAATAAACAACACAAAATATCATTATATGAATTGTTGTATATAACAAATACTATTTTTATTTAATAATTAAAAGATTGTGGTGTCCCATAGAGACAAAATTAACAGACAAATCGTCGTAGAAATTGTCTTTAGTCTTATTTGTAGATAACATAAAGTAGTATATAGACATCAATCGTTTCTGCTGTTGTACGTACTCTAATTTTAGACCAAAGCAGAAGCTGAAAAACGCCAGCAGAAAGACAAGCCAACCGCGGTTGTGGTCTGCGTCGGCGAACCGTGGCACGCGCGGCAGCCTCAGATCCGCACGGCAATTCCGACACGATTCCCGTCGCGCGCTGCGTGTCAACGGGGTCGCCTGTTCGGGTTTGGCCGCTTCGTCCACGAAAGCAGCGCGCGGGGGGCGGAGTCCGCATCGAACGTCCGACGACGAATTCCCAGCCGCGTGGGACACACGAAACCCATGCGGCGTGTGCAGAATTCCGAGTGAGCAATCTTGCTAGCACGGAAGCAAATTCTACGGGAGAGGCTTCACATTCTCTCCTCCTCTTATTCTCTCTTCTTATGGATGACAGATACACGAGGCTTCTCCTGAGATCCTCTTCCGTAGAATTTATTTTCTGCTAGCACCCATTCGTTTCTAGTGCTAGCCGTTATAGAGGGATCCACCTGGTAGTCGGTAGTCCAACCGGTAAAGCAATGGTGTTATCCCAGAGGAGATCCACGTTTTGATAAAACGATGGCGAGTATTTTTTTGGATATTCAGTTAAAAGTAGTACTCGGATTTGATCAGTGCATGCGAGCCAGCATCCAGATAAATGGTGAAAAATGTTGGTCGTTGCTGTCCGTAGGACCAAAAATCTCGACTATGCACGTGCAATGGATCGATCGCCGACCGTCACTATGCGAGACTACGATGAGTAGAGGGCCACTCCTGAGGAGTTTCTGACTAGCTATCTGTTGCTAGCACGATCGATCTGCGAATTGCACGGTCAAATTCTTTTTTTTAAGAGAAGAATTGCATCGACGCGCAAAGATGGGTTGATTTGTCAAGCACACTCACCATTCGGGCGATGTTGATATTTGGCACCAGGATTTTTCTCTCCTGAGACTAGTCAAGCCCCCTCCTCCCCCGATCGCGACATAGCATGATCGATCGAGCCGTGTGTTCATGTTAAACTTTGTCGATCTTGACAGCCAACTATTTTATTGGGCCAATAGTCTGCATCTATATCTGAGTAATTGCCTCAGTTATGCAACTCAAATGTCAAGTGTTATCCAGACTCTGAATGGCCTCAAAGTGCCAATTCAGAGGTTCAAATTTGTCTTGTATAAAGAGCTGTGCACCTCAGGGACTCAGGGTTTTTTTGGGTCATGCTTCATTTCAGTTGTCGAATTTTGAAGGATTTAGAACCTTCGAATCGCGCATTTTCTGTCGCGATAGCTAAGAACATATACTTGATAGATATCGTGTGTTGATTTGCATAATGGCACCTAGCTAGTAGACGGAATCACACGGACACAAGTCAACTCTAGGAAACCCACGAACATTGTTTGTAGGGTTACTTAGATACATGCTACTCTAAAGTTTTCTGTTTTGAAATATATCATTATAAAGTTCATTCTTATAAATATGTCACTACGGAGTGACAATTCTTTGAAATACGCCATTATAGGGGAAAAAATCTGGATAACAATACCCATATATTCTTCCTCCACCTCTCCCATTCCCCACCTCCTTCACCCCTCTCATGGCCACCGCCACGGTTGGAGTCAACAGGGCTCCCCACCCTTGCCTTCTCCTTCCTCGTCCACCCCTCTCCCCTCCTGCGTCGCTGCCTCCTCTCACCCTCCATGCCGTCGACGCCCTCTTCCGATATATGTCGTCGCCGTCGTCGATTAAGGGGGTTGCCGTGCTTGATAGTTCTAAACGGGAAGCTCAACGGCGACAAGGCTGAGTGGATCCGGCCCCGTCAATGGCGAAGACGAGGCTACAAAGGGGAGGCCCGGATTTGGCGATGGTGACAAGCTCCGACTACGAAGATCTAGCTTGGATGCCAGATTTGATGGCGGAGACGCAAGAGGTCACCGAATCAGGTCGGAGATGAGCTCGAGAATGACTCCATCCATGGGGACCGATGGGATGTAGCTCGAAGTGATGATGACAAGCTAAATCCGCTCGATCTGAGGTGGCGCCACCGAATACAGTGTAGAAGACAAGTTGCAGAGCTCCTGACTGGCGATGAAGACGACATGTAGAGGTGGTGGGAAGGAGGGAGTGCTCCGGGGTGGAGGGAGAGGTGAGGCGGCCGGCCATGGGAGGCATTGGAGGTGGTGGGGAATGGAAGGGGTGGAGAAGAAAGGAAGAGAGTGGTATTTTCGTCTATAATGGATATCAGTAGTTTTGCAGATTTAGCGGTGGCATATTTAGAAGAATGAACTTTGTAGTGGTATATATCAAAACGGTAAACTTTAGGGTAACATGTGTCTAACTTGTTCTTATCCATCTTTACATATCTATGTATGCTCATGGTATAATTGAGATAGTTACGTTCACTAACAAGATGGATAACGCTTAGTAACTATTTAGCTCTTCAATTAGTGGCAAGTGGAGTACAATTTCACTTCATTGATTGAATGCGACGAGGCTTTTAGTTTAGGGCCTGCCACCTTACTGTCGTACTTTGGTGTTTGCCGACGTCCCAGTATTTTTGAGTCTTGCAGTGGACTTTGTTGGGAAAAATAATTTTTTGTTCCATCAACTTTTCATAATAGTAGTATACTAGTATGTTTGCTAATACTCTTTCGTATGTAACTTTATGAAAATTCCCATCATACCATCACCTATTCACCTTTTCATACCTTCCTCTTTCCTATGCAGTAATTTACCAACACTTCCACAGTTCCTTTCTTGCGGTACATCTTTTTCCTAAGTTAGGATTGGGCATTTTTTTGCTATCGCTGCCAAGACCAAAAAAAAAAAACACCACTGCACGTTTGAGCTCATGGTCCATCATTTTGGCCTTTAGAAATTAGCTGGCTTTAGCTTCATGGTGCATCATTTTAAGATTTTAGATATCAGCACTTGATAAGAAAAATGTACTAGGGGATATCTGTATTTCTTTGCAAGGGTATTTTTTTAGGGACCGTCTATTTATAAGGTGATTGATATTTTTTTTAAGCATAAGTCATCTTTTTTATCCGTTGGATCAATATCCAATCATATGACACATCAATCTCTACACAAATTCAATGATCACAACAAGTGACTTAAATTTTAAAAAAATTCAGACGACTTAAAAGTAGCGAGACTATTCTTTTTATTAAAAACTTTAGCTATGGATATTTATTAGGGGATGCACAACTTGTAAGATCTATATAGATGGTAAGCTTTGGCACGTCAGATAGTAGTTAAGTTCGTAATTTTTGCTTCAATGTTTAGCATCCATTCCTCTCAACAAGTTCGGACCGACCACAAAATAAATCAGAGAGAAGAAATGCCCCCACTCTCTCTCACCGTCTCCTCTCTACCCACCTCCTCATTTCTCCTCGTCATGGACCCTGTCTACAGAATACAGTCTCCACTATCGTCGACGCTTGCAACCGCCGCATTGCCACGAGCCCATGGAGCCGCTCACTTTGCCGGGAGTGGCAAGGTTCAAAAGAAGGTGAGAAGATATCATATGCTACCAACTCTTAGGTGCTTACTATAATGTTACTTTCTTCAAAATACGACACAAAATAGTTACCAAAAATATCTAAATTTTTTGGTTAGATATGTCATGATATGAGGAAGTGTCCTACAAAAAATCGATTGAAAATTAGGAGAAATAAAAAAGACAAATTACAGTGAACAAATTACAAAGACTAATGTGTCATATGATTGAATATTGATCTAACAGATAGAACATATGATTTATACTTGATAAAATTTTAGTCATCATACAAATAGATAATCCATAATATATATTATTATATTATACAAATAGATCATCCATGCATGCAGCATGCGCTGACGGGTTGGCCCCGGGGCGGTGTGCTGCTCAGTCTCCCGCGCGGAGATAGATATACCACGTTGGCCGGCGCGATAAATATCCTGAGCGGAGATAGGTATACCATGTTGGCCGGCGCGACGAATATCCTTTCCTCCGCTCCCATTGGCTCGCAGTGCTTGCCGCTTCCGCCTTCGAAGAGCGAAAAGCGGGCGGAACCTTGTGCGCTGCGCTCAGACCAGTGGCCACACAAGGCGCGGTTTTCCCAGCGAGCACACCACCACCACCACCAGGCCAGCCAGGGTTGCCCTAGCTTGCACTTTGCACCATGTGGCTGACATAGTTTACCCATAGGTTTTGGCTTATTTAGACTTGTTTTAAAGTGAAATAGCAAAAATAATCTCTTTTTCAATAAAATGGTAAAAATGACACACTGTCGTGCTTAAAATACACGACAGGGGGACCCACATGCTGCAGTCGTCCTGTTGTGTCACCACCGTGCGGCAGGTGGCATGACAGGCTGACTGTCACCGAATGGGATACCGCCACGTGGTCTACCGCGCGGTGGGCGCTCAGTAAGCCCTCTGCCTTGGATTTTAAGCTCGATACAGATGTTATTTTTGTCAATTTATTTGTATCATACTATTTTTGCTATTTCATCGCGCAACGTATCATTTTAGCCATAAACTCGTTTACTGGGATAGTTTGCTCCGTATCTCCTCGCCATCGCCTTGTCATGGATGAGCGATTGTCATGGATGAGCGACGAGTACGTTGAGGTGTTCCCGGCCACCAACTTACATAGGTGTTTTAAAGGTCGGATGTCTTGATTCCACTGGTATTCTGGGCCTCTCGTGCACTCTTTCGAGCAGTTGAAGTACATAGATTTTCGGGAAGAAGATACATCTTGCACACACGTAGCAGATCTTATTCCCAAATTACGCTTTCTAGCGTGCGGAGAAAACGCGAATGGCCGAAGGTGTTATGTTGGAAAAAGGAAGGGATCGACGCAATATTATGATCATTGTTATCACCACCCGGGAGTTGGTATGATTGATATTTTCCCCCACAGAAGTACCGAGAGTCTTGCGTAGTGTTTAGAGGGAATAACGTCATCGGCTCTTAATTTGCTCCTAATCCCCATAAAAGATCCAACGTGATGATCCAAGTAACTACTATAATTAATAATTTAAGATGACTGCAGAACACGCACAGACAGCTTCACTTCATTTCAAGCTGGAAAGTGATTTTGCCAACACTTACGTGGAGCATCCTTGATGTTCCAAGATAATTAATCAACACCCTCAATGATAAAAAAGAAAAATCACCTGCGTGCAAGCAATTTGGCTCCAGCTGGCTCACACGCAGATTGTTTTCACCTTTGCCGCACAAGATAAGCGGGGGGCCCACCCCCCGACAGTGGCTACCTGGGCCATCCTTTCTCTGACACGTCCCCGGCCGTCGCCATCTCGGCAGTGGCCTGGCCACTACGTCAACGTGGGACTCGTGGACGCCCGTGGGCCGTCCGATGCGGATCGGACGTTAGCAGCGAGAGCCGTTTGGCTGCCAAGTCCACACGCGAATCGCGTTACAGCGGTAAGAGCTGGATGGTGAAGCAGAAGGTGCTTAGGATATTTGACTTGAGATTCCTGATTGCTTTGTATTCTTAGCGTCTTACGTAAGGTGGTGTGATATGCTCCTTTGTTTTGCTCTTTTAAAAAAACTAGAAGATAATCCACGCCCCTGGCGCAGACACGCACACGTGTAGCGCCAAAGGCAGGGCCTGCTGGCCGTAGCAGACGCGGTTGGCGTGCGAAGGCAACGGGCCCACCAGTGGATGCACAACCACACGAGGGAAGCTCAGACTCATAAAGTGCAGGTGTGAATCCGACGGGCGTGAGAGGCACGCAAGCGGGAGCAATCATACCATCGGTCAGACCCTGGGTACCCTGTAGCATCATCATCCATCGATTATTAGAGAGGAAGTACTGTCTAAAGGTTGAAGAAGAATATGTTCGTATAAGTACCCTCTTCATTTTATTTCTGAGTCCGCCAGTGATCTAGCTTGTAGATCGATGCAGCCCTATGTTCTAGGAGTACATATATATATGGCGCGGAAGACCAAAATGCATGCTATGCATGCCATAGTCCATGAATCCTCTTAAATTTCTAGAACTAATAAAACTCTCGTGTAGTTAGAAGATGGATTAGATAGTCTTAAGTTTTCATTTCATTCGCCAAGATGTTGGGTTTAGCCTCCCATAATCTTGTTGCTACTTCAAGCAGATGTGATTGGTTCGAGACGATTGAACAGTGGCGGAGCCAGGAATTTCGTGTTGGGGGTGCACACACAAAGTAACGCCGAGTACGATTAGTTCAAACCAGGGAAAAAGCTACCGGTTGGAAAAAAATTTCGAAGCCTAAAGATAGACCCGGTTATTGGCGGTTACCAGAATTTTCAGATTTATTTCGACTGAAATTTTCGAATAAAATTTGAATTTTTTTGTGAAGTTAAAACGAAAAATACAGAAAAAAATGCATAGCCAAGGTTCCAACCCAGAACCAATCTCTTCAAGACTTAAGGGTTTTTTCACCACAGCACATGCACTCTTGTGTTTGTATATGGTTACAAACTTTCTTTATATTTGTCAAAAAAAAACTACGCATCACCCAACGAAACTAGGAATTTGTCTGTTAGAAATAAAAAAAAACGTCAAGAAAAAAAGAACAGAGGAAACTATCTACTAGTATCTTTTCGTATGTCATTACTATATTAATCAATTTGGAAAATGACTTGCATAATAATATGAATGTGAGAAAAATGGAAGTTGCTCCATGCGCACCTGCAAAACCATTGGTCTTAGTGAGTGGTGCATCGCCTACTGCTGCCTGCTGCTCCTACACTAGTGCCACGCCGCCCACCGCTCCTCCTCTCTGCGTCACACCGGCCGCCGAGCCGCAGGGACCAAATTAGGGAGGAGTTGGAGTATTGGAGATAGAGATGGATGTGGGCTGGTGAGTGATGAGATGGTTGTGGGCTGGTGGAGGCACGAGTGGGCCGTGAGCTGAGCTTCTAAGAGAGTGCACACCAAGGAGTACTATGAATATAGCTCAAATGCAGAACTGGTCCCTGGAAATGTTTTTTGATTTTTTATGTGTCCGGGCACCCCTACTGGCTCCGCTCATGATTGTACTCAGAGATAAATTATTGGTACTCTGCAGGTGTGCATCAGGAAATGATTGTTTCAGTTGGCGATTGTAGCTAGCCGAGATGACACCATGACAGGAACAAAAGGCTACATCAAGAACCGAAATGTTTTGCCAGAACATATGCTAAAAGCCTTCGCTAGCTTGTACAACCAGTCTTTTGTGATAGTACTCTCTGTGATCGATTGTATAATGACTTAGGAAGGTGCGGGTGCCCCACTGCCTCAGTGCCTGGCGACTTGCTCTGGTTGGTGACCTGATGGGCTGAATTGTTGAAATGGTCAACCCAAATGCCTAATTGATGAGTATTTATACCTAGTTTTTTTTTAAATCCATTTATTTTTTGGGGTGCCCGTGGGCACCCTGCTGCCGCCCATGCGATTGATTATATATATATATATATATATATATATATATATATATATATATGAAAAAAACTTTTTACTCCCGGGAGTAGTTACTCCCACCTTTGATATACCACCTAAAAGAACTTGAAATACTCCATTATCACTTTGAGTATACTCATATACTAATTATAAGATATTCCAATGTGAATCACACGAAAAATTTGCAAGAGAGTCCATAGTTTTTAGCATATTTTGTAAATACCTTCATATTCGCACATAAAAAGGAGTATGTCTAAAAATTGTGCATACCACCCCTGAAAATGTGTAAATACCACCTATATGGTCTTATATACTCGTATACTACACATACATACTCTCGGTTGCAAAAGATACTCCCTACGTTATGAGATATGTGAGATACGAAATAGAGAGTAACTACTCCCAGAGTAGGAAAAAGACTTTATATATATATATATATATATATATATATATATATATATGCGCTCTGAAACATTATTCCTAGTACTGTAAATGTTGCTGTTTCAAAAATTAGCACCGTTCCTTCCATTTTTTCTCTCGATGATATTTTACTAATGCTAGTTTGCACGTGGAAAAAATATATAACTTTTCTAGCTTTCATGCTTGCATGTGAAGCAAGTATCATTTCCATGGCTCCAACTGCCCATTGCATTCCTGTACGGCCTAACCACCCAGAAAAGCAAGAAGATGCAAACAAATCAAGTAATGCTTTGTTAAACCCCCAAAGAGGACCTAATCGCGGAGATCTATGGGCAATTAGCCAGAGGCGGGTCCCACCATGATAGTGGACGCATAATAAAAATATCGAAATGGCAGCATCGCACCACCGTCCAATTATCTCCATCCGTCATCCACAGCCGTCCAACTTGCCAACCCCGTGACGACACCTGCCACTCCAGTCGGGTAAAGCAAAGAGGATGTCCAAGCACGCGTCTCATCGTAGCCGTCCGATGATGGCCCACTCCCTCCCATCCGACGGTCGACGGCCTAATCAGTCAAATCTCGCATTGTCGTGTCATTAGCAATAATTCTAATCTAGTCCATTTCTTTTGCTGGTAGGCCCTTCCATAAAACTTAAAATTACATGATGTTCTACACTCGTATTCGTATAGCATTAGTCAAATGTATGGTAGCTTTTGCATTGTCTTGGGTTTTATACCATGTGATCATACTAATACTAGGCTTACAATTTAATACCGATACCGTGGCATTAAGATTACATCTTTAATGCTATAGAATGCCGATAAATTAACTAACCTTAATGATGTCAACAATTTATCGAAGTATTTACTCTATTTTTTCTTAGGTGAGATAAACAATTTTCTAAGCTACCTCTTTAAGAATGCTGAGAAAATTGTACTTTGGCTATATGTGGCATGTAATATCTCCCAACAACAATCTCTCCTCTCTATTGTTGAGAGCAAATGAAGGCTTGCCAACTAAAGCTTGGAGATCCATCCCCTCTCAGCATTGTTCACAACCATCATCCCATTTTAACCACCCATCTAGGGATCATTGGAGAATTTCTTACAATCCGAGGACTAACATGCAAATGCATGTGTATGCCATGCATGGCATGGCGGTCATCCATGCATCCATGCCATGCGCCCCAGAAAATATCAAGGCCATGTCAGCAGCGCCAGGAGGCGATCCGCCCAGCACGCCCGAATAAGTATCTCCCCGCACCGCGTGCCCCCACCCGCCTACCCACACCACTCACGGACGCGCGGGCCCTGACTTTCCTCTCCCCACGTGTCAGTGGCAGTGTCGCTCCGCGTGGGGCCTCCACTTTTGGCCGGGGAGTGAAATGACGCAGCCGCACCACCACCTCCTCTCCCCCTCATCGCGAAAAAAATCTTTTTCTCGCCTCTCCTCGCTCCTCACCGTTTCTCTCTCCTCCTCCTCCGCGTCTCTCTCGCCTTGCCGCGCAATCCCCCGCGCCGCCGCCGCCGCCGCCGGATCGCCTTTGGAGCACCGGATTAGTGCGCGCCCGATCGAGGTAATGCCCCCAGATGTCTTCCCCTGATTTTTTCGGTGCGGCCTTTTTGTTTTCCGGGCTGTATTTATTACCTTTTCCCTTGTTTTTTACTGCCTTTTTGTTCGTGACTTCAGGCGCGCGCTGGTCCGGTGGATTGGATAATTTGTAGGTGAGTAGGCTCGGGCGAGGTTTTGGTGATAGTTTTAATGGAAAAGTTGAGGATTGGAAGGGAAAACAGTTTAAATTTTGGCGGCGAGGTTGAGCTGGTTATTATATATATATATATTTTTTTTGTAATATCGGGTAGATCAACGAGAGATGGATGCTTCTTACTGGGAAATTCGGGAGGTTTTTGCGGCTGTTACGCTAGTAGTGTTGATTCGAGCTGGGTTTGCTCTTTTTATGGCGGGGTCATTTCGGCGTGTAGATTTCGTACTTACGGTTGTGGAAGTTATTAGAGCGGAGATAATTATTGGAAAATTATCTGTAGTAAGGTAGTTCTGTTTTGATCTCATAGTTTCCATTTCTACGCTTTGGCTAATCTATTTCCTTGATTGCGTTAGTAGTATCTAAATTAAAAAAAAAAAAAACGCCCCTCGAAAAAGAAAGGAATGACTCCCTAGTGTTCTGTCTAAGATAATACATCTAGGGCCAACTATGAAATCATTTGCAAAGAAGCAGATGCAGTCGACGTTTTATTCTTAGCGGAAAAGACGGGAGATTACTGAATAGATTTACCAAAAGAATACGTTTTCTGAACTAAACAGTAGCATAGTGATACCTTGTTTCCTTCTTCTCGGTGTGCTTATGTAGATAAGATTTATTTGTTCTTTGAAAATTTTACTATATAGAATCATTTGCAGTGGAGTGAACTTGGAATTGTGAATAGTTAGAATAACAACACAAGCCATTGCACATTCACAGAGGTTACTAATTCAGGTTCCTGTACATCTAGATTGGCCATTAGTCCCTTACTTTTATTAGCATAGTGCCTTGCTGAAAGTCTCTTGATTCTGAGGCAAGTAGCTTATAAGAAGAGTAGGACTTTGGTGGCATAGATGGATGAACTGACTGGCGACTTGAACATGGTTTTGATTACAGGTGCTCTAATTGCTAATCGAAGCAGTTTCTCTAGTTTCTCTCTCTTTGAGAGTCTCTAGTTTCTTGGGCACGCTCTTGAGCTACGAAGTATGTCAGCTTCAAATGAGAAGTGGATCGATGGGCTCCAATTCTCATCGCTATTCTGGCCCCCACCACAGGATGTGCAACAGAAACAGGTAAATATATTGCTAGTTGAATTTTGTTATATATGCTATAAATCTGAAGATACCTAATGTGGATGCGACTCTTGGGCTGTGTCTTCTGTTTGAAGGCACAAATTTTGGCCTATGTTGAGTACTTTGGCCAGTTTACAGCTGACAGCGAGCAATTCCCTGAAGATGTAGCTCAGGTACTGTATCTCTTAGAATAATTTAGTATTTTTTGTGAAAAAATCGATGTCTTAGTGGAAACTTTTACACATTTTTTTTGGTATGTGTGCAGCTCATTCAAAGTTGCTATCCATCAAAAGAAAAACGCTTGGTAGATGAAGTATTAGGTAATATGAACTTCTCATAGCTACACGTAACATGTTACACAATAGGCAATACAAGAATTTGACATACTTTTTTTACATTGTCCAGCAACTTTTGTTCTTCACCATCCCGAGCATGGTCATGCAGTTGTACATCCTATTCTTTCATGTATCATAGATGGGACGCTGTGTTATGATAGGCATGGTTCCCCATTCAGCTCCTTCATCTCTTTATTTAGCCAAACTTCTGAGGTGAGGCCCCTGCCGTGGTTAATTTTAGCTTTTAAGTTCTTTTCTCTGTGTCGACAAGATTCAGCCACTGCTGTTCATTTCAATATTATTTTCAATTCTCTTGCTTAATGCTCGTCGAAGTACGAAACGACTATCGCTCATAAAATGTATGTTTTACTGCAGAAAGAGTACTCGGAGCAATGGGCCTTGGCCTGTGGAGAAATTCTTAGAGTTCTAACTCACTACAATAGGCCAATCTTTAAAGTTGAACGCCAACATAGTGAAGTGGAATGCAGCACCTCTGATCAGGCCACATCAAGTGATTCCATACAGAAGAAATCTAGCGATTCTCCAGGAAATGAACCTGACCGGAAGCCATTGAGGCCATTATCTCCTTGGATCACAGACATATTGCTAGCCGCACCTTTGGGCATTAGAAGTGACTATTTTAGATGGTGAGTAATAATATTCGTATTTGATTCTTCTGTTAACTGAAATTTTATTTCTTCTTCTTCCTTTTTTCTTAAGAAATGCAACCTTGGTTTTATTGCTATATTAATAAGAAGGAAGAGTATGTGTAAGTTATTGAGTTGAATGAGGAAACATGGAAAAGAGTAGAATTATGTGAGGGAAAAAAGAGCAGAAACAATAAACAGATAACTAGGATAGCACAAGTGTAAGGGAATGAACTCATAATCTAGTCCAAACTGCGAGCATGTCTCTGGATCTCCCCGATGCAAGCATGCCACTGCAAAGGAAAAAAAGAGACACAGGCTTTTGAAATATATCCTTATTGTGATGCAGTATGCTAATGGGAGTGTATGTAGTCTGCTATCCATGAATATTATATTGCACTGCTTTTCAGCTTGTTGGAATATATACATTTACTGTTGAAAACCCCAACAGTTTGCTAGAATACTCTTCTATTGGTAACTAATAGATTGCGGATTATTCTCTGTTTCATTTCAAACGTATTAGGTGTGGTGGAGTCATGGGAAAATACGCAGCTGGTGGAGAATTGAAGCCTCCAACAACTGGTTGGTAAAATCGGCAATCAAATTTTCTGTCCTGAAATTGCAGAATTACAGTAACATTAAATGTTTCCTTTTATTCTGTTGAGATACCATGCCTATGTTACTGGATACTTTGGATTCTATAGTAGAACAGTTTTCTTCTCAAATCCCGAAAGGAAACCGGAGTACTGGACAGATAAACTATAGTTTGCAATTACTTGCTTGGCCAGATACAGTAAACGTGAGTAATTAGTATTGGTTTATTAGTATTTGGCGGTAGAGTGAACGAGCTAGAGCAAAGTACAACACATCCTCTTTGAAACAAGTCCTTGAACTACGAAATGAAGCTTTCTTGTATTAAGAGCTCCTAATTGTAAGCACTTTGGTTGAACATATTACTTTTGCGGTGCCTATAATGGTATACTGGGAATTCTAACAGTGATAACATGGATCGTTGAAGGATATGGCTCACCCTACAATCTTATCCACTTCATGTGTCTACCCATTCATTTTGCAGTTATGATATATAAATTAAAATAGGAATAAGTCCATATTACACCCCTGAACTTTGCGCCGAGTCCAAAATACCCCATGAACTCTAAAACCGTCTGATTTGCACCCTCGAATTGCCCATACCGTTTGGTTTACACCCCTCGGGCCGAAAACAGGTGATTTTGGATGACGTGGCATCACTAAATATTTTGATTTTCTTGATTTTCAAACTTCCGGAGGCCATATCTTCTTCGTTCAAACTCCGATTTGAGCGATTCAAATTTCTAAATTCCTTGTCTTGCTGTTAGTATTTATTTGTAAATTTTTGGGGATTTTATTTGGAGTTGTTTTATTTATTTGGCTTTGTTTGCTACATAAATAAAAAAACTCCAAAAAATTACCAAATAAATACTTACAGCAAGATAAGGAATTTATAGGAATTTAGAAATTTGAATCGCTCGAATTGGAGTTCGAACGAAGAAGATATGGCCTCCGGAAGTTTGAAAATAAAACATTAGTGATGTCACGTCATCCAAAACCACTTGTTTTCGGCCCGAGGGGTGTAAACCAAACGGTATGGGCAGTTCGAGGGTGCAAATTAGACGGTTTTGGAGTTCAGGGGGTATTTTGGACTCAGCACAAAGTTTAGGGGTGTAATATGGACTTATTCCATTAAAATAAGAGCAGATGACTATAGCACAATTGTTTACTTTTTATGCAGCTTACAAACACTTGTTCAACATTGAATTTTCCTGCCTTCTACTACTCTAAGGGAGAGAGTGTGTTTTTTTTTTTAAAAAAAATGGGTTTATCTAAGAAATATGTGTACAATAGCCACCTCCTAATCAATAATATTAATCGTTTACCATATGCGCATTAAGGACTGGAGGTTTTGAATTCACATTAAGTTACCTAATTCTTTTTTTCCAAGAGCACACGTCTACCTGATTACAAGTATTGAATTCTTAAAAAATATGATCTGTTAGCAAATTAGTTCGAAGTTGCAGTCTCTTGCTGCCGTGTTAGAGCACAGCGCACATGAGCTTTGCGAGATTAAAAGATCATGCAAATTTACTATAGTGGGAATGTGGGACACTTTTTTTTTCTTACAACTGATGCCAGTGCTTATCATGAACACAAAAGTTAGATAACACATGTCTGGGTGATTTAGCTTGCAGCCGGGGATCTGGGAAGCACCCACAACTTATGCCATCCACCCCCAGATGGGCTGTTGCCAATGGAGCTGGAGTTATCCTAAGTGTCTGTGATGAGGAAGTGGCTCGATACGAGACAGCAAATTTAACTGCAGCAGCTGTTCCTGCTCTTCTGCTACCTCCACCGACAACACCCTTGGATGAGCATTTGGTGGCAGGGCTGCCCCCTCTTGAACCATATGCTCGCTTGTTTCATAGGTATCTCCTATCCATTAGTATACCAAATTTACTTTCCAAATGATTATTAACGTGTTATGCTCCTGTCAGATACTATGCAATTGCTACTCCAAGTGCTACGCAGAGGTTACTCTTTGGTCTTCTTGAAGCACCACCATCATGGGCCCCAGATGCACTTGATGCAGCAGTACAGCTTGTCGAACTCCTTAGAGCAGCTGAAGATTATGCTACTGGCATGCGGGTATAACATACTTAACTCAGGCTGTCATTTCAGTACTATCAATCAAGATGACTCATGATGCAAAATTGTCATACCAGCATGTTTTGAGTTTGAATCTTTTTTAATTGTCGTGATTTTCTTTTTTGGTTTAGCTTCCAAAGAATTGGTTGCATCTTCATTTCTTGCGTGCGATTGGAACTGCAATGTCAATGAGAGCTGGTATTGCTGCTGATACGGCTGCTGCTTTGCTTTTCCGAATACTCTCCCAACCAACATTGCTGTTTCCACCACTGAGACATGCCGAAGGAGTCGAAGTGCAGCATGAACCACTGGGTGGCTATGTATCATCATACAAAAGGCAGGTATGCAATATTTTCTGCATCTACCTATTTTGCATTTCGAGTACTATTTTCCTGTTTATCAGTTTTCACAAAGTTTTGTACTAAGATGATACTATAGGTGAAGGTTGTCTAGTGAAAGCACAGTTAGCCTTTTCTCAAGCCTACATATTCTAGACTGTCATTAAGTTCAGGGCACCTTATTATACACTTATTTAGGCATTGTTAGTTGCCAAATTGCATTACTATATTAGTTTAGCTAAAACATGGCAACAGATAGATAAAGATAATGCCTATATTTAACTTCCATATTGTTTGAATGGAAAATTGCAACATTTGATCATTTTAGTATACTTTCTGCTACAGTATGCTTCTATCAATTCTTTAATCACTTATTTTGTGCTCTAGCATGTTTTATGACTGCCAAAATATTTTGCACACACTATCGTAGGATTATCCTCAAATAAGCTAATATTGATATTGTACATACTACATACCAAAGATGGAAACCAGACTATATGTCTTTATAATATATGCACCCTTCCACGTGGGACTCCATGTTTTAGCTTCGCATTGACTTGTTGCTGCCTTTTTTTTGCATGACTATTTTACCTGCTTATACCTTCAACTACCCAAAGCTGGAAGTTCCTGCATCTGAAGCCACTATTGATGCCACCGCACAAGGCATTGCTTCCTTGCTGCGCGCTCATGGTCCTGATGTTGAGTGGAGAATATGTACCATCTGGGAAGCTGCCTATGGTTTGCTACCTCTGAGTTCATCAGCAGTTGATTTGCCCGAAATTGTTGTAGCCACTCCGCTTCAGCCACCTACTTTGTCATGGAGCCTATACTTGCCACTGTTGAAAGTATTCGAGTATCTACCTCGTGGAAGTCCATCTGAAGCATGCCTTATGAGAATATTTGTGGCAACAGTTGAAGCTATACTCAGAAGAACTTTTCCTCCCGAAACCTCTGAACAATCCAGAAAACCAAGAAGTCAATCTAAGAACCTTGCTGTTGCTGAACTCCGCACAATGATACATTCACTCTTTGTTGAATCCTGTGCCTCAATGAACCTTGCCTCCCGGTTGCTATTTGTAGTACTAACTGTTTGCGTCAGTCATCAAGCTTTGCCAGGGGGCAGCAAAAGACCAACTGGTAGTGATAACCATTCTTCTGAGGTCACTGAGGACAATAGATTAACCAATGGAAGAAATAGACCCAAGAAGAAACAAGGACCTGTTGCTACATTTGACTCATACGTTCTAGCTGCTGTCTGTGCCTTATCTTGTGAGCTTCAGCTGTTCCATTTAATTTCCAAGAATGGAACACATTCAAATTTAAAAGACTCCATAAAGATTATCATACCTGGAAAAACCAATGGGGTCAGTAATGAGCTACACAATAGCATTAGTTCAGCAATTCTTCATACTCGTAGAATACTTGGCATCTTGGAAGCTCTTTTCTCCTTGAAGCCATCATCAGTTGGTACCTCGTGGAGCTATAGTTCAAATGAGATAGTTGCAGCCGCTATGGTTGCTGCTCATGTTTCTGAGTTATTTCGTCGGTCCAGGCCATGCCTAAACGCACTATCTGCACTGAAGCAATGTAAGTGGGATGCTGAGATTTCTACTAGGGCATCATCCCTTTACCATTTGATCGACCTGCATGGTAAAACAGTGTCCTCCATTGTGAACAAGGCTGAGCCTCTAGAAGCTCACCTGACCCTTACACCAGTAAAGAAAGATGGTCAACAGCACATTGAAGAAAACAACATCAGCTCATCGGATGGTGGCAACTTGGAAAAGAAGAATACTTCAACCTCACATAAGGAAAATGGTTTTTCAAGACCACTCTTGAAATGTGCAGAAGAGGCTCTACTAAATGGTGATGTTGCAAGTACATCTGGGAAAGTTATTGCTAGTTTACAGGTGGAAGCATCTGATTTGGCAAACTTCCTTACCATGGATCGGAATGGGGGTTACCGAGGTTCTCAAACTTTCCTAGGATCTGTACTGTCAGAGAAACAGGAATTATGCTTCTCTGTTGTCTCATTGCTCTGGCAGAAGCTTATTGCATCTCCCGAAATGCAGATGTCTGCAGAAAGTACGTCAGCTCATCAAGGTTGGAGAAAGGTACGGTTACGCGTGCTTATAGGCATAACAAGTAATGCTACGAAGACGTTCTTTTGTTGTTAGCATTCTTATATACTGTACCGATGACATTTTTTTAATGTGTAGGTTGTAGATGCGCTTTGTGATGTTGTTTCAGCCTCACCGACCAAAGCTTCAACTGCTATTGTTCTGCAGGTCAAGATATTGTTATATTTGCACATTTGGTCATTTATTTAATCTGGTTCAGATTCTGGCTTCTTTTCTGCTCTTTAAGACTCCATTGCCTACATGACATGTACCCATTTCCTCAGTCATCTTTCTGGACTCTTGTATCTTTCACAGGCCGAGAAGGACTTGCAGCCCTGGATTGCTCGAGATGATGAACAAGGTCAAAAGATGTGGAGAGTCAACCAGCGAATAGTGAAGCTGATAGCTGAGCTTATGAGGAACCATGATAGCCCAGAAGCATTGGTAATTCTTGCTAGTGCTTCAGACCTTCTACTTCGTGCCACTGATGGAATGCTCGTTGACGGTGAAGCTTGTACTCTGCCGCAATTAGAGGTAACATCTCGTTCATTCACAAAATTTTCTTCATAGAATACCATAAACCAATCGCTCGTTCTACTTTTATGTCATTAAAGCAGCATCTATTTATTTCCTTGCTTTACATACTTACATGGTATCAATGCTTGCTGACCGTAATTTGTCCTGCAATCGAATATGGGCAGCTTCTGGAAGTAACCGCTAGAGCAGTTCATCTCATCGTTGAATGGGGAGATTCAGGTGTAGCAGTCGCTGATGGCCTCTCTAATCTGCTGAAGGCATGCCCTCTTCTCTGATCTCACTCTTATTCATACGAAACATACTATCATCCAGCATGCTAACTGAATATGGTATGCAGTGCCGTCTATCAACTACCATCCGCTGCCTTTCTCACCCTAGTGCTCATGTACGCGCACTCAGCATGTCCATCCTTCGCGACATGTTGAACAATGGACCAATAAACTCCAGTAAGATCATTCAAGGGGAACATCGGAATGGCATCAAAAGCCCAACCTACCAATGCCTTGCAGCAAGCATCATCAACTGGCAAGCAGATGTCGAGAGATGCATAGAGTGGGAAGCCCACAGCCGCCGCGCCACCGGGCTGACGCTCGCCTTCCTCAGCGCGGCGGCGAAGGAACTCGGCTGCCCCCGTCCTTGCTGACAAGGCCATCTCCGAAGCTGACATCGGCGGCACTTGACGGTCAGTGCAAGCAGCCGCTGCAAGGTCAGTGAGTAGGATTTGCTAATCTTTTGGTCAAGGATGACTTGCCGGTCTGTTCCCATGATGTGATTTAAAACTGATTAGCTGATGTTCCCAAGCATACGGGGCTCGCTCCCATGATATGATTTTTAATTTTAATCTGACGTTAGATGTTGAAGCATATGGAACTGCTTGTGTTGTAACTTGTATGCCTGTAACTTAAGATGTTTCAATATGGTAACTGAAGAAGCAGACATCTTTTTTCGCTGCTGTAAACAATGGCCGGCAGCATGCGCCTATATACTCAGCTTCCGGCTGAATCCCCGCACGTTAATGAACATGTACATTTTCTATTCTGGCTCATAGTTCATTCAGAAGCGGCATGTCATGTGCAGCACCGGTTGAGAGTTAAACCCGCGAGACCAATGATTGCCATGCCAGAGGTCGTTCCATTCCAACTAGTTCTTAGTGTTCTGGCAAGGTTAATATTCGCAAAATTATGCTCGCACTTCATAACATTTAGATGCCTGCTTAACAAAAAGGATATAAGACTTTGTGGTAACATTAATGAAGCAGAAAACATTCAAACACCAAAGAAGGAACTGCAGAAAAACGTTGAAACAGTGCTCTCTTGCTCTCTGCACCAATGCAGCAGCTTTTACAGATATACATAACATAGCAGTAAAATCATTAACAGCTATGCACCACCACCACCACCCCATTGATCTTTGTAAACCATAGCACGGCTTTGCATTTGGGATGCAAAAGAAAAGAACTGACAATGCAGGCACCGCAAAATTGTGCCGAAACAGTTCCGCTTCCAGTCTTGCAACCAACAATAGGACTGCAGGTGATCTCAGTCCACAATCAACATATGAGACCCGAAGCAAAGTTTCTGCCTGTCATGTACATGATGCAAGAAGGGTGGAGAGAATGTCCACATTGCAGGAGCTTTGCACTGAGACAAAGCTGAAGGCAAGCAAGTTCTAGAAGGGAAGCGCATCTATCACCAATTCATAGGACTTTCCAGCAAATAATGATCAGATCTTGAAGGCTCCAAAGAAACTAGACAAACAAGCTACTGCTTTCATATGGTTCACAACTTCAAGGAGCATCATGATTCATATCCATGGAGGGCTCATGCGAATTGCAATGCATGAAGTTCTGGTTTTGGGGAGAATGGTTGTTCCAAGCTCCATTTCCATTTGGCAGCGAGTTGATGGGGCCATATCCTAAACACTGAACCAAATGACTTGAGTGGAAATTTTGCCGTAAAGGGTTTGAGATGCCCGCAATTCTTGTTTGGTCAGTTTGGCCCATCCGCGAGTGAAGTGCAGCTGCAACATTTCCAAATGAGAAGGAACTGCTTTGGACATTTGCAGAAGGAAAATTATATGCTGGCTGTGGACTTGGATGTTGTGAAGACCCTGGCATGTCCTCTGCTCTTTGCTCAATCTCATTCTGTACAGAAGAGAAGCATCAAGGACTTGGGCCACATACAGAGACTGACATAACAATAGCAATAGCTATAAGAAAAGAAAGGGAACAATATCATCTTTTAAACAAAGTCTAAAGGTGATGCCGGTTTTGATACAGCAGCTTAAACACTTCATTAGACAAATTATTGATTTTGTGATGTCTGGATATCTCTCTCAAGATTAACACCATTGAACTACCATTCAACTATTGCAATGGTTTCATAGTTCACTGTCCCTAGCATTTTTGGAACTTAACTAGGCATAATCAAAACAAGCATGCCATATTGTAGAAGATGTGCTAGAATCACTATTACACATTTATAAAGATTGTGCCTGTTATACAATTATATTCCATCTACTGAGTTGCAGATTATATTATTGGTTAACAATGTCTTACATGATTCACATATTCCAATTCTTTCAAGTTCAACTATTACTCGGCGTGTTCCTAGCATCATGCTATAAAGTAAACAAAGGTAAAAGGAGATACTAATTCTCTAACGCATAGATGCCAGCCCTCAGTCTTTGCATAGGACACAAGGCATTGGCATAATATGTCAAATTGGGTTTAAATGCATTCAGAAAAATGGTTGAGACAAGTTGTTCATATAACCTGCAAGAAAGCAAGTACATCAGCAACAGACACCTCCGAAGCTTCCTCATGCTGACTGGATATCCATCTATAGACACTCTCCTGCAAAAACTCCAAGAACAGGATAGGATCAATTGAAGCGAATTGTTAGCTAACAGTATGTGTGGCTACATTCAAGAACACAAATTGATGACTTCCAACAATTTACACCTACAACTTACATAACATTCAAACAGCGGAGGCCCCTACTTGGAACTCTAGATCGATTCTTGTCCTCAAAAGGTTTGCCAAAACCGAGTTGCATATGCAAAACACCGTACACGCTTCACCCTTTCAAGACGATCATCGTACAATTAGGTCTTCACGCCTTGTGCCCTACACTCTTAACCCACTTCAAAAGCAAAATTATCACCACATTTCCCCGAAACATCCCACAACATCCAAAGAAACATAGCGTCATTTGACAACGCCAACCAAAGCGCCTCTTCATCGCATAGAGATCACAGATCACCGGAAAAGTATGGTGATGGCAATACACTCGTAATTTGTTGGAGCTCAACACTCTCCATGACCCCCATCGGCTTCAGCTCCAATGGTGCTGCACTACATGCACTACAACATCATCTTTGCAAAGTTCCTTTTGGTAATCTCGTATTTTCGCTACACAATGAAGTTCCACGAACAGGTGGCATGTTTCACCCAAGAACCCCACAAATCCCACCACCCCACCCATAATTTTCGACTAAAATTCAGTAAAAAACAAGAAATTCCACAATCCTAACCCACCAGCAACTCCAAAGAACTCGAGGCAAGATCGCATCACCCTCTAATCCCCCGTAATTCGACACCAACCGGACCCAAGAACCCGGGCCAAGATCGCAGCTTTCACGCGACGCGCCCACCGATCGGAGGGGCAGGCGACGGAAAACGGAAAGACGGATGTGTGTGTGTGGGGGGGGGGGGGGCGTCGACAGACCATGGCGCGGCGCTCGCCGGCGAGGAAGGAGGCCTTCTGGTGGGCCACGGCCTGTGTGTACACCTGCGAGAGCGCGTTGGCGGCGCCCCGAAACGCCAGGTGCATCTCCTCCTCCGCCTCGTCCTCCGGCCTCCGCTTCTTCGCCGCGTGCGCCGCCATCTGGACAGGAAGCCTCCAGAAGCTTCCCCCGGAGCGGAGAGGAGGCGAAGGCGAAGGATGAAGTGTGGGCATGGGCATGGGCATGGTATCGTAATATGGTGGTGGTCTACGCGGGCTTTGTTGTCTACTGGGCCGTGTGGCCGGGCCTACAAATTACGGCCCAAGTTGATACTTCTAATAGCCCATATACCACTAACTCCAGAGAGAGAATCCCAGCCCAACACGTCCCTACGTGTATAAATACACAGTACCGTATTCTAATACACCGCGAAAATTCACAGGAGGGGAGTACTCCTCCTCCTCCCTCGCCGCGAAGCTTCTCGAGCCTTCCGGAGCCTGAGCCTTATCTAGAAAATTCACAGGAGGGGAGTACTATATACAATCACTTCTTTCAAGTTTCCCTCTCGTGTTTGTATGGCTTATTGCTCTGTTTAATGTAACAGGAAATACACAGTCCTTATCTAGAATTGACTTTGGCTCCTCGAAAGAAGATATCATCAGTTGTGCAGCATCTGAACACAAAATGGGACAATTCTCAGTGTGCAAAAAGGCGAGCTCTTCCTTATGATGCTAGATTGGATTGCAGTGTTCCCTTAACCCGTCTAGGCGTTAGGCACAGTCCTCTCGTCTAGTTGATTTATTTCGCCTAGACGACGATTAGACGGTAGTCTGCTGGTCTACCGCTCGATTAGTATCTAGCGCTTAGGGGATACTGTTGATACCATAGTTGGCAGTGAATAAAGGACTATTAATGATTCTTGCAAGGCTGGTGAGGTGTATGTTGCTGTAATGCTGTTGGCAGCCCTTCAACATTTCGCTTAAGGTTAAATCTCTTACCCAGAACTAGTTACCTCTATTTGCAATTTGGCATCCATGCGTGTGTATATAAATATGCCCACGTTTATTACAGAAATTGGCAGCTAAATATTATTTCTTGTTTCTTAAGGTATGGTTGGTTTGGACCTAATTTCGGCCAACGAACCAGTGGAGCATCTTTGGCATAAGTGCACTCTCCAGACAAGACTATCGGTGACAAGCCCTCATATCTTGTTTTCAATGAACTGAGACAGATGGTTGATTTTGTTATAGTATATTGACATATTTCTATATTGGGATAATTAACTTTTTGCCACTGCAATAGAGTGAGCTTTATTTTTTGTCGTTGTATGTGAGTATGATATGTGGGTCCTGGGTCCACATGTCATACTCACATGAGTGACAAAAGCTAAAATGCGCATGTAAGTACAGTGGCAAATTCTTGAATGGTCTTTCTATATTTGGTAGGATTTGTAATCTCGTGATACCTGTCTTATTTCTATCATGCCTACCTTATCTCTAGGAGAGGCTTCTTGCCCTCTGAACCTTGTACTCTATGTATACCGTCATCGAGTCTCAATATAATCATCCATTGCAGTTAGGGGTGAAAACGGATCGGATAGTTTCCGACCGATCCGGACGAAAACGGATTCGGATTGTCTCGGATCGGATTTTTCTCGGATCGGAAACGAATTCGGATTTTTGCTTAAACGAAACGAATACGGTAGCCATGCTATCCGGCGGATACGAAACGAATACGGATTATCGGATAAGACGAAGGCGGATATCCGATTTCAGCCCAAAAGAGGATTTTGGCCCAAAAGAGAAAATGAGATTTTAATTGATTTCTAAATTTGAAAATGCAACAAATCAAATAGCCTTTTAGAAAAATAGCAAATAGAGTTCAAAAATTCTAGAAAAATCACAAAATTCCTTGAATGATTTTGAACTTAATAAAATTAATTTCAACTTAAAATTGGTTTTTATTTTTGCACATAAATTATTTTTAATTTCTAAAAAATAATAAAACCTTTTTAAATTCTAGAAAAATCAAGAAATTAATTATTTTTCACTTTAAATCAAATAAAATCCCAGAAAACTCAATAAATTTTATTTTTACATTAAAAACTAGGAAATTAAATAATTAACTTTATTTTATTATTTTTCTTTTAACCAAGAAAACTCTTTTAAATATCGAAAATCTAATAAAATAATAACTTTATTAATTTTATTTTTGGTAATATACTTTGGGATGTTATAGTCATTTGTGTATAAACTAACTATCTAGCCTGGTCGATGTTAGTGTGAATTAAGTTTTATGGATGTGATGAACTAAGTATGAATACGTGATTATTTGTGACTTTGTGAGTTATGACTTATGACTTTATGAGCTAAATATGGTAAACTAAGTATTTTATTTGTGATGAACTAGTTAATACAACTTGCTAGTGCCAATGTTCTGTGTAGTTGCTGAAAATATGAACAATTCATGAATGTTTGCATCAAATAAACTAGTTATATATTTTTGTTAATTTCTGGTATACAATTTAAGGGGTTTTCATGTTCCGAAAAATATCCGCGACCGTATTCGCTTAGATTCGTATTCGCTCCGTATTCGTATCCGAGGTATTCGTATTCGTTTCCGAATCCGAAAAAAATATGAAAACAAATATGGCAGAGCCATTATCCGTCCGTATTCGATCCGTTTTCACCCCTAATTGCAGTACATTCATCTTCCCACATGGTATCAGAGCGATGCCGCTCCTGAGCCGCCGCCTCCACAGCTTCCGCCGCGCCTCCCCTGGGAGATGATCTCGTCTCCATGATGTCTCATAGGGGCTGTGCAACCCGTAATTTAAGTCTTGTCGCCGATCATCCGATCGGCTACCAATTAGAGTTTTTCTCGGTTATATCGAGTTTTCTCTTTTTTCGATCATAGATCGGTTTGCGTCGCCCTGCCAACCCGTCGACGTTCCTCAACTCTGAACTCCACTGCCTTGGCTTCGACCTCTCTGGCGCCTCCTCTCCTCCGATGACGTCGTGGCGTGACGCAGCGCGCTCGTCGACACGGCCCTCCCTTCACAGCCTTCTGAGCGCCCCGTCTACCGTCGTCATCACGCTGGATCATCATCGCTGGACCGTCGTTCGCGAGTACGAGCCGTCGCACCACCGGAAACCCGCACTTGTGGTCCTTCCATCGACATGCATAGGCTGCCGCTGCATCGCCCCTTCGGGCTGGAGTGTCGCTGCCCATGATCACCATTGCCATCGTCGACGCCACCGTCTTCGTCAACGCTAATCAGGTCCTTCTCCGGTGTCGCCACTCCCGGATCCGGCAGTGCTTCGCCCGGATACGGCCTCCTCTTCGTCGGTTGAGCCAACGGGCTTCTCTCCGCCCAGATCTAGAGACGACTCTCTACACCACTCGTCTCCACTGTCCCAAATCCGAGCTCCCCGGTCGATGCCGCCACTACCTCCAGCTTGTCCCGGTCTTCTCCAATGCTGCCGCTACCGGATCTGGCCTCCTCCGCGTTGGATCCGGTGGTGCCTCGCCCAGATCCGGCCTCCTCCTCGCTGGATCCGGCCTCCCCCCCCCTCTGCTTCATCTTCGACTAAGGCCGGACGACGTCGGCGACCTCTTCACCGACCTCGGCCACGTTCTCCTTTACATCAACTCCACTACCCCGACCACAGCGATGACCTCGACACCAGCTACCTCAACATGTCTCCCTCCTCCACGGTTACGACCATGATCACCTTGCTCTAGGCTACCTCGGCAACAAAGGGTTGTCATTATCTTGAGCAAACTCGTCGGTTCCCTCTACAGTTACCGCGTCCGCGACGGCACAACAGTCCCCGACGCTTCCGCTACGATTGCGGGGGATGTCAGTCCGATGGTTCCCCACCTTCAGTTTCCTCTTCAGTCTAACTGTCCACGACACTCCTGCTGTCTGCAATGCTACCGCTACGACTGCGGGAGGATGTTAGAGTATATTGACATATCTCTATATTTGGTAGGATTTGTAATCCCGTGATACCTACCTTATTTTTAGGATACCTACCTTATCTCTAGGAGATGCTTCTTGCCCTCCAAACCTTGTACTTTATATAAACTGCTTTCAAATCTCAATACAATCATCCATTGCAGTATATTCATATTCCCACAGATTTGAGCGAGTTCCCAAGTAAATTTGCCGCACCACCCGTTGAGTGTGATACAGTACAGGCTGTGGTGAGTATAACATGTTATGTGTTTCTTGCAACATTAATGATATTTGTACTTCAGACCTAATCTTCTTTGCATGCTTTAAAAAATAGGATAATCAGAGCAAAGTGACACCACTTTCATGGATTGATCGCATATCTAACATAGGTTTTGGAGCACTGTTATCTGAAGCTGCAACTTCTCAAGACAGCAAACAATTGCCTTCACAAAATACCTCGATTCTCCAGCAGATCCTTGTTACTTGCGATTCATTTGATGCTGATATTGCTTCTTTGATTGCCCACCAGCAAGCAACCAACCGAACCACCGAAGGTGTCAAATCCATCCCTTTGGGAAGCCGAAGAAACCAGTCATGCCTTTCCTTTCCAGAATCAAACTTCAAGCAGGTCATCCGGTTCAACTCATGGCAACAGTGGTGCTATTACCTCGTCTATCCTGGGTGCAATTCCAGAGTAGGGTACAGATGGTGATCAGGTAGCTGTTATGCATTTGCTCTTCTAATGTTTTGTCTTGCCAAAGACATTAGGCGACTGTGCATTGCTTGTCAGCTTTTGTTCCTGCAGCAATGCTCTACTGAAGGCAGGAATTAGGAATCAAGCCCTCAAATATCAGTCGTGGGCAATGATCATAATGCGAAGCCAGACATCTCAATGGTACCGATTAGGGCCTCTAACAAACATCTTTAAAATGCTAAGTTTTGTTTGCTCTTCCAATTGCTGATAGGTTTCTTATATATCGTCACCTGCTCGCTTTCAGCCTGAATCCACTGGCGAGCCACAGCTTGGAGCACCTTTTTCTAGACTTTTGAGTGGAACCGACAGTCTAGGGCTAAGTGGTCTACTCGCAAACCGCTTGGATGCATTCCAGAACATCTCTGTTTCCTAAAGCTCATACTTTTATGTGGAGGAACTTGAGTTTTGTTCCTATAATTATTCCATATGGAGGAACCGAAGTTATAGATCCTGTAAAGATGATGACCTAAGCAAAAAATTCACTGGGTTTCCTGCTTCACTCAGATAACTAATTATTTTGGGCTTGCTGAAGCCACTTGTGTAGATAATTAGTTAATTGCCCATCTTAGTTATGTATTCTGATATTGTCAATAATCTGCTTGGCTGCAACCATTTTCATTGTATCTTACTGCAGTTTGCAGGCATATATTCATCCCAAGTGTCACACATTTAGTTTGCAGGCATATATTCTTCCCAAGTCTCGCACATTTGTTGAACTATCACGATTCACGATTTGCAGAAGTCAGAAATCAAATCACATATATTTTTGTTTTTGCAGTTATATTCTTTATCATTTTCTGTGGAGAAATATGTTTTTATCTTCTTTTTTGTCCAGGTCAACCTGACTGGGCTGGCCCATTTGTTATATGTATGCACCATAATGGGCTAACGCTACCCCTTCGGCCCAACGTTGCTCGGGTTGTAGTGGAGATGTGTATCTGTTCATTTGCACACTTGCGCGATATGTGTTCACTGGTACGCTTGTGCAAATGTCGCAATCCGAATTTAATGTCTTGATCTCATCAACTTCAGAGCTTTTCTAGGTGGATAGTATTTACGAATACTGTTGGGCGTTGCATAGTCTTTTTGGCCGAGAAACTAACAGATGCGACACTGAAAGCTTCAGCTAACCAGCTCAGCAGTTTAGCCTGGCCCGTTTGAGAGAGCAATTCCTCTGACAAAGAAGTCCGAACATACACATGAACTCGGCCACTTTTCTCTCTCTCTCTCGTGAATCCATGAATTAAGCTCCTAGAAATTTCAAGTCAAAGGAGTCTGAAAGATTTTATGCAACGCCACTGATCTTTTTTGCTCGCTTTGTTTGGCCATCTGGTCCTTCCCTTACTGAGTATGCAGGCATAAAGAGAGATGCAACTTGCCTGGAGATCTGCGCCGCATCAATAGTCAAATTTGGCGTTCTGAACAATATTAATATCCTTTTCCTTTTCTTTTATGTGTGTGTAAGTGTAACTGATGCTGTGCCCATCACACATGCCATGGTTCATCAAACTCCCCTGGAAATGATATTTTGGTATAAATCAAGCACCATCCCAAATTGAATGGTTGTACCTAAGTGATCGCTTGCACAGTTTCTGTATATTAACAGAATAGTTGATCAAACTAAATTGAGAGAAGCATGCAACTGCCGTCTCAACTGCTATGTTGCCGTTCATAAATCCAGACCGGCGACAGCAGACGTGTCAGTATATCTTTACTATTATAAAAGAATCACTTGGTGGAGATAGTGAGTCTGTCATCCACTCTCTACCTCTAAGTATGTGATAAATATGTGTATACATGAATATATTATTATAAAGATCTTCTGCGAACAATTATATTATATACACATGTGGTTCGTGATAAAGCTCTTTGTGGCTTGTTGATATGATGCGAATGTATACAACTTTTAGATGTAAAGATAATTATGTTATTTATATTAGTTTTTCAAATTTAGAACTTATATATATTTAATTGAGATCCGTTGTCACGCACGGACAATCGGCTAGTCATACGTATATGTATTAGTTGATGCAACAGCAACGGCAACTAGAGTATAGCCAAAGCTGCCAAACGGTAGGCCTAACCGAAGGCTCAAGCTGCACCAGTTGCCACTTGGCAAGAAGAGAAAGATTAGCTTGGAGCAATGGAAATATGGAATCACATTCCCAATCGAGTGACCAAAGACATATGCATTCAGAGAAGAACTGCCACCTTATAAAACAAAACACGTCCTAGTATGTTAAAGGACGTGGTTCGATTGATACCACAGTTGGTGCCGTCTCCACATTGTGATGTCTTCAACGTGTCAACCTCCAACATATGCGCCGTGGGCCCAAATCAGCTCAACATTAAATGTGCTCTTCTTTTTATTTTTCTCCATCTCATGATTGAAATAGGCCAGATAAGTTTATCTTGAATTCTCTTTGTTTATAGATTGGCTCTAACCAAACGCATTATTTTTGTGTGTGTATAAAGATATAGTACATATTTTCTTCTCCGCTGCAATAGAGTTTTTTTTTTCCCGATAAACAGATGTACGTATTCCAGTGTAGGAAGACTGGCACATGAAGAAGAAATAAAGGAAGAAAGATTGAATTGTGTGGGATTGCTGCAACTTTAGACTCGTCGCTTCATACCAAGCCATGACCTACCCTACTAGAATTTTCTGCTAATATAGCAGCTTTTCACACCGTATTTGCAGGATTGATTATGCGTGAAACGTATTTGCACATATAGCAACGCCTCCCTGCCACCACGTAGCTCCCCCGCTCGGCGCCTGCTGCCACGTCCGCGGTTGCAGCACGGCGGCCGTGCGGCAACGGTTGCTGCACGACGGCCATACATCAACGCCCACAGGCCACCACGTGTAGGTTAGGTTAGGGTTTAGTTAGGGTTCGGCTGAAGTTTGTACGAATTTGAAAATACAGCAAATAAGTTCAAAAAATTATAAAATTTTATGTGGAGCCTCCCGACACAGTGTGCTTGCTTGTGTAAAATTTCTATAATTTTATTCATTCAGATTTTTTCTCGTTATTTCGTATAAGTGTCCTGTTTATGCGAATTCGTAAATGTAGAAATTGAACTCCAAAAATTATGAATTTTATCTTGAAGGCTCCTCACGTAGTGGACTTGATTGTGTACTGTTTGCACAATTTGATATGTGTACTGGAATTGTATTGAAAATTTAGGATTTAGGGTTTGGATAAATACGAATATACCAAAATATAATCGCACAACACGCGATATAATATGGCTCACTCGTCTGAGCCACTACTCTCTGCCTGTTGCGGCTGCGTCCGTGTGTGCGGCCATGTTTTGCGCTGAGCATGACCTGTGGAATATGTCCACCGGTTCGGAGAGCGCGTGTCGGTTCGGAGGAGGTACGGATACCGTTGAGGCGAGGTGGACCAGTAGGCTGACTCTGGAGCAGAGTCTGGTAGGCGTACATATCATCGTGACGAGGCATGCCGACTTGGGGGACACCTCTGAAGAAATCATGAGCGACGGACTCAAAAAATTCACTGCCGAGGTACGATGCATGCAACTCCGGTTGTGCGAATGAGCTCTGCCGTTGGAGGTACGGGGTGCCAGCCAACCCGGAGGAGCTCTATCCTTGAACGTACGTTAGGGCAGCGAACCCAGAGAAGCCCTGCCCTGCGTACGCTCCAAACCCTGGCTGCCATGCTCCATACCCTAATGCCGTGTACTGCTCCCTAGCAGGAGCTGGGAGGCCCGTATCGTTATCATCAGTCGATGTGAACTGTCTATCACCCCCACGGCCAACTGAAGGTTGCAAGACGGAACGATGTTAATACAAATAAACACTCTTGATGTAAACTGAGAACCTCGTACCTCCCGGATGTGCAGTGCAGATGACCGAGGGGAGCGCCAGTCTATGTACCGGGTGCAGACAGCAGAAGTGATTCATTCTGACGGACCTACGGCGGGAGAACAACATGATGTTAGTGAAATGTAAGGCATAACAAAAAAAAATGAATGTAGATTTGTACATAGCGACTTACCTCCCCGTCGACCTAGCCCGCGGATGACCGACGGGGAACGCTACGACGCCTGCCAGACTCGCTAGGCCGTGGTGACCTACCAGGTGAGCACAACCCCCCTCCCCCCACTTGGTGCCCGATGTTCACGATGTCGTCCGTCGAACGACCGCAACTCAAGTTCGTTATCAACTTCTTTGACTGCGTCGAGATGTACTTCAATTTTTTTGATAGCCCACCGGTGTTGTGTCTGGTTTGCTGATGGCGTCCTCCGATGCGTTGTAGATGTGCTACACCTGTTTTTTACTGTAGTGACATACATAACAGGTTCATTAATGAAGAGTACAAATATCGTCAACGACTAGACCAGAGGTTGTAAGTGTCTTACAGCGTTGTCACGCCGCGAAACGCTGTGATGATCAAATGAGCAGCGGAGGCTTTGGTTCTGCGTCTCCTCTGTCATCGGCTTTGAGCGCTTCGGTGGAGGAATGGTGAGTCTTGCGCACGTCTGTGGCACGTACCACTCCATATACGCACCATACGTCTCAGGGTCGTACGAACGCGGGGCATGCAAGACATCCAAGTGTGCCATCTCCATCCATGTCATAGTCCACTCGTGCTGGACCAGGCGCCAGTCTTGAGTAGGGATGGCAATTGTGCCCGATTACCCATGTGCCCGTAGGCGAATACCCTAATAGAGGCGGGTATGAGAGTCTTTCTTTGCCCACGGGCATAGAAACGGACACAATTCCTTGCCCATCGGGTAAACGGGCGCGGGCATGAGTAAGCTTCACATGTGCCCGCTTCGCCCGATTACCCGTATCCTACACTGACAGGTGGGGCCATAAAACACCCCATGGTCTAAAAAACTAAAACCCTAATCCCGGTCTCCCACTTCCCAGCCGTCAGAAGCTCAGCTCTTCCTCACGCGCCCCCAGCCCCACCCCCGATCCAGATCTCCTCCCTGTGCTCCTCCCGGCCGGCTCTCCCCCGTCCTTCGTCCTCCTCCCGGCCAGCCGCTACCCCCTCCCCAATCGGGCGGCGGCGCGGCCCAGGCGCACTCAACCTCTCCCTCGGCTCCCGTCGCGCGGTCCCCTCCTCGCTCGCTCGGCCCTCCCCCGCTCCTCTGCCTCTCTGCTTTCGAAAGAGCACACTCGCGGATTCGAGCATGGCGAGCGCACTCCCAACGAGGTTGGTATCGATTCTTCTCCTCTCTAGCGTGAAGCCTCGACCAAGCATGAGTATTCTGGGTGCCACTTATGTTGATTTTAGATACCTAAAGCAAGATTTGTGCTTTCCTTGATGTTATTCTCTCTTTTACCGATGAATCCTAATATTTTTCCTCAAATTAGCTGGACACCAATCGTTACCTTTGTCTAGACTTTAGATATCACAGTTTGGGCATTTGTGCCTTATTATTCTCGACATTTTGTTACTTCTTGAGCAAAGCAGATCGAGGAAGTGGATTCAATCCACTTCACTTCTATAATGAGGATGAAATTAAGAGGACTAGTGTTAAAAAGATCACCAAGTCGGATTGTCTTGATGCGTGAACTATCCGTGCGTGCGATTACTTGACCCTGCAATGGGATCCATCAACAATACTGATACGTGAGTTACTTATCCAACCTCTGAAAACCATGCTCTTGACTACATAGGTTACTTATCCAACCTCTTGAAAACCATACGTGAGTTACAATACCGATCAATGAAACAAGACGCCTTTCTGATGACACAATTAAAGAAATGGTTACATCATCTGGAAAGAAAGATCTCTTAACTACAAAGGTTACACATTCTGTCTTTTTGGTTTAAAGGAAATATTAGTCTAACTCACTGAATCTTGTTAGTCTAACTCACTGAATATTACTTAAAGAAAGTAAGTGGATCCTAGTTAGTCTAACTCACTGAATCTTGTTAGTCTAACTCACTGAATATTACTTAAAGAAAGTAAGTGGATCCTAGTTAGTCTAACTCACTGAATCTTGTTCTAACAGCTTTAGGTATTTGTTATAGATTATGGAACATCCACAAAATGTTCTGCTAAGTAAAGTGCAAGAGGCCAATCTTGCGCTACAGCATAACAATGCCGGTCCTAATCATATGGATATTCTTAGAAGATGGATGGACCTACAACGAAGTGTAAATGTGTTGTATGATAGTAGTAAAGGCCTTGGTAAGTATGTTAGCTTATCTTAATGATTTTGATCTCCCCGTTTTGTTTTGATACCCAACAAGCATTAAAAAACATGTAAAAAAATTAGGAACTTATGATGTATCTTTACCTGGGTAACTACTTGAATGAAGTTATAGAGCATGAAGATGTTACAGTGAGAAGGATGCTCATGGCATACGACAATTGTTGGAAAAAAAGAAGGGATTCTTCGACAGTTTGAATTGTGTTTGTTGCAAACCTAATTTGTTTATGTATGAGGAACTATGTTAGTTTGTATTTTCATTTGTCTTGTCAAACTTGATGTATGAATTGTGTTGAACTTTATTAGTTGTTGAATGTGTGATGCACTATTGATGTGTGAATTGTGATGAATTTGATGTGTGCATTGTTTATGTGTGATGAGCATGCCCACGACGATGGGTACCCATGGGCGGTGGTTTCGCGGGTAAGCGGGCATGCCCGCGGGCGACGGGCATGGGCGAGGTTCTTCGCCCGTCGTCCTTCGTGGGCATGCCCGTGGGGGGAAATTAGGGTCGCGGGCATGGGTATGAGCAAGCACTACCCGTGCTCGCCGCTCCCGATTGCCATCCCTAGTCTTGAGTATGTCCACCCTGCCTCAATTGCGTGTATTTCTAGAAGGATTAATGTTAGAAAAGAAGATGTAAGAACTGTAAACATTACTTAGATGAAGTTTGACTCACAGGTGTACGGCTCGCGGTAGGGGCCTATCGGGCGGGGCGCATGACCTGGAGCGTACCAATCTATCGTATTACGTGCCGCACCACGTAAGGTTCCACCATATGTGCGAACACCAAGTGGCAGTCCGTCATCCATAGGTGTACGTTCTGGATGCATTGCACGGATAGTCTGTGCGGCGCTACCATGCGCACGAACTGTGGATATCATGGATTCCATATGATGTCGCTCTTGTGCAACGACTCGAACTCATTGTGTTACAACGAGTAGCACCTCGTCGGTCTTGCATTGGCCCAGCGCAGACGGTCAGCAGTCCACCATAAGCCCATGGTGGGCCCATCTATCTGTGCATGCGGAACGGGGTACGGGTGCACCGCTAACTCGATGGACGGCCGCCCAACAGGGAAGTGCTCCCAACTCCACAGTTGTAGGAGCACATAGCAGACGGCCAGGTTCAGGGTACCATCGATGCTGCACCGCGATGCGTCACACAATCCCCGGTATGCGGCGCAAAGGACAGCTGATCCCCAGCTGTACTAAGGCATCAGCCCAGCCCCCGCGTCAACCAAAGACTCGACAATATGGACGAAGCTGGGGTAGCAAAAATCACCCTGTGTGGTTGGAAACAGGACCCAACCGAAGAGCTGGAGAAGGTAAGCAATAGGGTGCGTCCTAACAACCTCGTCAGGTGCGTCCTGCGGGCACTACTGAACTGCCTCAGCCAAGTCCGGGGTACACCACGCATACGCTCCAGGAGATGTTGGCCGAACCACTGCTCTAGCTCGGCCTTCCAGTTCGCACCTGGAGGGCCCGGAACAAGAGGCTCACCCTGGATTGGAAGACCGGTCAAGAGCGAGACGTCCTGCAGGGTGACTGTCATCTCACCCCACCGAAAGTGGAATGTGTGCGTCTCGGACCTCCACCTGTTGACAAGTGCCGATAGTAGACTGGCGTTTAGGACAAACCAACGTCCTATGGACACCAGCCTCACAAGGGGCAACAAGCCCGTGTCTAGGAGGATTAGGACATAGTGATCGTCCAACGCCCAGTAGTCCCTCCTCGCCCGAAGCACCAGGGGCGAAGGGCCATCCGCGTCAGTGGTGATCCACAGCTTGCACCGGTGGTCCTCATCGTAGAAGTGCATGCCGCTAGAGACATGACTTGTAACATATGGAATAGAGGGAATATTAGTGAGAAGGAAGCTAATAACCATAAAAGATTGTAAATTAAACATGCTAGCTTTTCAATTATAAAGTAGTTTCCCTGGGGTGATAAGCTACATGATAAGCTAGCTTAATTAGATTATGCTCCTCTGTTATTTGGTGAATGCGGTTCTTATTATTTGATTTTGCTTTATGACCAAACTAACATTACAAATTAATGTACACTAATTTACTAACTAATTACTACTAATTATTTTGTAAATAATTAATAATGTAAATTAGTTATTACGACTACACTACCTGCGAACGACGGCGGTTAATAACGCGAAAATATCCCCAAAAATATAATCGACAGAGCAAAAGAGCGAGCGACTACGAAATAAAATCGCGCTCGCTCGCTCTAATTTATAGCCGTCGCGGGAGGGAATTCTTGTCCCGCGCGCTAATTAAGCCATGCATTTGGGGGGAGACAAGGATTTGATGGATGAGACAAGGAGGTGACATGATGACAAGATTTCTTGCTTTCGGTGGAAAAGAAAGGCATATGGAGGAAGGGCCTCATTCGGATGTTTGTACAAACAACACATGGCACGGTTTTCTGTTGATTTTTTTATTCTCGCACAAACAGGACACTTATACGAAATAGAGAGAAGAATCTGAATGAATAAGATTATGAAAAATTTACACAAGTAAGTACACCATGTCGGGAGGCTCCACATAAAATTTCATAATTTTTTGAACTTATTTTCTATATTTTAAAATTCGTACAAACTTCAGCCGAACCCTAACTAAACCCTAACCTAACCTACATGTGGCGGCGTGGAGGCGTTGCCGCACAGCGGCAACGGTGCTATATGTGTAAAACCATTTTGCACGCGGTCAATCCTGCAAATACGGGGTGAAAAGCTGCTATATTAGCCAAAAATTCACCCTACTGCGCCTACCTCTTAAAGAAACGTTGATCCTGTAAATTGAAATGCATTCCTTCATAATCGTCCATAAAGTAATCCTTGCAAAACATAGCTTTAAGTCTCAAAAAGTGGAGAGCATCCTTGAGCAAAGAAACATTTTAATTAATGATATTGAGAATGGGAATTGCTATATAACTTCCAACAGTTTTTTGAAGCCAAAACTGTCACTTTTCTGTTAGTTAGATGTACTATAAGATCCATGTTGTTGATGATTCTAACTACTTCATAGAGTTGAAAGAGGAGATTTTTATCAACGTAACGGCTATTTGGCCCCATATGCATGTGAGGGATTCATCTCATGATGCTCCGAGAAACATCAATCATGGCAAACTAATATCTTTTGTAGCTCATCAAGAGGCGTTGAGGAGATTTTTATTTTTTGCCTTTATTATTGCTCAACCTCTCAAAGTACATATGAAGAACATAACGGGTTCACCACATTGCCGTATTATGTTGGTTTATAATTTCATTTTTTGTCTTTGCTTTTGCTCAACCTCTCAAAGTACATGTGAAGAACATAACGGGTTCACCACAACATAATGGGTTCACCACTTTGCCATATTTTGTTGGTATATAATTTTATTTTTTGTCTTTGTTTTTGCTCAATCTCTCAAAGTACATGTGAGATTTTGAATTATGTCATAGAAATATGAGTTATTAAGACTTTCAAGAATAATTATAGTGACCAAGAACAAAAATTACATAAATAATTTACTGTAATTTATGTATAATAGAATAGTAAATGAACTTTCATAATTTTTTTTTTGCTCAACCTCTCAAAGTACATGTGAGATTTTGAATCATATGATCGAATTATGAGTTATTAAGACTTTCAAGAATAATTGCAGTGACCAAGAACAAAAAAATACATAAATAATTTACTGTAATTTATATATAATGGAGTTGTAAATAAACTTTCAGAATATGATATTTTTCATATTCTGTGTAGACAGACCCCGGTGAGATTGGTTTGCCGGCTGTATTATCTCATAGACTATGAAGAGTAACCAGACACTTCAATTTTAGATAGCGAGAATATGATTGAAGTAAAGTCCCTCTTTAATTATACACTGAAACAAAAAAATCACAAAATAAAAGAATTCAGTCAGATTTAAAAAGCACAACTCTTTTGCTTTCAGAAAAAAAAAACATTTTTTCTTCCAATTCTATATCCCTATCCACAAATCCACCCACCGGGCACCTCCCTCTCCCTCTACATATACGAGACCGCGACAGGCGACACCGCGACACCGCTTCTCCTCCGGTCCTCCCGTTTCTTGATTCTCCCCCACACACCGCCAATTCTCGCCATGGACGGCGGCTGCAGCCCGCGCTTCCAGCGGCAGGCCTCCTGCTCCTGCGCGCCCTCCATGTCCCGCGGCTACGTCCGCGGCGGCTTCGACCTCGCAGGCGACGACGACGACGACATCTTCTACGCCGACGCCTACGACAAGGTCGACCGGTACTCCGCCGCCGCGTACACGGGACACCACGCGCGGCCAGCGGTTTCTGGGCGCGGGTGCGGCACGAAGCTGAGGGGGTTGTGGCGGCGGATCATGCGGGAGAAGAAGAGGATACTGCTCTGCACCACCGGCTGCGTGCCGGCGCCGTCCGGGGCGGCGAGGGAGCCGTACGACGCGTACAGCTACGCGCAGAACTTCGACGACGGCGCGGCGTGGGTGGAGCCGGAGAACCTCTCGCGCTCCTTCTCCGCGCGCTTCGCTGTCCCTTCCAGGGTGCTGCAGAGGGTCGCCGTGTAGAGTCAATCCAACAAAACGGCGGCTCTCCCATTCTCTTTTTTTTTTTATTGTTCTTATTTTTCTTTTAATTTTTGTTCTCTAAATTTTGGAGTCGTAAATTGTGAAAACAAACATGTTCTCATCATCTGTACTACATTGTAGCTCTCCATTGCATGACCAGTCATCAGTACTCGGAGCAACTCTTTATTATTATTATTTTTTGCCAAATCTTTTATACCAGCTAATTAAAAATCACACGTATATGAACATCCAATTCAAAGTGCGTGTATAATTATATAATCCAACTTGAACTAGGTATAATAGCCTAATTTGGTGAAACATGTTTCTTGGAGATTAGGCGATGTCGTTGCATGTGAAGTTGATTGGAGTACTCCCCGTTTCTATTTTTCAATGCACCAAACGCTTGCAAATTTGACCACAGAATGAATTTCATAAAGGGAGATAGCGAGATATCTGACCATCTTCTGAAAATCCATATACATTTTCCTTTAATCAAAGTGGTAAGGTAACTTATTTTCGCAGATATCAGAGTGTAAATTGGAAAAGGGAACAAAAATCTGCCAAAGCAAATTTCCTCTCGTGGAAAAAAATTGAAGTGTCCAGCGTATGAAAGGTGAGGTTAGCATCACACTATTATTGCTGCTTAACCCATTGTTCTTTCTTTGAAAGGGATAGCTCAAAATCAATATTCTTTCTTATTTGGTGAAATGGCAAGAGAATTGTCATTATTGCATTAAAGAAGGAAAAGGTTCAGATGACACATTGAAGGAAAAAAAATGCAAGAAAACAAAAACAAAAGAACAAAAAACTAAGAACTAAGAAACTTCCGGACCGATACGTGATCCGATTTCTCAGGGCTACTTCTGAACGTCCTCCTGACCCTCCTGATCAACTCACTTTTGACCTTCAGGAGATCGACACATCTCCCGCCAGTAAGTAAGCTGCCAATTTTTTTTTGCCCCGCTTGTTATCCAGGTCCTAGCTTCTTCTTTGATGATCGCTACCATCCCAATCGCCTCGTTTCGCTGTTGCTGAAAAATCATCATATTTCTTTCTTTCCAGACTTGCCACATTGTGAGGATGACTAGCGAGCTTTGTCCCTTCCTACTCTTAGGCATTTCCCCTTCCAATATTACCAGCCACCAATCCAAAATTGTCTCATGAGCTTCCTATTGTGCCGGTATTAAGCTATTGTGTTGTGCCCATGCTGCTATCACATTCCATACCCTTTTTGTGAAGGCACAGTTGAGAAGAAGATGAGATGTTGTTTCTGGGTTGTTTATGCATAACGGACATCAGGAATCATTTGGCATGTGCCTTCTTTCTAGGACATCCGCCGTAGGCAGTCATTCTTGGACAGCCAGCCATGCAAAAACTTTGCATTTTTGCGGTGCCCAAGAGTTCCAGATGAGGCCAACGAAAGGTTTGTCGATCGATCCACTTCCAGATGATATCATCCGGTAACTCTGGTGTAAGCTCGACCTGTGCCACTTTGCCATACAGGCACACGGAGTCTAAAATGTGATGATCTGTGATCTTTCTTCTGAGGTCGGCGATCCACGTTCATTCCTCTAGCGCCACTTTTATCGTCCTATTCTTCCTAGCAGCAATGTCATATAGGCTACCATGTTTTTTAGGGGTATGGGCCCCATCCAAGCATCCTTTCAGAAACTTGCTATGTTTCCACTTCCCAGGGCAATTTTTGTTGAAACACGAAATAGTTCATGGTCTTTCTCATCTATTGGCAATTTCATGCCATTCCATTGTTTCTCCGGCTCCTTCCATTGATTCCACAACCAACAGAGATGAAGTGCTCTACTAAAAGCTACTAGCTGGAGGACTCCAAGGCCGCTAAACTTTTTTGGACGACACGTCGTATTCCAGTTGACTCAACGTTTCCCTCCCCCACCCGTGTGTGCCTCACCTCCACTCCAGAAAATCAATATTCTTGATTGAAGAAGCAATCTTGGTGTGCCCAACACCTTAAAGAAAAAGGCAATAGTAAGGAATCTTTGAGCCTTATTAATCTCTTATTGTTCTTTTCTTAGGCTCACCACCTTCGTACCATTACTTGGTTTTTTGTTTTTGCTTCTTTGCAAGTGGATTAATCATATGTTGATGAGCTAGCTAATCGTTGAACAAAGCCATATATAAAATCACCATTTTTTTTAAGAGTACAATCACCATATTTCATCCACTTATGGGGTTATTTGGATAGAGAGGGATTAGACTGTCTGTTCAGATTGAAAGATATTTTAGTCTAAATTCCCTATTCATCTGAAAGGATTGAGTTGTATCACAATATATCTAAACGGATCCTAGCTATTATCTTTCGTGCCCGAAATTGTTAACCTAGGGCGGAGACACGGAAGTAAGGATCTCTCGAAGTGCTATCTTGTTGATGCGCTTTTAACCCCTTACATTAATTGTTCTACTAGCAGATTCACGCTCTCTGTTGCATGCTACACTTTCACCGTCTTGGACAAGGTAATCTAGCCCTGTACAATGAATGAACATCAGTGCATGCGCTTGTACCATTATTCGTTGTACACTAGGATAGGATACCACATTATCGAGGGAAGCAAATTCTCTGGGGAAGGGTCTCACCGTGAGGCCCCTCCCCCCACCGTCCGATCTCCTCCATCTCTTTGACACTGTTTATGGATGGACGACGGAATCGAGGGGCCCTCACGGAGGCCCCTCCCCATAAGATTTATTTTCATTCTCGAGTCTCGGCATGTATATGGTAAATATTGTTCAGATGTCAGTCCAGCTATAGTCTATGAGTTTCATAATGACACAAACAAAATTATCATTTAATTCCTAAATTAACATGTAAGTACTACTCTATTGAAATTGCATGTATATATTATACCATTTTTTTCTTGAAATGAAATATCACCAACTGACCAAGTTAGAAAAAAATCACCAATTGAAACGAAAGATCACCATTTTTTTCTTGAAATGAAAATTGATAGGTTGGGAAAATCACGCTGCATTTTTTCTCTCGTTCTTATTCCTAATATCTTGGGAACGTATTTCTGCAACGGTTTTGACCAAACACAGAAAGGTAAGTAAGATCCAGACTTAAGTTTAGCGGAGAAAGAATAAGGTAAGGATTAAGACGAAAAAGAAGGAATTGAATTTTGACAAGGATGATATACAAGTACTGATAGAGAAATAAGCTATTGATAATTAACATAACTCTCTTATTCATTTATACGAGCTACATACGTACTACTTAGAGTATATAGTACAACTTGTTTACAACCAAAAGGTCGTCTACTAAGGTTTACTCTATTTAATATTACTCTAGCGTACTTTATGCAGGCGGGGTGCCCGGTCTTTCGATGAGATTGATAAATATCGATTTTGGTGGAGGTGACTCTCATGATCCGACTAAACCGTACAACGACGCTTGCGCCTTAGCAATCATTGAACTAACTCCGAGATGTTATTGACCTTGCTGAAAGCGCAATCAACCTGAATACGAGGTTCAATTCCTACGAGCAATCGAAGAACTAGCAAGAATAAAATATAAGCAATCTGATATTGCGAATAACAATGTAGTGTAGATAGTATTGAAAAACAAAGGTGGGATCCCAAAGGCTGTCTTGACAGGTGGTCGTCCGACACAACTGAAGAACAGAAGTTTGCACAATGGATAAACATAAACTCAACGAAATCCGAGTTCTAACAAAGGGAGGTGGCGGCTCCTATATGGGGAGACTACCAGGGGTGGTGGCTAGGGAAGTGGACGCACCCCCTTAGGGTTACAAGGCTCATGGGCCCAAGTGGAGGTGACGCGACACCCTTTTGACTCGGGTTGAAAAATAGACGCGGACTGTTTTGATGATTGTGGCATGATCAGATGGAATTTGAAGATGAGGTTGGATCCATTGGAAAGTCGACTTGATATTCTTTTGATGAAGTGCAAGAACATCCAAAACAAAGTCTGTATGAAGAAGTTACGGTCGTTTAAAGTTAGTGCTATCGTAGCACCCCGAATCCGAATCCAGAACGAGCCCAACTCGAACTCGTGGTTGACTCGGACCCAAAGTGACGTGATGACATCCATTATGCCTTCCATGCATGTCCATGACTCCACATGCCTCTCCTTGGTCTTTTCTCATGTTCCTAAGCATAATTAAATCACTTGCATTAGGTAGCGGTCTATTCTTAATAATATATAAACTTAGGAATGAATTCACTTGGTAATTAAGTTGGCGAGCACGAGCTCGAGTAAGTGGTCCTTGTAACACTTGTTGTGGATTAGTTGTGTGTGTAGACGTGTTTGTATCCATGGTAGGGATGTCCTCATCAGTACTTTGAACAGTACCTCTTCCAATATTGCAACTTCTATCAAAATGTTGAAATTAGTTAAGAAGGGGGTAAATCTTTTGAAAATGGCAAATTGAGATTTTTGAAATCTAGGTTAGATAAGACAGCATTAGGAAGGGAAAAGACATCAATGATACTTATATTTTATTTTTAGAAATCCTTTTATAGTTTTTGAAATTAAGATTTTTGAAGGTCTTCGTTTTCTAATTCCTATACCCAACCTACGGTCAAGCTAAGCTTTGATACCATTTGTGACAACCCCATTTCTGGGATCGTCAAACTTTTCACAACCGCCCAGGATGTGCAGTTGTGAGGTAAGAAACATCATCACAAGCAAGTTTTCGATTACAATAAAAGCCAGACTTTGATTACACAAGGTTAAGACTTAACAGGCGGTTTTAACACTGACATGGGCATCCAAGCCCAAAGTTAATATATTAAAAGACAAAAGAACTTTCAAACCACATGCACGCTTGGGCGCGGTCGAGACCTAATACCAGTAATTATTGCCATCCGGAGGTCCACCAAAACCTTCCTTATTAAGATCATCAGAGTTTTCCCAAGATTCCTCTGTAGTTGATTTAGCAAGAATGAGTACACAACCGTACTCAGCAAGCCACATGGAAAAGCTAATTAACTACATGCCAGGAGTTCAATGGATTGTTTAGGTTTTATCATATCAGGTACATGTGGATGCATCTTTTGAGTTAAAATAATTTATCTTTAAAATAGTAAAATCATACTAATATAACCTCAGGGGTTTACTCTATTATGCCTCATGTACTGGAGTCACCCATGAACACAACCTCATTAACTGGAAGCACATAATATCCAAATACCATTAATTATACTCTGCAGAATTGCCCAACATTACCGTAAAGACACATCAAACTCATACTATTAGGCCATAAACACGCAACACGTTAGCGTGTGACTGAGCTAAGATAACAAAGCATTTTCACCACTCAACCTTTCTAGCCTCTACCCAGTGCATAGTGTCGGGACCCAAAAATACAATTCTAGACCCTCTATATATTCAACACTAGTCCAGGATTACGCTAATGCACACAGTATCAACATAGATGAATATCGATCCACACAAGTCGAATAATAACATAAATGATTAATTTGAATAGCAAATAATGGTTTTGACCTTATAATCGAGTTTACACTTATTAAGTCACACAGGTCTGACAAAATTAAATAAACAACAGCAAAATAAAAGACTTCAGCGAAAACCCATCGATTCACCACAGGCAACCGACTGGGATCAAGACCCTAACGGTCAGCACCGTCGTAGAACTCTTTCTCGAAAGCAGGTGATGACTCCTCCACTTCTGTTGAATGATTTTAGCAAATATGGATACACAATTATACTCGCAAGTCATATCACAGAATGCAATGTATACATGATGGCCGATTCCAAAGGAATGGTTTATGTGGTTCTTTTGCAATAAAGCTGACTTTGCAATTTAAATACAAATAATAAATTAAAAACATAAAATAAATAAATAAATAATAGTTTAACAATTATTTTCACAAAGGACACAAAGCCTAATCAAATTATTTCACAAAGCCATATGGATCTAATCACACAGTTGTCACTTCCCAATTGTTTTTATGAAAAACTAACCCTCGTGTGAAATCCCCGAGCATGTCCATGACCATGGACGTGGCTATTCGAATAGATTGTTTAACACTCTGCAGAGGTTGTACACTTTACCCATACGATATAATCAGTGTAGCTAGCACTAATCATAGCAAAAAAATTCTGAAACTTCATCTCAAACATTGACACCCCCGATGTGTTTTACTGACGACACTAACGTCAACACAGAAAATTAGTCCACCGCACACCGTTGGACCTGAAGACGGCGAACCGTTCATAGATGTGAGTCGCCACAAAGACAGAAACACACCTCCAGCCTGGCACAAGTTTGACCTACTACCTGAGTAGTGAATGCCGAGATTCCATAACTTACTAAGTTAGGTCAATCCCATACCAGTCATGTGGTCGTACAATAAAGCTCGGTTCAATGGCACAAAAAGTTAATTCCTTAATTGACCAAAACAAGACTTCCAATTTCTAACTATGCCACGAAGATTACCATTCCCAATCACAAAGCTCCACTATATCACACAGTTTCTACCACTTGCCTCAGTCTAAATCCTTTACCACCCAGTTGGTTAAGTGCAACACATGCCACCAACGAGTAATAACACACATCACACAGTTTCGTAACAAAGTTCTACATTCACTTAGTCAAATTTATATTTTTGACTCATATGAAATAATGACTTATTGTGTGGCTAAGTAGACTAATCGTATCTAACCAACCCACGTTGGTGCTACAATAATACCAACTAAATAATGAACCAATCTAGGGTGACAAAAGATCACGACACAACAATAGACAAGATGGATATAAACAAATTTGATTAATAACTAAACCCAAAAGTATTTAAATAAATATTTAAAGTACATGCAATAATTGAATCAAAATAATTTTAGAAAACTGGGTGCAATATGATCAAAGGCACAACTTACCTTAGAATAGATCTTGGTACTGGTCTTGGTCTTGGTGAACTCCTTCTTCCTCAAAATCTTCCGAAGTAGCAACGTCTACTCGCAACAAAATAAATAAATAAAAAAATAAAATAGAGAGAAAAATAAACTCCAAAAATTAAATAAAAAACTCATTAAAATAGATATTGAATTTAGATTAATTTAGGAATTTGAATGGGCTCAAACGGAGTTCGGATGAAGAAGATATGGCTTTTGGAAGTTCTAATTTAAAGAAAAAGGCAAAATTAGAATTACTGGAATATTCCGAATTATTTTTCTACTAAAAAAAATCAAAATATGACACAATGCTAATGTCGGCCTTGGGATTTCGGAATTAAAAGAAATCCGGAGAAAAAACTGCAGAAACTGACATGTGGGATCCACGTGTCATAGAGACAGTCTATGGTGGACTAGGTCTATTCGGGGTTGGGTCTGGGGTTCAGATCTGGTGGACACGCAGGCACGCACATGGCGCTGACGCAAATGCCACACAAGCAACACGTAGATGCATGCGCTGATGTGGACGCATACATGGACTACCACGTTGACAATTGACGGCGAGGGCTCGGGTTCCTATGGTAATCGGTGAACGACGGCTCCTCGTCGGCGGTGAGTGGTACCAAAGGGTAGAGGGTGATATTGCGCATCTATTGACGCGCGAGGTAGCTATAGTGGCGGCGAACTCGGCGGTGTAGATGTCGTTGACATGGCGGCTATGACGACGACGCAAATCGCAAAACACGAAGCTTTGGTTGAAACCCTAAACTCCGAATTACGTCGGCGCTAGTGTTTTAGGGGGGGGTGCGAGGATTTGGGGTTCTGGATGAGGAGGCGATGGTGAATCTCGGGGTGCCTTTTATAGAGCCCGGGCAGGTTGGATCAGGGAGATCCCAAATCGCGTTTGAAATGAACACGATGCAATCTCAGAGATAGGAAGGGATACGGGATAAGATTTTGTTAGTTTTGGACGCGGAGAGAGATGAGGAGTCGGAAATCGTATTGCTACGGGATTCTTTCTGTTGGAAACAAAGTTGTCGGACGAAGCTTCAAGAAGAGACAATGGCAGACGCGAGCGAAGATGCACGAAGAAGACGAAGGTGAAGACGAAGACGCGGTGGGGCCCATCGGTCAGTGAGACGGGGGCTGCGCGCGTGCGCGGGCTAGCGCAGGGAAGGAAAGGCCGTACGGGCTGGGACGTGAGGCGAAGAAGGTGAGCCGAAGGTTAGGGTTTTGGCCTAAGAACTATTCTGAGATTATAAATACATTTTTATTTTTAGAAAATACCAAAAATTCAAATAACAAAAATAAAATAGTAAATGAACTCGAATTTTTTTTTAGAAAAACTTAGAAAATATATCCAAGCACATAGAGCCCAAATAAAATAATTATGACAATTGTTGATGTTGACATTACTTATATTAAATGGTTTTGATACTAAAGGTCTATATTAAACTTTAATTAAAATTCAAATAAAATCTTGGTGAATTTTTGCAGGGACTAAACTACTTAATTTTTTAAAAAAAAACTCTGAAAATTGGGATATTACACATAGTAAATTCTCACCCTCCTCGACGAGATAATGTAACCCTGCAATGAATATGAACAGCAGTTCATGCACTTGTACCATGATACATTGTACACTAGGATACCACATTCTCGAGTCTCCACACATGTATATGGTAAATATTGTTCAGATATCAGTCCCGCTACAGTCTGTGAGTTTCACAAAGAGACAAAAAAAAAACTATACTTATACTTGCTAGGAAACTAGAGTGAAGCACCATATCAGTAGCTTGCCATGCTGCGTGGTACAACTGGTGCACTGGTGTGGATGTGACCGGTGATTAGACATAAAAAAAAAGATGTATTCATGCATCTTTGCGTTATTGAAAAGGAATTGACGTAAGGAGTAGGGTGATTAGTTTAGTTGGTGGTTAGACTGTCACACGGGGTGTCTCCTGTTGAATGTTGATTGCGTGCATCAGCATGATGCCGCCCCATGATGCCCTTCGATCGATGTGTCCATGCCATTTCTCCATCTATCTTTTCCCTTTTCTTTTCTTCAACTAGCTAGGGCACCATAATTAATGATCAACTAGCTTACTCTACAAAGTAGAAGAAACATAGTTTAAGACCATGTAAATTTCAGTCTTTTCTCCCCGAATGTCATTGGTGAAAAGTAGTAAAAACATATATAGTGCAACTGCTTTCAGATCTGTGCAATTTTCCGCGAAATATATAGCTAAGCTGCTCATCTTGCTCAAGAGGTGTATTTTCCATGCAAGCCATTGATATGATCCAGTCAGATAATTAAGCTAGCAGTTGCGAGTCTATCTTGCATTGCAATGGAGGTCGTCAAAACTAGCGAGGAGATGCAGCTTGGGATTAGGAAACGCCTTTGATGTTGCTACTTGCAACGGTGAGCACTGCACAGCTTATGTATGATCTTCTCTCATGTGATCACGTGGAAAGGTTGTACTGATCGATGAATCATCTTCTTCTTTGGATACCTTAAACTTGCTGGCAAGCTTGTGGGCTAGTGGCCTACACGTCCTTTCACAAATCACAATCAGCTGCCTATCCACCTCATTTGATTGTATTCTAATCCTTAGAGATCAACACTTTTTCCCTGAGCAAATAAAGCATCTGTTCATGTTTAATTACCGTATTTTAATTAGCCATAGTTAATTAACTATAATTAATTAAGTCATGGTTAATCAGTCATAATTAATTTAGTAGTATTGAATTATTCGTATTAATTTAGTTACGACTAAGCAAGTCTATATATATATATTACATGGACTGAATTATTTATTTAAGTATATATAACGTACAGAGTGAGTATAATAGTTTACTAGAAGGGACACGTTGTGGTAATTGGTTGGTTAACTCCAAACTACCGCCAAAGACAAGTACAATTGGAGCTTGGAGACAGGCCTGTGTTGGATGCTAGCTTCATTAGATCAGTTTGGCTATGAAGTACTAGATCAATGAAGTGCTTTGCTTTGTACCGTCACATTTCTAGCTGCGTACGTACTAGATTGTCCCTTTTAACTTCTGTTGCCACGTACGGCAAAACACATTGCTGCTGCTCATTTCTGACACATCAGTAATTTGATTGCTCGCCGCTTCATGCGTGGGGCGCGTCCGGGCAGCGTCAGATGAGCGGTACAGATTGAATTCGAATGTCAGATGTACAGTTTTACACACATGTTGGGTACTGCACATCTGCAGTGATATTTTTTGGCAATACAGTATTTTAACAGCTACTTTTGTAAAAAAAAAAATCGTCAACAATGCCATTTAGGCTGTTCAATTCTCTGTGTTCTGACTAAACAGTTCCCGAAGCTATACCAATTGAAGAGCTTCTGAAATACAATCGGTGAGTTTAGCTCGTTTCCCGGGTCCAAACGGAGGCATAATCGGTCCGAGCGATGGAGCTGTGGGGCTCATGGCATCTGAATTACCCAGGCAGACAAGCAGGTAAGGTTGTCCGAATCGGATGGGAGGTTCTTCGGCAGGATTGTGAATCGTACAACTGATTTTGACATTTTTATATTTTTAAAACTCTATTTTTAGAACTATTGTTTACCAAAATGTAGTGCAAAACAAATATTATTTGTTATTATGCATATTATAATGGACATGAAGAAATAAAAGGTAAATAATTTACAATGAAAGGACATACAAATAATTATTTATAATAAATCACTAGAATTGAGTAGGATCGTATGAAAATTTTGATCATAATCATACAATTTCTTTGTTAGAATAATAATAATATTAAAATTCTACCAAATTAAAACTCACCCAACCTTGCTGCTACCACACTAGCAGCGGAACTAAGAGGGGTTGACAGATGTTGGTCTTTTTTGGCCGCCAGAGTGAACCTGTTTGGAACGGAGGACTTTGTTAGAAATTTTTAAGGAATTTTACATTTAGGTACCAATGCCCAATTAATTAGTCGGAGACACAAAATTCAGTAAAATGTGATATGCAGAGCCTAATGTTACTCCAGGTAGAGCAGCCATGCAAACCATTCGGCCTAACGAGGTACACCATATGTTAAGCCCATGTACAGCCTAATGAAATATCCAAAGCTAGGCCCACTCCATCTCCTTGAGCCCATAAAAAGATCCACGCCTAACCCTAACCACCATTTAGACCAGTAAAATTAAGATTAGTGAGCCCATTAGGGCCCAGATGTAAATCCAAAACAAAGCCCACCACCGTCCCACGGCCACGAAGGCAGCCACAAACCCATCTGAACTGCCCCGAATCCAAAGCCACAGCCTCCCAGCCCTCGCAGCCATGGCCACCATCGACGACTCCGCCGCCGCCGGCGAGCTCCGGCGCCTCCTCGCGCACCTCGACTTCCAGAAGCAGATCCTCGCCGATTGCCACGACGCCTGGTCGCGCGCGCTCGCCCGCTTCGCCTCGCTCGACCAGGACCTCGCCTCCCGCTCCGCTGCCCTGGACGAGGCCCTAGCCGCCGCCGACGCCTCCACCTCCGAATCCCTCGCGGCGCTCGACGCCCGCGAGGCCGCCGTCCCTGAGCGTCTCGCCGAGGCCTCCGACGCCCTCTCCGCCGCCGTCGCCAAGGCTGAGTCCGCAGCGCCGCCGCCCGCCGACGTCCGCGGCGCGCTCCGGTGGATATGCCTCCGCATGGACGCAGCCGCGCTCTGGCGCTTCATGGCCGCGCGGCGCCGGGAGCTCGCCGCCGTCCGGAAGGAGGTCGTCCCCGCTGTCGCTGCCGCGGTAGACCCGCCCCGCCTCGTCCTCGACGTGCTCAGCAACTTCCTGGCCGCCGGAGAAGGTGCCGGTGAGGACCAGTGCTGGATTCTCGGTATGCTATTGCGCTCGTTGTTCGATCCCGATGGCCGGAAGCCGCCGGAGATAGGAGATTCATTGGTTGAGAGGGCGGCCGCGGTCGCCAAGGACTGGACAGAGCGGTTTGGGATCAAGATGGACACATTGTCACCCGGGAACCAGGATGTGGAGATGACGGAAGAGGACGGCGTGGAGAATGCAGCAGCAACGACAGAGAAGAAAGAAGAGCATGCAGATGGGGAAGCTGAGGAGGAAGAGGAGGAGGAGGAGGAGGACCCGGAGGAGCTGGTGCCTGCATCGGAGGACGAAGCGGAAGAGGACCCGGAGGAAGTAGAGAAGGAAGCAAAGGAGAAGGATGGAGAAGGGGCAGGGGGGAACGTGGCTGAGGAGAAGACAGGAGAAGAAGCAGAGAAGAGGGAAGATGAGGAAGCGAAGAAGGCAGCGGGAGGAGAGGTGAAGGAGGGGGAGAAGGGTGCTCTGGGGCAGGTGGAGGCGCAGATATTCCTGCAGATGGTAGCGGCATTCAGATTGAAGGACAGGTTCGACGGAGAGTTCTTGAGGAGGTTGTTCGTTGCTAACGGACGGAGGAAGGAGCTTGCCAGGTTTGCCTGTGCCCTAGGGTTTGAGGATAGCCTCGGAGGTGATGATCTATTGACCTTGTTTGTTAGTTTTGTTATGTTTGTTGATCTGATTCAGTAACAGGTCTTCATTTCGTTGAATTGAAACTCTAGGGTAGTTGCAGAATTATGATTACTTAGATGAATTTAGAGCAATGTTGCAGACGAGGATTGTGACATTCTTTTGAGTTTACTGTGCAAATCGACAGTTTTCTTTCTAGGTTGAGAAAGAAATATCTTTAGCATTGGTGGATTTAGGATTTCCTCTGAACCCGCATTTTTCCTTACTTCAACTCAGCACCTTAAACTTCGATTTCTTTTACTCTGTATGCTTGTTTTGGTGGTATGATTTCTGCATCTAAATAATCACTTGAAAGTTGAAACACGCTAAGATTACTTTGTAATGACATTTTCCTTCAGTTTTATTACGAGATAGTAGTGATATTGCTTCTTCTTGGTGGTATACTTCATATTTAGGACATATAAATTTAAGCTACTGAATTCATCATGAGCTTACCCTTGAACTAGAAGCCATCACAATTTCAAGAATAAGTTTCGAAGTGGCCCTTGTTAGCTCTACAGGACCTGGTTGAAGTTTTGTATCTTTCAATTCAACTTTAAGCTGATGGTGGTTTAACTGGTTTTCTGCTATTTATGAAATTGTGTCAACGGACTGCATTTGAATGGAATGAAACTAACATACTTTCAAAGTTGCAATCTGTTTTTGTTATAGTCTTAGGTTTTGTTTACTAACCAATATGTTCTCCCTAATGTGGGTTATAACTTTGAAGACTGATGAATTGATTTCTGCTATTACTTTAAATTATATTAACCTTTCCTTGATGGTTCTGTAATGAGTTTGTAACTGCAGATGATGTAATTCATATTTTAGTCATTTTAACCAGCTCTTGTGATACATTTTTTAGTGAGCTGAGAAGAAGACGTGACAGAACTATTTGGTGTTGTTTTTCAGATGTTGTCGAGGAATTGATAAAGTCAGGTAATGTAATAGAGGCTATATATATTGCTCATGAGGCTGGTTTGCTTGAGCGATTTCCACCTGTACCTCTCCTTAAGTCATATATAAGGCAGTCCAGTGAGAAGGCTCAGGCTGTGCTGAGAAACGGAAGGCGTTCCGGTTCTGCTGTTGTAAGACTCTTCATCCTACTTTCATTCCAAAAAAAAAAAAAATGGTCTTCTTATTGTTTAACCCATTATCAATTTAGGCAGAGGCCTTTTTTCTGCCTCAATACGTGCAGAAAAGATCTGTTTATGAAGTAAGTAATATTAGTGATATAACCTTTATTGTTGAACCACTTATAATTCTGTCACTCAAATATGTGACTTGATCATCAGATTCAGCATGGTAGCAATGTGTATATACCACTTTCTGGAAAACCGATTATGCCACTTAGTTTTAATAGTTTATTCGAAATTCTGTCTATCTGATTCACCAGAGGTAAAAGGGCTGTCGAGTATCTTTGAGAGTCATAAATTAGTTGGCTCCATTAGCTCATCCAGATATTTGTTTGCTCCATTAGCTCATCCAGATATTTGTTTTTGTGTTGGCTTCCTTGGTATCTTGTTTGGATGGGCTTTTACCAAATTTTCTTTTTTATTGATTAGCTGATACTGTCTCTTATACCAATTACTAAGGTTTCTTCTTCATATTAGTTACTTGCTCTTGGGTAGTGAAGCATGTCCTTCTCTATCCTTTGTTCAGTTCTTCCTTAGTAATTTGTCGTACTCAAGAAGGGCTCGTCTTTTTTTCCAGGAAGAGTCAAACAACCTGGAGTGCAACGCCTGCAGGTCCGTCATCAGGTGCGTCGAGGGCTGCCAGCTACTGTCGGTATTTAATATCGACGGCTTAAAGAAGAAGGTCGCAAGGATGGAGAAAGAGAAGGCCGACAGGAAGAAGCCAGGCGGCCTGAACAGATTCCAGAACAAGCGAGCACGGGGAGCGACCGGCCCTCAGTCCTTCCCTGCCGCCAAGTCCGCGAGGGGCTCAAGCTCAAGCTACGCCTCCTCATCCTTCCAGAACCCGGCCTCTCGCTCTTTCAGCTACGCGGCTCGTGCGGGGTACGTGAGCCCAGCAGCAGCTGCTGCTGCACAGCCGTACTATGCGCCTGGTGGTATGACCGGGCGACGAGGCGGTGTGCTGTACGGCGGACCTGGAGCGACATTTGGAGGCGCCCATAACTACGCTGCCGGCGGGGCGCAGCAATCGTACCATCGTTAAGGCCAGAATTGTCGATGTTCCTGAACGATTCTTGTTTCTGGGCCTGGCTGATAGGATGATTTATACGACCTGGCATTACACCATGTATGTACTCTTGTGTGTTTGTTCTTAGTAGACTGATGCGAGATATCGAAGAGTTTAGTGGTAGTACATGAAGTTGTGTCAGTGTGTGTGTGTTTCGTAAGTTTGGGCTCTGTATGCGAGATAAAACTTGCACGGTTCCAGATTGAGGGAGAAAGAGTGATCAAATTACTATGCTTGTCGTACAGGTGCGATCCATCTCTTCACGTGCGGGCTGCAGAATACACAGGAGGAAGAGGTACTGACTCATGTGGTGGAGGCCATCGGCTCTCTCTCTCTCTCTCTCTCTCTCTCTATATATATATATATATATATATAAATGCTCATGCTTTGTTACGGTTAAAAAAAATCATAGTCTTATTATGTCGGGTTGTTAACTGTTATCGTACTCAGCGACGCGATTTGAGCTGTCGGTGTTCTGATTCAACGGATGCTAAAAATGATAAGGAGGACGGTCGACGACTCTAATTTTTAAATAGTAAAGATGTGCTGAAGCACTGCAGGTGATGCATATAGTCAAGAGGCACTAACCAAAAGCTAGATGCACACGTGTGGCCTCACAAACTAAGGGCTTGTTTGGATTGAGACCTGAGCTTTATGTCTGAAAAAAATTGGTGCCTGAAGGTAACTTGAAAAGTAGATAATTTTTGTCTGATCAGGCAAGCCTGGAGATATGATGTTTGATTGCAGACCTAGGTCTGAAGGAAATATATGGTAAAAAAATGAAGTCTTGAGATGGTTTGAAAATAAAATATCACTTTTATAGCATTAATCAAGACAAAGAAAAAGGATTGATGCACCAGGCTTGCTCAGGCGCTCATTTTTGATAGCCTGGATGGGGAACACATGCCTAGGTCTAGAGCAACTTTAGGCCTCTAACCAAGCACTCTCCTAGCCGATGCCAGGGAGGGTCCTGTCCAGGCGAAGTTGCTCCAGGGCACGAAGCAAACAGGCCATAAGCCCAACAAACCAATAGTCTGCACCTGCAGTGCTGGGATTATAAGCAAGCAACAAGGCACCTGCAATTGATGCAGTGGTATGAAACAAAAATTTCCATTATATAAGCACAAGGCTAGCCTGGTCGCTAATAACCTCGGCTAAACTAGCAGGTTCCGGTAATTCATATTTTTACTATTATAAAAGAAGGATTTGGTGTTGGTGGTGAGTCTACAATCCACCACCTCTTGAGTTGGTGAAATCTTTTGTGAATAAATATGTGTACACATATATAAAATACTTAAAGGATATTTTATGAATAATTAGATTATCTATGCTCGTTGTATGTGATAAGATCCTATGTAGCTTGTTAATTAGATGCAAATTATGTATGAAACTTTCATTTGTAGGGATAATTACCTTATGTATATTGGTTTTCTAAGTTTATAACTTATATTATGTTTTATTTAAAATCCGTTGCAACGCACGGACACTCGGCCAGCATATACAAATGATCGAAAATGTTGACAAAGTATTGCTCACAATGCAATGTAACATGTTCTGAGTTACTGTATGATCAATCGATCATCCTGCACTCCTTGAGAGATCCCTAATTAATTAGACAGGAAGAGTAATTCATTGGCGCGGTGATCATCTGCATTCCTTAAAACATTACCGAACAATATATATTTCTACCATATAAAAAGTTGCAAACCTTACCACTTTTAGAAATTATGACAAATGACCTAATTTTCCCTAGTTATAACCATAATTTATGACCATAATTTAATTCGACCGTCTACTGTAGGTAATAAGGCAAACAACACGACTGCTACCAACGACGATAAATTTTTGGACAACAGTGCTCCTAAAACCATAACTTTTACATCACGAAACCAAATTCAGTGCTAATTGCACTCTATGAAAAGCTTAAACAATAACCTATGATATTCATAATATGGAAAAGCTATGAAAGATAACGTAGATACACTAAAACTTATTTGCAAGGCTCAACAACACACTGAACTGAAACAGACCGTAACCAAAACACCAATTCCCACTTATAATCTACCCTAAACTTTGATTAAACAGTAATCTAACATCGCAGCAAAGTGATCCAGATCATTACCTCTCAAAATCAAACGACGGAAACGATCGGATCACAAAACCCTAATTCCCCTTCTTCCTCCTCCTCTTCTTCTTCTCCCTTCTCCTTGCTTCTTCCTTGCCCTTCCTTGCTTCTTCTCTACAGCCGGCAGCAGAAGCAGCAGCAAGCAGGGCATGACAGCAAGGGCTAGCGGCGCTGCAGCGGTTGGCGCGGCAAGGCAGCAACGTGACATGATTGGCACGGCAAGCACGGCAGGCAGCGACAGCCGCTGGTGGCAGCGATGATAGGGGTGTGGTGCGCGCGCAAGGGCAAGGGGTGGCACGACTAGGGTAGGGGCGATGTGGCTAGGGTTTGGGACAACACCCCTCCCCGCACCTTATATGCAGCACACAGGCACGCACGCCAAGTCCAACTTGGACTCGGTCGGCCCCGGCTTGGCCCACTCCTTCCCCCCTCCTCTCTCACTCTTTCTTTTTCTTTTTTCTAGGACAATTACATAGGTGCTTAAAGAGAGATAATGTAATCGTCTCTCTCAAAAAAGAGAGATAATATGGCCACATTACCAAGCTCAGAGGTAAGAGTCATCTCTTCTAATGCAAGCATGGAAGAGACACTCAGGCAAAGGGGAATAAGACATGTGAACAGATATGATTAAAATAATATAAGCCTTGCGTTAAAAAATTGCTTTTAACTAAAGGTGTGATTGAACAATACGCTTTTAATACCCTAAGAACTACATTGACTAAATTCTACCAAAGCTTCAATTAAGTTTACTCGAGATGTATTGTGGCTACAACCTTTTCTCTAACATAAAACGTTTATTTAATGGCATACAAAGATCCCAAGACTATTCTAATGGTCAGTAAAATCGACTTATAATTAGGAAAAAAATTCAAACAACTAGCATCGACAAAAACCAATACTGAATATGTTAACGATACGTAACAAATTTAGTCGTGCAAGTGTGTGGGCCACCCTGATAGTTATAATACAAATGAGTGGTTAAAATTGTATTTTAGGACCGTGTTGATGTCTAAAACGTCTTCCTTGTGTGACTAAATGGAGTAGATAGTGTTGGGAATTGGACACTCAAAGGAAGCAAGAATGCAAAAGAAAGAAGAATGGAAAAATAGGAGTTTTGGACACTATTTTCTCATACTTGTCTTAGCAAACATGCATACATTATTTTACAACATAACATCTTGTCTATTTATAGGCTACACTAACTGACCTACTTAGCACCGATTCAAGCAAAAAAATTATTTTATAACTCTACAGCTCACAGGGTTTTAATTGCCTAGTAGTGACAACTCATGCCCATCTACAATGAAGTAATCAACTTGGCCTTTTCCTGTATGCATGTCACAGAGTGAGTAGCAAGACTTGCAAAGACTTTCACGTGCAAGTTGCTCCAGAACCTTGTATATGTCAGCATCTCTTCTTGTGTGCAAAATCACTTCATATATATGTTTGAATACCGACATTAGACTAAGAAGTTACTAGCTAGCTGCATGACTTATGCAAAGGTTTCTTCATTTGTCGGTAACTTCAGATAGTTATCAACTAGAAAATGAATTAGTGCCAACAAACTCCTCCTTAATTCATTTTCTTGAAACACCAATTAGTTCCCTGTTACGAATAAATCTTTCTCTGGACAAAGCCTTTGTAAACATGTCCGCCATTTGTTGATCTGCATGACAAAATTTCAGTTTAATCTCTTGGCGCTCAACTGCTTCTCGAATGTAGTGATATTTAATTGTAATATGCTTGATTCTATCATGACTGACCAGATTCTCACTTATTGCAATAGTTGATTTGCTATCATAATAAATTGTAGTTGGCTCATCTTGTTTTTCGTTGATATGTTCAATTATTCTCGTCAACCAGATTGCTTGTGTAACAGCTCAGGCTGCTGCCACATACTCCGCTTCGGCTGAAGACAAAGCTACTATATTTTTCTTCTTTGTTGACCAAGAGCGTATACCTGAACCAAGCGAGAAAGCATATCCTGATGTACTTTTCATGTCATCAAGACATCCTGCCCAATCACTATTTGTGTATCTGATTAGTTTTGAATCTTCTCCTAGCTTGTACCAATTGCCATAATCTGATGTTCCTTTGACATATCGCAAAACTCTTTTTACAGCGGAAAATTTTAATTGACTTGGGCTACTCATGTATCTTGATAACAAACTGGCGGCGAACATAATATCTGGTCATATCATAGTCAAGTATAACAAGCTTCCGACTAAACTTCTGTAAACTGTCGAATCTGCTTTACTTACTCCATCTTCTATCTTCCGTTTCTCGTTTAGCATCAAGGGGTTGCAACTGATTTGCAGTCATGCATTTTGAATTTCTTCAAAATATTTTCTGTGTACTTTTTCTGAGATATGAAAATGCCATTATCATTTTGGCATATTTCTATACCTAGAAAATAATGAAGCAAGCCAAGATCACTTATTTCATACGTCTCCATCATATCCTTTTTGAATTCTTGCAACATGTTTTCAAAATTACTTGTATATTTGAAGTCATCGATATATAAGGTAGGCTCGCTCTTGCTTTTCTCAAATTCTTTCGGTATGAAGTACTTGTCGATTTGACTGTACCACGCTCTCGGTGCCTGCTTGAGGCCATATAATGCCTTCTTAAGCTTGAACACCTTGTTTTCTCCCCCCTTCAACTGAAAATCCTTCTGGCTGCTCAACATAAATATCTTCGAGAGAGAGCCATTTAGAAATACCGATTTAACATCAAGTTGGTATAACTTCCACTTCTTTTGAGCTGCTAGAGCAATAACCGTTCGTATTGTCTCTAGCCTTGAAACTGGAGCATATGTCTCATAGTAGTCAACACCAGGCTTTTGTTTAAAGCCTTTCGCCACAAGCTTGCTTTATATTTTTGAATTGAGCCATCTGGGTTTAACTTTGACTTATAAACCCATTTGACTCCAATAACTTCTCGATTCTTGGGTCGATCAACTATCTCCCAAGTGTTGTTCTTCTCAATCATATAAATCTCATCTTCCATAGATTTTACCCAATTATGGTGCTTTTCTGCTTCTTCGAAGCTTTGTGGTTCAACAACAGAGAAACCACATGACTCATATATTTCTGTCAGACTCCTTACTCATCGTGGAGCTGATTCTGGCGTACTCAACTACTCACCAGCACTTAGGCTTGAGCTAGAACTCGAGTTTGAACTCAAACTTGAGTCATCTTGATTGGATCATCGCCTTTCTCCTGTTGCTCAACCGAAACTTGTGGTTGGCCTAGAGAGATAATCGTTGTTGGTATCAACTGATTCTTTTGAACCTTAGCAGCCTCCCAATCCCAGGAAGCCTTCTCATCAAAGATCACATCTCCACTGATTATAATCTTCTTCTTTTTCAAGTGGTAAAGCCGATATCCTTTAGTGTCATCAGCATAGCTGACAAATATACAACGGACACTCTTATCATCAAATTTAACTCGCCTTTGAGCTGGTACTTGAGCCTAACAAACATAACCAAATACCTTCATATGACTAATTACTGGCTTCTGATCATACTATGCTTCAAATGGTGTGCGATTTAGAACTATCTTTGTTGGGTTTCTATTCAAAATATAAACTGTTGTATTCACAACTTCTGTCTAAAATGATTTAGGCACACCATTCTCTTTTAACATAGAATTCGTCATATCGTCAATTGTCCAATTCTTTCTTTTGGCAACACCATTTTGCTGAGGACTGTAGGGTACTGTCAATTGCCTTCGAATACCAGTATTATCACAATATTTCTCGAATTCTTTTGAGATATACTCTCCACCTTGATCACTGCAAAGTACTTTAATTTTTCTATTGCTTTGATTTTCCACCATAGCCTTGAATTTCTTAAACACTTCTAGTGCTTCTAACTGTTCTCTTAGAAAATAAATCCATGTCATCCTGGTATAATCATCAATAAAAGTGATAAAATACCACTCTTTCCTTCTGACATAGTTGGTATTTTTCCGACAATATCACTATGCACTAACTCCAAAGGTGCACGTGCTCGCCAAGCTCCTTCATGTGGAAAAGATGCTCAAATTTGTTTGCCAAAAATACAACCTTCACATGGATCAGATTTCAAATTAATGAATGGTAAACCTTGTACCATACCTTTGGTTCTAAGCAGCTTCAAGGCTTTGTAGTTGAGATGGTCAAACCTCTTATGCCATCATTCAGAGTTATCACCAACCTCACTTCGTAAAGCCAATTGAGTTGTATAACTTATTTTCAGAGAAAAATTCCTATTTTTCTCCATATCCGCCTTTACTATAAGGCGGTTCTTATTCTTGCAATCCAGTATCTTGCAAGAGAAATCTTCAAAATGGTCAACGTACCCATGTTCTAGCAGTTGCCCAAGACTAAGCAAATTCTACTTCAAATCGGGTACCAATAAAACTTCTCGAATAAATTTTTTACCGTCTTCCATTTGGACAGCTATACAGCCCATACCTTTAGACTGGGCTAAAGAACCAATTCCCATGCGAATCTTCGCCTGATACGATGAGTTAACATCTTGAAATATATCCCGATTGAAAGACATATAGTTTATGTAACCACTGTCCACAATCCAAGTATCATCTTTTTCATCTTGGACAATTTGGCAAGAATGAACTGCCCCTTCTGTATTTTCCTCTTCTTTTGGAAAATTTGCCCGATTGTTATCTCGGGATCTACAATATTTGGCAATGTGTTCTTATCTTTTGCATTTATTGCAAGTTATCTTCGTCCAGCACCTATCTGCAGTGTGATTGGACTTTTTGCAAACATCACACCAAAATTTAGAACTAATCGTACATTTTTCTCCGTTATCTCCGACCGTCTTCTTCTGCACATGTTTCCTTGGATCACCTATTCTTTAATAATTTCCATCATTTCTTGAATTTTAGGATTTAAAACTCAACTTTGAGCATAAGGCGCTTTCAACTAAGCCCCTGCACGCTGTAGCTTCCTTTCTTCATGAGATTCTAATGAACTCATTAGTTGTTGCACAGTAAGGGTCATCAAATCCTTTGACTCCTCAATTGCAGCAACAATATACTCAAACTTTTCTGGTAAATTGATCAAAATTTTCTCAATAATCTTTTGATCAGTAATCACTTCACCGTAGGTGCGCATCTGATTTACCACCTTGATGACCCTCGAGAAGTAATCATTTATCTTCTCGGGCTCCTTCATCTGCAGATTATGAAACTGCCTTCGCAAAGTTTGTAGCTTTACGGCTAAAACTTTTGCGGAATCTTGAAACTCTTCCTTTAGCTTGTCCCAAGCTTCCTTTGACTTCTTGGCGTCGATAATCTGCGGAAACAAACTTTCCGTAACACCTTGTTGAATCAGAAACAAGGCATTGGCATCCGTCACCTGGTTCTCTGCCAGAGTTTTCTTCCGCTCCGGTGTAAGACAATCTCCGATAGCATACTCTTTGTAGCCATTCTCCACAATATCCCACAATCCTTGCGATAGTAGCAGCGTCTGCATCTTGATGTTTCACATATCGTATTTCTCTCCTAAGAATACGGGGATCATCGACTGTGCCATTCCGACGCCCAAACTCGAAGCAATAACCTCGGCTCCGACAAATGACACGAACACGCTGCACTACTTTACTATGCCCGACTCGAACCTGGGGTTCTAATACCAGTTGTTGGGAATTGGACACTCAAAGGAAGCAAGAATGCAGAAGAAAGAAGAATGGAACAGAGGAGTTTTGGACACTATTTTCTCATTCTTGTCTTAGCAAACATACATACATTATTTTACAACATAACATCTTGTCTATTTATAGGCTATACTAACCGACCTACTTAGCACCGACTCAAGCAAAATAATTATTTTATAACTCTACAGTTCACAGAGTTTTAATTGCCTAGTAGTGACAACTCACGCCCATCTACAATGAAGTAATCAACTTGGCATTTTCTTGTATGCATGTCACAGAGTGAATAGCAAGACTTGCAAAGACTTTCATGTGCAAGTTGCTCCAGAACTTTGTATATATCGGCATCTCCTCTTGTGTGCAAAATCACGTCATATATATGTTTGAATACCGACATTAGACTAAAACGTTACTAGCTAGCTGCAGGACTTATGCAGAGGTTTCTTCATCTGTCGGTAACTTCAGATAGTTATCAACTAGAAAATGAATTAGTGCCAACAGACAGCACTTTTATATAGAGGACTGCAGCAAGTGGGTGTTGTCCACTTGGTCGTACTAAGAAGCGCTCATCTTTTTTCCAGGAGTCAAACAACCTGGAGGCTGGAGCGTAACGCCTACAAGTCTGTCATCAGATGTGTCAAGGCCTGTCAGTTACTATCTGTATTTAACATAGACTGCTGCGAGATATTGAAGAGATTGAGTAGGACTGGCTACATGGTGTCTTTTTTTTTTCTTTTTTCTTTTTTGCAAGTTTGAGTTTGAGTTCTGTATGCAAGATGATACTTGCACCGTCTAAATGAGGGAGAAAGAGTGTGGAGCCCCTTTTGTCTTGCAAAATAGGCCCTCAAATTACCGTCCGTGCCATGCATATCACCAGTCTGGGATCATGCGATCGATCGATCTTCACCTGTGGGATTCACAAGTTGAAGAGGAGAAGGCACTACTGATGTGGTGGAGGCCGCTCTGCCTATATAAGAGGCCCTACATTATCATGCTATATATCATTTATGCTCTCCCGGCCATTCGATGTTTAGGATCTGCCATGGCCACCACCTATGGGTCTACTCAGCGAGAACGGTTCGATGGAACTCCTAATTAAGATCGGCATCACATGAGAGCTAGCTACCGCAGCCGCACTGTAGCTTTTCTTTTTCTTGCCCTCAAATAATGGGTTTGGAATGCAAAATTTTCCCACAAATTTCGTGAGAGTTTTATAGGAAACATGTCAATCTATGTAGGAATCTCGGAAAACTCTCGCCACTCCGCCCGTGCCACTCCGAAAGACCAGACTGACGCGAGCCAATTCCGCGTCTGGCCGGAGTCTCAAGTCGAGAGAGAGCCCGGCGCCCTCGCGCATCAAGATAGATGCTGCTGCCATCTCCTGCCTCCCCTTAGGCCCTTACACGTACAATACAGGCAGCTTAAGATCACTTGTTCATGCATGTCAGGAGGTCAATTGGCAGCTGCTTATGGAGTACTACGTAAAAGCTAGTAACCACTAACCAAAAGCTAGCACACGCGCTGCCGGACAAATTAAGCCCAACAAACCAATAGCCTGCACCTGCAGGAATTACAAGCAAGCAACTAGGCCGGCGCAAATTATATAAGCACAAGGCTAGCTGTATATCTCTGGTCGCCAATACACTCAGTTAAGGCAGCAGGTGACCAGTAGCTAGGTTCACACAAACGATCGAAAATGTTGACAAAGTACTACACATCGCATGCAATGTATAATAACATGTTCTGAATTACTGGATGATCATCCTGCACTCCTTGAGAGACTCCTTATTAATTAGGCAGGAAACAAAAGTAATTAAACGGACAGATAACTAATTAATTGAGAAACTGACGACCGGCCGGAGATATATGTGACTAGCAGCAGCAGTAAATTAAGCAGCAGCCGGTTTACAGATCTCGAATGACCCACGTTCAATTCGGTGGCTGGATGTTCGGACCAGCCTGCGGAAAAAAATTCAAACAGAGTAAACCAAAGTTAACTCTTCAAACTATTAATCTGTACAGTTTTCATTTCAAATTTTCTGAGCTTTGGGTTGCAAAATATGTGAGTGTCAATTACCATCCTCGTGCCTTGGATGTCTTGCGCCTGCCTCTCGCACTTGTCCTCAAAGCACTTGCCGCACCAGTCAGAAAAATCCTTCCCGCGGTATTTCATCATCTCCCTGAAGGTTGAGCTGTATCATATGTAACAAGCACGCTACTTTAGCTACAAATAAATTGCAGAGATACTTCAGCGATTGTAAATTTATGTATGTATGACTCCAGACATAAGCGACATGATCATGAAATAAGATGATTCCAGAATAATAACTTCGGAATTATCGTTCCAGAAAAAAAAAACTGGTTAAGAAAGGAAAAGAAGCAATCTACAGATGCACTGGACAAGCAGCAGAACTAATATATATAGCAACAGCACACACGGAATCAGTGCCAATAAGAAACTGGAAAGAGGTAGTGCAGTCTCAGGGGCTACAAGCTAGTAGCTTGTGCTGCATATTAGGCTAAAAAATTAGTAGTTTTGCCTTGCCCACTCTGGTCCATCATTTTGTAAATTTGAAGCTTATTTTTCCTGTGTTGATGCTCCATCTTTATAGGCAATCTCCTCTTAATTTTTTATCAAGCTCCACCACTGAGTGCAGTATATAAAGGCATTATCGATATCCAAGCTGAAATTCACAACACCATACCCCAATAATAAAGTTGATTCCGAAATCAAGAATCCCATTAGGCCAAACCATTATACACAGCCGTTTAACCATGCATATTAACAATAAATCATGGCCACGGGTATAGCTTAACAGTTGCAAATATATAAAGGGACTCCCCCCCACATGTTAATTCAATGGATGATAATTTCTCTAATTTTGCTCAAACTTAACAGTACCAGCAGCCTCCTAAGTAACACATGCTCGTATCCGTCTAGCCAAATATCCAATATACAGTGAAGGATGCAAGCCATCATGTATGCACCATGCCTGAGTCTAATCCAAGAATTTCAAGCTACACATGCAGTCAAACTTGGATATCCATGGAATTAAAGGTCTAAGGTGGGGTTAGAGGCAAGATCATCAATTCTAGCTAAACCACATATAGTCAATCACCAGAGAGTAATGTTAATATTCTTTCAGGTTGGATCGATTAACACAAGTTATTGCTATTTCTACCGGTGCTCCTAACATTTTTATTGTTTGGAGGGGTGAAAAGGAAAATCAGACTTTTACAAGGATATACTATATGAATTCCCCATCAGATAAATGCCACCTTTCAAGTTTAAACAAGAAAGGGATAGCATGGAAAAAAACAAGAAACATATAACACTCCTATCTTGTCATGAGATCAAGTTGTACGGCAAGATGTATGTGTATACCTTCTACACCACATTGTAAAGTTAACTCTGATTCCAGATGTTGTAGGAAGGGTACCACTCCTGTGACGGCCACAATACAGCAAGGCCTGTCCAGGCACTTGAGGACACTGAAAATATTCCTGGGCCAAATAAATATCAAAGGAAAAACAGAAATGTCAGATCTCTGCGGATTCATTTATTAACGAGCAACAAAATGGAAAGTGACAAATAATACACAGTTATCACTTCTAAGGACTATAGTTGTATGTCAACCATGAGGATGGGATCCGCCAAATAACCGATGGTATTGCCCTTGCCCACCCGGGTTCAAATATTAAGATTCAGAATAAAGGTGGAGAGAGATATTGGTGCATAACCACAAAAGTTTTGGTTGCAGGCCCCAATAGTAAAGATAATCAACAGGAGTGATGCTTAATTACTAATGGAGCAAATGAACTTACCAAGGTGATTAGAAACGGATTGCTGATATGATAAGTAAAAAAAAGTAGAATAATTAAGCACCAAACACTGATGCTTACCATTGGAGATGTCTTAAGGTTGAATTTTCTAACAACATTGGTTAAACATTTATGAATTTTAACAAGAATAAAGTTTTCCTAGAGATAAGGAGAACAAAGTTATTAAGAAAATTGTTGTGAACAGACATCACACTAACAATCATTTATATTTGCTGTATAAGCCATTCTATAAATCAGCATCTCCACAGCCCTACTAATAAAGAAAAATTCCAAGTATACAAGCTAGAGTAGCATCCACAACAAACCAAGTATGTATATTTATTTACAAGATGCAATTGGAATGCAGGCATAAAATGAAACAAAGTAAATTGTATTTTCCATGGCACCCCTGATGTTAACATCCAATTAAAAATTGTCGTAGGTATTCCAAAAACATCCTTTGTCCATGTGTTTTGACTTATGTGATGTAGTGTTTAAGCAATTCCGAATAAAATATCCTGTTATTTATCTTGCTCAACTTTACATATATGGTCTATTAAGTTATCCACCATCCAACTAAATTTATAGTTATTGTCTACTAATATTAGGCTGTAGGGTCGTTGTGTGCATTTGTAACCAAACTTATATATGTGCTACGTATTATTGAATTAAAGTTGAATCAACCATTCAACCTGACACAAACAGACAGTAATTTGTCTCCAATGCAACATAATTTTAAGTAGTTTCAGAGGGACAAAAAAAATTAAAACAAAATACTCCAAAAAAAAGTTATTGCCTACCTCTAGGACCATCAAAGGATTGTTTTGTTATCATATCTATTATGTATATTAATAAAAGTGCTGTGTGATGGAACTAATTTGAACACCGGAGCATGCACACATATCGAAGTTACGTAATGCCACTATAACTAGTTGCTTTCTAGGTCATTTATGAACACCCCAAAAATTATTTATGTAATGTTTAATAAATGTAAAAAAACCTCTGTCATAAACAGTTTGTCTTGTGCATATCTTGTGGTAGTTCCTAAACTAGCTCTTATATACACCACGGTTAATTGAAGTTTGGCCAACGCATATAGTTCCTATGCTCGTGCTTATATGCCTTGTTAAATCTTGTTTAATTACCTGGTGCTTGTAAATGTCGTGGTAAACAAGTAGGTGTATGTATAATACACGGGGTATTAAATGCCCCCGAATCCAAGTATTGGTAACCGGTTCAAATATTTTAACGGGGGTAGGTCCCATTTTTGGCGATTTTTGGCCAAATTTTTCAAATCCAAATTTGATTTTTTGTGAAGTTAAAACGAAAAATACAGAAGATGGTTCAAAACCAAGGTTTGAACCCACAACCTCCCTTCTCCAAGGCTAAGAGTGTTTTCACCAGGGCACATGCACATGTGCTTGCATATGGTTACAAATTTCCTTTATATTTGACCCAAAAAAACTAGCAAATCCAAAATTTTACCCCGGGCGGTAGAAAATCGGCCGAAATTTTGAACCTTGGCTAGCTACAACCAGATGTCATGTAGTGCGCACTGATCAGAATAGGCACCAAGTAATAGCCTAGCACTTCACAAATGTTGGTTTGGGTGTGTTGTGACTATCACATCATTCTATTATATATAACTGTGACCAAGCAATATTATGCTAGCACTCTGAAATTGCTAAATTTTCTAAAAATAAAGTTAGTTTGAATACTCCAACACATGATGGCAAACCCATAAATATCAAAGGCATCAGAATTAATAAATTTTCAAAGAATCAATTATTATCGTAGTTTTCAGGCATCTCCAATAGTTAGAGATGATATTGTCTCTAACATATGCTACATCATCTTTAGAGACAACATCACCAATAGATAGTCTCTAGCACACTCTCCAATATTTATATTTTATAATTTTTCTTTGAAACAGACCTACATGTCAACTGGAATAAATTAATGTATCATGTTTTGTTTCGCGTACACGACAGTCTCTTTAGGAAGAGACGACATGTGCTCTCTCCCCTCCCCCTCTCTCCTCTATGTAAGATTTTTTTGATGTAGCATAGCTAAGAGACGACAATAAATACACTATTTGAGATGCTCTAATAGTCATCTACAGGATGCATGCTCGGAGGGATCAATCTAGGAGCTAATTGGGTCTATGTAGGAAATGATGAGTCTTGTGGGCGGAGAGGGTGTACAAATTGAACAACGGCGGAACTAGATTCCTATTTGAATATTTCTAATCTAACTCAAATCAATTTTGAATAGTGATCATGCAAATTTGAATATGGAATTTCAAACTCAATTAAATGTATACAGATATTTGAATTTTTATATATTCTCTTATAAAATACTAGAATATCTACATTATGAATCAATGTAAATAGATGACATGATTGTGATAAAGTTCATTACGATTTTATGTTGTCTAATTTAGGCTAAATGAAAATTTACGCAAATATTTCCTACTCAAACCAAGAAATGAATAAGATAGAGACAAATAATATTCAGATGTCAAGATTCCATAGCGAATTCTCATCGGATTCGATTGATCGAATGTTTAGATATTATTAGCTCCTATTACACACCTAGGAATAGACGCCACCTATCATTGTCTATAATGTACGTAGAAATGGTAACCTACATGTTTTTTTACAAAAAATAATCTGTATGTTTTGGCTGGGATTATTGAGTTTACCGTAGGGTAAAGGATGTAACTGGGAGAACAAAATGTTTATGCACCGTCATTTGTTTTACATTTATGGAAACCGATAGTGTGTGTGTTGGGAGGCGGAGGAGGGGGTCCAACATCTGTTTTTTTTCTATGTGATTAATAATGAAACTTTGTTTAAGATATCTCTCTTCCATTTCACAGAAATAATTGTCAAGAAGTTCAGAATATGTCCATATGTTGTCTGTAGTACCCCCATCCCATCATCTTCTTGCCACTTACTCCCTGCATTCTCCTCTCCCACCCGTCTCTCCACTTTCTCCGATTTCCTTCCAACCGTTAATAGGGCCATCCTCGCCTTTGGTGCCTAAGGTGATATTTCCACCATGTTGGACTTGCATCCTCTCGACCATCCATGTGGGATATAAATGTAGATAGAGATTGAAAACTGAGGGTTTTGTGGATAAAAAAACCACTTGAGGTGTATTAATGAACCAAATTAAAATGTAGGGGGAAGTGAGAATGTAATTGACTTAATTAATGGGTTAAAAAAAATCCCGCTGAATCAATATATGCCAAAGGATACCAAAGGAGAAAAGTTTAGAGAAAACTAGGGGTGGGGGGGGGGGTCAACATTACCACTAGCAGAAAATAGCATTCTTGAAATAATGGGCATTTAGGTAAACTGGTGCAAAATTTTACACAATACATCAAGTACCTTAGGATGTACTTCTGAATTAACATGATTCCTACAGCGTATACCACTGAAATACATGTCACCACCAGTAAACTGTTGGCCTAGGCAGACATTTAGTGTAAGCTCACAGTCATCCACATGAAAACCTGCAAATATCCAGCTAATTGCTCAGAACAGATTAAAAACACACTAAAAAGTTGACTAGTAATATTTGGTTTACAATAGGAAAACAAAACAAATATCAGGTCTTAGGACACAACGGGTCTAATAAGTAGCTAGTTATAGTGGTTGCAAAATCATAATGAATCATAAAAAAAAAATAGTTTATACAAGAGGTTGAGTATATGAATACCTTCAATTGCCATAGACCATCATAGCACTCTATTTGGAAAAAAAAAAAAAATTCATAATACAAGCATAATGTTGGATCTCCAAGGAAACAACAGGAGAAATAATTAAGATTTGCATGCATGCATGTCTAGCTCTTCTTAATGAAAGACCCAACAAAAAGCAGCAACAGTGTAACATCATTTTATAACTCTAAGCATTCATTTTTGTAAATAGCTTTCTATTTATTCTCCTTTTGCTTGCTTTTATTTTCTTTTTCGCTGTATTTATAATGCATTGACAACTATTTTAATGCAATGGTCATAAGGTAGAGATTTCTCTACCTTTTACGTAAAAAAAACTCTAAGCATTCATAGATGTGGTTGCATGTTTGTGGTAGCATACCAATTCCGTTATCACCTTCACCATATCCAACAACAAAGGAATGCTGTGTGTCCAATAATTGACCCCCAACTTCTGGGTACAGAACTGCAGAAATCAAGAAGAAATTATAATATCATTTCCTTAAGAAAAACAAAGAAAGGAAAGTTTGGGGGATGAATATCAGAAGCTTAATCTACTACTCTTTATTCTTCCACAAGAAAAAATAGATTGTCAATCAGATAACCTGTAGAAATAGGTGAGATGAATTGCTTCATGAGGTCGTCCAACATCTCATCGAGTCCAAAATCAGAAAGCGCTGCTCCACTACCAAGCTTGTCGATGGTATTTGGCATCACTATCCTTTGGTTCTCTCTGTGTGCCCATTTCAGAAAATTATCTACCTGTAAGTATGAAAAGATTCTTTAACTTGCTATTTCAAGTGTCCAAACAACAACAGAATTATGAAAAATGAAAACAACATTACAATTTTATTTTTTACAAAAAAGAAAAATAATACAATTCCATACCTCTGCCATTAGCATCTCACAGAAAGTCGGCTGTAGCATAGCAAATGCGCACACTCCAGGTGCTGGCTCAGTGATTACATTCAGGAGGCTTTCTTCAGTGCTGCCACTAATGGCTTGGAGAAATGTCGGTACAAGGAATGAAGATGGACTCATACTATAAAGCTGGCTGTGCAGAGGCTGCAAAATATGCAATGGAAAAAATGGATGTGTATACTGTGTGGTAGACAGCTATAGGAAAGAGAGTGCGTTTACAAAATGAACATTATGACCATTGTCATTCATAATTCAACAGAATTTCTCTTTGAAAAGGCATTAAAAAATAAATATGCTAGCAATGAAACCTATAGATCGATTTTAATACATCGATACCCTTAGTTTCAGGGGCAGATCGATGTAGGTGTGTTAACTGTTGGGTCAACTGACTCATAGGTTTTTGCAATATATCCATATTTCTATTGATAATTTCATATAAGTCTATAAAATTCGTAAGATGTTAAAGATAATGATCTCACAGGGTATTTATCCTGACTACGCCACTGCTTAGTTTCACTACAGGACCAAAACAAGGCATATAAGCTTAGGATGGAGCCTTTTTTAAAACGAAGATTAGGATAGAACCCTAAATTAGAAGTCTATGTAGACCATGAAAATATAACCCCCAGCTGGGAGTAATGGCAGTATATAGGCTATGCGACTGGCCAAGCTAAAAACCCAAAACCTAACCAACACTTTGAGCTTAATTGAGCTGCCATATACATATATAGATCAGCATGAGATAAACTCTAGTGAAATCTACAAAAGAAATGCGCAGTAATACAACCATCCGTGCATTTGACCACAGTACTGCAAGATAGAGATCTTACGTGAATATTCGAAGTATTTCTAATTAAGTGCAGAAACTAATAAGCAAACTGAATCCCCTTCATTCTTTATTTTTCCTTAGGGAAGAAGACTACGTAACATCACAGTTCTTTTTTTATTATTATTATTATTCTCGAAACAAAAAGGTTGAGAGTAGAGACTACATCTCTAGGTGATCTCTATCCATTGGATCGTAGTACGTACACATCGAAGACTCGTAGAAACAGGCAAAAGAAGAAAATAAACGCAAAAAAAAAAAGCAAAAGGAAGAGCACATCATCATACAGGACACGGTAAGCAAAGCGCAAACCTGATATGAGGACAGGATCCTTTCCTTGTACTCCCTTCGTTTCTGATTCTGCATGCAATTTTACGACGTGATTAATCTCAAGCACAGCTCAAACTCATTTGTATATATTATTACTACTGGTCTACTGCATCGATCTGCATACTAATTAATCTCAGTGAATAACAAGTTAAAACGATTAGAACTGAAGTACAAACCATGCACGTCGATTGATCTATTCTCGATCCGGTCGGGATGCAGCTATACGACGCGGTTAATCTCAGCAAATAACAAGTCGAAACGATTAAAAACTAGAATTAGATGCCGCGTCGACCGATCTCCGGTCGGGGTCTACCTACCCAGCTGAGCTCTGCCGACGACGGGGGCTCGCGTTCGAGGATGCCCCGCATGAAGTCCAGCTTCACGCCGCGGGGGGCGACGAGGAGGGCGGGCGGGAGATGGCGCTCCATCGCCTGGTACGTCTCCTCGTCAAGGAGCGGCCGCGGCTGAGGCTGAGGCTGAGGCTGAGGCTGCGGCGGCTGCTGCTGGCCCCCGGAGCTGATCTGCCATCTCCCGCTCCGGCTCCTCTTGCCCCGGCCCTTCTCCTCGGCGGCGAGCAGGGCCAGCGGCATCGTGCGAGCGTTGGCTAGGGTTTCGTGCGGCGGCGGCGGAGAGGGAGGGGGAGCTGGGGTTTCGCTGTGGTGTGAACTGTGAGGGGCGCGCTAGGTGTGCTGGGTTTTGGAAACAAGTGAATGAAAGCAGTGGAGGGGAGCGGAGCGGAGCGGGGGAATGGGTTTACTACTTATATTACTACTCTCGTTGCGTGGAGGGGGAGGCGGCACCAGGAGTGAGGGAGGGGACACGTGGCACGGGGAGTGCGTCGGAGACACGTGGCAGGTGTAATAGGAAGAGTGCATGTAACTGACTTTGGAATGGCTGGCAAGTGGTGACCTCTCCCAAATTTTCCCAAGCTGTTATTCTCCTTTTGTTAATTTCCAGGTTGGAGTTTAGCACAATTATGTTCTTGATGAGGGGGTGATAGTTCTCTCTAAGACTCTAGTCTAAGGTACCTTGTATAACAACTCAAGAGTTGGAACTAGACTTTTCTAGAAAAAGTGAAAAGCGCTTTTGTACCTGAACCTTTTTCTTGTAGAGGAGAAAGGTGTGCGTTTACACATGGTGGCACAGCTGTTACGAACAAACTTTTGAACAGTATCCCCTTCTAATTTGTCTATATTCAAATTGTTAAAACCGGGATAAACACAGTGGGGCAATTTTTTTGGCCCCCTGACGACGCCACGTTAATTGCAAAAATGGCCCCTGTGGCGTCGTATTCACAAATCTAGCCCCCTCTCGAGCGTGGGAGCGCGGGATGGTGACACGTGGAGAATCTTGCGGTCGAGGAGCGCGGGAAGCGAGCGGCGATCGCGGGAGCACGGGCGAGCGCGGGACCAAGCCGACCAACGCGGAAGGTGACGGGCCTAGCCACTTTCCGCGGTGCCGGAGCGCTGAAGGTGGCCGTCACCTTCCCGCGGTGCGCAAGCGCACGAAGCTGAATGCAATTAAACGACGCGCATGAAGTCGGATGCAAAATTTGAATGCATTTAATGCCACGCATGAAGCCGGATGCGAAATGCTAATGCAAGGCATTGTATTTAAAGCTCCATGCCACGCTCGCCCTCCGCGGGATGCCGCCTGGTTCCAGCGCTCGGGTGACGCAGAAGCGCACCGGCCACTTCCTGCGCTCTAATGGCGCGGAAGGCGGTTGGGTCCGCCGCTTGGTTCCGCGCTCGCCCGGCCTCGTAAGTGCGGGATGTGCCACGTGTCACCATCCCGCGCTCTCGCGCTCGGGAGGGGCTAGATTTGCAAATACAACGTCACGGGGGCTATTTTTGCAATTAACGTGGCGTCAGGAGGCCAAAAAAAAAATCCAGTGGAGCTGGACTGGACGGAAGGTTTTCTTTTTTTTTGTTACCAACTGGCCTAAATTGCACACAAAATGGGGAGTTGACTTAAATGGCACTGTTTGCACGTGAAATAGCAAATATAGCTCTCTATAGAGATCAAATCCAAAAATGACACAACGGAATCGCCGACAGGTGACATGTGTCATCTGCCGCGCCACTTGCGGCTGGACCCCTCGTCTGTGCACTAGGTAACCGGACACGCCAAGTCCGTGCGTCAAAGGAAGGGACTTCCCAAGTCCCCTCCACAAGGTCAGGGACTTACCTCGTTCGCACACCCCTGGTCCGGACACCTCCTGTTGTAATTATCTTGCTATTGCTAATTTATTTATAATTAATTAGTCATAATTAAGTAGTCCATCAAGTTGTTGGGACCCAAAAATACGATTCAGAAACCCTCTGTATATTCTGAACTAGTCCCAGATCAGTAGTTAGCTCACATAGAAATAGTGATGAAATACCATCCATTTATTCGATTTAACTAAAAAAATCTCAAAATAACAAATAATAATAATAACTAGACCTTATGGTCAACGTTTACTTAACTTGCCATGCAGGGCTAAAGAAACAAATACTTCTTGCAGCGAAATGAAAATCTTGAAATGGTCAATCAACATGTCACAAGCAATCGAGTGAAGAACACATCATGATCCGCAAAACCTTCATGGTACTCCCAGGCAAAGAACTCTTGAGTAGCTTGATATTCTTCAACTGATCAACAATAGCGCAAAACCGTTAGTACATAAAGCACTCAGCAAGTTGTGGGAAAATGTATGCAAATAGTATTCATGCAGGGCCTGAACAAAGGTTAGGTATATGGTTCTTTTGCATAAAGCAGCATTGGCGATAAATATAATAAATAGATTGAAATGTGTAATTGAAAATAATAATAAGTAAGTAAACAATTTCTTTGAAACAACGAGTGAACTACCCATTCACTTCCCAAGATAAATCACCAAGTGAATTACCTGTTCACCAATCAAGCATTATATTCATTAAGTGAACTTCTCATTCATACTCCGACTCGTTTTATAAAAAAAAAAACTCTATCTCCCGTGTGAAATCCCCGAGCACGTCCATAACCGCGGACACGACTATTCGAATAGTTATATACTCTACAGATGTTGTACAGCTTTACCCACATGACACGACTTCTCTAGTTTGTTTGGCATTCGTCGATACCACCGCTCACTACCTTAGGTAAGCAATCTAGAGCATGTGTCAAGGCCTTTAAAAAGTTTTGTTTTGACCCGGTTCTGCTCGCTAAAGTTTCAACACTGAATGTCTCTTTCCGACCAGATAGGGGGCCCCTTTTTGCGCCAAACACAACCTAAACAAAACCAAAACAAAATATCGCTAATTAATTAGCCATGTCTCGCCCATACAAGACATGTAGTTGTACGATTAAAGCCCAATTCAATGGCGCACAAGATTAAGTTCTTGACAAGTTACTCAGACAATATTACCACAAACCCATGATGTGTTAAAATCACACCCTCAATCCCCCATCCACTCACCTAAGCAAAAACCATTTTGTTTAACTAAAACCAATGACATACCCTGTCATGGTACACAAATTTTAACAAGACTGGTCAACCACCACGATTCCATATATCATTAAGTCAAGATTAATCATTATGACACATGTGATAGTGAACCCATCGTAACTAAGCTGAACTAAGCATTTGTACGATACCCATGTTGATGATATGAATATGTCCAACTAAGATTATCCATGCTAGAGTGACAAAGGATTCATGGCACTAAAATAATCGATGGGGGCATAATAACAACAGGTAATAGCTAGTCCCAAAATAATTGATATAAAGATAGCATGCATTTGTATAAAACAATATACTTTTGAAATCATAGGTTCAATACGATCAAATGACCACGACTTGCCTTGGAATAAATCTTGAGATTGATCTTAATCTTGGTGAACTCCTCCTTGCTCAAAACTTCCCGAAGTATCAACATGTTTGCTTGAGGACAACAGTGATGGCCGGCGGCGAGGTTCAAGCGGAGAAGAAGCTTCGGGTTTTGTCGGACTTGAGCTCCGGTGAGGTATTGGCGAAGGGAAAGGATGCTGGAGAGAGCTCTGGTGCCAGCGAACTCAGCGGCGCAGACCACGTCAACGAGGCATCAACGACGGTGGCTGAATTCACAAAAACGACAACTTTGGCCAAAACCCTAGAACTCTAAATTGCGGCGGCGCTGGGGCTCAAGGGGCGAAATTGATCGGGGGTTTTGGATGAGGGGCAAGGGCGATCATCAGGGTCTTATTTATAGGGTGAGGGTGGGCTAGATTAGGTAAACCCTAAAAGAGCCCGAGAGGAAAAGTAGAGTCTGGGGTTTTAGGAGATAGAAATCGATTCAGTAAAAGATTCGATCGAATTTGGATGCGGGAGAGATAGAGATCGAGTTTGGCACGATTTCCTGAGATACTATAGTTGGAGATTAGATTTTGTCGTTACGAACTCAAAGCCCCAGCAATGGCGAACGAAGACGCTCGGCGCAACGAGGACGAAGGCTAAGGTGGAAGGAAGACCTGACGTGTGGGCCCCGCACGTCAGTGAAGGCTCACAAGCGCGCACGATCGGACCGGGCGAAAAACCACACAGGCCACCGGTCAGCGAGAAAAGCAGCGCACGTGCGTTCGGACTGGAGCGAAAGGAAAAGCCAAATGGCTAGGTTTGGGACGCGGAGGCCAAGGGAGGAAAGGATTGGGCCGGGTCAAGAAGATTCGGCCCGAAGGATAATTTAGAAATTACAGAAAAAGCAAATAGAACTTAGAAAACAGCAAATGTACTCGGAAAAAATCTAGAAAATATATCCAAGCACATAGAATCCAAATAAAATAATTTTGACAATAGTTGATGTTGGTATTATTCATATTAAATTGTTTTTGATTCATGAAAATTCATATTAAGCTTTAACTTTAGCATAAAAATTCAAATGGTTATTTTTATTTTTAAAACTTCAAAAACAGACCATTTTTTCCTTACATATATATAATTAATTGTATTCACCATAATGAAGATTGCAATCAAGTTGAATATATCAACATAGAATAACGGTGCATTCGAAGAAACCTACTTCTATTGGACGATGATCCTTTGCAAAAATAAGTGAGCAACGATGTCTGTGTCCCAACAAACAGATGAGATCTTTAGCTCCGTAGCTAGCGTGGATGCTCCCGATGAGAATTTCACAAGCTATAGAGCAAACCATGTGTGTTTAGAGTCTCAATGCGCCATGCGTTGCAGATGAGCTCAATGCTCTTACGATATCTTCACAAAAAGCCTCAAGAAGAATGCTGCTCGTTAGGCACACTAGCTTCTGTAGGGATACGGGTAGGCTACGCTAGCAACAATATAAAAATTCTACCACGTAAACCAGGAAGCCAAGCAAGATAGATGATCATAGATCATTACCACCAGACGCGCAGTGTAGCGGAAGTAGAGTCGGAGCAGCCTAGTCCGACGATGAACGCGCCGATGTAGTGGTCGTAGATGATCGTCCAACGTCCTCGTAGTCGATCGTCTCCTCCAGCAGCCTCCACAGTTCCTTGTGAAGATCGCGGATCGTCCTCAGCGCAACGGCGACCGCGATGAGCGCCTCACGGTATCCACACGCCCCGAGAAGGAACAACGAAATGCGCGGTGTGCTAGCACCAAGTCGCGCGGAAGGCTCTCTCAAGAAGATGGCGGCTAGAGTTTCGGTGGAAACAATTCATGTGTCTCTCTTGTCCATCCCATACTAGCCTCAAGCATCTCCTTATATAGTGCCCCCGTGTCAGATTCTATCCGAACACGTTTTACGAATTGTATTCGTACTGGTTTGTTCCATCCCATTAAGTGTGTGACCCGTTAGGTTTATGTGTAATCGGTTGTGACTCGGAAACCCTTTCCGACCACGAGTCGTAGCGGTCCCTAGCAGAACATAGCGATTCCCGAATACACACAAATTATATCGGACGAACCTTAATGCAATATGATCTATGACTAGGTCATCATCACTTACGACCAGGTCCTATCTTTATACGACCAGTTCGCATTCGGTCACGACGATTCGTAACTCCTTACGACGTGTTTCGACCACTCTGTGATTTCGTTCGATCGGTCTCACGACTTGCTCGTATCACCATACAACTTGTCCGGATCGATCGAACTAAGCGACTTACTCTAGTATTCTCCTTTGCCTCACGATATCCGGTTTGAACTTGGTGAGATAATGTGTCATCCATGGACTATTCAATATTTTCGCGATCAAGTTGTCGGATAACCTTATGTGGTCGAACACTTCGACTACTAGTGGCATGGCCATGCACTTTCTTTATCCGATCACTTCGAGGGTCCAGAGACATCTCTCCCGTTATGTTAGGAGGGGCAAATCCCATATTCGACCAGTCACATCCCTCCGCATGTTTCATAGCATACCCAAAGCTACCTTTATAACTACCCGATTCTGAGCGGCGTTTGGCAACCCCTAAGAGTGCTATTACACATGTAGGGAACCATGCTGATCTCAGGTCTAAGGATTATACATCATCATTGCTTGAGACCAACTAATGACACATAGAATCATAACAATCTTTATAGTGTCTCAAGGTGGGTCAATCCAACCACATGTTCTCTAACATGTGTTTACATTATTGATTCGATATCCCTATATTCATGACCGGTGAAACATGATCATCAATCAAAACATGTACTGGTCGTAGAGTCACTCGTGTTCCAATCGGTGACATTCGACTGAGGATACTTTTAGAACGACATCATATAAGTCGAAGTGTTTCACCAACAAGTCACATACTCGTTGATCTTCAGAACTAATGATTCATTCAAAGAACAGAATAACATTTATTCAAGAACTCATAAACATAGACGTGATACAATCATCTCCATGATTGCCTCTAGGGCATATCACCAACAGCTTCAGGCCAGAGGCCATGCTCCAACACAACAAAAGCCAACTGCTAATAGGGGAGGGAAACAGGTCGAATAGTGGTGAAACCACATTCATATTTGTATTTTTTTTTTAACGAATACGACTTTAAATACGCTCGAATACGAATATGAAGCAAATGTCACAACGAATGCAAATTCAAATCGGGTGTCTACTCAATTCAGACGGATCTGGATATCCTCGTAGCGTATGTAATGTGAAGATATTAATGCCACTCTATCCTCGTGCAATCACATTTAATCATTCTAATTTATTTATTTGCATATAAAGGAACATTAATTCACATTAAATTTAAAAAACGTGTCCAACTAAACAGACACGTTGCAATAAAAAAACTATATTAGTTTCTTCATCGAATATGAATATGAATAGTTCATATAAAATAACATGTTGGATAGGAAAAGTCCTTACCATGCATTCACATCCATATTTTTATGAGAATGCGAATACGAATAAGAGAGAATTTGTTAATTGGATGGGGTGAAAAACGGATACGAATTATTCGTATTATTTGTAATAGCCCCAGATTCTTAAATTGGATTAGTTAAGCATATAAAGTACAGTTATAAAATTATGGACTTTTCAAATCCTTTTGTTGCAAAAACTAATGTGTTAAAACTTGATCTTCCAAAAACCTAGAAATATTATACTCTTTTACCAATTCAAAAGCTTAATTTGAAATTGAATCAAAACTAAAAAGGTTTCAAATGTGGGAGTATCTATTTGGATTTCCAGTTAAAAATAGTAATACCTCAAATGCTCCTAGAATACTTGAGGTAGTTTTCAAAAGGAATATTAATTTCAAACTTGAAAGTATACTTTCTTTAACTCAAAAATTGCAAATTGAATGTGATTTTGAAAATATAGAGGGACTCGAAGTTGGGAATATTTTAGTTGGGTCCTATATCCTCTGATATGATTTTTTTTTAATTTTCAGGAATTTTTGGAGGTTATTTGGTTTCTTTTCAATTTGCTTGATCAAATTGAATTTGAATTTAAAATTACAAACAAATCTTGAGTAAAGTGCTTGGAAATAATTTTTCTAGGTTCTGGAACACTTTACCAACTCACCTTTAAAATTTCACAATTTTTAGAATTTAATTAATATTTTTAAGCAACCAGTCAAACTGGTGAATCAAAAGTCTTGAATTTTGGAGCTAGAAAACTAGGTCTAAAAATTCCCTTAACTATCTCATCCTTTTGCAAAAAAAATTATAAAACCTAATTTTGTTTTCTCCTCTCACTTACCTGGGGGGCCCACCCGACTAGCACCTTCTTCTCCACGCAGTTGCTTCTCCATGCCAGTGCGCCTGCGTCCTCTGCCGAGCAAGCTCGCATGGTAGCCACGTTAGACCGTCCATTCCGCACCCGTGTCCTCATCTCACCCTCTTCACCTCACCTTCCCTTTTCTCCTGCCATCTTCAATCTCCCCAATCTCCACTCGACCTAAGCCCCAAATGCTACTTGGCCATGGCCGCATGAAAAGCATCTAGACCCCTAAAAATTGGTTTTGGTAATTTATGATAATATGTGATAATTGGACTAATGTGTTTGTTGAGCATTTGCAAGGTTAAGTTCAAATGGTAAGTATGATCTTGAAGCTGCATGCTAAAGGATATCGTGAAGATCAAATTGGATCAAAGTCAAGGTACAAGTAGATTAGAAATCTTTTACCTTTTACCGGTCTTAGGAAATATGGTTGGAAGACCGGATTATAGGTTAAATACCGTACTATTAAGAGGGATCATGACTAGTAGCTTGATACCATGTTATTGTGCTTTATGGATCAATTTAGGATCATGCATGCATTTGGATTGCTTTTGTCTCTACCAAGTCTGCTTTGTCAGGATTATCGGTAGTACCGGCGTTGTTCTTGTGGTACTACCGCTAAACGGTATGACCGGGCTTGTAGTGCGGTACTACCACAACCCGGTTGTTCCGATTGTTACTTGACGGTATGTTTTTTACAGAGATACCCTCTTTCTGATCTAGTGCAAAATTCTCTGAGCGGTAGTACCGCAAGTATTCGCACGGTATAACCGGACTACGGTAGTACCGCTGTTCTTGAACGGTACTACCGTAACCCGGTTGTTCCGATCGTTACTTGGCAGTATGTTTTTTCCAGTACGCACCTCTTCTGATTCTCTTGCGAAGCGGTTGTACCGCACTTACTTTGCGGTATGACCGCCTGCGTAGATATCTGCGCGAGTTAGTTATGTAGTACCGCTATGCGGGAGAAAACGACTATGTCAGAGCATTTAATGCCACTATTATAGCCGTTACAGTTGTAGTTGGAGATGTGCGGTAGTACCGCTCGGTACATGGCGGTAGTACCGTATATGGCCTAAAAAGCTGATTTTTCCTCTCCAACGGTTATAATTGTTGGTGGGTGGTATAAATACACCCCCACCTGCTCAAGGACGGAGTGCAAGACCTCATTTAACATCTTTAGAGCCTTGAGCATTCATTCAACTCCTCAAACTAATTTGTACACTCTTTGAGAGATTGTTGAGCTCATTCAAGTGCATTTATCATTCTAGTTGATCCTCTTGCACTTGAGTGTTGTCAAGCAAAGGTCATCGATTTGTTACTCTTGGAGTTTTGCCGAACTCCTAGACAGCTTGACGGAGATTGCACGGTGATCTCTTCAAGAAGATTGTGAAGAGGCCCGGTGCCAAGATTGTGATTGGTTTGGTGTTCACCATCTCCGGAGCGAAGGAAGAACAACCAATAGTGATCGAGGAAAGGCTTAATTCGTGGAGCCGGCTTGATTGGTTCAAGCTCCCTCAACGTGGACTAGTGAAGACCGGCAAGTCTTCGATACCACGGGAAAACATCGTTGTCTCATTGTGGTTATTTCTAGTCTTTACTCTTCCGCATTTATATTTCTAGCTTGATCTTTGTGCTTGTATTGCTTAGCTAGAAGTATAACTTGTTTAGACTAAATTGATATTTGGCTTAACTCATAAATTTGTGAAAAAGTTTAAAAACCTCCTATTCACCCCCCCTCTAGTCGGTCATCCTTGATCCTACACCGCACCACCTCGTCTTCGTTCCGGCCGCTCCGACGAGCCCCGGTCGCCCCCAACCCCGTCACGGCGTGCCCTCCACCCCAAGGAGCAAAACCCCTCGGCCAATTTGAGGTTAACCCCACTCGAGAGCCGCGCATTCGCCGTCTTCACCAACCCTGGCCGCCACCGCCATTTCCACCGCCTCTTTTTCTCCGATGACTCCCGTCTCAATTCTGCCCTACGGGAACACCCTTGGGCCTATCACACACTTGTGCCCTATTCCTCCCTAGGCCGCCGCCGTCGAGAGCTATCTTGTACCGCTCCGGGTCACCGTGGCTAGCACACTTCGGCCACTCTCCACATTCGCTAACCACCCCTACTTGTTCCAGGTACCCCGCCGATGCTCATGCTTCCCTTACTTCGCTCCCTTCTCCATCCGAACGCTGCCACCATGGTTCGCCTCCACGGTCGGCCGGCACGTCTCCTCGCCACGCCACGACAGTGCCGCTCGAGCTGCGCCACCACCACCTTTAGCCTCCATGTCCTCCGGGCAAACCATTTTTGGGGTCGTCTTCACCTCGCCGCCGCTTCATCATCGGCGACTTGCGCTGCCCCAAGCCGGCCGCAGCTTGGCCTCTGTTCCTTGTGCTCCCTGTGAGCTCCTCTCTGTCTCACTAAAAAGTGGGCCCCACCAGTTATAACAATTGAACACATATGTTAATAAGTCTTTTTATTAACCTTTAACTCACTCAACTATCATTGACAAATGAGTATCGGAACTAGTAAGGAGTGTTAGATAACAAGCACTCATACAAAGAAAGTTCCTCTATATGATCAGAGAAGATGTTTAGATGAGAAATTGGAATGTCAGTAAACTCACTTGCTAGACCAATCAATCTTTCTGTTAGCTAATGTTGTGTATGACAATTAGGTCACTTAAGTGAATTCACAAAGTTGAAAGTGGAACTTTAAAGGAGGTAACTAGTGTCACTTTAGTTCAGATAGTTGTTTTGTTGTAGGTTACATGAGCAGTATTCTGAAAAAGATCAGGATTGATAGAAGGCTAATATCATAATCACTTCTAGTAGTTAGAAGTTTTTCTTGAAGCAATTAGTCAGTTGGACATTCATCTACCAGTAGTAATCAAATCTAAAAAATCATTAATGGATGTGAATTTTCAGAAAACCAACAGAGAGTAACCAATTACTTTAGAAAGAGGTTTAAGCAGAGAAGGTAATTAGGATGAATTAGGGATACTAATAAGCTATTGTCACTTCAAATGCAAGAAAATAGAAAGGTTATGTTGGTTTGCATAGTCTTTATAGGTTGATCTAATAGGAGTACTCTAACCTAAAAAAACAAGTGATGTTGTTGTCTATGTCCAATGAATAAACCTATTTGACATTGCTTAATAAACTTTGATAGTCAAACAAACAAGGAAGAGAAGGTATTAGAAGAAAATCTGAATTGTTAGTAGAACCCACTTGCAAAACCTTTTGTCTTTTGCTTTCAAATTTTGTGAATGCCAACTAGGTCACTCCATTGAAATAGCTAATCTGAAAACTGTAATCTAAGTGAAATTGTCTAGTAGTTTTTCGGTGCTGAGAGATGTCCTTTTTGTAGGTTGCATGGATAGTAAAGGCAGATTAGTTCTAAGTGTTATATGTAGCTTACTCAAAACTTACTTAACAAATGATTATCTGAATTTGTAAGAAGATGTGTAAACACCAATTCAACGCAAATAATTTTCTTTATAAGGATGCATGAACAAAGGAAGTGGTTAGGTGAAAAAATGATAATGGTAGTGAGCTACTAGCTTGACTAACTCAAGTAGTTAAGAGTCATTCTTGATTCAATTAGCTATTTAACACTTAAGCTATTAGGAGCAAACCTATTGAAAACACATATGGGGGATTGAGTTAAGTGAGAAGATTAAGTTAACAATAACACCAAACAGCAAAATCTTGTTTATACAATGTCATCAGAGTAGGTATTGAGAGTGCATTTAGGAGCAACAGTAAGCTTTTGACTTTTCAAATTCAAGTAAATGGAAAAGTTGGGTTAAGCTAAATAGCTCTTGGAGATTGAATAAAAAGGAGCAACCTAACTTGAAAGACAATGATTGAATTTTGGTTGTGCAAAGTAAAACAGTGAACCTCATTCAGATAGGGGAATGGTTGTCATAGTGGTTAGTAAGATGATGAAATAAGCTATCTTCTGAATATACTTGTTAAGATATTAGAAGGCTAATTGAGAGAAGAGCAGGGAGCTAGAACTTTGTTAAATACAAAGATTAGTAAATATAGTTTATTAGTGACTAGCTCTTAGTAATTCAATCTAAAAGAGTAAAAATATTTAGAGGGCAAGAGTTAGATTATATGTATGGCTTATGATAGTAACCTCATGCCAGGTTTATCATAATAGCATTAGTAGCAATAAGTCAATGGGTTGATTAGTAAAAACTGATAAAGCAAATAGAGATTGAGAATCTGTAGTCCATCCTTAGAATAAAATTCATAACTAGGGCAAATCAACTCCAAATTGAGTAAAACCAATTTTGTTGGTTTTATTTACTAAGGTACATTCACATGGCATAGGTTTTAAACATATTAGTGTTACAGAAAATTTAAGAATTAGAATTAATTTTAGAAAATTATTATTGTTACACTAGAAATTTAATTAACTTCAAAAATCCATAAGAAATTCATATGAACTCCAACTAAACTAAAATTTTCACCTAAATTCATCTAAAATCATAATCTCACTAATATGTGAATCTCATGCATTTTCAAGTATTTTGGTTTTTTTGGCTTTATCGGTGTTTATTCGCTATCGTGTTTTCTCCCTGGATTCCGAATTGCACGAAGTGAACAATACGTCTCTGAGAGTGAACAAGTGGAATTCCAAACAAGGCAAGCATACTCTTACATCATATTGAACCCAGTTTTGGTAAATTAGTATTTTAATTTGCAATGATAATTGCTTGCATGCTATTTTTGATATAATGATAATTTGTGAGTTTAGTTAGCTATGACCTAACTCTTGCTGGTTATCCTTGGTAATTCCATATATCTATGCCTAAGTTAGATGTTTTATGATATTATTTATCCTTTTTGTGTTTGCTTAGCAATGCAAGTCAGTAGATATGGTAGTTCGGTTGACGGAGTTATCTCGTCACTTGTGGAAAACACTGAACAAGTTTATTATTTTACTTTTGTTCAGATCTTTGAATCAATGGTTAAGTCTGAGATTTATCTAGTTAAACATGTTTTGGGTTAGGACAAGTGGTTGCTAGTGAGGGTGCCTTCGTGCACGAGAATTAGGTATGTGGTAGTCTTGTCCAAACCATTAAGGACCTAACTTTGGTGACATCGTTAATTCAAGTAACATTCATACTTCCAAATGCGGGATATGGGTATTGCTTGGTTATGTAAGGGGAGGGTCATATTGAGTTGGAACATAGGTGGTGTGAGGACATAATGTGTTTGACCAGATGTTCGTAGGAACCCAGTGTAAGCTTATAATGTGCAAGTTAGCACTGTTCTTTTATGATGGGGGATGGACCCACATAACAAATTGCATTACACTGGCCCACTCTAACACAACTTGTGTGCCCGGTTGGTTAGCAGGTGGTATAACTTGCATTAAGCAGGATTTCATCGCGCATGGGTGATTCAACTCAATATGGTCTTCTTGCTGAAAAATACCGAGTCTTGATTTTTCCGGCCGGCATACCAAAGGAAGTGTGTCATAATCCGGAGGCTTACGGGCTGATCAAGTCGTGTGGGTAAAGATGCACCCCCTGCAGGGATAAATCTATTCAAATAGCCGTGTCCACGGTTACAGACGACCACTTGGATTCGGGAGTCATTATCGTTAGACTTTAATTAAAATTTGTTGAGGGCAACAACTTGGTATCGACATGACATGTATGTCATGCAGTTTAGTTTATCAAAGTGGGCTGCCACTTTTGTATTGTTAATTTATGTTTACACCAATGTCATTTAAATTCATTTGTAAAAATTGTGTTTCACAAATGGCATTTACAAACTAGTATTTGTAGGCTGAAAATTGGCTTTTATGCAAAACTTATGCCATTACGGCCTCTCCTTTGGTCAACCCTTGGCATGTATAATTTCCCCTCCTTTGGATAGCCTCTATCATACACATTGTTTTATTAGTTTGTATAAGACTTGCGAGTACCTTTTGGCTTTTGTACTCAATCGGATTGTCCACTTGTTTCAGGTGAGAACGTCGCTCAAATCGGTTTAACTATCGCACCATTTTTGGGCGATAGCGGCAGATGCAATGGCTTTAACTCCAGTTGGTTGCTTGTGGGTATGGGCATGCCAGTCTGGGTATTTACCTTTATTTCTGTGTTTTATTCCGCTGTAATTTATTGTTGCCTTATGTTTAGTTTTGGTCGGTCGACCCTTTTATACAAAATTTGGCCATACAATCATATTTGTCGAGATTGAAATAATAATATTTCTAATATTTTTGCATGTTTGACTATGGATGTGATCCATGTTGTGTTGGATATGTGCATGTTAGTCACTGATCCTTGTGAGCTAACATGAGACGTATATCTGGGGCTTGAAATTGTTTTCATTTTCAGTTAACGATTGTGTCTTCTGTGCAATCACTTATTTGAAACAGATTCAATTTTCGGGGTCCCCACATTATTCGACTACCATATTTGATAGGATACGAATACGGTATAGATTTTTTCATTCGATTCATAATTTCTCTCCTATTCGTATTTGAATTCACATAAAAAATATGGATGCGAATATTGTATGAAATTTTCCCATATGATTGTTGTTTTATCTGAACTATTCGTATCATATTTGTGGAGATCATGGGTGTATGATCCTAATATTAGTGTGTTGAATAATTGGCAATAGCATTGAGGCGTTTGGAGAAACCCTCGGTTTTGAGAAAGTTTCAGATTGTGTTAGGCTAAGGAGGTCAAACTGGTAGTAGTGACGGTCTGACCAACCATGGGTAGTGGTCTGATTGGCCGGGGGCACGGCGGTCAGACCACCCACATGTGGTGGTCTAACCGGTCGAAAAGTCAACTTGTAAAATTTGAAAATCGACCAAAAATCACGTATGGAGGAAGGTGAGAGGATGTGTTTGCACTTGGTCTCATTGGAATTAGAGTTTCGAGCTGAAACTATATAGAGTTTAAAAATTCCAGAGAAGGTGTAAGTCTGGGACCTAGGAGTTTTCCCTAAGTCCGAAGAATTCTGACACCCATTGGTTGGCAGTTAGACTGGCTATGGGCGGCGGTCTGACTGGCCAGAACCTGTTCATGCGTCGGGAAGGCTGTGAATTTTGTAGGATTGACCAAAGTCATGTGTTTCGGTGCATAGGTATTGCATGATGCATATTTTTGTCAACGTGGGTAAAGTTATACTGTGGTACAATTCTTAATTAAGGAACAATGCTACTCCTTTATTAAAGATCATGCTAGAAGTATAAATTTAATAAGTAACAATCCCAATATTTAGGCATCCCGGATATATGTCTCACAATGGTTCCCAGGATCAGTGACCATTGCACATATATCCTTAAACAACATTGCATCACACACATACAAGTCATACATTTACATAATTAAACATCAGCTTACAATTTTCGGTTTAGTACTACAATATCAAGTGACTTGGTCACTACAAAAGACTGACAGCGGAAGCAAAATAAACGACAAAACCACCAATGGCCCCATCCACCCGCAGGCGATTGCGTGGAGGAAAGAAATAGCTTTACTCGTTAGCGTCACCCTGATCGGCGCTAACGGGCACTTCATAAAGGTAACCATCCTCACCTGCAACAATAGGTTATAGCACCTTGAGTACAGAGGGTACTCAGCAAGACTTACACAAACTAATAAAAGAAAGTGTTTAATAGAACCTATTCCAAAGGATTTAGATCTGTACATGCATAAGGTTACAACAGGAAGGCATAATGGTTCAATTTTGCATAAAGCAATACATCTTAACCTACAGTTGCTAGGTTTTGATAAAGCAATTTAATAAATCAAAGTTGGATTAAAACAGTAAGTAAATGAGAATAAATGTAAACAATACAATGCATGAATTCCCTCATGCTGAACCAGAAACTAAAACAAAAGTTTAAATCAAAACTCTATACAGGTGACATCAACTCAAGTTGTCGTCCATGACCGTGGACACGACTATTCGAATAGTTCAATACCCTGCAGGGGTGTACATCTTTACCCACACGACTTAGTCAGCCCGTTGCCTTCGGATGCCTCCGAATGATGACACACTTCCTTTGGTATGCCGACCGGGGAAACTAAGATTTGGTATCTTTCAACAAGTTGACACTATTGAGTTGGATACCCATGTGTGAATTGATCTCGCTTAAACAACGACTGATAGCATTTGCTTAACCGGGGCACACATGTTGCGTCAGGAATGCCGACCCAAACAAAAAGAAATACGAACTGGGTTCGCTACCCATATTAGATTGCAATCGGCATCTTTAAGGCACGTACATGCGATGGAACACAAATACGCCCTCACCCTTCTAAGAACATCTGATATTGATATAAAACTCACATGGCATAAAACGCAGCCCAAAGACCAAAGCATCTATGCCATACAAGATCAATACACATATCATTACTCTCCTGTTTCCAACTCAATAGCATTAACTCTTTACTTAACCAAACAGCGCACATACACCACGTGTGGAAGTACGTGGGGGACTTGAATTGAATAGTCAGAGTTCAGTCCTTAATTGGTCCAGACAAGTCCACCACAATTCCCAATCTCGTGCACGAAGGCACCACCACTAGCTTCTCTTGTCCAGATCAATTTAAATGTAAAATTCATTTCTGGTGTAAGTAAACTGGACAAAGAGTTTAAAGTAACTGAAATTCAATTGTGGCTCCCATGTTTGACAAGATAATCTTGTCAAACTCTAAAGTTCTCTAGACTGCATGGCTAAGCCAACTTTGAAACTAAAGCTTATAGTATACAGTACTACTCTAGGTTTGAGTGTATGGTTAGAATTTAAGGTAATCCACAATGTTAGGTTATAACTAACTACTAACGGTTCACAATTGTATTTTCATAAAAGTAGCATGCAACAGGTGTCACTGTATTTTGAAAATCTATTGTATAAAGCTTTGGGGTCAACATGGTGCAAAGAGGATGCTTGCCTTGATAATAATAGACTTTTGTGCAGGCTCAGGTTGCTCAGAAAGAGATTCAAACACCTCAGAAGAACCAGATTCTAAAAGAGACAATAAAATCCGATAAATACCAAAGTTGACAACAAGTACATAATGAAAGAAAAATGTATGATCAATATGGAAATACATGTTTAATAGCATGCTTAAGCTATACCTACCCCAGTAAAGATAATAACCCATATTAGCATCTACAGCCTTTAAATAACAGAAACTAGAATTTAAGTCAAAGTTACAGTTTTCAGATTTTGAAAAGAACAGAAACAGGGCAGACTACAGATTTCGGGTTAAAGAAAAATAGGTCAAGCAAAGATTCTGAAATGAAGCTTAGCCTGATCTTTTAGGGTAATTAACACCCCAAGTTAACCCTAACCTTACCCTAATCGGTCAGATTACAGAAGCTAAAGAAAAACCAACGTTGTCGGTTAAGCCGACAACAGGTGACAGAGATAAACCTCTGCTATAAAGTTAAATAGATGACAAGAAGAATCAAAAGAACAACTTATTATGCTACTAGGGTTCAGTTGAGACCTACACAGGATGATAAGTTGTCAGGAGAAACCCTAGTTCTTGAAAACGATATGAAAGACCGAAAAGTTATAAAAACAACTTTTCAGTTTAAAGAAGGTTGGAGCTACTTATGTACAAAGGAATGGTGCATATGAGCTGCTGAGGTCCTTAAGGTGCTCAAGATAACAAAAACTAAGGGCTTATCTTACCAGGATGAGATAAACACCGAAGGTTTTGAAAACCGGTTCTGATCAACAGAGAATTAAACTCTGGGTTAACCTACAAAAGATGCTAAATCCTTAATGCAAGGTGAAACAAACGTTTAAGATGGATAAGCAATTGATAGGAGCAAGAACCTCCACTGGAATGGTAATGAAGATGAAGAGCTCCAGTGGTCAACAATGGCAGCAGCCAAAAAGCTAGGGTATATATATAGAGGTTGAGCTACAGGGCACAGGGGAAGTGTCTAGAGTTGATGAGGTGTCCACTTAGTGCTAAATATCCAAAAAATAGTTGCATGATTCTTGGATAACTCCTCTACTATGTTTACAGAGCCGCCGGCGGCGCACAGAGGTAAGGAGGAAAAGAGGCAAACACCTGACGTGTGGGTCCCTTTGTCAGCCACAGTCGCGCGCGCCTCTTAAAGCTCCAAGAATCGTCGACCGTTCGATTAGAGATGGGCGGCCGCGATGGAAATAGACATTAAGAAAATCTAATCGGCACCATTTAATATGGGTCGTGCGATCTCAAACTGAGGATGGAGATTTAAAGGAGCCCTACGGGATTTCGGGGGTTTACATTCAAAGAGGGGCGTTGGATTGAAATCCAACGATCAATAAAAAAGGATACACGTCACTTTTAAATGAGATGACGCGGCACCGTCAGATTGGCTTTCTACGGTCAGGATTGTCGCGGGATCTGGATGGTCCGAATGCTATCTCAATAGGAACCCCACGATTGAAATCCAACGGTCCATTAAAACTAAGTCTCAAATGCACGCAGTCAAAACGGGGCATCGTAGGATTTGAATATAAAGGCCCAAGATGACTGTGCGCCTTTAAGTTCAAAACAAAAAGAGCGGCGCCGTTGGATCGAGGATTGACGGTGGAGATTAAAAAGGGATTCGGAGTGGTCCGATTGTTTTCGCACCTATTGGTCGCTCGATCAAGATCCAAGGGTGGATATCAATCTGCATACGTGGACAACCCACGTGATGTCGCAACCCCGCCCGTTCGATTGGAGATCAACGGCTCGCGTCACGTGAAGGAGTTGGGCTCGCGCCCGAGCATGACTGAGCCGGACCAAATTGTACCGGTTGGACCCAACCTCATGGGGTTCGAGTCGCTATAGTGCTAGGACTTGGGTTTAGACCGGAAGAGTTGACCAAACTCTAAATTCAAAGTTTAAAGGTTTGACTGGGCTTTAGAAATAGTAAATAAATTTGTAAAATCATGAAATTTTGCCAAGAGGCTACTGGGATGATATATTTCCCAAATAAAATTTAAAATCCACAGTTTCACTTTTAAAATTCATAAATAATTAACTTAACCCGAATATGTTTATTTAAAGCCAAATATTTTTCTTCAAGTAAAGATAATTTCTAAAAATTTAACACAAATTATTTTTTTTGCCAAGATAATTGATCTAGGTTTTAATGAAAATATTTCCCAGTCAAAATACAAGCATTGGCTTGCATTCCCTTTGAACTTTAGGAAGAGCTTTGGATTTTTGGCTAGAAAAGGAAAGTTTTTATTTGCAATATAATGCCCAATCTGTAAAAATGAACAGTGATGCTATGAACAACACCTCATTACTGTTCAGAAAATATTTTATTACTGTTCATAAAATTGGGATTGTTACAAACCTACCCCCCTTAAGAAAATCTCGTCCCCGAGATTTCAGAAAAGATGGAAGCTGGGACAAAGTGATATTGAAATGATTTTAATGGAAATTCAGCATCTGGTGTCTTTATTTCCTCCAAAGATAGTAAAGAAAGATTTTACATAATAGCATAGTGTTATTATTACATCTTCTTTTATATTGCTTTGTTTAACCTTGCCTTTCTTAACTCAAAGGCAAGCTCTATACAGCAAAGAGGTGGGGGTGCTCAATCTGCATCAGATCTTCGTGCTCCCAAGTGGCTTCATCCTCAGAATGATTAGCCCATTGAATTTTCAAGTACCTGACAGTGCAATTTCTTGTCCTGCGTTCCATCTCGTCGAGGATACGCACTGGTTGCTCTTGATAGGAAAGGTCAGGTTGAAGATTAAGATGCTCATAAGCAGTTACCTCAATAGGAACACGAAGGCATTTCTTCAATTGAGACACATGAAAAGTATCATGCAATGCGGAGAGGGATTCAGGTAGTTCCAATTGATAAGCTACAGCTCCTCGTTTTGCAATAATTCGGAATGGTCCGATATAACGAGGTGCTAACTTTCCTTTCACCTGAAAACGATGAGTGTCCTTCATCGGTGACACTTTAAGATAGACATGATCATCTATCTCAAAGCTTAATTCACGACGACGATGGTCAGCATAGCTCTTCTGACGAGACTATGCAGCTTTCAAACGATCTCGAATCAGGCGAACTTGCTCTTCTACTTCCATCACCAAGTCTGGACCATAGAATGATCTTCCACCAGACTCGGACCAATTCAATGGAGTCCTACAAGCCCTTCCATACAAGGCTTCAAAAGGTGACATTTGAATACTTGCTTGGTAGCTATTATTGTAGGAAAACTCCACATATGAAAAAGATTTCTCCCAGTCTTTGCTATAAGATAGTACACAGGCTCGAAGGAGATCTTCCATTACTTGATTCACTCTCTCAGTTTGACCACTAGTTTGAGGATGATACGCAGTACTGAAAGAGAGTTCAGTCCCCAAAGCTTGATGAAGACAACTCCAAAAATGAGAGGTGAACTGAGGCCCTCGATCAGAAACAATGATCTTCGGAACACCGTGAAGACAAACAATCTTAGCAATATAAAGCTCTGCTAATTGTTTATTAGAGAAGATAGTTTTGACCGGAATAAAATGGGCTACCTTCGTTAAACGGTCAATGATTACCCAAATGACATCGGATCCATTCGGAGTCTTCGGAAGACCGGTAACCAAATCCATACCGATTTCTTCCCATTTCCATTGTGGGATAGGTAAAGGTTGAAGGGTACCAGCTGGCTTCAGGTGCTCGGCTTTAACCCTTTGACAAATGTCACATTCAGCAATATACTGAGCAATCTCCCTTTTCATTCGGCTCCACCAAAATGTCTTTTTCAAATCCTGGTACATCTTGGTACTCCCAGGATGCAAAGAGAACTTGGAATTATGAGCCTCTTTAAGAATTAGACCCCTCAGTTGAGTATTTGCAGGTACTACTAAACGATTGCAATACCGAAGAATACTGTGATCATCTTCAGAAAACTCGTTGGCTTTGCCTGCCTTCAAATTTTCCTTGATCTCAGCTACTTCGGCATCAATTTTCTGGGCCTCCAGAATCTGAGTTTCTAATGTGGGCTCCACTTCTAGTACAGCGAGAAAACCTTCTCCCACCATTTTGAGACTTAGGCGCTGAAAATCAGCACACAAGCTCTTAGCCATAGGTACAGATGATATGCAGTGGCAATGTGACTTTCTACTTAAAGCATCTGCCACAACATTGGCTTTACCAGGATGATAATGAATGCCCATGTCGTAGTCCTTGATCAATTCAAGCCATCGTCTCTGTCTCATATTCAAATCAACTTGAGTGAATATGTACTTTAGGCTTTTATGATCAGTATAGATCTCACAACGATTACCGAGAAGGTAATGTCGTCGAATCTTCAATGCATGGACTACGGCGGCCAATTCCAAATCATGAGTAGGATAATTGACTTCATGAGGTCGCAACTGCCGGGATGCATATGCCACAACTCGGCCTTCTTGCATAAGCACACAACCAAGTCTATGGCGAGATGCATCACAATAAATATCGAAGCTCTTATGAACGTCCGGAAGGGTGAGAACAGGAGCTTCGGTGAGGAGTTTTCTCAAAAGTCGAAAACTCTCCTCACACTTAACTGACCACTCGAACTTAGTCTCTTTCTTCAAAAGCTGGGTCAGAGGTCTCGCGATTTTGGAGAAATTTTCAATGAACCTACGGTAATAACCCACAAGTCCAAGAAAACTTCGGATATCAGTAGCATTCTTGGGCTGTTTCCAATCCAGTACATCTTGTACCTTGCTTGGATCAACAGCGATACCCCCTTCAGATAACACATGTCCCAAAAATGCAACCTTCTTGAGCCAGAAGGCACACTTGCTAAATTTAGCATATAGTCGATGCTTGCGAAGTGTTTCCAGCACAAGTCTCAAATGTTGTTCATGGTCCTTATCAGACTTAGAATAGATAAGAATGTCATCAATGAAAACGACAACAAACTTATCAAAGAAATCCATGAACACCGAGTTCATAAGATTCATGAAATAAGCTGGAGCATTGGTTAGACCAAAGGACATGACAGTATACTCGTACAATCCGTACCGAGTAGAAAAAGTTGTTTTAGGGATGTCCTCAGCTCTAACCTTGATTTGATGATAGCCCGATCGCAAATCAATTTTTGAAAAGACTCGGGCGCCAACTAACTGATCAAAAAGATCATCAATGTGAGGTAAAGGATACTTGTTTTTGATGGTGACCTCATTTAACGGACGGTAGTCCACACACATCCGCAAAGTATTGTCTTTCTTTTTGACAAATAATGCCGGGTATCCCCAAGGTGAGGAACTTGGTCGAATAAATCCTTTGTCAAGCAATTCTCCAAGCTGTTTCTTTAATTCAACCAGTTCATTGAGAGACATTCGATAAAGACTTCTGGATATAGGAGCAGTTCCAGGAACTAGGTCAATAATGAACTCCACTTCTCGATCTGGTGACACCCCGGGAAGGTCTTCAGGAAAGACATCAATGTACTCACAAACAATTGGTACTGACTCCAAGGAAGGAGTAGCATCAACTTGGTGAGCACAAAGGTGAGAATCCATTGTCCTGGATTGAGAAACGACTGAGGTGCCGCTTTCATTAGTTAAAGAAATGGATCTTAGGAAGACCCGGTTTGTCATTAACTTTGAGAAGTGCATGTGAGTGTAGACCCATTTGTGTGTGGACTTAACACGCACCCGATAATATTTTCTATCTTGACCTAACCTCCACTATAAAAGGAAGAGGTGCAGGATTTGCGCCCAATCCAAGACCCTTCTAAGAAACCCTAATTTTTTATTTGAGAAAAGTGAAAAGAGAGGAGGTTAGGGTTTGAAGTAGATGGATTGATTGAGTGCTCATGTGTTGAGCTTTTGTCATCCATGGTGGAGTGGCTATGAACCAAAAATATCTTGAATCAATCCAAGCAAGATTTATCCCAAGATGAGTTCTCTCTTACTCTTGCTCTCTCTTTGATACTTTTGGGATTTTGTGTGTTGGTTTTTCTTGTGTCTTTTGTTGTGATCTAGCTTTCTAGGACGTGTGAGAATTTAGCTATGGTCATATTGATCATCATCCACCCACGAGCAAGTTTTTGAATCAAAGTTTGAATTTTCTCGATTCTTATTCCTTCTTGATCTCATCCAAGAAAATTGTGAAACCTTGGTTTCGATCGTCCTGATCGTCAATTAGAATAGATTTCTAACCTTCTTGGTGAGCTAAGGTTGAAATCTCAGGGGATTTGGATCATCGGATTGAACGTTAGGTCGATTTGTGATCTTTGCGGGCTACTACTCTTGCAACTAGAGGTCAGACCAGCCTCTCAGGCGGTCAGATCGACACTTGGGCGGTCAGACCGACCAAGCATTGGTGACCGGCTAGACAGCCTTTGCCTTGGGGATTTTCGGTTTTAACGCTAGACTTCCACTGTGCTTGTGTTTCTGATCTTCATAACTTTCACAATTACTGAGAAGAAGAAGAAGTTGAACACCGTCGAGCTTGAAAAAAAGTAGTGCTTCTATTCACCCTACCCCTCTAATCGCAGTTCTGGTCCAACAATATTCGAATTCGATGAAGCAATATAAGTATTTTATTGTAGTACACCGAATTAGTTAGACGATTTTTCCCTAATTTAATGTGAATTCATGATCCTTTAGGTGAAATAAATATATTAGAATGATTGTGAGTGTACAAGGATAAAGCGACACTAATATCTACACGTTATATAAGTTATACGGATATTCGGATCCGACCAAACCGAGTAGATATTCTATTCGCATCCATATTTGTATTCGAGCACATTCAAATCTGCATTTGTATTCATTTAAAAAATTCGAATATGAATATGGTTTCACCACTATTCGATTCATATTTGATTCATTTTCACCCTATCCCTAAGTGCTAAGCCTAAACATACGACGAGCGTATACCCAAAGAAATCGAAACAACATAAAATCAAGACACACTGAGGTGCATCTCGGTTATAAACCATGCATGATCCAGTAATGGAGAGTGTGAAATAAGCACAAAAATACTACATGGCTAAGATGAATCAAGAACGCTAGTAACAAAATTGGAATCGATCCTAGATTTCATCAACCGATGATGCTGACTATAGTTAATGAATTAATTATTCCTCTCGGCACGTGCATAATTCATGTTCTAGGAGAGGAGCTTTCCTCTCCTCGCCATATTCACCATCATTGTCGATAGCTCATGTTGTTATCGTAGTTATATATATTATACCTATAATTATAAGGAATTAATGTTATAGCTATATTCTTATCGCTGTTATAGATCGATGACCTTGTCCCTCCAATGCATGTCCTATACTCTTCGCACGATGATGTTTGTAGTTCGAAGGAAAGCTTAAGGTCTAAGGCATTACCAGAACCTGGCGAAGTTACCGTGGCAGGGAGGAAGGTGAAGGGATCCAACCAGGGGCGAATCCACCGGGTAGGCTTCATCAGGCTGAAGCCTACCCTCCACTGGCGTCGAACAACCCCCCCCACCCCCAACCCAAGTCCAACCTCCGGCGCGCAGTGGCGCTGCCATGGATGCGTCTGCGTGAGCTTCAAACAAGAATAAGAGCAACCGAGATCGAGAGGGACGGGACTACGGGAGAAAAGCGTGTGGGCTGGTCCCCAAATCGGCCCAACTCACGTCCGCCGATGTCCCCACTGGTCCCCACACGGCAGTGAGCAACCCCACCTCATGTTGCCCAAAATTCCCCAAATCGGCAAATCCCCAATCGATTCCCTAAATCCCCAATCAATTTCGAGCTCACCTGACCTGTGGGCAGCCAGAGGGAGGTCCGCACCGCCGGTAGCCGGAGCCCGGAGGAGGCCGAGGAGGGAGGCCGAGGTAGGGGCCAGGGAGCCGGGTGGGGGAGGGATGGAGGGGGAGCCGGAGGCGACGGCGAGAGGAGCGACTCTGTGACTAAGCATGGGAGCCAGTCCAGGCATCCAGCCGGAGCCCGGAGGGCAGGAGTAGGACTGCATGTCGGCATGCGTGAGGGAGGGGGAGCCGCTGAGGGCTGGGGAGGCGACTGGCGAGTTGGGCGTGGTGGCGCCGTGGCCGAAGCCCGAATGGCCACTGCCGCACTGGTTATTAGCTGAGGGCTGAGGCGCTGAGGAGCCGCAAAGGAGTAAGCCAGTGAGGTGAGGGCACTGGCCGCTGAGCATCTGTATTTTGTGGTCGGTGGTCTTGTATTTGTGTATGTGTTAGATAATGGAAGTGATTTATCATTGTAGGAAATTCATCCCTGGACCCACATGATGGAGGTGCCACAATTGCATGGCTTTGGTCCAGCTGCTAATCGCTTGTTAAGAGGCATATAACACACTTTTAAAGGTACTGCTAGAATGTTTTGTTCATTTATTGGCCATTTCAGATGTTTTTTTTCTCCATCGCTACATGTCATGATCCGGACATTTGAAGGGATGAAAACAATGTAAAAGTTGCTTAGTCAATAGTCACATAGTATGTCATAGTACTATAGTAATTCTATGGCATTCCTCTCAGGTATCAATGAACCGGATATTATCATAGTTGATTTTCATACAACGTGAAGATTGCTAGAGTGTTCCAATGTGTTAAACCTTGTCAAGCTTAAAAAGTATGAACTTAATGCACAGGGCAGACGTTTTTGTTTTCCCTTGGCAATAGTTCATATATGAATTTGATTGCACAATAATACAAGACTATATTTTTTACAAATTAGTCTAATCATTCGAGCCTTTGAGCCCACCCTCCTTTTTCATTCTGGATTCGCCACTGGATCCAACTGCACACAAGGAAGAGATGGTGCGGAGACAACGAGAGGAAGAGGGGGCTGGGAGGGGTTACCGCGATTCCAAATAAGAGCCAACAGTCTAAGCAAAATCCATATTGCGATGTGCAAAGTTTAGTTTGGAGCTAGCTCAGTTGGGTAGGGATGGGGGTGTACATCCCCATCATCTAGGTTTAAGTCTTTCTTTGATTCAATTTGGGTGTCATTTATTTCTTAGTTGCTAAGAGCCTAAGACATGTACTAGTTCTGTCTACATATTTTCTTTTTCTTTTTTACAAAAAAAATATACTCATGAAATTCCTCTATACTTCCACATTATAGGCCAATCCTTCGTGCCGCTCACAAACCGAACCAGCAATTCCAACCCATCTAAGAGCCCAATACCAGCCAAGCCCATTCCACCCCACCCTCGCACCATTGGTTCCACTTCCACCGCCCAGTGCAGGAGCGTCGCCTCCGCGTTCAGAGGTGGTCAAATGGGTCGTACTAGTCGGGTCAGCATGAAGCACTATATTGCTGGTAGGCACAACATGGCACACCACCTAAACGGGTTGTGCCGGCCTGGCCCTACGCATCATACTGTGCTTGGGTCATGACCTTAACCCAGTGGTCCGACCCAGCCTATCGTGCTTGGCACGGCACGACACGACACATTAGCCTCGGGCTCCGACACAAACGGGGTCATCATGTGGCATTGCAATGTCCCGTCCACGCTGGCGCCCACCGCGGTCGCTTTAGCGACAACGGGGGTAGAGGCTTCGACTTGTCGTTGCACGCGTGCAACAGTAGTGTCTTCCTAGGGGTCGACGCTCGTCCACGATGACCTCCTGCTTCTTCCCCGACGGCGTTGCCGTTGCCGGGCATGGAGAGATCGAATCAAGGATCTGCATCGGCGCTAGGGGTTAGGGTTAGGGTGGTAGGGAGAGAGACGAAGGGGAGGCCATGGGGTGGGGAGAAGGGTAAAAGTGGGATTCCGCGTTGGGGTGGTAGAGATGAGAGGGGGCGAGGGGTAAAATGGTAAGACGACTCGGGAGTTCAAGAGACTGAGATGGGCTAAACAGGCCTACCTTGTCTTGTCGGACTAAACGTGCATGACTTGGCCCTACCTAGCCCATTAGCTCAGTGTACCATGTCTGGATCTGAAACTGAACCCACGGATAGACATTCCGTTTAGGGGAAATTGGATACAGGGCACTACAGTTGTCACCTTTTGCTATTGGACATCCAAAAATCATGATTTTGCCAAAACACATTGACAAAAGGTGTAATTTTGCCGTAAGACACTAAGCCAATTATTATATTATTTTCGGGTAGGAGAGGAGAGAGAAAGCATGTGAAATGTCCCTTTTGCCCCTTCGGTCTCCTTCTTCCTCTTCTCTTGCTCCCACCGAGAGTTCTTGCGCACGGCGCCACCTACACCGCTTCCGACCGAGCTCGCGCCCGACCGCCTGTGCTCGTGCCTCCGGCCTACTCCTCCCAGCTCGCTGCGCCTCCTGCCTGCCTGCCACCGGCTCTACGACCCGCCCGTGCCGCCGCCTCTCCCCTCGGCCTAGTGCCGCCTGTGCTCGTGTGCGACGGCGCGGCCGTGTATGGTGATTCGGCGCGACAAGAGATCTCCGAGCTCGAGGTTGGCTTCACCAAATGCGGAAGGTCCTCGTGAGCTTGATCGAAGTGGCGTGGAGCCCGGAGGTTGACAGCGGCGAGCTCCCGACAGTCGGAGGCGGAGCCGAAGGGGTGGCTCACGAGGAGGTGACGCGCCGGGCGTCGAGGAGCTTCGGGAAGGCGCGCATCGGGATCGTTAGGATACCAGGAACGTGGCGCCAAGGCGACGATGACGATGGAAGTCAGAGTCGACCCGAAGGGAGGCGGCGACGATTCATCGACGCTGGAGAAGAACGGGTGGCATTCCCTCAACAAGGCACCAAATCCAAATTAACCTCGGCACTAAACTCCACGTGATTATGCGAACTCAACGGACATGAAGGCGCAGAGAAACACTCACCGGAGTGACCGAGAGCGTTGCGGCCATGGCTACCAGCTGTGAGGACGAAGACAAAGCTCTCGTCGATTTAGAGCACGAGAGAGACTCGGACCAGAAAAAATGGGTGCGCCATGGAGAGTGGAGTCCAGCGGTGGTGACACGGACTCGCGGGAGGTAGCACAGCGGCGGTATTCCACCCGTCTTCTTCCTCAGCAGAAAAAGAAAAGAGCTCGAAGTGGGCGAAAGGAAGCACGAGGGAGAGAATGGATGAGCTTGGAAGGATCAGGGGAGCCAGGTGATGCCTAAGAGACCGACACGAGAGCATGAGGCGGCAATTGGGGGGCTTCGTTGCATGCATGCCCAACGCCAGTGCGCGCAGGCCGAGCGACATGGCGAGGAGGAAGATGATAAAGGGGTGCTGGCAAAGGGGACCCGCCCGTCAGCGGTGGAAGCAAAAGCGGCGCGTCGGGTGCGAGTCAGAACAGACACGATCGAGACGGACTCAGGTCCGAGTCACTAAGCATTGAGGGTATTGAAGATATTTTACAAAGTTTCTCTCTCCAAATCACTCAAATATATTATTTTAATGATGTCAGTGTCCTACAGTAAATAACCATAAATTGTTAGTGTCTTTTGATCGCATCACGTTTTTTGAATGTCTAATAGCCAAATACGCAAAATTTGTGTGCTCTGTAACCAATTTCCCCTTCCGTTTAATATGCCGTTCTTAAACGGATCCGTTCGGCCCATTCGGCCCTCTATCTACGTGTGCGTCTCTCGTCTCTTCACCAGTTCCCCGCCTCTTAAGCTTCCCTCCCTCCCGCCTCCCACCCACAAAAACTCCCCCCTATCCCGCCCACCCCCCGCTCCCACATGGCCTCGCCGGCGAAGCGCGCCAAGCCCTCGTCGCCGGCGAAGCCCCCGGTAGCGCCGCCTCCGGAGGAGGACACCGCCGCGGCCGAGGACCCCCGCGTCCTCCTCCGCCGCCGCTGGGAACTCGCCTCCGTTCTCCACTTTCTCCGGGTGAGCCCGCTTCCCCTAGGGTTTTCTTTTTTTTTCTCCCTTTCCCCTCCCGGGGTTCCATGCTTTGCTCGGACCAATTCGGTTCTGGGGGGTTGGATTCACGGGGTTTCGGTTTGGGGTTTCCAGGTGTTCGAGCCGGTGATCAAGGGGGACCTGGGGCTCTCTGCGGAGGACATCGAGACGGCGCTCATCTCCAAAAACCACGACCTCGCACGCATCCACATTGCCCTTTTGAAGGTAGTTTGTTTTCCCTGCATCTTGAGCTATCATATTTTTTGTTTTAGGCTTGTTTGTACTGTGGAGTATGTTTAGACAGGTTGGTGATCTGATTTGTTTCAGCCACCAGTGTGACTGCGTGTGTAAGTTTGTAATTTGCTTTCTAATTAGACGCATAGTGGCATAGGCGAGGTCTGGAGGAAGGTTTGAACTAAGTGTGTAGCAGGGTTGGGCTGGGGGCTTGGGGCTGGGGATGTTATTGTTGTCACAAATATTTTTTTTTTTAAAAATGCTATTTTCCCTTCTCCTTTTTTGTTTTCAACCACTACATATTATTCGCATTTAATTATTGATGCTTAATGTTTGATGAAAAAATTGTGACCTGATTGGTTTCATGTTATAGTTAAGAATATGTCTACTTAAAATTATGCGAATATGTCTGGTATAAAGCTATAAGGAAATATCTTATTAACTGACCTTTTGCTTTTCATCAAGTCAAGTCATGAAGATGTCTGTCTGACCACTGTTTTTAACCAGGTCCAAATTGATTTTCTTTTTAAGTCTGCAAGTTTCTTACCCGTCATTCTAGAAAATATGCTGGTAGAGTGAAGGTTTTCCACTAACTATTGTCTATAGAGTCCGTGTCTGACAAAACGGATCAAACTTTGTTTAAAACCTCACAAGTCATGCAAACATAAGGTGCTAGTGCTGTCTGCATTTCTGAACAGCATAGTGTGGGACATATTTCCTGGTTTGCATATTAGTAACCGAATGATTGCATCGGTTACTCTATGTTGGATTGACACTCTGAATTTGCAGAGAACAAATGTTTACTTAACCTCTTTTTAGTAGAGTTATTCTTGCTTCTGACACAACGAAGTATTAACTTGTTTATGTTATACCATGCCATGTTCGTCCCAGATGTTGTTTGCTAACTTGTAATAGCCAAATGTTTCAGGGAATACCACCAGCTAACAAAAATCTCAAGGTTGATGATGGATGGATAATAGCAACTGCCAAGAAACTATCAGATTGGTGGTCATGGGTAGGTTGCATGTTTGCATTGCTTGGCCTTTTCACTAATGTAAATAAAAATAGAGTACCTCCAGGCCTTAATATTATTTTGGTCTCAGGTTGCTGAAGGAGCAAATCCGTTCAGAACTAATCCAGGGTACGCATGGGCGCATTGTAAATAAGGCTTTTGTCTGTGTATTACTCTTTTTTATTTTATCACTGCAACCTGTTTGTGTGTGCAGGAAAGAAGTCGAGACGTATAAGCAGCAAGATCCAATCAAACGTTTGTTTATACTTAAAGCGCTCTGTGAAGTTCGTTCAGAGGTACTGCTTTTGTGAAGAAGAAAAAAATCAGTTTGTCAAATTTAAGCGAGCTGAGCATTTTGCTTAACTAAATATCAACAAGTTCTCATGATTATTTTACCACACGTTAGCTTGATAGAAACTATCAATCCTGCAGCAAAATGATGCAGTATGGTACGTTAATGATGAAATGAAGAAAGGAGTTGATATTTCCTACTTCCGAAAAAAAAAATTAGGGAGTGGTAGTAATGGGGCTATATACTGGTAAGTAATTTTCTGTTCATTTTCATAGCATTTTCCTTAATCTATCATCTTCAGTCAATGAGTCACTGCTATTCACTGTTTAAGTTGTTTCAGCATATGCCAGTAAGTTTTGAAATCAAAAGAGTTTTATGTAATGACTGGGTATTCACCATCCTTAATCTATCATCTGCAGTCAATGAGACTGTCATCACCCTATTTAAATTGTTCCCTGGCGCTTCCTATGCTTTTTTTTAGCATAGTTGATCAATTTGAGATTCTTAGCTGTGAGGAAAGTAATCGCTTGTAAATGGAAAAACAATTTAGATGACTGTTTTAGAAACTCTTCTAATCTGTGGACACATATGCTTCAGTCAAAGTGACGCTTCATATTATCTGGAAGTTGCGTACATTGGATCTTTTCATTTAATGTTCTTTTCCTGTCAATGACACATTCCAGAAAAATAATTGAGGAGCTTCTTAGTATCTTTTATTATCTTTGCTGATACTGTCATTTTAAATATTCCTGCTTGTTAGGTACGATGGAGACTCAACTATTGGCCATAGATTATACAGAGAAGATGTAACGGTTGATTTTAAGCAGAACTGGAAGGGAAAGCGTGGCCGTTTGACAAAACCAGTTATCAATATTCACTGGGAAATAGTTGCTACTAACCTCGATGAGTTTCTTGAGATTTCAGTATGGGTTCCTGCTGATATGTTTTTCATGTGCATTTCAATCTTTACTACCCATACTTGACATGTGATGTTTACAGGAGAAGTTATGCAGAAAGGGTCGAGCTGAATCTGCCATTGGGGAGCATCTTAAGACAGAAATTGTTCCAGTTGTTGAGAAGCTTCAAAAGGTAACTTCTACCTGACATGACATGCTTCCTACCTTTTTGCATGTATATTTCCATAATCAGCTCCAGAGGTTTTAAAAACATGAAGACACTTACATTTCATTTTAAATATCTGCATTTATCCTTGGCAGCAAGATTTGAAGCCAATACTTTACAGCACTGCTGATTTATTACTGCATTTTTATCTGTTGTTTAACTTGCAGAAGAGAGAGAGGGACTTAAAACGTCGGCAGAAGAAGGATGAACTTTTAGCTTTTGCTAATGGTTTCCAAACCCGTTCATTGCGTGAACGTAGGCCTGTCAGCTACAGTTACTGTAAGGAACTGTTGAGCATCCTTATCTACACAAAAAACATGGAGCCTTGTTACGATTATTCTTATCTTGCCAATAATCTTTGGGATGCACAATCTGCAGCTTGGTGGTTATATTGAAATTCATGTTGCATCCCTTATTTATTCTGGCATTCTCTCATTCTGTAGATAACTTTATGCAACCATCAATATGCTTTAACCAATTCTAATCATTGTAAAGGCAAGTCTAGTGGAACAGTGATTATATTTGGTAAAAACACCAATACTACAATATAACATTTGCAATGTGTGCTGTAGGTTGCTTCCAATATTTGGCAATTTGTGTGAAGTTCCTATTATAATCGTCAATAAAAAGTGACTGGACAATATTTATATTTTGTGACCACCTGCTATGTATTAACATCGATGTCCTGGATTTGCTTTCTGTGCAGCTGATTATGATCATTCTATAAAGGAGGCAATAAAAGCTGCAATGTAAGTTCAAACCATTCCACCACTGTAGTTTTCCCCCCTAGTTTCTTAGGAACTAACATTTAGCAGCTTTGAGGCAATATAAGCATCTGCAAATTTCTTATGGTACTGCATATCCCTTTCATTGTAAAGGGATGCCTTTTCAAAGCGCGTCCTAGCTTGATATTTTACATTGTAAACAAGCATGCTTTGTATTTTGCAACTCTTGTTTGGAGAAATTGTGCATGCAGAAAACTCTAAAGAAAACAAAAAAGGATAACTGGGTAACAAATTCGAGAGTTCTTGGTTCAAGGGATTTGACTCTGTCTGTTTTTCCTGGAAGAAACATAAAAAATGAATTATAGATTGCATTCTCAATATATTAATCAGCTACTGAATTTTTAGAAATTGTTCCTTTCTTAAGTAATCTCAGAAGCATTCTTCTTGAAAAGAAGTCATGTACTCCGTTGCAGGAAAGCAGAAGAATCTGATTCACATAAGGAGGCAGGCAAAAAAGAGAAGCATGTTTCACATCAGGGAGACAAAGGAGCCAATGGAGGACCTGACATCAGTCCAGAGCATAATGAAGATGGAGGACAGGAGGATGACAAGTACCTAGATGACCTGAGCTCTGATGAAGATGAAGACAGAGACTATAATGACAAGGATGACGGCTCTTCAAGCAGCGATGGAGACACTGACGCTTATGATCCCCACAACGGCAACTTGGAAGAGGAGGGTGCTGTTGTAACGCGTAATAGGACTTGTCTTGCCGCCCGTGGGTTTGATGGCAAGCCTCGGCAAGGGCTTCGTCGGAGTCAAAGAAATATGAAAAATTGCGAAGACATTATGCACCCAGGGCAGCTTACTCCTCGAGCAATGACAAAGAAAACACTGAGGCAAAGGCCAACACCCATCTCCAAGCAGTTCGCTTTATCAGGCTCTGAAGATGATCTTGCACTGACAGTTGCAGACTCTGAGGAGGAATCTGATTCACCTTAGATGAGGATTTGTGCTCCTTTTTTGCATTTTGTGCTTTGGAAGCAGGTGAATTCAATAGGTTTAGTGGCCTCGCCGGCTCCCACTTGTACCATCTAAGGGGAAATCAAACAGCACCAGCATTCTCAATTTTCCCCATTGCTGAATTATCTTCGAAGTCATGGGAACTCCTCTAGTCCCCTACCGTCCTCTACCCCCCTGTTGTTGTGATTGAACATGTGTACTGTGACGCATCACCACTTAAAATCTACTTTATGAAAACTTAATTTGATTAACCATGACTTGTGCGGCCTGCTGTAAAATACAGGAATAAGTCTATTTTTCAGGATTGACCTATTGTCCAAGTCCGGAAAACAACATTTAACTTCAAAACTGTCCACTTTGGATCCTTGAAATATCAAAACCGTTCACTTTTCATCTTAGGCTGGTTTTATGAGTGGTTTTCGTCATATTAGCGGCGACATACTGATGTTGGCTGTTGTGGTATCCTAGTAGGCAAGCTTATGTTGAAGGAGGAAGAAGGGGTATTAGAATATGATGAGTGGGATCGAAGTTTTAAATATACTATTTACTTCTTAATTTGTTCTTGCTAATTAGGATACCATGTTAACATAAACTTAGTCTATTCAGATGTCACATCAGCCAAAAGGAGTTATGTTACCGCCGTCATGGTAAAAACACTTGTGAAAACAATCTAGGGGTGAAAGGTGAACGGTTTTGATAGTTTAATGATGTAAAGTCGACGGTTTTGAAGTTGTAGGTTATTTTTCGGACTAAGTCAATAGTTTAGGGTTAATGGACTTTTTCCACTTGTTTTGGAAGGGAAACGGTGCAAGTTTGTGCTGTTTGATGTGGTGCCAGAGATTGCGTGTTTATTATCTGATGCTCTTGTAAGTACTAATATTGGACCGTCGCGATCATCCAAATGCCTGGACGGACGATCTCGACTGCCTGATTAAGGACACGTCTTATGACTGCCTACTGTTGCTACCTGATGATAGCTCTGCTTTCTGAATTCTACCCGCCAAACACGGCTACTATGTCCGGCAAATCTGCCGGTGATTCCGCTCTGCCGTCTCATATCAACAATTTAACATCGCAAGAATATTTTTTTGATATCTGGGATTTTTCTCCATCTGATCTGCATTAAAGAAGAAGAAGCACCCTTACTTTACAAGACGTCCGCAGGAGCAGCACTTGAACCGTGACGTGCTGATAGCCTAAATCTCCCTTATGCCATCGTGCAGGGCCACTGTGTCTCTATACAGTCCTTGTATCAATTGTGCCCCTACACAGTCTTGATGAGGCTCTGGGGTTCGAACCCTAGACCAGCTGCTTGCCTCAACGCAAGCTGACCAAGCAAATTTTGTTTACATTTGACATGGAGGTTATTTAGCTTACTAATGCATGTAACAACTCTAGTATACTACTAAACAGCTCAAAGAATCTCTTTTCTTCTAGTTGCAGAAGCAAAGCTACGTTTTGATCCTCTTGACGTACATGATCACTCACGTGACCTGGTCTCATCTGCCCGAAACGCACAGGCTTCTCCTCATCAGTCTCCGGAACGTCTTGGCCGGCCGCCGGCGCGGAGCCGCGGCAGTGAGATCGGCGAAGGCGGCTAATATGTGGCAGTGGACGCCCCGGTCGTTGCGCTCGAGGTACCAGGACACCAGCTCCTCCATGAACTCCCAGTACTCCGCCGCCGGCATCCCCTCCGCTCCGCGCGCCGCCGCCATCTCGGCCATGGACGCCAATAACTCCTCCCTGGGCTCGCTCGTGTACGTCTCCACCGGCACGGCTCCACGCCGGCCCCCTCCCCGTCGTCGTCGACGAGCGAGGCGGTGCTGGCCGGCGAGACGAAGAAGCGGTCGGACGCGGAGACCGCGCCCCTGGGCAAATCCATCAGCCGCAGCGAGGCCTCCGCGGCCGGCGCGGGCGCGCCGAGGACGCGGCCGTCCTGCTGCATCGTGGAACCCCCGGCGACAACCGCGCCACGGTCGTCGTCGCTCGCGCCAAGAGCAAAGGATGGCGCACACGATATCGCGTAGTGATAGGGGTGGGACGAGAGCAAGTAAGCGTAGCGCTGCAATCTCGTCGCCATTGCTCGCCCCGTCTCCTCTCGATCGCCTCTGTTTGCTTTACAATGAGATACTGTGAACGATGCGAATGCTTTGCACTTCTTATATATGGAATGAAATGGACGCAAGTTTTAGCTGGATGGAATTATTTCTATGACATTGAGATATTGGATACTGCAAGTGCACAGGTTTGCTTGAATTACTGCATGCTAAGTTGCTAACAGTGTGATCGGGCCGTGAAGGTTTTTAGCTGGACGGCTTACGACTATAGCATTGCAATCTTGGCTGCTTGCGATCTTTGCCGCTGCCATTCCACTATTGCAATGGCTAACTCACTACATTCGATGCATTTGGCTAGTGCCTAGGTTGGTGTGTTCACATGAAGATTGATTGCTAATGTGTTGTGCATGCCTAATAGCATGCTGACGCGTGAGAAGTTCAGGTCCGTTTGGATGAGTGAACCGAACCGTCCTATACCGGATGCAGGGGCGGATCTGGGCCTCGGGCAGGGTAGGCTGTAGCCCAAGGCCCAGCCAAAATAGTAGTGTAAAAAAAATTGAGATATAGGCCCCAACAAAAAAATACCAGTAGCAGCCCGAGGCTCAACCGGCCCACGCCTGACACCTCCCTCCCATGTCGGCCCACGTCTCCGCGCCCTCGGCACTCAATCGGGCTCGGCTCCGGGTTCCATCGCCTCCACGCCCTCAGCACTTAGAGCAGAGACAAGTAGCAGACGACAGACCTAATCCCCTCTATGCCCTTGGCGACCTCGCCCGCCAGCCCGCCGCCGCTGCCGCTCCTCCCGGCTCCCTCCACATCCGCGCCCTCCCTCATGCCCAGTGTCGTGGCCGCTTCCTCCCTCCACGGCTCCACGCCCAGCGGCCGGGGCTGCGCCCTCGTTGACGTCGTTCCCGTCCGACCATCCCCATCCAACGTCGTGCGCCCGTGCCCGCAGCCTCCGTCTCCGACTCTCCGTCCTTGTTCACGTCGCCGACGCCGAGGCCCCGCTCAGGTAGTTCTTGGGCTCTTCAGCTCTTGGCTTCTTGCCTTCTTGAATCTTGCTTGACGGTAGACTTGTTGACTGCAACAGAGAGGTTCAGTAGTAGAAGTTCGGTAATCGGTACTTCAGAAGTTCAGAGAGGGGAGAGGCCAAGAGGCAATAGTCAGAGAGGTTCAGTAGCTGTAGTTCAATAGTTGCTTGAGCCTTGACAATAGACCTGTAGTTTTCAGTAGTTGCTTGACCTATAGATGTAAATGTTGTTCAAGGTTTCAAGCTATTCGTTGTAAAACAAAGAGCTTTGGTGTTGATATTTTGCAGGAGTTGATTTGATTAGTGGTGTCACATGTGATGCTCCATATTAATGGTCTGACAAGACTGATTCAGAATGGGAGTTCAAGAAGGACCAGTCAAGTGAAAGTTTTCATGTCAATATTGGCATTGTCTTTTTTCAACACATTCAGGATAAATCTCATACCTGACACTGACTTATTTACTTCTTTAGGTGGCTGCATATGATTTTGGAATCAAGCATAATATTTTGAGACGCTCGACATCATATGGATGCAAAATAACTGTTGTTCCAGCAAATTGGCCTGCTTCAGTGGTACATAATTTGAAGCCTAATGGTGTTCTTTTTAGCAATGGTCCTGGAGATCCAGCTGCAGTTCCCTATGCTGTGAAGACAGTACAAGAAATAATAGGGAAGGTTCCTGTGTTTGGCATCTGTATGGGTCACCAATTGATTGGGCAAGCTCTCGGTGGGAAGACATTTAAAATGAAATTTGGTCATCATGGTGGAAATCATCCTGTTTGTGACCTCCGAAGTCGACGTGTGGACATAAGTGCGCAGGTTTGATCCTAACTTTAGCTATTTGTGATGTTAGCGTTAGTTTTAAGATGTTAGCCTAATAGAATTTAGCCCGAGACGTGATCAAATCCTAGATCCGCCACTGATCGGATGGTTAAATAGATTCATATGTTTGGTTTGCTGAATAGAACCAAATGATTCAGGACCAAGCTGTTCCATGTGAGAGAATATTCGGCTAATATAATGTACCATGTCGTTCAAGAAAAAAAATACCAAACCATGCGGTTCAGCGTGGGGAAGCGGCGCGCCATCGAAAATTTATTGCAGTTATTGTCCTTGGAAAACATCCAGCTCCACATGCATTGCATTTATTGCACTTGAAAAATTCAAACTAAGAAAAAACTAAAAATTCAAATTGCTCAAAAATGTATGAATTTTCTACAGTAGCTGGATTATGATTTTAGATAAATTTAGGTGAACGAATTATTCCATTTGAAGTTAGCAATTGAAAGTTATTGTAGTTTGAAAATCAGGTTTTGTAAAAAGTCTAAAAAAAAATACACTTCGGACAGTCCGAATAGACATCCGATCACGCGAGCTTACGGTCTTACAGAACAGATTGCATCTAGGAAACAAAAAGACATACCATTAAAGTACTAATTACATATTGGGGTTGACCCACTTGACGACGATGCTATGGTAAAATAGCTCTTTAAATCTAGTCAATCATAATTCAATTCACCATCAATTATACATTGTCACCAATTCACCATGACACTATCAAATTCACAATCACACATCATCATATTCATTCATCAGTAATACATTTATACATCACAGTGATTCAGTAAGTAATGAGTATCACACATCACAAATTCACATTTCACAATTCACAATATTCATCATTCAGGCATTCACAGATTCACAATCCAATTCTTACTTTTGCCTTCCGACTTAGGAAGAGCTATCTTGATTTCTTGAATCTTATTTCTATTTTCTACCTCTCTTCCTTTCCTTATGTTCTGGTTTTGGCCACAGGCCACGCCCACGCGCACCCCCTTCTGCGGTTCTGCCTTATGGGGACTAGGCTTCTGGCCGACAGGCGATAAGGCCTCACCAGCTCACCTCACTGACGCGGTGACACCGGCACGCTGCCGTCCCACTACGCACCCCCTCTGGCCTCGTCGGCACCGTGCCTTCACCTTGTCCCCTGCCGGCTGCCACCTAGGGTTTGGAGTCTTGGAGACTTGAGACTTGGAGAGAGTTTGCAAATTGGATTTGGGGGAAGTGAACTAGGAGTCAGCCAGGCAGTCAGTGAGAATCAGAGAATGTGAGATGGCTAGATGGGCTTATAGTTGGGCGTGGGCCTTTCTTTGGGCTGTGGAAGATGGCGCTGGCAAAGCCGAGCCTCAAGCCTTCCAGTTCCTGGGAAGAAGCAATGGAGCAGTCGAGCAGGGACCGCCGCCGCTCGAGCGGGAGGGGGGGGGGGGTCGTCGACATCAGCTACCTCAGGCGGTCGCCCAGCCTCGCCCTATAGCTGGGACCGCCCCTGATCCAAGACATGCTTGTAGGTAGTTGGGCTAAATCTAACAGCCCTCCACTCTATTTCGAAATGGTATCGTAAAATCCGTGCAACCAAACTATTTAAACTTTAAGTACTGGTATATACAAGTATCTGGATTGCTCCTATGAAAATAGTATTAGCATATTTGTCATTACAAAATTAGATAAAGTGTATTTTACTATTACATTTCAAAGACCATAGCAAGTTATTACGCTTAATGATTTTCTTTGGTTAAAACTCAAGCTTCAATTTTGTGCCTCCATGTGCGAAGCTTCAATCTTCTATTGTCATTTTTAATACATATATTAAAAATTAAGTAGCCTAAAAAATATAAAAAAAATTTAATACTATAAAATTTATAAGAAATCTAGCTTGCGCAGGCCAGACTGCTAGTTCGCCATAAGCTTCAGTTTCTGTGTCTCGACAGGTGATTTTTTTTATAAGGGAAACCCATGCGCGCTTTTATAGAAAGCAAATAAGGTTCCTATAAAAACATTCAAAGGATGGGGTTGCCAGCTTACAAGTCCGAACGCAGACACAAATACAAAGAACCCCAAGGCAAAAACAACCGAGAATCAAACAAAGTCTGAAGAGCAAAAGCGTTTAGCCTAATCTTCAAAAGACGCCATGAAGGAATCCAGATTATTTTGATCAACCCTTTTGATGAGAACTCACCAATGCTACAAAACAAAACATAAATTTGAAAATCATATCCATAGGTTGCTTATGAAAATACTTATCGATCGCCATTTTGTTTATAACTTTTCACAGATTCTAAACCAGAGCTGCAAAATTAAACAAAGCCATCTCGGCAAACGATTACCTGAACGAAACCGCGTCCAAAGTAAACTAGCTCCCATTCATTTCATCATTTGGCCCAGTGCGCGGCCATGATTTGGGCATCCTCTATTTTTATTTCCAAAAGGAGTAAACCGCAAGCGGAAGCGGATGACCTATTTCCCGCTCGGCCTGGGCGCCTGGCGCTTCCATAATTCCGTTTCCCGCTCGGGAATTCCCCCGAATAATTCCATTTCCCTCATCGTCTGGTCGCCTCTTCCCATTCTCATTCCCCCCTCATTCTCTAGCTCACTCCACCGCCTCTCCCGCCCGAGCCGAGCCCTCTCGAAGCTTCCAGCCCCCTCACGGCCACGATGCAGCCGCGGCGGCAGCAGCAGCAGCAGTCCATCCTCTCCTTCCTCCAGAAGCAGCCGCCGCCGTGCCGGAACATGGCGGCGGAGGCGCTCGGCGCCGGCACGACCCCCGAGAAGCCCCCGCGGCCCCCCGCCGCGTCGGTCGCCGGCATCATGGAGAGGCTCGTCCGGCCGCCGCCGCAGGGGAGGTACGGGCGCGATCGCCGGCTCTCGGTAGCGCCGCCGTCCTAGTGTGAGGCGGGCGGGAGGCTAGGCTAGGCTAGGGTTTTGTTTGCGTTTGGGTGTCGCTTTGGTTGGGTTGTTGCATAACTTGTTGGGTTTGCGAGCTTAGGGCCTCGAGCGGATTCGTTTCGGTCGCTACTTGCTAGTGGATGGGGAGTCGATCGGTCTGTTCATTTATTGAAAGACCAAAATAAAGTTCATACATGCTCCAGACCAGCAAAAGGAACAGTTCAAATGGGATAGCACACAGCACCATCAATTACGTACTCCGCAATTTTGATGTGGTTCACTCTCCACCTTAGTTGTGATCAACCTCGTGATATCAGATTTTGAGTTCACTATTGTGTTTTACTGAGCTACTTGTCATTAATCTTAGCCTGTAAGAGTTGGATTGCTGTAATGGCTGCTTGGATTGGATGCCTTTGTTTCTCTGGGTTTATCTCAGGTGTTCTTGGTCACAAAAGTGTCTTGTTTGCTGGTTTCCATCGGCAGACATGCCATTTTTTTGATGGGCCAGATCAAGCATTTTCTTGGACTTTGGAAATACATTGTCTTTTGTTGCATTATCATGATAATGCTCTCTGTGCTTGTTGCAGAAATCAAGATGCTTCCCAGGCCAGACATGTGGAGGAGAGAGCCCTATCTGTGAAAAATCAAGCTCCCTCAAATGAGCGCTCAGGTGCATTGTTCTCAGGGTCTTGCAGTGGCAAATACAGAAGAGCAACTACACTGTTTGCAGAACAAGCTTCGGATATGACTCCTTCGCAGGAGCCCCTGAAGTACTCCTTGAGGTCTTCTACAGATGAATTTGTTAGAGCAAGCACACTGTTCCCAGAATTCGGTTCATATCAAACTCTTCTTCAGGAGTGTCCAAAGACGTTATCCTCAGAGTCTCCCAATAATCAGTGCATTCGAGCTACTTCATTATTTGAAAAATTTGATGTACAAACTCCTTCCCAGGATCCCTCAAAGAAAATCTTATTGGGGTCTTCTCATGGATCAGATACACCTTTAACAGAATATGGTTCAGATCAGACTCTTTTGCAGCATCCATTGAATTTCTCGTTGGTATCTTCTAAAGGTGAATATGTTAGAGCAGCGGGACCGTTTGGTCTTGATTCAAATGATACTCCTACACAGGAACCCTCAAAGAAGCTAGAAAAGCTATTCTCTGGGTCTCCAGACCCTTCATACATTAAAGCAACAAATTTGTTTGCAGAATTTGATTCAAATGGAACTCCATTGCAGAATCACTCAAAAAAATTATCCTCAGAGTTTGTGAATGGTAAACGTACTGGAGCAGCAGCTACACTATTTTCGGAACTTGATTCTAGTCCTCTGAGACCAGAAACACCAGCGATGCGAGCAGTAGTTCCTCGTCTGAAGCGAGTTCAAGAAGATCAATGTGTGACTGCCAACAACCAACACTCTCCTTTGTGTGGTTCAAACAAGAAAGTGAAATCAGCACATTGTTCTCCAATCGAGAAGCAGGTTCATGATGAAATGGCTGAAAGTGCACGTAGTAAGTTTGAATGGCTGAATCCTTGCAATATCAGGGATGCAAATGGAAAACGACCAAAGGACCCACTTTTTGACAATAGGACTCTTTATATCCCACCTGATGCATTGAGAAAGATGTCAACATCTCAAAAGCAATACTGGAATATTAAGTGCAAATATATGGATGTTGTCCTCTTTTTCAAAGTAGTAAGTTTCATCATTGCTGACTTATACACTGCCTATAGGGCAGTATACTGTAAGATTATCACGTGAAAAGATTACTGCTGTGGCTAATCAGTATCTTTCATACCTTGGTGTCATACTGAGCTATTGCCTAACCCTATACATAGGGAGTGGATGCTTCTTACTCTTGGGAGTACCCCTCAATTCTTCATTTGCTGGTCATAACTTTAAGCTGTTTTACTATATCAATATTGGCAGATATGCACAAGAAATTAGACATTTATAAATGATGTCTGTTCTGGTTAATAGTCCACAAAAGTTATTAGCTTTTATTTTAGGGTCCTTCATTTGTTCTTACCCTCTCAGAATGCTCACACCTCAGTTACTCACACCTACATTGACCATTTTTTTTTTTTTTTGTGTAGCACTTGAGATTACATAACCTACAGAAGTGATTTTTATCCTTATTGCTAGGGAAAATTTTATGAGCTCTATGAGCTAGATGCTGAGATTGGCCGCAAGGAACTTGACTGGAAAATGACTATTAGTGGGGTGGGCAAATGCCGACAGGTACGTAAGCCATGGTTTTATCTTGTTTTAACATTGAAATGCTTGGTTCTGAAAGTCTGTTGTACTGTCACTGCTAAATTATACATAACTTCCTCTATTTCTTTTTTTAAGTCATATTTTGGTCAAGCAGAGGGATTAATGAGCTCATGAAACCAAGAGAATAGTCTAGGGAAATGACCATGGTATCTATGATGTTAATGCCTTGGAAATAAGAGTGAAAATAGTCAGTGTGGGACTGTGGGTGTTCACTCAGAAATGTTGAAGAGAGAAGGAAGATAAATGAGGGGCAGAGGGCAAAAGAGAGAAAAATTAATTAAATCTGCATGTGTGGCTAATATTTTGAAACAAGATTGCAAAAACTATAGGCCATATTTTGGCACCTATATTTTGAAGGGAAATTTGAGGATTTGGCACTCAAAACATGTGGTCTCAAGGAATTGCCACTCAAAAGGTTGAATTTGATGAATTGCCACCCAAAAGGTTGTGCCATCTATAAAATGCCATTTTCATCCCCTTTCCTCATTTCCTGGTTTTTTAGCCCTTCCCCCACATGAACTGACCATCATGCCCCTCCCTCGTCGCCAGGGAAAAAAAACCGGCGGTTACTGGCCGGTAACCGCCTACCGGAGGGTGGCCGGGAAATGAAATCCCGGCGGTTTTTTCAAATCCAAAATCAAATTTTCAGATTTTGAATGAATTTTAATCAAATTTGAACGAATTTCGGCCAAGCAAAATCCGGTTTGACTCGTAACCGGACCGTTACGGCGGTTACGATACGGAGGGGCGGGATCCAGCCCGCATCGGGTTTCTGAACCCTGCTCGTCGCCATCACTTCCCCTTTCCCCCAAAATCCAAAAAAGAAAAGACATGATGAACATGAGACAAGAACTAGTGATTCCATGCATGATGCATCTAGATCACTTCCCGGCTACTACACCTCACCGCTGGCTGCAGCAATCAAACGAGTGGCATTTCCTTGAGACTACATGTTTCGAGTGGCAAATCATCAAATTTCTCTCTTTTGAAACGGAGGGAGTATTTCATTTACAACTCACTGCAACTGCGTTGCCTTGTGAGTTAATAAATATCATGCGCTGGATCATTTGTCTTATCATATTTGCACTTATGCTATATTATTTGTGTAGTATTAGATAAAATACTCTATATGATATAGTTGTTCTGGCATGACAGATATGATTGACAAATACTTTCAGGCTTTTAGCAGTAGACCACTCCATCTTTTTCCCTGCCATCTTGGTTTCATCCGTAGCAGCTTGTGTTATTTATATTTTGTTGGCCATTATAGTTGCCTTTTGTGTTTTGTTTCCACTAATCCTTTATATTAGATCCTCTTGAAGAAAAGGGAGCTTTAAACCGTCTCTCTGTAGCTTGTTTATCACCTAATGGTACAGGACATTAACTTATTCATCTTACGTGAAGGTTGGTATTTCAGAGAGTGGGATAGATGAGGCTGTTGAAAAGCTTTTAGCTCGGGGGTAAGCTCCTGTCCCCCTTATGTTTTGTTCGTTTTCAGCATATTAATCATAACATTATCTTGAACATCGGCAAGTTCATACTTATAGGTTATAGCTCTTCATGTTGGTAATGGTAGGTCATTTGTTAGTCTGCTTGTATTCTTGTCGATATGACAATATGATGATCAACTATTTGTTCTTAAAATGCAGTTAGTTTCCTTTTGAATGTTATGATGATTTGTGAGTTGTGACACATCCATGATAGTGTTGGATATAATTTGCCTCTTCTGTACTTTTTGTTAGATGTATATTATTACCTGTGTATTTTCCCTATTATATAAGGGTTTACTTGTATATATGCCATACCTATTATTACTGCCTATTGGCCTCACGATGAATACAAGCGATATTCATAACATGATATCAAAACGTACCTAGGGTTTTGTTTTTCATCATGTCGCCGCTGGTTCATCTTCCAGCTGTTGCCTGGCTTTGCAATCCTGTCGCTGGTGCCTCTTCGTTTCGTCGTCGTTCATCTTCGCTGGTTCCTCTGCTTCGCTCGCCTCTGGTTCCTCTTCGACGACGCCTCTGCTTCGTCTTCAATCGAAGGGACGCCTCGTCTTCCTTGAGCAACAGCTGCCCCGCCTCATCTTCACCGCCCGTGGGATCTTCTCCAAGCCGTTGTAGCTTTCCATCTTTCTTGGCTGCCGCCGCTCGTCATTGTGGGTCGCCGCCGATCTACCAGTTGCCGACGTCGCGCCTCTCCCTTGGCCGTCGCCGCTCGGGTTGTGCCGCCACCGTTGCCGCCATGAGGGCCGCCGCTGCCAGGGGGAACTAGGGTTCCCCCTTGTGCGCCTTTGGCATTTTCCTTCATAGGCCCTCTGTGTTTCTAGCGGGAGTGAGCTGGCTTGAGAGAGAGAGAGAGAGCGCAAAAAAAAAAAGAAAAAAAGAGAGAAAGAAAGAACAAAAAAGCCTCCAGGCACTGTTTTTGTTCCTTGCTGTCCGGTGATCTTCGATGGTCTCAATTATCGGGACTGGTTTCAGCACATGCGTCTCCACATGCGTGGTCAACGCTTTTGGGAGTTTCTTACTGGCGAGTTGCCTTGTCCGCCCCGCCCTGTTCCACCTACTGAGCCTGTACTCCTGAAGGATGCTTCCGACGATGCTCGTACAAAGGCATCTGAGGTTTTTGAGGATGCCACAGAGACCTTTCAGACTTAGTATGCTGCCTACAAGACATGGCTTGATGAGGATGCCCGTGCCTTTGCTATTCTGGTTGCTAGCATGGACATTGTCAGACCCGGGTATTACTACACCCAGATCCTCTGTGCATTTCTGAACTAGTCCCATGATCAGTAGCTAGTCCACACAGTAAACAAAATGATAACAAATTCATATCACAACTTTATTAATAAATAACAACAGAGTTGATTACAAAGGAGGCTTACAGCCAATAATAAAATAAACACGTGGAAACGAAGAAGTAGTAGGGTCGATTAATGACCGCCACGTGCAATCGATCGGGAAGCGGCCTAGTCGTCGAGATCCACATCGGTAGCAACGTTCTTCTCCTCTGAAATTTTGTGTGCATAAGCAAGAATGAGCACAACTTCCGTGCTCGCAAGTTACACCCGTCAAGTAACAGAATGACATGCATATATGGATGTAACAAAGGATGGCTTATAAAGTTATTTGCATAAAGCAGCATTTTCTTTAAATACTTGTACTAAGTTCCAAAGCAGGTATTTTATAACTAAAATTCTCAATTTTATAGTCAGATAACATTCACACATGATTGGTGAAGGATACCCTCCTATCACATGGTTTCCTGCCCAATTCCCATCCGATAAACCGGTTTGAAGGAGTCATTTTCAAACAAAACCAAAGTCTAACTTTGAGTAGTTACGCTAGCATGTCCATGACCGTGGACACGGCTATTCGAATAGTTTTACACTCTGCAGAGGTTGTACGACTTTACCCACATGACAAGACTTCTCTAGTTTGTCCAAGCATATATCTATGCCACCGCTCACTACCTTGGGTGAGCGGTCTAGAGCACGTGTCAAGGCCTTTACAAAGCTCCATTCCACCGTAGTTACCCTCGCTAAGGTTTCCACCACCCCTTTGGAATAAAGACCTCCGGTTCGGGCCCTCTTGCGCTAGGTGGGACTAACATAAGTCGTAACATGACTACCCATTTCATCCGTGAGGAACGACCACGGTGGAACATTGCAGATTAATTAGCGTGTCCTACTCCCATACCGAGGACATATCGTGGTACGGTAGTGGCATAGCATCATGCGCTCAAGACCGGTCCTTAAGCGACTTGGGCAACTTTCCAACAAAACCCATGAGCCTCAACCATCCCGATTGAGCCGTGCATAAACTTGCACCCACCGAACATCCATTATGCCCAAGTCCAAACCATTTTTATTTATTTCATTTTTCAAAGTCATAAACTTCCATAACATACCGATGTCATGGATACAATTCGAACAACAATTGATTTATGGTGAAATTTCCCAAAATAAACATGTTTGGTCTATAAGCATGGCTAAGCTTCGATTTTTCTCAAAATGTTCTAGTTCATACTATCGTATCAACCGGGTTTTACCTATGGTGACAATATGTTTGCTTCAATTATCAAAATTGGCTATACAAAGGAGTTTAGGCATAACTATACATTTAAAGCAGGACTTTAAATTACTGATATAAATAAGCATGCATAATAATTTAAAGCAGAATATAAATAATTTGAAATAATGGGATCAACATGATCAAGGGTATAACTTGCCTTGCTTGTTTACTCGTTGCTCTTAAATGGCGCCGAAATCCGGTCGTCCAAGTCGTCAAATCTATACGTGAAAACGAGCTAAATTCAAATAACACTAAAATAAAATCCAAATAAAATCCAAAATAAATTGGGAGGAAGGTATTGATTTTAGATGAATTTACGGTTGAATCGATGGAATCGGAGTTCGTATGAGGAGAACGAAATTCGGAAGGTTGAAAATCACATGAAATGATAGAATTCCGAAAATACTATTCACTAGAAATTGTGTTTGGATTGACTAGGAACAAAGAAAAGTTTTATAGACATGGCGAGGAAGTATGATGTAGAACATGTCGAGGCGAACTCAACGCCGCGAAGGTTCGTGGAAGACATCGGATGGTGGCGAACGCGCGGAGACGACCTTCGGGTTAACATCGCCGTTCCGCAAGCGAAAGGAGTTAACGGGTGAGGTTTGTGGCGATTTGAAGGGAAACAATGGAACGCAACGCTCACCATGGTTGGGGTGGAGCGCGCAAGGTTGGCGGTGGCGAGGAGAAAGGCGGACGCACAAAATGGAACAAATAAATACCAGAAATTGAATAAAATCTAAAAATTACAAAATAAATACTGTAAGTAGTGGGTGAATTTAGATGAACTTAGAAGAAAGAATCAACGGATTTGGACTTTGTATGGAAGAGAACGAATTTATGGAAAATCAATTCTTATTAAAAAAAATGGAAGCTATTGACTGGACTAGATAAGTTGTACAGGAATCGATTTGGCTGGACAACGAACATGTGGTGTGTATGACGTGTGGGGGCGTGCTGTCATTGACACAAAGAAAATAAAAGAAAACTGGAAAACAATGGGATTCATAGGATTCGAACTCAGACCTATGGCAACGAAAGGGCTAACTTGCCTCCTCTAACACGCATGGCGGCGGCGGTCCAGTGACGCGGAGGGGCAGGGAGTGTGCGCACCAGCTGTGCGCCGGCACGGTTATGGTGTGTCGCAGCTCGGGGAGGCCGGAGATGGCCCGGAGAAGCGGCGCGACGATGGCCGGCGGCCGGAATAAGGGCGGCACGGTGGCGGCGTCGCTCGACGAAAAATTGAACAAATAGAGGTTAGCATTAGGTAGAGTAGACGATGAAGATCGTGCAGTAGCGAAGAATTGAACTTTGGCTTACCGGAGGCGACGAATCGACGATTTGAGTGAAGCGACCGTCATTCGGGAAAAACGAAAATGCAATGTCCTTGGTGCTCCGGTGGATATGAGACTTGGAGGGGATGTAATGGGGTAGAAGAGATGTCGGTACGCCAATTTATAGGCTCTCCCGTGAATCGAATCGCCGGGAACACGAGTGATTAACGACGACAATTTCGGCTACAGTTTTGGTTTTGAGGTTAATGACGAAGAAAACGGCAAATTGACTGATGAGCTGCGGTTTCAGGGGCTTTGAATGCACCGAGGTAATGGCGCGGTGATTACGGGGTCGCAATGTTTTAAACGGAATTGAATTTGGTGGTCCGAGCGAGAAGAACGGGGAAGAAATGTAAATACTGTGTTGTCTGGTGTTTTCGGATGGAACTGGACATGTACGCGTCGTGAGGTGGAAGAAAGGTAGGAGAGAGAGAGGGAATAAAGGAATAAAGAAGGGAGGATTATTGATTGAAATAAGAAAAGCAAGATGGTAGTGCATGCATGGAAGAGCTTGTTGGTTAAGTGTCTTTGTATTCATAGCAGAATCGGGATGGGTGACCCGCGGGAAGTTAAATTTTTTTATTTAAATTATTTTTTTTCGAAATTACTGTTCACCGTATACTGTGTAAGGTACTGTTCACGAGGTTTGGACGGTCCGAATGATTTACATGATTTTCGGATTTTAAATAAATCAATAAATTAAATAGATTTTTAGAAAATAGCAAATAGAGTCCAAAAATTCTAGAAAAATTCACAAAAATACCTTGAATTATTTGGAACTTAATAAAAATAATTCCAACCTAAATTTGGCCTTTATTTTTGAACAGTAAATATTTTTATTTTAAAATAAATAGTAAAAAGCTTTTAAAATTACAAAAAAAATTCCAGAAATTACTTAAAATTTTATTTTTCACTTTAAATCCAATAAAACTCATAAAACTCAATAAATTTTATTTTTGACTTTTAAAATCTTATAGATTTAAGAAAAACAAGAAAACACTATTGAAACTCGAAAAATCCAATAAGAGAATAACTTTATTAATTGTTATTTTGGTAACAACACTTTGGGATGTTACAGACATGCATCTCACTGGGATGTGGTTGGCTTAGCTTCAACACAGTTGATGTGGACACATCTGCGCAACGGCTACGAGCTGTCTGGTGATTCCTTGTACCTTTATGTTGTGCGTCAGGAGCAGTCGCTACAGCAGGGAGGTGCCACTGTGGACGAGTTCTATGCCTAATTGTCTGCGATATGGTGTCAGATTGACTCTTTGGGACCGAATGTTTGCCACACTTGTCAGTGCTGTCAGCGTCAGTGGTCTTACCTGGAACTTCGTCACATCTACGACTTCTTGACCTGTCTCCGGGCTGAGTATGAGCAGACTCGTGCTCAGTTGTTGGCGCGCCACCCTCGTGTGACTGTTGGAGGCCCTTGCAGCTGTTCGTGTTGAGGAGATTCGCCTTTGTGTTGTGGGTCTGCTGCCGTCCCAGTCGTTTCCTTCGGTTCTGGTAGCTCCTCTAGCTTCTACACCCGCTATAGCTACTCCATCACGAGTTGTCTTCACAAGTGATAGCTACTGTTGGTAGGGGACTCCACTACACCTATTGCAACAAGAATGGGCATGTGGAGCAGTTCTGCTACAAGAAGGATTTATATTGTGGTGGCCATCCTTCTGTTAGAGATATATATGTATAGTGTGTTATTCCCCATTGTTATAAGGGGTTCTTTGCATATTCACATGTACTTGTGTATATATACTGGCCCATTGGCCCCATATTGAATACAAGTGCTATTCACAACATGGTATCAGAGCGAACCTAGGGTTTGCCGTCGCTTCGCTTGTCCCGGCCGTCGGCGTCGCCTCCGACCGCCTCGGCCTCCGTGCCTCCGCCTCGGCCTCCGCGTCTCCCGGGTCTTCTCTGGTCGCCGCTCGTCGCCTAAGCGTGTCTGTCCTTCGCGCCTCCACCTCGTCCATCGCCGCGGGACTCGCCGCGTCCGTCGCCATGGGAGGCTAGGTCTTTGCCTCTCCATCATTTGGGCCACGCTGCCGTCGCCGGCTTTCGCTTGTCCCGCCCGCAGACGCCTCTCCGCCTCGGCCTCGCGCCTCCGCCTCGCCCATCGCCGCGGACTCGCATTGCGTCGTCGCCACGGAGGCTAGGCGCCGCCTCCATCGCCGTGCCACGAGTTGCCGCCGCCAGGCCTCTCCACCGCCGCTGCTACTAGCGCGCCGCCGCCGCCGACACGCCCTGTCGGCGTCGCCGCTCCGCCATCGCTTGCTGGCGCGCCGCCGCCGACACTCTCCGCCGCCGCCACTCTCCGCCCGAGGGCCGTCGCTACCGCCAGGCCCCTGTCAGGCGCCGCCGCCGCCAGGAAACCCTAGGCGCGCGTTTTTCGCTCGGGCGTTTTTTTCGCTCTAGGCCGGCCGAGCGGCTCGTAAGTAAGCCGAAGTCAAAAAAAAATCGATCTAACCTTCGTGCCGTCCAGCGCCGCCTGTTAGACTTCGTTGCCTTGGTCGCCGCGCCGTCCAGCGCCGCCTACCAATGGGCACCGTTTCTCCTCGCCATTGCCGGTGATCTTCGATGGTGTTAACTACACCGACTTTGTGTCTCATGCGCATCCACATGCGTGGTCTTCCTCTCGGGCGTCCTCTCGGCGATGTTACCGTCCGCTTGCCTACGCCTCCGATGGAGCCTACGCTTTGTTGCGCCGCTTCAACAGACAACAAGGTCTGCTGCGAGACCTTCGCTGGCGATGATGAGGCTATCTCGCCTACCAGGAGGCTTTGGATTTCTACAAGGATCGCCTGACCGCCTACACTCAGTGGTACGACGATGACGCTCGGGCTGCTGCTGTCCTCATCGCCAGTATCCAGCCTCAGTTCTCTTTTGAGGTTGTGGGACTCCCTACTGCTTTCCAGATGTGGACTCACCTTCGTCAGCGCTACGAGCCCTCCGGTGATGCTCTCTATCTGTCCGTGGTCCGCCAGGAGCACTCTTTTCAGCAGGGTGATGCTACTGTTGACGCCTTTTACGCTCAGAGCTCTGCTGTCTGGCGTCAGCTGGACTCTCTCCGCACCTTGGCCGCCGCTCTGTCGATCTTTGTCTAGGCATGCGTCTTGACACGAGTTTCGGCGGATCTACGAGTTCCTTACTCGCCGTCTCCGAGTCGAGCAATGCGGCGTGCCCAGCTCTTTGCACGCCACCTCGTGTCACTCTCCGAGGCCCCATCGAGATACGAGCGAGAGAGACTCGCTGAGTGGTGGCGCTCGCCGCCACTCCCTCCGTGCTCGCCGCTCGCCCACTGCTACACCGATTGCTCCACGTTTGAAGACACCGCTTCTCCGCCGCTACCACGGGAGGTGGTGGCGCTCCATCCGGCGGTGGTCGCCTCACCGCCCGATTGCAACAAGGTCGGCCACATTGAGTCCCGATGCTATAAGAAGCGGCGGCATCTTTCGCCGTTCTTCTACTAGTGCGCGCATCGGTCTTCTACATCGGCGCTGCATCGACTTCTTGTGATTTCTCTCATCGAGCAAGAGATAGCCGGACTCGACGCCGCTTGCCGCCGTGTTCTCCTCGGCGTGTTTTGCGTGCTCACATTCGACTCTTGGGTATTGAGAAACCACCTCCTACACAGTCATGTACCTCCCCGTGGATTCTTGATTCTGGAGCATCTTTTCACATGACTCCTGATTCTTCCACTCTGTCTTTCATCACACCCCTTGATTCTCCTATCAGTGTTCTTACTGCTGATGGTACATCTCTTTCTGTCTCTGGTCGAGGACCTCTTAGCAACTCATCTTTTCATGTTCCTTCTGTTGCTTATATTCCTCGCCTTACCATGCAGCTTCTTTCTACTGGGTAGATTACTGATCTTGGTTGTCGGGTCATTCTCGACTCTGACTCTTGTTGTGTTCAGGACCGCCACACGGGAGCACTGGTTGGTTCTGGCCCTCGGCGCCTTGACTCACAGCGTCTCTGGGAGCTTGACTGGCTTCACCTTCCTTCCGCTGCTATCGTTGCCGCCAGTCTCTCAGCTTCTACCACTTCGCCTACCAGCTCTTTCCAGCAGTGGCATCACCGTCTTGGTCATCTGTGTGGATCTCGTCTGTCGTCTTTGGTTCGTTGTGGTCTTCTGGGGTCTGTCTCCGGAGATGTGTCTTTAGATTGTCAGGGTTGTAAGTTAGGTAAACAGATTCAGCTTCCTTATCCACATAGTGAGTCAGTGTCTCAGTGTCCTTTTGATCTTGTTCATTCAGATGTTTGGGGTCCGGCTCCCTTTGTTTCGAAAGGGGGTCATCGATATTATATCATTTTTATAGATGATTTTTCTCGCCACACTTGGATATATTTCATGTCTTCTCGTAGTGAGGTCTTATCTATCTATAAACAATTTGCTACTATGGTCCATATACAGTTCTCCACTCCTATTCGTGTCTTTCATGCTGACTCCGCTGGCGAGTACCTCTCTCGTTACCTACGCAGCTTCCTTACTGCGCAGGGTACTCTCGCTCAATTCTCTTGTCCTGGTGCTCATGCTCAGAATGGTATCGCTGAGCGCAAGCATCGTCATCTCTTTGAGACGGCTCGTGCACTGATGATTGCCGTCTCTATTCCACCCCACTTTTGGGCCGAGGCTGTTTCCACTGCCACCTATCTCGTTAACATCCAACCCTCTTCTGCTCTTCAGGGTGCGATTCCTGTTGAGCGTCTTTGTGGTCTTCTTCCTGATTACTCTGCCTTTCGTCTGTTTGGCTGTGTTTGCTATGTTCTCCTCGCCCCTCGAGAACGTACCAAACCGATTGCGCCATCGTTGAGTGTGTCTTTACGGGATACGTTGTCGAGCACAAGGGATATCGGTCTTTGGGATCTGTTGGTCGACGGACGCGATTTCTCGGGATGTGACTTTCGACGAGTCTCGCCCTTCTACCCACATCCTACCTCTCCTTCGGCGGCGGCTTCCTCTGTGGAGTCTCGTCCTTTTTACCTTTCCGGATACACCTATATCGTCTTACCCTCATCCACCCGTCCCACTGAGTCTCCACATATTCCTCCTGTGACCTCTCCGCCGTTGTCGTCGCCTGATTCGTCTCCTGCGGCTCCTCAGGCTCCTCCCACTACACTCGTCTACACTCGTCGACCTCGTATTGAGGATCTTTCAGATGAGCCATCTTCTCCTGATGTTCTATCTTCTCCTGATGATCCATCTTCCCCTGATGGGTTATCTTCTCCTCGCTACGCTCTTCGCGATCGCCAGTCGATTCGGCCTCCTGCTCGTTTTGGTTTTTCTGGTGCAGCTACTCTTGAGCCTGTCTCCTATCGGGATGCTGTTACTCATCCTGAGTGGCAGCATGCTATGGCCGAGAGATTGTCGCCTCGAGCGCGTCTTGGTACTTGGGATCTTGTTCCTTTTCCATCTCACTCTCGTCCCATCACGTGTAAGTGGGTCTATAAGATTAAGACTCGCTCTGATGGCTCTCTTGAGCGCTATAAGGCGCGTCTTGTTGCTTGTGGCTTTCAGCAGGAGTATGGTCGTGACTACGACGAGACTTTTGCTCCTGTGGCTCACATGACCACTGTCCGCACTCTTTTTGCGGTGGCGTTTGTTCGCCACTGGTCTGTTTCTCAGCTTGATGTCAAGAATGCCTTTCTTAATGGCGAGTTGCGTGAAGAGGTCTACATGCTTCCGCCACCGGGTATTCTGCTCTCGAGGGCATGGTCCGCATGCGTCTTCGCGTTCTCTCTATGGCCTCAAGCAAGCCCCTCGTGCTTGGTTTGAGCGCTTCTCCTCTGTGGTCACTGCTGCTGGCTTTTCAGCTAGTGATCATGATCTTGCGCTCTTTGTCCACACTTCGTCTTGTGGTCGGACTCTTCTTCTTCTGTATGTTGATGACATGATCATTACCGGAGATGATTCTGAGTACATTGCCTTTGTCAAGGCTCGTCTTAGTGATCTGTTTCTTATGTCGGATCTTGGTCCTCTTCGTTACTTTCTTGGGATTGAGGTTACTTCCACTCCAGATGGTTTCTTTATGTCCTAAGAGAAGTATATTCAGGATCTTCTTGATCGCGCCTCTCTCACTGATCAGTGTACTGTTGAGACTCCCATGGAGCTCAATGTTCACCTCCGACCCTATGATGGCGAGCCTCTTTCTGATCCGACTCGCTATCGTCATCTTGTTGGGAGTCTTGTCTATCTTGCTGTTACTCGTCCAGATATCACTTATCCAGTCCACATTCGAGTCGATTCAGATCTGCCCCGCTCGAGTCCACTACGACCACCTTCTTCGAGTTCTGCGATACCTTCGTGGGACTATCTCTCGCCGTCTTTTCTTTTCACACTCCGGCTCATTCTGACTTCAGCTTATTCGGATGCTACTTGGGCCACCGATCCTCTCGATCGCGGTCTATCTCGCGCATCGTGTTTTTCTTGGTAGTTCTCTCATTGCGTGGAAGACGAAGAAGCAGATCGCAGTTGTCCCGCTCGAGCGCAGAGGTCGAGTTGCGAGCCACGGCTCTCTTGACACAGAGATTACCAGCTACGGTGGTTACTTGAGGATTTTGGTGTTTCGTCACTACACCGACTCCTCTCTTGTCCGATAGTGCGGTGCTATCGGTGTTGCCGTGACCCGTGAAGCATGAGCTTACCAAGCATATTGGTGTTGATGCTTCCTTTATGCGGTCTTGTGTGCATGATCAGGTGATTGCTCTCCAGTATGTGCCTTCCGAGCTTCAGATAGCGGATTTCTTCACGAAGGCCCAGACTCGAGCACAACACGGTTTCTATCTCTCCAAACTCAGTGTTGTTGATCTACCATGAGTTTGAGGGGGGGGGGGGTGTTAGAGATATATATGTATAGTGTGTTATTCCCCATTGTTATAAGGGGTTCTTTGCATATTCACCACATGTACTTGTGTATATATACTGGCCCATTGGCCTCATATTGAATACAAGCGCTATTCACAACACCTTCGACGGGCACTGGCGGTTCCTCCTCTCAGAGGAGCTCTGGTGCTTCTGATTCTCAGGAGTTTCTCACATTGCTGCGTCGCATGGCTGCTTTTGCACCGACACCCTCTCCTGAGGCTCCTCCTAGCCTTGTTCCTTCTTATCCTCTCTACTACACTCGTCATTCGCGAGTTGTGGAATCTTCTGATGCGCCATCTTATTCTGATGGGTCATCTTCTTCGGCCTCTTCTCCTTGATATGCTCTTCGTGATCGCCAGTCTATTCGGCGTCCTGAGCGCTTTGGTTTTGCTACTGCTGCTCTTGCTGAACCGACTTCTTATTGTGATGCTGTTGTTCATCAGGAGTGGCAGCATGCGATGGCAGAGGAGATTGCTGCCTTTGAGCGCACTAGCATGTGGGATCTTGTTCCTCTTCCTGTGCATGTTACTCCTACCACGTGCAAGTGGGTCTACAAGGTTAAGACCTGCTCTGATGGTTCTCTTGAGCGCTACAAGGCTCGTCTCGTGGCACGTGGTTTTCAGCAGGAGCATGGTCGTGATTATGATGAGACTTTTGCTCTTGTGGCTCACATGACCACCGTTCGCACTCCTTGCTGTGGCATCTTGATGTCAAGAATGCCTTTCTCAATGGTGAGCTGTGTGAGGAGGTTTATATGCAGCCATCAACGGGGTATTCTGTCGCTGAGGGTATGGTTTGTCGCCTTTGCTGCTCTCTTTACGGCCTCAAGCAAGCTCCTCGTGCTTGGTTTGATCGCTTCTCTTCTGTTGTCACTACAGCTGGTTTCTCTGTCAGTCCTCTTCGCTACTTTCTTGGGATTGAGGTTATTTCTATGCCTGAGGGATTCTATCTGTCCCAAGAAAAGTATATCTAGGATCTTGATCATGCTTCTCTTACGGATCAACACATTGCTGAGACTCCCATGAAGCTTAATGTTCATCTTCGACCCACTGATGTGAGCCTCTTACTGATCTTACTCGCTATCATCACCTTGTTGGGAGTCTTGTTTATCTGGGTGTCACTCGTCCTGACATTTCATACTCTGTACATATCTTGAGTCAGTTTGTTTCTGCTCCCACTCAGCTCTACTATAGTCATTTTCTTCGTGTTCTACGATATCTTCATGGAACCATCACTCGTCATCTATTTTCCCCACGCTCTAGCTCTTTACAACTCCAGGCATATTCTGATGCCACTTGGGCTAGTGATCACTCTGATCGCTGGTCTCTCTCTGCCTATTGTGTTTTTCTTGGTGGTTCTCTTATTGCTTAGAGAACTAAGAAGCAGACAACAATTTCTTGTTCGAGTGCTGAGGTTGAGTTGCGAGCTATGACTTTGTTGACTGCGGAGGTTACTTGACTACGGTGGTTACTTAAGGATTTTGGTGTTTCTGTTTTAGCACCCACTCCTATTTTGTCCGACAGTATAGGGGCTATTAGCATTACTAGAGATCCGGTGAAGCATGAGTTTATCAAGCATATTGGTGTTGATGTTTCCTACATGCGGACACATGTGCAGGACTAGGTTGTTGCTCTTCAGTATGTGCCTTTAGAGTTTCAGTTAGCAGACTTCTTCACAAATGCGCAAATCAGAGCCTAACACAGCTTCTATATCTCCAAACTTCATGTTGTTGATCCATCATAGGTTTGAGGGGGGTGTTAGACGCATATTATTGTCTATGTATTTTCCCCATTATATAAGGGGTTACCTGCATATATACCACACATGACTATATATATTGGGGTTTGAGGGGGGGGGGGTGTTAGATGCATATTATTGCCTATGTATTTTCCCCATTATATAAGAGGTTGCCTATATATATACCATACATTACTATATATATTGGCCCATTGGCCTCATGATGAATACAAGCGATATTCATAACACTTTTGTTTGTTTTGGTGGCTGTACTGCTCATAATTCTAACATTTCCTTCCAGGTATAAAGTTGGAAGAATAGAACAAATGGAATCTGCAGTACAAGCCAAAGCTAGAGGATCAAATTCAGTAAGTGTTCAGTATTCTCATCAATCCAATCCCATTTTTTGTTAGCTCTGAGTGTCATCCTGATTTATTCGTCCACTTAGCTGGTGGCAAAAGTGTGCTATAGTTTAGATTCTAGAATGAACCACATTTCTTTGTTTGAATATGCATGTACATGGTGGATCGTCATCCTTCTATTCTTGCTGATAGTCGAAAATGTTTTTTTGGAGGCTTAAGTCACCATTCTAGATGTAATTTAGTAGCTATATACCCTGTGCAACTCAAGGATTGATGCTTCCACACTTGAATTCAAATATTCAATATGTGCTCTTGTTTGAGTGTAAGGTAAACTTTTCCTTCTAAGTTACAATAGACCGATTCCTTGTAACATTTTCCTTCTACTTTTGCAAGGTTATTGAAAGAAAGTTGATTCATGTATCCACACCATCAACTGCAGCTGACAGCACCATGGGGGCTGATGCTGTTCACCTTCTTGCATTGAAAGAGGTTTGCTTCTAAACAAAGCATTGTATTGTATTTGGGCCATTATGCTTTGGTATAATGCTTTGGAAGTTTATTCGATAGTCGATACACATGAAAAGACACAATATACTACCACCAAACCTAACCATCTGACAATAGAAAGAACATTATTTCCTCAAAAGATAGGGGAAAAAACTAAACATTTGTGGTCATAGCATATAATAACCAAATAATTTTGCACAACAAAATTAGTGATGAATCTAAAATCTGGTATAAATGTGCGAAACCAATAAGTGCAGAAGACATTTCGTGAAACAACATTCAGCTATTGGTTTTATCTATACTTGAAATGACATTTTCAATGCCATTTTCCTGTGAAACATGCAGTGTTATCCTAGTGTTTACTGAGGGTCAGCTTTGTCCCAGCAGTTTATGTAGCATCATCTGATGAAATTTTGCAAGTGTTATAACTTCTAATGCATCTTGAATTAGTTTTTGTTAACATTCTTCATAGGTGATCTTGATCTAATGCAGCCTTTCTTTTTTTGGAACTTTCAGGTTACTCTAGCTTCTAATGGTTCTCGGGTCTATGGATTTGCTTTTCTAGATTATGCTGCTCTTAAAATTTGGGTGGGTTCACTCCAAGATGATGATTCATCTGCAGCTTTGGGGGCTTTGTTGGTGCAGGTAGGCTTGTCGCTCTTGTGATCTCTTTTCTTTGTTTCAATGGATTAGAAAGGGTCATTCATTGGTATGCTTTTTCAGGTTTCTCCGAGAGAGATAATCTATGAAACCTCAGGTCAGAACATACTTTATCTGGTAATCTTCATATATAAAGGAACTAATACCTGTTCTCTTTTGTCAGGCCTCTCAAAAGAAACTCATATATCTATGAGAAAATATGCCTCAGCAGGTAAAAATTACCCTTTGTTCTTTTAGTTTGTCTATTTATCTGGTTTCTCTCTTGTCAATATATAAGGTAGGAACTCTCCCACCTTCCCTTAAAAAAGGCAAAGCTACTGGCAGATGATAGCTCTTTTGTCACATAGCTAGTTAACTGGATATCAGAGTTTGAAAAGTAACACCTTTTTTTTTAACTGCAGGCTCTGTGAAAATGCAGCTAACCCCACTATCCGGGATAGATTTCTCTGACGCTTCACAAATCCGAATGTTAGTACATTCTAAAGGATACTTTAAAGCATCAAGAGACTCTTGGTTATCTGGATTGGATTATTCAGTGAATCAAGATGCAGCTATTTGTGCACTTGGCGGACTTGTTGGTCACTTGACTAGGCTTATGGTATACTTATGTTGCTCCAATTCCTTTTCTTTCTTGATTGCATTTTGTTGCTCACCGTTAAGACATGTCAATCAACTGTGTCATTAGTAACTGTTATTTCCTTTACATCAATGCTTTAAAATGTTGCTTGAGAACACTGTCATCAGCCCATCATCTTCCATTGTTTGTTTATTTTTCCAACTAACCAGTCCGTATATTTTTATATAAAACTGTCTCAGTTTCCTATGCTGACCACATCAATTTTATCAATTATATGTGCAAAGGTGTTCTGGTTTCGAATTAGTGTCAATGTAAAAAAAATACTTCTTGCAAATCATAGTGTAATTGTTGTGCTTGTCATAAGATTATCCGCTACAACTTTAGCCTGAAAAGTGTTCAAGTTCTGATAAGCTACAATCTGAAAACAGCTAGAAGATGCTCTTAAAAATGGGGAAGTCTTACCTTACCATGTGTACAAAACTTGTCTAAGGATGGACGGTCAGACTCTTGTGAACCTTGAGATTTTCAGCAATAATTTTGATGGTGGTTCATCAGGTAGGAGTGCACATTCTAACTATGTTCTGCTCTACTTATTTTTTCTCTCCACTGTGATAATTTTGTAAACATATCACATCATGTAGTGACAGTAATATTTCCGTACTCTTACTTTGTTGCAGGTACTCTGTATAGGCACCTCAATAACTGCATAACTGCATCTGGTAAGCGGCTTCTAAGAAGATGGATTTGCCATCCATTGAAGGATGTCAGTGATATCAATACAAGGCTCGATATTGTTGAGGGCTTCATTCAAAATTGTGGGCTAGGCTCTATTACACTTGAGCATCTCCGTAAAATTCCTGATCTTGAGAGGCTACTAGGACTAGTTAGATCCACTGTTGGTTTATCATCTGCAGTTCTGTTGCCCTTTGTTGGAGAAAAGATATTAAAGAGACGGGTTAGTGGGTGTTCTTTTTTTTTTCTTGTTCAATTCTAAGCTTATCGTAGCTTTGAATTCTCCTTTTTATAGTCTAGATTTGATTAATGACATGCCCATTTTCTCAAATTATGAAGTTTACATGCAAATTTTCTGGCATGTTCCAGATTAAATCATTTGGCATGCTTATCAAGGGCCTCCGAGTTGGAATTGACTTATTAAACGTCTTACAAAGAGAGGACCATGGCGTCTCAGCACTGTCAAAGGCTGTGGATATTCCAACATTGAGCTCCCTTGGTGAATTAATACATCAATTTGAAGAGGCAATAGACAATGATTTTCCACGGTACCAGGTATGAATATGCTGCGAATTTTTCCATGTGCATTATCAATCTATTAAGAAGTGGTTAATTCTTTTTTCTGTTATTGGCTGGTCGGCTGTATTCCTGACATCAACCGGTACTCTACTTATTGTTTGACCTTGTGAGCTTTGATAGGATCATAATGTCAAAGACGATGATGCTAACACTTTGGCTGTTCTAGTGGAACTTTTTGTTGGAAAGGTTTCTGAATGGTCTCTGGTGATCAGTGCCCTCAGCACTATTGACGTGCTTAGGTCCTTTTCAGCAATGGCATTGTCATCATTTGGCACCATGTGCAGACCACACATTCTGCTGAAAGACAAAGTGCCTATACTTCGGATGAAGGGTCTATGGCATCCCTATGCTTTTGCAGAAAGTGCAAATAGGCTGGTACCAAATGATTTATCTCTTGGTCAGTATTTATCTGGTCATAATCGCTTTGCATTGTTGTTGACTGGTCCAAATATGGGTGGGAAATCTACAATAATGCGTGCCACCTGCCTGGCTGTTGTACTTGCTCAGGTCTGTATAACTACATTTGGTTATGCCCTTATACTTGTTCATTGAGAGCCTTCCCTATTCCTATGTATAAACGGAGTTGCTTCTGGTCTGCAGCTTGGCTGTTATGTCCCCTGCAAATCTTGTGAATTGACCCTTGCAGACGCCATCTTTACACGGCTTGGGGCAACAGATCGGATTATGTCTGGAGAAAGTAAGTAAACATTAACAAACAAATTTGGTCATGTCTAGCATATACTATTGCTTTTGGCCTAAAACTGAGTTGGAAATGGATAAATTTTTAATGAATTGTCCTACAAACAAGGACTTAATTGTAAGTTTCCTGCCTAAGTAATATATTTACATGCATTGATATCCAAATATGATCTTATAGTAGATTTGATAGCTGCATCCAATCCAATAAAGTGATACATGTTGGATAAGTCTCTGTATCGGCTTTTTGTGTCGGCTTTTTGCTTTTGTAAAGGACAGCATCCTTGACTGGTTGTTAGCATCTCAATGACAGCATCCTTGACTGGTTGTTAGCATCTCTAGGACAAACATCTTGACCAAAGATCTATGATGATTGTTAGCATCTTAGAGGACAAAGATCTAGGATAGGTTGTTAGCATCTTAGACTAGCATCTTGGCATATGCTTGGTGAGTAGCGACCTATAAATATGTATACCCAACCCCTTAGGTTGACATGGCATTGTGAAGAGAAATAAACCAAGAAAAAATTGCCCCATCTCCAAGTGTCATCCTCTCCATGAGAGTAAGGATCTTGCTATCACCAAGAGCAAGAGTCCAAAGATGTAACAAGTGGTATCGAGCTATACTATCCTCGTAGCTCTGTGCATCTCTCGCTCATCTCCTTCTCCGCCTCGCAGACCCGGCCGTGCAAAGCAGCAGCTCGGCCGCCCACGCCACTCCTCTCCGAGAGGCGGCGGCAGCTCGCCGCGAGCCCTCTCCACGCAACACCCCGCAGCGCGCCATGTCCGCAGGCGCTCGGCCTTCGGCCGCCTCGAGCACGCGGCGTCGTGACGGCCAAGCTCGCCGCGACAAAGCGCGCGAGCGAGCGGCGGCAGAGACGGCGCAGCCAGCGGAAAGGGCGCCGAGGCCGGTAGCGGCGGAGCGGGCAGCGGCGGGCAGAAGTGGAAGCGGCGGCGGCGGCAGCACGGCGCGGCGGCGGGGCCGAGGTCGAGGCTCTCACGCGGCAGCACAGAGCTCCATTTCGGCGACGATAAGCGTCGTGCAGACCTCGACCGGCTGGCGAGGAGCCACAGCGAGCGGGCGGCGCGCGATGGCGGCCGCGACGCCCACGAGCTTGGCGGCGATCGCACAGCGCGGTCGCTGGTGGCGCTCTCGAGGAGGCGCGACGGCGGTGGCGCTCACGGAGGAGGCGCGCGGCGGTGGCGCTCACGAGAGGCGCGCGCGGCGGTGGCGCTCGAGGAGGCGCGACGGCGGTGGCGCTCTGGAGAGGCGCGCGGCGGTGGCGCTCTCGAGGAGGCGCGACGGCGGTGGCGCTCGAGGAGCGCGCGACGGCGGTGGCGCTCTCGGAGGAGGCGCGACGGCGGTGGCGCTCTGGAGGAGGCGCGCTCGGCGGTGGCGCTCTGGAAGAGGCGCGCGACGACAACGGCGCAGACGGTCGATAGAGAGCGCCTTCACAGCGGCGTGGCTCTCTCCCGGCCCGGCATCGTGGTTACCACGGGTTCGTGTCGTTGTCGAACGCCGCCCGGCGGTGGGTGGCCTACCTCACCAAGGCCAACTACGCCGAGTGGGCGCGGTGATGAAGTGAGCTCAGTGCGGCACATGTGGGATGCGATGCAGTACGGCGACGCCGACTACAACCAGATCGACGGCGCTGGATGCTCTCATCGCCGCAGATCTGCCGAGATGCGATTCGCTCTCCAACAAGCGGACTGCCAAGGAGGCTTGGGACGCCATCGCTGCCTCACGCATCGGCAGCGCCCGCGCCCGCAAGTCCACACTGCAGGCACTTCGCACGGAGTCGGAGAACCTGGCCTTCAAGCCAGATGAGGATGTTGATGACTTTGCTCTCCGTCTCAACACTGTTGCAGAAGCTGGTGCAATTCGGCGATGACACCTACGGCGAGGAGAGAGCTGTGGAGAAGCTCTTTCGCTGCATCCCCGAGAAGTACAAGCAGATGGCTCACTCGATCCAGTCTCTGCTGGACCTCTCCACGATGTCGATCGAGGAGGCGATAGGTCGCCTCAAGGTTGTTGACAGCGATGAGCCACAGCGTCTCTCGGGGTCCGTCACCATTGGCGGGAAGCTCCTCCTCACTCAGGAGCAGTGGGTTGCCGGCCAGGGTGACAGGAAGAAGGGGGAGCCTTCTTCCACGACAGCGCGCGCATGCGTGCTAAGCGCGTAAGCGCGCAAAGACGCCGAGCATGGCGCGAGGACGCGTCCGAGGTGATGACCGTGGAGGCACCGGGCGGTGTGTTGCCGGCAAGCAAGAGCCGACGCGACGACTCTTGCTACAAGCTGCGGCAAGCCCGGTCATCGAGCCAAGGATTGTCGGCGACCACGACGCGCCAGCCCACGCGTCGCAGCGGAGGAGGAGGAGCATCCGGCTCGTTCATTGCTCAGCGAGCATCGAACTACCTCAGCGGCACCGCCGCGCGGCTCTCTCCACCTTGACGAGCCAAAGCACACGCCTCTCTTGGCGAAAGTTCGTGAATAAAGAAGACCGACCGGTGGTGCCTCGACACCGGCGACACCCACCACATGACCGGGCGGCGGGAGTTCTTCTCCGAGCGTGACTCAGGCGTTCGAGGCTCTGTCAAGTTTGGGGACGCGTCCGGCGTGGAAATCAAGGACGACGCTCTGCTCTATGATCGGGATGGTTCAGATTCCTCACAAGGAGACACACAAGACTTAGGGGGAGAATGTTGGATAAGTCTCTGTGTCGGCTTTTTGTGTCGGCTTTTTGCTTTTGTAAAGGACAGCATCCTTGACTGATTATTAGCATCTCTAGGACAGCATCTTGACAAGCATCTAGGACAGGTTGTTAGCATCTTAGACTAGCATCTTGGCATATGCTTGGCTGAGTAGCAGCCTATAAATATGTATACCCAACCCCTTAGGTCGGCATGGCATTGTGAAGAGAAATAAACCAAGAAAAATTTGCCCCATCTCCAAGTGTCATCCTCTCCATGAGAGTAAGGATCTTGCTATCACCAAGAGCAAGAGTCCAGCGTGTAACAATACACTTGTATAGCCAAATGTGGTTGCACAGAAAATATGTGCAATTTTTTTTGCAAGATATAAAATTTCTTTAGTAAATCCATGAATTCGCAATAGAAAGCATTCCGCAATTGAGCTGTGTCACGAATAATGAACTTGTATAGTCGAATTTATCAATTTCTTTACATTCCGTTATGTACTGACATATACCCAGGGTTATCAATTTCGGCGAAATGGCCGAAATTTCGTTCGTTTCGCTGGGTCTCGAAATAATTTCAGTTCGTTTAAATTTTTTCGGCTGGTTTGAATTTGGAGGGAATTTGGAGGGTTAAAAGGAGTAAACACTAGCATGTAGTCATCAAGCCGAACACAGCCTGGTGGCAAGGCCTGCGTGCATCTTCCCTGAAGACCTGGGATCGAATCCCGCCAAGCACACTAATTTTGGCAATTATTTTAAATTTTAAATTCAAATTTGATTCAAACCAGTTTGAAAACTCACCGAAATTTCGAACCGAAATTTCGGTGATTTCGGCTATTTCGGCCACCAACGAAATTATTGCAAAAACGAAATTGTTAACCCTGCATATACCTAGATATGAGATAATGACCTTAAGTTGAATTGTTACAACATGCACTCTTGCAGGTACCTTTCTTGTCGAATGTACTGAGACTGCATCTGTTCTTCAGAACGCAACTGAGGATTCTCTTGTCTTGCTTGATGAGCTTGGCAGAGGAACTAGCACATTTGATGGATATGCAATTGCATATGCTGTGAGTTTTCTTCTACCCATACTATGCCATCACCGTGCTTGCGATGCCCTTCAGTAAGTTTTTTCTTGGTAGATGCTGTTACCATGGCATTAAGGTCCTGCAGCACGAGGCACATTGGTACCAATTAGCTAGTTTGGCTAATTCGCAAATTGATAGGATAGTCAGGAAATTGGTTATCACTTTTAACATGGTGTATTTTATGACGCCGCTTCAATTATTTGCTCGAGGCGTGCCTTGTGCTTTTATCTCTTCAATAAGCTGCAATACATTAGTAGGCCAGATAACAAACTCCTGTAAAAGCTGCAATTTATTTATGTTTCATGTGTCTTGCTTCTCTATTGCTTTAGCTCTGTTCTTCATCGAGATTCTTGGCCTTACATCTGATAATTTAGGTATTAATGATATGTAGAGCACAGCTGCCCTGCTCTTAGGTAGATCAAGATGCATGGAACATTTTGTGGCAATAACATTTTTTGCTTTTGATAACTGTACCTCAGGTATTCCGCCACCTCGTGGAACAGGTGCGATGCCGTCTGCTCTTCGCCACTCACTACCACCCACTCACGAAGGAGTTCGCCTCTCACCCCCATGTGAGCCTCCAGCATATGGCCTGCATGCTCAAGCCAAGAAGTGGCACCCACGGAGGCAACGGCGACAAGGAGCTCACCTTCCTCTACAGGCTCACATCAGGTGCCTGCCCAGAGAGCTACGGCCTGCAGGTCGCCACAATGGCAGGGCTTCCAAAGTCGATAGTGGAGAAGGCATCGTCTGCGGGCCAGACGATGAAGTCGAAGATCGCCAGGAACTTCAAGTCGAGCGAAGAGAGGGCGGAATTCTCGACCCTCCATGAGGAATGGCTGAGGACGATCGTGGCGATCGGTAGTGTCAAGGATGGGCACTTGGATGAGGACACCATGGACACGCTGTTCTGCGTGTCGCATGAGCTGAAGGCTCACTTCAGGAAAGGAAGATGAGCATTGAGCAGTCACCACTAACCACCGTAATTAATTATCAATGTTTATATCCGTTTCAATGTCATCTTTTGCATGCTAGTGTCATGTGTTTTAGCGTCACTAGATGTAATATGCGTTTTTTGTGGCATGAATTCTGTAGTGTTGGCTGTCCACATATATGCCTTGTGGGTCACCTAGTTTAGACGGTAATCTGACTTGATCCATGCAAACAAAGATCAGCAATTGCAATTTGGCCCGGGTTGGTCAGCATGGATCACCCGGGTTGCCTGATTTTCAGTGTTGTGTACTATGCCTATTCCTTATTTTCTGCGTGCACAGCCTTATTTTCAGTGTTGTATACTATTCCTATTCCTTTTTGCAAGAAGTTTTATAAGAGTATCTACAACAGTTCACATCCTTTTTGCAAGGATTGTTATATCAACATTTAGGTGATGTGAAGGAGAGAAGGTGATGTTGTTTTAAATGAAGAAATAAGCAAATTGTTAATACTAAAACAGAAGAAATAATCAAATATTATATTGGAGATTTATTTGTTACTTAAAAACACGTTTTGTGGGTCTCACTGTTTCCAAATAAAATATCTATTGGATCATTTGTGCAGTCTAACTTCATTACTAATATGATAAATGAGTCAAAATATATAGGCTACAAAGTTGTACTTCATTATTAATCATCAAGAATCATACACACTTGTAGCAATTAAAGTTTTAGATACAAGTTCAAGAAATAATCTATTAGAAGACTTGTTTCTTTTTATTAAATTGAGTACTCTCTTTCCTTTTAGTAACAAGCTAAGAAACAAACTATTGTAGATGCTCTAATGGGCTAAATCTGGAAGTTGAAATACAGCCGGAAGAGAACCAGGTGATTCTTTTGTGGGTCTGTTCAAACAGAATGTGATAGTTTTCTTTGTATAAACTATCAGATTTTGAAAATTCATTTACAACTCCATTATACATAAATTACAGTAAATTATTTATGTAATTTTAGTTCTTGGTCACTGTAATTATTCTTGAAAATCTTAATAACACATATTTCCATCACATGATTCAAAATCTCACCTGTACTTTGAGAGGTTGAGCCAAAATAAAGACAATATATATATATATATACCAACAAAATACAATAATATGGTAAACTCGTTATGTTTATCACATGTACTTTAAGAGGTTGAGTAAAAACAAAGATAAAAAATAAAATTATATACTAACAAAATACAGCAATGTGGTGAACCTGTTATGTTTTGAATAAAAAATATATAATAAATTCGGACCCAATTCATTAGATGGGAAAAAATTGCAAATCTCAAAGCACATTCAAGAATAATTCCAGTGACTAAGAACCAAAATTACATAAATAATTTAATGTAATTTATGTATAATAAAGTTGTAACCAAAGACACGTTATTTTATCTCACCAGTGTATCATTTTAAAGATTTACTTTCATATCAACCACTTACAAATTGTGGACGTACAACACACTTTGTAATATATAGTATGTAGTCACAACTAGTAGCATTAATTGAGTGCATTTAGTACAATAATCTTAGCACGCCACAGCTAGCTAGCACGTGAATTACTAATATTTGTAAACAATATAATCAATAACACGAATCTTATAGCACATCTAACAAACAGAAAAATAAACAGTTTTAACTTTTTAAAACTGTGAGAAGCTATGCAGCAATTCTCTTCTTTTGTCAGAACTTCAGCCTAACCTGCGCATCTTTATTTTCTTCATGTCTCAGTCCGTGCATGGGTATTCTCATTTGGCAAATTTGGCAATAATACCATCAATTGGGGGGTTATTTACGCAGAATATTTGGATACACGCACACTCCATCAATGAAGAGTTTTGACAGGACTGCCAAAAGTATGAAGTCAAATCGTGGCAGTACTCTTCTTCAGCCTCGAGTCTGGACCCTGAAGTCCTGAACCGCCAACTCCAGGCTTGCGAAAAGGGCTCGTATCGCTACTACCGCTAGGACATAAGCATCCCATGCATGCCGAGCCTGGAGCCCTGGTCCCTGGTCCCTGGTCCCTGGCCTCTGCTCACCCACTTCGCTTCTTCCCAACTCGCGAGCCATCAATGCATGCAAGCGCACACAAGTCACAGGAAAACGTAAGAGAGCCAATCAGGCCAGGCAAAGAGGGAGATGCGTGCATGCGTAGCGTGGATGCATGGTGAGTCCACCTCAAAAGTCAAAACGGCTGCGCCACCCAACGCTAACACAGAGCTAGCAATAGCACGCATTTAATTAACTAAGGGCTTGCTCGAAGCAGCAGTCACCGGTCAACCCTCCCCCACTCCCCACTCCCCCCTCACCCGCCACCAGACCAGACCAGACCACCCATCGCCCATTTAATCCAAAGCAAAGGAGGCGTGCGTGCATGCATGCAGGCGTGGTCTCGCTGTTTAAATACCCCGCGCGTCTCCTATCCTGCCTCCCCTGCACGCAGCAAGGACGTATACTATTACTAACTACTCGTACTTGTAGTCTTGTTGGTATACGAAGCTAGCTGGAAGCTGTACTGGCTAGAGGAGCTAAGTTCTGATGGGCAAGGGCAGCCGAGCGATGGTGTTCTTTCTGCTGTCCCTTGTGTGGGCGGTGAGCGCCGCCGCCCGGCGTCAGCCCTTGGCCTGGAGACCGGGCAGTACTAGGGCGGAGGATTGCGATAAGAAACGTGGGAAAGGTGGTGGTGTGGGAGGTGGCGTTGGGGGTGGGGGTGGCGCCGGCGGTGGGCTGGGAGGCGGTGTGGGTGGCGGAGGAGGCATGGGCGGTGGTGCGGGGTTCGGAGGTGGAGGAGGTGTTGGAGCTGGCATAGGTGGTGGCGGTGGACTCGGAGGTGGAGGCGGAGCAGGAGCGGGTGGTGGAGTTGGCATGGGTGGTGGCGGTGGAGCAGGAGCTGGTGCTGGTGGTGGAGGTGGAATGGGTGGGGGCGGTGGTTTCGGAGGAGCAGGAGCAGGAGCCGGTGGTGGGATTGGCGGCGGCGGGCTTGGGGGAGGAGCCGGTTTAGGAGTTGGGGGGGGAATTGGCGGTGGAGGTGGTGCAGGGGGTGGATTCGGTGCCGGTGGTGGCGCCGGAGGAGGCATTGGCGGTGGATTCGGTGCCGGTGGTGGCGCCGGAGGAGGCATGGGTGGAGGCGCAGGCCTTGGTGGCGGCGTGGGAGGTGGCGCCGGAGGAGGCATTGGTGGTGGTGCAGGCGGTGGATTCGGTGCCGGAGGAGGCGTGGGAGGTGGAGCCGGAGGAGGCATTGGTGGTGGTGCAGGCGGTGGATTCGGTGCCGGTGGTGGCGCCGGAGGAGGCGTGGGTGGAGGCGCAGGCCTTGGTGGCGGCGTGGGAGGTGGCGCCGGAGGAGGCATTGGCGGTGGATTCGGTGCCGGAGGAGGCGTGGGAGGTGGAGCCGGAGGAGGCATTGGTGGTGGTGCAGGCGGTGGGTTCGGTGCCGGTGGTGGCGCCGGAGGAGGCGTGGGTGGAGGCGCAGGCCTTGGTGGCGGCGTGGGAGGTGGCGCCGGAGGAGGCGTGGGTGGAGGCGCAGGCCTTGGTGGCGGCGTGGGAGGTGGCGCCGGAGGTGGCATTGGCGGTGGATTCGGTGCTGGAGGAGGCGTGGGAGGTGGTGCAGGTGTTGGTGGAGGCATCGGTGGGGGCGCTGGAGGCGGCATCGGCGGTGGTGCTGGCGGTGGCGTGGGCGGCGGTGGAGGTGGAGGCTTTGGAGGCGGTGGTGGCATCGGTGGCGGTGCGGGAGGAGGCATAGGTATCGGCGGAGGTGCTGGTGGAGGGAAGGGCGGTGGTTTTGGAGGTGGCGCCGGCGCCGGCGGTGGCTTTGGAGGTGGCGGGGGAGCCGGTGGTGGATTCGGTGTCGGAGCTGGTGCAGGAACGGGTGGCGGCTTCGGATGCGGTGGTGGTGCAGGCGGCGGGTTCGGGGCCGGCGGTGGCGCAGGAGGCGGGTTCGGAACCGGCGGTGGTGCAGGAGGCGGGTTGGGCGATGGTGCAGGCGGAGGCATCGGCGGTGGCGGGATTAGTGGAGTTGGCGGAGCGGGAGCTGGCGGTGGCGTCGGCGGGCGGAAGGGTGGCGGGAAGCACCACGGCGGGAGCAACGTTGGCAGTGGAAACAGGGGCGTTTGATTTCTCAACTGATGGGCGCGCGTGCAGTACGTGATGCCGTCGCGCTGCTTGCTTTGTCGTGTGGTTTCAAGCACTAGTTAATCGATTCTTGGTTAATAAGGGGGAGTAGTTTAGTGATTGGCCGCGGTAGTTTCCTCGCCCCTCGTTGATATGATATGTAGGCCTCATCTGTATCCATGCATGAACTATTTGTTTTTTTACTATTTTTTAATCAATTTATTTGTGCCCATTACTAATGCTTCATTCAAGTTCCGTGTCATCGATCGAGTTCTTTGTCTCTCTATCCTTCATTCATGCACTGCACATTGTTAACAACCAGCAAGAATTTTAGAGGATTCGAGAGATAGCATATAATTTGAGGTAGAACAGCATAGACTTGAGAGGAAGGATCAGAGGATACAGACTTCAGACCGAGTTCTACTTCTTCCACACACCCCATCTGCTCACCTTGCCTTCCTAACCACTACTTAAACCCACCACAACACACACTTACAAGCCGGACCCACACCCAGGCCAGCTGTCGAGAACACATTTCATACACACCATTCTGATCCAACAAGCCGGAAGTTTTTTTTTTTTTTTAAAAAAAAAAGAACATGCGGGAAGACTACCTATTATATCGGATTTGCTATTTCTAATTAATAGATAAAAAATACAGTTTTACTAGTTTAAGTTACTTGAAATTTTCTTAAGTTTAAGTCACTTATTGTGACAATTGGAATTGTGTAGAGATTGATGTGTCATATGATTGGATATTGATCCAATGGTCACAACAGGTGACTTAAACTTAAAAAAATTTCAGACAACTTATGAATAGACAGTCCCTAAAAAATATGCTTATACTTAAAGAAAAATTCAATCAATCTATAAGAAAGACAAGCCGAGATGGAAGTCATCGTCAAGTCATCGTCGACGAATGGGCCTCCCTTGCATTTCAAGCACACAACTGCTCTGTTTCCCTTTCGTGCTCGTGCCTTCTGTTGAGGAACCGTCGCTGGCGAGTCCAGTCCGAACGATTACCTCGTAGACAAGCGTAGAATCGTAAGAACAATGCATGAACAACAAGAACAAAATAAGAGATTGAACACAGAGATATAAGGGGACGTCTTGCTTCTCTTTATTCTTTCATCTATCGATCAATCCTTTACAATGAATAGCACCCCCTATTTATAGGCTACGACCCTGCTAGGGTTTGGGATGGGGCGCCCACTAATGGGCCGACTGCAGGGTCAGGCCCATGGTTTCCCAACACTCCCCCTTGGGCACCCATCCTTCATGTCCATGTCTTGTCAAAACTCCATAAAAACCCAGTGGGGAAATTTTGGAGAAAGAGTACATGATACACGTTCTGCTGTCATGCACGAATTGCCTCATTAAAAACTTTGACCGAGAAACTTCAGGAAAACTCGTCAAGGGAAAAAGAGTACAATCCACTCAATTTTATTTAATCTCCTGGATTTATTCTTTGGGTACTCGATCTTCATGATCAAGCTTTAATAATGAGTTCGTGAAGGTTCTCCCCCTGAATTCTGCACTTCTAAGTCTCATCATTCCAATTCATGTATGCATCTTTCAAAGCTAGACGCTGGAAGTGACTTAGTGAATAAATCTGCAAGATTCTCACATGACTCAGTATGCAGTACTTTGATTACGTTCATATTTTGCAATTCATGAGCATAGAATAACTTGGGGTTGATATGCTTTGTGAGAGGACTTTTCACATAACCCATCTGTACTTGTGCAACACAAGCTGCATTATCTTCATACAAAAAGTAGGGGTTTGCGTGGTATTCAATCCACACGACTGCTGGATGTGATGAATCATCCGCTGAAGCCAAACACATTCTTGTAAGGCCTTGTACAATGCTATGATCTCCAAGTGGTTCGTCGAAGTCGATACAAGATATTTCTTAGACGATTTTCATGGAATTGCAGTTCCACCACATAGGAGTTCATAGTCTGCATTTATGATTTGGTGTATCACGGGTCCTACAAAACCAGTCATCTGTATTTTTATTCATAGTTAGGTCTTGGTTCTTTCTGTAGAACAGACTAAATTCTTTGCTTCTTTGGAGGTATCAGAAGATGTCCTTTATTCCCTGCCAATGCCTTTGGTAGGTTCTGCACTATACCTTGCTAGTAGGATCCCGACAAATACAATGTCCGTTCTAGTACAGTTTGCTAAATACATTAGTATTTCTATTGCACTTCAGTGTGGGAATTCCGGTCCCAGGACTTCCTCCCCCTCTTCTTTAGGTCTGTACGGGTCTTTGTCTTGCTGCGAAGATCTCCAGACCATTGGCACTTTCAAAGGGTATACCTTTGCAAAGTCGAACCTTTCTGACACCTTCTGAGTGTAGGTTGACTGATGTACTAATATTCCTTCAGGGACATGCTCAAGCTCTAAGCCTAGGCAATATTTGGTTTTACCCAAATCTTTCATTCCGAACTCCGACTCCAGGTAAGAGCTTACTTTCCTAATATCCTTCAGGGTTTCGATGATATTCAGATCATCTTCATACTATAAGATTATACAAAATCCATTCTGGGATCGTCATATAAATACACAGAGATTATTCTCATTGTTCGTGTAGTTTTTCTTGCATAGAAAGTCGCTTCAAGCGATTATACCACATTCTGCCTGATTGCTTAAGTTCGTACAATGACTTTCTGAGTTTCACACTGTACATATTTCTATTTGCTCTGTTTTGATTCGGGACTGTGATACATTCAGGTATCTTCATATAAATGGTTGAATCCAATATTTCATAAAGGTATGCTGGTACCACATCCATCAATTTCACTTCTAACTTCAAGTTCACTGCCATTGAGATAAATATTTAAAAGGGAGTTCCACCCATGACCGGGGTATGGGTTTCTTCATAATCATCTTCTGGATGTCCAGTGAAACCTTGTACAACCTTCGGGGCATTTTCATTATCGTTGGCGTCAGTTCTACTTCCCGAGTGATGAGGGTTCTCAAGTTCACTACCATTGAGATAAATATTTAAAAGGGAGTTCCACCCATGACCGGGGTATGGGTTTCTTCATAATCATCTTCTGGATGTCCAGTGAAACCTTGTACAACCTTCGGGGCATTTTCATTATCGTTGGCGTCAGTTCTACTTCCCGAGTGATGAGGGTTCACCATCTGTTGGTTTCTCCAAAGGGTTAGGGAAGGAAACAAGGGCTAGGGAAGAGACAAATAAGAAGAACTAAGGGGATAGAGCAAAATAACACTCCCAACGAAAGAACCAACTGATCAACTTTTCAAAAATACAACGTTCTATCGATTGAGACTCTTAATTTGGTGGATCGACTCAATGCACAGAATGAGTCTTGGTAAACCTATACTATATGGCTGGGCTGACATCGTGATCTTCGGTCTACGGACATCGATGATTCTTGCATGTTGTCTTGGATTGATAGTGATGACTCGATGCATTCTTGATTGCTTCATGTCTTGAGGTCTTGGACGTAATGGTAAATACGTATTGATCATCTCTATAGAAATTTTCAAGGGAGAGAAGATCCATTTAATATTATAAAATTGTGAGAAGAGAATTAGGTAAGAAGGCTAAAGATAGATAGATGACCCAGATGAGGAGAGAATAATTTGTTTTTCTTGTTATATAAAATAAGTTTTGAAGTTCTCAACTAACGACAATTCTAACTAGGTCACGACTTACAGTCGATATGGCTCTGATACCACTTTGTCAGAACCCGGGATTAACATCCCAGATCCTCTGTGCATTTCTGAACTAGTCCTATGATCAGTCGCTAGTTCACACAGTAAACAAATATGGTAACAAATTCATATCACAACTTTATTAATAATCAACAGAGTTTATTACAAAGAGGCTTACAAGCCAATAATAAAGAACACAGCGGAAGACGAACAAGTAGTAGAGTCCAGCAATCTACCACAGACAATCGACTGGGGTAGCGGCCTAGTCGTCGAGATCCACACTGGTAGCAAAGTCCTTCTTCTCTGAAATTTTGTTTGCGTAAAGCAAGTATGAGCACAACTTCCGTGCTCGCAAGTTACACCCGTCAAATAACAGAATGACATATATATATGGATGTAACAAAGGATGGCATAATGGTTGATTTGCATAAAGCAGCATTTTCTTTAAATACTTGTACTAAGTTCAAACACTCAAGTTTTTCGATAACTAAAATTGATTTTGAAGTAATAAAGATAGTGTAGGCATCAACCTAACACTAACATAAACACGGGCATCAACCCAGAGCTTCAACCCATAACTTTTCTCATGGACACCCATCCATGTCATAAACAGTTTTATAAAATATTTTGAAAACAAAATCAGAATCTAACTTTGAGCAGTTCTGCTAGCATGTCCATAACCGTGGACACGGCTATTCGAATAGTTTTACACTCTGCAGAGGTTGTACAGTTTTACCCACAAGACACGGCTTCTCTAGTTTGTTCGGCATCCGTCGATACCACCGCTCACTACCTTTGGTAAGCGGTCTAGAGCACGTGACAAGGCCTTTACAAAGCGTCATTCCACCGCAGTCTACCCTCACTAAGGTTTCGCTTCCATTGGCTACAACCTTTCGGAAGCCCCCTCTTGTGCCACGTGGGAGAACATAGTCATGAAAGACAATCCACCGAAATAGTTGGATCGACCGCAACGGAACCTTGCAAATTAATTAGCCAGGTCCTACTCCCCATACTGAGGACATGTGGTGGTACGGTATGACTTAGCATCATACACTCAAAGACCGGTCCTTAACTAACTTGGGCAACCTTCCAACAAAACCCATGGGCCTCAACCATACCCGATTGAGCCCGTGCATGAACATGCACCCACCCAACATCCATTATATCCAAGTCCAAACCCATTTTCACTTTATTTTCCAAGTAAAAACATTTTTATAACCTTTTATGGTAAAACAATACCATAGATCTAATTTAAATCAAATTTGGAGGATTTGACTAAAAACTTCCTAACTATAAGATTTGATCTAGGCATAAGCATATGGTTAATTTTAGTATCATTTTGTCTAATGGTGACAAGGTATTCACGTTCAATATTCAAATTGGTCATACAAGGAAAATTGGAATAGCTAGACATTTAAAACAGGGAATTAAAATAATTGTATAAACGTATGCATGCAGTAATAATTTAAAACAGAATATAAATAATTTAAAATAATTGGATCAATATGATCAAGGGTATAACTTGCCTCGCTTGAGGTGATGTTGTTTTCCTTAACAGGTCACCTAGTACTCACAAGTACTTTCTTCAGGTAGTCCAAGTGTACAATCACGATGATCATACAGTCAAAATCAATCCTCTTATGTTGTTCTTCAATCGGCGTCGAAATCTGATTCTCCGAAGTCGTCGAAATCTAATCGCAAAATAAGCCAAATTCAAACCAAATTCAAATAACAATTCAAATGAACTCCAAATTGAAATATTTTGGTTTAAATAGCTAGATTATAATTTTATAAAGATTTTGCAACTTGAACCACCCAATTTGGAGTTCAAAAGCAAAAGATATGAATTTTAGAAGTTTGAAATTACATGAAATAATATATTTAGGGTTTACAAGAATTACTGGCCAAATGAGCTCAAAATTAAATAATTTTGGTTTAGATGGTTAGATCTTGATTTTATAGGAAGTTAGGAATTTGAATCGACGAAATCGGAGTTCGTATGAGGGATAACGAACCCCGGGAAGTTCTAAATATCATAAACCCTAATTTTCAGATTTTATTGAATTTCTTGAATTATTTTTCTAAAGGAAATTGTAATTATTGCGCAAGCTGACGTCAGCCCTGAGAATTTCGGGTTTAAAAGAATAAAAAAATAAATTCCGACATGTGGGACCCACATGTCGGTCTCACGGCTCATGTGGACTAAGCCTACAATTGTTTGAGGCTGAGGGGGGGTGGACCGGGCCATGTGGCGCTGACCGGGCACCGAGGTGGGGCCACGGTGGCGCACCATGGCAGCCACGTGGCTATGCCACGCAGGCACAGAGTCGGCGGCGACTTGGGCCCAATGGCGCCGGCGAACGGCAGCACCACTACGGCCGACGAGGGCACCAATAGATGCGGGAGGATGCGGGGATCACAGGGCTCACCTAGGCGGCGGTTGGGCGCGAGGCGGTGGCCGGCGGCGACGCGAAGGGCGGCGGCGCGTGCGGGGTCATCGTCGATGAAGACGTCGCGGTGGTCCTCGGGGCGAGAGGGTGAGCGCACGGGGACGGGGACGTTGCGGCGATGCCGTCGGTGTCGGTGGCGAAGACGCAGCGGCGGCGGCGCTAGAGGCGGCGGAGAGCTTGCGGCTGCCGGCGAGAAGATCTCGAATTCCGGCGAACTCACGGGGAGAGAGGGAAGGTGAGTGGCGGGGTTAGAATGAGGAAGAACGGGGCTACCCGGTGCTCCCTTTATAAGGGCTGGAGGAGGGGTGAGGGCGGAAATCGGGTGCGAGACCGGTGGCGGTGACCTCGCGGTTTCGGCGATTGTGCGCGAAACAGGGGGGCAACGGGCATGAGGAGGGGCGGCGAGAGAAGGGGGGTTTAATGCGTGCATTCACGCGGGAAATGGAGGCGAGAATCACGGCGGAGACGAGCTCCTTGCTGGCGCTAATGGCGGCGGGTGCGGGGCGGCTGCGCGAGGAAGAAACGGGCGGGGAAGAAAGGCGTGAGCCGTTGGATGGGGATCTGATGGCGTGAAGGAGGCGGGGTGGCGTGGAGGTGCCGCTGCCGTCCGATTTAAATCGGACGGTGGGGAGAGATGGGGAGAGAGGGTGAGTGCGGGCTGGGGTGGAACGGGCCAAAATGGGCCGGACCAGTGGGGTTTCGGCCCAAAGGCATTTCCCGGAATTTTAATTGATTTTCTAATTTAAATAGTCTTAGTAATTCTTTTGGGCTTTAGAAAATAGCAAAATAAATCCAAAAATTTAGAGAAAATTCACAGAAGTTCCCTTATTTATTTTGGATTTAAATAAAATAGTTCCAACTTATAATTGGCTATTAATTTTGCAAATAAATTGTTTTGGCTTTAAATATTTAGGAACAAGCTTGTAAAAACTCAGGAAATTTTGGAAATTAATTAAGATTTTATTTTCCAGATAAAACCAACTTAAACTACAAGAACTTCAAGTAAATTTTAAATTTTGACTTTTAAAATTTCATAAATTCAAATAAGTCAATCAAACTCTTCCAAATTTCAGAAATTTCAATAAAACAATAACTTTATTTATTTTTATTTTAGTAACAACACTTTGGGATGTTACAGATTGTCTTCTCCCAATCTTCTCAATCTGATCTTTTCTTTCATTTATCGAGCGATGCAGGCTCTGGATCAAGATTGATGATTGTGGCAAGTTTCTTTGCAAAGTAAGTGTCGACATTGGTTGTTGTAATATTCAAAGGTTCTCCTGAGGTCATAAAGTTTATAGCTGTTTCTTCAAGGGGCGATTCTTTTTAATGCTTCTACTTGCTCACCGCTGCTTCCAATTGCAGGGCAAGTCCCTTTAGTTTTTCAGATGTGTGCGCACACATCCATGCCGATGTCTCCTTCATGGGGATGTTCAATTTCGTATGTCTTTTCGAAGGTTCCATACCGATGCCAGTCTCAAGCGGCTCCCTTCCGTTCGGGCACTTCGGTGATCAGCTGTGTCAAGTCCTTCTTATCCTTTTTCACCAGGCGTCCCCGGTTACTTCGGATTCGAGGGACCGGAGTTATCATCCTTTTCTTTTGAGGCCTCTGGACGAGATTAGGGATACCTTCAATGGTATTTCAACCCTCTCCGGTGCATTGCTTGTAGGCAAATACTACTTATTCACGCTCTTCAAATCACTAAAGTAGTCTGGCAGTTGATTCGCTAATACTTGCGAATCAATTATCTTCCGGACCTCAATTGTCTTCTAGACTTCAATTCAATTATCTTCTGGACTACAATTATGTTCTGGACTTCTCTATTTGCTTCACTAGTGCTCGGATCATATGTATAGATTTCAATTATCTTCTGGACTTCAAATGTCTTCTAGACTTCAATTATTTCCCGACATTATTATCAAAGGTTGATTTCCTCCCCTAATGACAGGAAACTAACCTCATCTATTGTACTATCAGCGAATCGGGCATTATGCAAATCTCCAGTCATAGGGTCCAAATACTTGATTATGGATGATGTCTCATAACCAACGTATATCCCAGATTTTCAGAGAAGACCCAATGCAGTTCGCTGCGGTGGTGGTATAGGTATATACCCTTTCAGCCAAACCTACGAAGATGAGAAGTTTTTGGTGCTGACCCTTACGCTAGTTGCATAGGTGGATGGATGTTATAGGCCGACAGTCTAAAATTGATGAGAGCTGCTGCGAGCAGGAATGCGTGTGCCCAACATGCAGTTGGTAAATTACAATTCTTCAAAGTTCTGCTAGTCCATTCTAGGTGTGGATATGCGGTACAGAATGCTCAACTTTTAATTCCCATTTTCATGCAATAATCATCAAATGCTTTCAAAGTAAATTCTCCGACGTTGTCCATTCAGGTGGACTTCATATGATGATCAGGGAAAAAATTTCTAATTTAATTATCTACGAGATTGGCTTTGCAAAAGCATGGTTTCTCGTAGACAATAAACATACATGCGACCATTCCGAGGAAGCATTGATGAGCACTATAAAATACCAAAATGACCCATACAGGGGCTGTATAGGACCGGAAATGTGTCCCTGGATACGTTCTAGGAATGCACGAACTTCATCCTTCGCTTTTAGGGCAAAAGGTCTAGTAATTAATTTCCCGGTGGCACATGTAGGGCACACAAAATCTTCCTGATTCGGAAAATTCTTTACATTCATATTATGTCCCTGTGAATTGTTAATTATATTTCTCATCATCCTGAGACCTGGGCGACATAATCTATCATGCCAGAGATAGAAAAGTTCAGAGCTTCTAAATACGGTTTTCATGACAGTACAAGCTGCAGGTGCCTTAATATTTGTGTAGTATAGCCCAGTTTCATATGAAGGAAGATATTCTAATACTATTTTTCACTTTCTTCATGCTTTGTAGTGAGCAGGTATTCTGTACCATACTCTTCTTCAGTCTCTACATGGAAACTGTTAGCGCAAATATCCTTGAGAGTTCTAGTCGATTATGGGTATAACAAGTCTTCTTCATTGACAAAGTTGTGTCCATTGGGAGTATAATTATGGCCCTTCCTGAGCCTATTATACAAGTATCGCTGCCTGCGATTGTCGTAAAACTACCAGTATTCTTGCTGATTGACTTGAAAAATTTCCATTTCTCTCAGGATAGTATTCGTTGTGCCGCTACATGCTAAGCACACTTCCTTCATAGGGCGCCACACGCGTTCTAATATAATGTACTTTATTAATATGTAGCAGAAAGCAAGCAACACATAAATAAAATACTTCAGATATCATAACGTAACTTGCTATTATAAAGACGGAAAAAATAAGCCTTGCAGGACTCATAATAAGAATTTAATGCTTTGCTCTCCTAGAGCTTGCAACCATTATTCAATAATTCAAAATTCTGCTTCAATTACAAACTGTAAGTTTCTATAAAAGATCCAAGTGCATTGCGTGCACTAGATCAAATCGGCGAAGTATTCAGGAACTTCTGCCTCAATCGGCTCCATGCGCGGTCTTCTCCTCTTGGGTAGCTACGGCTGCAACCGCTGCGATATCCAAAGGAGGGATGATGGGGGCTGCTATAGGGCTATCCACATTCATAAGTGCAAATAATGGATGTGAGTCCTCTGTGCCTGCAATGGCAAGGTGTGCCTCATGCTACCATTTGCCCTTCTTCTTAGACTGAAAAACATCAATATGTGCGACCCACGACCTTACCCTTTTTGCTCCTCTCATTCGTGAGAGGCTTCATCACCTTGTAGCTGCTAGCAGTGGCTTCATGGCCAACATTGCTACTATGTGGCTGCGAGATGAATTTCTTTCTTAGAACATCATCTTGAGTTTCTACAACTTGCATAATGTCAATTAATTCGGCACACTTCATGTAGCCGTCTTGACGATAGTTGCTTGCGGATTGCACCGCGTTCGGGAGAAAGGTAAAGAGTCTTCTCAATCTTCTACTCACTTGTGATTACATTATCACAGAATCGAAGACTGATACAAATTTTATACAAATCTGGCCATGCTGGGTCAGTTCTTCGAACTACTGGTTCGTGATGCTAGTCATATTTATATTCATGCAAAAAGTTCAAAGGATTGCTGCTAGTAATCTGCATAAAATAGTTGCAAAATTATCATAATGCTCATCGAACTCCAGGTTCGTATTCCCATTTTTTTCTATGCATTTTTCATGATTTACTGCTATTTTCAGTGATTAAAAGCAATATAAACAATCACAGATAATCAAAAACAGTAAATGCGATACATAAATTGCATAAAAATAACAATAACAAAGATAAACATGCTTCAAATTCAAAATTGATTCAAAAATTGGATTCCTAAGGCTCTTTTCTACTGGAAAATGACTTTTCGACGAAAACTACAAGTTTCAGGGGGTTAAAACGTGAAAATTTCATTTCAGAGAGAATTTGCGCGCAATTTTTAGTAATTCCGAGGGGTTTCTCGCAAAATTCCTTATTCGCGAAAAGCTTCCCGTAATTTTTCAGAATTACGAGGGCCTTTTTGCAAATTTGGGATTTCCTTTTTTTTTCATTCGGCCGAGCCTCCCCTTCCCCATTTTTTTTCAAAACTTTCGGCCCAAAAAGTGTCGGCCTTTGGCCCATATTGTCTCAGCCCATCCGGTCGGCTTCAAGAGCACGGGGTAGGGTTTCCCCTACCCCCTGCTGCGACGGCGGCTGCTTCAAAGGGACCGAGGCGGCCGGTCGGCGGCTGCTCCAAGCGGCGGCGGGGGGCGGCACCGTTACAGCCGGGCTTGAGGCGTCCGGCCATGGTGGCGTTTCGGTCGTCCGTCCATGGCGTTCCCCCTCCCCCTTCCACCTTTTTTTTCTTGCAGCGGAAGCGGCGGCCGACAGCTCCAACCCGCGTAGCTTCGGTAGCGGCTACGAGTCTGCGCAGCGACGCGGCGTGTCAGCGGCCGGCCGGTGGTGGCGGCGGCCGCGCGGCGTGGCGGCGGCGCAGCAGCGCGCGGCGCGGCGCCACGTCGTCTTCAAGACGGCGGCCGGCGCGAAGCGGCGGCGTCGTCGTCGCGGCGGCGTGGGGACCGCAGACGGTGCGGGTGTCTGCGCAGAGCGTGAGGCGGCAGCGAGGCGGCAGCAGCGGCGGCCGGCCTCGTCGCGAGGCGGCGCAGGTGGAGCGGTGGCGCCATCGCAGTCGGCGGCCATGCGGCGTGACTCCAGGCCAACGCAGTTGGCCGACGGCTTCAGGCCGCCAATTTTTTTTTCATACGATTATTGTTCGTGTATGCGATGCAATACGATGTAATACGAGATTGTAACAGAGGCGCGGCTTCATGCCGTCATGTGCGTGCTCGCCGCGTGCTAGCGGCGTGGCATCGTCGTTGCCTCCGTGGCGGTACGTGATGATGGACTATGTCGTCCGGTAACGTATCGTGGAGGTAGTGACAGCCGCTTGCAGACGGTGTCGTGCACATGGTGTCTTTCATGCGATTGCATATACTACCTACGGTACAATCATCATCTACTCTTTCATGCAATCCACCGATCGGCTTGGCCGGCGACTTCAAGTCGGCTCGCGGTAGATTAGAGCGGATTTGCACCGTAGGAAACCAATCTAGAAAGCCAAATTTGCAGAATTGAAAGCAATCTAGAAAACGATTCAATCTACGAGTGTCGTTCATCGACGGTTACCTTTTCGATGCGAGGAGAGTCGATCGTGCTGATAACGTGTTGAGGAACCGTCGCTGACGAGTCCAGTCCGAGCGATTACTTCGTAGACAAGCGTAGAATCGTAAGAACAATACATGAACAACAAGAACATAATAAGAGATTGAACACAGAGATATAGGGGGATGTCTTGCTTCTCTTTATTCTTTCATCCATCGATCAATCCTTTACAATGAATAGCACCCTCTATTTATAGGCTACGACCCTGCTAGTGTTTGGGATGGGGCGCCCACTAATGAGCCGACTGCAGGGTTAAGTCCATGGTTTCCCAACACCTTCAACAATAACTTGCTGCTGTTAAACACGCATATTGTTGGGCTGTGTATAACGGCTGCGTGATTTGCTTAGGCTAAGCTATACTTTATGGGCCAAATGGAGGCCACAAAAGACCCATTAGGTCCATATGAGAGCCTCTCTTGTAGTGATGGCCCATGAATTGGCCCAGGGCTTCAGCTGTGCAGGATCCTTTTCTTTTTCTGCATTCTCTATTTGCTTCAAAAAAACCTGTGCTTTCGTAACCACCGTACTCTAATTAAGAGTTGGGAAGAGATCGCGATTATCATACAAGAAGCCGAAACTACAGTACTACCACGCCGTTAGAATAACCAAGCTACAAATCAACAAATGCACGGTACTACAACCAGTGACGGAACGACGGACTATGAAAAGGTAAAATAAAATCGGACCCGATGCCAGGTGGAACCCCATTGAACCAATGTGGATCCATCTGGCCAGCTCTTCAAGAACCGGGCGAATGAAACGAATGTAAACAATGTAACAACGTTTAATTGGGAGAGAGGTCGATGATGATCTCCCTTAGTTTCCTTCACTCTCTTTTTCTTCATCCAATCATGGAGCCATGCATGTCATGATAGGCCGGGTCTCTGATCTGCTGAAGATGAATGATAGGATGGAATGATTAGAGTAACTAGTGTCTGCCTGATCCCACAAACTAAAGGTAACACAGCCTTTGAAAGCTAACTAATTGAGTGGGCATGCATGCCACAATTTTGACCAGCCGAGCCCCACGCATGCAGATTTGGGCCTAACCTTTTGGAGAATCCCCAGGTAAATGTTCACTTCTGTCGCAATCTGCTAGTGCTAAATTACTAGTTTTATATATAAATTTTTTTTGGATCGATAGGTTGCCTTATACTAGTAGAAGGAACTAAAACTTGTTCAATAGTAAATCTTGTCTTTTGTCATGTAATTAACAAAGGTTGGTATATACTCAGACTCCATTTGATGGGGTTAGGTCAGATAATGAAGCTCCATTGGGAGCTAGCTCAAAGTTTATCTAAAAGACAAAACTGAATTAAATAGTTTGAGATGTACTAAAAAAAACTACAGATTAAAGCAAAATTTAGCTAGGCAGTGAGCGTGACGTGGGCCCGAATAAACCTACAATTATTCGGATCCTAATCTGGCCCATGCTATGAGTGTGACGTGGGCCATGCGTGTCTTAGCACTCTAGTAGAAACAAATCAAATAGGGTTTTGGCTACATTGTCTTCACCCTTTCAACAGTACGCAAATGATGGACCATTCCCATTCATGGTCTCAAACAAAGGGCAGAGTAGGTTAATTTAGGTCTTCTTTGTAATCAAATCAACCAATTTAACTGTTGGTTCAAAATAGAAATGCTAAGGTGTACTGGCAAGTAGGGTTCTAAAGAACTTGAATGTAAAAACAATTCAGGATACACATCACACGTGGGAGCTACTTATCTGCTTTGATTTTAAGAAGGAAAACACCCTGATTTTATTTTTTTTGTTTGTTTTTGCGCTCTCTAGATTTTAAGAAGGGAAATAGTGCTTCGAATCAGACCACAAACCTCAGCGTTGCCACTCGAATATTCTTCTCTTTCAAAATTCTTATGGCAATCCTATATATATTTCAAACGGGTTGGCAAGTTCAACTAGATAGCTATACAAGTGAAACAAGACAGCTTATTATAGTCATTTTAAGTCTGGCATCCTCCAAAGAATACGCCTCTGCAAAATCTTCCAAATGGACAGCAAAAGTTCATACCTAATGAAACATAGAATACGCATGTAGAGAACCAAAACAATGTTAGTTAAATACACACGACTTCCTAATGCAATCGAATCAAAGCATAGTAAAATACACAAGAATTATTAATTTCTCTAACTCAGAGCGGTGGTTGGGAAGTGAACTGCAAATGAAGTAGTACAAACAAACCTAGGGTATGTACAATAGTGTGACATCAAATATCTATAAGTCTTGTCACGTAGGACATGAGATGATGTGGATGAGAGACAAGGAGTATAGAAAATTGGACCGTCCCTCGTGCTGTAGTTGACCGTAAGACGGGAAACCAAACAAATTATATATGAATTAACTATCCACATAGATATAAAAAACAATCCATTGTAGAAATTATCTTTAACGTTATCTATAAATAGTACGAAAGAATACTATATATAGCAGTACATTACAAGTGCCCTCATCATAGAGAACACCGCAATCGGAAGGGCTCACATCATATCATGCCACCCACAGACATATCGCCATTGTTTACTTGGAACCTTGTACAGTATGTAACCCAGTGACGTATGGAAGCAACGCTGCTTTGTTTGTTTCCCCAAAAAAAAATGAGGAAAAATAGAGCAAATATATTTGAATACGTGCTGCTAATTAAATTACTTCTCTGCCTCTGTGCTCCCGGTGCCATCAAGCGTGCAGCGCAATATTGCAATGCAACCACTCCCATGAGGTAGAATAATAGCCGCAATAAACCTCTGCAGATATGGTCCACAGTCTGGGGGAATTTTTAGTTTCTCGTGAGGTGCACATCTGCTATCACTGCAGATCAATTTACCCGGAGCCAGAGACCAAACACAAATCTTTAGCACCCGCTTGGAACATGAAATTCATACGAAACCGTTCAATTTTTGCAGGAATCGAAAAACATTTCCGCATTTCAAAAGAGCAACGTAGAAACACCACTATACACCATAGAGAACGATTCAATTCCTATGATAAAAGCTCCACATTTCATGTGTGCGTGCAGCGCGTGTGTTTGTGTTTATGTCTTCTTTGTAGTCGCAAAATAAATAAATAAAATACAAACTGTCAATCAGACCCACCGTCAGAGACTCGTGGTCGCCCTCAGTAGGGTGAGAAAAAAAAAATACAGCCAGATGCAGTAAAAATACTCTGCTATTACAGTGCTCAAGCCTGTGGATCTCGAGTTTATACCTTATGGTCCCATAAGCTCTACATTCTGGTGACCTGTCCATACATGCACGTATGTACAAGATCTGTTTTAAGCATCATTATGCATGCTTACTTCTCGGTTTAGTTCATCGACCGATGCGTACGTCGTATGACGACTAGATCGATATACAAAATCACATGGCGCATGAGAGATCTTTAACTTTATCCGGCCAAAGCGGCTGTTTCCTGGGCGTTGGTTCATCTGAATCACCTGATGGGAAAAGCATGTACATGATCTAACATGCATCTATTACTGCTGTCATTACACAGTCCCAAAAGTCCTTTTTATTCCGTGTTCGCGTGAGTACTATTTGAGATGCACAAACGCAGACAAAAGAGTAACCAGGTATCAACGGTTCGAATACGAATCGAACAGTAGTCTTTCCGTATTCGTATTTTTAAAATGAATATGAATTCGAATATTGTAACGAATACGAATCGAATACTTACTCAATTCGGTCGGATTCGGATATAATCATAACTTACGTAATTGCAAGATATTAATGGTATTTTATCCTCGTACATAGCACACATAATCATTCGAGTTTATCTATTTCACTTTAAAACATGAATTCATATTAAACTAAAAATGTTCATCAAACTAATTAGCCATACTGCAGTAAAACATGTATATTGTTTTATCGAATTTGAATACGAATAGTGTGGATAAAACAACATTTCGGATGGCAAAAGTCCATATTATATTCGTATATATATTTTTATGCGAATACAGATACGAATAGGGGAGAGATTGTTAATCGGTTGAAAACATCTAAACTATATTCGCTACCAACAAAATCCGGATGCCGGATAATTCGAATTCGATTGACACTCCCAAGAGTAACACTATGAGTTAGTCATGTGCAAATTTCTTTCCAAGACCTCGTTTTGAATACGGAATTATTTTGTATTCTGCGAAAATTATACCCTTTCTCGTAAAGTTCGTACCATTTTTAAAAAATTCCCTGCGTTCTAAGTAGGGAGAAAAAAGTGCAGTTTTGACCATCGTACCATTCCAAGTGCTATGGTGCTCCTTAAGCTAAGCGAGTTTTTTTTCGAGGTCATGCTCAAAGGACGTCGATATATTCTGGTGACAAGCGAAAACCTCTCTTTCATTTTACCATGCTTCATATTTTGCTGCAAGGTGAATGTAAGAGGGAAAATGCTTTTTTCTTTTGAATTTTCGTAGTTTAGAGTTGTTTTAAACTTCAAACACGATTAAGGACGGTTTTTTTACTCCATGTCGGTAAAGTATATATAAAAAAGGGTGGGAGGCGTAGGCGAGTAGCTCTGCTCGTCACGTGCCGGCAAGCACGTGCGGTGGGGCTCCGTCGTGCTCCCCCTCCGCTCTCGGGCCGTACGATCGCCGCGGATCTTCCTGGTAGGCCGTCAGATGCACCTCGCGATGCGTGCGCTGGAAAGAGAGGCCCGTCCGGAAGACGACAAAAAGGACCTCCACTGCTCACTCCGAGGAGAGCACGCCTCAACTTTTCTCTTTCTGTCCTTTTCCTTACTTGATTTTCCATGAGATTTCTCAACAAATTGCAAAGTACTCGTACGAGAAATCCATCTAAGCTTATCTAACCAAATTAATTTTGTGCTTCGCTCCAAGAGCAATTGAAATGGCAGATTAACCCGTCACCCCACATACTAGCGCCACGATATGCGAGCAAGAACGAGGAGTACCTTCACATTGGGAGGGATAATCTTATTAGTACGTATTTACACTCCAGTGACGGGCCAATAGCAACACAAAGAGAATGTAGTCAAATCATTTGGATTATGACCGATAATATCTTGTGAATGTTTAGGCCTCGTTCGGAGCACATAAATTCATATGTTTTCTAGATAAATCATACCGTTTTCTACGAGATTCCTAACCTTGTCCAACCAAAAAATGAATGAATAAAATTGCACTTCGGAAACCGTGCTAATACGATATCTTGATCAACTCACCGAGTGTCTCATGCACGGTTATATTTCCCCAGGAGCGCTCAAATAGTCAAATCTCGGTGCAGGGGAAAAAACGGAAATTTTCATTCTTTTTTCTTTTTACCGCAGCCAGTTTAACATCGAGGGATAAAAAAAAGGCTGAAAAGTCGATAGAGAGGAGGAGAGAAAACGGAATCCCAGGGGGAGTGGGCCCCACGGGCAGGGTCAGTCAGCCTTGTCAACACCGGGCCATCGCTGTCCCCGAAAAAGTGCAGTAATTAATGGTTACTAATTCGGGCCCCTCGCTCCCTGCCCGGTGGGTCCCCGCCCAGCACGGGATAGATTGTGCTAGCCACAGTGGATGCGTGCGTGGTGGGTACGTGTACGTACTAGCGCTCTGGTGGGCCCGCCACTCGCATCGCCTACACGGCAATCATATGCAGCCATGACTCTCACGATCAGACGAGACGCTCTAGTGCAGTGTTGTATTTGCCTTTTACTGCTCAAGTATTACATTTGTCTCTTGGAAGAATTGTGAGATACATTGGACTAAAACTTCCTTTTAAAGGACTGTGGTAGCATCGCTTCCGGGAGTCATCGTGGGGCATGTGACCCGATGCCATTTGGCTTAACTTACGAAGAAACTAATGTCTACGATGCGATTATAAAGTATCATTACTGATCATGTCCATAATGACCTAAATATGCCTATGGTAACTCTAACGACTTATTTCTCTGGATATCCCCTGCGTGTTCATCCTACCTACCTCTGTTTTCTCGCTTTGTAGTAAGTATTATTGTAGCTATGGTAATTGGTAAGACCTGGTGTACAATCGATAGTCTAAGTAAATTCAGCACTTGTGGTATAGCCAAATGACAACTAAATAAGGCGTTTGATCCAGCTCGTCAAGCTTAGAGCTGTTCCAAACTGATGGAGATCCTTCTGTGCTTGCAACCCCAGTTTCATTTGCACTAGTACGTAGTAGAGTGTGGCTGGGGTATTTTGCGCTGCTGATCTAAAAAGAAGTGATTGCAACATAGTAACTGCTCTAAAACTACACTTCCCATTGTTTTTTCTTTTCTCTTTTGCGTAAGGCTCTGAATGGTGCATGCAAAGCCACAGAGAGGAGGGTGTAGAGGATCCAACAAATTAACGGAGTTAACCGTCCAAACATCGGTTGCCGGGCATGCGCAGAGTTCTGTCATGGGATTTTGTGGAGCATCTGAAAATTTGCGTGATGCGTCGGGTTCTGCGTCCACAGTTACGGTTAAAATTATAAGTATTTTTTGAATTACTTTAATCCAGAAACATAGTAGATAAATCATGAGAATTACTCTAGTTATTTTCACAAAGTAGATGAACAAGAACACTATAGTCATACTAAGATCCAGAAGAACATAAAATAGTATACATATCTCAGTGTTCATGTAAACAACAAATAATAAAACTAAGTAAACAACAAGTTTGAGGTAGGCATACTCAGAACCAGCGGAAGGAGCAGCAGAAGTAGAAGCAGGAGTCTTGGTGAGGTCGTCGTTAGTCATAGCGTAGTGGATGCAGCAGAGACCTTCGTGGATGTCGTGGTAGTAATCGCGCAGATGTAGTCGTAGCAGAAAAACAGATGAAGCGAGCAGTCGCGCTAACGCTCCCTAAAAACCTTATTCGTCCTCGCTCGTGCAAGCCTTCAAGGACGGGGTTAGGGGCTCGCTCTCCGGTCTGACCGTACACGCGCCTCGCCGGGATGGAGATCGCCAGAGACAACAACAAAACCAGTGGTATACTATTGTCTTTCGTGGAGAGAGCTCATCAGCCAAAAGAACAAGGGCTCTGTTCCATATAAAGGTAAAAACCCAGAGACTAGAAACGGTCGTCATTACCCACTCGTAACTGCAACCATTACCCAGTCACTAGTAACCGCAACCATTACTGCTACCGATTTCTGAAACAGAGCATGTTCTACTTAATGGCAAAAACAAAGAGACTAAAAACGGTCACCATTACTCACTCGTAACTGAACCATTACTGCCAGCCGTTTGTTAATGCCACTAACTGCGAGTCAGTGCGTTTCGATTTTCGAATAGATAAAGAAAACGCGCGCACGCGACAAGCTCACTGCGCGCGCGCACCGCGACGCACGACGTCACTACGCACGCACGGCGGCGTGGCGTGGCGAGGCGAGCGAGCGCGCGCGTGTATTGGCTCTCTCTCCAATTCCACAAAGGAGCTACCACGTTCCACCTTTTAAAGTGGTGTAACTCCCATTCAACTCTCCATATTGGACTAAATAGTTTTAGCACATGCACATGGGCCTTTGGGATTTTTTAGAAATTGATTAGGATTAAACATGAGCCCAGCCCGCATTAATTCCAACAATCCCCCACCAGATCCCAAGGGCACATGTCAAATGCCTTGATCCACAGTATTGTTTTGATATACCAGTGTTTTGATGGAGACTGGTTAAGGTTGAACATCCACTTAGAACAAAAGCTACACTTATCCACAACTGCACAATGGACTAAGCCTTGAATTGACAGTTTTGTATGAATAAGTTTTACTTAAGTCCTTAACTGATACCAGGCTGCCAGGCATCCCCGCGGGTTGAAGCATATGAGTCATACTCCTGGCCTATTCATGAGCTTCCTATAGATTACCCTATCTCATAGACTGTGACTAGCAGTCGGGCTCATATAGGTGTGTTCTTTCAAGACTGCTCTGTAGGACAGCATCTTTGCTTAAATAAGCCACAGAACACATTAAGATAATAATCAACCTGTCATACAGATTTAGGAGAGAATTGCATCTCCAATGGAGTGGGTCTATAAAGGTACTCTCCTCCCAGTTAACCAATAGCTTGTTTCGCCAATCCTACTTCACGGGATCTCCGATCATATAGAATGGTTTACCACTATAGTGTAACTCACGTGGGTCTCAAACCCATCTCCTTCGATGCATTGTCTATCACATTTCGTGATAAACCCTTTGTGAAGGGATCTGCCAGATTCTTAGCTGTTTGGATATAATCCAAAGCTATTACTCCGGAGTTTCTCAATTTTCTCATAGATTTCAGTCTTCTCTTCACATGTCTTGATGCCTTCATATTATCCTTAGAACTGTTCACTTTGACGACCACGATCGATTGTCACATTCATCGAATAGCGATCGGTTTTTCAACCACCGGCAAATCCATCAAGAGCTCACGAAGACATTCGGCTTCAACGGTGGCAGTATCTAATGCTGTGAATTCTGCTTCCATTGTTGACCTCGTTAAGATGGTCTGCTTGCAAGACTTTCATGAAACAGCGCCACCTCCAAGTGTGAAGACATATCCACTTGTGGCGTTAATCTCATCAGCATTAGATATCCAATTTGAATCGCTATAACCCTCCAGTACCCTGGGGTACCCGGTATAGTGAATGCCATAACTCATAGTAACTTTTAGATAGCGCATTACCCTCTCAAGAGCATGCCAATGATCATCTCCCGGATTAGAAACAAAACGGCTTAGTTTGCTCACAGCAAACGAGATGTCAGGCCTAGTACCGCTAGCTAAATACATGAGTGAACCAATTATCTGAGAATATCTCAATTGGTCTCTGGCTATTCTCCAATTCTTCGTAAGCAACATGCTAGGATCATAAGGTGTTGGAGAGGATTTGCAGTCGCTATAACCAAAACAACTCAAAACCTTTTCCACATAATGAGATTGCAACAATGTAATCCCACTATCATCACCTCTCAACAGCTTGATGTTCAAGATAACATCAGCTACTCCCAGATCTTTCATCTCAAAATTCTGAGACAAGAAATCCTTGACTTTCTTAATTACATTAAGGTTGGTCCCAAAGATCAGTATGTCATCAACATACAGACATAGAATGACTCTCTCGCCCCCACCATGGCGATAATACACGCATCTGTCAGCTTCATTCACAACAAAGCCTGTAGATGTTAAAGTTCTGTCAAACTTTTCATGTCACTGCTTAGGTGCTTGTTTAAGACCATACAAAGATTTCAACAACTTGCACACCTTTCCTTCTTGACCATCTACTACAAATCCATCTGGCTATTCCATGTAAATTTCCTCGTCCAACTCACCATTTAGGAAAGTCGTCTTAACGTCCATCTGATGAACGAGAAGACCGTGTGAGGCAGCCAGAGATAGTAGTACTCGAATAGTGGTCAATCTAGCCACAGGTGAGTAAGTATCAAAGAAATTTTCGTCTTCCTTTAGAGTATAACCCTTGGCCACAAGCCGTGCCTTGTACTTCTCGATAGTACCATCAGGCCTAAGCTTCTTTTTGAACACCCACTTACATCCTACAGGTTTACAACCATAAGGACGCTCAGTGATCTCCCAAGTTCCATTAGAGATAATGGAATCCATTTCACTACGGACTGCTTCCTTCCAGTATTCAGCATCTGGAGAAGCATATGCTTCAGAAATGGTACTTGGAGTATCATCAACAAGGTACACAATGAAATCAGGACCAAAAGACTTTGCAGTCCTTTGTCTTTTACTCTTCCTCAGAATTTCATTGTCTTCCTTCTCAGGAATTTGCTCAGGGGTTTGCTCAAAATATTCCATTGGAATGGCAAATTCAGGAGTTGTATCAGGCTCCTGACTTGATGAAATAGGCATATCTTTCATCGGAAAAATATCCTCAAAGAATGTAGCATCTCTGGACTCCATAATTGTACCGACATGCACGTCAGGTACTACAGATTTCACCACTAGAAATCTATATCCAACGCTATGATGTGCATAGCCTAGAAAAACGCAATCCACGGTTTTTGGTCCAAGCTTACGCTTTTTGGAAATTGGCACATTGACTTTCGCCAAACAACCCCAAGTGCGCAAGTATGAAAGTGATAGTCTTTTCTTCTCCCATTATTCATATGGGGTTATCTCTTTATTCTTTGTGGGAACTCTGTTTAGGACATGACATGAAGTCAATATAGTCTCCCCCCACCATGCTTTGGAAAGACCCGCTGTGTCTAACATGGCGTTAACCAAATCAGTTAGAGTGCGGTTCTTTCTTTCAGCAACCCCGTTTGACTGGGGTGAATAGGGAGTCGTCCTTTCATGAATTATACCATGTTCCTCACAGAATAAATTGAACTAATTAGAAAAGTACTCTCCACCACGATCAGACCTAATCCTTTTGATTTTCCTTTCAAGTTGGTTCTCAGCTTCTGCCTTATAGATTTTGAAGTAGTGAAGAGCTTCATCTTTAATTTTTAAAAGATACACATAACAGAACCTAGTGGAGTCATCAATCAAAGTTATGAAATATCTATTACCACCTTTTGTCAACACATCATTCATCTCACACAGATCTGAATGTACGAGTTCTAATGGTGTCAAGTTTCTTACCTCCGCGGCCTTATGAGGCTTACGAGGCTGCTTTGATTGAACACAAACTTGACACTTAGAACCTTTGGCAAGGATGAATTTCGGGATTAACTCTAAACTGGCTAACCGCGTCATGCAACCAAAATTTATGTGACAAAGTCGTGAATGCCAAATAGTAGTCTCATTACCACTAAAAACATGGTTCACAACATTATTACATAAATCTGAAAGAGATAGGCGGAACAAGCCTCCGCACACATAGCCTTTACCAACAAATTGTCCACACTTGGACATTACAATTTTATTGGACTCAAATACCAGTCTAAAGCCATCTCTACACAGAAGAGATCCGCTCACGAGATTCTTATTGATAGATGGCACATGATGCACGTTCTTCAGTTGCACAATCTTCCCCGAAGTAAACTTCACATCGACCGTGCCAACACCATGAACAGTGGTATGTGACCCGTTCCCCATTAGAACGGCTGAATCCCGAGTGACCTGGTAAGAAGAGAACAATGAAATATCAGCACACACATGTATATTAGCACCAGTATCTATCCACCAATCGGCAGATTGACATACGGAAAGAACGATGAGGTAAATTACCACACCACGATGTTCCGTCTCGATGAGTACCAACAACAACATTAGCGATTTAGAATTCGTCCTGCGATTCTTCCCACCCTTGCGTTGACTGCAATCCTTGGCCCAATGATCAGGTTCGCCACACACAAAGCAAGAGCTATCTTTTGTGTTCTTCTTCTTCTTCTTGAAGCTAGTTGTTTGTGCGGCCTTGTTCTTGCCTTTGAACTTTTGAGCTTGGCCATTCTTCTTCTGTACCACATTGGCACTAGAATGTCCCTCATTACCTCTAATGTGTGTATCTTTTGCTCTCGCCTTCTCTTCAACATCAAGAGACCCAATGAGATTTTCAACAGAAAACTCTTGTCTCTTGTGTTTCAGGGAAGTAGCAAAATTCCTCCAAGAAGGAGGAAGCTTGGCAATAATGCCTCCCGCGACAAACTTGTCCGGTAACACACATTTGAAGTGCTCTAGTTCTTTGGCCATGGATTGTATCTCATGAGCCTGCTCAACTACAGAACGGCCGTCAACTATTCTATAGTCATGGTATTGCTCCATGAGATACAATTCACTGTCTGCATCCGAAACTCGAAATTTGGCTTCGAGTGCATCCCACATCTCTTTCCCAGTTGTAATCACCATGTATGCATCGACTAACTTCTCACCAAGAACGCTAATCACAGCACCTTTAAAAAGGTTATCAGCAGCCTCGAACGCTTGCTCCTATTCAGGAGTAAGTGTTCCTCCAGGCTTGCCACTTGCCACATGAAAAACGTTCATGGCAGTTAGCCAAAATACCATCTTTGTGCGCCACCTCTTGTAATTTGCACCGTCGAATTCAGAGGGTTTTAGCGCAGCGGCAAAACCAGTCGACGAAAAATATCTAAGATAAGTTTTTTGGATTGTTAAAATTATGAGCATTTTTCGAATTACTTTAATCCAGAAATATAGTAGATAAATCATGAGAATTACTCTAGTCATTTTCACAAAGTAGATGAACAAGAACACTATAGCCATACTAAGATCCAGAATGACATAAACTAGTATACCTATCTCGCTCGTGCAAGCCTTCAAGAACGGGGTTGCCACTAACTGCGAGTCAGTGCGTTTCGATTTTCGAATAGATAAAGAAAAACGCGGACGCACCCGACACGCCTGCGCACGCACACGCACCGCACCGCACCGCAGCTCGGCTCGGCGAGCGAGCGAGCAAGCGCGCGCGTGTATTGGTTCTCTCCAATTCCACAAGGGGGCTACCACGTTCCACCTTTTAAAGTGGTGTAACTCCCATTCAACTCTCCATATGAGAATAAATAGTTTTAGCACATGCACATGAGCCTTTGGGATTTTCCATGAATTGATTAGGATTAAACATGAGCCCAGCCGGTATTAATTCCAACAGTCACCTGGCAATTCCTGTCGAAACCAAAACCAAACAAAAGATTTGCAACATTCGTAGCAATTCAGAACGTTATAGAACTAAATCTCAGTCAAATCCATCTCGATCCATAACCCGGATAATATTCGGAAGTGATTTTGTAGGAGTTTGAACCCAATTATAGCATTCAGACATAAGCCAACTTTGTTCAGTTTAAGCTTATGGAAGTTGCACAAGTAGCCAGGGCCTACACCGCGGGGTACTACTTCTGCCTACTGGAGAGATGCAAATCAGTAACAGTGAAAACAAAGCAACACTGTGCTGTTAGAAAGACACTCCTCTTCCTTCTCCAAAGGCCAAAGCCACTCTGCTTTTTTTTTTTGAAGTTAAAAGAGGTCCATGTGAACCCTGCTTTAAGAAAGCGAGTCCACAAGAGGAACAGATACAGAGAGGGAGAGAGAGAGATGAAAAAAAGGAGAAAAGGTTGAATTACCACGAGTGTATAAACTCACCAAATCCTTTACAGCTTTGCAACAGTAGTAGTAATTCAGGACAGCTTCGAACTTAGAGAAAAGCTTACACACTGGATGTTTGCAGCAGCAACAGAAAAAGAAGAGAAAAAACCCCCTAAAAGTTCAATGATTGTGCATACCTAATGTGATCCGATAAGAAATTGGGAGGAGAAGATTATGGGGTATGTTACATGTATCATTAGGTGGTGGTAGTATTAGGTAGGATGATTGATCGATTCTTGATGCAGATTTAATTTTTTTGCTCCTCCTTTTACCTGAAACATGTTCTGAATTGATGGAACCGCTCATGTGCAAGGGAGTAATTGTGCCAATTAATAAGTTTGAACGAGTTGCAAAGCAAGTAGTAGCGTCTCACCGGTCAAAGAATAAGTTGACAACAATGTACTAGTACAAGTTGCATGCATGATAGTGATGTGTTTTGGGCTGAAAACTTAGGCTTGTTCTAGCCAGCTCCCTAGTTGAAAAGCGTCCAGATTCATCGAACGGTTGGGCATACTCTCCTAGGATATTCTCGGAAGCAAAATGGTATTCACTCAGATTATTTGTCTCAGTTTCCAGGTGAATGAAAGACAATGCGCTCAAATATCAAAAGATGAAGATGAGCCTAGGTTCAATGAATCCAACATTTCCCCCCTTCAAAACAAAAGACGTTAGCAAGGTTTTTTTTGGGTTCATGGCCCAATAAACCAAACCAAAAAATGGTATAGGCAAAATCTGAAAAATAAACGATAGCGATTTTTTATTAGCATTATCAAATATTGGTAGCAAACCAAACGATAGCGAATTTTTATTGGTGTTACCAAAATTTAATTTGATTCACACTGGTAACAAAATCAAATATACCATAATTTTTTGTTGGTATTACCAAATATTATTAACAAGTTAAATAATTATCATTTTTTATCGACGTTATCAAAATTTGATTCGACTCTTTGGCGACAAACCAAACAGGCCGTCTTGAAGGCAAGCTACGGTATTGTACAGTAGAGTATGGGGCCAGGCGAAGACCATCCTTGAAGGCATACATGACGTATTTATACGCGTACAGTACAGGCAGCGCAGTTAAAATGTTACATCTGCCTCCCTTTCTCTGACATCCATGAATGGGAGGAGGAGGTGGGTGGTGGTGTATTTCAGAAGCCACCAGCCCCCCTCCCTCTCTCACTGCGTCTCTGATTTTGATGCATGCAAAGGGACACAAACAGGAGAGAGAGGGAGAGCATCAATTGTACACTTGTACGAGTAGGAGTAGTACAGTGTGATTTACTGCAACTGTGTTCCCTCTCCTCTCCTCATTTGCTTTTGCTTCCTTCCCTCTCGTCTCTCTCACACAGAGCCATTGCAGAGTGCGTGAGAGAGAGGAGGATACTGCTGGTAAAAGCGAAAGAGGAAAGAAAAAGGTGAGGTGGTGGGGGTGCTTGCTCCCTCCTTTCCCTTATTTCTTGCTCACGAGTTGGATGAGGAGTTGCATTTCTGAGATGCGATGAGACATACCGTGTTGGGAAGTTTCTGGTAGTTGTTGACGAACTGTGATCTTGGACAAGGCCGCCGAGATGCAAGAGCGCGTTGTGGATTCGTCAAATGGGGTAAATTTGTGATATTTTTGTGTTCTTGATCCCGGTTTCAGGAGGTTGGTGGCTCCCCGGCGATGCTGCGGAGGATGGTGTCCGACCAGGGCCCGGACTCCACCGGCGGGGAGGGCGCCAGGCCCCGCGGCGGCGCGCTGTTCGCCGTGCCGAGGCTGTTCGTCGGGTTCGCCGCGAAGCGCGCGCCGGACGGCGAGTCGTCGCGGAGCCCGACGTCGCCGCTCGACCCCAAGGCGCTCCTGCTCCGGTCGCCGAGGTCGCCGAGGACGTGGGACTCGGAGCCGGTCGGGCTCGGCCTCGTGGACGCCCTCGCCGGCGACGCCAAGAACTGCCTGTTCAGCCCGCGCGTGCGGCTCAAATCGTACAACTCCCTGCCCAAAGACTGCAGCAGCGGCGGCGGCGGCCATTCGCACCCGGAGCTCGGCAAGACGATGTCTTGCCCTGCTCCGGACACTGCGGACACTGCCGGCATGTCGGTGCCGTGCAGCAGGTTCTTCCACGGGGATCTGAAGTCTGGTCCGGAGGCCACTCGGTTGGATGGCGCTCACTCCAATGCCAAGCGGCATTCCTTCGATCACGGCAAGTTCCCCGGGCCGGGGTCGCTGCCGGCGTCGATCACCGTCGGCGCCCGGCGGTTCATCGGGTCGGTCTCGGCGAGCGAGATCGAGCAGTCGGAGGACTACACTTGCATCATTGCCCGTGGCCCGAACCCCAAGACGACTCACATCTTCGGGGACTGCATTTTGGAGCCCCATACGGTTGGGAAGAGCGACGAGGCCGCCATGGAAGCGAAGGAAGGAGCTGCCGAGTCCTACTGGGTGGTCAAGTGCTCCGTGGAGGCCGCCGCTGGTGAGGATTTCTTGAGCTCCTGCTTCACTTGCAAGAAGAAGCTGGAAGGCAATGACATTTACATTTACCGGTATGTCGATGCGATCATCATCTTGTTCTATGATACTGAAGTACTGATGGCTCTTCTCTATTGCATCAATTGCATCGTTTGGAGAAGTATTTCAGGTTGAAGATATTTTCTGCAGACTGAACACTGATCTGAAAGAACCCAGTTCGTCGGACGAATTGCTGCATTGTTCATCTTGGAGCATTCCTAATTCGTTTGGGAGGAGAAGCTTTGTTAAAGTTGAAACTTTTGGCAATTCAAAATGAATTAGTATATTGAACAGAACAACAAGCTGAACTATTATTAGATATTTAGATTCCATTCTTTTTGGTTGGAGATGGTTACCAACTAAAATGGTAATAAACTGAACAAATTGCTTCGCTGTTTCATTCACCCGAGAGCAGTATTTGGTAGAACAACTGTTGTTTCTACGCATCTTCAGAAAGAAAGGCATACTGAACAATTTGTTGTGTGCTCTTGCAGTGGTGAGAAAGCATTCTGCAGTGCCAACTGCCGGGACCAAGAGATCCTGATCGAAGAGGAAGCCGAGAACAACATCGCCAGCGGCTCCCCTCGCTCGTCCTGCTCGTCCTACCACGAGGACATCTTCATGGCCGGCATGGTTGTCGCAACATGACCCCCCGATGGCCTACTGATGCACCGTTTCACCGCGACAAGCACTCAATTTTCCCCCTTCCTACAAGGGGATAGATGATCCTAGATGATCGATCACCAGTGCACCTTGCCATCATCAGTTTGTTGTTTTTGATTCAGCAACTGAAGAAGAAGAAACGGTGTTCTTGGTGGGTCACTGTCACTTGGGATGAGCTGCTGCCGCCTTTTTTACTAGTCCTGGAAACTTGCAGAGATCTGGGCTTTTTAGAAAAAGGGAGGTCGCCTGCCTGCCTTTAGTTCTGTAGTTTTGATCCTAAGGCTGCTGGCCAGTGCCCCCATCCTTTTCTTCCTCCTCTTGGCAGCAGTGACAATGTCTGCATATCGCTACACTAGCCTGTGAGATAATGACATTGAGCTGCTTTGGGTCATTTCCATCCTTCTTTTACTTTGAGCAGTACTGATGGAAGTACATGATGATGATGGTTTAACTGACTTGATTTGCTTGTTCCACTAGAATTTGTTGAGGAACCGTCGCTGGCGAGTCCAGTCCGAGCGATTACCTCGTAGACAAATAGAGAATCGTAAGAACAATGCAAGAACACAAGAACGAACAATAGATGAACACAGGTATGAGAGGGGACTGCGGGCTTCTCTTTATTGCTATTCCAATAATGAATTGTGTGTACAAAGCTTGGGGGGTCTCCCCTCCTATATATAGTCTAGGGTGGATGAGGTGCCCACCCGGACCCGGACTCCTGGCCGGGCCCTGGTTTCCTAACACTCCCCCTTGGGCTCTCATCCTTCATGTCCATGTCTCGTTAAAACTCCATAAAAACCCAGTGGGAAAAATTTGGAGAAAGAGTACATGAAACATGTTCTGCTATGCTGCACTAATTGCCTCATTAAAAACCTTAAGCGAGAAACTTGGGAAAACTCGTCAAGGGAAAAGAGTACAATCCACCCAATTTCATTTAATCTTCAAGATTTATTCTTTGGGTACTCGATCTTCGTGATCAAGCTTTAGTAGTGAGTTCGTGAAGGTTCTCCCCGACTCTGCACTTCTCTAAGTCTCATCATTCCAATTCCACGTATACACATTTCAAAACTAGATGCTGAAAGTGACTTAGTGAATAAATCTGCAAGATTTTCACATGACTTAGTATGCAGCACTTTAATTTCGTCCATCTTTTGCATTTCATGAGCATAGAAGAACTTGGGGTTGATATGCTTTGTGAGAGGATTCTTCACATAACCCATCTGCACTTGTGCAACACAAGCTGCATTATCTTCATAGATAATAGTGGGGGTTTGCGCGGTATTCAATCCACATAACTGCTAGATGTGGTGAATCATCCGCTGAAGCCAAACATATTCTTGTAAGGCCTTGTACAATGCTATGATCTCCAAGTGGTTCGTCGAAGTCGATACAAGACTCTATTCAGACGATTTTCATGGAATTGCAGTTCCACCTCATAGGAGTTCATAGTTTGTTTGCAATTTGGTTGTATACGGGTCCTACAGGTACCCGTCATCTGTATTGCCATTCAAAGTTAGGTCTTGGTTCTTTCTGTAGAACAGACTAAATTCTTTGCTTCTTTGGAGGTATCGGAAGATGTCATTTATTCCCTGCCAATGCCTTGCACTATACCTTGCACTATACCTTGCTAGTAGGATCACGGCAAATACAATGTCCGTTCTAGTACAGTTTGCTAAATACATTAGTGCTTCTATTGCACTTCAGTGTGGGAATTCCGGTCCCAGGACTTCCTCCCCCTCTTCTTTAGGTGCATGCGGGTCTTTGTCTTGCTGCAAAGATCTCCCGACCATTGGCACTTTCAAAGGGTATGCCTTTGCAAAGTCAAGCCTTTCTGACACCTTCCGAGTGTAGGTTGACGGACATGCTCAAGCTTCAAGCCTAGGCAATATTTGGTTTTACCCAAATCTTTTATTTCGAACTCCGACTCCAGGTAAGAGCTTGCTTTCCTAATATCCTTCAGGGTTCCGATGATATTCAGATCATCTTCATACTCTAAGATTATACAAAATCCATTCTGGGATCGTCGTATAAATACGCAGAGATTATTCTCATTGTTCGTGTAGACTTTCATGCATCGAAAGTCGCTTCAAGCGATTATACCACATTATGCCTGATTGCTTAGGTTCGTACAATGACTTTCTGAGTTTCACACTGTACATGTTTCTATTTGCTCTGTTTTGGTTCGGGACAATGATACATTCAGGTATCTTCATATAAATGTCCGAATCCAATATTTCATAAAGGTATGCTGGTACCCCATCCATCAATTTCGCTTCTAACTTCAAGTTCACTGCTATTGAGATAAATATTTAAAGGGAGTTCCGCCCATGACCAGGGAATATGTTTCTTCATAATCATCTCCTGGATGTTCAGTGAAAACTTGTGCAACAAGCCTTGCTTCTTTTTATTTCTCTTTCGAACAAATACCCACTTATACCCTACGGGGTGCACAAGGGGAGACGTGCGGCTTACAGGCCCAAACGTCTTTCTTTTATTCGGAGAGAATAATTCAGTTTCTATTGCCTTCTCCCAATCTTCTCAATCTGATCTTTTCTTGCATTCAGCGAGCGATGCGGGCTCTGAATCAAGATTGATGATTGTGGCAAGTTTCTTTGCAAAGTAAATGTCGACATTGGCTGTTGTCATATTCAAATATTCTCCTAAGGTCATAAAGCTTATAGCTATTTCTTTAAAGGCGATTCTTCTAATGCTTTTACTTGTTCACCGCATTGCTTCCAATTGCGGGCAAGTCCTTTAGTTTTTCAACTCCGATGTGTGCGCACACATCCATGCCGATGTCTCCTTCATGGGAATATTCAATTCGTATGCCTTTCCGAAGGTTCCATACCGATGCAGTCTCAATGGTTCCCTTTCTAGTTCGGGCACTTGGTGATCGGTGTGTCAAGTCCTTCTTATCCTTTTTCACCGGCGTCCCGGTTACTTTGGATTCGAGGGTCGGAGTTCTCGTCCTTCGAGGCCTTAGGGCGGGATTAGGGATACCTTCATCGGTATTTCAACCCTCTCGGTGCATTGCATACAAGCACATGCTACTTGGTCACGCTCTTCAAATCACTAAAATGGTTAGGCGGTTGATTCGCTAATACTTGCAAATCGATTATCTTCTAGACTTCAATTGTCTTCTAGACTTCAATTCAATTATCTTACGATTGCAATTATCTTACGGACTTTCCTATTTGCTTCACTAGTGCGTGAGTCATATGCATAGATTTCAATTATCTTCTGGACTTCAATTATTTCCCGACATTATTATCAAGGGTTGATTTCCTCCCCCTAATGACGGGAAACTAATCTCATCTATTGTACTTCAAATGTCTTCTAGACTTCAATTATCGGGCATTATGCAAATCTCCAGTCATAGGGTCCAAATACTTGATTATGGATGCTGTCACATAACCAACGTATATCCCAGACTTTGGAGAAGACCCATTGCAGTTCGCTGCGGTGGTGGTATAGGTATATAACCCTTGCAACCAAACCTGCGAAGATGAGAAGTTTTCGATCTTGACCCTTGCGCTAGTTGCTTAGGTGGATGGATGTTATAGGCGACGGTCTAAAATTGATGAGAGTTGCGCGGCGAGGATGCGTGTCCCCAACACGTAGTTGATAAATTACAATTCTTCAAAGTTACGCTAGTCCATTACAGGTGCGGATGTGCGGTATAGGATGCTCAACTTTAATTCCCATTTTCATACAATAATCATCGGATGCCTTGGAGTGAGTTCTCGGCGTTGTCCATTCGGTGGATTTCTCATGATAATCGGGAAAATATTTAATTATCTACGAGATTAGCTTTGCAAAAGCATGATTTCGTAGACAATAAACATATGTGTGACCATTCAGGAAGCTTGATGAGCACCATAAAATACCTAATTGACCCTTACGGGGTTGTATAGGACCGCAAAAGTCTCCTCGCATACGGTCCAGAATGCGAGGACTTCATCCTTCGCTTTGAGCAAAAGGTCTAATAATTAATTTCCGTGGCACATGCGGGGCACACAAAATCTTCAGTTCGGAAAATTCTTTATATTCATATTATGTCCCTGTGAATTGTTAATTATATCTCTCATTATCCTAAGACCTAGGCGGCATAATCTATCATGCGAGAGATAGATAAGTTCGAGCTTCTAAATCTGATTTTCAAAGCGTTATAAGTTGCGGTGCCTTAATATTAGTGTAGTATAGCCCGATTTCATATGAAGGAAGATATTCTAATGCTATTTTCACTTTCTTCATGCTTTGTAGTGAGCGGTATTCATGCCATACTCTTCTTGATATCTACATGGAAACTGTTAGCGCAAATATCCTTGAGAGTTCTAGTCGATTTAGGTACAACAAGTCTTCTTCAATGAGCAAAGTTGTGCCGTTGAGGGTATAATTATGGCCCTTCACGAGCCTATTATACAAGTATCATTGCTGCGATTGTCGTAAGACTACCAACATTCTTCTTGATTGGTGGAAAAATTCCATTTCTCTCGGGATGGTATTCGTTGTGCCGCTACATGCTAAGCACACTTCCTCCATAGGCGCCACACGCGTTCTAATATAATGTACTTTATTAATATGTAGCAGAAAACAAGCAACACATAAATAAAATACTTCAAATATCGAACATAACTTGCTATTATAAAGACGGAAAATAAGCCTGCAGACTCATGATAAGAATTTAATGTTTTGCTCGCTAGAGCTTGCAACCATTATTCAATAATTCAAAATTCGCTTCAATTGCAAGCTGCAGTTGCTATAAAAGATTCGAGTGCAATGCGTGCACTAGATCTAATAAGCGAAGTATTCAGAACTTACGCCTAAATCGGCTCCATGCGCGATCTTCTCCTTGGGCGACTACGGTGTGGCGCTGCGATGTCCAAAGGAGGGATGATAGGGTCGCTCTCGGGCCATCCACATCCATAAGTGCAACTAGTAGGTGTGGGTCTGTATGCCTTCAATGGCAAGGTGTGACATATCTTTGTCATCGCCCTTCTTCTTATCTTGAAAAACATCAATAACGTGCGACGCACTACCTTACCCTTCTTGCTCCTCTCATTCGTGAGAGGTTTCGTCCTGTAATGGCGCTAGCGGTGGCTTCATGACCAACATTGCTATTAGGTGGTCGCGAGTTGTAGTTCTTTCTTAGAACATCATCTTGAGTTTCGCAACTTGCGGGATGTCAATTAATTAGGCATACTTCATGTAGCCGTCTTGACAATAGTTGCTTGCGGATTGCACCGCATTTGGGTGAAAGGTAGAGAGTCTTCTCAATCTTACGCTTATCCGTGATTACATTATCACATAATTGATGACTTGTACAAATTTCGCACAAATTACGCCTTCTTTGGTCGGTTTTTGAACTCTGGTTCGTGATGCGATCATTTTCATATTCATGCAAAAGTTCAAAGGATTACGCTAGTAATCTGCATAAAATGGTTACAAAATTCTCATAATGCTCATCGAATTTGAGTTCAGTATTCACGTATTTTCTATGCATTTTCATGATTTATCGCTATTTTCGGTGATTAAAAGCAATATAAACAATCACGAGATAATCAAAGCGATAAATGTGATACATAAATTGCATAAAAACAACAATAACAAAGTTAAACATGCTTCAAATGCAAAAATCGATTCAAAATGGAATTTCCAAGTCCTTTCTCACTGGAAAGAGTATTTTCGGTGATTCGCAACTTTCGGGGTTAACACGCAAAATTTCAAAGACAGAGAAAAATTTACGTGCAATTTTGATTTATAATGGGTTATTCTGCAAGAATGTGCATAATCCGTAAATTTCCCAATTTCGGGGTTCGCAAAATTTCTAGATCCTCGATTAATTCTCGTAATTTTCAGAACTACGAGGGCCTTCATGTAAAATTTCCTCATATGCAAAACTACCTCGTGATTTTCAGAATCCTGAGGGCCTTTTTTGCAAATTTGGGATTTCCCTTTTTTTTTTTCTTTCGGCCGGATACCCCTCCCCTTATTTTTCTTATTTGGGCTTTTTACTTTGGCCCATTTGGGCCTGCTTCTCACCGGTCAAAATGGGGATGGGTAGGGTTTCCCTACCCCTATGCCTTCAAGTGGCGGCGGCTCCATTGGAGCAGGTGGTGGCCGGTGACGCCTGCGAGGCGGCGGCGGCTTCTTCGAGTGCGGGGCGGCAAGCCGGTGTGGCGGCGCTTTAAGGTCAGGCGGCTCGGCGCGCGGTGCCCGCAGCGCGAGGTTGCGCCATAAGCGGCGGCGGCGGCGCTCAAGCGGCGGCTCGAGCGCGGCGCTCATGCGGCGCGGCGGCGGCGTTGCGGCGATAAGGCGAGCGGTGGGAGCCGCTTCTAGGCGGTGAGGCGGGCACGCGGCAAGCGGCGGCTCGAGGAGGTGGCCGCGGGCTCCATGGCGGTGGCGGCCCTCTTCCCCTTTTTCTCTTGTTTTTCTCTTTGGGCGATGTCGGTGTGCGTGCGGCGGTCCGGCGTGGCGTGCCCGTGCAGTTCAAGCGCGCGGGCTCGGCTCTTGCGGCGGCGCCATGGCGCTGCGAGGCGGTCGGCATGGCGGCACGCGGCAACGCCATGGCCTTGCGGTGTGAAGGAGGAGGGGGCGTGCGCGCGCAAGGAAGGAGGTGGCGGCGGGCCATCTTTGTGGCCGCCGGCTTCAAGCTTCGGTCATGGCGGCACGGAGACAACATAGTGCGCGGCGCTAGCGTTGCACACCTCTTCCCTTCCACCCTTTTCTTTTGCATTGGGTGATCTTTGGGAGCGCTGCGGCGTGCGAACGCGGCGGTACAACGTCGCGAGTGGCGCCGAGGCGGCGTGCGCAGCGGTGCATCGGCGATGCGTCTGCGGGACGGCGGCATAGCATTAGGACGTGCTTCGCATACGTGCGCATACGAACGCTGGGTTGCGGCCGTGCGGGGCAGTAGGTTCATGTTGGCTTCAAGCCGGTCCGTGGCGCCACGACTCGAGCCGGCGTGTGCAGCGCATGCGGGTGGCGTCGCGCTTAATATTTACGTAATGCGATTGTTCATGCAACGATCTACGGTGCAATCAACATCCTCTCTTTCATGCGATCTACCGATCGACTTTTGGCGACTTCAAGTCGGCTCGCGGTAGATCGAGTGAATTTGCACCATAGATAACCAATCTAGAAAGCAAATTTTACGTAATTGAATGCGATCTAGAAATGCGATTCAATCTACGAGTGTCGTTCATCGGCGGTTACCTTTCGATGCGGGAGAGTCGATCGTCGCGATAACGTGTTGAGGAACCGTCATTGGCGAGTCGATCGAGCGATTACCTCGTAGACAAATAGAGAATCGTAAGAACAATGCAAGAACACAAGAGCGAACAATAGATGAACACGGTATGAGAGGGATGCGGGCTTCTCTTTATTGCTATTCCAATAATGAATTGTGTGTACAAAGCTTGGGGGGTCTCCCCTCCTATATATAGTCTAGGGTGGATGAGGTGCCCACCCGGACCCGGACTCCTGGCCGGGCCCTGGTTTCCTAACAGAATTAAAGGCATCTTTTGCCTTATCCTATCAAAACCTGGATAGGCCTAAATAGTGGGTTAAATCAAGAAAACGGTAGTAATAACTAGTGGTGAAGTTTCTCACTGAGGTCATTTTACTCATTAAGATCCAGGAGCTAGGGCAAACTGACCATCAGACTAATATATTTTAGCCGGTCGGCCAGCATCAGACTAAAAATATAATTGCCCATCTAATATGCAGACCAATACTTGTGAAAGATACTCCCAGTCTCTTCAAGACATGTCATTGATTTGTTACAAATAGAGTAGTACAGTGCTGATTTTGATGTGGGAGCTAACTGCTGATTGCTGGTATTGATCTAGGAGCCTATTCAGGACCAAAAAATTTCCATGGCTGATAGAGGCCAATGATGCAGGGCAGAATTAAGGAAGTATTGCTGAAATTTATGGTCAGATCAGATCAGATCAGATCATTGCAGCATCCAGGAGGGATCCAATTTCACCTATTTCTACAAATGGGCTCTGTTGATCTGGAAAATAGGCCTGACAGAACAGAACACTCGTTACATTTGGAAGGAGCTCCTTGTATTGAATTCAGGGCCGGCCATACCTTCGCCACCTTTATGGACTCTGAGCAACGTTTGCTAGCATCTTTTTATTTGGATGGCAGAAGCCGTTGGATCCATCTGTGCTTCTGCAAACCACAGGTGCATCAGCATTTGGCGATGCAATTGGCACTTTCTACCTTATCAGTTTCAAAATTGAATATTTTGCCACACACTTGTACTGCGAGGAAGAAAAGGAAAAGGAGAGGGGGGACGTACATTTGTAATCTAATACTTTGACAATATGCATCATTGAGCGTACTAGACAAAAACGCGCAAGACACGGGTTCAAATCCCAAAAATTTGTAAGCACGTAAATAACCTACTCGGCTACTCATGGTTGATGGGAATCGAACTACAATTATCAGCGAGAAAACGCTTTTTTACCATATCATAGTTGGGCACGCCAATATAAGAGATTCCCACTCGGCACTCCAAAGCCCACAAATTAAAAAGGCTCACTAAAAGCCCATATTCCCATAACTGTACTGGGCCGGGCCCAGACCACTACGTGGCTTAATCCCAGACTCACACTGCGGATCAGCTTACTCCTCGGACCCGTCCCCCACCGACCGCCCGAAATCCCCAAAACACCCTTCCGAACAGCGGCTTCAAAACTCGTGCGAAGCAAACACGCCTAGGGCAAATACGCCATTTCACTGACCCGACACTGTCGCACCCACGGCCAATGGGTTCCCACCCACACGAACACCCCAAATCACCCTCGTACAGAATCTCTTTAAGATGCGTGCAGGCCCAAAAGTGTAGGGGCAAAAGAGTAATTTATTAACCCAAAAAGGTGCCTTTTCTGTCTCGCCAGTTGAGACCCACCGTCTTGTGCTTCTGTGCTGCTCCTGCTTCGCCTTCGCCTCCGAGATGGCTAAGTCCTAATCCCCTATTCCATTCCACCACCGCCATTTCCGTTACTACCGCTGCTTCTCGAAGTTCAAACGCGAGTGCTACTGCCGCGCTGTGAGGCGGGAAGCGGGGAGCTAGGGTTTTTGGGGCGGGATGGGGTACCTCCTCCTCTCATCGTCGCCGCCGCTCGCCATCCGGTACCCCTCCTCCGCCGGCTGTCGCCACCGCGCGGGGAGAGGCGCGGCGGTCGTCAAGTCGTCCGCCTCGCGCGATGGCGGGATGCCTCCGTCTCAGGCGGCGGCGTACGTGCTGGCGCGGCGGGCCGTGCTCCTAGGCGTCTCGGCGCTCCCGCTCCTCCGCCTCCGCGACACCGCCGCTGCGGCGGCCGCGCCCAATAACGGGGATCTCGTGACGGGTTAGTGCCATCCTCCTTGCGGGGATTCGCATAGCTTCCGTGCGCTATGTTGTGTTTGTCTTAGCTTCGAGCCTTCGACCCTAATCTGTCTAATACTGTGGAGTAATATGTGAAATCCATATGCAATTATAAGGATTGAGATTAAGCTTATACAATTTTATGTAATATCTAAGAGTCTCGGGTGATGCGTGAGTTCTGTGGGGGACAGTACTGCTGTGTATAGCGTTGCATTGTATAGATGCATGAGCCATGAGCTGTTTGGACTTGGGCTCCGGTGCGCACTTGTAGGTGGATGACAGAGCTATACAAAATAATAATTCGGAACTTTATGTTCAAATTACCACTAGAAGAGTTTGGATTGTACATATGCAGAATATCAAACACCTTTAAGCAACTTTGTATGTTTGGTCCATGCCCTGTTGTTTTTATAGCAGGGCTTTGTATGGATCGAAAGGAATTTGGAGGTGGAACAGTACCCACAGTCAAGGGTATTTCTGCAAAAATGTAAATTTTAGATTTATGTTATGTTTTACATGCTAAATCCCCCATTACTCATTAGTTTGTAAATTATTGCATAGACCTACATAGTTAGGGAGCACATTAGTACTAATGAAAAAGGCAAGGGGTTTGGAAATGGAAATGCTTTACATACTAACATACTTTTACAAAAAGATTATCGTGACCGTAGATAACTCCTAACGTACCCCTTTGCACCCACTAGGGCTGTACAAATCCGGTTTAGGCAGTTTTTCCAACCCCGTTGCTGCCGTGTGCATGCATGCAGTTTTGCCGTGTACAAATCCGACAGGGCACTGCTGTGTGCATAAATGCAGTTTTTGCATGCCATGTCCAACCCGGCTGACCTGGATTTGTTCAGCCCTAGCACCCGCCAATCAAAGGTTTATGTGTAGGTTTTGTGCAAAATAGTTCATGCGTGCAGCGTTGGTCAGTTTGGAGATGGTATAAATCCTGTACTTGAGTGCATTGGATGATTTATAGTCATTGCTCCATGTTTTGAACCTTCTTAGTACATTATTCAGATGTCATGTTGTGAATATGTGCATCTCCAGTCCACATGATATTTTTCCTATAAATTTGGGGTAATTAATGTTTTGAGAAATTCGTAAGCTGCAAGAGACGTGTGGTCTGTGCATGAGAGTGCCTTTTTTAAAAAAAATCTAACATTATTGTGGAACAATGTTGAAATGCACTCACTATCCATGACTTATCCCAGTGGATTTTGAGTTTGATTATGGCATATGATCAGATGTCACTTTTCTCACTTTCCCGCAGTTTATGGCATGTCGTTACCCGAAGGATTTATTAGAAGAAAGGGGATCGATGCCCCGAGGGTAAATCATCAAGCTCAGAATTGCTACAAAACTTTCAAGATTGGACGTAAAACCGTCATCTGTAGACCTAATGAGGCTACGTTTGATGGTCAGAATTTCCCCCTCATATGAGTAGGTCATATTAAAGATGTGATTTATGACTATTTTAGCAAACCCTATTGACAATGACATCTACTATTATGTGTTTGGTGTTCCTTTGTTTTTCGTTGTCTGCATAAATATTTTATGGTGTACCTGCAAAGTTGTCCATAGTCCTGAGTCCTGACCCCTCTGAACCACTGGAATGGGTTGGATTTATCTGTTGTTTTTTGTAAACTGGAACTTGGGCCTGGGCATCACTAATGGTCTTTTACTTCACAATGAGATTGTTTTGAATTCCTTATGTTGGTGCTGCCTCATTGTCATCACAGCAGAGTTATTATGCTAGTGCTTGCATACAAGTACTACTAAATTGGATTTTTTTTTTGTACATGTACTGAATATAGTTGATTTGTTTAAGTCTGTGTGGTTGCTTGACAAAATTGGATAAATAGTTGATGTTGCTTTTCTCTGTAGAGATAAAGGATGTCTCAAAGCCTGGTGAACCTCAGCCTGGAAAAACTCAGGCTGAAACTCCTCTACCGGAGGCTCCTCAACCTGAATCATCCTTGCCAGTGGTGCAAGAACAATCTCCAGGGAATCCACTTGCTGGCCTTTTGAACGCAATTGCAGTTGTTGCCTCGGGTGTTCTTGCTGGCTTGTACGGTACTTCTGAACAGGAAAAGAAGGCCCTGCAATCGGTCATCTCATCTGTAAATCATCTGCAAACCTGTAATTAGTGTCTGTTATTGCTTTTTATTTGTTAGGATAGATTGATTCGTAATTTCATACAGCCTAAATGATAACCATGGCTATTTTATGTTATAAATGGCTAACATTTTTTAAGGAACATTATAAACCATTAGCATTATTTGTATGGGCTTGATGATCTTTGGTGTATCTGTAACCGGTTGATGTACTTCAATATGTCTCCTTTTTAGAGCAGCCACCATCCTTTTCTACTCTTTTGAAGTGCCCTGTAGTATCTTTGTAAAGTCTCGATTGAAAGATAGGCAGCAATATACTATACAGTATACACACTACCATTTGGCGCAAAATTACGCAAACCCTTCAGTTGAGGTGCTAAATTAGTATGAAAATGTTCTTAAGAAGTTCAAGAAGGTTGTTCATTCATTTTCTGAATCCCTTCATTCATGATCTTGCACTCATATTAATGTTAGCTTACCAGCTAGTTGTGTTGCAAATGGCGTGCCTATTTGGCCTTGATTAGTGTTTGGTATATTTTTAACTGTTTGTTGAGCCTCAACCAAGGTTATTAAGTCGTAAAGTCGAGTCGAGTCGCAAGAGGACCGACTTGTGAACTTGTGGACTAGTCGACCGACTAGTCGCGACTAGCCACAACTAGTCGGCAGACTAGGAAGTATTGTTTGCTAAGGCTGGCTCGCTGCTACTACTACTACTACACTTTGCACTACTACATTCTGCTGCATTCTGCATCGCAATTAGTACTAGTAGTATGCCGACTTCCAAGAGAGCAAAGAATGGCAAAGCAGAGGAGAGGAGAGGAAGGAGAGCGAGCACCTACGCATGAGTGAGCGAGCACGAGCAAAAGAGGGAGGAAGGAGAGCAAGCGAGTAGTAGAGAAAGGAGAGGAGTGCTCACCGTCGGCAGGCGGTAGATGGCCGAGGTGGAGGCAATGACGAGCGAGCAGCGGCGGCGGGGCTGGGGCTCGCTCGGCGCTCGTCCTCGCAAAGATCGGCGGTGGTGACGACGTCGTGGATGGGGACGGGGAGACAGGGAGGGCCGAGGAGGAGGATGGAGATGGTGTGCTCGACGACGACTAGCGGCGGCGGGCGGCTAGGGCTCCGCTCGGCCCTCGCCCTCGCAGCACTGGCGGCGGTGTCGTGGACGGGGGATGGGGGACGGGGGAGACGGCGACTGGCGGCGACGGCGTGCTAGGGTTTCGTTCGCCATTGCAGCAGTGGCGGCGGCGTTCGTGGGGAGTGGGGGAGACTGGCTCAATGGCTCGATTTGCTAGCCCTAGGGTTCCTCATATAAGCCTCTCCCCTTCCCCCCTCGGGCTGACTGTGGGCCAAAAGTCGGGCGGCTAGCCATGGTCGACTAGTCGTGACTAGCCGTCAACTAGTCGGCAAGTCGAACGACTAGCCCTCCTAGTCGAGTCGACGACTCTAGTCGGAGGCTGTGTAACGACTTGTCGACTAATCGTCGATTAGTCGCGACTAGTCGCATGACTTAATAACAATGGCCTCAACGTGTTCATTTGAGCATGATCTCCACTCACTTAACACTCTTTCAAAGTGCTCTGTAACATCCTTGACTAGCCTTGGTCAAGCAAGAAAAAAAGAGAAATTTACACCTAATAGTCATGTGCATATGCATACACATACATAAAGGAGTTTTTTTTGTGCATGTGTGCTTTTTAAATAAATAAAAAATTGGGTACTCTCAAATTAGGCTGTATAAGAACTTAAGTAGCCTGAACTAACTAAAATTAATTTTCATTAGGTTATGGAGTATAGGACTAATTGAGAACCTTCGACCGTTAATACTCTTTTTTCCACCATGATGTTCTCAGGAAAACAAACATTATTAAGTTGGTTCACTCAATAATATAACTTGGATACGAATAGTTGAATACAATTTGCTACCAAAGTATTTTAAGTACCTTTAATACCTTGAAGTTTATATTTGTTAAAATTGATATGTCAAGATAAGACATTTAGCTGACATATTATATGCTACTTTGTTCAGATGGAGAGCAAATTGGCCGAAAATGAGGCAGCGATCTCTTTGATGAGGGAAAACTATGAGAAAAGATTACGGGAGCAACAATCGGCGCAAAAGAAGCAATCTATGAAGTTCCAGGAGCAGGAAGCTTCTCTTTTAGATCAGTTGGCTTCAACAAAAAAGACTGTAACATCGCTAAGCGAAGATTTCAGAAGGGAGAGGACACTAGCTGAGGAGCTTAAGGATGAAATACGACGACTAGAGAGTAGTATTGCACAAGCTGGGGATGACAAAGATGTGCTTGAAGGCAAATTGAAAGAAAAGTTGGATGAGATCAATGTTTTGCAGGAAAATTTAAGTCTACTCAGCCAAGAAATCAATAGGAAGGAGAAACGCATCAGAGAACTCAGCTCATCACTTTCTTTGAATGAAGTAGACTACAAGAACCTATGCTCTTTCTCTGATCAAACTAAAGAGAGTCTAGAACTTGCAAATGCTAAAATACAACAACTGGAGGAAGAAGTTCATAGAACCAGAAATGATCTTGCTTCTAAGATATCTTCAATTGATTCACTGAACGAGAAACTTCAAACATTGAACTCTGCAAAGAATGAAGCTGAGGAAAAAATAAATGAGTTAATAAAAGAGTATACAGACCTGAAGGCTTCTTCTAAGACAAGAGCAAGTCACGATTCTGAACTACTATCAGAGAAAGATGATATGATCAAACAGCTTGAAGAAAAACTCTCTGTTGCATTGAGTGACTCTAGCAAAGGCCATGAAATCATTGCCGAGTTGAACAAGGAATTGGATGCCACCAAAGCAATGCTAGAGAATGAAGTTGCGGCAGTGAAAAGTTTAAGAGATTCACTTCAATCCAATGAAGAGGCACTAAGGGATTCCAAAAGTGAGGTTTTCAAACTTTCCGAGGAACTTGATGAAGCAAAAAAAATGAATCAGGACCTGGTATTGCAGATTTCGAAACTCCAAGATGAGTTCAATGAAATGCAAGAAAGTCTTACTAATAAACTAGGAGAGGTAGAATCAATATCTCAAGCTCTGTCAGATGAACTTGTCTCAGTTAAGGAGATGGTTCAAAAGGGACAGGCAGAACTTGAAGCCACCTCTAATGAGCTTGCATCTGTTGTTGAAGCTCGTGACAACCTGAAGAAAGAATTGCTAGATGTGTACAAGAAGATGGAATCCACCACACAGGAACTTGTTGAGGAAAGGAAAATTGTGACTACTTTGAATAGGGAGCTTGAAGCTTTGGCGAAACAATTGCAGGTAGATTCTGAAGCACGAAAAGCTCTCGAAGCAGACCTGGATGAGGCAACGAAATCACTAGACGAGATGAATAGGAGTGCATTGTCACTGTCTAAGGAGCTAGGGAGCATTCATTCTAGGAATGACACACTGGAAGCAGAGAAAGAAATGCTATCAAAAGCTCTGGCTGAACAAAAGAAAATCACAATTGAAGCTCAAGAAAACACCGAGGATGCTCAGAATCTTATCACGAGGCTTCAGACAGAAAGGGAGAGTTCTGAAATGAGGTGTAGACATCTTGAAGAGGAACTGGCACTGGCAAAGGGTGAGATATTGCGCATAAGAAGGCAGATTAGTGCAAACAGATCCCAGAAAACTAGAAGTCTTCCCAGAACAAGTGCACCTACAGAGACCAGTCAGGCTCCGAACGACCAGCCTGTGAATGATCGTAACCAGAAGACCAGTGAAACTGCTGCTGGGACTCCGTATACTGCAAAAAGGACTGCTAGGAGAAGAAAAGGTGGTGCATCGACATGAATGTTCTTGGGGAACCGATAAAAAAGAACCATCTTCCTTTCATTTCTTCCTATTTTGTCATCAATTATAACGTCATTTTTTATACTACCATCCTTTGCAAGATAGCATTGACAACTGTTTCAGTATTATTTTCATATGCTTCTTTGTAGTGTTCCAGACTTCCAATTCCTTCGCTGTAAAATTTTGAACGGTCAACGCGATGGATAATCCTCCTATCTGTAGTTATGCTGAATTCTTCATACATATTATTTTCTCGTTTTATATACCTAATTAAATAAATTTTTCATCGTTATTTGTTTATCTAGCAATAATGCTTGTACTGAAATGCAGTAGCATTACCTATTTCTGTCTCACATGATTTTAGGTTAACCTACATTCTTCTGATTAATTACACTTGGTGCACACATTTTGCTATGCTGGAGGCGGGTCTGTTTGTTTCCTGGAAGATCAAATTCTGGAATCCGCATAGTCAAGTGGTAATTCCTTCCCTCACCCCCCCCCCCTCTGCAACAATTGATGCATTTGCTGTTTACGCATTTAAAGTTTTACTCACACTGGGTGTTAACTTACTATGTAAACACCAAAATACTGTTGGTTGCTGCAGCCATTTGGTTTCTGGGAAACATGGTGCCCCGAACTGTAGTACCTGGCAGAGCTTTATTACATACTGACAAGTTAAATGTTCTGTTGCATAGTCACCTGATCATTACATACTTGACTCTATTCTGACGTGATATCTTGTTTCCTCTTGCCAGATGCCTTTGCATAATTGCATGTTCCATGTTTGTTTGGCTCTTTGCGTTGGTTCGATTGTTACACTGTAAGTTTGATGAAGATTTGGACAGGATATCCTTATGGTACTACAGTTTTCAATTTCAACACATTCTTGGTATATTGTACAAATGATTGCTTATTGCTGCACTCTCTATGTTCGTTTTCTTACCTATCTAATTACTCATATGGACCACCTTGTTTAATTATGGCTCTACGTGCAGCACGGGTTGGCAACAAAACGGGAAGAGATGCCTTAGTTCATTCAGGTCATGCTCATTTTCTCTTGTTATATGGTCCTTTATTTTGTTATCTGTTTCATTTGCCTGTATTTGAAGTTGTGTTTCTGTTCCTTGCAGCCTTTTCCAATTTGAAAGAATTAGACAAAGGATTCCAAAAGCTAAAAAAAGTAACATAACAACATTCATCCATTGCTACGAGGAATGCTTGTGATACTACATGTATACTATGATACACTCTTCTTAGACAAATATATCAAACGAATCAAGGGGACCAAATCATTTGATATGCTTTTTGGGTTGTAATAGGCTAAAATGGCTTCTTCTGGACAGACGGTACACAAGCCAGGATATACCAAAGCACAGTGGAGTTGGTGGTGACTAAACTCAAGAGCCAAACAACCGAAGTACATTGCTGTGTTGCTGGCTTGGTTTCAAAAATAGCTGGCACAATGGGGTACTTGTCCATGTTAGGTTGGATTCCTTCCCAAAATTAATCCCTTGATCTTGACCTCCTGTCTTGGCCTACTTTTCTTTGCTTCTAATAATTGAGCTTTTGGCTCCATGTATCATGCATCCCATGCACGCACTCTCAGCTAATGCATGCTTTGTACTATTAGTAGAAAATGATCAATGCGATTTTCTTTCAGCTGCGGATAATGATGTGAAAATTTCACCTTTCTGGGTAACAAAATAAGCATTGAGGCTTTCCATTTTGGGCAGTGAAAACAGAAAATTATTTTTTTAACCTGGTAAACCTGCTTAAAACTGCAAAATGGCATTGTCATACCCGCAGAAGCAGTTTCATACCCTGTCGTACCTAATCGAGTGATGAACTGATGACACAGAATCCAAGTTGATGGTAGAAATTATTTTAACAAGATCATGGTGGGGCTTGAATATTGCTGATTTGCAGTGCCTTGAGTCTTCAAATAGTTGGTTGTAGCCACATACACTAGTCTTCAGAGCACATTGAAAGAAAGTGCCATTTGCATGACTGTATGGACTTAAAACTGTTATCCAAGCAAATTGTTCTAATAGTTCTTAGTTGCTCCTCATGCTTTTGAGTCCAAAAAAGTTGCCGTTGCTCATGTTTTCAACAAACAGATTTGGTTTACCTGCAAAAACAAGCCCCCCCCCCCCCCCCAACTCAAGGCAGACCAGTCCTTTGAAGTTGTTTTTGCATGTTCAGCACATCTAAATAAGTCAATGTGCAACATTGGGACCCCTCCTTGAACTAACCCAGCCATCGTGCCCCCTTGACTCGTAAGACTGCCCGATTCATTTTCTAGCTACACACCATATATAGCTGCTCCCTGCAGAGTTACAGGAGGGTCTTTCTTATCATATTTGAACTGTATAGTTTAGAGTTGTCCTCGTTGCAACATGATTTTTCTTATTTTTGCATCGAGCCACAACCAAAGTGCTTGCATTTACAATATGGTCGATCTTCAATACTATGACCGCACGCAATCTGCGTGTAGAATATGGCCTATGTTTAAAGTGTACTAGTTATGTTTTTCGGATTACTTTTGTTGCATAAACGCATTCGACTTTCCCAGATCTTCATCTACTCTTAGGTCTATATTTACATTGCTGAATTTCTGAACCCGCTTGTCATCAGATACGCTCGTTCAGAGGAAGAGATGGTGTTTAGAAACAAAGATATCATCAAGAGATGGTGAAAGTGCAATGAGGGGGAATCAAAACCAACGGATCTGACGTTTCCTATCTCGTGGACAAAAAGCCGTTCTCAGGTCAGGTAACAAGAACGCTAACCACCTCTTATAAATCGCTCAATTTTGCTGTTCAAAACCTCGTCCCCTCATCTCATCCCCCATTCCGTGAAACAGATATGTGCGAATCCTGTTCAATTACCTTGTTTTGTCGAGGCTCCTGTTTTATCCCATACAGCGATGGGACGATGCTCCGCTCAGCCCATGAGCTCGCGTTATCCTATTTCAAAGGGAGTTCTCACCTCGTCCCAGACAGACACAGACATGTTCATGCACTCGAGAAAGCTAATTCTTGTAGCATCCAAGAAGCTATTCCTGGGACTCAGGGGTATTTCAGATATTTCTCATCTCAGAAGCTACAATCAGTCTATCTAAAAGTCAGACAGTCAGCCTAACCATTTAGCTCTATAGTCTAGCCGGAAATCATTTTTCAGAAAAGCCAAGGCAATATGGTATTGGTCCTAACTCCCGGCCAAGCTGCCCCCACTGTGCCGCGTTCTCTTCTCAGCACCAGCCGACGCCAACTAGCAGAGACTGACGGACCCGATGCGAGTAATAGTAAGCATCTGCCATCCTCAGTTACTGCGGGTCTTACGGCGGGGACCCGTGCCTGCTTTAATCAACTGTACTACTACTACTAAATGCTTATTGCTTCACTACTATTCCGCCCTGGTCACTCCCTATCAAACGTTACGGCATCACGGGCTGCCTGTCTGGGCTGCGGCACTTGGAAATTGGAATCTGTGAGTTTTATCCCGTCGAGTTGGAGCCGGACCTGCGTCATGTTCCCGTTCCGCTTGGCGCTGCCTGGCCCGGGTTGTGCTTGTGCTTGTGCAGACGACAACATCCCGTGATTCCTAGCAGTATCGCGTGAGCGGACAAAGCCAAACCCGGCCCTTGTCTTCCGGGACGCACGCGCGCGCGCGCGTACATGTGTGCGATGCTAGCATCGCGGCGTTCCGCCGATGGTTATTGGCTCTTGTGAGGAAGCACGGCCGGCGAACGCCAGCTTTTCCTCCAGTCCCTCCCTTTCTAGTTCAGCCGGGACGCGGCTCCTCTACAGTGCGTTGGCTTATTCCTAGGTTGCTGCTGTAGTAAGGCCGTTGCATCTGTGATATCTGGTACGTGCTTGTTTTGTCATCGTAGTGATTAATCCAGCGTGTCAGGTATAGGCGTCGTACCGTCAAGAGGCGGTTATGTCAGGCACCGGTAATGATGCGTGACCCCTTTTTTTGGTTTGGTTGCACTAAGCGGTAACCATGCTCGACGGCTCGAGGTACATTTGTTTGGAACACTGGAATCTTGGTTGTGTTGGAAATCGTAACGACTCCGGTTTGTAATCTCAGGATATTTCTGATTTCCTAGTCCCCTCCTTCGTATACGTGTATATTAGCTATTGCCGTATGTTTCTGTAACTCACCCGACAATATATATATGGGAAACGTTTTGGACCGTGCATCCGAACGGCCAAAAAAAAATCAGACGCTAGCAACTAAAGTGGTCGTCCCCGGTCAAGGACGCGTAGTCTCTACGCGAAGCATTTTCATTAGGTTGATTCACATCCATCTTTTGAATTTGTATGCGCATAATCACGTGCTGAATTTGCTAATAAGTAATTTTTCCTAGCTTTTTTAAAAAAAGGCAAAGCGGCTCCTAGAGGCCTAACCTCTTACTGCATCTGTAGAAAAAATATTACATACTGTTCACAGCGATGCTGCACAGGTAATGGTAATGCTGCGTGACCCATTTTTTTTGGTTTGGTAGCACTAAGCGCAGCGGTAACCATGCTCGACAGCTCGAGGTACATTTGTTTTGAACACTGGAATCTTGGTTGCGTTGGAAATCGTAACGACTCCGGTTTGTAATCTCAGGATATTTCTGATTTCCTAGTCTCCTTCGTCGTATATGTGTATATGGCGAGTTCGGATTGCAGATATCTTATCTCTCCGTTTGACGTAGCTATTGCCGTATGTTTCTGTAACTGACCCGACAGTATATATATGTGGCCTGTGCTAGCTGTTTTGGCTGAGCGCTTTTGTCCCAGGACCAATCTTGGTTGTATCGTTACATGGTATCAGAGCTAGCCTCTTCCACAACATCATATCGTCTTTTTCCTCCACGGCGATGTCTAGTTCCTCGACTACGGCGAACACCAGTAGCAGCACATCTGCCGGCCTGCACAACAGTTTCTCCACCGGCCTGCCACCCATGTCGTCCTTTGGTCATATGATTAACATCAAACTTGGTCGGGACAATTATCTCCCGTGGAAAGCACAGGTGCTGCCCTATCTCAGAGGGCAGCAGCTCCTCGGCGTCGTCGACGGATCAGCTGGCAGCTGCAGCGCCTGATGCGATGATCACAGAAGTCTCTGCCGATGAAACCAGACTTGTACCAAACCCGGCGTTCCAAAGCTGGATACAGCGAGATCAACTGGTTCTCAGTTTCTTTCTGTCCTCCCTCTCGACAGAAGTTCTGGGTATTGAGTTGTATACATCAACCAGTTCATTAAAAAACTTAAGCTGATAAGGAAAGACGGACAATTCACTTATACTTCAACACTCACCTCACGTGTAGACTCCCTTAGGCCTAAGACGTGGAATAGAAATAGGATGCAATCAGTGACGGCGGCAGGGGGGTGCCCAGGGTGCACGGGCACCCCCAAAAATAATTGAATTTTTTTTAACTAGGTATAAATGGTATAAGCACTCAACAGTTGGACATTTGATTGGCTATTTCAACAATTCAGCCCACCAGCCCATCAACCAGAGCAAGTCACCAGGCACTGAGGCAGTGAGGCACCCGCATCCGCACCTTCCTAAGTCATTGTACAATCGATCACAGATAGTACTATCACAAAAGACTGGTTGTACAAGCTAGCGAAGGCTTTTAGCATCTGTTCTGACGAAACGTTTCGGTTCTTGGCGCAACTTTTTGCTCCTATCATGGTGTCATCTCGGCTAGCTACAATCGCCAATTGAAATAATCACTTACTGATGCACACATGCAGAGTACCAGTTATTTATCTCTGGGTAAAATCATAGGCGGAGCCAGTAGGGGTGCCCGGACACATAAAAAAAACAAAAACATTTCCAAGGACCAGTTCTGCATTTGGGCCATATTCATAGTACTCCTTGGTGTGCACTCTCTTGGAAGCTCAGCTCACAGCTCGCTCGTGCCTCCACCAGCCCATAGTCATCTCATCACTCACCAGCCCACATCCACTTCTATCTCCAATACTCCAACTCCTCCCCAATTTGGTTCTTGCGACTCGGCGACCGGTACGGTGCGGAGAGGAGGAGCGGTGGGCGGTGTGGCACCAGTGTGAGAATAGCAAGCAGCAGTAGACGACGTGTCACTCACTAAGACCAATGGTTTTGCAGGTGTGCATAGAGTAACTTCCATTTTTTTGACATTCATATTATTATGCAAGTAATTTTTCAAATTGATTACTATAGTAATGACATGCGAAAAGATACTAGTAGACAATTTCCTTCGTTCTTTTTTTTGACATTTTTTTTTACTTCTAATAGGCAAATTCCTGGCTTCGTTGGGCGATACATAGTTTTTTTTTTACAAATATAAGGAAAGTTTGTAACCATATCAAAAAACAAGAGTGCATATGCCGTGGTGGAAACACCCTTAAGTCTTGAAGAGGTTGGTTCTCAGTGGAACCTTGGCTATGTTTTTTTTTCTGTATTTTTTGTTTTAACTTGACAAAAAATTCAAATTTTGATTTGAAAATTTTGGCCGAAATAAATCCAAAAATTCCGGTAACCAGGTCTATCATTAGGCTCCGAATTTTTTTCTCAACATGTAACTTTTTCCCTGGTTTGAACTAATCGTAGCTTTACTTTGTGTGTGCACCCCCAACACTAAATTCCTGGCTCCGCCACTGGATGCAATTATTATTTTTAATTGCACCAACCAGGTCTTGAACTCAAGACCTCTTGGCTCTGATACCATATTGAGTTGTATGCACCAACCAGTTCACCCAAAAGCTCGATGTGGCGTTTAGCACCATATTTGCCGACCAGCACCATGAACAGCTCCTTCCAACGTGAATAGTTGGGTGGGTGCAGCTCGTGGTTGAAGGAGATGAAGGCCTTGACATTGGCAACGATGATCGCAAGCGACAAGGGCCTTGGAGCCTGGGTGTCCATGATGTAGAGGAGAAGAAAGTTGTGGTATGAGGGGAGGTGGGGAGAAGCAGCAAAGCGTTGATTGATCACGCAATGATCCTTTCCATTGTCATACAATGTACATAAATAGCCAGGAGGCATTACAACAGCTGAGTACAGCTAAGGCTACAATTAGGGAGCTAAATCAGGTAATTAGGACTACCAAATATACACTTGCTAATTATACGTTAACACTAGGACTTGTTCTTCTTGACAGCCGCCGATGTCTGGTTATCTCTGGAACGGATGTACTCATCTTAGTCCAGAGCAAAGATCATCCAAGTGCGCATGCAATTGGCCAACACTCACAAGAAGGATTTTACTGTGGCCGAATATTTTCTCAAGATGAAGACTCTAGGAGATTCCATGGCATCTGCAGGACATCCTCTTCAAGAATAAGAACTAATCTCTTATATCCTTCCAGGTTTAGATGCAGACTACAACCCATTGGTAACTTCTGTTACTAGTCGGGCTGATGCATTTACCCTTAGTGAACTCTATGCTCATCGCCTAAGCTTTGAGTTGAGGCTGAACCACCAGAACAAGGAATAATTCAGAATTTACCATAGTGAATAGATGGATTTCAGGATTTGCCCCCTATATGTCTACGACATGTGGGCTCTGGACCCACATGTCGTAGACACATGGGGGTAGGGGTGAAAACGGATCGGATACAAACGGATAATAGCTCTGCCATATTTGTTTTCATATGTTTCGAATCCGGATATGAATAATATGAAATACGAATCGAAACGAATACGATTATGGATATTTTTTGGAACATGAAAACCCCTTAAATTGTATGACAGAAATTAACATAAACATATAACTAGTTTATTTGATGCAAACATTTATGAATTATTCATATTTTCAACAACCACATATAACATTGGCACTAGCAAGGTGTATTAGCTAGTTCATTACAAACATAACATTTAGTTTATCATATTTAGCTCATAAGTCACAACTCACAAAGTCACATGCTATCACGCATTCACATTTAGTTCATCATCACATACATAAAACTTAGTTCACACTAACATCAATCAGGTTGGATGATTAATCTATACATAAATGACTGTAACATCCCAAAGTATGTTACGAAAAATAAAATTAATAAAGTTATTATTTTATAGGATTTTCTGATATTTAAAAGACTTTTCTTGGTTAAAAAGAAAAAAAAATGAAGTCATTTTTTTAATTTTTCTAGTTTTAATGTCAAAATTAAAATTTATTGAGTTTTCTGCGATTTTATTGGATTTAAAATGAAATTTTAATTAATAATTTATTTTTTTGGATTTTAAAAAGGTTTTCCCTATTTATTAGAAATTAAAAATAATTTATATACAAAAAATAAAAGCCAACTTTAAGTTGGAATTAATTTTATTAAGTTAAAAATAATTCAAAGAATTTATGTAATTTTTCTAGAATTTTTTTTAACTCTATTTGCTATTTTCTAAAAGATTATTTAATTTGTTGCATTTTCTGAAATTCATAAATCAATTAAAATCTCATTTTCTCTTTTGGGCCGAAATCCGGATATCTGGATAACCCGTATTCGTATCCGCTGGATAGCATGTATACAGTATCCGTTCCCGTTTTTTTTTTTTTAAAAAAAATACAATCTGTTCCTGATCCGAAAATTATCCGAGGAAAACCCGATCCAAGACAATCTGAATCCGTTTCCATCCGGATTGGTTGGAAACTATCCGATCCGTTTTTACCCCTGCATAGGAGACAAATCTTGAAATCCATCTATCTCATCATGGCAAATTATGAAATCCCCCAGAACAATGGTTCTCAATTTGGTGGGTTCTCGGCAAACTCAGCATATCGTGGCCACGGAGATCGTAGAAGAGGTCGCGACCGTGGCCGTGACAATCGTGATACACGAGGTGATCGTCAGCAAGATACATCTAAGGGATGCTACAACAACAATGGAGGAGGGTCAAGACCTGTCTGTCAGGTGTGCGGCAAAACGGGGCACGTTGCTCTAAAGTGTTGTCACCGCTTTGACACTCCTACCAAGCCAACGACACCAACAAAGTTGCAGCATCAGCTATGCATAGCTATGGCATTGATACAAATTGGTACACCGATTCTGGTGCTACTGATCATATCATTGCTGATCTTGACAAGCTGACTATGAAGGAGAAGTACAATGGTTGTGATCAAATTCAGACAACCAGTGGGTCAGGAATGCCTATTAGTCATATTGGTCACTCCCAAATATCTACTTCCACTCGAAAGTTGCATCTCAATGAAGTTCTTCATGTTCCAAAATCAGCTAGAAACCTTCTTTTTGTTCATCGCCTTACATCAGATAATAATGTCTTTCTTGAATTTCACCATGATTATTTTATGGTTAAGGATCAGTTAACGATGAAGGTGCTTCTTCAAGGTAGATGTGTGCACGACCTCTACCCCCTAGATACAAGAATCTCTGTTGGAGCAAAAGAAGTCCTCTCAGCCACTAGAATCACTCAAGAACAATGGCATAGTCGTTTAGGACATCCATCTTTTCAAGTTGTCAGCAAGTTCTTAGGTTAAATAATCTCTCTTGTTCTAATGCCTCAAATAATGTATCCATTTGTGATACTTGTCAATGGGCAAAAGGACATCAGTTACCCTATACAATTTCCAATACATTCTCTTCAATTCCTTTAGAGCGTGTGTTCTCTGATGTAAGGGGTCCAACTATTCCCTCAGTTAGTGGTTTCAAATATTATTTGAGCTTTGTCGATGATTTTAGCAAGTACACATGGATCTATCTCTTGAAAAATAAGTCTGATGTCATGAAAACCTTCATTCAGTTTCAGACCCATGTTGAGAGAGTTCTAAACCGAAAAAATTATATGCATGCAAACAGATTGGGGTGGAAAATACCAAAAACTAAATTCTATCTTTAGGCAAGTTGGTATAACTCATGTTTCATGTCATTATGCTCATCAACAAAATGGTGCTACTGAGCGAAAACATCGTCATATTGTTGAAACTAGGCTCTCCCTCCTTGCACACTCGTCCATGCCAATTAAATTCTGGGATGAAGCTTTTCAAACGGTTAGTTTTCTTATCAATCCTTCTCCTAGTAAGGTCATAGATTGGTCAACACCTATAGAGCGTCTATATGGTAGAAAACCAAACTATTCTTTTTTGAAGACGTTTGGTTGTGCCTGTTGGCCTAATCTTCGCCCCTATAACTCCAGAAAACTCCAGTTTCAATCTAAATAGTGTGTTTTTCTTGGCAATAGTCCTTATAAAGGTTACAAGTGTTTGAATTCTGACACTGGCCGTGTCTACATTTCTAGAGATGATGTGTTTGTTGAGGGAGTGTTTCCTTTTGTATCAAAGTCTCATGTTCATGTGACTTGTGTCCTTACCGAGACGCTTCTATTTCCTTCATTGCTCTCTATTCTAGTTTCAACCACTCGCAACTTGGAAGATGGGGGTGATTATATGGCTAATGAGTTTCCTAACTCTAATGAGCTTTCTGCAGCTTCTTCTTCTTCTAGTGTTGTTTTACAGCAATCGGCTCTTAGAGACGTCCTTGGTATTGAAGATGCTCACAGCAGCAGTAGCGATGCAATCAGTGCGTCTCACAGCAGCAGCAACACTGCAAGACATCATGGCAACAGTGATGCAAGCAATCCTGAGTCTCACGGTAGTAGCACTCACGACAACAGCAATAATATTTCTCCTTTGCCATCGCCACCATAGCTAGCTACTCCAATCATCTTACCAAGGAGAACCCGATCAAAGAATAATGTTTTTTAGCCCAAGATCTACACAAATGGTACGGTGCAGTATGCTCATAGTGCTGTGCATGAACTAATTTCTCATTCTGAAGCATTAGAAATTCCAGAATGGAGGAAAGCTATGGATAAGGAGTATGATGCATTGATCAAGAATCAAACATGGCATTTAGTTCCTCATCGTAATCAAAACTTGATTGATTGCAAGTGGGTTTTCAAACTTAAGAAGAAGGCAGATGAGAGTATTGATCGATATAAGGCTCACATAGTTGCGAAAGGATTTAAATAGAGATATGTGGTTGATTATGAAGACACCTTTAGTCCTGTAGTAAAACCTGCAACTATTCACCTTATTCTGTTGATTACTGTCTCAAGGGGTTGGAAATTGCGACAACTTGATGTTCAGAATGCGTTTCTTCATGGTATTTTGGAGGAGGAGGTCTTTATGAAGCAACCACCAAGCTATGAGGAAAAGAATCATCCAACCTTTGTTTGTAAGTTAGACAAAGCACTTTATGGCTTAAGCAATCACCGCGAGCGTGGTATTCTCGTTTGAGTGCTAGGCTACAAGAGTTGGGTTTTATTCCATCTCAAGCTGACACATTGTTGTTCATACACAATGAGAGAGGAGTTGTGACGTATATGCTTATCTATGTTAATGATATCATTATCACTAGTTCTTCTGATGATGCAGTGCAAAAAACTTCTTTATGATCTTCAAGAAGATTTTGCCCTGAAGAATTTAGGAGAATTAAGTTTCTTCTTGGGAATTGATGTGAAGAAGATTGAAGATGGCATACATCTGTCACAACCCAAATATGTTGCAGATATATTAAGGAGAGTTGGTATAAACAAGTGCAAGCCGGTTTCAACTCTCATGATAAATACAAAAAAGTTATCAGAAAAAGGAGGTGAATCTCTAAGTGCTACAGAAGCTTCAAAATATCACAGTGTGGTTGGTGCTTTGCAGTATCTAACTCTAACTCGGCCGAATATTGCTTATCTAGTAAACAAGGTATGTCAATACTTGCATTCTCCAACTACAGATCATTGGACAGCGGTCAAGCGAATTTTGAGATTTCTGAAGTCCACAACTACAGTCGGTCTTACTATACGGAAGTCTTGTTCAAATTTAGTCAGTGCATTCTCAGATGCTGATTGGGCTGGATGTATAGATGATCATAGATCTACAGGAGGCTTTGTAGTATTTTTTGGGTCAAATCTTATCTCTTAGAGTGCTCGAAAACAATCTACAGTATCAAGGTCCAGTACTGAAGCAGAATATAAGGCTTTGGCAAATGCCACAGCTGAAATTATTTGGGTGCAATCCTTGCTAGGTGAACTTGGAGTTTTCCAAATGCGACCAGCATGTTTGTGGTGTGATAATTTAGGAGCTGCATACTTGTCTACAAATCCTATATTTCATGCTAGGACCAAGCATATTGAGGTTGATTTTTATTTTGTTAGAGAATGGGTAGCTCGAAAAGTGTTGAATATACGATTTATATCTTCATAAGATCAACTTGTTGATGTCTTTACAAAACTGCTTCCTGTCAGAAAACTCAAAGACTTCAGGCACAATCTCAACCTTTTGTCAGTTCAAATTGGAGGGGGGGGGGGGGGGTTGTTGGAAATTGTAACGACTCCGGTTTGTAATCTCATGATATTTCTGATTTCCTAGTCTCCTTCGTATACGTGTATATGGCAAGTTCGGATTGCAGATATCTTATCTCTCCGTTTGCCGTAGCTATTGCCGTATGTTTCTGTAACTCATCCGACAATGTGTGTGTGTGTGTGTGTGGCCTGCGCTAGCTATTTTGGCTGAGCGCTTTTGTCCTAGAACCAATCTTGGTTGCTTCGTTACAGGTTGCATGCTTGAGGAGGTTTGTTTGGAACACTGGAATTGAATTTTATGGGAAACTATGTAACCCTCCAGTTATCCTTTGGCGGGCCTACCTTTCTATAGACGTGGTGGTACGTTGCATTTGCAAACTAGCATGAGATTTCCCATGGACTAAGGGTGTGTTTAGATGGGTGAACGAAGTTGAACGGATGGTTTGGTTCAAGTGGATGGGATGATCCTAAATGGAACAATACCAGTACTGTGTTTGGTTGATTGGATGAGATGATACAACGTTTTGTTTGGTTGGTTGTATGAACAAAGAGAGACACACATAGAGAAGGGAGGCCAGCAAAGATAAAACAGAGGAGGGACAGAGTCGGTGCGGGTGGGCTCGCCGGCGACGAGGGAGCTGCGGAGAGGAAGGAGTGACCCCAAAAATGGGTCCCCGTGGGGAAGAGGAATCCAAGGGCGACCGAAGGTAGACGGTGGTGGCTGTGCGGCGGCATACGGTGGTCGGAGTTGGGGGAGGAATAGGGGCGGCGGTGCTCAGGTGAGGGAGATAGAGGAAAATTGGGCGAGCATGAGCGAGAGGGATACTAGGAGAGCTCACCCATGTGATTGGTAGGGGAGAGGAGGACCGAGTAGGGCTGGCGACGCGGTTGGCTGGTCAGTGCATCGGCGCTATGGGGTAGGGTAGTGGGAGTGGGTGGTGGGGAAGGAAAGGGGAGGGCGAGGAGGTGCTGAAGTGGAGAGGAATTGAAGCAATACTCATCGGACGAAGAATGGCGACCGTGGCGGCAGCTTTCGGCCAAAAACGAGGAAGATGGCGGCACGCGGCGCTCCGGTGGGGGAATCTTGGAATTAATAGAGGGAAAAGTGTCATTGAGTGCTGGAACACGTCGTGACATGGGTAGCTTGGGAAGGAGTGCACTGGAGTGGCCGAAACGATGATGGTAATGCGGCGGCCAGAACGGCGATGGTGACACCGCGGCCGATGCGAGAGCTTGAGCGACGACGCGAACTGAGGCGAGCTTGAGGAGAAAGAAAGAAGAATGGGATGGAGGGGGAGCTAGAGGGAGGGGAAGGAGGCTGGGAGTGGGACCGAAGCGGCGGCGTGGTGCGGTCACCGGCGCGGGTGGAGGCGAGAGCGAGAGTGAACTGTGTGGTTCGTCCGAATTTATCGAATGGGACGATACAACATTGAACGGGAATATTCTTCGGATGTGAACCATCTCGTCCAGATGGTTTGGTACAAATTTACCAACCAAGCAAATAAATAGACTTATTTCTTAAACCGAACCATTCCATTCAGCTTCGTTCATTTATCCAAACACACGAACGAATCGATCCAATCAGCATCCATGTACGTCAGTTTCGCTGCTCACATGCTCTTGTCATAGTTGGCCAAGGTGGGCGTACGAGCCACCAAACTAGGGCTTGGTTGGTTGGTGTCTTGGATTCTATGCGTGAAAAAAGTGGTGTCTGGAGATAGTCTGAAAAGTAGATAATTTTTGTATGGCCAGGCAAACGTAAAGATGGGTTGTTTGGTTAAAAGCCTACATCTGAAATTAATGAATGTAAAATAAAACGGTGGATCAGCTTCTTGCTGCCAGATGCTGCTTCCTGTATCCAGACGTTGGATTTGTTGGCCTGGACAGACAACTCTGCAGATGGCAATCCAAACAAGTAGCTGGCGGGCTCCAGGGCCTCTCCCGGCCAGGCATATACGCACCATGTAGCCAAGCAAACAGCCCCCTAAACCATCGCCTCGTCCGTTCCTGCGACGGCTCGCCATGTTCCGCCGCCCATGCCCCTCCGGGACCACCCTGGCCAGTCACTACCATGTGGGCCATGCCCCTAACCACCGTGATCCCCCTCTGTCTACTCTCGACGCATGCATGCAGTTGCGTGGGCGCGCGCGACTCCGCTGGACGCGTGCCAACGTCTGCCCATCTGCCAACCATATATCTTCGGTTCGGGTGCGCCGTCGCCGTCGCCGCCGTAGGCGCCGCGCGCCACCGCTAACGACGCGTGCGGCTCTGCTCTGATCTGAGGTGGCCCAGAGCCAACAGGCCTTTTGTGACCAGTTTGGAGCCGAGGATTTTTTGCAGAAATGTTTCTTACACAGGGAAATAGGGAATTCTTCTCGATTCCTGTGTTCCAGACGAGGCATGTAGATCTTAGGACAGCTGATCCACAGTGTCTGTGAGTCACGTATTCACGTTGGTTTGCAGGCAACACGGCCATTGGTGGTGTGCAACTGTGTATGGAGTAGCAGTACAATACATTCTACTTTGCTTAAATGCAAGCCTGCATTTGTAGCTGGGGGAAGCTGTTGCGCGCTGTTTTATTCGCTTTTCCTCCCTTGCCATGCCAAGTTGGTACTTACTACTAGTTCTTCTTGTCCATCCCTGTACGCAAGACAGCAGCAACAACCGCGTCCATCTTGTCCAAAGCTAACTAATTACCTTTAAACTAAGTAATTAACTAGTCATAATTAGTTAATTTAGAGGTAATTAATCACAGCTGTGGATTACGTAGCCAACGTATGTATGAAAGTGAACGCAAGAATTGATGGAAGGGAGGTTTGAGACGCTGAAAAGGAGGTTGATGCGTAGAGCACAGGAGAGGGCTCCAGCTAATGGCTCACTGGCACTCCTTGGACGCGCCCGCCTTTTTTGGCTTGATTTTTTTTGCTTCCATTTTGCCCCCTTTGCTTTGGGGGCGAACTAAGCTTGTGTTCTCTGCACCACAAATTTGATTCTCTGCACCACAAATTTGATGCTTTTCCCTCATTTCTTAAAACGTTACAGTGGATAACAGTGGCGGAGACAGAAATTGGAGATGACAAGAGCGCAGCAAGCTATATAGGGAGCTAAATAGCAGAAATATAGATAAAATTATATGAATCAAAGAGAAATATAGTGGTAAAATTTGGATCATAGGAGAGCTCTGGCCCTGCGAGTCCTCCGTTCCCTCCGCCTCTGGTGAATATGCTTAGCTACCAGGAGACTACATGATTAAACAACGAAAATCCACAAATAAACCCACTCGACACGAACTATGGCTTTTAACCACACCGTACAGGCGGGACACCGGTTATGTTGGACCAGACCGGCCACGTTCGGCATACAATTCGACCACCCTCTTCTTCCTTCTTGGGTGGTTTTTGTTGTCATGCATGATCGCCGGTAGAACCGACCGAGTATATGCACTGGAATACAGTACTGGCGTCTACGGCGACCCTCTGACGACGGCAAGACGCACAGCACCAACCGAGCATGCACTAACGTTACGAACTGCGTCGATCACCAAACTGGATCGGAGTACCCATGCGGTGTCCTTGGAACCCTGCACGCGTTGTCGTGTGTGCGGAGCAACTCGCGCGTGTTGTCATCTGCGCGGAGCAATTCACGCGTGTTTTTTTGGAGCATACTGCATGCATGTTCGTGTCAACTATTGAGCGAAAGATATCAGGTCATGGTTAATAGTTTGTCTTTTATGTTGTCTCTAAAGATATATATAATAGTTTGTCTTTTAGAATTGTTTCTAAAGGCTCTAATTCATCCACAGATACCCGTAGAGACAATATTTCCAACAAGTTATCTATAAAACATTTAACACTTTCTAATCATCTTGAGACAATTTTAGAGACAACTATTCCAATACATTATCTCTTGAGCTGTTTCTTTAAAGCATCACAAGCATTTAAGCTATACATGAATCAAGTGCCTTGTTTCGCGTGAATAAACGATGACTGCGTTCCAACAACAAAAAGCTTCGTTGCTAGTGCTTTGTTTCGTGTGATACACCCGTTGCTTCGTGAGAGGATGACCTCATTCTCTCTCCTCTTTCACTCTCCTCCATGTCATCAGAAAACATATGTGGTAAACTTAGAGATAGCTAAACTGATACTATTGAATATGCCCTTAGACGTGTTTGGTTTCAGCTCAGGTACCAAGGAGCCAAGTGCTTTCAGGGCATGTACAATGCATAGCATCCCCAAGTGGTAGCCTCAAGGAGAGAGAGTGCTCCACATCAGCTCAAGCCACCCAACACAAATTTGCTCTACAATGCATCGTGGTTTCGAGTAATGGTTTGGAACATTTGTAATTCAGCCCCTTTATTATTTTTTTTCATTTCAACCCCTTTAGTTATAATTTTATACAAAACTACCCTTGGGGCACTTGTCAGCCACCTTTTTTCTTTTTTAGCCCCCGCCTCCATCTCTCTCCCCTACAACTCCATCCCTTCCCCGACCTCCCCGCATCCTGGTGCCCACTATCGCCGATCTTCCCCCCTCCTCTCTCTCTCTCTCTCGTTTCTTCACTTCCCCCTTCCTCCCTCACCGATTCACTCGCTGCCCCGCCGTGTAGCTCCCCGACGCTGCCCGTCGGCTAGAGGTCTCCGCCATCCGGATCTAGGCTTCACCGCGCTCGCCTGGCCTGAATCCTCATCGTGCTCCTGCTCCCCTGTCGTGGCTCCATCCTCCGCCCCCGTCCTCCTCTGCGCTGGCGTCACCCTTCTCGCCCTGGGATCCGGCCACCACTGACCTCGCCTAGCCCAGGCCCAGCTCATTGGACCTGACCGTCCTCGTTCTGGTCGCCGAAGCTCCAGTCGTCACCACCTCCGGCGTCGTGGCTCCCATCACCTCCACCTTCCGAGCTCGTGCGCTTGTGGACTCGCGACGAGGTGCGCCTCTCTCCCCTTCTTTCTCTCTCTCCCTTTACCTTGACCACAGCCCAAGCATCCGCGGCTTGCAGAAGGAGCTCTGACACTTTGCAAGGTACCCACTCGTGTCCACTGTGGCATCCAAGCCTAGGTGGACTTGCGAGGCACCCACTCTAAGCATTGTGTTGTGCATGCTCTCACAAGAGTGCCCATGGTTAATGCATTGAAGAAACGTGTACAGGAGGTCTCTTAGTTAATGCGTTCACACATGCAGCTGCATTAGCCCATGCATGCACACGAAGGATTGGGATCCACTGCATTATCCCGTAGAGGATCTATAGTGCTATGACATTAGGAGCGATCTCCACTGTCCGATTAAAATCGAGTGTCTAGATCAATTGCTACAGCGATTTTTTGGTGCAGCAGTCGCTACGATACATACTGCTATGTTGCTATAATGCTTTGCTGCAGTACGCTATAGAGCACTATTCACCACCTCACACACCACTGTTCGTATAGTGTTCCTTGCAGTAATGCAAAGGATCTGAACCCGCGCGAATGCTGAGTTTTTGGCCTAAATGGCACTGTTGTGGGCGTTTTTGTTTTATGGAAGTAGCGTCTCTCATGATGTATTGGCAAAATGGCAGCTCAGCCACACACCCATAGCTCGGACATACTGTGTGCTGACACGTACCTACGTTCGCACGGCCACCGCCCACACGCCCCTCGTCTGCACGGCCACCGCCCGCACGCCCCTTGTGTGCATGGCCACCGCCCGCACACCCCTCATACATTTTTTTTCACGAGTTTACCACCAAATGTCCAACCTACCAGGTCTGGAATACAAGTTCACTGTGAAACATCTCTTAGTTGTATGGCAACACAAACTAATGGAAGCTGCTTCATATTTTGTTCTAGCAGTCATCTCGTAATGTGTATTATGGAAAATATTTTCTATTGCATTTTATGGTTTAGTTCTACAGTCTACACCGAGCCTTTCGCTTAGTTAGGTTATTTGTGATGCACTCTGCACTCATGCCTCTTTTTTCTTTTTCTTGTTTTATTCTTTCCAGGTCAAGTTTTTACAGATGTTGTTAGAAGCACATATTATGTAGCTCCAGAAGTGTTGTACAAACATTATGGATCAAAAGCTGATGTCTGGACTGTTGTGTAATTCTCTACATTCTTCTAAGTGAAGTACCCCCATTTTGGGCAGGTTAGTTTTTGATTTCATGTCCAAACTATCGTGATTTCATGAATCCGTGTGAACCTCGTTTTCCGATTTCATATTAGTTTGTAACCGATTTACTCCGACAATATACACATAATATACAAAATATACATACAAATATAGCAAAACAAAAGCACATAACATATATGTAGTGCAGTTACACACGAGATACAATATAGCTTACTCGCCCGAGCCACTCTCTACTCGTTGCGTCTGCGTCTGTGTGTGTATCCTGGTTTTGCATCGAGCATGTCCCGTGGGATACGTTAGCTGGTCCGAAGATCACATATCCATTCGGAGGGGGTACGAAAACTGTTGAGTGGGCAGAGGTACATCAGCAAGCTTACTTTGGCCCAGCTAAGTCTGTCCAACGTCATAGTCGTCCGGCTGAGTCATGCCAAACTGGTTGCCACTTGCAATCATGTCAGTAATGAACGAATCAAGAAATCCACGCCTGGATCGTCCACCCCTAGATACGCTGTCTACAAGTCCCTCAATGCGGATGAGCTCTGGCCTTGACCGTACGATGTGCCAGCGACCCCGGAGGAGCTCTGCCCTTCATACGGTACTCCATACTGGTCAACGTACGATAAGGATGAGTGCCCTAGGTGTCACGGTCCAAACTCTGGCACGGTCCATATCCTCATCAGTGGATAGATGGCCGTCACCCCCACGATCAATTGAAGGCTGCAAGACGAATGATGTCAGGCGAAATAAATACTCAGGACGTAAACTAAACATCTCGTACCTCCCGGATGTGCAGTGCAGATGATCGAGGGGGGGCGCTAGTCTGAGTACGGGGTGCGAACGATGGAAGTGTTGCATCCCGATGGACCTATGGCTGGAGAACGACATAATGTTAGCAGAACATAAGGCGTAACAAAAAACAGAACATAAGTTTGCACATAACTTCCCTCCCCACCGATCTGGAGCGTGGATGAATCATCTGTGAAAACGAAATCGACAGAATGAGCGAGCGAGAATGAGAAACGAAATCATCGTCACCTCGAAATTTATAGTTGCTGCAGGAGGAATCGGATAGCCTCCCACGCATGACGCATGCATGCATCTACAGTCACAAGGATGCGACGGGGAATAAAGGGAGAAAGGTTACGCTGCGAGCAAAGCCATATTCGCATTACGCTGCGAAATAGTGTCATTTAGGCCAAAAACTCGCGAATGCTTACTGGGCGCTTGCTCAGCTCATACAGCGCTTCTGCATGCATCAGTTGCAACTACTAATTGCATGATTAGATCCATCACTCCAACTGCAACCAAGGGTATTATAGGAAACAGAATACAAAACATGCTTTGGATGGTGTGTGTGTGTGTGTGCCTAATGTTGATAGGTAGAGAAATGCTATTTGTGCGATGCCTGTTCCACCTCCGGTCAGCCGCCCCGAGTGCCCGCCCTCTCCTCAGCCTCCGCTTGCCCTGCGCACCTCCGCCTGCCTTTGATTCTAACCAGCCCCGCGCGTTGCTTCCCTCCTCCGACTTCGACCAACCATTTTTAACAATGAGCAATGAATTATTTGTTTTGGTCATACTAGCATTTGAATCAATTTTAGAGCAGCTTGGCATGGCTAATAGATCATCACATGAAGTAGAAGCACTAGACTATTTGAAATGACTTCTACTCTAGGCATCTCATTTATTAAATTGCAAGTAATTCCAGTATTTGAATGTGATTTTTCAATATCCTTTAGAAGAAGTGAGTCATGAGCTTCTTTTAGCTCCTCATAAGAGTCTTTTAGAGAGAGATAATTTTTCTTCAAGACTTTAAATTTTGGCTTCTCTTTTCTAAGATATTTATTTAATTCTTCAAGCATATCCATTAGTTCATTATAATAATGTTCACTATCACTAATGGATTTTACCTTATCTCCTTTTGCCATGAAGCAAGTAGGAGTGGAGAAGAGTGACGACGTTTCCTTGATGGCAATGCCGACAAATCCTCTCTTCTTTGAGGACCCTTCATCATCGGAGTCGGAGTCCAAGTACTCCTCATCGGAGTTCCATTCTCTAACATATGCTTTATTTTTACCATCCTTTTGAAGCTTTTTAAAAAGCTTCTTCTTGCCGCTGTATTCCTTCTTCTTTGATGACTTCGTCTTGTCATCTTTCTTGTTCGGGCAATGAGAGGTAATGTGCCCCTTCTTATCACCCTCATAGCAACAAATATTGCAATAGCGCTTGTTGTCGTTGGAGAAATGTCCATTTTTGTTTTTGTCAAAATGAAAGATTCGATATAGGCGCATTCTCATGAATTTATTCATTCTCTTCACAAGAAGAGCAAATTCCTCTTCGGAGTCTTCTTCGTCCTCCATCTCATCACTCGATTCCGCTTTTGCTTTGAAAGCGGTAATCTTTTTTTTTTAGAGAAGGATGGATCCAAAGGCTCCTCCTTGTCCTTCTTGTATATATCATTTCTGATGAGGTTACCCAAGAGACCGGTTGACGTCATTTTTGGCAACTCGAGAGAGTTAAGAAATGAAATCACCAATGTCTCATATTTCTCCAGTATAGCCCTAAACATTTTTCGCACAATATCAACATCAATTAAGTTAGTGCCTAGATCTTTGAACTCATTTACAATGTTGTTTAGACGAGAAAACATCTCGGTGATATTTTCATGAAGCAACATTGTAAATGTTTCATATTTGATCTGAAACCTATGCAATTTGACTTCTTTGATGGTGGATGTGCTCTCATGAATTTTTGAGAGCGTAGTCCATATCTCATGAGCGGTTTCAATGTTGCTCACTTGATTGAACTCATCCGTGTTCAAAGCTCCAAAGAGAGCATTCATAACTTGAGCATTGAGGTGGAGTTTTGTTCCTCAAGATTCGTGGGATGTGTAGGATCGAGTGCCATAACGAAATACTCATTAACAATTCTCCATATGCTTAGGCTCATGGCCTTTAAATAAATGAACATTATATTTTTCTAATAAGCATAATTTTATCCATTAAATAAAGGTGCTTTGTCAATTGACATACCCTCACTAGCCATTCTTTCTCTCCTAGAAGGTTAAGTCTAAAATTAGAGAGATCAAGCTCTGATACCACCTATAGGATCAAGGATGACCGACTAGAGGAGGTGAATAGAAGGTTATAAAATTCTTGTTCTCTAATAAACAATTTTAACAATTGAGATCTTAAAGAAGAATTAGTAACACATGTTTACAAGAATGATCAATATAGGCTAAGACAACTCAAGATGATTCTAAACAATTCTAACAAGAAATCTACACAAGTAAGGGCTAGAATTATAAATGCGGAAACGTAAAGACAATAGAGGAAAAGCCATAATGTAGACACTTGATGTTTTTCCCATGGTATCGAAGACTTGCTGGTCTTCACTGGTCCACATTGAGAAAACTTGAACGAATAAAGTTGGCTCCACATGAGCACTTCCCTAGATCACTAGAGTTGCTCTTTCTCCTCTCCGAGATGGTGAGCACAACACTACTTCAGAAACCTTGCCGAGCCACTTCATAAGCTTCTTTAAAGTGATCACCATGCAAACTCTTCTCTAAGCCGTCTAGGTGCCAGCAAACACCAAGAGTAACAAATCGCAATGCTTGCTTGAAGATTATCAAGTGTCAAAATGATCAACTAATGATACAATACACTTGAATGCTTTGAACTACCTCAAAATGTGAATTGAATGCAAATGAGTAGAAGAGAATGCACCAAAGCCTCAAGGGTATTCAATATGGCCAAATGTTCTAAGCATGGTGCAGGTGGGGGTGTATTTATAGCCATCAACCACAAAACTAGCCGTTACGAACAAATCCCTAGAAAATTAGCATTTGCGGTAGTACCGTTGTACAAATCTGGTACTACCGATCTTCACAATAAACGGTCAGAACTGCTGCATTTAATGCTCTGAACTAGTTGTTACGAAAAAGGTGTTGTACTACCGCCAACTAAAAACCGGTACTACTACGCAGCGGTAATATCACTCGACTATAACGGAAATACTGATTTCCAAAGGTTTAAAGAAACACAAAAACAATCTCTCTAGAAATAATGTACCTCCAACTAAACTTCAGAGCTACCGCATTGCAGTAGTACCGCTTAAGAAATGCGGTCATATCAATTGTCAGAGGAAATGAAAACTCCAAAAACAAGCTCTCTGGAATAGACGTACCACCAACTAAACTTCGGTGTTACCGCATTGCGGTAGTACCGCTTAAGAAATGCAGTCATACCTTTTGCAGAATTAAAGGACAAGAACAACTCCAAAAAACATGCTCTCTGGAGAAAACGTACCGGCAACTAAAATCTAGTACTACCGACCTGCGGTAGTACCGCTCATCAACTGCGGTCATATCGAGTTTTCTAAATAGTGTTTCTGATGCAAAACCAAATGCAATGCATGACTCCTAGTTGATCAAGATGACACATAAATAGATCCTCAAGCTACTAGCCATGATCTCTCTTTATAGTACGACATCTAGCTTACAAATCTAGTATGTTTCCAAACACCGAGATCGGTAAAAGCTATAAACAGATCCTTAAGCTATATAAAATACCTTTGCTTGGTGCCCTTGGAGTCATGTCGATCGTTGACCATCTTTGCATTGCCTTCTTTATGTTATCATTCAAACTTCGGGACTAAACCTCAAAACAACTTAGCACACATGTTAGTTCTATAATACATTATTGATATTAATTACCAAAATCATATTTAGGGATCTAGATGCTTTCAGCCCCCCTCCTCCTCCTCCTCCTCCGACCGGCCGATGCACCTTCGTCCGCCTCCAACTCCGACTCGACCACCCCCAGCGCGCTTCTCCTCCGACGGGCTCGCTTGACGCCTCCGCCCCCACCCACACGCCCACCCGCGCTTTCCCCGAGCGCCCGCCTCCTCCGCCCTTGAGCACCTACCCAGTCACCATGTGCATTGTATGTGGTACAACGATAAAATCGTCGTGTGTATAACAAGACTCTTATCGATAAGAAGCAGAGAAAAGGGCGCCTTACTCCGGATGGGTTTGGTTAGGCTACGCATCATGGTTGACCCCTCCCCCTTCCCCCCGAGATTAGGTATCATGGCTATAACTTTGACACTGTGCCGACCGTTGGGATCCGGATTTCAGTTTACAAGAACAAGTAGCACAGTAACAAATATTGTAGAAACAATTAAATAGCTATTATAGAAAAATATACGTAGTGATTCTACCGCTTTGTAGGTACTGTAGCACTTGGTCTACTAGATTCGTTTTGGATTAGGCTGTGGAGAAAATGACGTAATGCATACCACTGCTCTGTAATGTAATGCAGAGGATCCACTTCCGCTGGGACTCCGAAGGACGTCTTAAAGCGACATGATCGAACACTACGGAAGGCTACAAAACAGCGCTCTAGTTAATTGCCATGCCATGCCATGCCATCCCTCTGAAGACCGTAACAGTGTCGCCAGGTAGTACTGCAACAGTTCCCACGGTTTGCTTACAGACAGAGTTACAAACTTACGCGCTACATAAATTTCGTAGAAATAGCCCAAATCCTGCCTTTTTAATCTGAGAAAGTTTTCGAGGTCTGAGGTGTTGACGTGGTAGGTAGCATGTCGAGCAGCACGAATCAATCGGCAGCTTAATTGTGCATTGTGGCCATTAGACCAACCAGGCTGGAGTGATTAACTACCCGCGCCAACAACAATAGCCCGTTTATTAATCACTTACTTAATTAGCCCCTAATAATGTCCAACTCCAATTCCATCTCGCTCGCTCGCTCACACAACTAGTAACAGAACGGGAACAGGGTACTTACTACTCCGGCTAGTAGTACCCCGCGGGGGCCCACTCACGGGCGACGGACGGGGCGCGGTGCGGCGCGGCAGCGCGTAAAGGCCCGACGCCGACGTGTCCCCGCCCGGGCCGCGGCGGCAGCTGCAGGTGGTCCCAGCGCCCCAGCCTCCCTCTCTGCGTCGTGGGGCCCAGCGAGAGCATGCTTTGAGAAAGAGAGACGCCGCCCTCGGCTCGGCTCACGTCCGCGTCACGGGCAGCACAGCAGAGCGGGATGCGGTCTCCGTCCCGCTCCGCACCGCACATGGATTAGCACCGCGTTATGCCCATCTTGCATGGAAAATGACGCGGCCAAATGACCGTAATGCCCTCAGGGCAACGGATGTACGTTCCCACGCGCGCACGATGGGCTTGTCTCCCACTCCTCTCTTATTACTATTTTTATTAGAGATTATTTATTCATATGTTGTCTGAAATTTTTTTAAGTTTAAATCACTTGTTCATATGACATCCATTAGATTAATATCCAATCATATGACACGTCAATCTCTACACAAATCCAATGATCACAACAAGTGACTTAAACTTTAAAAAATTTCAGACAATTTAAAACTAGCAAAACCGTTTTTATTATTGGTTTTCTTGAAAATTAGATTTTCTGTGACTATACGAAGTCAAGCGAAATAAACGTACACCCTGACATTTTTCTTTTTCGTCCATATGAAATAAACATACTTTTGTTCTTTGACTCGCCGTTGATACCGTCTCTGGTACCAAAAGAACATACACCACGTCGAATTAATAGCATTTAAAATTGGCCGGCCTATATGAAAATGAAAACATATATTGTATATAGGCGCGTCGTGCATTTATGTCCTTTGTCATCTTATCAAATACCACGTATCTTCATGGTATTAATCACGTGGATAGTTTATTCAAATTTGGTTGCGTGCACGCATACTTGAAAAGAAAAGCGTGGTAGGATCTGTCCCTTTTATCTGCCAGGTAATAACTAACAAATGTGTATTATGATGTGTCACAAACTTGCCTCCTCTGCCATCATGGACAGCATCTTCCAAGTAATCACATGGTTAGTTTGATCAAATTGAATGGATTGTTCGCATGCTTGCGGAGAAACACAATAGGGTTTGTCTCCTCTGTCCACCAAATGACAACTATATATTCTAGTGTGCCACGGAACCGTTTCTCTAGCGCATACCAAATAATTATGTATTGCTTTAATCGCATTGATAGCTTGTTCAAAATCGGATGATGCATGCAAAGGCCTATGGAGAAGTATGGTTGGACTTATCTCCTTGCCCTTATATATTAATATGCATTCCAACCCATCATATATTTGTCTAGTCCGCGGCTGTATTTCTAGCATATATCATAATATTTGTTTGCTACTAAGTTAGAAAGAAATCCATTTTTCTATTGTCTTCCCCTGTTTTAAGCTAGAAATATCAAATGAGAAATTTCGTTAGTTGCACGTATGGTTATTTAACTAAACATTTGCCTCTCTCTCTCTCTGGGCAAAAACCATCTAGGGCTAAAATGGTCACTCTCACAACCCCAGCTATCCGTGTGCTTTCTCTTTCATCCTTTATTTTCGTTAATTTCGAGCTTTTTTTATACAAGATGAGGAGCACAAACGTACATTTTAAACAAATGCAACATGAGCAAATCTAGTGGATTTAGGATAGGTTAGTTTAATCTTGTGTTTTATTTTATGTGCTTGATTTGGGACTTTGGATAGATAATTTGGTTAGTTTATGATTCCATGTGAGGCTGTGACCGCCCTTAATTCCTCTTTGACCAATACAGCTGCCTCACTGTGTCAGTCAAGTCAGTCCAGTGTTCAGAATCATTTACTATTGCTCATGTACTACTTTTATATTGTTCTCTCTTTTTTTCTCCCTTTGTTTTGTTCTAATTTATGTTGCCCAGCCTTACTTCAAAGGTAAAAAAAAATATGCTTGCAGTATTTCAGATGCGCGTGTCAGATAGACTGGTCCATGTTGATGAGTATTTTCTAGCTACGTTACCGCGAATTTGCAGAATTCCACTGCAATTTGAGTTGGTATTTACGATGTAAATAGTTTAGCAGTAAGAAAGGTGTGACTTGCGAGAGGAGGCTACACTTTTCTAATCTCTTTGTGACCCTTTTCCCCCACACAAGGTGACTCACTCACGCTCCCTCTCTCTACACTAGTGCGGACCGCGGAGTTTGAACTGGACACGCGGATCTAGAGCTCGGAGTTAGGCCGTATTTTTTCAGATCGGCCCAAAGTACGATCGGTGCGGCACGATCTAAACACGACACGACACAATCCAATGCTCAGCTCTACGCGGATCTGAGCCCAAGTTTGAATTCAAACCTGAAGCCCTGGCCAATCCTTTTTCTTCTCCTCCTTCACACTGACTAGCCTAATTATCGGATCACACTTGACACTAATTATCGGACGGACACACATCCGGAGAAGAACGCGGGGGACCCCTAGTCCCACCGGGCCCCGCCGCGTCCGCCTCTGCCACGCCTACCCCACCACCCGCCTCCCTCCGCTACGCGTACCCGCCTACACGCACACAGGAAAAAGCCCACACACACATGGGTCCCACCTCTCCCCCTCCGCCTTTGTTGAGCTGCGTCTCTCTGAGCGTGTGTTTATAGCTGGCTCCTCCAGCTCTGAGACTCTCTCTCTCCATACTACGCTCTTCCTCTCTCCTCTCTCCCGAGTCTCCTCTGCGCCAAGAAACCTCCCCCAAAAATCTCGCCATTGCGCCGGAGATGAGATGAGGGATCTCGTCTTTGTACTGCTCGTTGTCTCCGCCGTCGCCGGTGGCGACCGGGGTGGCGGGGCGGCGGCCTTAGATTTCTCTGGTGACGGCGGCGGCGGCGAGGGGCGGCCGGCGGCAGTGGCGGTGGACCCGGCGTGGAGGTTCCCGAACCTGCGGCTCCGGGACGCGTACGTTGCGCTGCAGACGTGGAAGCAGCGAGCCATCTTCTCCGACCCCAAGAACCTCACCGACGACTGGGTGGGCCCCGGGGTCTGCAACTACACCGGCGTCTTCTGCGCGTCGCTGCCGTGGGACCGGCGCGTGCTCGCCGTCGCCGGCGTCGACCTCAACCACGGCGACATCGCGGGGTACCTCCCGCCGGAGCTCGGCCTCCTCGCCGACCTCGCGCTGCTGCACCTCAACTCCAACCGCTTCTGCGGCGTCCTCCCGTCCACGCTCCGCCGCCTCCGCCTCCTCCACGAGCTCGACCTCAGCAACAACCGCTTCGTGGGGCCCTTCCCCGCCGTCGTGCTCGACATGCCGGCGCTCAGGTTCCTCGACCTCCGCTTCAATGACTTCGAGGGCGGCGTGCCGAGCCAGCTCTTCGACAAGCCGCTCGACGCCATCTTCCTCAACCACAACCGCCTCCGCTTCCAGCTCCCGGACAACTTCGGCAACTCGCCGGTCTCCGTCATCGTCCTCGCGCACAACAGCTTCGGCGGCTGCCTCCCGGCGAGCATCGCCAACATGTCCGGCACGCTCAACGAGATCTTGCTCATCAACAACGGGCTCAACTCCTGCCTGCCGCCGGAGATCGGCCGGCTACGGGAGCTGACGGTGTTCGATGTAAGCTTCAACGAGCTCGCCGGCCCGCTGCCGCCGGAGATTGCCGGGTTGAGGAAGGTGGAGCAGCTGGACGTCGCGCACAACCTGCTCTCCGGGGCGATTCCTCAGGCGGTGTGCGAGCTGCCGCGCCTCAAGAACTTCACCTTCGCGTACAATTTCTTCACCGGGGAGCCGCCGGCCTGCGCGCGCGTGGTGCCGCGGGACGGCGACCGGAGGAACTGCCTGCCGAACCGCCCCGCCCAGCGGACGCCGCAGCAGTGCGCCGCGTTCTACGCCCGCCCGCCCGTCAACTGCGCCGCGTTCCAGTGCAAGCCGTTTGTCCCGTCCCTGCCACCGCCGCCGCCTCCATCCCCACCTCCGCCTTCACCACCACCACCATCACCACCGCCGCCTTCTCCACCTCCACCATCGCCTCCTCCGCCTTCTCCACCTCCACCATCGCCTCCTCCGCCTTCTCCACCTCCACCATCGCCTCCTCCGCCTTCTCCTCCGCCGCCATCACCTCCTCCGCCTTCACCACCGCCGCCATCGCCTCCTCCGCCATCGTCGCCGCCACCTGCGCCGGTCTACCACCCACCACCACCCACGCCTGCCCCACATTCGCATCCACCATGCCCCCAGCTGCCGCCGCCGCCACCATCACCGCCACCCTGCGGGCCAACACCAGCGTTGCCACCGCCACCGCCGTATTACCCCGGCCCGTTGCCACCCGTCCCCTGGGTTGCATATGGATCACCGCCACCGCCGTATTACCCCGGCCCGTTGCCACCCGTCCCCTGGGTTGCATATGGATCACCGCCACCGCCTCCACTGCATTGATAGATTCTCTAAGCGAAGGACATTTGAAGGAAAATACATGGTTTTGCTCTCGCCCCTCCTCCGGCAATGGACAGCAAGTTCACCAATGTACGTGGTCATTGTCATGCTTAGCTACTAGTGTTCTTGATTGATGGCTACATGCGTGAAGAAAGTCGTAAGGTGCACAATAATTTCTCGATTATGATTCGTCGGTGTCAGTCTGCGCGTTGAAACAATTTGAGTTGCTGTGGTGTCGAAAGGGATTGGAGGTGGATGGGTGGGGGCTTTGGAGAATTTCGGCTATGGATTGATGGCTAATTGGGTTGTGAATAATAAGAGTTTGAGAGGGACACAGGAGGATTTGGAAGAGTATTGTAGGTGCAGGAATATATGTGGGATGTATAGAGAGAAGCATGAGTTCAGTTCAGTTCAGTTAAATTCAGTCAGACATAAGCTTAGAAGAAGAAAATTTGAGTGCTATTTCTTCCTTTTGTATCACAATTACTTCTGGTTATTCAATTCTTATATTATTTAGTCTGGATTCTTGAAAATTCTTCTTGTTTTCCTTTCTTCTTTTTGTGTGGATTCTCCATATTCTAGTACTCTACATGTTAGTATTGTAACCCACTCTGTTTGATCAAGTGTCCTCTTTCTTTCCTCCTCTTTGCTGTGTTGTGATGTGACTTGCTGCTAGTGATTCATTGCATGTTGGTGTTTGAAGAGTGGTAAGATCAGAAATATATTCTGCTTTTGCTTGTCATTTTTAGTTCTGCCTGGTTTCCGCATTTTTATTAACCTGAATAATTAGGGAAACACCTGCTGTGGCTCTGAAATTTGAATGGCGTCTCATAGGCTTCTGTTCCACACTAACTTTCTGTCTAGTTCAGCTGACTGCCTGACTGCGACAGGCATAGTAGGGATTTAGGCTGTGTTATTCAACTTTCTTCCTAGAATGATTATAGAATTATTCTGTAAAATCAACTGGCTGCCTCCAGTAGTCCTACAATCCTACTATGTACCAACTTGAAATGAGCTTCACTTGGCTTCCTTTGGTTGATCTGAGCAGCTCCAAGGGCATGCTAAGAATTTGTTCTAGTTGGGTATCCCATGCTGCGTTGATCAAGCTAGCCGTTCAACCCCATAGATAACTCAATGCACTATCTAAATCATACTACCCATTACCATCCAATTCAATTGAGTCAGACCTGTAGTTTCGTAGCAGAATGTTGGGACGACACATGTAAATTTGCATAATAGCTTTTGAAGTGCGTATAAGACTAAGAGAATCTACCAAAGCCACAAAAGTTTGCGAGGACAGTGCAACTTTCTTTAGGATTTCCAGTGTCTTGTCCTGATAAGGCATGGTCAAGGTGCTGCTGATATCCTGGCTTTCCTGCCATGTGCCTGCTTGCTTCTGAAGAATCCGGCCAGGAATATGATCTTCCCCCCCAAGAACATTTATGATCTTGGAGAATTCTTCCACAAGCAACAATGCTCATCAGGGGCTTTTGTTTGTTGTACTGCTGGTGCTGGTTATCATGATGTTTACTGCAGCACATGAGCAGATGCTTGCACCGTGTGACGTTCACAAGAGACTTGTAGCATTAATCAAGCCTTTCTTAGTATTGCTTTTTAATCCTTGATTAGATCCACTGATTGGTGGTAAGTTGGAATATCTGCCGGTCTCAAAAGGAACAGAGATGGACAGCTTGAGAGTTGAGATTCCAATCCAAATTATAACTGCTTAACCATGGCCTCCTTGGTTTTTTTTATGGCCAAAAGCTTGTGATTGCGATGTTGTTTAACATTTGCTTTTGGGGGTCTGGGAGATGTGTCCTGCGCTCCTAGTAACACTCACTTCTGTTAAAACTAAAATTAAATCACTCCTGGAACTAGCTTATCATTAGCTGTGGTGTCTGGTGATGAGTGCTGGTGCCACTACACACACTGGCCGGTCAGGTCAGCCTTTGGTTCTTTTGAGGGGGGAAAAGGCGAGATCATAATCTGATCTCGCTCGCTTTTTTTCCCCCTCTATCGAAATCGTTACGAAACTTTCATTGACATGCATGCTTGGAGGGAGGAGGAATGCGAGCGAGAGAGAAACCGTCAATTCTCGTGTGTGGGGATAGTCTTATTGAGCGCGTCGTTATTTCGATCGGACGGCTCACGAGAGGCCGAGAGGGGTTTGAATGGTAATGCATGTGATGTTTCTTGGTGAATCTCCGCGACCGACACGGTTACTGTTGCGCGCGTTTTTCTTTTTCTTTTTCTTTTTCTTTCCCCTTCCGTGAGATCTCTCGATCGAGTCGGTGGCGGCTTCGACTCTGGAGTCTGGAATCTGGATAGCTTAAAACTTGTGTGTTTGGTTACTAGTGCAGCACTGCTACTGGGTGATGGGTGCATTTGGAATTGGATGGATCAGTGATTCAGTGCCCGGTTGCTGCAGCTGCCATTGCTATGCTTATTCACCACACTACTCAGTTCCTCACATGACTCCTCTTTCGATCAGATCATGCTTTACTAGGCCCCATTTGGAAGGCGAGAATACACTGTATTCTAGTGGAAATTGCCTTATTCAAATTTTAGTTTTTAGTGAACTAACCCAATATCTGATTATTTGTGCCCCGCTCAGTCCACAGAGATATCCCGAGAGTCCAGTTGTACCCACTCATTTTTTTTTTACCTGGGTCCGCACCTGTGCCTGCGACTTCCTGCGCGATCCAAACAGTTCATCGGCATGTGAATACAACGGATAGTGGAGTTTTCCAAACATGCACTAGCTAGTTGGTCATGAACGCCAGGAAGAAACTAAAGCTACGCCATCATTTTAGTACCGTGCGAGTGTCAATAGTGAACAATCAACTAGTCACCCTTGATTCTTCTTCTTCCTCTTCTCTTCGAGCCTCCCATGAGCACGGTCCCCTTCTCGATTCTTGCGTTTCTTCGCCGCGATTGTCGCCTACACCCTCTCTACGTACACCAGTACCACACGCAGTACATTTTTTTGGGTTGCAGTATACTGTTCACACGCTGTCCGAACCTGTGCCATAAACACCAGGCCTATACAACAGTGACAGCGTTCGTGTTATCGTAACACACGATGAGAGGAGTAAACAGGGGGGACAAGGCACATGGCGGAAGAGTAATGTATTGCTTGTGTTATCCTATCCATCTCGTCCATGGCGCCGCATTTTTACATTTTTCAGAGAGAGCACAAGGTCGAATGTTCTGAGAATAATTTTTCTTTTCTGCATGCTTTTGTTTCCAAACATCTCCCAACCAGGGGCTGACAAGTGTACCGTGTTCCATGAAGTTTTTTTTGTCTTCTTATTTAGCCTCTTTTTGAAACAAAATAGCAAAACTAGCCCTAATATGAATAAAATGGTCAAAATAGCACTACTACCGCGGAAGGCGACCTGCCACTAACTAGGACCGCGACAGGCGACCTATCGCGCTGCTTGCTGTCTTGTTGCTGCAGGACCTTAAGTGCCCTGGGAGCACTTGAGGTGGCCAAATGACACGTTGCATGTCTTCCTATCCGCAATGCTATTTTTATCATTTCATCAAAGAGGCCAAATTGACATTTGGCCGCCAAAACAGGCCAAATGAACAAAAACTCGTTCCATGAACGTGCATGAGTCACTGACACGAAAAATATTAGGCGCTTATGCGTACGTTTGCATGAGTCACTGACATGAAAACATTAGGCGTTTATGCGTACGCTCCCGCGGTAGGAACTGTTCCTTCGGTGCACAAAACCACCCGTTCGTATTGTACCTTACCTTGTGAGCTCTGTGGAAGGAGTTAATGCTAATTGCTAAATGGGGCACTAATAAGCAGCTAGCAATAACCTGTCGTTTCCTTCTTCTTGTGCAAGTAATTAACACGGGAGTGCACCGTACGTACGTGTAGGTGTAGGACGTGATATTTCAGAGATTAAAGCGGCAAGGCAGTACGTACTACCGAAGAACGATACTAGCATTAGGAAGAGCAATGCGATACCTGCAGTAAACTGGATGGTGTTTAGAAACTTCTTTCTTGTTAACCACCGTATATTGTACATATCTAACTACGATACTTCAGCTAGGATCCAGCTTAGAGATAGATAATTATGTTTGTTGTATGATCTTATCTCCTATACGCTTTTATTTCTTAACGAAACTGGATGCGGCTCTTCTGCGCGCTCGCTCTCAAAAAGAGAAGTTCGATCTAAATCCTCAGATTAATAATACTTTTGATCTGATCGTGGAGCTCGTCATTTTCCCCGACAAATCTCTGGGTTTTCTTTTTCAGGAAAAGAAGGAGCTTGTAACGAGTGTCGGTGCATCGAAAGCTTTCGCCCAAGAGGGAAAAAAAAAGGGGGAAAGGAGGGTCCTTGGACCAAGTGTCGGTGCCGGTGGGTGAACACTATATCGCCTTGATGGATCTATCATATGGGCCGTGTAAACTTTGGTGGCCTATAGATTAGGCCCAGCCAGAGGAGGAGAGAATTCGCTTAAACGTTTAAGCTCGTGTGCACCGTCTGTTCTTTAGCTCAGTTCTTTTGGACTAAATGGAGATGTATCTGGGCCTCCTCTTTGGTACTAGCACACGCAATATTGGAGGAAGATTTGAGTACCTTCTTCTTTTGGTTTGTGCGAGCTATTTTCGAGGTTTTGTTTTGTTTTGTTTTGTTTTATATTTTGGAGGCCCCTGTTAGCAAGCTGCCCATCCGTGTTTCAATATTCCTTTTTCAAGGTTTTTCAATTGGCATATTTAGATGTTGAGATGTAGTTTTCTACAGTTGTTTAGTGATGAAAATCCGACGGACAAGGCTCGTTAGTTCTACTTATACTCCCAGTAGGAGAGGGGTGAGACTTCGGTACCTAACGACCTTGTTCAAACCTAGATTCAGCAATGAAGGGGTGATTTATCTCGGCATATGCATCTGCAGTGTATTTCAGTGGGAAAGTGCGTGCCTACACTCCGTGATGCCACATGTGGGACCGTTGATTCATCTTGGTCCTCCGCAAATTTAGGCGTGCGCAAGTGGCGATTAACTAAACGTTCCTCACAGTATATGATTGTGTTATTGATGTACTAAGAGCATGCTCAATAGTTTGTCTTTTAGGTTATTTCTAACACCCTCTATGTTATCTTAAGATAAATTTAGAAACAACTATTCCAATATATTGTCTCATGAGCTCTCTCTTTAAAGCCTCACAAGCATTTAAGTTTTACGCGAATCAAGTGCCTTGTTTCGTGTGAATAAACGACGATTGCGCTCTAACAGCAAAAAGCTTGGCCGATAGTGCCTTATTTCGCGTGATGCTTCCGTTGCTTCTCTCTATATGGCCTTGTTTCCTCTTTCACTCTCCACTATATCACCAAAAAACATATATGACAACTTTAGAGACAGCTAAAGTGGCACTATTGAAGATGCCTTGATGTGGTAACTAAGTGATGGTCACATCGGATAGCACCCTCTCTCCCTTCCTTTCCTTCTTCTCACCTCTCTCTTTCCCAAAGGGGTCAACTGGTCCCTTCTAAACCAAACCAAACTAAACAACATTGTGCTGATCAAGCCACAACTCGAGACATTCCTTTAGCGTGTTACATTAAACACAGACATGGGGCGGCAATATGTGGTCCAAAAGTGCACGTAATAGCAAGTAGATGCTGGTGTAATGATTCTTCCTTGCAAGTGATGCTTGTTGCTTGCTTGCTCACAGATCATATGGATGCACTAGCAGCAAGCGCCTAAGTGGCCTCTGCTTCTCCTGGCTGAAGCTTTTTGCAGGGGTCAACTTGACAAGCTCATCCCGTCTTTTACCTGACAAGCATCAGCATGCAATGGTCCAATTCGTCGACACAGATAGTGCGAGAGTGAGACCCATTGGTGTTTACTGAACTTCAGAGTGACGAAGAGCCAATATGATGTCCGGAGAGCTAGACATGCAGACTCTGATAGGTTGATCTTTATTTGGACTAATCGAGGATAATTGGCCCAATTGAGTTTTAGTATTACCTATCGTGATTCGTGAGTGGGGGTAATCTAGTATCCACATACACATTGTTTGTGCAACAGTGCTGTACAGCATGGCAAAAAAGAGGTTAAAAACATCTGATTTTGTGTGTGCCCTCTGAAACTCTGAATATGTACGTCTGTTACTGTTCAGGCAATTTCTGGACACAAACTGCCCTGCACGCACCCATCCATAGATACACGCATACATAAGTATACATGGTGAAGAAAAGATCTGGTGCAATTGTGGCAGATATGGAGCCTGCCTCTGACCACAGATGGACTGCAATTTCTGCTCATTTTTTGCCGTCTCGGTGTAAGTCTGGCGCTCACCCTACCCTGCCAATCTGCCATGCCTACCAGCTGACACATCAACCGAGGCCAGAACCCGACGTCCCGCGGCCGTGGGTCCCTACTCCCTGCCCCTCTTGCCCTGACGCATCCTCAGGTGACCACCACGTAGGCCAGATCTAAGTGAGAGTGCATGCCCTGACAGTTGGTTGATGCTACATTGCTACTACTCCATTGCTGAACTGAACTGACTTGCCGAGTTCGTTATGTACGTGCCCACATACACTGTACAGTTTTTTTTATATATATATTTAAAGATGGATATACTGTACAAGCTAACCAAGCAGCAGCAGCAGCAGAGGAGAGGAGGCACACACAAACGTAGTACGTACACAAGGATTCGATGAGGCGTACATACGCTGTGCAGAGGAAGCGCTGTGATGAGGCGTTAAAGCAACCGGTCGGCGATTGGAAGCCGTGCGTCTGTTTGTGGAGAGGGACAGAGGTGGAGTGCGCGCGTCTGATACATACATATATACTCCTACGGTCCTACCACGAACGAAGCCAAAAATAAACCACTGGCAGGGAGGAAGCAGTAAATCAATAGCCTAGGCCGCCCTGCTTGCGGCGGGAAAAAAAGGGAGCAGCGCCACCTCCACCTCTTGAATTGTCCTCCTCCGTGCGAGAACATATAAAAGCAAGCTAGCGTTCATGCCACCGCCACCATTGGCAACAGCAGCAATGGCTTGCGTCAAGGCAGGCAGCTTCTAGGAGGACAAGCAGGCCGGGCTTCTTCCCCCACTGATTAAACGCGCATGTGATGTGAGTGCTGCCGCCTTTGCCTGCCAGCTCATGATCGTCCTGCACACATGATCATTGTCGAAATGTTTGCTCTGTTGCATTTGAGATCGTTTGTTTTTTTACTTGTTTTGCGAAATATCAGTGCGAGAGGTTTCGATCGATCTGTTTCGTTGTCGGGGTCGAGTGCAGCGTCATACGCAAGAGCATTTGGTTTGTTGCTTTTCGTGGTCGGGGGTACAAACTACAGGATGTGTTTCTTGCATGACAATCTTTCTTTGATTCCTTCTTCCAACAGCTGGCCCGAGAGGGGATCGGATTCGGGGCTGGTAGATGCTGTATCGACCTGGATGTAAGGTGCGCTTCTTCTTCTTCTTCTTCTTCTTCTAATTGAGATACGAACGTGTTCTTTCCTAGTTCTTTCTTTCTTGATTACTCGTTCATTTGGACTAGCTAGTCTTTGCAACATAATTTTAAGTTCAATCGTGTCTGTGCGATAAGCTATTGCTCAGAGGAGCGTCAAGATGCATGATGTTCATTCGATGTTCTCTCCTGTGGCTCTATGTTGATGTAGCAGAGCTGTATGAAATCCCCTATCAGTCTGTCAATTCAGATAACATGAGTAAGTAAAAAACAAAAGATCCTCTGTTTACACAGAATTCAGACATATCTAACTTAAATTATGACGGACTATGTGCAACCTAGCTCCTGCTAGAAATGGCTCAGATTTCAGAATCGAGTTTACTAGCAACAACTTGGTTGCGCGACGAAAGAGGACAAGACTAAGCAAAGGATAATATCTGGAGAACTTTATCAAACCCTCTGCACCAAACTATTACAACCAGGTTAATCGGCACTAGCATTGTCAGAGGCGGTACGGAGATACTACTAGTTGTAAGAGCAAAATTACATTAAGCATGTGTTGGAACCGGTGGCAGCCCTAGCACGAGATAACAATTACAATCACAGCTAACACATAAAAGACACAAAGGTTTGTTTACAAGATTCGGCAAAACCTACGTCTCCGGGAGCTAAATCGCGGCGGCTCCGTCCGCGTAAGGAGTTTATATTTTTTCCACAGTTAGAGTTAGAAAAGATCAGCGATAAATATTTATACCCTGGTTACATGTTTAACTCGGACCCGCAGTCCTTATAACCTTTTTCACCTTGCATATATCAGCCATACACAACAGCATGCACAGCAACACAAATTATTGCTTAAAGTGGACACAGCTACTGGTATTTCTCAAGGATTTACCTAGCTTCCTTTGCTTTCCGTCCTTCCTTCCTCCATCATTGTATGCTTTGCAGCTTTGCTCTTTTTCTATTACATCCAAAGCTCCACATGACAGGCACAAAAATCCATGTGCGTCCTCCTCCTCCTCCAGTCTCCAGTCCATGGAGCTCTCTTTACCTCCATCTTTAATCCTAATCTTCCTTTAAAGCCAAGCTTGTTACTAGTACAAATTCCTGTTCTCTCTGGGTTATTCCTTTTAACTGTCTTTCACGTCTTTATATATCCCCCATCCCTGTCAAGACAGTGAAATTAGATACCGCAATGTGTAGCTTTGGAAGAAACCTTTGATGATTCTAGATCAGTTGAACACACAATCCTAGCTATTGAAAGGGAAAGGAATTAAGGAAGCCAAAGTGGGACACGTAAAATTAACTGTTTTTCCTTTCTTGCAAACTTAGGAGTGACGGTTAGTACAACTGTCACAGTTAGTTATGGAGTAGTACTATAAATCTGTTGGTCAAAGCGAGTCAAACTGGAGCGCTGGCTGGCTGGTCGAAGCTTGCAGCGGCAGTAGTCTTGCCCATAAAGCAAGACAAGGACAACACTCTTTTGGGATGATGGCTTTGGTGCAAAGGAACACTTCGTTTTCGATCACGCGCGCCGAGGCGATCGAGGCGTACTCAACGAACGATCAATCCCCTGCAACAATTCGCGTGTGATGTGAATCTTGTGTGGGATTGTGCGTATGCAGGAAGCAGCAGTGCTGTTCTTGGGATGACACTTAGCGGTAGCATGGACAGCGAAACGGGCTACGGCGGTTCCGTCGTGCCGCCGGGGGAGAGGGGCGGCGGCGGTGACCAGCGGAGCGGGTCCAGGGAGCGGTACATCCAGTTCATGGAGGACTCGTGCTGCGCGCACCTATGCCTGGGCCCCAACCCCATGATGGCGCGCTACGTCTACGCGCTCATCTTCCTCGTCACCAACCTCCTCGCCTGGACCATCCGTGACTACGGCAACTCCGCCCTCTCCGAGCTCCAGCGCCTCAAGGTTTGCCAGGGCGCGCGGTACTGCCTCGGAGCGGAGGGCGTGCTGAGGATCAGCCTCGGCTGCTTCGTATCCTTGGAAATAATTTTATATTCTAAATTTGAAGAAATTTTCGTGTTCTTGGATTAGTACGTACGGTTGTTGTCCTTGACAAGATGTTGTTGATCAGCTCTTCTTCTTCGTCATGTTCCTGTCGACCGTGAACACGAGGAAGGTGCAGGACTGCCGGAACTCGTGGCACTCCGAGTGGTGGCCGGCCAAGATCGTCCTGTGGATGGGCTTCACAGTGATCCCCTTCTTCGTGCCGTCGCCCTTCATTCAGCTCTACGGTCAGTTCGCCTCCGGTCACCTCATGCTCTTATAACTGCCTCGGGCTATTGCTGATGACGGTGTTTGTCTGAATTTTTATCAGGGAAGGTTGCGCATTTTGGAGCAGGGTAGGGTACATGCATGCCTGACCTTTTTCAGACGTTGCTTGTTCTTCAGTTTAGGTTTCAAGAATATGTCTTTACTTGTGTTGGAATTAAACAGGGTGTTTCTTATTATTCAACTCATCAGTGTGACCAGCTTCATCACATGGCTGAACGACTGTTGCCGGTTAGAGATAAACCTCAAGAGATGGTAGGTTTATCCTGACCAGGTTGTTGTGTATGGTTGCCATCTGACAATGAAATCTAACGGTGGCAGTATATGGTTGAATGGCAGCCACATGCAGGTTCTTGTGGTCTCCATTGTAGCGTATGTTGGATCTATCCTAGGGATTGTTCTGATGTATGTCTGGTACGCGCCGAGGCCAACCTGCAAGCTGAACATTCTGTTCATCACCATCACACTGGTGCTTGTACAGCTCATGACCTGCATTTCGTTGAACTCCAAGGTAAGCACTCTAAAATCAAATGGTGTTCTCCGTTGATATGTGGACCAAGTTGTATGGTGAAATTGAACTATCCTGTTCTCAAAATCAGGTCAAGGCAGGCTATCTGGCACCTGGGCTGATGGGAGTGTACGTTGTGTTCTTGTGTTGGACAGCAATTAGAAGGTAAACATTCAGATCTGAATTCTGATCGACGCCATTGAGTATCAAATTAGTCCATTTCATGATACAAGTTTCTTCCTTCCCTTCGGACTTTGGATTTCCCCGCAAATAGTGAGCCACACACAGAGATTTGCAACAAGAAAGCAGAAGCTGCAACAAGTGCAGATTGGCTCAACATCGTGGTAAACACATTCTTATGGCCCTCTTCAGTGACAGTTCAGTAAAAATTTACCAATGGAAAAAATGACATCATTTTAATTGCTACTGTGTACTAGTCTGATGTATTGATATCTATCTGAAAAACGAAATGTCTGACTTGGGCAGAGTTTTGTTATCGCGGTTATTGTCATCGTCATGGCAACTTTCTCGACAGGAATAGATTCTAAATGCTTCCAGGTATGTTGTCAAATGTATTGAACTGATCACCATATGGGTAAAGCATACTATTTAAATTGAACTGCCTCAAGCATTTGCAGTTCAAGAAGACTGAAGTTGAGTCCGAAGACGATATCCCCTACGGGTTTGGCTTCTTCCATTTCGTGTTTGCCATGGGCGCCATGTACTTTGCCATGATCTTTGTTGGTTGGAATGCGCATCAAACCATGGAAAAGTAAGTTAAGACCAAATCTACTCTCTTTAATTTCAGAAAGATATTTATGCAGTGATAAACTACTACTACTACAAAAAATGATCTGTTTGGCAACGTAGTTAATTTACTCCAAACACAAGTGCATATATGGACTAATATTATGTTGTCTAAATTTGAAAAACATTATGATCCGTTGCCTCAGGTGGACAATAGATGTTGGATGGGCGAGTACGTGGGTACGTGTTGCTAACGAATGGTTAGCAGCAATCGTGTACAGTAAGTGGACTAATCCCTGAACCCCACTGAGCTGAGCACACATTGTCAGGAAATTTGCACTGTATCTTTGCTGTGTTGAAAGAAACTATATGCGCACTGTATTTACTGACGGACCAATGCCTGCACTTACAGTATGGATGCTGATTGCTCCAATCATCTGGAAGAGAAGGCAAGTGGGGTCGTCAACGTTTACATGAATGTTTGTCACTCATGTTACTTCTGAGAAAAATGTGTGCAAGAAGAGAGAAAAGTGACACTATATCATTTACACGTCGCAAGTGCAAACCAAGAACTGTTTGGTCAGTTGTTTTTGCTGAGTTGAAAGGTAATTAAAGAGAGAAAAGAAATAGAGAAAAAAAGAAAGAGCGAAATCTGTTCCTAATTAAAGCTGGTGCAGTTGCAAAGTCCAGAGTGCTCCTGTTTGTACATAAGACCATTTTCTCTTGTCTCTGTCGCAGAGGGAATTCTTTGGACTTGAGTTGACGGTCTCCCTCTGAAAAGAGACTAAGGAACCAGCACGTTATATGTAATACAGGTCTAGTTTCATTCCAACCCGACCGAACGTTGTTGCCATATTTTGAAGGACAGTATATCGATCGTAGCATCGTGCATTATCAACTGAAGTTGAGCAAGTAGACTTGAAAGTTGAAACATATACAGCGACTCATTGTTTCACACTTCTACAACACTAGCGGTAGCCGTCAAACAGTCAAAGTAAGGGTATGTTTGGTAGAACTTCAGCTCCCAGATTCTCAATTGAAGCAGCCGGAGCACAGCCAAACGTCTCGGCTCCTCGTTTTTTAGAATCCGGATTCCAGTCGGAACGCGTGACAGTGTAATTCGCGGAGCGACCCCAAGGTCACTCCCCACACAGAGCTGGCCTCCCACTTACCAAAATGCCCATAAAGTTAAAGAGAAATTACCCACCAATCGCTATCGAACAAAACCCCCTTACCCCTCGTCCCATTCGGCCCTCCCTCCCCTCATTCCCCAAATCAACGCTCACTCTCCCCTCGTTTCTCTTGCCTTGTATGGAGACCTGGAAACCTTAGTGCCGCCGACCGGGAGCCCGTCGTCGCCATTCCCCTCCACGCCGCAGTCAGTCGCGCTCCCCCTCACGCCCGTACCCTCAACTCTCGCCCCCATTTCTCTCCTCTCTAGAGCTGGCCAAATGGACCGTGCCTGCTGGGCCGGCCTGAGGCACGACACTGTAGGCCCGCACCCTAGGCACGGCATGACCCACACTGTTCATGTGTCGTGCTGGCCCGACATGATAGGCCGTGCCATGCTTGGGCCGCCACCCAGGCACGACACAGATAGTGTCGGGCTATGCCAAGCACGGTACGAGCACGAAAGGCCCGACACGGCCCATCTGGCCTAGGAGCTGGAGGGTGGTGAGGGTGTGGCCGCGTCCGCGTGGGGCCGGGGCGGCGCCGACGGCCCGGCGCTGAGGGAGGTGAGGCCGTGAGGGGAGGCGGTGCCGACGCAAAGGCCTGAGGGGGGCGAAGGGGAGTAGCCGAGTAAGGGACAAGGGGATCCGCCGAGCCGGGAGGATAGGACGGGAGCGTCGGAGCAGGAGGAGAGGAGGCGAGGCAGGCAGTGCGTGGGTGCGAGCGGGCGGCACCGACGCTGAGGGAGGAGAGGCCGTGAGGAGGCGACGTCGGCGTTGAGGGAGGTGAGGCCGTGAGGGGAGGCGATGCTGTGGGGAGGAGAGTCGTGAGGAGGTGGAGCTGGTGCTAAGGGAGGTGAGGAGGTGGAGCCGGTGTTGAGCCGCTGAGGGAGGTGAGGAGGTGGAGCGCCGCGAAGGGAGGCGGCGGCGGCAGGCCGAAACGACGGTGCGGAGGGACCGAGTGAGGCGGAGCTGCGGAGGGGCGGCATGGGTGGGCAAGTGCAGCAGGTAGAAGAAGGGGGGCGAGCAGCTGGCTGGGCAGGCCGGGCAGATCGTCGGGCGGGCTCGTGGGCCGTGCCTGGCACGGCATAGCCCAACGAAAATGGACCGTTGGGCATTTTCTGGCAGTTTTGTGAGCTTTTCTTTTACCGTTTGACTCATAAAAAATAGCAAAAAAATATATCAAAAACCCCGGATTTTTTCTATAAGTAAGCACCATAACCCCCTCATATAGCACCCCTGCTTTCATTCTCCATTCTCTCTTTGAAATTCTGTTGTGCAAATTCAAAATCGTGTTAGCTAAGTTGGAAAATTCAAAAAAAAAAAAGGAAAAAAAATCGATTTTCGGTAGCAAGTCAGCGAAAGAGGTACAATACTATTTTTTGCATACTTTTATTGTTAGTTCTTGTTATGCTAAGATTAAAGTAGTGATAATGTTAGTTTTATTTTTGCAGTTTTTGTTATGGACAGTCCTTACGACAGCTTTGCTCTTGGCGATTACGGACTTTCACCAGAGTAAATTGTGTTCCGAACGAGGAAAATCTTGTAGAGCACTACAGGTATGTACGGAACATGAGCAGTGACTAAACAAGGCTGCTACAAATCGAAACACCAGAGATTGGTATGCACATTTATTTATCAGCGCAATTACACGGCTAGATATTACATAAAGTTGTCTTTGTTATACAACCGTAGTATATTTTTTTTTTTGAAAGATCAGCGGAGCTCTGCTACTCATTAATAAAGATAGCATACAACTCTAATATCTATATACGATTAATATGCACCCATTATAAAGGTGGGGAATACCCCTCCCGCACTACGTTTGAAAGATTTGCATCGTTGTAATTTAGCCATACCAAAATAATCAGTATAGATCGTTATCTTCTTCTTCTTTTTTTCTGTCGTTTAATGATTTAGATTATTGTCCTCAAAGTGGAAAAGGTACTTTGAATCTCATATCCACATATGGATTAAGCACGTACAACAACAGCTTTGTCTCCTCTGAGTGACGGTCTCTTGGCCCTCAAGAGGATGGGTATATATATGTGATCGAAGGCGTTAGGTTTTGGATCTGACGGTTCCCAAGTTGCTTACAATCGGCCTGTGGACGCCGGTTCGTCAGTGCGCACGCGCTGCACGTTGCAAGGTATGTACGTACCGGAGCATTTGCATTTCGTTCGGACTCACTGAAGCTGTCAAGCAAGCCAGCCCCTGCGCACGTGTGCTAATGCTCTCCGTCCGGTTCGTCATGGCGCACGTCACGACCTGGCAGCTGCCCAAGTCAATCACTCGTGGCCTCCTCGAAATTACCTTGCGTACTCGTTCTTGCTAGCCCAGCTTATTTTGTTGCTTACCGGAGTAGCGCGCGCGTACGTACTCCCGGAACCGCCGGAAAACTAGACAGGTTGTGACCCGGCCGTGACAGAGGGCAACACAGGACGAATCAAGTCCAAAGTGTTCAACTGAATCACTCAGAATCAGGGACACATACACATCTCAAAGCTAATCCAACGGTATTTACGGAGATCGTCTTATACTTTGGAAAGAAACCAGGCAACTTATGAATAGCTGAACAGATGAAACAGTTGAAGCTGTGGTATCTGTGCACGACTACTCCAAATGGTCGCATATATAGCCACTAGCTACCTTTGGCAAGGGCAGCATGTAATGGAACAGTGAAAGCACCAATCGCATCCTAAAACGTAGAGATGGAAATGTGCACTGCATGCGCACCCTCTCGCTAGGCCAGAGAGGCAGGGATATCTATCGGTCATAGATTGACAACCAAGTCAAGTCCACCTTACCTGCTGCTGCTGACCACTGCGGCTCCGGCTCGATCGGCTCCCCTCACCGCTTGCGTCAACTCCCATGTATAAAAAAGTCAAGACACCCCCCGGCTTCCTTCCCCATCTCCGCATCACTCGATCGCTACAGGCCACAGTGCGCGAGCTACCTTGTCGTACGAACGTAGCCAAGGACACTAACAGCTTGGTTGCTACGTCGCACTGCACAATCCCGGCCATGGAGGAGAAGGCGCCGGAGCCGCACTTTCTGGTGGCCACGTTCCCCGCGCAGGGCCACATCAACCCGGTGCGCCACCTCGCGCTGCGCCTGCTGCGCTCGACGGGGGCTCGCGTCACCGTCTCCACCGCGGTGTCCGCGTACCGCAAGATGTTCCCCGACGCGGCGGACGAGTGCGAGCACCGCGACGGCGCGGGGGTGTGCTACGTGCCCTACTCCGACGGCTACGACGGCGGGTTCGACAGGGCCGCGGGCGACCCCACGCGCTACATAAGCCAGTTCAAGCTCGTGGGGTCACGCACGCTGGGCGCCGTCCTCGCGAGCCTCCGCGCCGCCGGCCGCCCCGTCAACCTCGTGGTGTACACGTTCATGCTGCCGTGGGTCGCCGACGTCGCTAGAGACCACGGCTTGCCCGCCGCGCTCTACTGGATCCAGCCGGCCACCGTGCTCGCCGCCTACTTAAACTTCTTCCGCGGCACAGACGGCGTCGATAGGGACATCACGGCCGCCGCGGGCGATCCATGGGCAGCCGTCCGCATCCCAGGGCTCCCGCCGCTCCGGGTGCGCGACCTGCCGTCGTTCCTCACCATCACCTCCGACGAAGACCCCTACGCCTTCTTGCTCACCGCGCTCCGCGACCTCATCGACGCGCTCGGCCGCGAGGGCAGGCCCACCGTGCTCGCCAACACGTTCGACGCCATGGAGCCCGACGCGGTGGTGTCGCTGCGGCAGCACGGCCTTGACGTCATCCCCGTCGGCCCCGTGCTCTCCTTCCTGGACGCGGCCGCCGACAAGAACGGCTCGGCGCCGGCGTCGTCCAACAACGACCTGTTCAAGCAGGACGGCAAGGGCTACCTCGAGTGGCTCGACGCGCGGCCGGCAGGATCGGTGGTGTACATCTCCTTCGGGAGCATGTCGGTAATGAGCAAGCGGCAGATCGCCGAGGTCGCGCATGGCATGGCGGAGAACGGCCGGCCGTTCCTGTGGGTGCTGAGGAAGGACAACCGCGGCGAGGACGACGGCAACGTGTGCGACGGCGGCGAGCGCGGCATGGTGGTGGAGTGGTGCGACCAGGTGAAGGTGCTATCGCACCCGGCCATGGGGTGCTTCGTGACGCACTGCGGGTGGAACTCGACGCTGGAGAGTGTGGCGTGCGGCGTGCCGGTCGTCGGCGTGCCGCAGTGGTCGGACCAGGGCACGAACGCATGGCTCGTGGAGCAGCTCGGCACCGGCGTCAGGGCAGCGGTGAGCTACGAGGACGGCGTCCTGGAGGCCGACGAGCTAAGGAGGTGCCTCGACTTCGCCACGTCCGAGATGGTGCGCGCCAAGGCCGCGCTGTGGAGGGAGAAGGCGCGAGCGGCGGTGGCCGAGGGCGGCTCGTCGGAGAGGAACCTCAGGGCGTTCGTCGAGCAGGTCGCCGGCGGCTACTAGCTAATGCTAGATGTAATCTTGACTTGTACTTATGAGTGTCTTTGCATGTCCATCGCAAAAAAGAATAAAAAAAATAAAAAAAACAGTGCGTGTCTTTGCATGTAGTGGTAAACGTGGAGTGCAGGCCTCGTACCGGTGGGAGTGCATGCATGGCCCTGAAATAAGAGTAGATCGCACAACATGCGAGATGCGCAAGTTTGGTGAATGTTTAAGGGTATGTCTGATGGCATGCATACCTTGTCTATAACAATTTTCTATGTCACCTATACAAAGACTAAAGGCAATTTCATACTGGCCGGGTCATTAGCGTCTGATCGGCTATATGATTGTAGACAACACACAATCTTTAATGCTTTTCTTGATTCGGTGCTATAGTCGGCTGCAGGATTGTGAACGATAATATTCTCTCTTCATTCTCTTTCATCCACGTCAAGAAAATCCATGTGATGAGATCTTATGAGCGGTGGCATATGCCCATTATACATGCTCTAATGAGGGCAATGTGCATACCTGGTAGGTGCGAAGTGCATGGCTAGTGCTCGACTAGAACTGAACAGCAGGTTGTTGAACATTGCGGGCACGCACGAGAGTTTTTAGTGTCGGTGGGTTAGTGCATGCGGTGCATGTTAGTTAGAACGTGTGCATCTGTATAAACTAGCCAATTGGCCCGTGCTATTGTGTGCTTTGGTGTACTATAGTGCAATTTTAAGTAATTCTAAATTTTAAATTTTATATCTTGTAATCTAAATTTGAATTTAAGATACTTGATTATATTTAATTAGCAAATTTTATTTTAAGATATCTCTCCTTATGTGTGAAAGAGAGGATTGAGATGTGGATCCATCGAGCAAATTTACAAATGTAGTGCTACCTATTTCTTTTTTTTTTTCAAATTAATATATCTCTAAACTAATGATTGAATCTAATCTTTAAAATTAGGGTCCGCAAATTAAGGGATTGATGTTTTTTTTAGATTTTTCAAATTAACATATCTTTAAGATAACTATCGAATCTAAGCCTTTATAACAGGGTCTACCAATTAATGGTTGGTTTTTTTTTTTTTGAGAATTTCTAACATATTTCTCTTTTTCTTAGAGCGAAAGAAAAAATTAATACACCTCGATCCTACTATTTTCCTTGAAAAACAAAAAAGAAAAGAAAAAAAAAGCAAGAGCGAAATCTGTTCCTATTCAATGTGGTGTGAAGTCCAGGGAGCTACTCTTTATACGGAAGATAATTTTTGCTTGTCGAAGTTGCAGATGAAATTCGTTAGACTTAGATGTTGAGTACTTGAGTTGGTCTAAACTCCGAATAGAGATCAAGGTCTCCAATTAAGGAGCCATCACGTTGCATGCGTACACATGTCTTGTTTAATTCCAACCCGACGGAACGTTTGAGAGGAGAGGAGGCAGCCTGCCTCGGTCGAGCTGCCCGTGAGGCCGTGCGTATCTCGTCTCGCGGCTGTCATGCCATGCCGTGCGGAGCGTGCGGCGCTTGGGTGGACGGGCCCAGGCGTGGCGCGACGCGAACGGGCGATTTCGCGGCGTCCAGAGGAGTGCGCCGCTGTTGCCTCCGCTGCACGGGTCACTAGTGGCTCCGTGAGTCGGCCGCTATGGCGCGGCGCGGGGCGGTCGCGAACGGCCCATGCGCGAGTGGGCGCGTGATGCGGACGGACGCGCGCGGGGTGGGCCGGATCGATCGGCTCGGCGGCAAAACAAGTTGCGTGATGTGCAGAGTGGAGTCAACTTGTTGTTCTATACGTGGACCGCCCCCGCGATCCGCCCATGGCCCCGGCAGTAAAAACAACGTTGCGCGTTGCGAACGGCAGTAAATAAGCTCGGGAGCGCCCACATCGGCAGTAAAAAATCGATTCGTCCCATAAACGACAGCAACGCACGGTGCTTAACGGTAAAATTAGTCCCAAAAACATTTGTACCGGCGGTAAAAAAAAGAACCCAAAAGTACATGTGGATGCATTTTCCCTTCCTCGTGTATCCGACCTAATTTTTACTGCTGACTTCCCCTGCATTGTTTGCCCTCTTGCTCGTTTACCGCTGTGCATGACAGACTACACCATTAGAGCGATGTGGTTTTACTCTTTGGTTCGAGCTATATTAATATAAATGTCATGAAGTATTACTGTCAGGTATATGTTTGTAATTACTGCTCATATTACTACGTTTGACTTTACTAAAATATGTATTTGTTGGAATTAATACGGGCTGAACCCATTTTTAATTCTAATTAATTCCTGAAAAATCTCAAAAGCCCATGTGCACGTGCTAAAACTGTTTAGTCCCCATATGGAGAGTTAAATGGGAGTTATACCACTTTAAAAGGTGGAATGTGGTAGCCTCCTTGTGGAATTGGAGAGAGCCAATACACACACGCGCTCGCTCGCTCGCTGAGCTGAGCCGTGCGGTGCGGTGCGGTGCGAAACAAACGGCTGGCACTAATATCAGTATGTTATACCCAAAAGGAAGGCGAAGATTTCTTTGATTCTTATCCACCTGTGGCTAGATTGACCACTATTCGAGTACTACTATCTCTGGCTGCCTCACACGGTCTTCTTGTTCATCAGATGGACGTTAAGACGGCTTTCCTAAATGGAGAGTTGGACGAGAAAATTTACATGGAACAGCCAGATGGATTTGTAGTAGATGGTCAAGAAGGAAATGTGTGCAAGTTGTTGAAATCTTTGTATGGTCTTAAACAAGCACCTAAGCAGTGGCATGAAAAGTTCGACAGAACTTTAACATCGGCAGGCTTTATTGTGAGTGAAGCTGATAGATGTGTGTATTATCGTCATGGTGGGGGCGAGGGAGTCATTCTATGTATGTATGTTGATGATATACTGATATTTGGGACCAACCTTAATGTGATTAAGGAGGTCAAGGATTTCTTATCTCAGAATTTTGAGATGAAAGATTTGGGAGTAGCTGATGTTATCTTGAACATCAAGCTATTGAGATGTGATGATGGTGGGATTACATTATTGCAATCCCATTATGTGGAAAATGTTCTGAGTCGTTTTGATTATCGAGACTGCAAATCCTCTTCAACACCTTATGATCCTAGCATGTTGCTTAGGAAGAATCGGAGAATAGCCAGAGACCAATTGAGATATTCTCAGATAATTGGTTCACTCATGTATTTAGCTAGCGGTACCAGGCCTGACATCTCGTTTGCTGTGAGCAAACTAAGCCATTTTGTTTCTAATCCGGGAGATGATCATTGGCATGCTCTTGAGAGGGTAATGCGCTATCTAAAGGGTACTATGAGTTATGACATTCACTATACCGGTACCCTGAGTCTTGGAGGTTATAGCGATTCAAACTGGATATCTGATGCTGATAAGATTAAGGCCACAAGTGGATATGTCTTCACACTTGGAGGTGGCGCTGTTTCATGGAAGTCTTGCAAGCACACCATCTTAACGAGGTCAACAATAGAAGCAGAACTCACAGCATTAGATACTGCCACTGTTGAAGCCGAATGGCTTTGTGAGCTCTTGATGGATTTGCCGGTGGTTGAAAAACGGGTACCGACTATTCTGATGAACTGTGACAATCAGACTGTGATCATCAAAGTGAACAGTCTAAGGATAATATGAAGGCATCAAGACATGTGAAGAGAAGACTGAAATCTGTCAGAAAAATGAGAAACTCCGGAGTAATAGCTTTGGATTATATCCAAGCAGCTAATAATTTGGCAGATCCCTTCACAAAGGGTTTATCACGGAATGCGATAGACAATGCATCGAGGGAGATGGGTTTGAGACCCACGTGAGTTATACCATAGTGGTAACCCATCCTATATGATTGGAGATCCCATGAAGTAGGATTGGCGAAACAAGCTTTTGGTTAATGGGAGGAGAGTACTTTTATAGATCCACTCCATTGGAGATGCGATTCTATCCTAAATCTGTATGACAGGTTGATTTTTATCTTAATGTGTTCTATGACTTGTTTAAGCAAAGATGATGTCCTACAGAGCAGTCTTGAAAGAACACACCTATATGAGCCCGACTGCTAGTCACAGTCTATGAGATAGGGTAATCTCTAAGAAGCTCATGAATAGGCCAAGAGTATGACTCATATGCTCCAACCCGCGGGGATACCTGGCAGCCTGGTATCAGTTAAGGACTTAAGTAAAACTTATTCACACAAAACTGTCAATTCAAGGCTTAGTCCATTGTGCAGTTCTGGATAAGTGTAGCTTCTGTTCTAGGTGGATGTTCAACCTTAACCGGTCTCCATCAAAACACTGGTATATCAAAATAATACTGTGGATCAAGGCATTTGACATGTGCCCTTGGGATGTGATGGGGGGTTGTTGGAATTAATACGGGTTGAGCTCATTTTTAATTCTAATTAATTCCTGAAAAATCCCAAAGGCCCAGGTGCACGTGCTAAAACTGTTTAGTCCCATATGGAGAGTTGAATGAGAGTTACACCACTTTAAAAGGTGGAACGTGGTAGCCCCTTGTGGAATTGGAGAGAGCCAATACGCGCGCGCGCTCGCTCGCTCGCCTCGCCACGCCTCATTGAGCCGTGCCGTGCGGGTGCGTGTGCGTGCATACGCAGGCGTGTCGGGTGCGTGCGTGTTTTTCTTTATCTATTCAAAAATCGAAACGCACTGACTCGCAGTTAATGGCATTAACAAACGACTGGTAGTAACAGTTCAGTTACCTGTGAGTAATGGCGACCGTTTTTGTCATTAAGTAGAACAGAGCACTGTTTCACAAACGGCTGGCAGTAATGGCTGCGGTTACTAGCGAGTAATGGCGACCGTTTCTGGCTTTTAGGTTTTTGCCATTATCTGGAACAGAGCACTGGTTCTTCTTAGTCTCCAATACTCTCCACAAAAGACAATAGTATACTACTGGTTTTTGTTGCTGTCTCTGGCGATCTCCATCCCGGCAAGGCCCGTGTACGGCTACACCGGGAGAGCAGGCCTCCGAAACCCTCGTCCTTGAAGGCTTGCACGAGCGATGACGAATAAGGTTTTTGGGGAGCGTTCGCGCGACTGCTCGTTTCATCTGATTCTCTGCTACGTCTACATCTGCGCGACTACTACCACGACATCCACGAAGTTCTCCGCTACGTCTACATCAACTGCACGACTACTACTACTACGCCATGACGAACGACAATCTAGTCAAGATTCCTGCTGCTGCTACTGGATCTGGAACTCCTACTGCTGCTACTCCTTCTACTGGATCTGAGTATGCCTATCATGCACATATTTGTTGGTTAGTTTTCTTATCTGTTGCTAACTTGAACACTGAGATAGGTATACTAGTTTGTGTCCTTCTGGATCTTAATATGGCTATAGTGTTCTTGTTCATTTACTTTGTGAAAATGACTAGAGTAATTTTTATGATTTATCTACCATATTTTTGGATTAAAGTAATTCGAAAAATGCTCATATATTCAACAGTATTTTACGGTAAAATAAAAACTTCCCGCCATATTCGCGCGATCACAACTGCGGAAAAAGAAAATAGACTGCGTCCTCCCGCGCCGCCTAATAAAAAAGCGTGTGGTCCCATGTATCCCACCAAACGCGCTCCCCACATAACCGAACATAAAATCCGTCCGCCCACATACCCCCTAATCAACATCGCTTCCCTGCCCGACGTCCCCTTCCGACACATCCCTTTCGCTGAATCCCTAGGGAGAATGACTATGGTCATCCCCCGTGTAGGTGCGGAGGAACCCCGATCGGCGATAATCGGTCTTTGTCGCCTGTGTTGGTCAAATCTGCCTCTAGCGCATGCAGATCCCCCCTGTTGTTTACTGCCATGCCCGGTAGGACGGCGGGCACCTCGAGTTCCTCAACGTAGACGGCTACGCACGGCGGTAAAAGCTGTACCTCTGGTTGTAAGCCCCCCGACAACCAAGATCCTCTGCTCCACACCTCGGTCGTGATGCCACCCCTGCTGTTTCTCCGAGCGAGATGAGGACATTGGACACAAATCAGTCGTACACTCACGTATGTGTGTTTTACGGTTCTTTATGCGCTCTTTTACTATCAACATGTAGTTCTATTACCATCATAATCCCCTGTGCTTGTAACACCCATTTTACTGTCCTCTAAATTATCTTTTACTGACTTTTCCCATTATATATTACTATGTTAACCGAGATTTGCTGTTGTCAGGACATGGTGAAAGATCTAGACCCGTGTTATGTGTTAATGGAGTATTATGGTGATTAATGATAAATACACTTGTAAGACTAATACTCTTATTGTCATATCATGTTTAGTCTTAGCTTGGATATAAAAGCAAAAATCCAAACATGTATGTATTCATTAATGATAAATCTATTTTGTGGTACTAACAATTCTATTGATTATCTATTACTTAGTCTCGTTTAGATATCAAAATGAAAATACAATTCTATTTCACTTTATTGTTTATGATGACCACATTTACTGGATCGCATATTTATGATTACTGCCTTCGATATATACAATCTCGGTCAAAACATTATGAACACATTTACTTACAAACACATTCACTATTACTGTCCTGCAAATAACCATTTACTGTGTTGTACATACTCTGTAACACAATATAAATATTTTTACTTACGAATACATTCAATTTTACTACCCCACGAATAACCATTTACTGCGTTAGACATACCTAGTTAAAACAACCTAACACATTTACCTTATAGATAGCCGCCGTTTACTGTTCTATTCACAAACTTTTACTGTCAAAATGATAACTTGTCCACATGTGTGGTCAGGTGGTAAAAAGAGAAACACGATTACTTTGCTCCCTTTACACGTTTTACTGCCATACACCTGCTGTTAGTTACTCAATAAAAAGTTTTAAACCCCCGCATGGTAATCTGATGGTAAAAATGGTGTTTGTTTACTGTTACACATGCAGTGTTTTACTTTCGATATGCGTGACATGTGGCGCGGGAGGTTCCTGGCCCATACCTATTCTTATTGGGCTGCCCCGGAGAAGGATTGCTCGTGTGCGCGTCCCAACTGGACTGGTCGCGCACGGTGGGCTGGTTGAGCGTAGAATAACTATTTCACGCTTAGCTAGAGAATAGTATATATAAGAAATTCTTTTAAAAAATATGCTAGAAATTATATATAAAAAAGGACAAACATCCGACTCTTAAATTTATGGACCATAATTGTAAAGGCTTAAATTTCATAGTTGTCTTCTAAATATATTAATTTGAAAAAGATCTAAGAATACAGCTAACCCTTAATAAGATATTAATTAAAAAAGAAATAGGTAGCACTATGTTTAATTCAAATGTTGAGAGTGCAAATTTCCTTGACGGGTCCACCTCTCAATCCTCAAATTCAAAATTTGCTAATTAAATATGAAATAAAATACCTCAAATTCAAATTCAAATTTAGATTGCGAATTCTAAATTTTGTAATTTAGAATTGCGTAAAGTTATACTATACTACACTGCCAATCCGCTGGTTCTCGGTAGAAATACTCTCGCTTTGCGTGACGATCTCTCAACTGTTAAGAGGGTGGATTTATGTAATCGAAGACGTTAAGTTTTGGATTAACGGTTCCCAAATTGAGTTCGTAAGTTGCAAGCCGCTAGGCTCTCCCGTCTCTCAGGTTCGTCATGGCGGACGTCACGGCCGACCTGCCTGCCCAAATCAATCATTTGAGGCATCTGCCTTGTTCTTGTTGCTTTGTTTTCTTCCATGGAAACCTAGCTAGCTAGCGATTCCGTGGCTTACATAATTTCAGGGGCGCTGGATAGCTACTAGTCGATCGGCTTGGCAAGTAGCGAAAACTGAGAGGTTGTGCGATATATAGGTCTAATTGATAAAAATTATGACAGTAATCCTACACGTAGACAACCCCTAAAATAAACGGGTCTATTTACTCTAGGCATCATTTGCTTGTTAGTCACTTCTATAGCTATGATTGCTTCAGGTTTCTGCACCCATCTAACCCTAAAATACATTCCCCCTCCTACCTCCCTTCCACCACCCCACCTGCTCCCCGTCCCCTCCGGTGACCCTCCTTTCTCGCAGGCCACTAGCGACTAACCGCAGCGGCTGCCTCCACCACACTCCTACTTCTTGATCTACACTGCAATCGACGATGGTGTTGCCGCCTCCGGCCACAATCCCGACCGGTGCCACCGTCCCCACCCCCGACGCACCATCACCTCCCCTGCCACATCCATTTTACCCCCTCCCTAGACCAATATATATATATAGTCACTACACATTTGTCATCGCCGTCGATCTTGACGTCGTCGTCACACCGATGTACCATGTCCCACTGCCGGATCTACCGCCTACCGTCATCCTCATAGCCCTGCACTGTGCCTTGTCTCGTCCTATAGTCACGGTCGATCTAGCCAACATGTCGCCTACCGCTAGCCATCGGGCCACCGCCCGACCTAACTGTATGGTGTATGGTGGGGGGCTCGATGAATCCAAAACCCTAACCAGAGCACGGATCTCAAGGTATGACCTAAAGGTGAGAACATGCGACTTATTATAGATAAGGAAAAAAAATATGGTGACTTATATAGAAAGGGAAAAATCAAGCAACTTATATTTAGCGAATCCCACGTGGTGTTAACTATGTACGTACCATTCCAAATGCATGCATGTCTATATTTGGCAAGGGAAGAATGCAATGCAATGCACCCAAAGCATAGAAATGGAAACATTGCATGCGCCTAGGCCAGAGAAGCAGATTTCTCTGCATCCAGCTGAGACGTTACAGGTGCCTGCCAGATCGATGACAATTTGACAACCAAGTCTCAGGAAACAACATCAACCGTCCAGTGCATATATGTGACCAGGCCAGCTCCAGCCGTTGGGAGTTGGACAATCGATATCTTTTTGGCTTGTTGCACCAGGCACCACACAAAACACGTGTACTGTAGCCATTGGCCAACGCCAACCCAACCTTGCCTGCTCTGCTGACCACACACACAGACACAGGACACAGCCCTGCGGCTCGATCGGCTCCCCTCACCGCTTGCGTCACCTCGCCCGCCCTCTCCCCCCTTGTATATAAAGCCAAGACTCCCACCTCCACATCACTCGCTCCACTGCTCGACACTTCGCTCTCGCTACAAGCCAAGAACGACACTGACAAGTTCGTTCCTGGTCGCGTCGCACACAACAATGCCGGCCGTGGAGGAGAAGGCGGCGCCGGAGCCGCACTTCTTGGTGGTGACGTACCCGGCGCAGGGCCACATCAACCCGGCGCGCCACCTCGCGGTGCGCCTGCTGCGCGCGACGGGGGTGCGCGTCACCCTCTCCACCGCGGTGTCCGGGTACCGCAAGATGTTCCCCGACGCGGCGGACGAGCGCGAGCACCGCGACGGCGCGGGGGTGTGCTACGTGCCCTACTCCGACGGCTACGACGACGGGTTCGACAGGGCCGTGCACGACCACACGCACTACATGACCCAGGTCAAGATCGTGGGGTCGCGCACGCTGGGCGCCGTCCTCGCGCGCCTCCGCGACGCCGGCCGCCCCGTCACCCTCGTGGTGTACACGCTCGTGCTGTCGTGGGTCGCCGACGTCGCGCGCGACCACGGCGTGCCCGCCGCGCTCTACTGGATCCAGCCGGCCTCCGTGCTCGCCGCGTATTACCACTTCTTCCGCGGCACCGACGGCGTTGACAAGGCCATCGCGGCCGCGGTGAGCGACCCCTGGGCGCCCGTCCGCGTCCCGGGGCTCCCGCTGCTCCGCGTGCGTGACCTCCCGTCGTTCCTCACCATCACCTCTGACGACGACCCCTACGCCTTCGTGCTCACCGCGTTCCGCGACCTCGTCGACGCGCTCGGCCGAGAGGACAGGCCCACCGTGCTCGCCAACACGTTCGACGCCATGGAGCCCGACGCGGTGGCGTCGCTGCGGCAGCACGGCCTCGACGCCGTCCCCGTCGGCCCCGTGCTCTCCTTCCTGGACGGCGCCGCCGCCAAGAACGGCTCGGCTCCGCCGCCGAAGTCCAGCAACGACCTGTTCAAGCAGGACGGCAAGGGCTACCTCGAGTGGCTCGACGCGCGGCCGGCGGGATCGGTGGTGTACATCTCCTTCGGGAGCCTGTCGGCGATGAGCAAGCGGCAGATCGCGGAGGTCGCGCGCGGCATGGCGGAGAGCTGTCGGCCGTTCCTGTGGGTGCTGAGGCGGGACAACCGCGGTGAGGACGACGGCAACGTGTGCGGCGACGGCGGCGAGCTCGGCATGGTGGTGGAGTGGTGTGACCAGGTGAAGGTGCTGTCGCACCCGGCCGTGGGATGCTTCGTGACGCACTGCGGGTGGAACTCGACGCTGGAGAGCGTGGCGTGCGGCGTGCCGGTCGTCGGCGTGCCGCAGTGGACAGACCAGGGCACGAACGCGTGGCTCGTGGAGCAGCTCGGCACCGGCGTCAGGGCAGCGGTGAGCGACAAGGACGGCGTCCTGGAGGCCGGCGAGCTGCGGAGGTGCCTCGACTTCGCTACGTCCGAGATGGTGCGCGCCAAGGCCGCGCTGTGGAGGGAGAAGGCACGGGCGGCGGCGTCTGAGGGCGGCTCGTCGGAGAGGAACCTCAAAGCCTTCGTGGGGCAGGTCGCCGGCGGCAACTAAGCCACCTCGCATTGTCCTGCAGATCGACGGCATAATAGGACGAATCAGTCCACAAGGAAATCGAGTTGATTTAGACATGATGAAATATCGTTCTGTTCGTGCTGGATTTTCCGAGGTGGTATAAATCATTGGTGTCGCTGTTCAGTTGATTGGGATGTTGTTCGGTTGTTCTGATCCATGTAAATGTACATTTGAAGACAATTCTCGCTTATGCTTATTTGAAGCTTATGAACGGTGTATGTTTGTGTAAATAGGTGGCATCGACTGTCGAAAATGATGCAATTCTCGCTACCCAGCCACAAGTTTTGCGAGCTTGCCAATTTATGTTGGTGCTTACATTGCAATTTTTAGCGTGTGTAAGCATCAATTGTTTGCCACATGTCATCCACGTCACCATCGCCCACGTGGTGTTAGGCAATTTTTCGGCAACTATAGCAGCACATCGCCAATCACTTGCAACGAAAATTTTACCCTCAAACAATGCTTGAATTTTCACACCGGTTGTTGTGGACCTGGATCCTCTGATGTTCCATGAGAAATGCTATGGGTAAACAGTACCATAACATTTCCATGATCTAAGCTATCAGATCGGAAAATAGCAGGCGAGATTAATCACTACAGCTTTCATAAACAGTACCAATGCTAAGTGTTTGCTACATTATTTATTCCTTAGTGCCATATCTCGATCTTATGGGCTGTTTTTGGATCCCACAGAGAACGCGCTTCCGGTGGCTGCAGGCTATTGTAGCCTTGTAGGCCTGGAGCCTAACCTGATCGCCTCATCTGAATAATGGTACCCAATAGTCTACCTACGTACCTACCTTTTGTTGTGGGTAGGGACGCTTTTATTATTATTATTTTGCGAAAAACTGTAGGAGACTCCAATCATGGTGCAGATCCTGTCTCAGTTTGCCGTCATTTTCGACGTCTTTCGAGTGGTGCAGACTGCAGACTCAAGAGTCACCGGGTCAGATACATTTGCATCTCTCTCTCGCCCAGCGCGACATCTCCACGCTTAAGTGCATGTACTGTAACTGTTGTCTATAGTACGATAATATTAAAAATAGCTTGTACGATGAATAGTTTTTTTACATATATTTATAGATAATTTTTTTATATATATAATATGTCTTATTTCTCGTATTACAATCGACTACTGCATAAGAAACGGTCCAATTCTCTCTATGCTATCTCTCTCATCCATATCTTCTAATGTCTTACGTGATAAATCTTACAGACAGCTGACGTCACATTATTGTACATGCTCTAACATGACCGTATGGACGGACCATTCGAACGCTTTTTTTTTGCTAATACAACACCTTTTCAAAACATATTTGCACTATTGACCACGTGCGAACCGTATTTACAAATATGACAACCATTCCGCGTGGCCGCCGTGCAGCAACGCCGAAGCCTCCACCACGTGTCGCGACGTCAGCCGCCGCCGTGCTGCAACGGCCCTCGGCCCGCCACGTGTCCAAGTAGTTAGGTTAGGGTTAGGGTTAGGGTTAGTAGTTAGGGTTCGGCTAAAATTTGTAAGAATTTTAAAATATAGTAAATGATTATGAAATTTTTTATGAAGCCTCCTGACACAGTGAACTTCATGTTAGCATACCTGGCGGGCCGAAGGCTATTGCCGCACGGCGGCCGTGCGGCAACGGCTTACGTCGCGGCACGTGGCGGTGGGCTAGCGGGAAGACCACGTGGTGCTGGCTCCGTCGTTGCTGCACGGCAGCCGCGCGGCAACGGTTGTCATATTTGTAAATACGGTTTGCGTGTGATCAATAGTACAAATACGTTCTTAAAAGGTGTTGTATTAGAAAGAAAAAAAATCCCATTCCAACAACCAGTCAGTAAGCTAGTATTGTTCTTTCTTGCTTATCTCTGATATGTAGCTCTGTACTGGATCTGTACAGTCCCATTTGGAAAAAAATAAAACTTGTGACGAGATTAAAAAGAGAGTACCATTTGCAATTCTTACCGTGGATGTGTTTACGTCACATGTCCTTTTCATGATGTTGCATTGAAGCAATACGTCAAGGGAACACATCCATAAAACTCCATATGCGTACCTTTCGAGAAAGATCGGGACAACAGCAACATATTGCATACCTTAGCGATATATAATTAGGAATCGAGGAGTGTGGTTCGTCCGTTGGTTAGCACCAAAGATAGTAGGCCAGCTAATCTGAGTTCAAATACTCTATTCTTAATTAAGTTGTGTGGAGGGATAAATCTTTTCTATTCATATTTTTTTTTAAAATTAGGAATTCAAAAGCTTACCTTCTTTTAGAAGTGCCTTTCAGCTTCTCAGTACAATGTGGGCTTAAGGCTCTGTTTGGAACGGCTTTGGCTTCCGAGTTTCGCCCGGAAAAGCCGAAAGCCGTTCCAAATGACAGGTTTTTCGCAGCGGCTTTCTCGGAAGCCGTTTTTCGCATTTGCCCTCCAACTTACGTGGTATTTACCTGCTTTTACCATTCAACGAAATCGGCCTCACCCACTCCCACTCCCACCCCCACCCCCCGCTCGCTCGTTTCCCTCCTCCCACGCTCACCCAGCTCCTCCTCCTCCGCCGCATGCCTCCACCTCCCCCGGGCACCCTCCTCCCCGGTGGCCACCTCCTCCTCCCCGGCACCCTCATCCGGATCCAGTTCCAGATTTGGATCTGGATCTCGCCCGCGGCCGCCGGCCTCCTCCACCTCCCTCCTCCCCCGTACACGTCCTCCACGGCACTCATCCTCCACGGTGCACCTCCTCCTCGACGTGCCTCCTTCCCCGACTCCGTCCTCCTCCGATGCTGCAACGCCTCCTCCTCGGGCTCCCCCCCCTAGCGCCTCCTCCTCCGGCTCCATCCCCTACCGCCGGCCTCCTTCCCTAAGCCACTGGCGTTCTCCCCGGGTCCTCCTCCTCCCTCAGCTCCTCCGCTGGCCTGCGCTGCCGCCCACCTCGCCTCTGGCTCCATCCTCGTCCACCGATGATGATGGCATTGCCGCTTAATGCTGTAGGTGATGATGGCATGCTTGCTCCTAATGATGATTGGTGCGCTCGATTACTTTCCAGACATCTAGGCATGAATATACATCTGGATCACAAGCTCCAAATTCCTTGATGATACTCTCTGTTTTCATGTTGTTGTTCAAGGGACAGCAGAACATCTGCATCCTTTCGGTATAATATATTCACATGAATTGCATTTATTGGGATGATTCCTTAAGCAATTTTATGGAATTGTGGTGGAGTGTGCAATTAGTAGATGGCTAGTCGGGATTATCATGCACCAAATTGATATTAGGTGTTGGTGCTATGTAATTTTGCATCTTTTGTTGCTAAGAAATGATGCGTTTGGGGTGGATTCGATTTACTTGGTAGTTGACAGTTAAGGAACATCCGATTTATTCTGTATTTGCTACAACAAATTCTAGTTATTCTATGGCTGTGAGAGTGTCAGTTCATATGCTGCTGTAGTTGTGTAGCTGGAATTTTGGGATATAACTGTTTTTATAGATCTGAGCAATGTCTTAGCACACACAGGTATTGTTTGGCAAAATTTTAGTCTGACATGATGAGGTCCTTCATATCATCCATAAGACAAGAATTGATTTAGTAAAGACAACATGCATCATTTTTGGTAGCATGGCAATGATGAGAAAGATTAAACCTGAGATGCTAATTACTGATACAAACATCTAGTGTTGTTGATTGGGAACAAGGAAAGAAAGAGGAATGAAAGAAAAGAAGATGACTCTTTTAAAAATAGTTGTAGTTTCTAATTATAGAATTGATCTCCAAGATGCATAATTGAGTTGTAGTTTCATTTAAGATTTGCATGAACAATTGAGTTGTAGTTTCATTGATCTCTAATTGTTGTATTCATTATTCAGTGACTCAGTTATCCTCTACTTGTGTTTATGCTTGTGTTTGCTATTACTTGTCTGCTTGTCTATGGAAATGTTGCCTTGTGCTTGCTATTATTTGTCTGCTTGTCCATGGAAATGTTGGCCTTGTATTTGCGTATGAACTAAAATCTCAACTTGACTAGCTTTGTTAGACTCATTAATACCATTTTTGTGTCAATCTGTGTAGTTCGCATTAATGTTTAACTGGATGTGTCAACTTGGAAAAATGATCCCAAATTCTAATTTGAACATGTTCACAAGCATAAATGCACAATGTTATTTTAGTCAGCTGACTTTATTTGTCATAATGTCAAGTATATCCAAGAGACTCCATTTTGAAGCTATGTTTGCATTTCAGTTAGTTGAAAGCATAGCTGTCTTCCCTAACATGAGCTATCTGTCATTCATTTTTTCCTCAAAAATATTTATGTACATACATGAGTTAGCTGTTTTCCCTAACATGAGCTTTGTTTTGTTCTCTTAATTATTATCTAATTTACATGGAGAGGTAATTCAATGTACATGATAAAATTTTAGTTTTATTTTTTGAGAATACGTGTGAGGGTGGGGGTGTCTAACACTGCCCGATGCCGGTCCTAAGCTCGAAAAAAAGTAGAGGGGGCATGAATTATTTATGTAATAATTGTTGTTAATAATTATTTAATGTAATATTTATTCATTGCAGTAATTGTTTTTAATAATTATTTGTTGTAATAAATGTTTATTGTAATAATTGTCTATATTTTCTCTTTTTTCGATGAAATAATTCTTGATGAAAAATTGTGTGTATTCATTATTGTTGTAAGTGAAATAATTATTGTATTCATTATTCACTGTAATAATTGTGTATAATAATTACTTATTGTAATAATTGTTTGTTGCAATAAATATTTATTGTAATAATTGTGGTTTATTGCGTTGTTTACGGTATATTATTGTTAATTGCGGTCAATTTCGATAGTTGTCGTCAATTGCGTTAGTCATCGTTAATAGTCGTTAAATTTTGTTAAGTGTAGTTAAATGTGTTAAATATCGTTAAATATTATTAAATGTTGCTAATTGAGTTAAATGGCATCAAACAAGCCATTACTGTCCTCAAGGGCATTTCAGACATTTCTCATCTCAAAAACTGCAGCCAGTCTAACTAAAAGTCAGACAGCCAAATACCAAATTAGAAAAGCCCAACCGTTCAACCCACAGTTAAAAAACCCTACAACACAGCCAAAAATCACTTTTCAGAAAAACCTAGCCGTTCCAAATACACCCTGAGTTTCTATAAGAAGCCCGAAAGATCGTACCCAATTGGAGGAGCTTAAGCTAATGCTGCCATGGGACTGGGAGGGTGAGCATCGAGTTTCCAACCTCATTTGGATATTCGCAATTGACTGAAACCGTGAGTCGTTGGGCACAATTTTACTCTTTGTTTTGAAGTGGGCAAATACATGTGGCACGTATGCCACCGGCGTGCCCACACACGCATCACACTATTGACGTGTAGTAGAATCGATCTCTGTGAAAAGAAAGAAGAAACAGCGACACAGATACAGTACCATGGTATATCAGGGGGCCACTTGTCAGGCTCAGACGTACGTTCTGTACTATTCTCTTTATTCATTTTTTTGGATAGCGGCAGGAAAGCTTTAGGCCCTACGCTGTCGCCTTCCCTAGACCAACTCACAGCAAACAGAAAAACGTCAATAGAGTTTTTTTTTTCTCATTTAATGAAATAGCAAATCTACTCATCTCTTTCGTGAAAAATGGCAAAATAACACCACGGATAAAGACAGACGACATGTGTCGTCTGCGGTTCTCTCGGAACACGACACGGACCTGTTGCATCTTCAAAACACAGCAAGCCACGTGGCGCGACCGACCGACAGCACCCCCATGCCCTGCACCGAGCTGTTGCGCCCCAGGGCATTGCAACTGCCGATCAACGGCAACAGCCGATATTTTTGGTGCACAGTGATCAAATAGCGTTGCAACAGTGGTGGCACAAACAGTGTCAAATAGTTCACAACAACGGTGGCACAAACAGTGTCAAAGCTTGTCGAAAATAACTTATGTAAAATCCCACCTTTTGATAGCCTTGTATTTATAATTATGTTATGCTATACTGCTACAAGTCTTGTTGGTATAAAATATACTTAACTTTGTTTAAAATTGTTAACCAAGTACGAGAACGAGCCTATACCGAACGACACATTTTTTTTTTATCCGGTACACATTTTTTTTTATCCGGTACCGAAGGGTTTGGTAACAGATCTGCTAGATCTTATCACTGTCACAAACAGTGAGCACAGTGAGTGAACTTGCGCACTGTTCACTGCCAAGCAGCGGTAGTCACCGCACCCTAGGTGACTGACAAGTCAATCTACCGCGATCGGAATACACGATATGTCGGTTTTGAGGTAGTTTTGTGCAGTAAAAATGTCAGTTTTGCCATTTCATTTGCGGGAGACTAGTTTTGCTATGTTGGATCATACAGTATCGTTTTAGCCGAAGACTTGACATCAATATATAACCATGCAGTGCAGACATGCCGGACTGCATGAACAGCTGCCCTATCATTTTGGATTTTTGGCCCATTTTTCCCCAACAATACGTTAACCAGGTGGTCTACCGAAGAGAAATAAGATAAAAAAGAACCTATGTACAGATGGTAAAAAGAAGGGGAAAAAAAGGGGGGCGAGAAGCTATCTACTGGCTTGATTGAATGGAGCAAAGAAGCCCCCTTCTATCAACAAAAAGATGCGCCCTTGCACAAGTTGCATCTGTACGCACCGGCTCACGCCAAAAAAAAGTGTCAGCATTCTTCATCCCTCAAATCTCTTCTGCCGTCCCGGGATGAATCCCTGTTGGATGCCCTGATCGCATCAGCGATCATGAGGGCGACTGTGGCCTTATGGAGGGCAAGATCAGCCTTGTGCATCAGGCAGTGGGCCCTCTCTCTCTTGAGCTTGGCCATCGTTGCTGCATGCTGTGCAGCGCTCGAGGCATCCCGCAGCTTGAGCTCCTCGATGTCAATGCGGTGGTTCTGGGATGCCCCTGGGAACATGTGCTTCGAATTCTGCCAATCATGAATGACTGTGTTCCAATGATCACGCGCGCTTCGCTTTATTTTCTGATGGCGGAAGGAAGGTGATTGTTGATGATCCTCAGAGCATGCAAAGCTTGCATTCCTTTTGACACTGTTAGTCCTGAAAAATCTTGGAGCATCAAATGCGCGAGGGGAGTCTGTTCTCACAGAGAACATGGGAGAGTACCCTGTTGGTGAATGAATAGAACCACCGTCATAGGATTCACATGTCCTCCCATCCCCAACATATTCATTATATTTCCTGCCTGGTATTTGACAGGAACAGGAATATATATCAGCAAAAGGGGAAAAAAGGGCCAATGAAGACTACAAGACATTAAGGAAGAGTACCTTGTCGGTAAAAGCCATCCTGCTCTCTTGAAAAGCTGTGGCACCCTGAGGACATAAGCTTCTTATGGGATCGCTGCTTCGGTCCCTTGTATGGTATTTGGAATTGGAGTCCACGAGGTTTCAAACAGAAGGCAAACAATCCAGGTTTTGGGGGCAACCTCTTTTCTTCGTACCCACTTGAACCCTGTATTCTGTATACCGCTGATTCCCATTCCTGTAGCTGCTGCTCGTAGATCTTCCACATAGCAGACTGAAAATGGTAGAAAAGTAAAATTAGAGGAAGCATGCACTCAACATTGTTTGGTGGACTGCAATGATCCATTTGGTAAGATAAAAACATAACGACTGAAAATTGTAACAGTCAATCATTTTCCTGGAAGCATCAGCACTATTCATGCCTCTTTCAATTCAAGATAAAGTCCTAAAAATAATTAAGGATAAAATTACGATTAAACATGACCAGACACTTGCTTTATAGCCACTCTTGTTTAGAACCCTCAAAAAAGAAACTTCATATCTAGTGACAATGCGCAGAAGCTACTTAACCACAGGAGGATCTACATATTAACAAAGTCTCCAATGTTTACCGGCTTTCTGTTTTCCGTAAACCATCAAACATGAGCAAGCAAACCTTTTGCTCATGTACAAGAAAGCGAGACAAAGCTATTGGCAAAAATCCAAAAGCAAGGATGACAAAGCATATGTTCACCTGAAAGTGTCGAATGAGTGGCATACCCTTTTTCTGCCTCTTGTCCTGCCAATAATCATGTATCACTTTAATGATGTCCAGTGAAACGTTATCAATATCTAGTTCCTTCATCTGATCAATGGTGCACTCGTTGCACTTGTGGCTATACGCAAGTTTCTCAAATGTGTCCATGACCCTCTCAAACAAGTCCTCTGTCAACTCACATCCAGTGCTGTCCTTACCTAGTAAGGATTTCCTCTGTCCTGAAATCCACTCTTCGTCATCACTGTCCATGTCATATATCACACGGGATTCATCAAGAGCCATTTCAACATCTGTTCCGATATGGCCAAGATAATCTTGAGAGTGCACAAAGGATACAGCGTCACTATCATCATGAGTTTCAACCAAACGGACACCAGGGATTGGAATGTTTTTTACAGATGCAGCTCTGATGTTATGGCTATAGCATTCATCATGCATTTGTTTGAAAATCAACCATTGGCTTCTGTCAGGAAATTCTAGGTACCATTCAGAACCCCCCTTCCACATCATAGCATGTGTATAGCGGTTTGTGGCCCCAGGCTGCAAAACTTGACAAACCTTGTGAGCATACTTGGTTCCTTCAGCAAGCTTCACACAAATTCTCCTATCACTCTGACCATCAGAATCAATTGTGATCTGAGTATCGTACTCCCTCCATCCTCTATCACCAACTGTAACCAGGACATTTGCAACACATGACAAAGACTCTGGGCTGCTCTGGCCACTTCTAGAATTATCAGGAAGTCTCTTTGCATCATTTGTCTTAGCATTGCTATGAGATTGGATCTTCCGGAAATGGCCTTTTTGCTTTAAGCCAACTTCATCACTTCTAGGAGAAACTGAGTATGACACCTGAGTTCGTGGCTTCTTAGAACCATCAGCAAAGCCAGCCAACATAGGATCTTCTGGCCATAATTTTGAACCATCCCCAAAAGTGCGTGATATGGATGTAAACCGGTTCCGATGGTAGGTCGTCCTCGGCGCAGTTGGTGTAGCACAACCAATTGGATAGTCATTCAATTCCTGGACCAAGTTAGATACAGGTGGTGTGGCTTTTTCATCTTTGTTGAGTAACTTATCATCCGGTGGATCAGATGTCTTATGTTGAGGGATATTTATGGACGGACACCTCTCTTCAAACTTCTGTGGAGAGCAAATCACATTAAGATTGGAAGAACAAGGTTTGTCAGCACCTACATAAGAGCCATTTTGATCTGGAAGCCTTCTGCATGTCATGTTGGCATCAACAATATTGTTGCCATTACATTCAAGACTCACAATACTTTCAACAGGATTGAGCTCCCTGCTAGCAGAGCTAGAATGATTTGTGCAACCAACAGTGCCGATACCCAAGGGACCATCAGTGGATGAACTAAGATCAAGAGAACAAATTCCAGAAGCAGGAGAGACCAGATGAACCAGATCAGACATATGTTGTGACATGGAGTGCTGATCCTCTTCTAAGGAAAATGGCACAGACTCCTGAAAACCACTAGAAGTCAAATTGCTTTCAACGAGCAATTTTAGATGGTGACAAAGCAGAAGTGAAGGTGCAGCTGCGGCATCCAGATCATTCTGAGCAAATCCACATCGCTCATCAGGACAACAAATGACAGGGTCAACATCTGAATAATTTGATTCTGGAAGAAACTGTGAGTCCCGAACATTGAACAATAAACCCTGTTTAGCAGAAAAGATTTTATCAGTAATAAGCTGACTTGCTATAAGCCTAGATTTTCAGCACCATATGTTCAAACCAATGCATTCAATTATGTTTAAGACTATGCAAATAGAAGATCTAAGACTATATAATAGATTACTCAATGGGCACAGATCAACAAGTAAACAACAGTTAAACTGTCTATTTCCGTTCATCAATACATGATTCTCATTGCATATATAAACACAATGGCAACCATGTGAGGCATAGGGAGAACTAAAATTGCGTACCTAGTTTCTGGGGGGTGGGGGGGATGTTAAAAGCTTCTACGCACAAATATCCACAACAGAAACACTTAGTGCAAGAAGTAACAGAAATGAATATCCCCCCCCCCCCCCCAAAAAAAAGGAAGGATTTGGATTAGAAAAGATGAATAATATTGAGGACGATACTTTAAAGTAACAAAACCAGACAACAGTACAAGAAACTGGTGAGTGCTGACCAAGGATCAAAATATCAGAACCGGAGGAAAAACCGCTCGGCAAACGAAAACGGTAACCGGCTGGTAACCGGAAAAAAAAACCGGCCGAAATTCGAAAACTGAAATTTGAATTCGCTAAACCGGAAAAAAAACGGTCGGTTTTTAAAATCCCGGTCCCCACTGGGTTTTCCGGTAACCACCAGGATTTTGAACCTTGGTGGTGACAATATTAAATCTTTGGTTTGAAGTAGGAAACCCCACTAGATGAATAAAAAACTATTCGCTCAGATCATTGTCTTCAAGAAATGAAGAACATATACTGTTTCAGCAGTAGTGATGTAACACAATGAAAAGTAACCCATACAAAAAAAAATCCAGTGAACACAAGGTTTGCAAATTATATGGTTTAAAAGTTAATATTAATTCAACTTAGGGTAGTAAAACTGATCCTACAAAGCTAAACTTTTACAAAATTCAATTAATGCTTGGCTTCCTAGCTATCCTGGGACAAAAAGAAACATACAGCAGATACAGTCAGAGGAAGTTTGCTATGAAATAAAGTGTAAGAGGAAATTGGCCTTCCGTCACTTGGCAAGATCGTAAATCAACTTCCTCAGATAACCCAATGAGTAATGATTGCTACCTCACAAAAGTTCCGGGAGCACTTCCAAAGAAAAGATAGCCAAATGATTACTACCTTACATAAGTTCAAGGAGTAATTCCAAAAGAAAAAAAAGAAACATTTTATAGCTATTCTAGAAAACACCAGAGTAGCTTCAGTTGGTGGGTGAATCAAATTTATCCAAATACATGTCCGGTCAGTCATTAACTGAACCTCTCATAAAGGGGAGCACTACTCAGCTAAACTCAGTTGGATATTTAAGTTACTGTATTGTGCTTTTGAGCAGTATCTACATCATGCGCAAGGTCAAGAACTAATGCTGATCAGTCTCAACCAAGCACTGGCTAAATTCTAATCAGCACATGTGTGCTTTATTCATAGTGCTGAGAGAAGACAATAGAAGTCAACATTTCTGTAAAAACTAAATAATGTTCATGTTGCAACATAAGATACCAGTCTAGATCTCTTCTGCAGATATTCTGGATTTCAAGAAATGATTAGCATTCCCACATTGATTAATACAATAATAACTAAGAGTGGAAACCTCTCATTGTTAATGAGCGTAAAACCATGGGCAGTAAGTTATCTTTTTACATTTTTTTTTTAAAAAAAAAAATCCTGGGCATGCCGTATTCAGAATCAAATACAAAAAAAAATGTGGAAAGATCAATACAATCTGGATAGGTAAGGAGGGTGCGGTACCTTAGAAACGAGATTCAGTGAAGTGGAGACTCTTTGATCAGTTCCATTGGTGAGTTGCTTGAAGTTGGCATATGTGCAATTAACTTTAGACAACTCCCTTTTCAAACAGTGATACTGAAGCTTTCCTAGCAGGTGCTTCCATTCTGATTTCCCTATCCCAAAGAAGCTGAACAGCACAAACACGACTTGGCTACTACCATGCAGACCAGATATCTGAAATCTGACCGAGGTGCATGGCATTTTCGATTCCTTGAGAGTACTCTGCCTAGAATACTGATTGAAGCTTCCGACAAGTAAACAGAAAAGAGACACTGCTGATCTTAAGCAAGTATCGAGAAGCAAGTGTTTCAAACCTAAAGCATTATCAACAAGAAGTATGTCCAGATGTACGGCAGGCCATAAGGCAATCAATGTACCATGCTGAAGGAGAAAGAGAGTATTGGAAACCCAAACAGTACAGGATTCAGAAATAAACTTATAAACAGATTTCAGTGGCAGGCTCAATACCAATATGACATATGTCACTGAAGCACCAGGTTCTGTACTAGACTCCCAGCCAACTGAACTAAGAACCACAGCAGAACTAGCTCTGCTATTAGGATTCAAAACCTGTTCTGAAATGTTGAGAAAACCATTCTTTCTCCTGCAAAATCGCTTCCTAGAATAAACAAAGCGAAACCTACTATCCCCAGATGCAGTCCTATCCTTAAGAACTTCTGCACCCCCATTTGCAGGTGAACTACCTGGTAGAGCACCATTAGAGGTCAATTTCTCTTGCTTGACATCGAATGAGTTTGATAACAGACACTGCTTTTGATCAAACAGAGCAGGAGCAGTATTTGAATGAGTGTGATCCTGCTCGTTGATGTTGCTGGATGTGGCAGATCTTGCTTGGTTCGATCGAGCCAGCCATGAGATAATGGGCACTGACTCAGAACTTCCTGTACTGTTTCCATCCATGTCTTCTCTCTCATCCCCTTCAAACTCTGGCTTAAATACTGACCTTGAATTATTACGATAAGATCTCTTGCGAGCTTCACCTGGCAAAAGCAGGAGCTTGATCCTCTCATTTTGAAGATTGATCCATTCTTCGTCCTTATCATCATACCTGACATGATGCAACCTTGTCACAGGGTCATATTCCTTGACCAGGCCAAAGTACCACGTCTCATCAAGGGGCCAAAACACCCTAATCCTCTCTTTTACAATGCAAAATGGATCCACATCACGAGGGCTAACTTCATAAAAATGACGACGTGGACGACGCTTCCTGAATGGCGCTTTACCGTCACGCTTCCGTAGCAACCTAGCAGGACCTCCTACATCCTTGACTTTGTTGTATGGATCCTTGAAATGATTAGAATGGTGAAGAAAAGATGCCTTTGATGATCTATCGGGTGATTTCATTCTCTTCCTCGGTGGGCCAGCACATCTATTATCTGATAGAGAACAGAGCATCCTAGCAGCATTTTCTTCCAAGCTAACATCATCGTCCTCTTGCGCATGCCCAGGGCTTTGCTTGTCAACATTAACAGGTTTAGATGGTTCACCTGAAAGATGTGACTCATTTTCAACTGAGAAATCATTTTCAGAACAAAACTTTGTGCTACTATCCTGATCACAAGTGCCATTCTCAGTTTTCAAGCAACTGACAGGGTCATCACCACCAACTCTGTTCTCCTTAAGTGCACGTGATTTCCTCCTCTTGTTCCTCAGCAACTGAGTAGCCTTAGCAATGCCATTGGATCTTAGAACCTTACAACCTCCAGTCCCACTCTCGATACTGACATTCTGAACAAGCTTCCTCAATCTCAAGACACCACGAGGCTGCCTGATCACTGCACCTGAACTAACTGAATGCTCTGAGCGGCCATTCTTTTTTCTCGATAATGAAAGTGGGTGATGGTCATCCAAACTATCCACGCTCCATGTGGAATCACCTGAACTGGATCTTGCCACCTCTGGCCCATTAAGTTCCACTCTATCAGAACTCAAGCTATTGCGCTTCCTCTTACTCCCTGCAGATGAACTGCTTGAAGGGGGCTCTTTTCCACTCCCATTCGGTGTGCCTGGCCCCTGCCTGGCTCCAACCGACCCCCTCTCAGACAAAGTCTCCTCACCATCTAAACCCAGTACTGACTCGGTAGCATCGGTTGCACTGGGCCTATCGCTACCACTAGATTCCATTCACAAGCCCAGAGTTCACGAGGCGGCCAGAATCCCGGAATTTCACCTTCCATCATACGCAAAATCCCACACCCAGATCTTGTTGCCTCATCCCGACCACATAGTCCACAAATTGCAGCAAATGTAGAATGAAGACCTAGAGACACCACGAAAAAACACTACAGTCGCATCAAAAACAGCATCTTAAAAACAGTGCGCATCAATCTAGATCGAGCCAACAGGAAAAAAAAAACGAAAAGTGGGGAAGACCACAAACCTGAGTAGGAGCGTCGATCCGACCACCGAATCGAGACCAAAACCACCACACGCTGCAGCAAAATCCAAATCATACAAACCATTCCAAATTGTCAATCGCTATAGAGCAGATTACACACAAAACAGCGAGTTTTGGGGGGAAACGACGCACCTCGGTAGTATCGGGCGGCGGATGCGATCCAACCACGGATCGGCGCCAAATTGGGCAGCGCAATCGAATCCGCGCACGGGGGAGGGCCGTCTGCGGCAAAAGCCCCTTGCCTCGGCCGATCCAATGGGGCCAATTAGGTTTCGTCGACGCCACGGGAACCTAGGGTTCGCTCTTTTCAGTTTTTTCCTCTCCTTTTTTTTGTTGAGGTTTTGTTTTTTGTTTTTGTCAATTAAAGCGAGGGGCGTGGTGGGTGGGGTACAGCTAAGTGGCGGGTGGGGTGGCGAGACGGGGCAGGAGTTGCGGGAACTCGAGCCGTTCGATCTGGATCGGACGGGCGGCATGCGGGCCTGCCGCTTCCGTGGTTTGGGCGGGCTTCGAGGCACGTCAGCGAGCGAAGCAAATTTTGCAAGGAAATCTGTATGGAATATTGGCTTTTTCTTTACCGGGGGCGGGGGGTAGCTCGTGGAGTTGCACGTGGCTTTCAGGAACGTTGGACTGCAGGTGTCTGCTGCCTGCATGTTTGCTGTGGACTTTTTTTTTTCTCTACTGCTATGAGTGGAAGAAAATCATGGGTGGATTATTCAAATCTCAGTTTTTAGTGGAGTAGCTTAATGTCCGACCACTTATGATCCTGCTCAGACTAGTAAGGGTGCCTCGACAGCAAGTGGTGGATCTAGGATTTGACCAGACCTCGAGCTAAATTCTAATAGGCTAACATCCTAAAACTATCATCAATTTATACCCACACCGTGACATAATAAAAATAAGTCATAAATGCATCATTGATATGAAACTTTAGGAAAATGCTTCAACATAAAACATAATAAGAAAAAAACATGGCAAACCATTAATAATATAACATCGTAGAGATACAATTTGAGTACCTAAATAACGAAGACTTCATCTCAACCCACAATTCTTCCTCAATAGTCGGACAAGAACCAAAACCTACAAAGACAACATAAAAAAGTAAACCAAACAGATGTATGATATTAGCATTCTTGCTATGCCATGGATGGTTATCTTAAACAGACCTTAAAAAAAGCTATTCCTTTGTTGCTATGTTCTTTATCATGGAGCTCGAATCCTAACATCATTATCAGTAGATAAGTAAAGATCATTTTTGAAATTAACACAATCTACTTGTATTTACCTGATCAGGTGTTGGTGACAGAAAGGCTGTGTTACTATCTATAAATAGATTTAGCCATTCAACTTGTATAGATCAACATAGATATACGAATCATCAAGAGCTATCTGCACAGGTATCCATTCCCTACATATACAAATTACAGCACATGAGTACACGTCCTATCAGACAACTTAGCAGTTAGCACATGCCAAATATACTGTGATTATCGAAGACTGTACAACTAGTTCCATATCAGGGCATGCAAATGTTCACACATGCAAGTGTATTACTAATCTAAAAATATATTCTTGATTGTAAAAGCATTTAGATTTTGTCGCAGTAAGACCAACCCTTTGGGCCATTCTTCTAATGTTTAGTTGCCCTTGTGAATTGCGATGGTCCATCACTCCATCTCACATGTAATTCTTATGTTATGAGCAAATTCTCCTTTAAGATAGATCCTCTTAACAACATCAAGTGTCGAGAATGGCATTAGACAAAAAAGGAAAGTAATTGCTTGAATTGTGGAAGAGCAAACCAACCTGACCCCAAAAAGATGTGCGCGGGGCGGCGTCGGCGGAAGAAGCGGGAAGGGATGGAGGGTACGGGCACGGTGACAGGCAGGGAGGGAGGGCGCTGGCGTGGGCGCGAGCGCAACAGCGGCCGAGGAGGGCGCGAGCGAGGAGCTGTGGAGGGCAGGGGCGGCGGCGACAAAAGAAGCGAGCGCGGAGGGAGGGAGGGCACGACGTGGCGGCGGTCGAGGAGGGCGTGGGTGAGGAGCCGTGGAGGGCAGAGGCACAGGGGCGGCGGCGGAAGAAGCAGGTGGGGATGGAGATGCCGAATAGGGTGGGGGCTTTGGGGGCATGGGGGAGATGCCGAATGGGCTGGGCCAACGGATGATCGACCGTGGGATGGGAGAAATAGTGGGAGACTGGCTGGCTCGATCTCAGGCTAGACATTATAAATCAATTTGTTAGGCCTATATAGTAAAAATAATTCCACTAAAAAATTTTCTGGGCCTCGGGCTATAGTTTATCCAGTCCGAGGCATAGATCCGCCCTTGTCGAGAGCTTACTTGTGCCCCTACTTATTTTTTTAAGCTGGGTTCGCCCCTGGAGAAAATGATCAGTAATATGCTTCTGCTGCTCCATTTTTATGTTGCGAGGTGAGTACATCTTATCTGGGCAGCTCAAGCTTTCTCTTTTCTTTTTCCCGAACTGACTATCAATATTGTAGCCTAATATACAACAATACATCTGATATTTGCACCACTAGACAACGAGAAAACTTTCTCATCTTATATTCGAGTCCAGTATAAAATTCCTAGATCCACCTCTACATCTACATTGTCCTCTTTTTCCCTATGCTCATGTGTCTTCTAGCCTTCTAGGCATGCAGTGTTGTAGCCATATGTGGCACACCGTTCATGCAAAAGCATCCAGATGCACAAGTTATCGAATCATCTTGCTTCACACGTCTTCCTAGACGTTACTATGACCGTATATAGTAACTGGTTCTGGGCTTCTAGCAATTAGCATCGTTTATCATTGCAGTGGACAACATTAACCAATTTTAGACGCGGCCATTTATCGACTAATTATGCACATTATTATCTTATTAAACATGACATATTCCTTACAACCATTGTATCAAACTACGTAGTTTCAATGCCAAACATAGCCACAAGCTCTCAAGTCTTTTTGTCCACCTTCCCTGCTAGTTAGATTTGATCCTCATCTCCTAACACTGGCTGCCGGTGACCTCACCGGCGACGAGCGGAGAAATGGACTACCCAAGTTGGAATTTGGCCCTAGCCTTCTTCTCTGACGCCATTGCTCCGCCGCCGGCTTCTTCCGGTAAGGATCCGGCGTTCTACCGGCTAGGAGAGTCTTTTTCCCACCCAGGGGACTCTAGATATGGTCTTTTGGCATCTCTTCCTATCCACCATTCTTTCCCCGAATCAACAACGGTCAATCCTACTGGGGGGGTTCAATCCTGCCAACGGGCTCCTTCACTGTCTGCGGCATCCTACAACCTCCATGGTGGAGGCCCTCAAGAAGGAGATGGCACACCTCTCATCGCTACCCACCATCATCAGGTGTGACGGTTGTCTCAACGTCCAACACATCTGTTTTGGCGAGGCATTCCAAAGAAGACGAAGGACCCAAAGAGTTGTGTGTAATTTTACTTTTTCTTAAGGTTCCTTATGTAAAAGGTGGAAGATGCACCAAACTTTGTGATGGCCAGTTAATGACATAGTTCTAGGTCCTCCCGGGCAATGTTGCCTTAAAAAAATTGTCAAACATTAGCCCAACAATGTACTCCCTCCGTTTTCAAAAGGATGACGTTTTGAAGTATAAACTAAAGCTACACGACATCAAACATATAAAATTGGAGGGAGTATCTTCTACTGCTGACCACCGCGTCACGTTGGTCTTTGCCGTGAATTTTTGTGTTCTTGTTCGAAAAATATAGAGCGCACACGCAAAACTAATTCTGATACCCTTGTTTGCCCTTATTTATTTTTCATGTCACCCTTCAACACCAACATGTAAGACTCTTCTTTGCAAGACATTTGGGGTTGGTGAAGTCATTTGATCTTGTTAGTACCTCCATTCTTTTTTTGTTTTTTTACTTGTGGTTTTAGATATTTGATGACACAGTCTTTAATACTCACATTTAACCATTACTTTTCCTAACCGTATGTTAGTGAAAAATTATTAAAAATATAATAAAATGAAAGTATTTTTTATTATAAATATAGTTATATTATTTTACACGATAAATCCAAAAACTTCTGCGTATATCCCTGTCATAATGACTGCACATACCATAGGCACATATTTTTTTTCGTTAGACAGCACACCGTGCCAGAGCCAATTCCACATATTGATCGACCCGCAACAAAGAGGCTGGAAAAATTTACAGTTTATACATGGGTTTCTATACATCTCATGCTAAGGAAGCTCAAATTTGCTACCTATGTACAACCAGAAACTTTGTTTCCGAGAGAAAAAAATGTAGATACAACAAAGAGCAAAAACACAGCAAATGTTATATACAACAGCTTGTCAAAACTTGCATTATCTACAAAAACAAATCGGGGCACCAAATCTTTGTATAAGACAGCTGCCACGCCGCAGCTCTTGCTTTGTGCAATGGCAAAAAATGAATCATTCCTGCGATGTTGCTGAGTACTCGAAGAGAAGCCGATTGGATGGTGTAGATTGGAAGAGAACACGGAGCCTACTGGTGAGCTGATATATCAGCGTCCACTGCATCGCCATTTCTGAATCTTTCATTTGCCTGACAACAGAGGCCTGCAGAAGACGGCAACAATACAGATCAGTTTCTATTCGTACAATACATTATGCATCATTAAGCTTAAGACTTATCTTTCGAAAAAAAAAAGTTTAAAAGGTTATACCTGAAGGCGTCTTCCAAGCTGCACTTCAACCTCTGTAGCAAAAGAGATATTGTTTGCCAGTGATTTAAGCGGATCAACTGTTGGATCTACAGATAGTAAACTCGGAATCTGCGGAGCATAAACCAGCCGCCACCGTGCTTGTCCAAACTCACCCTTGCCTTCAATCCTAGGCATCAAAGTTTCGAGTGTTGCCGTTGCGAGCTTCTTGAATGCAAGCTGCCCATCACCTTCTAAGAGTGATTCCGCAAGCTGTGACTCAAAAACCTTTGCAGCCTAAAAGACAGCAAGAAACAAGAGTTTTAAGAGTTGTGCATGACAGGAAAACAGTGGAGTTAACCAATTGATAATCCCCCAATAATTGTCTTGAATAGAGAACTGGCAAGCAGCAGTGCAGCACTGCAACAGGCAAAAGGTTCACCAGCCACAGGCAATTTTACCAGATTGTACGATAGTAAAAATTTGAAGAATACAAGGAACTAAACCAAGGCATTATCAGTCCTGAAGTAAAGTCAGCTATAACTCGTTGTAGAAGTCTCACCTCACTGGGTGACAGAACATCCTGGTCCACGGAGCGTGTTGAGGTTACGACCAGATTGTCTTGCCACATGCTTGCTCGACTTTGGATTTTGAATTGCCATTCAGATCCAACAAGAACGAGATCCAAAATAGGATCCAAACCAAGATCAGGCTCAAACTTTGCTACATTTAAATGATCATTTTTAAGTCTAGCCTGCAATTAAGTATAACAATGATAAACCATCGTAACCATAATGTATACTAAAAAAATGAAGATAAAGAAAATATTTTGCCAAACAAGGGCTCATAAAATTAGCCTTACCTGAGTAGCTACCAAGTTGACCTCACCATTTTCAAACGTTAAGATACCCTTGGGTCTGATGTACTTTGGATGAACCATGCCATTTAACTCAAGGTCACCACTGACGGCAAAATTGAGAACTAAAGGATAAACAATCCTTAATTCTGGTCCCAACGTGAGTTTCAGATCATTGAGTCGCGCATCAATGTTTGGCTTAAAACTTCCATGCTCAAGAGTCCTTTCTGTATCTGATTGTTGACCTAACACATAAAGATTGAATGCTCCGGTTGGCTCATAAAGGAAATTAGAGAGAGAGAGAGAGAGAGAGAGAGTAAAGAGCACATGCTGCTTTCAAATATTCACGTCAAACATGAGTGTTAACAAATTATGACAGGGAATCACTCAATAAGTTAAGCAAAATGTATTGTTCAAAAGCACTTGATGTAAAATATCAGTCAAGGTCAAAATTAATGGACTACTTACTGTCTGGCGAAGTTGAAAGTGGTCCCAGAAAACGTGAGACATCCTGCGAAGTGGTTTTGTCAAAACCAGCAGGAAGATAGCTGGACTTGTTTGAAGCCAACCTAGTGGCAACAGCACCATTGCCTTTATCGTGAGGCAAATATGCCTCGCCGTGGCTTAATCGGATCATCCCAGAGACATCTGGCCGCAAAATTGAGCCTGTAACCTGCAGCTGGCTGTCTACTTGGCCACTGCACAAGTCAACACAGTAAATGATAAGATGTCGAAATATGGGATCCTACGTATTGTACAGTCAATATCAATTTATGAGATGCGTCTCATGTCAGCATATTACTGTTAAGGTATATAACAAAATTCTAAAGGCAATCTTAGAAGACAATAAACCAGATCATATGATGGTAACATCACCCAGAAGCATCCCATATTGTTTAGAAATATAAAAGGATAAAGTAGCAATAATAACCTCAAAATATTTTTTGCTCGTATATCCAGAACTTCACATTTCAACTCAATCTTATCATTGGCTGATTGCTCACTATTTTTTAGTGGTAGGGTCCCTTTCATCGACAATCTCCCTTTCCTCCCAACCCTGCTTTCCATGGAACTGATGCATAGTGTGTTTGATATAACATGACCGCTGCCAGCAAAATTTGTCAGTGGTGTCCTAAGGAAAGGAGAAGTCACAATTGCTCGATGAAATGATGCAGTTCCATCGACAACAGGCTGATCAACAGTGCCTTTAACCTTTCATCCAAATGACAAAGAAAAGACAAGGGAAAGAGGATCAATCACATTATTTCATGTTAGATCCAAACAAAAAATGATTCGCAGGTGTAACAAAAGACTATAGATAAACACAAAGTTTATGCTTGATAGTTTAATTTCATCATACATTTTCATCAGCGGGAAATAATGCTATGATAAAAATGTGAAAAAGACTAACTATCTGCTAATTAGTCATATATTGTCATAAATGGAATTATGGGAATTAAACAAGAAAGGGCCACCTGGAGGAGAACATCAGCATAGCCTTGAAGCCAGTTTGCGTAAGGACTCAGTGCAGTTATCAACATCATACCCCCATCCTTTATGTCTGCATTTATCCTCACTTCACTTGGTTCTAGCAAATTCCAACTTAAACCTTTTAGGCTTTCAGCTAATTGAAAATCCCAACCCTCATCGGGTTTGTCTCTCATAATTCTTGTTTCACTGATGTCATTAGATGATCCTCTGTCTTTCGCCCAAACAGGGATTCTTATGATACCTTGTTTACCATCTCCCCCTTCCAAATTTTCCTCTACAGAGCTGCTGTCTACATAAGTGACAGGGATACTACCTTGAACGTTTACATGTCCACTCTGTATGGTTGGTTCGAAATTTGCATCAAAAACAAAACGGCTTGTTGGGGTTACAGAAGCTAATACTTCCGCTCTTCCGAGATCAATGCCTCCAATAGTGCCATCAAGAAGTCTTATTTGAACATCACATTCTGGTTTTGCAAGAGTACCTCTCAAATCTCCCTCCATGTGCAAAATACCTTTGATTGGTGTCAACCATTGCCTCAGAAAGTGAATCGAGTCTGTGGTTGATGATTCTAGAGCCTGAACTAAAGCTGGTATAAGACCAACTGGGAAATTAAGCACAGCAAAGTGAAGATTTGTTAGCGGGCCAAGAATTGATCCATCAGCATGAAGGGTGGCATTATCCTTCTGAATAAATAACTTATCAAGACGCAAGCCATCATTATTGCTGTATGAACCAGATGCCAGAACACGTTGTGTCTTGTAAGTACCCCATTCCCAATCTTCACCATTGAAATCAAACTCAGCCTGTAGTACATATCAGTATTGCAAATCATGTTTACGCATACGCAATATATATTTAACAATAATTCAAAGAAGATTGTCTTGCTGATAGCTTCATTTCGATAGTCAAGCTTCTGTAAAATCTTTCTTCAAGGGACATACCAAAGAAAGTAATGGAAACAAACCGCTAACACAAATACGAAACAAGGTTGGGGGAAAAACAGAAAATAAAGTTGAACAATACAAAGGGGGAGGTCAATGTAGCTCAACAAAATGCATGTACGCTCAGGCCACTTCTTATTAACTATTCTAGAAGTCTTAACAGAAAGACCACTATAAGGAGTTCATCAATAATTACTGGGACAAAAAAATCCAATAGTGACAGTCAATTCTGGAACATGCTTACCATAGTATCACCATTCCCTCCTCCACTGGCATCAAGAGAGCCACGCCAATAACCTCTCAGTTCAGCTAAGCCAGGAAGAGTTATGTCTTCAATTGTATCATCATCCAACCAATCATGATACATTTCTAATGCCTGGTGCAAGCAATAGATAAAGTTTAATAAAAGTAGCAGATCATAATAATAAAGGGAACCATAGCATTACATAAGATATGAAACCCTATGCTTGTGGTTCCATTTTCCTAACATCACTAGCTTTAGTACGGAAATAGCTTTAGTGCAGTACCTTTAGCTGGTCACGGAGACTTTCAGCGTTGAACCCAACAGAATGTAGACATTGCATAAAAAGTTCCTGAAAATAGATGGAAGATCAAATGGCTCTGCCATCTAACAGACCACAAACACCAACAAATATTTTGTCCAACCAAAGAAAAAGGGAATAACAAATGCAGGGCCAAATGTGAACCTTTGATCTAGAACGAATAGCTGGATCTGTACTTCGTGAAAGAAGTCTTGCCAAGGGAAGCATTTCAGCTACTTCAGCACCGGGAACTTCTAGTCTCATCCTCCATCTGCCCATCGAAGACATAATGCTACCAAGATGCCCTCCCATTGCTTTCTCTATGAACCCATTACTTTGACTTTCCATAGGAAATCTATCACGTGTTCCCGGAAATACATATTCCCCTTGAAGCTCATACTTGCTATTAGCTTGCTCTAGAACAGATTTTTCCATAGTAATCTGGGTATTGAAAATACAAAAGAACGGCTAGTAAGTCAACACAAAGATGCCCCACAACTAATCATTAAAAAAAGATAATAACCTCGCTGGGAATGTATAACTAGTGTTAGGAAGAACAACACATGGACGACAAAACACATGTACGCTATACATAAATTGTTTTCTGATTTTCTTTTGGGAAAGGCAAACACTGGAGACATTAGAAACAATAAAAAAATGAGTTATAACTGTGAGTGAAGTTTCCTCACAACTACACTCCTATATTCTACTAAACAAGTCCCAAACAGGTGTAAAATTCTTGATACAAATATATCAACCACTTGCTAAAGGGACAACACATGGGATATAACTGTAACCAAGGATCAAAATCCCGGTGGTAACCGGCCGGTTACCGGAAATCCCGGTGGGTACCAGCAGGGATAGAAAAACCGGCCGGTTCCCGGCGGTAACCGGATTTACCAGTGGGTACCGGGAAGTGAAATACCGGCCGGTTTTCCCGGGGTTTGCAAATTCAAATTTCAAATTTTGATTTTCGGATGGTTTTTAATCGAATTCATGCGAAATTCAACCGGGTTTTTCCCAAAAAAACCGGTAACCGGCCGGTTACCGCCCATTTTTTTTTTACCAGACGCCTGGCTGGATTTGGTACGGTACCGGCTTTTGGATCCTTGGGTACCGATATGAAAAAAACCGGCTGGAATTTTCAAATTTAAATTTGAATTTATGACTGTATAATGCACTTTCTAGGTTGGTTTAAACCTTTTTTTGTGCTAGATTATCTATTGTATGAGCTAAATATGCTTGAATTATTGTATGAGCAAGTCCCAACATCCTCTAATTAATATTTGCATTATTCCTCTAATAAAATGCTTGAATTATTGCACTTCCTATAGATTACCTATTGCATGAGCTAAATAAACCTTTTTTAGGCCTTATGTATCAGGATTGTTACTTTATTAAACACTTTCTAATTAATATTTGCATTATTCCAATTGCTAATTACCCATAATCGCTTTTCTACTGTGACCTCACAAAACAAGAAAAATATATAGAAAAGAAAAACTCACAACATCACCGCTCCATCGAGCAGCTATATCAAGCGCTTCACCAAGCACACCACTAAATTTGGGACGGATTACTGATAACAAACCATGACCTCTTCTTTTCTGGAAATTAAGCTGAAGTTCTGCCTGTAACAACAAAAGATCTGTTGCATTAGACATCAATAGTGGATTGTCCATTAAACTAGTAATTTATTACATAAATTTACAATAAATATTGTAGAGGTTGGAGCCTCCACATTCAATCTGGACATCTACAACTTCTCAACAAAAGTAAGAAAAAGGAAAAATACTACCAGTCTACCACTGAGTTGTTACTTTTAGGAGAATAGAGCTATGTTGTGTAGGCTGTTGTTACGGATATATATTTTGGCAAGAGGTATCAGCGTCGGAATACGCTTCGGCCGGCAGTGCAAACCGAAGTGAATACAGCAAGCTTCTTGCCATAGAAGGCAAGGATTCTTGCTCTTGCGCACGGTGGAGAGACAGAGAGGTAGAAGCCCTTTCGTGAGGCAAATTAGGTAGTATCCCTTATGGATAACTCAGATTGTAAGCAATCCCTTTAGGATGCGTTTAGTTGGTTAGTCCTCCATATAAAGGACACACAATTGTACTCAAATCAATCAAGCAATAACAGATTAGTCTCTCCCCCTTCCTCCACCGAACGGCTCAGAGCCTCCTTGCGCTGGCCGGGAACAAGTCCCGACCTGCGCACGAGGGTGAGCTCCGTCGCTCTCCGTATGCCCTACGTTCAAACCCCGATTCCCGTTTTCATCTTCTTTCGCCCTTGCGACATCACCTCAAGCCGAGCCATATCAACTGCAGCTTAAACAAATGTTACAAAACAGAATACATATTTTATGACAAATAACAACCAGAAAGTACAGCACTGTATGTCACATTTTCAACTCAAAAACTGTATAAAAACTTTGTTAACAACATCAATTTTTTAGACTGCATAGTCTTGTTAGTTGAACTAACACCAGCATAGCCTAAGACGATCTCTCTTAGGAAACTTGTAGCAATCTCAAGAAAAAAATGAAGTGTCTAAACTTGGATATGTAATGTAAGCATCATGAGTAATTACAAGTACATTAGACAGAGTAGAATCACTCAACCAAAGAGAGCTACAGACAAATACAATAGAAAAACCATGGTACAAAACCTGTCATTGCATTGCCTTAAAAAATCAAAAATCGTAATAGGCCATATTCTTATCTGGGGACAATGTTACCTTCTGAACAAATCCACGTAATGAAGCAAACTCCAGCTCATCAAGTGGCAAATTCCGAACCTTTAAAAGCAGGAACAAGGATCAAGGATATTAATATCAAAATAGCCTCTCCGAGATTTATAATGCCCTAGAAAGATCTGTTGGCAAGCAAACTACAAACAACCAGTAGAGTACCTCCAAACTAGTCAAATTTTCAGGATGATAACAGATATTAGACCTCAGCTGCCCCTTTTGGAGGAAAATAGACAGAAGCCTTCCATCTCGAATGGCCTCATTTGTACCGAAAAACAATGGCCCATTCACTTCTATGGAAAAATTTTCATCAGGCCTGCCTGTAGCATTTAACTGCTTGGACAAGGAATAGAGATAGTAAGAGGAAAATGGAAATGGAGCGCAAAGTGGAGTCCATAAAGTACTAAAAATCAACATAAATATTAAGTGCATGCATGCTCTATGTCCAAATTTTTTAGAGCTACACTTGACATAGAAAACCATCAAGGTCATACATATTCAAGGAGACATGCTTTATTTTGTGTAGAACCAGTAAGTGCGCGGATAGAATTAAAGCCTCTTAAATTTTTTGAAATTATGATATATTGTTTGCTTCAATGAAATCTTTGTTGCAACATTAGTTTACTTGGGTGAAAATTTTGCTATAATTTGGAGTATGTTATTGTTGAAAACTTGAAATGTATTAATGTAGTCTGTTAAAGCAATATTAATATAATGGGAACATGAAAATAATCAATTTGGAAAGCAAAGTGTACCTTTGAGTGCATACATGATCCTCAAACCTTAGATTAAAAAAAATGGTGGATATAGATTATGTAGAACTTCCATTATATCGTATTCATTAGTTGGTTCTCATTTTTGTATTGAAAGGTAATAGAATCCAAAATTCCTCTTTACAGACTATTACAAATCTGTCTGTGCACACACTATCATTGTTGCTCCCAATTATAGTGCCGAGTGCACACAACCAAGACATGTACAACAAACAGGACATGAATTAGGCTATAAAGTAACATGAAAGCAAAGCAAGTCAAATATAGAGGATGACAGCACCAAAATAACATTTCATAACAAAATACCATTACAGAATCCCGTGATATGGAAAGAAAACCAGTAGACTGAGGTGCCAGCATAAGTTGGTTAAGTTTTATTCCTGACAGAGAAATCTCGCCAACAAGCCTTGACACATCGCTCTCAAGCTTACTTCGGTCAATGATACTTCGTAGAGCACAATCAATCTTGTCATCAACTGTATGGCTAGATTTGACCACTTTTCCTTGAAATTTGAGCCTTCCAGATGCTTTCAAATGTAATGGCCGTGGTGAATCAAAAGGTATTGAAGAAGCTATATGAGCAAACTCAAAGCCTCGCATACGTAAATCCAAATCCACACCCTCCACAACTAGTGGCATGACTTTTTTCATTTGATACATCTCCTTGTGCAGCAAGTAGTCATCAATATATGATGTTTGAACACGGGTATTTAAATCAAAGGAAACTGATGATGAGTTGACCATAATATAATCATGTGCAATAACAATATTGCCACGTGCTTCAGAAAAAGAATCTTCTGCATTTGGTGCTGCCCACTTGATATCAAATTTCCTGTCATAGATTTTAGTTGTCGTTAGAAGATCAGAAGTTCAGAACAATACTCAGCCTACTTGGTCATTAGGAACGCAGATGGTACATCTAAGGTACTCACGGTCTAACAAGGGAACCAGAAAGTCTAGTCTCTCCATTGAGCTCTCCAATTTTAAGTGGAATCAGCTGGATGCCTCCAGGAATGTAACGATGCAAAACCTTATCAAGTAAAATGCTCCCAGACAAATTAATATCCATAGCAGAATCATCACCTTCCCCCTGCAGAGATCAAAATATGTATTACACTAGCATAAGGTGGTAAATTTCTTGTATATGATGACATGGCAGACTATTCATTGGATTGGAATAGCTGGTACAGCAAATTTATGCTTAGGTTCCTAGGAGTACGTTGCTATTATTCTATTTGTTAGGATCTTTAACAGCCACAGAAGAATAGGCAGCAGTTCACTATTTGCAAGGTTCTCAACAGTACACATTCACTGTATGCCCAGAGAAATGAACAATCCAATGACTTTGCTAGGCTGCAGTCATATCTATGTCGTGGTCAAAGTTGTGAATAACGAATGGAGTCTATGGAACATTCTTCATGAATGCATTGCATTATTCACTTCCACAGGCATATTCATTTTATAGGAGTCCTGATGATTACTATATATTTGTCTAGTGTACTCATCATAATACGGAATCCTCCAATTTATTCTCAACATAGGGTAAGCAAAATGCTTGGTCAATTTTAAACATACTGAAGACACTATGGTAGAAGTAGAAAAAAGTTGTCCAGTTAGTAAATGGCTAAATGCTAAAATTTAATGCAGACATGAAAGCATGACTGACTGGAAGTGTAATCATTAAACCACAATACCTCTGGGCAAATCCATGCATTACCAGCCCCTCGAATTTCTCCACCATCCAAAAGGCATGCTCTAATACCATATAAGTCTGCAACCTGCAATCAGTGATAATAACTAAGAGAAAATAGTTGCTAAATATTCACAAAGTTCAATAATAGCAAAATTTGTGTTATATTTGTACTCACACAGTTATCAAGGTTGAAAGTGAAATTCGCTGATACATGAGAGAAGGGAATATGATCAAATGCAGCAACTGCACCAGCCTCTTTATTTTGCACCACAGCTTCAGAAGCTGCAGATGGAGGCATACCAGATATTGAAAGAGACTTCCTTGAGACAATCCCACTTCCAACAAAAACAGGAGCATCAAGAGGTCCTTGACAATTAAATACAGCGGTAACAGCACCAGCCAACTGAATAAATTAAGTTATTGTATCAAAAGTCAAGTCTTAAGGGATGAACATGAAAAGCATAAGGCATAAAAGTGATTTTACACGCATAAATCATCATTACAGATCACTCTAAATTATTGTAGAAAAACAAATGAGACATCACAGCTTAAATGATAATTTAAAGTGATCATTTCGCTTCATCCAGAAGCTATTTTTTATATTCTAAGAACCAAGATAATTTGTATTTTTTAGACAAAGCACAAGAACCATTGTCAGGCAATACAAATAACTGAAATTAGCCATTAACTCATATACCTACATACTTACATAGGTTAGCCAGTTGACTATTTTTGTACATACAGAAGACGACCGTATAAATATATTCTATTTCAAAGCCAAACTATTTTTTTCTTGTTGTGAATGATTTGTGGGTTCAATGTAGCTAATTGCATATGAGTTCAGGTGGTAAATCCTCACATTGAATCGGGCAGTACAAAACTAATGTGCAATATGTTCTCTTTTTACTAAACTAATCAGCAATCTTATTGCCTTCTTTTCTAATTAACACAAGAATTTCTAGAATTTATTTCAAGTGTAGTATAGTTAAATCATATATGATGTGTCCAAATATTGGTCAGCCATTAAGTAAAAAAAAATGGACTCAAATTTCATGCAGGAATTTAGTATTCCAAAGTCCAAACAAAGCATGCAGCACCCATAAGAAAACAGAGAGAGCGAGAGAGAGAGAGAGAGAGAGAGAGAGAGAGAGAGTATTTTGTACCGGAAACATTAGAGGTCTCATTTTCATTGTCTTCATAAGCGCATTAACTTCGACAGATGGAACCTGGAAAGAGAATAGAAATGATCATGTGAATTTAAGCATTACTATTTAGGGGACCACATGTATGACATATACTCAAATATGCAATTAGCAAGTTTAAAGATACCTGGCACATTAGATGAAACTCTCCATCCTCAGGATTTAGACCGAAATCACCGGAAGCGTCAACCGGAGCATCACCAAACCAACCACTTGCATTATGCAGAAATACTCTTTGACCACGAAACGATAGAGTTGCTACTATGTCCTGAATGTGTTCAGGCTTTCGTTAAAAAGCTATAATCACTTAGAATATTTTCCAGCACTAACACTTCAAAAAGAGTGATGTTTGCAATTCTAAGTATGAAAAATCCGAAATTGGACATCTGGGCACACGAGGCCCAATTTTTTTGCTTCAGAGCAAGATGTTAGTGTCCATAAAAATAATAGATGCTTTGAAATGCTAATGATCAACTCGTTTCTTGGGACACTGCAGATAGGCAGCGCCCGCCCTGATAGCACTATATAGCAACCATTCATATCCCTTCTCCCACACCTCATATTGAAATCCAAATTTTGGGTTGGTTTTATATACAAAAATGGTATGCTCTAGCTATTTCAATAATATTATCCCATTTCCCATTGTGTTTCCTTTTCTTTCAAGGTAGTCACTAGTAAGTTGAGATCAATTTTCACCCTCAAGACACCAATCAGTGTTTATTGACAAAGTAAAAAGTCAATGACATAAGACAAATATTGTTAACCAGGTTAATGGAAAATTATCAAGAAGCATCACAACCATGTAAAATCTGTCTTGTGACTTGAGAAATACAAGGAATCATTCATTTGCAAGATCCTATCTATTTAAAATATGCAGAGTGGGAGAAAACAACGCAATGGGGTAAAGCACAAACGTACCGAAAATGATGATGGGGCATCTACTATCTGAAAAGCTAGGCCTTTCACATCAAGCTGGCCATGAATGCTCGGGAAACTATCACCCTTTGACATACAGATATGCACCTGGAGGAGGAAAAGGAGAAATGTCGTTGTAAGCATTTCATGTATTCAAGCATGACAAAAAAAATAGTTTCCATGAGACATAGATGTCTTGAACTCTTGATGTAGCTTACAAGTTACAATAAACCCCTGTTAAGTCCAGCCGTTCATTAAGTGCATATGAAAGTCATATCTTAAATTTTGTCTTCAAACGTATGCATGTGTGGCAATGCAAGTAGTGAAAAAAGAATACGTAAGAGATCAAGTTTAGAAATGCACCTCACCGGTTGCTCTTCCTTTGTGCCAGACAACTGGTATTTCTAGGATCCGCTCAAACAGCTGCACATGAAAAAAAAAATCCCTTTCAACACAAATACTAGGAATTCTAACTCTTTTTTTTTTTTGCTGCAAAAAGAATTCCAACATCAGGTAACAACCAAACAGATAGCATAAAAATAGTTGCATTACCGGAGCAAAAGCATTGATTACATTCAGATTAGCATGCCATGTTTGCTCAGCTATATCAACAAAAACATCTGTAGCAAGATAACCCCCTCCTTGAGAAGTCTGATCTTGTCTCCATTCCATGCAGTTCCCAGTGACATGCACATGTACACGATTATAACAGTTTTTGAACTTGATGTGTCCATTAGCATATTTCATTTCCCTACATATAAAGACAATAAATCCAAACTTAGTAGTGGAATCACTTATTTGTACCCAAAAATCCCTCCCTCCCTCCCTTTGGACAGCTAGTAGGCGTGTAGAACCCACGTACTTCCCCAAAAGCCTATAATTATGTGTTGGCAAATTAAGATAAGATAAAGTTAAGTACACGGTACATACGGTGCTCTGGGTACTGAATTTTACTCTAGAATAATAAGTCCAGAAAATAAGATCTGATAATATGAATCTGAAAACCTAAGATGAGAATATTTATCATTCACAATGTTCAGTGTTGATTGGTGACGAACACAGTAAATTCATGGGCATAGACAATGGTTTCAAAAATATCCCAATGTAAGTTCTATGACCAAAGTGATAGACTACTGAATTTTGAAGAAGATGCACTTGAAAGGATAGAAAGAGCATGTATTTGCAATGGAAATGGCAAATGAAGAGGTCAAACCTCGGTTCCTGATCACCATATCCCAGAAGCATCAAGTTCCCTCCATTGAAATAAACAGAATCCAGGGTGATGGGAAGCGCTTGCTGTACACCACCAGGATGGATCTGGCCAACCCCTTCAGCAAGTTCAGCAGAGATGTCTCCAGGACCAATAGCAAATAGTGACTTCAACTTCTGAATTTGAACATCCAGAGAAGCAGATGGTGCATTAAAACTGACAGGGAACCCCTTTAATTGGAAAGGCCAAAATGATGCCCAGTTGTGAGCATGCGTGCATGAACCAAAATTCCCAAAAATGAATTCTTGCTGAGGACTGAGATTATCTTCAGAAAGATTGTGAAATTTCCCCAACACATGGCCTTGGGAGAAGTTGGCCTGACCATGCTGCAGATCTTCCAACTGGTGGCATACTAACCCTTTGCTATCCAAATCACGTGAACTACACGGACTAGATTGTTCATTATAAGAATGTTCACTAAGGACATCATCTGTATTGCTAGTCAGCATTGCACTTTCAGATTTGCCTTTACCTGCATAGTCCAAACTGTGACTATTATTTGGTGGCAATTCACCAAAATCTGTAGCTGCGGTCTCTGAGCTACCAATTGGTCCATCATTTGAAGTGGCTTCCTCACAACCAGCATTCGTATGACCTCCATCAGATGGGCTTTTCCCAGGACCAGATGATGACTCATCAAGATGACCACTATCTTTGTTTTGAAAATATGCCACAGCAGCATATGCACTACGTCGAAGGATCCTTTGCTGCGAAGAATTGTCAGTTTCCCATACCACCTTGCCGTGAGCCTTTCTCCTGTACCTTCGCCTGCTAGGGTTTGGAATCATCCTAGACCAAAAGTTGATACCCGGAATACGAGATTTCACACCGAAGGATTTCTCCAAATCCGCATGCTTTGAACCGGAGTCAATGCCTGTATCCATGTGATGATCCTTCCTGTGCATTTCATCAGCACAGAGGGGCGGGCTGGATTTCCCAATCTCGGTAGGTCCATCATCCTCCAACATCTCATCAGCCGAACGAGAAATTGATTGACCGCTTGGAATGACGTACCCCCTTTCAGCAGCTTCCCTAGCAGCTCTGTCCCTCTCCTGGTTCCACTGCTCCGCGGCCTTCTCCCTCGTGAGCCTCCTGGTCTTGGTGCGGTAATCAATGCCCTCCTCCCCCGAATGCCTCTTGAGCGTGCCCTCGGACGGCGGAGGAATCCCCAACCAGGAGAAATCCTTCTTCTGCGCCACGAGCGCGGAGGGCTCGGACAGCACGGCGTCGACGACGACCCTCCCCCTCCTGAGGCTGGCGAAGGGCCTGACCCTAATCTTCATGACGGGCACCTCGGCGCAGGAGAACTCCTCCGCGTGCGGGCCGATGGAGCAGGTGTGGAGCGTGATCCCGAGCGGCGAGACGCTGCGCACCTTGCCGAGGTGGACCTCCCGCTGGAGGTATTCCCCCAGCATGGCGCAGGCGGCGGGGAGGAGGCGCGCCTCGACGAAAGCCCGCGCCCGGAGCTGCGCGTACCAGGAGAGCGCGGCGGCGACGGAGAGCACGGCGGCGAAGACGGAGCAGCGCACGAGGAAGAGCCCCTCCCGCCATAGGAGGGCGAGGGAGCCGATCAGGGCCTGCGGCCGCGGGAGCAGCGGCGTGTGCGGGGCGGGGCAGTCGCTGGAGTCGGAGACCTTGAGGCGGAGCAGCGGCGGCTGGTCGAAGCGGGCGAGCGAGACGAGGGGCCTCGAGGCGTGGTGGCCGCGGCCGTGCGGCCGGCGGCGGCGGGCTGGGTGGAGAAGGAGGAGGGGCGGCCGCGGCGCGAGGAGGGGCGGGGCGCGGAGGTAGTGCGACATTGCGCCGGCCTAGGTGACCATTTGCGTGCGGCGAGAGGAAGAGCGGAGAGGTGGTGGGGGATGGGAGGGGCGTAGTGTTGTACTAGTAGCAGGCGAGAGGGGGGAGAGAGAGATGCTTGCCTTTCGGTGGGGTCGTTGCCTACTTGCCGTGTTGCTTCTTTGGCCTGCAATTTTCTTCTCTTCTCAGCTTCTCTTTCGCAAAAGCGCAGGGGAGAGCTAGCTTTCTTTCGCTTCCCCGCCTCCCCACAGCTTCTGCTTTCTTCTCTTATACTTCTTAGGTTTCCATTTCTGAGGATTTCGTGCTCTAGGTCAGGTGGGACAAGAGGTCGGGACATGCTCATTCTGTCATCCATGGACCATGGTAGGATACTAGGATACCATAGCATGAGGAACAAGAACCCCTACAGATAAAAAAAAAATTGCAGCCAGGCTCAAGCTGTCAACTGGTCGGATCACGATAATCCCAACAGCACCGGCATAGTCAAGCCCCTGCAGAAACAAAGAACAAGACTGCAAATGGACGACTATGACTGATGCAAATATGCAGACAGAAAACAACGACACGACGACAACACGTCTGTATATCATCTCTATGAGCTGCAAAACCACACGACACATTGCACAGCCATGGTTCATGACTCATGAGGTAGCTTAGGAGCAGAAAAGGCGATAACAAAACATAAGGAAAGCTCTGGGGGTAAATGTCGACGCAACAAGCCACCGCAAGAAAAAGGAACAGAGGGGAAGTACCCAATTAGCCCTCATTGGCCATGTCGTCCATGAAGTTCCACTGGATGAACAATTCAAAACACAATTACATGATCGTTTTGAGACCAGAAAGGCCTTTAAGGATTCTGAAATGAATCTCAGAAAGGCACTTCAAGGTCATAAATACAACTCCAAAAAAAAAAGCTTATTACGAGTCCAAAACGAACAAGGGGATATCCAGACTCAGAAAATTCAAAACTTTGGCGGCACCATTTACCGCACAGGTTGCTGGTTGTAATGATTCTTCTCTTTCTTCTTTGCTGCCGCAAGCCTGGCGCTCCTCGCTGCGGCCTCAGCGGCAGCAATTTTTGCAGCCGTGTCCGTCTCTTTGCCTGATTTTTTTTTCTTCATTGAAGCCATCTTCTTTAGGCGCTCCTTCACATCCACAGAAGCTGTATCTTCATCAGCTTCTGCACTGGCAGTCTCCTCTGTCCCATCAGCTGCTTCCTGTGTTTCTTTTGACTCCTTTGAATTCTTGTCTTTCTTGTTTTTCTTCTTCTTGGAGCTCTTGCTCTCTGAAGGGGCAGGAGCGTCTTCCTTCCTCTCTCCATCACCAGTTTGATTTGCACCCTTCTTCTCAGCTGCAAGAATGTATAGCATGTGAAAACAAAACCCATACATGCAACCCAACCACATAAAGGTATTCAGCATCATTTTAATCCAGAGGAATGTTCCTTCAAGTATGCACCACAAAAGAAAACCTACGGGGGAAAAAGAACAGCCTATACTGTAGAATTTACCGTTGCTTCCATCTTGTGCAGCATTGCTTGACTCGCCAGAAATTCCCAACTCAGCCAACACAGCATCAAGTTCTGCTAATTCCTTCTTTTTCAACTCCTTTTTGGATAGTTGCCTTTCTGTATCTTTAGGTGGTGCAGTTGGAGCTGCAGCTTTCTTCATAGCAGGTTCAGCACCTTCCGCTTCATGCTCAGGTTCATCCTCAGCACCATCATCAACCTCATCATCAATGTCCTCATCGTCACTCTCAATTTCCTGCAGGATGCAGAAGCAAATGCATCTAAGAATACTATCAGTAAGGTGTACAGAGACAATTAGTCCACCATGTTATACTCAGATATTCTCTTGCACAATTGTTGCATTCAACATCAGTCAATTATGCCTTCAGTCAACAAAGTTCAAATGCAAACAAGAAAAATTCTGGTAGAAATTGAGTGGAAAGAACATTTGCCGGGGTCTATGAAGAACAAAAAAAATATGATGAAAGAAAATAGATCTGGAAACTACTGATGCATATAGAAAAACGAATTTCATTAACCAACATAATGAAACTGGCATATCCTTTCCCAAACTTCTAATGCTCCTAAAAACCTTATAAATTATAATAACCCTTTTCAACAACTTTTATGATGGCTTTGCAACATAACACCGCCCATAAAAATGAAGTGAAGGATATATTCATGACATCAGATTAAATCGTTTGTCTTTCCTCGCAATTTCTGCAAGCATTATGTGCCTGTCCGCCCTCTAGACTCAAACTAGTTAGAACTACAGGCCTAAGAGAGGAAAAAATTCACAAACATACTATTTGCCTCGGTAAATATTTTCAACTATGGTAGACCCTTAGCAGGAAATACAACATTGAACATTCTCAAGTTCACTGGGGAAGTATTCTGTTAGTTGGCAAAATTAATGATGCAAGCACAAATACACCACGAGGGCACTCTTACTTGTGGCGCCATTTAACCAATTCTGTCTCTACAGTTGTGTCATGTCAAATTGTCAGCTAAGCATACGCTGTACAACGAGAGGAAAACATGACACCAATGGACGGAATAATCCTGCAAGTGTAAATACACCTACAGGACATGCTCTCATGTCCAGTTACGAATTATGTGCCTACACTTGCCATGTGTGGGTACTGATTAGTCAACAAATAATATGTTGTACAACAAAAAGGAATCATAACATCAACAGACAAAAATAATCACACTGGCATAAATACACCTAAGGCATTCTCATGTCCCAATTCACCGTTTCCATAGCTACACTTAATTAAACCGGTTTATCCACGGAGCATACGTTGCACAACGACAGGGGCTACCGTTGACAAAATTAACCGCATAGGCATTACTGCATTAGTACACCCACGGCCTACAGGACTCCCCCTGCCTCAATCCAACAGTTCCCCGCCAACACTACCGCCATACCGACTGGCCAACTAATCTGTATATATTGCACAACAAAACAGCGCGTTTTCTCAAGCAAAATAATCAAATAAATCATGCACAGCGCAACCAAGCAGGCGTAACAAGGGGGCACACAGGCACATCGAGAGGGAGAAATAGACCTCCTGCAGGGCGGCGTGGACAGCGTCCTCCTCCTCGTCTTCCTCCTTGCCCCCGTCGTCGCCTTGGCCGGGGCCCCAGACTGGGCGCGGCGGCGCGGTGGTGGCGAAGTAGTCGTCGTCGTCGTCGTCGTCGACGTCGGCCCAGGACTTGGTGGTGAGCGGCGCGGGCGCCCAGAAGACCTCCTTCTGCGGCGGCTGCTGCTGCTGCGCCGCGTCGTCCTGCTTCCTCCTGGAGGAGGAGGAGGAACCCCCCTTGGCCTTGTCGCCGGCGGCGCCCTTCTTCTTCTTCTTGAGCGTCTCGAGCGCCGCGAACACGTTGCCGGTGTTGAGCTTCACCTCCTCCGCCGCTCCCCTCCTCCCTCCGCCCACCATACTCTCCCTCTCTCGAACGCGCAAATCCGACGAGACCCCGAATCCGAATCTGAATCTCGCCGCAACCAACCCAATCCCAATCGGGGTGGCCGCCGATCTGCAGCGACGACGAAGCGAGGCGGGGGGGATTCCTCGGTCGCTGATCGGGCGGGCGGAGGCGCGGCAGGGTTGGGATTGGGGGGGCGTTAGGGTTTTGAGATGGGAGACAACAGCCGCGTGCTTTGTTTATAGACGACTCTATTTGTCTCGCGTTTGTTTAGAGCAAAAGAGGAAGATGGCTCCAGTTAACTCTTATCCGCATTGGCATGGCGTTGCGCCACGCCAACTGCCCAAGCGCGATGCGGTCTACGCTACGACTCTCTCTCTCTCTCTCTCTCGTTTTCTGTGTGTCGTGCAACTGCAGCGTCTGCGCCTGATGTGTGACGTTGCAGGGACTCGTCGACTGTATCTGTATGGAGGAGCTGCTGCAGAGTAGCAAGAGTTACGTCGTTCCAGCCATACACGGACGGGCATGGTAGAAAGGAGAGAGCTGCCAGCATGGGATTTTCCTAGGTGTCAGTGTCACGTTACTGACTTTTTAACCGCACTGGAAAGGGCACGCACGGCTCACAAGTAGGAGCAGCTTATCAGACCAGAATTCTCCATGGATGCACAAGATGCCAATATTCATCCAAGTCGATCGTAAAAAAGCAGACATCACATCCAAGCCAAACAAGCAGATGCAAGATATTTGCTCGAATCAACTGGTTTGGACTTCAGAGCAGCTACAAAAATTCAAACAGTAACAGAGACCGCAGAAACAGTCAGAAACCAGAAACAGTAAGGCCTGAAAACAGAAGATCCATAGCTCTGTTCTGCGAAAGGGCAGCACATTTTTGTCCAAGATATCCACCACTTTAGCCTGTTACAGTAACATTTGCCAAGGAACCCCAAGGAGACGTCGTGAATTATTATCCAGAGATTAGGCTCCCTCCCCTCCGGGCAAACAAGCTGAGAATGACAAACGATTTGGAACATTGCTATCACTGTGTGCCATGAAATCGTACATCAAACATATTGTAAAAACAGCACCGCTCAAAAGTAACAGATCAGTGCTGGAGCTTCTCCCAATTTACATGACCACAAAGGCTAGACGGCTGCTTATCATCCAAGTGGAAATTGTGTACATGGTGTATATCTTCATGTTTTCTCAAAAGTTTGGTAAAAATTAAAGAATATACTACGCATAGCAGACAACTATGCAAATCAGGGAGGGGGGGGGGCACAGGGGAATCATGCGACGAAGAATATGAAGATCATGAGGAAAACCATCAGCACAAAGAATATCTTCATCATCAGCCACCTGTTTGATGAAATGCTGTTGAGATACTTCAGGAGTTGGCCCTGCGCTCCCTCTACATTAGCCACTGTGTCATCCATGTTCTCATCAATTCTGTCATGTATAATACAACATTTACGCCAAGATTAGCCCAATGGGATCAGAGAAAACAACATGAATAAAGTATTGGTGCAGAAAACCTAGCCTCTCTCAAAAGATAATTCATCTGAAATAAGTCCATCATGAATAATTAAGAATATATATGCCGATAAGGTAAATAATAATACATGGTTATAGGATTTGACAAAAAAAGTCAGAAAATAGAATTTTGTCATCTGCTGAAGGCAAGATTCAAGTAGTCAATTAAGGATAGCAGGAAACATCCACAACAGAGTACAGAACCCGCAAAAAAAATAAATGCCTAATGATCATAATTAGTGCACATATGGAAATCCATCCTTACTTGCTGTAAACCATTACTCACATAGCAAATCTCCTTAATTTCAAAGAGAATTTTAGTGAAACCATTATAGTACTGTAGAATCTAAACCAGGTGCATTCAAAAAAAAAACTCAGATTTATCACTAACTTTCCAGAAAATGTTCATCTCTTTTAATGTACAATGGGCTTATCTTGGTTGGGATCTATCTTGGTTGGGATCATGCCCCATATCTTGAAGCTGTTAATTGTTAAGAGTCTTGTACATATTAGTAGTCTCTTTCAGCCCATGTGGTCCATGTAGCCCACAAGGCCCAACTAATCATGTCTACATATATCTTCTCAATAATGAATAGGATGCACAGTTGTGAATAGCAAAAATATCTGTTCTCAAGTCCAAAATCTATCGGAATAGCAGAAATATCTCTTCTCCTCCTCTCCAAAATCTATCATTAATAACCATCCAAATTAAAGATGCGGGTTTTACTGCAAGTGTAAGATAGCCTACTCCTGAAATTAAATGGAACAAACTTTGTTAGAGAAGGTTCACCTTATTGCTAGCTCTCCCTGCTGAGAAACCATGGTTGCCAGCTGTGTAAATATGTTGCTCAGCTCATGGATGGTCGATTCCACATTTTGAAGAGCCTCCGCTCTGCTCTGCATGTAACTGTCCTGCTGTACTGCCAACTGCTGCTGCTGCATGAAAGGCGGAGATGAAGATGATGCTCCATGATCTCCATTAGTCTTCTTCCTGGTGAACAGAAGTAGAAAATTCAAATTAGAACTCCTAGAGCACACTGACTATACTTGAAGAGCTGTATACTTTCAAAACTGAGAAGCGAGCCAGTTTATACTTTGCACTTACAATTTTAATTACAATAACCAATTTAGGGCATTAGCATGAGAATGAAGGCGATAAACTAACAAGAACAGCTGGTTTCGATATAAACTATCTGCTTCAGCATTTATGCACAGAAACAACAATATACACATAAAGGAAGATAAGCCCCACAGCACTGCCCTGAGTCGACCATGTACATTAAGTCATTAAAAAATTTCAAGAGCAAGGAAAAACTAGGACTATTGTTACTTGTTAGATATGTTTGTGAGCGAGTATTGAGGTTGTTCCATCATACAAGCAACTCAGAACATACTCATCCTCCAGCAGATATAGTCAGAAGTATGCCTGAAATAAGGGGTGGAATTGCTTGCCAATCCAGTGGAACAGAATTAGGTTAGTAAGTTAGCAATTAGCTTGTTCGTGCAACCAGCTGTTTGGGGGGAAATAACTCAGTAACCAATGTAACTGCAAAACACTTTAACTACCCCAGACTGGAATTCTAGAACTGGCTAACAAACCAGTAGGATACGGCCACTACGGCTTTCTACGGGCACATTCCTTCAAGTAGGATTTTTACAGATGAACTTTGTGCCAGTTCGAGTAAATGTAGTATTATTCTTGCATGTAAATAAATCTTTTTCACAATAATAAAAGAAACAAAGAGAGAATCTACCAAGTTTCTCTGGAGACCAGTCAAAATGCCAGTAAATAGACACCGGACAATATAGGTACCCAGCGGGTATCAGCTTTGGCAGCCCTACCACCAACTATCATAGCATGTGATGTGAAAGCCCTTTTTAAAAAATGTGAAAGGCCTAAACTAACGTGGTTGTGCATGGCTGCTCAAAAATGAAAGTACACAACAATCAAGTTTAACATTTGCAACAATACCTTTGAAACAATGGGGTAGATGCAGAGTCACTGGCCCATGGTGCTGGGGGCGAGGAGTCAGGTGTGTCCCTGGCAACAAGGGGACGTTGACGAATGAATGGATTGGATGCATCTTTCGCAGCTGACGAGAACATTTGTCTTCTATTTTCATGAACCTTCAAGTTCTGCACATTAAGGACAAAAGTCGATATGTAATCTATTTATAATGAAGACGCTATGCAAAAGAAGAGGTAAAAGGGAAGGCAATATATCTTAATCAAGCAATCACTTAGCAATTTTTATCTGACCTCTGTCCGCATGGTAAGAACTTCTTTGAATTCTTTTGTTGCACTCATCAGGCGATTTTTTAGGTTGTCCACAACTGTGGTGGAATGGTTTGTTGTATCCTTGGAAAGGTTCCCACTCTCATTTTGTGAATTGCAGAGAACTTGTAGGTCTACAACAGCAGAATTCAAAGCAGTGATATCCTTCTTGACAACTGCAGTCAGCTCTTGTATCTCTAAGGTAGGGTCATCAAAAACAGATGTCCTCTTTGCCACTGCAACAGATATGTTGTAAAGTCAGCATCAATCCACACTTTGAAATAGCAAACTAATTATTATCTAAGTTCTGACATAATATTTGTGTATTCATGTACTGAGAACAAGTTATATATGTTAGGCCATTGGTGAGGTTTTGTCCCTTGGTGATAATGAAAATATGACATGTAATGGCATGACATTAGCACTTATGTGCATAACTAGATCTCAAGGTAGCACCATAGCAGAGCAACATTCTGTAGATCAATACGGTTAAGGCGGCATATGATGTGTCAAATAAAACAGCATTACAAAACTAGGAACATTACTTGCGCATTCGATAAAGTATCAAGGAGTCATGTGCATATTTTCCCAGGGGAATGATCAAAGTTGTAGATTTTACTATGCATTGTAAGTGCAAGGACTGAGCAGTTAAGCTTAAGTCATCTACAGTGCACCCAACCATTATGACATTACCCGAGTAATTGAGATTTGGCCATTTGGGAAGTCAAACCATGCACAATTCTCGGCAAACCACATCTAATTCTTGTGAATACGACATGGTGCAAATAAGTAGCATCTATATTCAATCTGCATTTCAAAAAATGGTTGGCGTGCATCTATCCACATTTTCTTCCTTTTTGCCACTGAAATTCAATTAATGACAACGCTAAAACACCTTCTGGGGAAGGTATGCACCATAGTTACCGGATTCGCTATAAAACACCGCAAATCGCGAAGCGGATTCGTCGAACCCGAAATGGTTTAGGGTACGGGGTTTGTGTTCGCAGTGGAAATTGGAAGAAAAAGTGGCGAACTACAAACCCGAATCCCGTACCGTGACTCAGGCGAACCGCGTTTCTGGTAACTATGGTATGCACCAACCAAATACATCTATACCCAAGAGGAGCTAGCCACTTCACTCTAAAAGTGGCAAAAAGTATTAGTAGAAAAGGGAATCCATAATCCTAGCTCTGACAGTATCACAAGAGCTCCAGCCAACCACTGGTCCTCACTGCACAGTAATTGAGCAGATATGCAAACATTTCATAAATCATCCCAGACCAGTTAACATTCAATATCCATGCACCTGCATTACACACGCACACCACTGTCACATCTAGTTCACTGAGACTTGAAAGAATGCTCATCTCAGCTTCGTTCAGTATATTGTAATGATTAAAGAAGCAGCCTACTAGCAACTATCAGATCTAGTAATGCACAAAAGTCTGCACAACATGACACAAATGCCCTTATTGATATCGTCGAAACACTCGACTCATCCTGATACCTACACAGCGAACTAAGCAATTACGCGATTCCACTAAATACATGAGCACTGAAGGGCCAATCAAAACAGTAGACATTTAAGCCAAATATCATACAAACACCAACTAAGGAACATGCCTACGATAAAAACGTCTCACTATCCCTACGAAAACTGCCAGCACAAACAACTAGCAACCATCCGCTATGACAACGCAAAGTACCAGCTAATCGTCCACAAACGTTGGCATGTTCCCAGGCTACGAATCGATCGAACACGAGCTCTAGAGTCTACACCACGCGCATCTCGAGATCCCATGCCAATAGTGCGGAAGGAAACCACCAGTTCAACTAATCGGTACCGATGCAAGCACGAACGGATTGAGATCGATGGAAGGGAACGAGAAGGGAAGCTATACATTTGGCGAGGCGGGCGAGCTTCTGCGAGGTCTGGTGTATCCCGAGCCCAATCTTGGACGCGCGGCGGTTGAACTCCGAGTGCGCCGACGCGGTCGCGCGCGACCCATCGAGGGGTGTGCCGCCGCCGCCGCCGCTGGCCGACGCCGCGGCGGAGGGGGACGGGGCGACGTGGCGGCGCGCGCTCTCGACGGCGGCGCGGAACTCGTTGGTGCGGTCGCGGAACGACGCCGGCGCGGGCCTCGCCGGGTTCATGGCCGGCGCCGGGCGGATCTGGATCTGGATCTCGGCCTCGGCGGGTGGGTCGGTGGGTGATGGATTTGGTCGCGGTGTTTTTCCGAGGATTATTGGAGGGGGGAAGCGCACGCGAGTGGGGAGACGCGGACGAGGAGGGGAGCGCGATTTGGTGGGAAGGGACGGGGAATCGTTCGAGCTGGAAATTGGGGAGATCGGTGAGGAAAGTGAGGAATAGAGAATCTAAGGACGGACTATGGGGTTGAGATCGCCGGGCTGGGAATGTATCCCGTTCACTGCTGCTACCAATACCGTGCAATTAGGCCATGCATCTTTCGTTCGATCGTGAATTAACGGTTTAGATCGATTTGCTGCAGAACCGATGCTGCAGCAATTTTTTTTTAAGAATTACAAAAATAAATAGTCAAAAAAATACAAAACTAGACCTCTGTCGCTAATTGGGACGTTGTCACCAACAGAAAAAGGAAGTCAGACCTCTATCGCCAGTTGAAATGGTGACAGGACTTTGTCGCCCGTTGAATTGGCAACAGGGACTTCTCCAGTAGCATGTGCTCCCTTCAAACAAAAGCAATTCAGAGATTCAGTCTCTGTCGTCAATTAAAGGCGACAGTGACTTCTCTGGTGGCATTGCTCCCTTCGAACAAGTGTAATTCATGGATTCAGTCTCCGTCGCCAGTTGAACAAGGAGATGAATTGACGATACGGCCATATTCCATGGACGATAGGACTCCTGTTGCCGATTTAATTGGCTAGACAACATAGTCTAGTTTTTGTAAAAAAAAATTACGACTATTTATTTTCTATAATTTTATTTTAAAAATATATTATTGTTGCGTTCCTTGTAGTTCTGTGCCACGCGGACCGAGCTCCTTTAGATCCAACATCGTGACGTTGAGTAGCAAAGGTAAATAGCTAGCCAAACACCGGTGGGTTACTAAGGGTTAACTGGATACGATAAAAGTTCTGTAACTCCTCTAACATAGTATTAACCTGCCACAACTAGTCCACTGCGAGTCTCTTTTTTTTTCCAATATCAACCCACATAATCTAGCCCGTGATGATAAACAATCCTCCAGCTTCTACGATGGCTGTTCCACCGTAGTAACAACACAAAAGCGGCGCTGCATCCTTTGCGCAGGTGTAGATGATGATGCAATACTTCCACCACCACGATGGTTGTTCCACCATCACCATTCCTATGAAAATTACACTATTTGTTTAAAAATTGATGTGTTTCAAGCATGCCCTTAATTCTTCTTCAGTAATTTATTTCATGTATGACCTTTTTTTGCAATCAGCTAATGGATTGAACACTTTATTTTAGATAATGAATTAAACACTTTCTTCCCACATCAGCATTTGACATTTTGGTTGTAGTAAATGATGTCACATGTAAAAAAAACTGCTATAAGTATTAGCAAATTGAATGGGGGTACTTAGATGATGTCGTGGAACGGGGAGGGGAGAAGTGGGCACTGGGTCGCATAGAAGGCATACAGGGTGGACTATGCATGCTAGTTCCCCATCTGTTAGCGCGCAAAGAACCACAAAACAACATGAGTTACCCGTACTGCTATGGCACTACCGCCCCCTTCACTTCCCAATGCCGCACGCTCCTGATGGCTACAAGGACGCCCACCCTGATGGCGCACAACGCAATGCGCGCTACCTAGTAGGAGATCGTCGGGGGTGACAAGTGACACGACGTCGCTCGCCCGCGATCCCACCGGCTCTAGCGGGCACTGGACCCGTGATGATAAGCAATCCTCCATCTGCTATGGTGGTTCTTACACCGCCACTGTAACAACAGAACAGTGGTGCCATGCCCCTTACGCGACTGCAGATATGCTGCAATACTACTTCCACCACCAGTAAGGTCATCTACCTACTAATACTTCTTCGGTAATTTTCCCCTGCTGACTTGTGTGGCTTTGAGCTTCAAAAGATGCATAAATGGAGATTACAGGTATGATCATGTGATTCAAATCATACGTGCATGAGCAGCTGTGAGGTGTCAGTTGTATTCCCAACAGCACTATGAACAGCGAGAGCATACAGGATCTCCCTCTAGGAGCTTCTCAAAACCACTCCAGGGAACTTATGTGATCGAATAGGAAAGATTTATCAGTTATAGAAGGTTTGAAGATCATAACCGAATCATATCTGTAAATCTTGTTCGGTTTAGGAGTCTTAATCTTTTACGGCTAAGACATGCCGCCCTTTAAATAGAAAAGGGTCATGGCTGATTGTAATCATCACCAATCGATCAATACAATTTGCATCTACTATTTTTTTTCTATCGTAACTTTCTCCCGTAGTCCTCTCATTTTTTCGATCCCTCTCTGTTTTCTGCTCAGCTGGGTTTCAAGACCAAGCTAGGGCAAATCATCATCGTGCTGTACCACGACTAGCTCCGCTTAGGTACTGCACGTTGGTGCCGTTTTGCTGCTGCCCTTTTGTTCGCCAAGATCAAAAGGTGTTGCTGCGTCCTGCTGCTGATTTCACCAAGGTTAGAAGCATCCAATTGCTCCTGTGATCCTTGTGTTGGTGCAACTTTCGTGTGTCAACAACTTCTTCAGTAATTTTTCCCTGCTTGCTTGTGTGGCTTGAGCTTCAGAAGATGCATAAATGGAGATTGTAGGTATGATCATGTGTTTCAAATCATACGTGCATGAGCAGGTGTGAGGTGTGAGTGGTATTCCCAACAACACTATGAACAATTCTCTTCGATGTTTCCGTTTTCCATTAATTTTCTTTTCGTTCTTTTTTTTTATTTGCATAACACATGGCAATAGAAGCATGCATGCAAGCATACCTAATAAGTGGGGTTGGGCTCCATTAATTTATATATATATCAGTAGTTTTTTTTTACCTATATAACCTTTTTTGTGTGGTTAGTAGTTTTCTTTTACCTATATAACATTTTTTTTGTGTGGTTAGCTAATGTACTGAACACTTTTAACTCCTATATATTATCAGTAGTTTCTTTCCTATATAACCTTTCTTGTGCGGTCAGCTAATCGATTGAACACTTCGTTTTACCTAATGGATTGACCACTTTCTTCCTGTATCAGTATTTGACATTTTGGCTGCGATAAATGATGTCACATATCAAAAACGAGTATCAGTATTAACAAATTGAATAGGAATACTTGGATGTTGACGTGAACCGGAGCAGTCGTAGTGGACACTGGGTCTGCATGGAAGGCACGGAGGGTGGACTATGCACGCCAATCCTCAGACCAGTAGCGCGCAAAGGGCCCAGAACGACATGAGTTACATGTGTCGTCGCAGCCCCTGGCTTCTCCGCGCCGCAGGGCCTCGACCGAAACACCCACCATGTAGAGCGCCAGCAGTACGGCAAGATGCGGAAAAAAATTGTATAAGATCTGGTCCACAACTTCATCAATATAGACGAACTTCATCGTATGACATGTGTCTTTTTACAAATCTCAAAGCGTAACATGCTAGCCTTCAGTATTCAATTTATGAAAATTCACATCAGTAATTTATGGGGCTGTGCGCTTTGAGATTCGTGAAAAGAGACGTGTCATATGGTAAAGACGATCTATAGTATTTTTTTTCCGCAAGACGCACTGTCCGATACGAGGCCACCAGGGGCGTCATGCTATGCGACGTCGCATCTCACGATCCTGCCGGCTCAAGCAGGCAGCGGCCCCAAGATGATAAACAATCATCCAGTTGCTACGGTGGTTGTTACACTGCACTGTAGTAACCAAACAGTGCTGCCACATCCCTTGCGCGGCTGAAAAATATGTTTCAGTGCTACTTCCACCGCTAGTAAGGCCATCAACCTACTAATTCTCTTCGGTAAATTCTTCCCTGCTTGCTTGTGTGGCTTGATTGCTTGAACTACAGATGATGCATGCATGGAGATTATAGGCTTGATAATACATGCATGCATGAGCTGCTATGAGGTATTCTCCGCCACACGAGGAACAAGTCTCTTCTATGTTTCCATTTTTCCATTAATTTCCTATGTTTCCTTTTTTATTTGCATAAGATATAGCAATAGAAGCATGCATTCACACATACCTAATGACTAGGGTTGGGCTCCATTAATTTCTATGTATCAGTAATTTCTTTCATGTATGATATGATTTCTTTAATAGCGAGCTAATGGATTGAACATTTTGTTATAGCAAATGGATTGAACACTTTCTTAACATATTGGTATTTGGTGTTTTCGCTATGGTAAATGATGTCACGTGTCAAAAACTAGTATCATTATTTGCAAAATAGAATCAAAATACTTGGATGATGACATGGGCCGGAGCAGGCAAAGTGGGCGTTGGGGTCACACACAGAAGACAGGGAGGGTGGACTATTCACACTAGTTCCCGTACAATTAGTGCGCAAAGGGCCCAAAACAACCTAAGTTACCCATGCTACTACGCCCGCCCCCAATTTCCACTTAGGCATTTACTAATTCTTCTTTGGTAGTTTCTTCCTTCCATGCTTGTGTGACCTGAGCTTCTGATGACGCATGCATGGAGATTACAGGCATGTTCCTGTCATCCCGATCATACATGCATGAGCAGACGTGATATATATACAGCAAACAGGCTTGAAGCTTGGTCGCCCCACTGAGCGCCCACGTCCAGGCTTCCTCCTTGATAATGGCCAGCAATCCGAGTGGTGCATCTCTATGATAATGAAAAATTCTTCTATTTCTTTCTTTTCAGATGTACCACTGTAACATCCCAAAGTGCTGTTACCAAAATAAAATAAATAAAATTATTATTCTACTGGTTTTTCTGAGAATTTGCCAGAGTTTAATTGCTTTATTTGAAATTTTGAAGTTTTAAAAGTCAAAAATTTAAAATTTATTTGAAGTTCTTGAAGTTTCAGTTGGTTTGATCTGAAAAATAAAATTTAAATTAATTTCTAGAATTTTTTGAGTTTTTAAAAGCTTTTTCCTAATTATTTCAAAGCCAAAATAATTTATTTGCAAAAACTATAGCCAACTTTAAGTTGAAACTATTTCTATTAAGTCCAAAATAAATAAGAGAATTTCTGTGAATTTTCTTTAAAGTTTTGGATTTATTTTGCTATTTTCTAAAGCCCTTTTTAATTATCTGGAATTAAATCAATTAGAAAGTCAATTAGAATTCCCTAAATTAGATTTGGGCCGAATTCCCCGGGCCAACCCTAATTTTTCCCGCGCCCCACCGCTTTTGGCCCAGCTCGGCCCGCACACACTCACCCTCACCCGCCCTCTCCCCCACCGTCCGATTGCATCGGACGGCACCCCCGTATCCATGCCGCCCGCCCATCTGCACCATCGGATGAGAATCCAACGGCCACCGCACCCTCTTCCTCCCCGCATCTTCTTCCTCCAGCTCCCGACACCGCCGCCATTAGCGCCTCGGCGAGCTTCGTCTTCGCCGCGTTTTTCGCCTCTATTCTCCCCGGAATCACGCGCATTAAAACCCCCTAACGTCGCCTCCCCCATTTCCGGCCATTGCCCTCTCGTCCGCGTGCGAGATCGCCGGAACCTCCGCATTCATCGCCGCCGACCTAGCGCCCGATCTCGCTCCCCTCTCCTCCCCGAGCCCTATTTAAGCAAGCACCGAGACCCCTTCCTCACTCGTTCCAACCCCGACCACCACACCTCCCCTTCCTCCGTTGGCCGGATTTCTCAAGTTTTCACCGCCGGCCACCACGGGCCTCCGCCGCCTCTAGCGTCGCCGCTCTCGCCTCGCGCCGCCACCATCGGCATCGCCGTCCACAGAGCTACCCCGTGCGCACGCTAGCCTCGCCGGAGCACCCCCCCCGAGCGCCCTCGCCACCGCGGTCCCGAACGCGCCGCCGCCTTCTTCTCGCCGCCGGTCGCCTCTATCCTCCTCCGACCACCCGGGTGAGCGCCCCAGGTTCGCCACACTCCGCTCTCCCTTTTGGCACCCTCGCCGGACCTCGCCGGGCCGCCGTTCGTCGGCGCCATTGGGACCCGAGCACCGCCGTTGCCAAGGTGACGTGGCAAAGCCACGTCATTGCCACTGAGGCACCACGTCGGCCCACCACACCTCGTCACCGCCCACGTGTCACGCTGGGTCAGCGCCCGCATGGCACGGTGCACCCCTCCGACCAAAAACCCGTGGACCCAGTCCACCAAGAGCCAAGACGCTGACAGTGGGTCCCACGGCCAATTTCTTTTTCTTTTATTTATTTTCAGCCGAAAATCCTCTGCTGATGTCAGCTTGCGCAATAACTATAATTTCCTTTAGAAAAATAATTCAACAAAATCAATAAAATCTGATTTTAGGGTTTATTTAGATTTAGAACTTCCCGGGGTTCGTTCTCCCTCATACGAACTCCGATTTCGTCGATTCAAATTCCTAAATTCATATAAAATTATTATCTAACTAAACCAAAATATTTCTATTTGGAGTTAATTTGATCTGTCTTTTTGAATTTATTTGAATTTGAGTTAAATTTATCGTATTTTCACGATTAGATTTCGACGACTTCGGAGAGTCAAATTTCGACGTCGATTGAAGAGCAACATAAGAGGATTGATTTTGACTGTATGATCATCGTGATTGTACACCTGGAGAAAGTACTTGTGAGTACTAGGTGACCTATTAAGAAAAACAACGTCACCTTAGTACCAGTTGATCTGTTAAGGAAAACAACATCACCACAAACAAGGCAAGTTATACCCTTGATCATATTGATCCTACTATTTTAAATTATTTATATTCCATCTTAAATTATTACTGCATGCCTATGTTTATACAATTATTTCAATTCCCTATTTTAATTGCCTAGTTATTCCAATTTCCCTTGTATAGCCAATTTGATCACTGAACGTGAATACCTTGTCACCATTAGGCAAATGATGCTAAATTAACCATACGCTTAGCCAATGCTTAGATCGAATTTTGTATTTGGGAAATTTCAGCCAAATCTTCCAAATTTGATTTAAATTAGTTCTGTGGTATTGTTTTACCATAGAAGGTATGTAAAATGCTTTTCTTCGGAAAATAAAATGAAAATGGGTTTAGACTTGGGCATAATGGATGTTTGGTGGGTGCATGTTCATGCACGGGCTCAATCGGGTATGGTTGAGGCCCATAGGTTTTGTTGGAAAGTTGCCCAAGTCAGTTAAGGACCGGTCTTCGAGCGCATGATGTTACGCCTTATCGTACCACCACACGTCTTGTATGGGCAGGACCTGGCTAATTAATCTGCAATGTTTCACCGTGGTCGTTTCCTACAGATGCAATGGGTAGTCATGTTACGACTTATGTTAGTCCCACCTAGCGCAAGAGGGGGCCCGAGCCCGGAGGTCTTTATTCCAAAGGGGGTGGCGAAACCTTAGCGAGGGGTAACTGCGGTGGAACGACGCATTGTAAAGGCCTCGTGATAATCACTTAGTCGCACACCTTCGGAAGTGTGTCAGACGGACATTAAAAGTCGATTATCTCTTGTGGGTAAAGCTGTACAACCTCTGCAGAGTGTAAAACTATTCAAATAGCCGTGTCCACGGTTACGGATATGCTAGCAGAACTACTCAAAGTTAGACTTTGGTTTTTATTTTCAAATAACTTTATAAAATGATTTGGATTTATATCCAATCGGGAATTTGGGCAGGAAGCCATGTGATAGGAGGGTATCCTTCACCATTCATGTGTGAATGTTATCTGACTATAAAACGAAGAATTTATAAAATGACTTGTAGTTATAAAGTATCTGCTTTTGAACTTAGTACAAGTATTTTAAAGGAAATGCTACTTTATGCAAATAAACCAATAAGCCTTTCTATTGTTACATCCATATATACATGTCATTCTGTTACTTGACGGGTGTAACTCGCGAGCACGGAAGTTGTGCTCATACTTGTTTTATGCAAATAAAATTTCAGAGGAGAAGGACTTCACTTCAGGTGTGGATCTCGGCGACTAGGCCGCTACCCCAGTCGATTGCCTGTGGCAGATTACTGGACTCTACTACTTCTTCTTCGTCTCCCGCTGTGTTCTTTATTGTTAGCTGTAAGCCTCTTTTGTAATAAACTCTGTTGATTATTAATAAAGTTGTGATATGAATTTGTTACCATATTTGTTTACTGCGTGAACTAGCGACTGATCATGGGACTAGTTTAGAAATGCACAGAGGATATGAGATGTTAATCTCGGGTTCTGACAACCATAGAGTAAAAAAAATTAGAGAAGTTTGGCCTTTTCTGCAGGTACCTTCGCCAGAATGAAAGATGTCGATCCACCAGTCCACCATCCACAACCGTGGTGTCCATCGTGAAGGTAACAGATTTTGCCGTCCAACCCTAAGTAGCCAGTAGTGTCCAGACTTGTCTAGCATACGAACACTCTACAAAAAGATGCATGCCTGTCTCCGGGTTGTTTGTACACAAATGACACCAGTGATCATTTTGCATAATAGATTAATGGATTGAAAACTTTAATTTAGATAACAGATTAAATACTTTCTTTCGGTCGTAGTAAATGATGTCAGGTACCAAAAACTAGTATCAGGAATACTACGTTGACCGGAGTAGACGAAGTAGGCATTGGGGTAGCATAGAAGGCGTGGAGGGTGGAGTATGCATGCTAGTTCGTGGAGGGTGACTATGCATGCTAGTTCCCGGCCGAACCATCAGCGCACAAAGGGCCCTAGAACAATATAGTTTACCCATGCCGCTACACTCCCCTTGACTTCCCCGCGCTACAGGGCTTCGGTGGCCAACAAAACGGCCACCGCGTGTAGAGTGCCAGTAAGCCACCAGGAGGCATAAGGCATTAGTTGGGTAGGCAGCAGTCCATCCGAGTTTAAACACGACGAGACTCGGTTGGTAGAAAGCAGCGCCGTCAGGAGCTAGCGAGTAGCGAGCAGCTTCCTACTGGTGCATGCATTCTTAATGTAATCTTCATCTGTACATAGATCATAGATGGATGTGTGCGTAGGCCATGTTCCTGTAGCAAAGGCAGCCATGGATGCATGCACATCGATTCAGAGCAATGAACACATGCATGAATTCTCTCACAGGGCTACTTTTAATTAATTAGAGGATGCACAGTCGTATGCACCAATGCATGCACTGGTCAGCCTAGAATTCTTTTTTCTGTTTCATACATGAGACAAATCTCCAATGTTGTTACTCCACTTAGGCATCCAGTCCTGTGTCTGTGCTAACTCCACTAGCATCGATCCGCTCATCCATGTGTTAAATTGAAAAGGCAACAACTTGATGTCTGATTAGTTAGTGGAAGAGGCTAGCTAAGTATAACCTTTTTTTGCAGTGGGAGATCGATATCGATATCTACCGTTCGATCGCCCGTCTAAATCACATTTCTCTCGAGTTTGCAGAGCTGCACCTAACTGTGGAAAAGTATCCTAAAAGCGCTAAAATTAGGAACCAAGCGTAGGATTGTTTATTCAGCTGACCAGATAGCAAGCACTACACATTTTCTGATCAAATTAAAGAGCCGAAAAGGCAACAGTTTCAATAATTTACTCACAAAAATATCTATAAGCGTAAGCTAAAGTAAACCTAGCTAGATATGATCGATGAGCCGGCCAAATGGATGGATTAGATTACCATTCCAGATGCGCCATTACAGAGAAAGCATGGGTGATTGCATTGCCATTAATTTCACCAACCGCTTTACATATTTGGTTCATGTGTTAAACATGGACAAAATGTCTCGCATCTCTGACCCTTGTAAGTAGCCATTGAGGAACATGCATGCGCATTTGTTTGTTTGCGTCATCTTCATCATCAGAAGCTTGTTCTATAGACTATAGCCAGGCCCATATATCAATCTGAGTAGATTATTTGGCTATACAATACTAAAGGATTGGCTAATTATTGCTTGTGTAAGAGCAATAATATGTATGGATTAATTGTCATTATAGTGATGAAGTACCCTGAAGAAAAAAAAGAAGATAAAGCTGACGACAGGGGTCGCACGACACGACTATTACTAAATAAGCTGGGTATGAAAATAGGTGTGATTATATTGTTCAAAACAATCAATTATTAGATCGATCATCATACTTTAAACGACTAGGGCATTGTTTATTCACCCGCAACCACTTCAAAAAGTGCATATATATACGCTTTGATACAAACACAAGTGGAAGGTGTCTTGATTCAGAAGGCTCATAGTGGTTGGGCCAGGTAGCTTCTTCTTTTGAACAGCATTTCAATCCATGTACCGAACTTCCAGTCAATTTCCCCTTTTGTGCTTTCACTTGGAGGGGAAATACAATGCATAATTTCCATATGTTTTGGGCGATAATTAAATGGGCGTGACTACCTCCGTACGCCGCTGCATGCAACATCCCCAGATAACGGTTGTAACATCTCCGAACAACGATCGTAACATCACAAATCAAAACAAAGCATATGGAAAACACGTTGGACAAAATTGCAACATCGCTGTGAATAGTATACAATATTTTTCCTATAAATACAATTTTTTTGTACGGGTACGTTACAACATCTCAAAGAACAGTATGCAATATTTTTTTTCAACAGGCCGTAACATCACAACAGTTCACCCAGTTTGCAACATCAGACTCAAAAACACACAGAGAATAAGATCAAAGTGAGGTCTGAACCATGTGTCACCTTTAGGAAGTTCCTGATGATAACAACGCTGTCATCGGGGTTGCTCTGCATGGCCTCCTTGAGCGTGGCCTGCTTCAGCCTTAGCAGCTGGCTCAGCGTCCTCGTCCGGAACGTGAAGCTCTGCGATCGGTCGCTCAACGCACTCACCTCGCCGAAGATGTACCTCGTCCCCAGCGTGGCCACCACGTGCTCCCCATCGCCGTTGAAGTAGATGACCTCCACCTCACTAGAGACAACGATGTACACGTCGACAGATGTGTGGCGATGGAGGAGGCCGGGGCACGGAGGCGAGGCGGCCGCCGGCCGCGCACGAAGGCTGTTCTTCTTCAGTTTGTTATGTAGAAAGAGAGAGAGAAGAGAGAGAGAGGTCTGAGATATGAGCTCTGGATGGAGCGGATGAGAGAGTGGAGAGGAATGAGTGGTTGCAACATTTGGGGATGTGGGTCCGTGATAAGGTAGCATGTGAGAGAGCATGTGGTGGGAAGCGGATAAGAGTGTATGGCTGAGAATCGTTCGATTTTTCTCTCGCTACGTACGTATGTCTAATACTGTTTGTCTCATTAAATTGCTTGTTCGTTGAGCAATAGTTTTACACGTACCAAGAGTATGTTTAGATATGACAAGTGCATTCACTGTTCAAAGAGTCCACACAAATCCTTTTTACACCGACTCAACAATTTCACATGAATTTTGCAGGCGGAAACAAAACCAACGACTCCTCCAGAACGCCTATCAAATTTGTATATTCCGAAAAGGCCCTTATTTCAAATCCAATCTTTGTTGTACTCTAGCAGTCTAGCACTCTAGCTTATATACAGGTTTGCTTATGAATTGCATGATGCCAGAGATCCGGCTGCGAGCGTACCATGCATGCACCAAACTAAGTCACTACACTGTAGCACTTTACTGGTTGAGTTTAAGTGTCTTCCGTTTCTATTTTCTCTACATTATTTACAACAATGCTTTATAGTTTAATCAGCGACACTCTCACGCGTAACCTTTTTCGTGTTAGATTAGTACGGCACTTGGCTCTCTCGTTAATCCGTCGCTCGCGATTAATTAATTTGTTAATCTGCCCCCCAGCCATATGCCACTCGCTTCTCACCAAGAGGATTAACGCGTCTAATTAATTTGGACCACGTCCGTGCATGGACCCGGTAGCTTTCGTGCCCCGGTCACCTCGGAATGAGTCTCAACTCTGAATCATTTGTTGATCGAGAGATTTTCTTGCAATGGATACGTACTGATGGAGAAAGAAACGTGGTATATACCGTTTGATAAAAGCTATTTTATTAACACTGAAGAGCACCAGGCAATATATCGTATTTTGCATGCTCTCCCCAGAAAGAAATACTCCAAAGAAGTTGGAGAAGCGTGACGGAAGCTGCATGATCTCCGAAGCTGCTTTTGCTTCTGCCTTCTCCTAGCAGTATGCTAGAGTAGATAGATGGGGTTTGCTAGGGAGTACTCGAGTGTTTTTTGGGTTTGTGAGTACTTGAGTTTTTTTTTTTAATCTATGTTATGCTTGGTGATATCTCGTTAGAGGAGGAGGTAAAGTGATCTCATGCATTAAATCTAGATCTAAGAGTTCAAAATCTGAGTACTAGTTAGTAATAAAACACTCAAGTACTTCACCATCGATGATCTAAAAATGGTATCCGGTAATATATCGGTTACTAGGTTTCAGTGACTATATTGCCTAACTGGCCAATTGTAAGGCTGTAACTAGCCGATTATACCGAAATCGCGAGTGTTAGTATATGTTTCTTACAAATGATGGTAAGGCCAGGCGGGCGAGTTTTAGAACAGCGGTCACTATATACATGCACGTTTTATACTTGAGTAGTTGGGAGAATGGACACACCAAGAAGAAACTGAAGAAAAGAACATGACGAGTGGTTTAGTCGGAAGAAAATATGATAGGGGAGGATCTCACCCTGAGACCACCTCTCACATCGAATCAACGGTCGACGGAGAGGGCCTCCCCAACGAATTTCCTTCCGGTTTAGTCTATGGAGCACGGAGTTGGACAGAGCTAACCAGGAAAGCGCAACTCCGCCACCTTTTGACCCCGACGTAGGAACTCACACGAGCAGAAATCTTGGACAGGTGGACCCGTGGACTCGTTCCATCCGACTCCTATCCTCGTCACCCAACCCAGGCACATCGCTCACCGTCAACTCCCAATCACCTATAAATACCGCGCCGCGACCAGATCAAGCCAAGCAAGCAAAGGAGGAGGAGCCAGCAACCCAGTCAGTCCCCTTCTCCGTCTCCACCATCCCTCCTTCCTCCTCTCAGCAGCTCCATTTTGTGCCTCATGGCCGCCGCCAAGTCCATCGAGCGGCTCGCGCAGCGCCTTGTGGTCCCGGCCGAGCCTACGCCAGGCGGCCCCCTCCGCCTGTCGTGGCTCGACCGGTACCCCACCCAGATGGCGCTGATCGAGTCGCTACACGTGTTCAAGCCGGCTCCTGACCGTGCCACTTGCGGCGACGCCGTCGGCCCGGCCCGGACCATTGAGCGGGCTTTAGCTCAGGCGCTGGTCCATTACTACCCGCTCGCGGGCCGCTTGGCTTTCTCGGACGCTGGCGAGGTGCAGGTCGACTGCAGCAACGCCGGCGTCTGGTTCATCGAGGCCGCGGCTACATGCAGCCTCGAGGACGTGGACTACCTAGAGTACCCGCTCATGATCGCCAAGGACGAGCTCCTCCCGCCCACGCCCAGCCAGGAAGACGAGCGCGAGCTCGTCCTGCTCGTCCAGGTCACCACCTTCGCGTGCGGCGGCTTCGTCCTCGGCTTCCGGTTCAGCCACGCGGTGGCCGACGGTCCCGGCGCGGCGCAGTTCATGGCAGCCGTCGGCGAGCTCTCCCGAGGCTCGGAGAGCATCACCGTCGAGCCGCTGTGGGGCCGCGAGGCGATCCCGAACCCGGCCACCGCCGTCGTCGGGAGCCTGCCGGACCCCGCGGGCGCCAAGCGGCTCGAGTACCTCGCCATCGACATCTCGGCGGACTACATCGACCACTTCAAGAATCAGTACAACGCGGCGCACGCCGGCGGCGCCTGGTGCTCGGCGTTCGAGGTGCTGATCGCCAAGGCGTGGCAGAGCCGCACCCGCGCGGCGGGGTTCGACCCAGATTCCACCGTCCACCTCTGCTTCGCCATGAACGCGCGGCCGCTGCTGCACGCTTCGCTCCCGCGCGGCGGCGCCGGGTTCTACGGCAACTGCTACTACATCATGCGCGTGTCGGCCCCCGCCGGGAAGGTGGCCGGCTCCTCCGTCACCGACGTCATCAAGATCATCAAGGACGGGAAGAGGCGGATGCCCTCCGAGTTCGCGCGGTGGGCGGCGGGGGAGATGGCCGGCGACCCGTACCAGATCACGTCGGACTACCGGACGCTGCTGGTGTCCGACTGGACGCGGCTCGGGTTCGCCGAGGTGGACTACGGGTGGGGCCCGCCCGCCCACGTCGTGCCACTGACGAACCTGGACTACATCGCCACGTGTATACTGGTGAGGCCGTGGGCCCACAAGCCAGGGGCACGGCTCATCACGCAGTGCGTCACCCCGGACCGCGTCGCCGCCTTCCACGAGGGCTTGCTCGACATGAACTGAACTGACCAAGGCCTGGATGGAGGAGTCAAAGAGGCCGAAGGCGAAAGGCAGCTGATTGGTTAATTACGTGATTACGTGGGTAATTAGAGATGGTTGTTGGCGATTTGTGGGATTTGTATTGGATTGGATTATATGGATGGGTTGGTTGGTGTTCTTGGTGGTGTGTAGTGTACCTGAAAATAAACAACTCGACCCCTGAATTTTGGGAGTTCTGAAATTGTATTGGATTTGGTGGGAAGCCACCAACTAAACTAATCCTTCATGAAGTTTAAGAATTAATTTTGTGACATCTTGGAATTTTCTTCTTCTTCAATGTGTAAGTATACCAGCTAGGCAGCTACCTAGTAGAGTTCTTGTTCTGTTCAGAGTTCGTAGTGTATCCGAATGGTGAGTGCTCAAATTGTCAAATCCATGGTGGCATTAGTGAGTGATGTTAGTCATTCATATTTTTGTATTTTCTTTGTCCCATTCCTGATTCGCATAGATAAAATTGCGTTTATCGTTCCTTTGTATTTGCGACTTATGAGAAAAGGGGACAAATCAGCAGAAATTCTCTTGTCAGTCACTCAGTTATCACTGACAGATAAAAGAAGCATCTGATGCTTGCACTGCAAATGCAATGGAGAGCCAACGAGGCAACGCAAGAACCGAAGCACACCTTCAGAGCAGAACATGACTTCATGGCATGCATTCCATCACTTGATTTTGAATCCTATTGCCATCCATTTTAATTTATTTACCTGCATCTAACTGTATACATAACGTATTCTGGATCTTCAGTTGCAGCTTGCTCAAATAAAAGACCAGCTAGCTCAGATCAGGGTGCAGACCTGCACTGAAGAAAACTAAGATCAGCATGTAGACCGTGCTTGCCTGTGTGCATTTGACTCTAGGTTTAGTGGGCACAGTATCAAACCCGACTGAATCCTTTCTTTCTGAACTGTCAGTTCCACTGATCTCCTTATTATTCTTTTCCAAGTGGACTTAATAACTGTCAGTTCCACTGATCTCCTTATTATTCTTTTCCAAGTGGACTTAATATTAAACACTTATGGAAGAAAAATATATGCGGTGCAAATTCTTTAGCTGATGAGCAGCAGGCTGGCACACTCATACGCCTCAAACGAGTCCTACTCCTATATAAATGATTGCCAGTCAAATTGTCTGCTAATGTCCTTTTATCTAAAAAAAAGTCACTGTTTGCAGGAACCAGATCTGCACACTCCTCATTGTTCCACTTAGCAACCTTGCTACGCTTAAATCGCTTTATTTGTTACTGGTTTTGCTATCTTTAACAATGTTACTCTGCATGAAAAAGACTTTGTCAAAACATTCTGTCTGGTACACTAAAAAATCTAACCAGTTTTACTCGAAGTTCCAGAAAGAAACCCGATTTGCTTTAGCAAAACAATGTCAACCAAACAAGACTATTGGCGGCTCAAAAGAAGACCAGAAAACATGCATGATTAGAAGCCCCCATTTAATTGGTTTGATCCAGCAATAGCATGGATCATAATACATTATTGATCTAAACCCTAGAACACGTACAGTCAAACTCTATTAATTTTGACCAGAGATATTATTTAAAACGTATGGTTTGGATGTATGAACATGATACGAGTGAATTTGTCATAAAAATACTTTCATAATATTGCACTTTTATAATTTTTTTTGAATCTACAATAAGATAATTTAGTGGTCACTTTTTTGAAAAATAAAAAACGTCACTCTTTTGTAGAGTGACGGGAAGGAGTAAAAAATCGGTCTAGCATATAAAGATGTTATCTAGTGGTGCTCATCCTAACCCACCATTAATGGCGATGCGCAGTTTCTGGTTGGCTAATCCTTTTGTCTGATAGCGTCCAGTCTGTGGTTGGTTGATCCTGCTGACTATCCTCACGATCCGAATTCCGAAGCCATTTTGATCCACCATGAGAAACGGATCGAGATTCCGAAGGCTAACCCTAAAAATAATCGTGTGCAATAAAACATCCGAGCGACATGAAGGCATCAAGCAGCATCAGCACCAGCACCAGTAGCGTCATCGATCAAGTGCAAAAAAGAATCCACTTGATCTTGGCAAACGCGATACTAGGGTCGACTACTACTACTACTATTATCTGCAGAAGCTACCGAAATAACTATGATCCCTGGTACAAGTAAGCAGATTGCAGATATGTCATCGAAGAAGAACCTAACGCTGTAACCATGACTGAAGTTATTATCTCCCTAGCTGACATGTGCAAATAATCCCAGCTTGTAATTTTCTACATGTACACTCGTATCTCGGCATGAAAAATCTTTCCAGTGCTGATGACTGATGAGACCTACAGGGAATGATGCTCTCGCATCGATCCATCACATGGCGATCGATACAAGGGAGGAAATCTGGTGAAGCCTTTGCAGGCGACGAGCGGAGATCAATTTGGGCTGGGAATGGGCTGAAAGAGAATCACTGAATTACACAGAGGACTTAACCAAGAACTATTTATCCATAGATTAACTTCACATCGTAGTATATATGCGAACTATCGATCTGTTGCTCTTCATAGTGTACAGCAGAAGTCCAATAATTGGTCGCCGAAATCCAAACGAAATTGTCCATCGCAACGCAATGCGTAATTAAACTGTTTCACTGTTACCCCACAAGCACATAGACGTATAAGACACGCATGTGACAGCTCAGGCAAACTTGTCGCCTATGTATGGGGCGGAGAGAAGGGGGCTGGCAAGGCCGTGGTCCCATCATGAATTTTTATTACCTTTTATTAAGGCATAAGCTCATTGAAAATTTGCTACGAGTAAGCTCCTTATTTATTCAATTTTAAGGTAAAATTAAAAACCCTATGAGTTGATTTATGGTACGTGAACCCATCTTAGGTAGCATATAGGTTTTTTTTTCCTCCAAATTTTGAAGCCAGTATTAAGTCTAATTTAGATTGCACAAGTGCATCATATTTTACCTCTCTGTATGTTTAAATCTTGATAAAACACTTCTTCCTTATCGCGTCGAACTTCACCAAACTCAACCTATCATTCACCATGCTCATGATTTGTGTTCTACTTCAATTTTTTATATAATTTTTTTCCTCCTAAGAAAACTTCTATTTTCTTGTAAATAGCTTAAAATGTTTATATCATGTTAGGACGATAATCCTGATTCCGCCCCTGTATGTATGCACACCAATAGTAGCATAAAGCACCGGAAGGGAGAAGAAGAAGACTCAAACAATAATCACACAGTTACTCGAACAAAAGAATTAAAGAAATTATATTTTTCTCCATTCATTTACACTTTAGCAGTTAAAAAAATATTAGTGTGGATAGATAAGACTTATTCCTCCACACATTGTAAGGAGGGATTCAAACCAGGATTGGCTAGCCCACAACCCGTGGTGCTAACCAAGTGACTCCGAGAGACTCCTCACACTTTAGCAGTTTCATCACCCGTCTCATCATCTAATTACCAACTAATGTACACATCGCATTTCACGTTCGGCTCATCTCCCTTTCTCTATAATGTTGTTCAGATCAAGTTTTGCCTATAAATAGATAACCAAAGAATTCGACTCCGGGCCGACGATGGGCCGTCCAGCCCGGGCCATATCCAGTGCCGTCGGGACCGCGTCTGGGCCGGGCCGGGCTGCTCAGTCGGAGTCACGCTCGTGCCAGCAGAGGAGCATGGACACGCACCTCCCGAGGATGTACAGCCTCGTCTTGTGCTGCTTCAGCACGGCGTAGCACCGGCCTACGACGGGCTTCCCGCCGGACCGCCGCCGCCGGGAATGCTGCGCCGACGCCGACGACAGGTGGCTGTACGCTGAGCAGACGGAATGGGAAACGGAGGCGGAGAGCTCCATGTGAGGAGATGTCGACGATCGAGCTAGAAGAGAAGAGCACAAGCGTTGAGATCAGAGGTGTTTCGTAGAGGAAAGTTTGAGATGGATGGGGAGTGTAGCGTGTGAGCTCTGAGGAATGGAGACTTGAAGAGGGATGCCGGTGTTTAAATAGGCCCGGGCCGGTTGGTCTGCAGGTTCAGGGCCCACGTGAGTTGGAATGCCGGTGCAAGGTGAGCTAGCTGGCTAGCGCACGATCGATCGATGGCCGTCGTCCTTCCGGCCGGCCCCATCACGCGCGCACCCGTCGACGTCCACGCGGGCGCAAGCGGACACGAGGCCACCGCACGACGCAGCACAGCGCGGCGCGGCGCGGCAATGCACCTGACCGCGAGAGCGCGGCCGGCGTCGTCTTCCTCGACCCGACACACCACGCTTCCTCACCGCGTCCTTTTCTTATCGCCTCACTGTTTGCCGCGCCCACACGTACGCACCCACGCCCAACTACTTGGCCGTTCCTTTCTCAAAGACCAACGATGTAATTATTAAATGTAATCGCGGCCTCACGGAGATATCTACTGGGAAACTAAGGATGTATTTATATCATGTGGCTGGTCAGGTTCACTAGCTCAATCTGCATGCACGTGCATGCATGCGTGCACGTACGACTAGTTGCAGTGTGGTCGATCGATACATACCACGCTTACATTTCAGATGACAGCTACTTCACATACGCACCCACTTTATTTGTTGCTTGTCGGCTCGCCGTGCTGCCATTCCACTCACCTCAAAATCTAATCGATCCCAATTAAGCTAGCATACATCCTCTCTGATCCACGCATGCACTACGCACAGGTAACTGCGTGACAGAAACTGAAACTCCTCCGGAAATTCTGTACGTATTTGGTAAGTATTACTCCATCTGTTCAAGAATGCAAGACGTTTTAGACATCGGTTCGGTCTCTAATATCCAACTTTGATCATTACTTTCTATATGATTATGTTAGTAAAAAATTTACAAAGTTATTATATTATAAAAATATTTACCATGACCGATCTAATGATATTATTCTCTCGTGACTAATATAAAATAGTATTTCATATATTATTACAAGTTTGACGGCATGTATTCTGAAACGTCGTACATTTTTAAAACGGACGGGTAGTATTTACATACTTTGGTGATAGCAGGCTGCTCGATCGTGTGACCTGAAATGAGAAATATCCGCGGAGACCGGTACACGTGTGACGTGGTGTGCATACAACATGTATAGACGAGCATGCACATAACGAGTATAGCAAAAATAGATCATGCATAGCTACTGTACGTACATACGAATACGAGTATCTTGGTACGTATATTCTGCGCGCAGTGAGCCCCGTAAGTACGTGAGACACGCCCGAGTACCTGACGACCTCATCGTCCCATTGATCCGCATGCGTGCGTGCGGTTGTGTACTGTACATGTGCACCTACTAAACACCCCTCGTGGGTTGCTTGCCGCTCGCACGTCCTGCCAGCGATCTGCCATCCTACTCCTAGGCTCCTAGCTAGTTTAATTTGACACGAGAGAGATGAGAATCTATCTTTCTATCGACCTTTTTTATCTGGATCCTCGTAAGCAAACGCAGAGGACGTGTGAACAGTGTTACATGTTACATGAAGAGGGCTCTGTTGTAGCACCGTGTGAACAATGTTACGTGTTATGCCATAGCACAGCAAATCACTGTAGCAACAGTGGAAAGTATTGCAGCGTTTTTACCGTAACGAAAACACTATAGCGATTGATCTCGTCTTTCGTTTTTTGAAAGTTTGGATAGTATTGCCCCCTTTGTATCCAAATTTTCAAAACTAGCCTCTTTACTCTCGAAATTCCAAAAGTAGCCCCGCCGACCCACGTACCGCGTCCCCTCGCATCGCAACAAAGTTGTTGCGCGCATGAGAGCAAAGACGTGAGGTCGCAAGACAGACCGCGAGAGGCACATCGCCGCGCCTCCCGCCGCAATGTGTCTCGCCGAGGGCACATGCTGCGCTTCCCGGCCGCAGCAGGTCCCCGCGATTCCCGGGCGTGCGTGCGCTCTCGCTCGGACCGCGCGTGAGCCACGTATTGCGCCAGCGGCGCTCTCGAGCATCCGCCCGCGCGCCGCCGCCGGCCGGCCACGCGCGCTTGCACTGCTGGCCAACCCGTGGCGACGACAGAGCAAACGAGCACAATAATAAAACGAGGAAAGCCCTGGTTCTTCGTGATTCTCTTCCTCCTCTCCATTCGGTGCGGTAGTTTTCTCATTGAGACAGAGAAGCGGAGAGGAAGCGAAGCAGAGAGGAAGAGAAGGTAGCGATGAAGCGATCAGAGTTGCAACTCCGCGATTGCGTGGTTGTTCATCGTGTTTGCACTCCAAGAAAAGGTAATTATGATCGACACGCAGCATTCCTATAGATTTAGCAATGTGATTCACACGTAGTTTGTTATTGTAGCAAAACAGTAGTTTTTGTTGGTAGTCAGTGTATGCTCTTGCTTAACTTAGAAGAATTAGTATTGTTAGTGTTGTAAATTTGTACTAAGTGTGGAACCTGTTGTAGCAAAGCTGAATGGTAGCTTTGAAATATTGAACAATTTCTTACCTGATGTCAGAACGATTTTAATGGAAACAATGGCTAGTACAATGGTAGCTTCGAAATATTGAACAATTTCTTACCTGACGTCAGAACGATTTTAATGGAAACAATGGCTAGTACAATAGTTGCTTCAAAATGTTCATGATACGCGATAGAAATACAATTGAAAAGATATTGTACAGTGGGATTTACAAAATACAGATTTCCTATTTTTTAAGGAAAATGTAGAGTACCTTAAATTACGAAGAAATTACATGGTGGTTTGCAGTGTGTCATGAAACCTAAAATTTTAAAAATATTCTGAGGCTGTAAAACGTGTGATTGAAATGCGCATGATACGTGGTAGGAATACAAATGAAAACATAGAGTCCGAAAAGATGGTGTACGATAGCAGTTGCAAGATGGTACAAGCATTGCATATAAGTTGTTTCATTCTTCATATGCACCTGTGTTAGGTACTTCATGGCGGAGATTCAAGATCTGTTTGTGTTCTACGGGAACGCTCTCGTACGCAACGGACCGTACGGGGCGGACCTGTCGAATTGCGACCGGACAGTGATCCGGGCACCGGGTTTGAAGGACATGAGCCTCTTGGAGCTAAGGCGGTGCGTGCGGTGCGTTCTTGATCATGCCACTGCAAGGATGAAGCTGCGCATCGAGGCGTTGTATCTCTCGGTGGTGAGTGATGGAGGGGAAACCGTTTGGCAACTTATGAAGGTGACAAGTGACGCTTCATGGACCAATTACATGGAGGTTGTTTACAACCATGCTGCTGCGATATATGCGCGGCCGATGGTCTATGTTTAGTTCGTGGAGAGGACGAGGACATCCGACGTGGGTGGTTCCGGTGAGGCTGCTAATGAGGAGGAGCTTGCGCGGGCGAGGAAGTGTGCGATGCAGACCTGAGGAGGCGTGTTGAAAATTTTGAGCCCAACGAAGGAGTGGAGAGATGGTGAACAACCCGTATTGATTGCCAGGAGTACCTAGCGGACCAGCCGGAAGGGGTGCAAAGCGAGGAGGAGGAGGAGGGCGTGGAAACATCAAGTTCCGAAGACGAGAAAGACGAAGAAGATGGTATGGGAGGTGTAGTTGGTGGTCTTGTGACCACCGACAATGCTTACGTCCCCTCAAGATTGGACGACGTCGCAGCGGCATCGCTGGTTCTACCACAATCGGAGGGGGGGCGAGTGGGGGTTCAATGAAGACACCCTGCTCCTTGGGCAGCGCTTTCCTAACAAGAGCGCCGCCCAGCATGCTATTGCCAGATACGTCGTTAACATTGGACGGACGTATCGGGTGCAGAGGTCCAACCCTGACACCTACATCGTTAGGTGTGTTGATGAATCTGTGGCCGGAAAGGTCCGCGGCGCAGCTGTTCACGCCACGCCACGGGCTTTGGATAACCGCCCCGAAGGACCACACATGCGAGCTAGTCGAGCGCTTTATAGGCACCGCAACATGACATCCTCGTATGTTGCTAGCCCGATAAGCCACCTCACATCGAGATGTTTCCATTGAGCCAAAGCTTCTAATGGCGGATGTTGCCAACATAGTGGGGTTCAGTCGTCACTACAAGAAGGTATGGCGCGTAAACGGAAGGTCGTGGAGCGAATGTTGGGACATTCAAGAGGGTTACAACCTAGTTCCAAGAATGCTGCATCAAATCGCATAATCAAATCCCGGGACTTACATAAGCAAGTTTGACCGGGTGCATCCGACGAAGGGGTCCAATTGTTTTATTCTTGACAAGGTCTTCTGGGCCTTCAGTCAGGCGATAGAAGGTTTCAAGCACTGTCGTCCTGTGCTAACGATGGACGACACCTTCCTATCTGGGAAGTACAAGGGTACCATCCTCGCCGTGGTCGCAGCCGATGCGAACGACCAGTTACTCCCCGTGGCCTTCGCAATTGTTGAGAGCGAGAACACCGATAGTTGGCTGTGGTTCCTTTCCAAAGTGAAGCAGGCGGTGGTCCAAGACCGCCCAGATGTGTGTGTCATCTCTGACCGCAATGCTGGGTTGCTGTCGCGTTGAGCACGATGCAAAACGGGACGCAGACGTCGTTCCAGTGGAACGATGTCAGGAGCCGTTGGTGCATGAGGCATCTCGCGACGAACTTCCACACAAGGTTTCAAAGCAAGGACCTGATGAAGATGTTCAAGAAGCTCTGCATGCAAAACCAAAGGCAAAAATTAGGGGATTGGATCATATACCCTCCCTGAAATTCAGGATTTCAGGATTTACCCTCCCACCTCAATGACATGTGGGGTCACCATAGGTCAATGACATGTTGGCCAGGAGGGTAAATCCTGAATTTCCATCTAAGGGGAGGGTATATGATCAAATTTTCCGCAAAAATTCGATGCGGTGTGGAGACAGCTCGACGAGGAGACCGGGAAGCATTTAAGGAACTCGGCGGACGCCGAGGCAAGGGCAGCGGCAGGAGGGTCCGCGAGAGTTGGGGAGTTCACGCAGTGGGGGGGATTGGATCATATACCCTCCCTGAAATTCAGGATTTCAGGATTTACACTCCCACCTCAATGACATGTGGGGTCACCATAGGTCAATGACATGTGGGCCAGGAGGGTAAATCCTGAATTTCCATCTAAGGGGAGGGTATATGATCAAATTTTCCCGCAGTGGGTTAACTCGCACGCACCCAACTTGGAGAAATGATCCCTGCTGCACGACACCGGTGGTGCAAGGTACGGGATCATGACGACCAACATGTCCGAGGTATACAACAGTGTTCTCAAGGGTGTCCGATCGCTACCGATTACTGCGATCGTGGAGGAGAGCTGGAACCGTACCGTCGGGTACTTCGTTAACAGAGCCATGATGGCCAAGAAGCATCTGGAGGATGGCAAGCAATCCTCGAAAGTAATGCACGCGTACATGGAGAAGAAGATTGACAAGTCTCGTTCGCACGTTGCTCGTACCATGGATGGCGTCAGGCAGAAGTTCGAGATCCGGCTCAGGGAGAAGTACGTGATGGGCCACGCTAGAAGGGATCGGAAGCAAGTCTGCACAATTGGTGACGAAGCGTTGTGCACCTGCAACAAGCCGCGGCTTCTGCACAAACCATGTTCCCATGTGTATGCGGCATGCGCGGCGTGGCGCCAGGCCTCGGAGCGTTACATCTCCGAGTACTACGATATCCACCACCTGTATGGCACTTGGAGTGCTGAGTTCCATTCATACGGCCTGGACATGCACTATAGGGACCTCTGGCCGGGGCAGGTGAAGTGGGTGTCGAACGACGCACTAAAGCAGCCCGGCCGTGGAAGACGCCAGTCACGACGCATCCGGAATGACATGGACGACAGCCAGCGCGGCCAACGGGTTCGCCGCCCCAGATGCATACTTTGCAAGACGGTTGGGCACTCCATCAGGCGCTGCCCAAATAGACATAGCACAAGCAATGCACCGTAGCGACCGAGTTATAATTACGTTGTCGTGATGTTGCATGCTTATTTTAATGTCTGCTGTGAGTTCTATTGTTGTATGAGTTGCATTGTGTATGGCCCTAATGTCATGTTGTATGGGTCATATGTAAACGCATTATGGTCATATGTACTGTTATGTTGTACGGGTGTGCGTATGGTGTTAATCACGACCATACTACTAGTTGTATTGTTGCATTGTGTACGACTGTACTGTTATGTTGTCTGGGGCATGTGTTAACGCATTATGGTTATATGACGACCCTACTTTGTTTACATTTTAATTACATTCGAGAATGGTCATGTTTTTCTTGTAGACTAACATGTTGTTTCACTCTCAACAGGAGATGGCGCAGCCTCCAGTTGATGACGCGTACGAGCTACTCGACACACGCTGGGATGGGCGACACTGATGCCGAGCGTGGTCGACGCGCCGTCGCCTCGAGCCCGTCTCGAGCTACCCCAGAGCGCTGCTCGATGAGCGGTATGTCCCGAGACTGCGAGACACTGGTCTCCTGCCCATTGCCCGCATGTTGGACATACTGCACACGTTCTAGTTTAACGTGGCACTCCTATCTGCGCTCGTGGAACGTTGGAGACCGGAGACTCACACCTACCACTTCCGGTGGGGGGGAGATGACCATGACTCTGGAGGACGTAGCTATGCTTACATTTCTGCCGCTGCACGGTCTTCCGGTAGTGCCACCTCCTAGAAGAGTAGACTGGAAGGTGCGTATGGCCGAGAGATTCGGTCACCCGATCCCTGATAACATTTTGGGTGTGCCACATTCGTGGCTACGCGAGTACATGACCTGCCCCGCCAATGCGACTGAGGAGGCAGTGAGGACACACTTACTCGCGTACCTTATGTTCCTATTCGGATGGATATTATTTCCTACGACTCAGGGAGATTGTGTGTACTCTAGCTACATCCATCTCGTAGAGTCTTTGGTGGACGCTTAGCCCGACGAGGTGCCACAGTATAGTTGGGGGTCTGCAGTGCTTTGCGCCACTTATCGAGGGTTGTGCGATGCCTCTCAGCGCAGTACGAGCGTGGAGCCAGTCCTCGCGGTATGCAACACCCTTCTGCAGTTATGGTCATGGGAGCACTTCCCGGTTGGCCGGCCATATTTTCGGAGCGCCGTGCACCCTTTCCAGTTGTGCGCCGAGCTTTACGGTCCTGGTGGAGGAGACGACCCCGTCGACGGGCCTACAATGGGTACGCGTTGGACACATGGTACACTAGGGTGGGTCAGGGAGAGAACGAGGCGTGTGTACCCTGAGTTTCATAACCTATTCGAGACTCTACACGAGGACGAGGTCATCTGGTGGCCATGGACTGCACAGTTCCTTGCGGACACAGCCCCGTACGGATTGTCCTCGTAGTGCACTCAGGATGAGACGTACTGGTTGACGACCTGCCACCTGGTCTTCTCCCACATGGTCGAGCCGTACAACCCCCAGCGGGTCATGATACAGTTTGGCCTTTACCAGCAGGTGCCACCCTCGCCGGAACGACCGCTTCCAGCGAAGGCCCATGGGTATGCCGTTTTTTGGATCATCGTTGTACCTATTAGCCACATGTCTAACTTTGATTTTCTGACATCCAAATTAATTGCAGGCAAACGAGGAAAGGCCGAAAGAGCGACGATTGGAGGCAGACACAGCAGCCGTGGATGTCATTGTGGGCATCGACCGCGGCGACGGATGTGGTGCATGAGTTACGAGGCTACAACATGGGGACATATGCTACATACTTGGGGTGGTACGTTCCGCGCACGAGGTGCAGGCTTACTGGGCCGGCGCCACAGCGTCCAGGGGAGGTCATGCACGATGACGTTGTACTAGCAGGTCCAGACCGTCACCGGGCGGCACGCCACGATGAGATGGTACAACATTCTTCGTAAAATTTTCGTCCCGCAACACATTTCTAACTGACTATCATTTTCGTTGCAGTACTACCGCCTTGATCGTATCCAGCGAGAGGGTGCTGACGCCCTACGCCGTGGGAACAATAGCACCTTTGATCGCATACTACGCCTGGTGCGGGCCATGACCGACGACACGAGGGCTGCAATGAGGACCATAACTTGTGGTCGCCACAGCAACGTTCACGCACAGCATCGCGGACACCGTGGGCACCCTCCACCCCTGCCACCACCTTCGGCACCTCCCTCCGCACCTCCCTCGGCACCACCCTCCGCATGTCCGCCGTGACCGGAGTCGCCGCAACCACGGCCGCCAACCTCGACGTGCACGGGCTACGGTATGTCACCGCGGGTTGTTGTTTATCCATGCACTCCTTTCGAGCGTATCGTAGATTACCGTTTGTTCATGCAGCACTTGCGAGGGGACAACACTCTGCTTCAGTCGTCGTCATCACGGAGGGAGGCTCACGACAGGACTTTGTTGCCATCGGGGCCACGCTGTTCCATCGCGACAATGATTCGACTTCGCGCGCGGCGCCAAGACGATGGGATCGGCTCGTTGGCACACGGCGTTCAGTCTCACGTGCGTGAACGCGACCACTGGTTCGACGAGACGTACCAAGGGTACACAGTGCAACATTACGGTACAGACTGGTCAAGAGAATCCTCGGCCATGCAACCACATACCCAGGCACGCTTTAACGTAGTTACAACAATTTTTCCGTTGCACGAAACCAAGGACTAACTCACCCACTACCTTTCCTGCAGGATGAGCACCAATGGGTCAACGATATGCTCAGGTGTCCACCAGAAACGTACCTAGAGATCACCGTAGCGACGCCTCCCACGCATCGTCCCTACTACAACTTTCGAGATGTACGCCACTCCCCTGACAGGCTCACTTTCCCTGAGGATCAGCTACGCCGTCGAGGCAAGCGGCGGGGGGATGTACCATAAGTAATGTCATGTCCGTGTAATGCATGTTATGTAATGTCAGTCTGCATTATGACATTGTGATTTATGTAATGTCAGTGTGCATTATGATTTGTGTCCACACCAAAAGTTCTCCAAATAGTCAAGACAAATGACAACTCTACTCTCGCTTTGAATGTAATAAACCTCCTCGCGCTTAAAACGGATAGTGCTTAAACGGTTCGCCTTTGTTAATGGCGACGTGACTCAACGAGTCAGCTTTGGGCAGCGACGTGACCCGATGAGTCAACAACTTTTCAGAAAGACAAGATAGCACACTGCCTCGCCAGAAACTTTTCAGAAAGACAAGACAATACTCTGCCTCGCCGGAAACTTTTCAGAAAGACAAGATAGCACACTGCCTCGCCAGAAACTTTTCAGAAAGATAAGACAACACTCTACCTCGTAGGCTACTCACCTGAATTTAACCATACCGTGACCAACCCGGGGGCTTATAAAGGAGGTGACTCGCTCGGGAGAGAATAAAGACACAACCAAACCCAACACTACACCAGAGCTTCCTTCACCACGTCGGGATGGACAAGAGACAGAAGAAGCAATGGCACAATATGACAAAGCAATGGGATGAGATCCGCGAACTAGCAAGGGCTGCTGGGGAGCGGGACAACCAAGCAAGGGCTGCTGCAGCCCGGGTCCAGCAAGAGGCGCTTGCTAGGATGGCAGCTCTCCGCAGTGAGGCCCCCCGATCCCGCAACCCCATCCTGAACGTTCCAGCCAAGCATTCGCCGCAGCACCCGCCAAAGGGGGAGACGCCGCCCCTCTGCTGGTGCATGGACCCATGCAAGTTCTTCAAGTCCAAGCACCGACTAAGCCTGGGGATGCGTTACTAGGGTTGTGCAAACTACTCCTGTGACTATCCCGACCGTCGTTGGGACACGCGCAGCTATCGGCAGCCGGTAAGGTCCAATTACAGTATGTTATTGTACCCTTTCTCTTTCGAATTATGCACTAACAACCTCTCCCATCTACCCGTAGTCTCCGGATCCGCTATGTGGCTACCGTAAGTGGATCGACCACGAGATCCACCCACATGACCAGTGGACTCTCGACTTCGAGGAGTGGGATGTCAAAAGGGCCCATGAGATCCGGGAGGATGAGCGCCGCAACGACGAGCAAAACGAGTGTATACGTCGGGAGACAAAAGCTCATCTCGAGGCGTGCAGTCGCAGGCAGCGCGAGGCTCGCGAGAGGGAGCGCGAAAAAGAGAGGGAAATAGCGGCCAAGGCCAAAGAGGCCAACGAGGAGTTCAACGCCGAGCTCATAAGGAAGGGAAAATGGCCTCGGTCCTCGCAGTAGGGCGGGTCATTCCGTAGTAGTCTTCCGTCCTACCCGCCATGTTTTTTACTATCCCCTAAAGGCATGTATACTTACATGGTTCGGATGCTTATGTCACAGTGTACCGTAGTAGTCGCGAGGATGACTCAAGCAATTAGCCGAACCAGCATGCCATGTGACCACGTGTAATGTGCTTCTGTCTTTGGACTCTAATGTAGTTCTAGTTCTGTGCAAGCCTGTATTGCAAGTATGCTTCTTGTAGTGGAATCCCAAAAAGAACCATTCGCACCGATATTGAATCCTCCATGTTTTAGGACATCTTCATAATCATAACCTCCTCTACACCAGAAATATACCTTGCTGTCAAGACATTATATCACCAAAATGTAACCCAGTAAATCTCAAATACATTCCAAGTCACATCTTTGCGCAGCGATGTGACCCGACGAGTCTGCTTTTGCGCAGTGATGTGACCCGAGGGGGCCATGCGGGAAGGGAGGGTTGACACGTGTCGGGACAAAATCTAAAAGACATCACGCAACACTGTCAAACGATTCCTCCTCGGGCCAGCTACCTCGCGGACGCGAATATCCTTGAATCCAATTGCAATTTAGCCACAGCCTATATATGGATGCTTTGGCTGCCATTCAGCTCACTCTTCACTTCCTCTTCTCCTTTCTTCCAGTCTTAAACAGGATGTCTTCGGCATCATCTAACTTTCGTGTGAGCAGACAATTAGAATCGCTGCGGCAGCACCTGCTATGCCCTCGTTGCAGGGATCCGGCAAATGTGTTCACCTCGCATACGCCAATGAATCCATCCCGAGTGTTCATGAAGTGTTCAAATCTTACGGTAACTAGTGCCTTATCATCCCAAATGAATTCCATTCGAAATAGCATGTTGTTTTTTTCACTTCAAGCTGCAATTCTTTTTCAGAACACAACATGTCGGTTTGGCGATGGGTGATGAAGTCGTCCCGAAGAGTTCGAGATATTGCAATGCAAATTGTCGCCTTGCAAGAAGACACGTGGTGTTGTTGCATTTAAATCCGATGGCTCGACCCTCTGATCAATCAATGCAAAATGAAGATAACAGACTTAAAAGACTGGATGAAAGGATGTAAAGGGTTGAGAAAATGCTTCAGAAATTACTTCAGATAGTTAGTTTTGCGGTCTTTCTTCTATTATTTCTTGTTCTTGCCAAGTAGAAGTCCAATTGTAATAAGATTGTAATGTCCACTCTTTATCTACGTATCGCAGTCCTTCATGAATAAATCAACTGTCGTGTATCCCTGCATTACATGACGTATGCCTTTGCAACGTTGTTGTACTCCAGCGATACGACGTTCACAAAATGTTATTCCGACTTTAACAGATAGTTTTCCAGAAGTAGGGGAAAATGTAGCATATTTTGAATATCCCACAACCTCCTCTAGACCGCAAATATACCTTGCTATCAAGACATGGATATCACCAAAATGTAACTCAGCAAATCTCAGATACATTCCAAGTCACATTGAATCATCAAACCCTAATTTTTGTAACCTAAAATCCATACAAACATAACACGTTTATGAAATTGGGGGAGAGAGCACGTGGCGGTTCAGGATGAATAAAATTATGACAAATTTACACAAGCAAGTGCATTGTGTCGGGGTGCTTCACATAAAATTTTATAATTTTTTGAAGTCGCCTCTTTTTATTTTCTCTATGCATACACAAGCATAATTTATATTTTAATAGATTAATTAAAGCTTAATTGGAAAATTCAACAAAATAAAAAATAGTTTAAATGACTAAAATGAACTTCATTTAAATTCAAAATTATTTTATTAAATTTATTCGTGTTCCAATTATTTTTATTGAATTTTCTATAATTTTTTTTTGTTTTTTTTGGATTTTTCCTCTTTTCTTTTTTTTTCCTCCTCTCTCTCTACTGCTTGCTGCTCATCTCTCTACTGCTTGCTGCGGGGAGGGCCCTTGCATGTTGCGGTGGGCACGCTTCTTTGCATCTGCGGCCGCGTGGCGCAACAACTTCTTCACGCTCTCGCCGCGCAGAGCCACCGCCGCGTCCGTAGCGTGAGAGGACATTTGTTGCGTTTCACGGCCGCAGCAGGCGCGATTAGGGGACCAAAAATGAAAATTTGATGCTAACCGAGCTATTTTAGGAGTTACAGTGGTCCATGAGGCCAATACTGTCCAAACTTCTGTTTTTTGATCGGATGATGGAGATCGCTCTTAATACCCGTGCACTATAGTATCTTTGCATTGAGAGCTGTAATGTAGGGGACCCCTCTCCCTTTTTTAGAGACAAATGACCCATCCATCGATACTGGTCGCATGTGTATTATAGGATGCATATATAGCCAGCTCTAATATAGCGCTCGAGATCGGAGCTCTCCCCGCGATTCACGGGGAATTTCTCCCACTCACGCGCGCACGCATGTCCCGTAGATTTTGTTGCCTGCGTCTCCTCGCGCGCGCCTCCGTCGTTCGATCGCCGATGGACTACTGCGCGTCCGCTTCTCCTCGCCTCAACGCAGCCCCTACTTCGCCTCGCCTCGCGTCTTCTTGCTTCGCCTCTCCTCCCTTCTTCTTGCTTCTTCTCTGCCTGTATGCAGCCTTCTCGGATCCCCCCGTCTCCCCCCACCCTCCGTCCACTCCGTGCCTGTCGCCGCCACTCCTCCCTGGCGCATGCGAAGCACCCTCCTCCCCTTGCCAGCGCCGGCCGCCGAACTCACCCAGTGATCCTGTCCAATAGCAGATCTCCCTTTAGTTCCTTTCGCGTCGAGTCCTATTCCACCGCATCAAGAACGTTTGCCCTCAATTCATTTGGGTTTTCAGCCGGCAAAGCACCCCCACGCCATCGTCTTCCACTAAATCCACAAAATCCGCCCTCTACGACGTCGCCCTCCCCTCCGGTGAGACCCATTTTGATTCCTTGTTTGGGAGCCATGCTCATGCCTTCTTCTGTCGTGCCTAGCAGTTGATTTCGCCTCTAACTCTCCAGGGTGTCTTCGCGCGGGAGCAGTCGCGCGCTTCGCGTCTGCTGTTCGCGACGCGCCGATCACTCCCCTTCGCCGCCAGCCTACACGGTGAGTTCCTGCGCATGCCTCATGCTCATGCTTCCCCTATTCTTTCCTCTCTCCCCTCCAACGGCTGCGCCCCTCCTCCTTCCCCGCGGTCGGCCACGACGCCCGGCCACAAGGTCGGACCAGTGCGGGCTGGTCCACGACGTCGACCCCTCCAGCCTCCTTTCCCTGCTGGCAATCCGTTTTCCCGTCCTCGACCGCCATCGTCGGCCCCTTCGCCGGCCTCGGCCCTTGCCCGAGACGACCCCGCACGTCCTCTGTGCTCTCTCTCTGCTTCCTTCCCTCTGTGCTCTCTATCTCTGACTGAAATGGGGGCCCACCTGTAGGTGGCTGGGTAACAATACTACGTTGCAAATGAGCAACTGGTAAGTTGATTACTGAGTGCCTATGTGGACAAAGTTAGGCCATTTGATGCTTAGGTGCATTTCATTTGAGTATTCATATGTAAGTACGGACTGTTGGTGTTACCATTATCTTTAGGAACTGATTTGCTAAGATTAGTTTGTGTTTTATTATGCATGAAGAATAATTCGCCGATTTAGTAGTATGAATTGTATTGTTTTTGTTTCTCAAGAAAGTGCAAAAGCTTTGCACAACTTTTCATTACACAGGAAAAAATACAATCGAGTACAAAAAGCAAAAAGAAAAAACTATAAAAGAGAAAGGCAGAACATGCCGCCACACCGGAGCAAGGACGCCAGCTCGAGGCCACGTCGACTCTACTCTTGACGCACTGCCGGCCATAGCTACAACGAGGAAGGGGAGGTCAAAGACTCCAAGCCGACGCCTCCAAGGAGGGAAAACGACGCCAAAGGCGCCGCCGTCAACCAATCCGGCATGAACCAGATCTGAGGATTTCACTCCGGAGAATGCCACAAGAACTCAGGAAGGGTGAGGAACCGAAGCTCCAAGATGACGCCTCCAAAGAGGGAAACGACGCCCGAAGACGTCACCGTCGCCGGATCCAGCTAGAGACGGATCAAAGGTTTTCACCCGGAACATAGCACCAAACCACCCCACAAGTTCCCGCCATTGCCCTCCAAAGCCGCCCCGCAGCGCTGCAGCCACCTTCTCGCCGGTCGTCGCCTAGGGACCAACCGGATCTAGTGGAGAAACACCGATCCGCATACCAGCACCTCGGGCCGCCTTGCCGCCATCTCCACAAGCGGGAGCACCACCGCCGACGGCCGGGTCGTGGCGCCTACCTGGTCCTAGGTCCACCAATTTTTTTTCCGATCCAGATCCGGAGCCGGAAAAGCCCACAAATCTAGATCCGCGCCAGGACGACGCCGGCGCACGCCACCAGCGAGCCGCACCGACGACCACGCCGCCCTGGCCGCCCCCCGGTGCCCCCCTTGCCGACGCCGCCTGAAGCCACCACTCCGGGGGGCACGACCACGCTCCAGATCCAAGCTGGCCGCCCGCGACCTCTCAACTCCAGATCCACGCCGGCCGCCCACGACCGGTCAGCTCTAGGGGGCTCGGCCTCGCGCCAGACCCACGCCCGGCGCTGCCTGAAGCCGCCACTCCGGGAGGGGGGGCTCGACCTAACTCTGCATCAAGCCGGCCGCCCCTCCCGCCCGGACGCTGGTCCGCCTCACCTCTCGATCCAGCCGACCGAGGCGCCGCCGCCCCGAGCAAGCTTCGCGAGCGCCGCGCTTCTCTCGCTCGGATCCGCCGACCGAGGCGCCGCCACCTCTCCTACTCCGGATCCGACCCGGACCGAGGCGCCGCCGCCTTCGAAGTAAGCTCGCGAGCGCCGCCGCGCCTCTCCTGCTCCGGATAGGGAGGAGGGGCGGGCTCGATCTAGGACTGTGTCGCCCCCGGTGTCGCCCAGGAGAGCGACACAGGGGTAGGAAGTATCCCTCGTGACGCCTGGTTTTCTTCATGAATTGTATTCTTATTTCACTGCTTTACGGAGGTTTCCTCATTCAGTTAGTACAGAGCCATTCATTTAGTACAGAAACAAGTATTATGCTAATTGCTAATATTACCTATTGATGACAGATTGACTCTCTCTTTCAACTTTTAAAAAAAATGCCTGACAGGCAGCATTTCAAAAAGTTTCATATGAGTGACTAAATTGAGGATTTCTAATTTCCCACTACTCATTTGGTGATATGCTGCAGATGTCCCACATGCTTACCTAATAGTAATCCATGTGAACATGTAGTCATGCATATTTCGTCGTCGAAACTACCAAGGTGTGATTTACGAACCTCTTCTCTCCTGTCTGCCAATTTCGTCGATAACGCACAACAAAACAGTGGGACATGGCGTAGCGCGTGAACCAGGCTAGTTGTTTTTACAGGGGTGAGATTCATCTTTCGGGAAGCATATTAGCAGTGATGATTGATGAACGCTCCATGACAAAATGCATCAATGTCATGCATAGTAACTCAACTGCTGCTAAGCTCAGTGTGTCATCGAGAAATCTGTATGGATCCATGAACTATAATGTTTGATTTAGAAACATCACACATTATTAGAAGATTTGATCTCGTAGAGCACATGTCGACGCAAACAAATAGCTTCTCACTGTGGCACTTACTGTGAGTTGTAACACCAGTTGCTTTTTCGAAGTTTCTTACTATAGGTGCCAAATCTTAATCGCCCAATCCTTTCCTTCCCAGCATACCAGAATGATTCACTTGTCAACTGTTCGATGATTCTTTACAATATCAAGTGGCGTATTGGAATTTCTGAAAGAATCCTTAATTGCTCGAGCTAACTTAAGCTTGTTGAAGTATAAGTGAATTGTCTGTCTTTCCTCATTAGCTTAAGTTTTTGAATAAATTGGTTGGTGCATACAACTCAATATGGTATCAGAGCCAAGAAGTCTTGAGTTCAAGACCCGATTGGTGCAATTAAAAATAATAATTGCAGCTCACTTCTATTCAACGTCTTAGACCTGAGGGAGCCTACACGTGAGGGAGAGTGTTGAAGTATATGTGAATTGTTTGTCTTTCCTTGTTAGGTTAAGTTTTTGGATGAATTAGTTGGTATATGCTGTTATGAATAGCGCTTGTATTCAATATGGGGCCAATGGGCCAGTATATATACACAAGTACTTGTAGTGAATATGCAAAGAACCCCTTATAACAATGGGGAATAACACACTATACATATATCTCTAACACCCCCCATCAAACTCATAGTGGATCAACAACACTGAGTTTGGAGAGGTAGAAACCGTGTTGTGCTCGAGTCTGGGCCTTCGTGAATAAATCCGCTATCTGAAGCTCTGAAGGCACATACTGAAGAGCAATCACTTGATCATGCACACAAGACCTCATGAAGGAAGCATTAACACCAATATGCTTGGTAAGCTCATGCTTCACGGGGTCACGGGCAATACTAATAGCACCTGTATTATCGAACAAGAGAGGAGTTGGTGTAGTGACAGAAACACCAAAATCCTCAAGTAACCACTGTAGCCAAGTAATCTCTGCTGTCAAGAGAGCCATAGCTCGCAACTCAGCCTCTGCACTCGAACGGGACACTGCAGTCTGTTTCTTCGTCTTCCAGGCAATGAGAGAACCACCAAGAAAAACACAGTAAGCAGAGATAGACCGATGATCAGAGGGATCGCTGGCCCAAGTAGCATCCGAATAAACCTGAAGCTGTAACGAGCTGGAGTTTGGAAAGAAAAGACGGCGAGAGATAGTCCCACGAAGGTATCGCAGAACTCGAAGAAGGTGGCTGTAGTGGACCTGAGTGGGAGCAGATACGAACTGACTCAGAATGTGGACTGGATAAGTGATATCTGGACGAGTAACAGCAAGATAGACAAGACTCCCAACAAGATGACGATAGCGAGTCGGATCAGAAAGAGGCTCACCATCAGAGGGTCGGAGGTGAACATTGAGCTCCATGGGAGTCTCAACAGTACGCTGATCAGTGAGAGAGGCGCGATCAAGAAGATCTTGAATATACTTCTCTTGGAACATAAAGAAACCATCTCGAGTGGAAGTAACCTCGATCCCAAGGAAGTAACGAAGAGGACCAAGATCCGACATAAGAAACTGCTCACTAAGACGAGCCTTAACAAAGGCAATGTACTCAGAATCATTTCCGGTAATGATCATATCATCAACATACAGAAGAAGAAGAGTTCGATCACGAGACGAAGTGTGGACAAAGAGCGCAGGATCATGATCACTAGCTGAAAAGCCAGCAGCAGTGACCACAGAGGATAAGCGCTGAAACCAAGCACAAGGGGCTTGCTTAAGGCCATAGAGAGAGCGACGAAGATGACAGACCATGCCCTCAGGAACAGAATACCAAGGTGGCAGAAGCATGTAGACCTCCTCACGCAACTCGCCATTAAGAAAGGCATTCTTGATATCAAGCTGAGAAACAGACCAGTAGCGAACATACGCCACCGCAAGAAGAGTGCGGACAATGATCATGTGAGCCACAGGAGCAAAAGTCTCGTCGTAGTCACGACCATGCTCTTGCTGGAAGCCACGAGCAACAAGACGCGCCTTATAGCGCTCAAGAGAGCCATCAGAGCGAGTCTTAATCTTATAGACCCACTTACATGTGATGTGACGAGAGTGAGATGAAAAAGGAACAAGATCCCAAGTACCAGTACGCTCGAGGGCAGCAATCTCCTCGGCCATAGCATGCTGCAACTCAGGATGAGTAACAGCATCCCGATAGGAGACAGCTCAAGAGTAGCCGCACTGAAAAACCAAAACGGCGGGGAGGTCAATTGATCAAGCGATCGCGGAGAGCGTAGCGAGGAGAAGATAACCCATCAGGGGAAGATGGATCATCAGGAGAAGATAGAACATCAGGAGAAGATGGCTCATCTGGAAGATCCTCAATACGAGGTCGACGAGTGTAGACGAGTGTAGTGGGAGGAGCCGCAGGAGACGAAGCAGGCGACGACAACGGCGGAGAGGCCACAGGAGGAATATGTGGAGACTCAGTGGGACGGGTGGATGAGGGCAAGACAGATATAGGTGTATCTGGAAAGGTCAAAAAGGACAGAGACTCCACAGAGGAAGCCGAAGCCGAAGGAGAGGTAGGACGTGGGTAGAAGGGACGAGACTCGTCGAAAGTCACATCCCGAGAAATCCGCATCCGTCGACCAACAGGATCCCAGCACCGATATCCCTTGTGCTCGATCAGATCCCGAAAGACACACTCAACAGACTGAGCAGTCAGTTTGGTGTGTTCTCGAGGGACGAGGAGAACATAGCAAACGCAGCCAAACAGACGAAGGGCAGAGTAGTCAGGAAGAAGACCACAGAGACGCTCAACAGGGATCGCACCCTGAAGAGCAGAAGAGGGCTAGATGTTAACGAGATAGGTGGCAGTGGAAACAGCCTCGGTCCAAAAGTTAGGTGGAATAGAGGCAGCAATCATCAGTGCACGAGCCGTCTCAAGGAGATGACGATGCTTGCGCTCAGCGACACCATTCTGAGCATGAGCACCAGGACAAGAGAACTGAGCGAGAGTACTCTGCTCAGCAAGGAAGCTGCGCAGGTAACAAGAGAGGTACTCGCCAACGGAGTCAGCACGAAAGATACGAATAGGGGTGGAGAACTGTGTGTGGACCATAGTGGCAAATTGTTTATAGATAGATAAGACCTCACTACGAGAAGACATGAAATATATCCAAGTGTGGCGAGAAAAATCATATATAAAAATGATACAATATCGATGACCCCCTTTCAAAACGAAGGGAGCCAGACCCCAAACATCTGAATAAACAAGATCAAAAGGACGTTGAGACACTGACTCACTATGAGGATAAGGAAGCTGAATCTGTTTACCTAACTTACAGCCTTGACAATCTAAAGATACGTCTCCTGAGACAGACCCCAGAAGACCACAACGAACTAAAGACGACAGACGAGATCCACACAGATGACCAAGACGGTGATGCTACTGCTGGAAAGAGCTGGTAGACGGAGTGGCAGAAGCTGAGAGACGGGCGGCGACGATGGCAGCGGAAGGAAGGTGAAGCCAGTCAAGCTCCCAGAGACGCTGTGAGTCAAGGTGCCGAGGGCCAGAACCAACCAGAGCTCCCGTGTGGCGGTCCTGAACACAACAAGAGTCAGAGTCGAGAATGACTCGACAACCAAGATCAGTAATCTGTCCAGCAGAAAAAAGCTGCATGGTAAGGCGAGGAACATAAGCAACAGAAGGAACATGAAAAGATGAGTTGCTAAGAGGTCCTCGACCAGAGACAGAAAGGGATGTACCATCAGCGGTAAGAACACTGATAGGAGAATCAAGAGGTGTAATGAAAGACAGAGTGGAAGAATTAGAAGTCATGTGAAAGGATGCTCCAGAATCAAGAATCCACGGGGAGGTACCTGACTGTGGAGGAGGTGGTTTCTTAGTGCCCGAAGAGTCAGTAGCAGAACCTATAGAACCTGTCGAGGGAGAACCTGAGGCGACAAGTAGGCGTCGAAGTCTGACTATCTCCTGCTTAGTGAGAGAAACTGCTGAAGGAGTCGATGCAGGCATCGATGTAGAAGCACCAGTACCAGTGTTAGTAGAAGAACGGCGTGAAAGATGCCGCTGCTTCTTATAGCACTGGGACTCAATGTGGCCGACCTTGTTGCAGTAGGAGCAGTGAGGACGACCACCGCCGGATGAAGGGCGGCCACCACCTCCTGTGGTAGCCGCTGGAGGGGGCAGTGTGCTGAAGCGTGGAGCAGTCGGTGTAGCAGGTGGGCGAGCGGCGAGCACGGAGGGGAGTGGCAGCAGGCCAACACCACTCAGGCGAGTCTCCTCTGCTCGTATCTCAGTAAGGGCCTCCAGGAGAGTGACACGAGGGTGGCGTGCAAGGAGCTGGGCAAGCCGCTCGAACTCGGGACGGCGAGTAAGGAACTCGAGACCAGTGAAACCTGTGTCAAGACGCATAACCAGGCAAAGCGGGAGCGACAACCAGAGTGCGAGAGAGTCCAAGCGACGCCTGCATGCCAGAGCTCGAGCGTAAAAGCGCCAACGAGAGCATCACCCCGCCAAGAGAGTGCTCTTGGCGGACCACGGACAGTAGAGAGCATCACCGAGGGCTCGAAGCGCCGACGAAGGTGAGTCCACATCCGGAAGGCGAGGAGACCCACAACCTCGTAAGAGAACCGAGGCCGGATATCGCGGCGATGAGGACAAGCAGAGCCGAAGCGCCGTCGTCGTTCACCGAGTGTAGGCGGTCAGACGATCCTTGTAGAAGTCCAGAGCCTCCTGGTAGGCAGAGATAGCCTCAACATCAGCAAGGCGAGCGGTCTCAGCAGCAACCTTGTCGGCTGTCGGGGACAGCGCAATAGGCGTAGGCTCCGTCGGAGGTGTAGGGCAAGGCGGACAGGTGACATCGCCAGATAGGACGCCCCAGAGACGAAGACCACGCATGTGGATGCGCATGTGAGATACAAAATCGGTGTAATTAACACCATCGAATATCACCAGGCAGCGAGGGAGGGAAATAGTGCCCATTGGTAGGCGGCGCTGGACGGCGCGACGACCAAGGCAATGAAGTCTAACAGGCGGCGCTGGACGGCGCGGCGGTTAGAACGACGTAATGAGATTTCCTCTATCTCTCTCTCTCTCTTTTTCTTCTTTTGGGACGGCTCACTTAAAAGCCAGCCGAAACGCTCGCTCGGCCGGTGAGAAGAGGAGCTAGGGTTCCTGGCGCAAGTGGAGGCGGCGGCGCGGCCACGCGCGATCCGAGCGGCGACTGCGGCGCGGTCACGCTCGAAGAGGAGGCTTCGAGCGACAAACGGCGGAGGGATCCGATGTGGGGAGTCCGGATCAGGAGCGGCAGCGTGCGCGGCGGCCTCGCGCGAGGAGGCGGCCGGAGCTAGGTGCCGGGGCGGCGCCGGAGTAAAGGAGGACCGGAGAGCCGGATCGTTCGGGGCGAGCTCGAGCAGTAGCTTCGGGCGATGGCGGTCCGGTCGGAGCCGGAGCAGAGGAAGGCATCGGATTCGGGCGGCGCAAGCAGACGAGGTGCCGGGGCGGCGCCGGAGCAGAGGAGGCCCGAAGACACCGAGACAGCGATGGTGGAGGCGACGCCAAAGCAAGCGCGCGAGTCTGTGTCCGACGACAAGCGGTGAAGTCAAGCACATAGAAGAACAACTAGCGGCGGCTCGACGAAAACAAACCCTAGGTTTGCTCTGATGCCATGTTATAAATAGTACTTGTATTAAATATGATGCCAATGAGCCAGTATATATACACAAATACATATGATGAATATGCAAAGAATCCCTTATAACAATGAAAAATAACACACTATACATATATCTCTAACATATGCAACTCAATAAAGTTTAGTACTAGCATATGATATGGCTTAGACCAGCAAGCAGTCATGAGCTAGGGCCAGTGGCACGTGAAATTGGGCCCATCGCGCACTGACAGACAGATGCCTCTCCTCTTTTGAGTTTTGACCAGATTCAGATATATCCTATTTGGATGCTTATGTATTTATTATTCCTTTGCTTATTCTTGCATACATATTTGAGAGAGAAAAGATATATAGCTAGTACAGCTTATTATATGTTCCCTGCTGGTATCTTGATTCTTGATGTACTACTAGTTTATCATCTCCTTGTACTAGTACTCTTTCAGGTTCTCTAGTTGTACTATTAATTTGAGCTGGTTCTCCCCAATATGCTTCATGTCTTAAGTCTGAGGGAGTCTACACATGAAAGAGAGTGTTGAAGTATAAGTGAATTATCCGTTTTTTCTCATTAAGTTAAATTTTTGAATGAATTAATTGATATATGCAACTCAGTAAAGCTTAGTACTAGTATATGATATGGCTTAGACCAGCAAGCAGTCGTGAGCTAGGGCCAGTGGCACGTGAAATTGGGCCCATCGCGCACTGACAGACAGATGCCTCTCCTCTTTTGAGTTTTGACTAGATTCAGATATATCCTATTTGGATGCTTATGTATTTAATCCTTTGCTTATTCTTGCATACATATTCGAGAGAGAAAAGATATATAGCCAGTACAGCTTATTATATGTTCCCTGCTGGTATCTTGATTCTTGATGTACTACTAGTTTATCATCTCCTTGTACTAGTACTCTTTCAGGTTCTCTAGTTGTACTATTAATTTGAGCTGGTTCTCCCCCAATATGCCATGTAGAGTTCACTCTTCACAGTTCAGTCCCCCTTACAAGTCACAAGCCATTTCTTTTTACAGGGGGGTGAAAAGGGGTGTATTAACCAAAGAATAGGAAAATAAAAGAAGAATGCCACTTAATGGATGCTGGATCCAACACCGAATTGAGTTGTATTTTGTCAAATTCATGTTTTAAGTGACATTTTATCAATTCCCTCTCTTTTTTACTGAGAAGCATGCATGCACGTGCATTCATAACTACGAAACCATCAAACACGTGCCATTTTACTCCTCTCTTAAGAACACAAGCTATCTTACAAGAGTGAACACCCTTTTTATTTATTTATCTGACTAGTTGCATTTTTCAACTCTCTATAATTGATCCAGAAACAATGTAGGAGATGAGAGGAACATAAGAGTGGCTGTCAACTGTCATCGGCTGTACTGTCTGCACAGTAACAGAGCAAACAAGAGAGGACCAATAATTGGAGATCCTCTTTTCACTTTGGGGGATGCAAGGACAAACAGCCATTAATTAGATTGCTGCTTTAATAATGCAGTCAATGAATAATAAAGCTTCGCAGCTCATACATTGGAGCATTAAGTTGTTGGATCTGCATGTGTGCTAAATAAACGTGGGGATATAGTATATATTATTCTTTGCACTTGTCCAATTATTATAGCCTTGTAGGGATCTGTACTAAGATATCAAATTATCAATGGTGAATGTTACATATTTGGTGAATGTCATATTTGATAAGTACTAAGAGATCTCTACAGGATTTGCAGTGGTGCAACCATGCAAGTTGATCAGATACAAAGGAGATAACCAAGATAGCCATTTTCTGTACAAGGAGACAGTCAGAAAGCTTTTAACAGCATAGGAGGTTAATATCAACAACCTACAATGTGTTCAGCTAAGGTGATCACCATTCACCACCAAGGCCATTCCAACACCATCTAGTAAAACATGGTTTTTACAGAAAACTCCTGGTAAGAACATTGCATGCAGCAACGTATAAGAAATCCTGAGTGAACACAGCCGAACAGTGCAGGCAGAAAACGCTATATTGGCAATACGAGACAAGTTCATAAGAAAAAAGGACTTGTTGGAACATACCAGGAGTGGTATACCTAATTGCAGTTTGTCATGTTAATTCACTAGTTAATCCGTGTAGGCCACAAGAAAGGGCGTGTTCCATCCTCATGCTCAAGGGAGAAAGCAGAAGAGCGGCTATTGTTGTGACTCGACGTCGTCTCCTACTGTGTCGTTATGATGGCCCCCAGAGCTAGTGTCTGGAGCATTTGTTGAGTCTCCTAGCTCAGCCTTGCACAGAGGGCACAATGCCATTATCTTGAGCCATTTATCGACGCATTCCATGTGGAAGACATGCGCGCAGGGGAGTTCTCGTAGGTCTTCGTTATTCGAGAACTTTGACAAGCAGATGCAGCAAACCTGCAGAGCCCAGAGATTTGCAGGTGTCAACTACAAGTGTGAGATCTTTTACGGTACACTCAATTTAATACGGGTCGTCCATTCTTTTTATCCTCAATGGTTCAGATTAGTTAGAATTTAGTTATACTATATCTGGTAGTACGAGTAGTAGAATCCCGTTGTAGTATAATTGTAATTGTCTGTATGGAGATCGTATGACATAAGAGTAATATTTTCAATCCTAGTTGGAAAAGTTCATAATACTCTCACAAATAAAATTATAAATACAAAGAAAAATCTATTATAACTTTGACAAATCAATGATCAGATTTAATTTATACTACCACCGTATACTACTAGTAGAATATACCGTAAAATTTCTCAAAAGCGTGATGTGCTACAGATATGTAAGCAGGAGTGGCAGATTCCAAGTGCAAGAAGTGCGCAAACAGGATCACATGAGGAAACTCACAGCGTCTTCAGCAGAGATAGCTCGCTCTTTGTCGGTTCCAACCGCCAAGACTCCGCCGCTGTCCTCTCCCACATCTCCATCATGAATCCTTTTCGACTTGAACTTGTATGCCACCAAGGCATTGATTGCTTCTGTGGTAGCACCTCTGTTTAGATCCAAATCCTCGTGGACGCCCATCATGGAGATTATGCAGGGTAGACAGCAGCATATCATTGTACAGAGAATGAAAGGCAACGCATAGCCAATGAAACCGAATGCAAGGAATACTATACACAGCCTGAAAATGATTGCAAACAAATGAGCAAACATGTAAGGTAAGAAGTAAGGAAGGTATCACAGCACCACTACCTAGCAGCAGTGCAGCACATACCTGTGCAAGTTGGGAGCGTCATGGACAGAGGAACGGCCACCAAATATCCACACGTTCCCCACAACAAACCACACAGCAAAGAAACAATCCAGAGCCAATTTAAAGCAGGCGACCAATGCGTAGACCCTACAAAGTAGAAAATACATTCTTACTTCATAATGTTAGACAGGAAAAATTCAAATGGTTGCCGCATTTTGATAGGTTGCATCTTAAGTCCAGGGTCCAGATAGAAGTAATGTAAAGTATTGGAAATACGGAAAGCCCTAATGTTCTCTCTGGTTATTAGGTAGGTAGCACCGCGAAATCATCATAAATAAATTGCTATGATCGTATGAAATTTGAATACTGCAACATTTTGCTCAAATATAGGTGGTTGACTGGTTGCTATGCAGTAGCATTGGTGGTTCCGCTTCAAATTAGCGATGCACCTTGGAGGTACACATTGCAGGTATATACACTCGGATAAATTCCCGTGGAATAGAATGTTACCTTGGATTTGCAATCGGTAAATTCCTTCTTGAGACACCAGTACTGTTAGCTCCGTCAACTTCTGATGAGTGAGCAGATGAAATTATTGCATAAGAATTAGGCTGAGATATGTTCATTTCAGATGAAGCCTGACTTGCTGATTCCTGCTCTGTGTTCTGGCGATTGCGATGAAGATAGCGCCAATAAAGATGAGGAAGAGCAGCAATACAACCTACTGTGTAACCGATAAGCCACTCAAATAATGGAGCATGTGGATGCTCGTTCCTTGATACTGACAGAACAGAAATAGCTGCTATAATCTGGTTTAAATTTACGATAAGCTCAATTGAGATCCAGAAGCCAGAATTCAAAGGATTCTGCTGACGATGACCTTGATCTCTTCTTGCAGAGGATGCATTTCGAGAGTTGGATGCAGCAGTTATCCCATAAGAATTTTCTGGGACAGGAGGAACTTCATTTGAATTACCTCTGTTGTGGTGCAACTCATCCAAGTCATTATGATTGTCTTGATGAGATGTTGATGGGGACGTAACATCATTCCGTTGTATGTCGATCGTGTGATCACGATGACTGACATTTCCTGAGTGAGCCATTAGTAAAGGATGATTATCTGCTTGAACTTCACGCTGTGATTCAACAGGAGGAACAGCCATAAACTGGAAAGTCACTCAGCACATTAACTTGATACCGATCCTTGATATGCAGCAGTGTTTCGACTGGACGCTATATCTTTCTCACACACATTGAACTAATATGCTTTCCCCCCTACACCACCTGCAGGCCACTTTTAGTGTACCTGAAGGGAAGGAAAGTTAATAGGAGACGTTGATTAGCTGCCTATCTGCCTGCTTAAGTTATGAAAGCCTTTGTATAAGTCAAGACATCATATATCATTAGACAGAATTAAATTAGAAGGGAAGATCAGAATCTGATTTTATGAAAGATTGCTAAAGACCAGAGCGTTTTTTCTAAGGTAAGCTCGTTTTCCATTCCCAATTCCCATTTGTTCTTCTAGTATTTCACATTTTAGAATTAACTGTTTCATCATTATTTTCCCGCAATCCTAGAACTTGATTACGGACCAGTCATGCAAGGAAAGGACTAATCCAGAGGTAAACAAGAAGTCAATACACAGCATTTTTTTTCAGTGGCAATTATCCCAATTGCATGTAACCTAGTAACTTAGGAAGGATTGGATTAGTGGACCCAATGTAATACAACAAAACAACAATATCTCACTACTTGCAGCCTCGGAACCTAAGCGCGGTATCAACTAATACATCAATCCTAGAAACAAAGTACTCATCCAATTGTACCACCTCCAAATACTAGATCAAAAGAACGCAACAGGGAGAACCGGAGAAGGAAGAAACAGCATACCTCAAGAAAATGCCGCAACAATTAACAAAGACCCCTCCTAATCATCAAAGCTCATCCACTCTCCCAATCACCTGAACCATCAGGAACACATGTAAAACAATAGCGATAGGCAACCAAGCCCCAAGAGCATCAGCTAAAAAAGTAGCATTTCTATCTCATTTAGTAGCTAAATGATGCCAATAATTCGCAATAACACATCAACAGGAACAAACGCATAGCTCGCAAAGATTAAATAAACAATCCTGAACGCAAATCGGTGAATTGCGAGGCCTATATTGGTCTGAACGGAACGAAGAAAACCCATTCTGACAATCGGAAGGCGGGGCAAAAATTATATCAAAACGGAAGCAAAAGAATCCGGAGAAGCATACCAGGTAAGAATCGAAGCTTCGACTCAAGCCGCTTCGAGCTAGTTTTCTTCTCTAATCGCGCTTGCCAATTTTCCCCCTCCACTTTTTGCCTCTATTTCTCTATTCCTTTTGGCTTCGCTTATGTAGGAATCTGCAGCTCAGCGATCAGGAACGAACAGATCATTTGGAGGTCAGGCAGGGGTAGTTTGGTAATTTATGACATGTGCATCATAGCCGCTTGTGTAGTCCGCACGACGAGATCGGACGGTCAGGAAGGAGTAGTTCGTCAGCGCGTGCAGAATTAGAAATTCTCTCCTTTTTTACTATTGTTTTTCTTTTAAAAATCGTGTGGGATTAGTACTACCAGATTAAGAATTACAAAGATTATTTTTGCTTCCACCTGTTTTGGTTATCTAATGTTAGTTGAAACAAATGGCTAGTGTAGAACACATTTTCCTCGTTCTGCATTGCACACTTGCACTGTAAACTTGCATCTAATGCCAGTTGGTTAAACTTAGAGAGAAAAAAACGTTGATTTACACACTTGATTAAGTATAGGCATTGCACACTTGCACTGTACAATCATGCCATTCTGACAGGAGATTTGACTCTTTGAGTCTTAAAAAGAGAGAAAGAGAGGAGACTTGAGTACTTGACCTAGAGCTTGTACTTTGTTTTTGTGTTTTTTCTTTGAGAGAGAAAGATGAAGTACTTCTTTAGAGAAGAAAGATGAAGTAATTTTGAGAGTGAAAGATGAATTATAATTTTAAGAGTATAAGACAGACATCACAATCAACACACCACACTCACACTACATACCTCACATACACGTATGCATCCTCTACACGTGCTGAAAATGTCTCGAAGGGCGCCTAATGCCTTACGGAGTGTGGGCACACGCTTTTCCATTAAACACGCGCGTGTGTACTCCTAAATTCGGTGAACACCAGTGAAGTGGTTGTTCATTTGTTTTTTTTTTTTTGGTAAATATGGTGTATACGGTATTATTTAAAATACATTTTAGTATCGGTAAATCCCACTTTATTTCGGTTTGATATCGATAAATATCATATCTACCAAAGTTGACGCGAATTGCGAATGATACTGCGAGTTCACGACTTGCGGTCATTAAGTATTTACCGTATACACTACAGAAAAATCGACCTTTTGAATTAATGTACTTGATAACTATGTGCCTTTACTCATTCAGCAAATTCCATGCCTTTACTCATTAAGCATTAATGTACTTGATAACTATGTGCAATTAGCCCCTTTACTCATTAGTCATTAAGCATTAATGAAACATGCACTGCACACTGCACAGAGTCTGTAAGCTTTGCGACTCGGCCATCAGGCGAAGCGAAGAGCCCACTCGGCCCAGTACTTCTGACTCAGCCCAGCATGGATCTCTCGATCTCGATGGGCATCACAGCAGGAATTTTTTTAAAAAAATAATCCATTTTTTATTTAAAATTATAAAATTATTCCAGCGACTTTTTTCTTACAGAAATATACTCCTATCGCTCAACTGTTAAGCGACTGGTTCCAATAGTTCAACCGTTGAGCGACTGAGACACTTATCGCTCAACGATTGGTCCTAGTGTACAGGTTGCTCAGGCATGCATATACACTGTTGGGCGATCGGTTCCAGTCGCCCAACGGTTGAGCGACAGGAGTATATTTTTGTAAAAAAAAAAAGTTGTTGAAATAATTTTGTAATTTTGAATAAAAAATGAATTATTTTTTAAAAAAATTCTCACAGCAGACCAGAAAACAATTTTTTCCCCCGAAGAAACCGAACCTAAAAAAAACAGAACCGAATACCGATCAAACCGATACTGTTTGGTTTTTTCGGTTCGGTGTAATTAGGCACGGCTCTAAGTGAAGAGTCTAAGATTTAAACACCGTGGAGTAAGTGCGTACCCGCACCGCACGCCTAGTACTTTTTTTTGTTAAGAAAAGAAAGATGGAGTACTTCGGAAAGAAATTTGTGACTGGGGAACTCTTTTGTCAATTGATTGGGTTGGGCCTGTAAACATGATCATGTCATGGGCCGTAGTACCTAGGTCCATGCTAATTGTCAATTTTCTCTTATCCTGTTTAAGATTCGATTGAGCGTGCCGCGTTAATCATCCAAATTCGAAGGCAAATTTTTAGTATCTGATATTCTGATTTGTTTTTCTCCAAATTCCAACTGAAGCATGACAACACAGAGAAGCTGCACCATGACAACACTAGCTAGTTGTAGTGATTATTACGAATTAATGGTGATCATTAGCTACACAGGGGCGGGCATGGAGGACTAGGACTCTAGGAGGTGGAGGAGGAGCGGGCGCAGTGCAGTCGGCGGCGGCCAAGGGGACGGTGCGCGCGTCGAGGTCGTACCCGACTTCGACGTTATGCTGCGCGATGTTCCCGAGCTCTGATGCCTGACACGGCTGGAATGTGGATACTAATGATGTCAAATACGTTTAAATTGTAAAATACCTACAAGAAATCAAAATTAATTGAAATTGTACTCCAGGATTGCTCACAGTGGCTTCGGAAATCAGAAGCATTGTAATATTTCAATAATCAATACTAAAATTGTACTCTGTAACTCTAGGAAATCAAAAATCAAAATAATGCTCAAGCTCACAGCCTCAGACGCTCAATGGCTCACCTGCGCTGCGACTCTGCGACGGCGCGGCGGCCTGCCTTCCTCAGCCTCGGACGGTCGGACCTCGGTGGCTGGCTCCTCGGACAATGCTCAAGCCTCAAGGAGCACTGCCAAGGCCTAAGCCTTGCCGGCTTGCTACGCGCGCAGCAGCCCCCGCGCGCCGCGCCGCAACCCCCTCGCGCGCCAGTGCCGCAGCCCCCGACCCCCGTATGGCCATATCCCTCGCGCGCTGCAGCCCGACGCCCCAACAGGAGGAAGAACGAAGAACCGAAGAGGAGGAATCAGAATGGGGAAATGCTGAAATGGGGATTTCGGGTTGGCTTCATGGCTTGGCCGCTCCGCTTGGGCCTTGGGCTGCCTACCTCGCGGCCTCGGACTCAGCACATGGCCACGGTCCACACGGGTAGGCGGTGTGCCTGCGTGCAGGAGTAGCTCGCTCATGCCTGGAGGCTGGAGTTGTGGCGATGAGCGATGGCGGCTTGCTAGCGGGCTGGCGGGCGGGGGGGTTGTGTCCGCCCGAGAGACCAGGGCAGCCGCCCCGGCTTGCCCTGGGGTGGTTCCGCCACTACTACAAGACTCACATTCACAAGGTATTTGAAAAATGTGTAAGAGTATCTGAGCATTACCATCTATGGTTTTGATACTTCTCCAGTAGGGCTCTGTGCTTTTTGGATCTGGCTCTTAAATTAATTGTCCATTGAAAGATGCCGCTTTCAAAAGCTTCTGGTTGATGTCATACGTTTATGTTTTCAAATTTTCACTTCTCTAAATATTGTATCCTAAAGCTCTTCGGTCTGGATTTGTAACTCATGTTGATTCTTATCTAAGATGTTGTATATGTCTGTTTGCAGTGGGCCTTCTAGGTTTGATTGGGATGCAACAACAAATGGTTGGATAATGGATATACAGGCGGACCGGAGCAAATCTTGTGCAACTTCTCGAGGAGACTGGTGAGCTGTGTGGTACTTCAATAGAACTTTCATAACAGCGAACTGAAGTGCCACGTAGCTAAGTTGGATTGAGTATAGGACACTTGACGCAAAATATGAATGAGATGACGCGTTGTACTGTGTGGTTGATCGTGCCAAAGAAACCAAAAGTCCGTTGTACTGCACACTTGCACAATTTTTTGGAATAAATCTCTGTCATTTGTCAATAATGGGACATAGCGTCATGCTGATATTTGTTTTATAGGGATGAAGTTATCTCATATCTGTACTCTGTAGTGACTGAAAATCGAATATTCAGGTTAGTGTCTAGTGTAACTATTACTCCTATGTTTTCCTAGCTTCACGGCATGAACAGCAGACTATCATGCTTCATTGAAACACCCCGTGTGGCTCTTCGTAGGGGTGGAATGCGTAATCACATTTCTGGTCTCCATGGCCCTACCCATCCATGTTCAGGTGGATTGGATGCTGTTCCTGACTGCGAAAGGCGGCGACAAGGCACTTATGGTTTCTCTTTCTCCCCCACTAGTTCTTGCCCCCCTAATTCACTAATTATTCAAATGTGCATGTATTTAATTACCGAGTTAATTTAAAAGTTCCAGTGCTGCTATTTGCAAAACTTCTTAGGGCACTCGTAACAAATAAATTTGTTTGATACTTAGTCTATGTCATGTCAGCTTTTTGACGAGGTGGTAAAGAGAGGTAGGAGAGAAGAAACTTGATGCTTATGTGATGCAAGTATAAAACCTTTTCAGAAGACCAAGAAATTAGCCAGTCATCTCTCTCACCTAGTCTTTCTCTCTCTTTTACTAATAAGTTTTAGTAACAAGCTAAATATACAAGCTATTGGAGTGCTTGATACTAAAATCCCCTTTAACCCTTCTCTCTCCTCTAGTACCAAGATTTAGTATCAAGCTATTAGACGTGCACTTAGAGGGTGCCCATGCAGACTGAAAATTTATTAACCCACTTTTTTTCGACGAAGAACTAATAGGTATTAATACCTTGATAGAGCACCACAAACTATGCGGTGTTGCTTGCAAAGTGTCATTGGATGCCCCTCGCTAAGCAGACAGGATGTAGGTTGACTGACCAAGCATAACCCTGATTCACTCCATCTTCGAAGACAAGTCATTGCCAAAGAAAAAGTCCATCTTTCCAGAGAAATCAGAGATGGAGGAGTGCTAGTAGCACACCAAGCAAGCCGCTTGGACCAGATGGGCGTGTTTAGCCCTAATTGGGAGACCAAAAGCAGCCCCAACTTCAAAGCAAAGAAGATTATAATTGACTGAGCTAGTGTCCACGGTGCCTACCAAAATATAAGTCATTTTCGATATTGACATGCTCTTCAAAGTAACACTCCGGTCATTAATTTCTACGAAAATATGTTGTTTCAAATAAAAGTAATTATACATATATATATACATATGGTCAAAAATAAAAATGTTTGACCGACACATATTCTAAAATGACTTACATTTGGAATCGGAGACAGTATTATGCTCCAATTAAGTAGGCATAGCTAGGTAGGTAGGAGATTAGAAAGAAGTGTAGCAGTACACTGTAAATATGAACAACAACTCTGTTGGTGAGTTAGTATTAGGATCTAATAACGAGTCATGTGTTAGAGTCGGATCTAACCTTGTATTAGAGTCAGATACTCATATTCAACTTTTAGACTATAAATAAAGGGTGTAGGGATCTTACGGGAAACACGTGATTTTTCTCAAAACATCCACATGGTATGAGAGCAAAACCCTAGTTCCTAGACTTACCTGAGATCCAGATCTACCGCAACCCATCTAGATTCGACGTTGCTCATCCAAGCCGCCGCCGCCCAGTGCTCGAGCGCACCGTGACTATGCCTCGCGGGCGTGCGGGCCTCCATCGCCTCCACCACGCAGGGCGCGCTGCGCGGGCAGCTGTTGCCATCGCTCGGGAGCCCAAGGGCTATTGCCGCCGCACCGTGCCTCGCTCGGGAGCCTCGTCGCCTCCTCCTTTTGGGGTGGCCACCGAGGAGGAAGGAGGAAAGGAGAGAAGCGCGCCGTCGCGGGGAGGAAGAAGGGGAGGAGAGAAGCCATCACCGGAGGAAGAGAAGGTTCTCGGCGCTGAGTTGGCTAGAGGAAGAAAGGATCGGGCTGAAGAGAGGCCATGCCTCTGTTTTGTTTTGGTTTCGACCAAAGAGAGGTATCTTTTTGTTTCGTTTCGATCTATCAGCAGAAGAAAGAAGTTCTACGTTTCAATGTATGTATGTATGTATGTATATATATACACACATGATTTGGGTAACCGTGAAGTCAGATATCGAGATTCAGTACAACGTTGATGCGTGAAGGATTGCTGTGATCGTGGGGGATACACGCGGCATATTTTGGTAGTGATTGACATTGCTTTAGTTGTTTAACAAGATGGCCCTTGAGGAAATTGAGGTTGTGAGGAAGGAGGAAGAAATCGCAACAAGGGCGATAGAAGAAAAGAGAAAAGCAATTGTTGAGACTACTTCCCCGCTGGTTACGCAAGGTGATATGAGAAGTATGATAGGTCCGAGAGTTGGTACATGGGCATCTGAATTAAAGCTGGAGCTGATGCCAAATGATGTGAAGTTAGAAGGAAAGCAAGAATTAGCCGAGTTGATCCAGAAGAGCTCAGCTAATTCTGAGGACAAAGGGGTGGAGCACTACATGCAGGAGACTTGTGTTGAGCCCACAGACAAGACGAGCATGGATTGGAGGGTGTGGAACATCACCAACTCTGTAGTGGTGGTTTGGTTGCTAACTTCGATATCTCTATCTATCGCTCAGATGGTAGAAATGATGTCGAGTGCACCGGAGATGTGGAAGATACTGAGCAGCATGTACTCTGGGACAGGAAATATGATGATGATGGTGGAGGCCCAGTGCAAGGTGGAGGCCCTGAAACAGGACGAGAAGACTGTCCAGGAGTATGCTAGTGAACTGCAACAGTTGTGGGTAGATTTAGATCAATATGATCCACTGCAGTTAATATGTTCTGGTGATATTGAGATTGGTAGGGTGTGGCTGCAACGCAAACGGGTTACACACTTTTTGAAGGGATTGACCCCAAAGTTGGTGTGGCTGCAACGCAAACGGGTTACACACCTTTTGAAGGGATTGACCCCAAAGTTTGAGAGTAGAAGAGCTGCTATGTTTCACTAGGCAAACTTGCCTACTATGGAGAAGGCTATTTCGGCTATGGTGCATGAGAAGATTCGACTACGAGTAATGGGGGACAACAATCCTATTAGGTCTCTATATGATATGCCTGATGATATAGAGTGCTACAACTGTGGGATGAGAGGACATCTAAGCTGTGCTTATCTTTCTCCACGGTATGGAGGCTGAGATGGAGGTCGTGGTGGTCGCAGAGGCCGAATTGGAGATTATGGAGGCCGAGGTGGAGGTCGTGGAGGAGGAGGTGGAGATTATGGATGTCGAGGAAAGGGCCGAGTTGGCCCCAGGGCTAATGTGGCCTTGACAGAGGAGAGTATGTCTGTTACTCTGATAGGCGAGCAAACTATGCAGCGAGAAAAGTGGCAACAGGGAAAGACATTGGAGACTTCTCATGATTCCACCTTCTTTGGTAACTTTGTCAACTACGCCTAAGTGGGCGAAGGTACTCAGGCACATGCATTTGCATCCACATATAAACACTCTCATATGGAAAATTTGATCATATACCCTCCCCTTAGATGGAAATTCAGGATTTACTCTCCTGGCCCACATGTCATTGACCTATGGTGACCCCACATGTCATTGAAGTGGGAGGGTAAATCCTGAAATCCTGAATTTCAGGGAGGGTATATGATCCAATCCCCCCTCTCATATTGATTGGATCATAGATTCAGGGACATCCAAGCATATCACGAGTTCACTTAGTGTATCGCATCTTACACTCTATATACTTATTCTGAAACTGTCCAAACAGCTGATGGAACATCCCAGCTTATTCATGGTGTAGGATCTGTAGAGTACATACCATCCATTGCTTTATCCTATGATTTGCATGTTCCCTCCTTTCTAGTCAAACTTCTTTAAGTTAGTTCTATCGTTGACTAATTTAAATGCACTGTCACATTTGATAAGGATTCGTGTTTGTTCCAGGAGAAGAGGATTGGGATTGAGATAAGGCGTAATGGGCTGTGGTATGTTGATCAGGTTGATGCGGCATTGGCTGTGGCTACCGGAGTTGAGGGAGAAGTTTTATTATATCATCGTCGCTGGGGACATCCGTCATTTGAGAGTTTAAGTCAGCTATATCCTAATTTGTTCAATAAAGTAGATAAGAGTAAACTTGTGTGTGATGCTTGTGAGTTTGGAAAGCATACACGATCTACATATAGTAGCATTGGTCTTCGGAGTAATGAATCTTTTATATTGATACATTCCGATGTTTAGGGTCCATGCTCAGTTACTTCTGTGAGTGGTTTTAAGTGATTTGTCATATTTATTGATTGCTATACTCATATGACTTGGATTTATATGATGAAGCACAAGAGCGAGTTCCTTCGGTGTTTTCAGGACTTCCATAGGATGATTGCTACTCAGTTTGATGCAAAGGTTCAGATTCTTTGAACAGACAATGGAACCGAGTATGTTAACAGAGAGTTTGCAGTGTATCTCTTAGAGGAGGGGATACTTCATCAAACTAATTGTCCAAAAACTTCACCTCAGAATGGAGTGACTGAAAGGAAGAATCGATATTTGTTGGAGGTAGCATGTTCACTCATGTTTAAGATGAATGTGCCAAAGAGATTGTGGAGTGAGATAGTGATGATAGCAGCATATCTCATCAATCGCATGTCATCTCGAATACTTAGGATAAAGTCTCCAGTTGATTTCTTTTGGGTCAGCGGGAGTTCAAGGTGCATCCCAAGGTGTTTGGTTGTGTGTGCTTTGTACGAGATCACCGACCAGTAGTTGGCAAGTTGGATCCGTAGGCATTGAAGTGTATCTTTATAGGTTATTCATCAAGTTAGAAGGGCTATAGATGCTATAACCCAGTTGAGCAAAGATTGTTTGTGAGTATGGATGTAACATTTTGGGAGTTTGAGTCGTACTACATGAGTGAAGGTACTCTTGGAGAGTTTTTGGAGGAGTCTCTCCTATCACTGAGGGTGACAGTTAAGAGGGAGAGAGTGATAATCACTACTATAAAACAGGTTATACTGGATGTCTCATCACAGACAACTTGTAAATAGAACCGTCTATGATAATCGCAGATATCACAAACAGTTATTGTTAAGAACCATCTGTGAATTATCACAAATAGTTCTATTTACAAACCGTTTGTGATGTCTCCGAATATCATAGACAGTTTGTATTAAAAATCATCTGTGATAAATATGCCTAACTCTCTTCGGCCTATCTTGAGAGGGAGTGTTGGTGAGTTAGTATCAGTGATAAATGTTCTAACAACAAAAGAGAGATAGATATGATGATGTGTCCAAATTACTCCTCTCACATGGAGTATGGTGCAGTGTACTGGAGTAGTACAACTTTTTACTAGTTATCTAAAACGAAGAAAATCTGAATGATGGAGTATTTCTTTTTATCTAAAGAAAACATCTGCCCCCACATAAAAGAACTGAGCATATGTTCCTTTCAAAAGAGAATAGAGCATTTTCGTTAAAAAAAGGAGAGAATTGAGCATCCATGTATACGGAGAGGCAGAGGGTAGGAAAGTTCTACATCTGAATAGTAGCTTGAGCAGGAAGCGTAAAAAAAGAGCAGGCAGCCATGCATTTGATTAGACATTATTCTACGAAACTCCTGCCTGCCTTTTGGCACTTGATCATCATTCAGGCCAAAAAGAGAAAATTCGCATCGCAGCCTTGTTTGAAGATATGCGAGCTAGTCCTTGGAATAACGAGCCTGCCCGTCAACCCATGTGTTCTGCATTTCAAGAGTCATCAGTCCTCTCGTCTTTAGCTAATTGGCCATCCAAGAATCAGAATCAAATGGATACTGCAGAGGCAGAGGCAGAGGCAGAGGCAGACCGGCCGGTGGAGTAGAAAATTCCCAATCATAAGGATTTGATTCTTGGAATGGGATCTTAACATGGTACTCCTAGTAGTGGTTAGTTAACCCCTCTGGTTCAGAATGAAGATGCTCGCAACTGTATGCATGCATGTGTGTAACTGTAACCTCTGATCCGTTGAGATCTTTTGCCTTGGTCTGTTATGAGCAGAGGTTAACTGTAATGTGCAGACATCGACGATCGATCGGATGCCCGTCTCTGATTCTGTCGCGCTTGAACTGGACATGATGTTCAGATCTCCAGCCAGCTAGCGAGTATTCTGCACTTTCTTTCGCGGCTGGAAATCTCTCACATCTGCCTGCATGTCATTGCCACCGCGCCCTTTTATTCTTCGCCGGATTCATGAAAAGTTGCAGAAATTTGAGCGTTGGCTTAGCATTTTGCACGTAACCACGACTAGTACTGGTGCATGCACTCTAGTTTGTTCCCGCCGGTGGTGACTAGCTTTACCATGACCGAGTCTAACAAAGTTACGTGTGCATGCGGCAAGGCAAGGCAAGGCGTCGTGAACACGAGCGTAGCTCATCAGCCGCTAAGGCCCCGGCGTTCGGAGCGCGGGGATTTCGCAGCAAAGGAAACGGTTCAATTCCTGCATGAATCCAGAAAAATTCTACGCGTCACAGCCGTATCAAACCATCCGGACGACGAGCAGCGCATGTCGCCCTCTTTAACTTTTCTGCTAGTACTAATACTAGCTTTTCTTTCACGCTACGTACGTACGGTGCCGGCCGGCGAATAAGCCGGGGGGCAGCAATGGCCGGAGAGCCGGCAGGGCAAAGCAAAGCTTCACACTCAAACCGAGAGAAGAAAAAAAGGAACGAAAAGAAAAGGAGGATAACGATAACGATCAGCGAGCGACGGAGAGGCGAAGCGGAGAGGATGAGAGGCACTGGATGGACGGGGGAGCGACGGGTGGGCACCGCGCCTAGGGGGGACAAGCGGCCGACAGCCCGGCACATTCACATGTCCCCGCTTTATGGTACTACGCCCCCACCACCCAACCATTTCTCGTCTCGTTTCATTTACTCGTACGCGTATTAGTACTTGCTTTTGTTTAATTTAAGTTTAGTAGCACTACAGTTCAGAAAAAAAGAAAAAGATTACTAATCTATGCGTGTTGAGATTTCTGGTGTTCCGATTTGAGCGTGTGATTTCCTTTCGTCGACCGAGCCCGTGATCCTATTGCTATTGGAGCGGGTTTCTTTGCTGGGATCCGGTAACGGTTCGTGCTCCATCACATGAGATCTCGAAATTTAAATGCTTACCTCCGGTTTCTTTAAATGAAATTGCCTATCAAGGTGGCTGCGCTACAGTAGTCAATGTATTCATCGGAACATGGTCGATAACGAGCATGTGAATGATAATTTTCTACGCACCGCTTAGAATTAGAGCAGGTATTTTATGTACAAATTGACGAATAGAACTTAGACATTACTGTTGAGAGGCGCTATCAAATCTAGGCTACCTAGAGCCACTTGACACGGATCAGCGGGGCATCAGAGCAGGTGATGGTGGAGGGAGAGGATTAGTGGAGAGTTGCAATGAGAGCATCTTTAGTGTATTGAACCGACGTCGATTCAAAGTTATGCCACATAAGTATTTTAGGAACTGAGGTTATTTTTCTCCAATGTATTGAACCAATTCCTACAAATAACTGGGACTCATATTACATTAAAAACCACAAAATAATAATATCTTCTCTCAACCGCACTCTCTCCTATGTAGTTGTTTAATACTTATATGAATTGTTTAATGCTTTGAATCGATTCCTAACTAGAGTTCGGTTCTATGCATTTTTTTTTTTGTTAGAATCGACTCCTTCAATGTATTGAATCGATTCAATACTTTCTCTCTCTTTATTTGAACTGGCTAAAACACAACATTGGAGATGGTCTGATCGGTTGGGACACGAAGCGTGGTGAGCAGTTGAGGGAAGAACAGTTGGGCATGGTAGTGAGGATTACGACGGTTGGGGAGGAGCAACGATGCCCATACACGGAGTGACGTAGTGGGGGTATAAGCTTATTTCCTTTTCTTATTTTAGTTTTTTTAGCTGGTTTTTTTTGGTGGGCATGCGAAAGATTGACAGAAGGACGATGGACAGACTCCACTATTATATCAGGAGATATTTTGATTTTGGATTGTGATTACATTGAACATACCAGACTCCGACCCGTTAAAATGCCGCCGTTGGTTTGGGATCGTGCGGCGGGGAGTGTGGGCTGGCGTGGAGCCGCTAGCTGCATCCGGGGCCGCTGCAGGGCGCCCAACCGGCAGCCCGGGCCCACCGCCGGTTGACCGCAGCCGTCTATAACTAACCTCCTCCTACTCTTCTCTTCTTCCAGAGTGCTCCTCCCCCGTCTCGCCTTCACAAAGCGGAAGCGGAAGCGGAAACGGAAGCGGCAGCAGCGGCAGCAGCATCAGAAGCCGCCGCGCGCAGAGCCCAACCGCCGCCATCCATGTCGGTGGAGACGGAGCGGAGCTCCATCGAGTCCTCCGCCGCCTCCGGCCTCGACTTCGAGGACACCGCCCTCACCCTCCGCCTCCCCGGCTCCTCGTCCTCCCCGGACCCAGACCGCAAGCGCGCCTCCTCCGATGCTCCCCCGGCCCCCAAGTACTACCTCGAGGGTCCAGGCCCCCAAGAAAAAAAAATGCTTTCTTGCTAGAAATTATGGTGATTTTGAATTGACCCGAGCTTGTTGTTTGTTTCTTTGGTTGGATGGTCAGGGCGCGGGTGGTGGGGTGGCCGCCGGTGAGGCCGTTCCGCAAGAACGCGCTCGCCGACGTCGCCGGTTCCAGCAAGGCGGCCGCCAAGTTCGTCAAGGTGGCCGTGGACGGCGCGCCCTACCTGCGGAAGGTGAACCTGGAGGCCTACGCAGGCTACGACCAGCTCCTCCGCGCGCTCCAGGACAAGTTCTTCTCCCACTTCACCATCCGTGAGTATTCCTTGCCTCCGGCTGTTGCTCTTGTTGCTCGCTTGATGGTTTGAGCTGATGTGGAGGACTGTGCTGGATTCGCTACGCGCAGGGAAGTTTGCGGACGACGAGAGGAAGCTGGTGGACGCGGTGAACGGAACGGAGTACGTGCCGACTTACGAGGACAAGGACGGGGACTGGATGCTCGTCGGCGACGTCCCCTGGAAGTGAGCTTCTTGCCCTCCTCCTGCTTTCCCTTTAATCCATCATTAGTTATGCAGTTCGTGTTCTATTGTTAGCTTTTGGTATGTGTTTGGATGATTGTTTATAGACATAGCGGATGGTTATTGATTAGGCTCTTGGACTGATCAAATTGGATGCCTTAGCTTTGATTCGAGAGTATGGAGGATGTTGAGGGTAGAGTTATGCATTCCTTTAGAGACTTGGGTACCATTTCTAGAAGTGTTTTTGTTGGGATTAGATTGCGCTGATTGAGATCCACAACCCAACATGGCTGATATGAATTGATGCTTTACGATTTGGGTAGGAACTAGGAAACAATGAGGTTGCTTTGCTTGGAGTTTAAAACGAGTGGTTTAAAACAAGAGAAAGTGATATAGTGAGATCCCCGGGAGATGTTCGTGGTTGTTGGCGGTAATGCAATGCATGCCTGTAGCATGAGAGCATATGAAAAGATGAGTAGCTTCTCTGATTCTGCCTGTTTGCTTTTGAGCTTACGTTCCATTTAGAAATGTCGATCCTGTGGGTCAATCACAGGAATTTCCTGTTTGACTTTTGTTGCATTGTATACTGTACCTTAGCAAATTAAGCAGCTTTGATGTACAGTTCCTCTCCACTACAGGGCAGCCCATGAGGGCTATGTATAATAAAAAGAATCCACTTTGTTAAGATAGGCTACTTTGGATATGGCTATCTTTCTAGTTTTGTTCTCCGCTGCACTGGATTGCACTGTGCACTGACCTACAGGCTATGCGAGGGGTCAGAATAGCTTCTTGATCCTTCTAGGGAAATATGATTGCTAATTTGCTAAGACGGTTTGATCCTTGCTAATTTCTTTTCTATCTTCTTGCTTAGTCGGATCGCAATGAATTAGTGCTACATACGAACTTGCAATTGACATAATATGTTCCCGTCAAACTTTGGCAATCTTCTAACATCCTAACGCTTGTGCAGGGTGTTTGTGGAAACCTGCCAACGCCTTCGTCTCATGAAAAGCTCTGAGGCTGTTAACTTAGGTATATGCGCATTTCTACCACATCTTACTATGCTAGAGCTGTTAACTCTCTTTGTACTTTCACTCTCAGCCATCTTGACTTACTCAATTTCTTTTCTGTTGTTTACAGCACCAAGAGCTGCTCAATGAGGCACACCCCATGCTCCTTGCGAATGGGCTGCTTGAAAGAAAGAGGAAACTTTGCTCAGCTGAGGTTCTTCATGTGAGATAGAAATGTGTACAGTTGTCGGCTACTACTTTCGGTTCCTTTATGCTATTGAGTTGATAAAAGGTTGTAGTTTCTACATATATAGATCACGAAGTACTGAAGCTTGAAATATACGCCTACAGTTTGTCTCTTGATGAATAAGACCAGAAACACAGAACTTGTATTCTTTGCTGTCAATCGCTTGTTGTTAGGTTATGTGTGATACTACAGGTTGAGGCCTCTGGCATTACTGTCGTAAATCTTATCGTGTTAAGTGATGGTTTTGTTTCAAGTTCATTGTTCTGCACTCAATGATGTGTGATCACTGATCAGCTTGTTCGATTGCTGGTACATTCTGATTTGTCTATTGTTGTTACATTCTGGTTATTATCTGACGGACTGAGATGTTGTCGAGGTTGAAATTTGGACTGCCAATGTTTTACTCTGAATCTCAGGCTCATATTAGGATGTATCCTCCCTGAAAGAGGGCACGAATGAATATTATCTGAACTTTCCTAGTGAATATGTAGTCAGCAGTGTTTTTTTGTTTGTTAACCCATGTCATGTTGATGGCAAATGGAATGGTCATTGAAAATGAAGCCATTAGCCATGGCTTAATAAACAAGTACAGGCCCCTGATGACTGCGTGACCATGTGGCATTGACTGTTTGAGATCACTGTTTTCCAAGGTAATAAAATAATTCTTCTGTTGAAGAATCATGGACTCGGCCATGTTCTTTCAGCCATGCTTTGGACCAAAACAGATGAGATCAATTGAAAGGTCGTTTTCCTCCTCTTGTTTCTTTTTCAGTGGTCGACGGTGAGATCACTGTCAAGTGCCTGTTCTGCCGTCAAATGGAACATGATGTGATTTCATCAATCAAAGACGAGCTGTTAGCGCTCCGATTTCGCGATCGATCAGGCACCCGGGTCGTTCCGGTGATGATATCATCGCGCGGTGTTTGTGCATTTCGGGTTTTGATGCATGCACCAGGCATGAAACTTGGGTGAAAGGTGGGGGCGATGAATGGTGAAGGCATCAGCTTTGGCAAATTTGGTTTTGTGATTGAGGTGGCCTCGTTGCCACTGAACAAGGGGCGTGGTAGCGACGGATCAACTCCGGTGGCTCTCTTTTTCCCTGGGGAAAACGACCTCTCTATCCATGTCTGGTTATACTGCGGCTGTCAGTGTCGTTTCTTCCTTTCTTCTTCCTGTTGAGAAAGCGATGCTCTATTTTCAGTCTCGGTAAGTTATGATTCTTCAAATCATGGAATCGTGAACAGAACCATCCGGTTATTTAGTACTGATAATATCCGTTTGAAACGCAGGAATTTCAATGGACGGAGATAATGCGTTCTAAACGTAAACGGGGCCTAATACCTGTCAAATGATGCTCTATGGCTATAATGTTATCAAGAAAGTCATATTTTTATGGCCATTTCATAGGACGGAAATAATGCGTTCTAAACGGGCCCTAATACTTCTCGAAATGAGTATCAAGAAAGTCATATTTTTTTTTATGGTCTTGGGGCAAAGAAAAGTTTGGAGGACTTCATGCTTACTCAAACCACCGTTTAAGAGAGCAATGATTAAAAGTTTTGGGATGTCAAACACACCCATCATTTGATGTTAGGAAAACAACGAACTCATCACTAGTTTCTCGACTAAGCAAATTATTAGATGTGCCTATTTGTGCGGAGGAAACCGTCAAATTGTGGGGCCGTCCATCGCTTCGATTACACTTTGTTTGGATTCTTTCCTACAGAGCGTTTAGTCCTGTTTGGAATGTGAGAATGTAATTGTTTCTTATTAATTTTTTGCATTTAAAATAGGGCCTTTCCGTTCTCTCTAGAGTTCACAACTATTTTTCTTGATACAATAACTTAGCAACGACGGAAGCAAAAACTATTTCCCACACCATAAGTAAACAACAATCCATCACACCAAACTAGACTAATCACAATCTTTTTTATTTTAAAAAGGTAAAAAAAAAACTACCGAACGATATGATATTTCTCGACCGTTACAACTGATTTCCCATTATCCAATCGCCATCATATTATCATTACCCTCCCAAAACCGAAGGGAAAAAAGTGGAGAAAACAGCCGCTCAACGATCCTACGGCCCGCACAACTCGACCCCCCTGATCCGACGGTCAGGATGAGACGAGGGTCCATGCAACACTGCAACTCTGTCTCTCACTCGCACTGTCGTCCAGTGACCACCACCCCCTCAAAACGCCAAAATTTCCCCACTCCTTTCCCCTCCCCTCCTCCCGAGATCCCATCCATGGCCGCCTCCCACCCCCGGATCTGACCCTGAGGCCGCCATTGCTGGATTCGTTCCGGCGGTTGCACCCTCCCTCCGCGCCCTTGCGCTGCTGGCGCTTGCGCGGCCCGATACCTGCCCCCGTTTATTGAGGTGGCCTGTCCTTTCCTTTTTTTTTGGGTGCGTTCTTTGGTTCTTGATCCGTCGCATTCGCTCTGTGGAGTGGTTTGGGGCAAGGGATTGATCCGTTACTGCGGTTGTTGCCTACCTTGCAGTCTCCCGTTGCCGTTGCTGTCGAACCCACAGCTTGTTGCAATCTCCTGTTGCCGTTGCAAGTGCGGGTTTTTACGGCCCAGGATTTGTGCAGTCGTGTTCTTGGGAGGGCCGGATTGTCTCAATGGTTGTTTAATTGGGCGAATTTGATGTGGTATTGGTGCAGCCGAATCTTGCCGCCATGTGGAAGCAATTTATTGGCAAGCTGTCGTGGAAGTCGCTGAAATCCAGTTCTGGAGGCGGTGGCGGAGGGGGCTCGCCGCCAGCGAAGCCTCCGCCTCTGTCTCCCGGGGCGAATGGGGCTGCGGGGAAGCCGAACGTCTCGCCTCCGCCGCCCGCAGGGGTCGCCGGAGCCGAGGGGAGGTCCAGGGAGGAGGCATTCGTCCAGAAGGTGAACATTTGCTGCGTGGTGTTCGACTTCTCCGACCGGGGCAAGGACTCGCCGGAGAAGGAGAGGAAGCGGCAGGTCCTGATGTCCCTCGTCGACTGCATTGGCGCTGCCGAGGAGCCCCTCACGGAGGTGATGATGTCGGCGTGCGTGCGCATGTTTGCTGTTAATCTCTTCAGGGTCTTCCCGCCCAAGGTCCGGTCAGGCACCGCGGCGTCGGAGACAGAGGAGGACGAGCCGTTCTTTGACCCCTCCTGGTACCACCTGCAAGTCGTGTATGAATTGCTTCTTCGGTTCGTGACCTCACCGTTCGTTGATCCCAAGGTAGCTAGGAAGTATGTGGACAGTTCATTCATCTCGAGGCTGCTCGACCTGTTTGATTCTGATGACCCGAGAGAGAGGGACTGCTTGAAAACAATATTGCATAGGATATATGGGAAGTTCATGGGAAATCGACCCTTCATCCGTAAAGCTGTGAGTAATATCTTCTATAGGTTCGTCTTTGAGACCGATCATCACAATGGGATAGCCGAGCTGTTGGAGGTGTTTGGCAGCGTAATAAGTGGGTTTGCGAAGCCATTGAAGGAGGAACATAAGCTGTTTCTATGGAAAGCGTTGATTCCGCTTCACAAGCCAAAGACGGTGGGTGTATATCTGCCACAGCTGACGTACTGCATAACACAGTTTATTGAGAAGGAACCAAAGCTTGCAGGAACTGTAATCAGAGGTCTGTTGAAGTACTGGCCAGTTACAAATAGTCAGAAGGAGATGATGTTCTTGGGGGAGTTGGAGGAGGTGCTGGAGTTGACTGACATGGCAGAGTTCCAGAAGTGCATGGTTCCATTATTCCGGAGGATTGCAAATTGCCTGAATAGCTCCCATTTTCAGGTAAGTTTCTTTCCAAAACCAGAACTTTAATTTGAAGTACCACCGATTAATATTTATCCTTGAATTGTGTCTCCCCTGTATTATCTTGTTCCGCTTTTGTCTTTGCAACAAACAATTGCTAGGCTGAGAAATACCAGAAGAAATGCTTGTGGAACATGAATTTAAGACTTTAATATGAATTTCTCTGATAAGAAGTTGTCATCACAAATGTTTTATCTAGTAGTTGTAAAGCTGTTTACTGGTCGAATCTTTTGCTTATTTTAGTCGAAGAATGTGTTTGATCTCTTTCCTTCTCCATGTGCTTTTCTAATTTATTATTGTCACTTACATGGTCCCCTGCACCTATTTATGACATAGTGATTACTGATAAGATATTTCACCTTTTATGACATTATTTTCAAGCTGATAAACCCATCTATTGATTAAGTCCATTATTGGTGCTGCTTGAACGAGAGAGGATCCTTGGGACTGAAACATCACAAGAGCTGTGATAGATCAATACGTAAAAGGAAATGATTGATACCTAACTCCCAATAGCAGTTGCTCTGGAGAAAACGGAGAAAACATCAGAAGATTTTTATGTATAATATGCAATGTTCCTCTTTCTGTTTGTTAGAGAAGTACATAAATGTAAGATTATGAATGACCTAGCACTACTGTCTTCTTTGTTCATGTCACTTCCATGCTCTAGAATAGTTATTGCAGGTCTTCCTCTTACAGTTGTTGGCAAGCAATTATCTTTGAAATTTCTCTTCCCTCGATAAAAAGTTACCTTTGAAACTCAATGAACTGAGTTATTTACTTGCTTTCCGCAGGTTGCTGAGAGAGCCTTATTCTTGTGGAATAATGAGCATTTGTTTGATATGATCTCCCAAAATCGTCAAGTGATACTGCCACTCATATATCCAGCTCTGGAGAGGAATACTCGTTGGCACTGGAACCAATCGGTTCTCAATGTTACGATGAATGTCAGGAAAATGTTCTTTGACATGGATGAGAGATTGCTCCTGGCTTGTCAGGGCAATTTCCAAGCGGAAGAAGAGAAGCGAGCTGCAACCGAGGAGCGGCGAAGGCTTATGTGGGAGCAACTGGAGCGGAATGCTGCCGCTGCGTTCCAACCAGTGATCACCGACACAAGCTTTCCAGCGCCCCCTTCATCAGCTCCTTTGGTAGCTCCCACTATGACATGACATGGGGTCCAAATATACTCCATTCTACTTCCTTGCTAGCTAGCTAGATGAAGTTGCTTGCTTCTCTGGGGGGACACAAGGCATTTTGTTACCTTTGTAAGCCCCCTGTCAAAGTCTGTAATTAATAGTTGATGGTTTGAAGACAAAGGACACTTGATTTTTCGTGGCGTATTCTCGAGTAATGGGCATTGCTTTCTTGGCAAAATCTTGATTGGTTCTACCTGAGTGCTCTGTGAAGTGTGGACAGTATTAATTGTATGAGAGAATGGCAAGTTGGCAACCGTTTTTTTATGTGGGCATGAACTAGTCTGTTTTTATTGATGCACTTTTACAGTGTAATATCAGATCCATTTCTCTAACGATCTAAGCTTATTCTGTAGAAGCAATAAGGCCGGTTTGGAACGCGGAGTTTTTTTAAGATTTATGTAGGAATCGAACAGTTTCACGTGAAATTCCCGTGTTTTGTAATGTTGAGATCTCATAAAATGGAAAGACGAAGAAAACAAGAGAGTAGTTGAGATCTCATAAAATAAATCTTTCATAATGTTTGGCTTAGGTTATCTACATGCTCTTTTCTAGTGCTTTTGTATGCTCAAGTCACCTCATGATACCACATGACAAGCAGTTCCTCAGAAAACGCAAACGTCGGTAGAACAAGGTTCACCATTTCACACACACACACACACACACACACACACACACACACATATATATATATATATATATATATATATATATATATATATATATATATATATATATGAAACAAAATGGTAGTAGAAGCAAGTAGCACCCTGATGTCACCATGTCCACTCTCTCTCTCTAAACGAAAGAAGAACCTAATTTTTACCATTTGGATCCAGCTATGATGAGCCTAGAACATTGTACATTGATTGTTAGTCTTACGCATACAAGCTCTTAACTTTAGTTTTCAAGAGAGAGAGAGACAATTGATTACAAGCGGGCAGTATCTGTTCTGTCATAGTACAAATTAGGTAAATTAATTTCTCTCTTCTAGCATGGATATGGTCTGAACCAATTCTCGCCTTGTGGATGCATGCCACCGTGTCTCTTAATTAACACCTCTTCACCACGTTTCTCCTGACATTCGTTAACATGTGTATGCCACACGCTGTTGAACAAGATTAAAAAGGATAATTAAACTCCTTAGTTTGATTAAGCAACGCATTAGTCGCCGCAATTATTGCTCCCGGGCCAGTCAAAGTCGGTGTTAGTACATGGTTATCTGGAGAGGTCGTTTTCAAGTGACTGGTTGTCTGGTTCAGGCTTTAGCTGAGCTCAGCTCCCTATAAAAGAAACCTGAAACTGGGCATCATGTGATCCATGCTCGAGAGCCACTAATACCCTTCTATTCTATCTCCCTTACTGGTTTGGTCTTCGTCTCCCTCTCCGGCTAGCTACTCAGCAGCGCAGCCAGGGAGATAGAGATGTATAACCCTCCGGCGGCGCAGGCCATGTCCTACTACGGCCATGTCCAGAAGCGCCATGAGGACAAAGGCTGCCTCTACGCATGGTGATCCTTCTTCTGTCACATGCTCTGCTCAGTTTATACTTCTTGTTGATGCTTTTACAAGGCAAAACATAGTTCCTTTTTTTTTGTTTACCTTAGATGCATGATACATCGAATAGAGAGATCTAAGTTCTTAAGTGAATTACGCAAGATTACTGCATATTCTGCCAATCTGTATACATAAACAAATCTTCTTCTGGCAAAGCTGATTTCGGCTTTATGTGAGCATCTGGCTAGCAACATCAACAGTTGAGAACAACAAAAGTTTGGGCAAAATCTAACATATCCTATGAATTCACTCCTGGACTCAGAAATGGATTAATTGGAGTAGTTAGTGGTCATTTTCATGTGAGATTGCATGCCCTATTGGAGAGGGATTTACTTTTACATTAATTGGTTGCTTGACTTCCTTCAAATGTGATTTCCTTTTGCAGTCTGTTCACCCTGTGCTGCTGTTTCTGCTGCTACGAGACCTGCGAGTGCTGCCTCGAGTGCCTCTGCTGCTGCGGCTAATCTCAATCTGCTCGTCATCATGTTTAAAGGTCTTGTGATGCTTCGTTTCAGAAACAGAAGTACAGATGTCTGATGTGCTGGTGAATAAATTTTGCATGTTTGTTGTTGTACATGTACCAGCTGTGTTTAAAAGTTGACAGTGATATGTGAATTTTTTAAATTTTTTTTTCTGTACTCTCATGTCTTATCATTGTATTTGTAATGCAGCCTTGTGATTATTTATGTGTTCTGTATTAGAAAGGATTTTGTTAATTAGATGGAACCAATCGGCTACAACCATCTTTGCATGGAGTAGGGCAACCACTTCATGGTAGATGCAAAGTTTCCACTCTTTTTGAACGTTTGGTAGATGAAAAGTTTGGTTGAGATTTAACAAGATTTTATGTTTTGGTTATGTTCTCATATAGCAAATAAACAAGTTCAGGACCTGGTTAACTAAGGAGGTGAGCTTATAAGATCCATGAGATAAAATGATCAAACCGCCTATACAAAATAAATAGTTCTAAGAAAACTATAGACAATAAAGGAGATCACATGAATTGCATCTATTGTACACACGGGAACTATATGATCAAAGCAACAGTTTTCTGATACAAAGACCCCTCTATTCGATGTAACATCTATATGGGATAACTACAACTGAATTTGTCCAATAAAAAAATTTTGCATTTAGTGTGAAACACTGACTGCTAAGATTTGCTTTTCTAATTCACCAATTGTGTTCCTAGTTACCCTGCTGGTTACCGGCCCGGCCTGGTGACCTGGTGAAGCGACGGGGCGGAGGCAGGTGAGTGTGGCAGGGAGATGACGAAGGGGCAGCGACCTAGAGGACCGGCTGACGCGGGCGCGGGGCGCGGACCGGACGGTGAGGACGGCGTGGCGTCGTGGCATGACCCGACCGAGGTGACAAGGCGAAGAGGGCGCCGGGGTCTTTGGGCTGCAGGGGAGCAGGCAGGAGTTGGTGGCGGGCGCAGCAAGCAGGTGGCAGAGGAGCGGTGTCACTCGGCGCTCGTGGCTGGCAGTGCTCACGAGGGAGAGAAGGGGAGGCTCGGGCGTGACCGGCCGGGTGGAGGAAGAAGACAAGAGGATTGGAGCCGGGCCAAGGAAGGCCGAAAGGAAAGAAGGGGCCTGGTGGAGCTGGGCCAGGGTGAGCTGGGCTGGCCCAAGCAAGAGATGGGGTTGAGCCCAAGAAAGAGAGACAAATTTAAGAAAAAGGCCCAATTTCGAAAAGGAGAATACAAATTTGAATTTTGAATTCGAGAACTTCAAGGAGTTTTAAAACATAAACCCGAGCTTAGCTAAAAGCTAGAAGTTTTTGAGAAAATACCATAATTTGAAATACTGTTTGAAAACCAGAAGCCAAATGGTAAACATTTGAAAACGGGAGTGTTATACTTTACGACTTAATAACCTTAGTCTCCACTTGGTGAGGATGCTGCCATTTACCTCTGGGCAAAACTACCCGATAACTGCTCAGATGATTTTGTAGTTGTCAGATGGCTTGCAAACAGGCACAATGTTGCTGTGATCCCTGGGAGTGCCAGCGGAGGTTCTGGATACATCTGTGTTTCCTTCGGAGGGTTGAAGGAGGCAGACACGATGCTCGCTGCTGAGAGGCTAAGGCGCGGTTTGCAAGAACTGGTGACTGATGGAATGGCACAGTAACGGCCCATTGGGTGTAAGAAGAATACATTTAACATTCACGTTACAGAAGTCCAATTTTTCGACCATATAATTCTACTGGGATTAGTTCAAGAGAAGAAAAGGACCATATTTGTTAGAGTACATGATTATCAGAAATGTTTTTATATCATAGAAAATTGCACCATGCTGGAGGTGCCAATGGAAAGGGCAATTGGTGGATTGAGAACTGGGACAAAATAAAAGTCATCCAGCCTGTGGAATTATCCATGTCATAGATAGGGGTATCTTTCGTTTAGTACTTCTCGCTTTTTTACTGATGAAATCAATTGTACACAAATAAATATTAAGAATTATAAGCTGTTCCTGACGTGCTTTTGTTCGAGCTGTCTGTGGATTTTATAGCTTGGCTAGCGATTTTTCTTTAAGCTTGAAAACTGCTAAGTGCTGTTTCTTATAATTTGTACTCATGCAGAATCAGCATTACATACCACTATGATTTTAGTGTGTCCAAGTAACTGTCAACTTCAGATTCTGTAAAAGACTTCCAAATATCCGCATAATATGATCTCATGATACTGGGATATCAGAGTTGGGATTAGTTTCTCCGGTCCATATATGATATATGTATGATCTATTTGTTGTCTTTTGCTGGTCACATTTCACTCGTTATCTTTTTCTACAACCGTCTGCCCTTTTCATCGTACACTGATCGATCATAGCGACATGTGATCGGCTTGCGACATTAACACCGTTCTATGAAAAAGCAATCGCCCCCGCTCCAAATCTTTTTCTTTTCTGGAAAGGCATGAGAGGGATGTGCGCTAGCGGCGCATCAATTGCCTTCCAAACTAGGGAGGGAGCACATGAAAATGACTGCATCTTCACACTGAAAGAAACATAGTATCAGCAATATACATAGGTTGCAACTTGCAAGACAATGGACAATGTACTAGATAAGTGTGGTAGATATCAGCAGGCATTGGCAAGAAAATCAAGCAAGCAACAATGATCACACCAGCTTCAAATGTCAGAATGCAATTGCAAGAACATTGGTTGCAATAACAAATGACAACCAGGGCAGACGAAACAAGTCAAGAGAGGATATTCATTTTCGGAGGAGGACGCCTCATGTCAGGCCAATGCATTCAAAGAGAGGGCTACGAGGAGTAAATGCTTGCAGAAGAAAGCAGGTGAAGCACTGCACTTGTCCTTGCAATGCAATTTAATGCATTAAGTCCCTGAATTATGAAGTGCTCCTCCTACTACTATACTAATCAAGTTGGGCTCTCTTATTGGTTGGGTGTCCTCTCATGCCATCTACTAAGCTGCTGCTAACATGTGTTGCTCAAATTCTTGGGCAAGTTTATGAGCCAGGGCAGAGCACTGCAGTGGTCTGCAGATGCAGAAAGGTCAACTACTCCCAAGCCCCCCAACTAACTCATAACTCTTGAGCAGAATTGTAGGCTAATCTGCAGGGGCTAAAAACAACCCCGACTGTCCCTGTCATAATCAATCTTTAGGATGAAAATGAGTGGAGTGGAGTAAGCAACAAATGGATCAATCAGCCAATCAAAGGCTCGGGAGCATGCATGCAAGAACAGCAAGGCAAATAAAGGGAATATTTATCTGGTTCATAGTAGTACTTCAAACTTACTATTGCTACTCCAGTACTACTACGACTAACATATGTAGGTCCCATTGCAGAATAGGTCTTGTTGATCTGGCCACATTTAGGATAGTATTGATAGCTCTTACCTTTTTACAGGCAGGACTGGCTCTCCATAGTGCGCACACACACACACACACTCATCTCTCTCTTCTTGCCCACGAGCCAATCCCTTCCTCAAGAGTAAGAGAATTCGCAGTAGGCAGCAGTACTCAAGTTGTTATTACAACAATGTTGTTAGCCAAAGCCAAAGCTAGGCCATGTGAGCAGTGACCAGTGGTGTGTATATGCATGGTCCCAAGATCTCATGACGTACACTAGCTTTGGCCATAACTGCATGCCATTCATCCATCCAATTCAATGAGAGAGCTAGCAGTAGCAGTACCGAACGCCCGTGGTAAAGAGGATTTGGGATCAATGCGTGTGTGATTATGTTGAGTATGGCTCATATTATGATAGGATTTAATTGATAAGATGAAAGAAAGGTGAGAGCCGAAGACACAGATACACAGAGTTACAAAATATTATGGGTTGATGGGTTGGGGTGTGCGCGGGGAGGGGGGGGGGGGGTGAAGGCACCCGTGGTACATATTATATATCGTCGACCTCTTGTGACCCTAACCGTGAAAAAAAAAACTCTACAGACGGAGCCGTCGCAATTCGGCTTCCGGGGGACGTAGACTTTACTAAACCTCATAAACAAATTCTCGTGTCTCTTGTGTGCTTTTCTGTGATTGTTCTCTCAAGCTAAGGGCTATCGCCAGTTTCAACAATTGGTTGCAAGCGGAAGTCATCTGCCACAATGTTGGGAGCATACCTCATCTTGTTAGAGTAAGGTTGAGATGACGACGTCGGGTGCTAGGTTTGAAGTGGTGAAGTTCAACGGGACTGTTAACTTCAGATTGTGGCAGACGATGGTGAAGGATCTATTGTCGCAACAGGGATGTTCCAAGGGGTTGTGCAAAGCAAAGTCAAAGACAATGGAGGATGACGATTGGGAGGAGTTGAAGGTGCAGGCGGCCACGATCATACAGCCGTGTCTTTCGGATCAGGTCATGTATCATGTGATGGATATAACCTCGCCGAAAGAAATCTGGGATAAATTGTAGACTCAATTTATGTTAAATCCCCGACGAACAAGTTGTATCTAAAACAGGGGTTGTACGGGCTGAAGATGTTGGATGGTTATGATCTTGCACAATATGTGAATGTCTTTAATCATGTGATCATTGATCTGTTATACGCGACGGCGGAGGAACGACGAAGTAAACAAGATCAATCGCAGAGAGACACGAGATTTAACGTGGAAAACCCTCTCAATGCGAGAGGGAAAAAACCACGGCGCCACCGACAAACAATCTTCACTATATCGGGGTGAGGTTACAACGCTGGGATTTACAACTCGATTCGATATCCCAAACAATGCTTACGAGGAAATATATATATCGGAAACCCTAATTCGACTAGGATCCATACGCGGGGGGCCGCCCGCACCTCAGCGCCCCGGGTGCACGGCCTTGGGCGCCAGACTCGCCCGCGCTCGCCCTAAGCCTCCGGCGACGGGCCTCCGCTACGCTCCGTCCAGAAGCTGGCCTAATTGATGTATAGAATTTGGATCACAAATCAACATGATCTAGGGCGTTTGGAGGTGAAGATCGTAGATGAAGACAAGATAATTATTTTGTTGTGTTCATTGTCGCCTTCCTATGAACACTTGGTTACCACTCTGACATACATGAAAAAAACTGTCAAGGTTGATGAGATTACCGCGGCTCTGTTGGCGCATAATCAACTGAGGCAGAATGCGGGGGAGATTTCTTATGATGCTAGTTTGTATACGAAGAGTGATCATGGAAGGAAGCAAGACAAGGAAGGCGTAAATCCATACCAAGTCAAGGCTTTGTCGAACCTTGTAAAAACACATATTCATGTCTCTTGTGTGTTTGCTGTGATTGTCTCTGGCCCTAAGGAAGGGCTCCAACAGATTTCTTCCGTGGTTGCTGTTGGTTGCGCTCGTTCGAGCTAAGCTTCAGGCATGCAATGCAATGCAGCTGTGCCTGCCTGCCTGCCTGTATACGTCTTTGTGTTGAGGAAACTTTGCATCACGCATCTGTCCTCCTCATCTGGTAGGGCTTATTAGAGGATCAGCAGCAACCGGAAGGCAACCGAATATACACTACATACGCCCATGCGGGAATCGCGAGCACGCATTCTCCTATTGGTGGTGTTCGAATTTGCGCGGCGGATCGGACAAATGGTGCGTGCGTTTGAATTGTGAAATGGATCGCGCATTCGTGCTGCGCGCACGAGACCACGAGTGAATGATGTCGTCCTACTGCTACGTTCTGATCAATTATTCGCAGCAGCTGCACATGCATGTTGAATTGTTGCTCTCGATTGTTTCGCTATCAGGGCGCTAGCTAGCTCCCATTTAAACATAAACTTTGGGTGTGGGTGTCGATCACGTACTGCATTCTGCATATATAATGGCCTCGTTATCAATTAGGGTATATCTGATCTTGCCTAGCTAGCTAGATCTGCACAGTAAAGTTCAGTGTACAATTGTACATACATTTATGCTGCATGCAGCGGACAAGCATCGATCAATCAAGTGGCTTCCTGTAGAGTAACAATAATACGACTACTGCACACCGGCAGAGGTTTTGCGTGCAATCGTGTAGGAGTACTCATACGTTGTTGTACGTTTCTCGGATGAGCATCTGATATGAAGACTGTAACATGGTTTGCATGCATGCCACGACACGACAGATACATTACTATACATTCATGGCAGACTAGCTAGTATTAATTACCACTCATCCACCCACTGATGAAACTGACTCGATGAGTGGTAGCAGTAGCTAGGAGTAGTCCGATCCATGTGCGGATCCAAGAGAGGTTTGGGAGTGCACAGAACACCAGGTGATCTTTATATGCACCCTACAATATAAACTCAGTGATCCTGTTTCTTTTAGATCCGCCGCTGGTCCCATCCACCGATGATAAACTTGATGGGTGGATTAATTGCTGCATGCAATTACGGTTGGAGGAGGTTATGAATGCGGTGCTGCGTGCACCCGGCAATTCAACATCGCCTCGCCTCACCTCACCTCACCTCTTGCTGCGATCGATCGAGCTGCCTGTACTACCTGTAGGGTCCGAGGCCATCAGCAAATGGCCGCCATGGCGATTTCGCACCCCCCAACGTAACACTGCCAAGAGAGAGGGGACCCTCTACGTGTGTGTTTCTTGCTCTGATCTTTTCCCCCCTCTTGTGCCCCTACTCAGCAGTAATAATAACGTGATCTCCCTTAATGCCTTACTCCATGCATGTGCTGCTGCTCGTGGCCGTGACTGCTAGCCGAGTGATTTCATTTCACTTGACAGCGAGAAGAAGCTAGCTGAAATGTCCTTATTCTCCTGCGCCGCTGATCTGACGGGCCATCATCCGGTGCAGAAGGAAGGCAAGGCAATGCAACCGTACGTATCTTGCTAGCTATAGCCAGCTCGTAACAGTACTTGCTAGCACTGTATCGCAGGAGTTGGAGAGAAAAAAAAATGTACTAACTCACGTGCATTACGCCAACCTGTTACTGGTCTTGCCCTATACCCGCAGGCACCACCTTCTTGTACAAGTACCCATGCAAAATACTCTGGAATACTACCTTTCTCAAGAAGAGAGAGGAGGAGAAGAGAAAAGTTAGCTAAATGGGCCCGTAAGTAGTAAAAAAGAAAGGGGAGTAGCATTAAACGGGCTCGGGAAAAGGCCCACGAGAAATTTTCGAGAGTAACAAACTCGCGTACGACTGGCCCAAACTGACCAAACCGAGCAGTCTAAACCCGAAGGCAGCCTGACCTCCCCCTTTCCCTCGCTTTCCGGTTCTCATCTTCCGCAAAAATCCCCAAGGATTAGAGAAACAAAGCAGAGAGCGAGCGGGGAGAGAGAAGGCGCGTCATAAATGCACCACCGGCACCCGCATTGCCATGGCCAGTACGCCCTCCTTAAATCCCACCACCACTGCACGCCACCCACCCTGCCACCACCAGCACTTACTACCGCTGCTGCGGCAAGGGTAGGGGGAGGGAGGCTAGGGTTTGGGGGGCGCGGAGATGTGGGCGGCGGAGGCGGCGTTCTCGCGGTCGGGGTCGTGGCGGGAGGCGGAGGACGAGCAGGAGGCGCTGCGATGGGCCGCGCTGCAGCGCCTCCCCACCGTCGCCCGCGCCAGGAGGGGGCTGCTCAGGTCGCCCGCCGTCGCCGGCGCCGCGGGGGAGGCCGAGGGGGACGACGCAATCTGCGAGGTCGACGTCGCGGGACTCTCCTCCGGCGACCGCACCGCGCTCGTCGACCGCCTCCTCGCCGACTCCGGCGACTCCGAGCAGTTCTTCCGCCGCATACGCAGCCGCTTCGACGCGTGAGTAGTACGAACACATAGTGCATTCGCTCTTGCAACCAGCAATGCATCATCAGCATCGTGTCCTCTTCGCCTCCTCGGCGTATGTGTGTGTTCGCGCGCGCGGGCGCTCGTGTATGAGCTTCTAGAAGCGCTTGCTTGGGTGCGGTGACCGGCGTTCGCGTGGAAGCTTCTAGAACCGCTTGCTTGGGTCAGTTATGTGCGGTGACTGGCGTCAGGGGCCCACTGCTGCTTTGGCTGACACGTGGGGCCAACCGGCGCATCCGCCGGGGTTGGGAGACTGGGAGTTGCTGCTGCTGCTGCGGAAAAGGTTGCTCCATGATCAGGCGAAGCTTCTAGACGCGCTTGTTTCAAAAAGAAGAAGAAGCTTCTAGATGCGAATGGTTGGAGCGGCTGACACGTGGGCCCCGCGTTCCTGGTCCCTTCGTATGCTTGCTTCGTATCGTAGTGCCCCAAAATCGATGCGCGCGGCATGCATGCGTCGGGTCCACCAGCTCGATCACACTGGACTCTGGAGTCTTAACTCTTGAGTGTGGTGCTATTAGTTGTTGGAGCTAGATTGGCTCTGCTGCTTGTGTTGGTCATGGTTTGGAGTAAAAATATTCGAGTTTGCTTCTACTGTTGGTAAATTCTGTATCTACTGTTGGTAAATTCTGTATCTGGGCTCTGAACTGAAGCCTTTGTGTTTTGTTCTTCGTTTCCGGGCGCTGCAGGGTGCAGATAGAGTTCCCCAAGATCGAGGTGAGGTACGAGGATCTGACGGTGGACGCGTACGTCCATGTCGGGAGCAGGGCGCTGCCCACCATCCCAAACTTCATCTGCAACATGACCGAGGTTGGCCCGTGATCCACACAAGTGCAAAATTTTCCTTCTGTCTTTGTTCTCTAGTAATTCCCCCTGTGAAGGTAATGGTCAAAGCAGTAAATTAACCACAATAGTTTTACTCTGGGTAAAGTTGGGGCTTAATCTGTAAGAGGCCCATCACAAATTGCCAATGTTCACTAGAGGTTTTCTTTTTAGGGAGTTCTTGAAAGAGGCTGCACAGATAATAGATTCTATATCTTGACATGCTTGGTTTTATTTCTTTGAAAGGCATTTCTGAGGCATCTGAGGATCTACCGAGGTGGAAGAGTTAAATTGCCGATATTGGACAACGTTAGCGGGATCATTCGTCCATCAAGGTACACTTGGAGAGTAACCTCTGCTTTCTGGTGCATCAAATAACCTTGATAAATTGGATAACTTTTTCCTTGCTGCAGAATGACACTGCTTTTGGGTCCTCCAAGTTCTGGGAAGACCACCTTGCTTTTGGCCCTTGCCGGACGGCTCGGTCCTGGACTAAAGGTTTGCCATAGCATATCAATTGGATTTCCTTCTTCGAATTCTTGCAATTTTTACAGCCCTTCCTATCAAAAAAGAATTCTTGCAATTCAAAGCTGATGGGAAAATCTTTGCTATCTGATCCCACTCAACCAATTCTGTATCTATCACTTAATGACAAGAGGAGTGGTAGATTGGTATCTCGTGTAGCCTGAAAATGGTTTTCTGATCAAACGCTTATCTCCCTCATATTAGAATACTGTTTCTATGTTGTAACTATTCTGATAAGCATAATGACCCTATCAATCATGGTACAATATGTGGGAAACTATATTATTACTGAATATTAACACCCAATTTATTGTAGATGTCTGGGAACATTACTTACAACGGCCACCATCTAAACGAATTTGTGCCTCAACGAACATCTGCTTATGTCAGTCAGCAAGACTGGCATGCTTCAGAGATGACAGTCAGAGAAACCCTAGAGTTTGCTGGGCGCTGTCAGGGTGTTGGAATAAAGTATGGTAGGTAATTGCACCACAATATCATTGGCTTTGTTCCTTGATAGGTTCCTCTTTGACATCAAACGACTTGTAGATATGCTTGTCGAACTTTTGAGGAGAGAAAAGAATGCCGGGATAAAGCCTGATGAGGACCTTGATGTATTCATGAAGGTAGATTACATCCTGCTAGCTTTGGACATACACACACTAATTCACTGGCGATTGTATCATACTTTCCACTCCTACTTTTCAGGCATTGGCTCTTGAGGGTAAGCAGACAAGTCTTGTGGCAGAGTATATAATGAAGGTATGTGATGTATCTCTTTCAGTCGTTTGTTTATTTAGTTTGGCAAGTCTCAAATGTTTGCTTTTTTTATATTATGGCACTTGTCCTATTCTTTTATTCTTTTTTGTTGGTCACATTATTTTCCCCCCTAATTTCTTGTATGAATCTCCCTTTTAAACTGTTATATTTAAAAGATTGTTAGTGTGACCACGGAAAAAATTTTGGTTACCGGCCAGGCTCCGGGATCCAAAATCCCAGCCGGTTTTCTCGGGTTTTGCAAGTTCAAATTTCAATTTTTGAAATTCGACTGGTTTTTAATCAAATTCAAACAATTTTTATCCGGAATTTTTCCAGTCTGAACGGTAACCGAGAAGTGCTCCGGTACCAGTTTGTTGATCCCTGAGTGTGACTACTCTTTTTTTTTTCCTTAAAAAAATGGTTGTTTGTGTGCTTTTTTTTATGGGAAAGCACATCTTTTTTGGTTTGTTACTTTTTTACAAGTTCATCCACCTGATCATTCTTTTCAAAAAAACATATTGAATTATTGATTACTTGATTCTGGTGAGATTTCTGAATTGCTAATTTTGATCTAGCCAAGATTTTAGGGCTGGACATCTGTGCCGACACCATTGTTGGAGATGAGATGATCAAGGGAATCTCCGGGGGACAAAAGAAGCGCCTGACAACAGGTTGCTGCATGTTACTACTATTTATATCAGGGGCATTTGGTGCTGTTGGTTGTTGAATTTGGACAATTTCAATATTTGCATGCTTCTTGTGGTGTTCAACTATGCTTATATTGGTTGCTTTTGCAGGTGAATTGCTAGTTGGGTCTGCTCGCGTTCTGTTCATGGATGAGATATCAACTGGCCTTGATAGTGCAACCACATATCAAATTATCAAGTACCTAAGGCATTCTACGCATGCTCTGGATGGCACTACAATCATATCCCTGCTGCAGCCGGCTCCAGAAACTTATGAGCTATTTGATGATGTTATTCTTATATCTGAAGGCCAAATAGTATATCAGGGACCGCGTGAATATGCTGTTGAATTTTTTGCTGCTATGGGATTCAGGTGCCCTGAAAGGAAAAATGTAGCTGATTTTTTGCAAGAAGTAGGCAGTTCTACGCTTTCTATGTTTGTGTATTTATGCCAACTGGGTTTTTCTTGTATATTCACGTTTCTTGTGTTGCAGGTTTTGTCCAAGAAAGATCAACAACAATACTGGTGTCACTATAGTTATCCATACCAGTTTGTGTCTGTATCAAAATTTGCCGAAGCCTTTAAAACATTTATTATTGGTAAGAGGTTGCATGAGGAATTAGCAGTGCCATACAATAGACATCGTAATCATCCTGCCGCTCTTTCAACATCAAATTATGGTGTCAAGAGGCTTGAGCTTCTCAAGTCCAACTTCCAGTGGCAGCGTCTACTGATGAAGAGGAACTCATTCATCTATGTCTTCAAATTCATTCAGGTATTTTCAATTAAGAGATGCATCTACCAGACTAGCGCCATGACACTTTAAATAAATTCATGCTTAGGGCAACTGTAACACTGTTTGAAAGTTGTCACAGAAAGACTATGCATAATAAAGTGGCTAAAACTTGCTAGGACTAGAAACCAAAGACTATATTGGCCTTGCTAACACATTTGTTGATTTTGCTGATTTAAAATTTCAACACACCCTGAAATGATAAGGGTGGAGTTGTCATAAATGCATGTACTTTTTTCCAAGTTGGTGCATGAATGTTATCCTAGCATGCTTAAATGTTATGTTATAGCCAGTCACAGAGTTGATAGGTAAAGACTTCTACATCTTGGTGTTTTGACTAAATTACCATAAACTTTATGGTAACGGCATATTTTACTATCTGTTGTCAATGGAAGTTGGTCTGAGCTGTTGTCCAACTGTCCACAATCAATCAAAGATGCGCTAACATGATCTTTTTGTGGCAGCTTCTACTTGTTGCACTTATCACAATGACGGTGTTTTTTCGATCAACAATGCACCATGATTCAGTTGATGATGGGATCATTTATCTTGGAGCCCTCTATTTTGCAATAGTGATGATTCTGTTTAACGGCTTTACTGAAGTCTCACTGTTAGTCACGAAGCTTCCTGTTCTTTACAAGCACAGGGACTTGCACTTTTACCCACCATGGGCTTACACACTTCCTTCTTGGCTCTTGAGCGTTCCAACCTCACTTATCGAATCAGGAATGTGGGTACTTGTAACATATTATGTGGTTGGTTATGATCCCCAATTTACAAGGTAACTTCCATGACATTAGCTTTGTTCATTTTGCTTTCTGCTCAGAGCTTCAGAGATCTTTTAATTTGAAGATTGATCTTAATTTGTAATCTGCAGATTTCTGGGACAGTTTTTGTTGCTTTTCTTTCTGCACCAGACATCTTTGGCTCTTTTCCGGGTCATGGCATCTTTGGGCCGAAATATGATAGTTGCCAATACCTTTGGATCGTTTGCTTTGTTGGTTGTTATGATCCTTGGAGGATTCATTATAACCAAAGGTTGAACTTCTCTGAGACACTGTTAGCTACTTGAGATCATGTTTTGAGATTATATATCTAACATGTTGCAATCAATTCCTGAATATCTAACAGAAAGCATACCAGTCTGGTGGATTTGGGGGTATTGGGTATCTCCTATGATGTATGCACAAAATGCTATTTCCGTAAATGAATTCCATGGGCATTCTTGGAGCAAGGTAACACTTGATTTTAATCCCCTTCTGAGGATGTCAGTGAAGGCACATTGTGGCAGCAATCTGTTACATTTTCTTAGTTTGATTGTATGCAACACACAGATACATATGGATATTTGTGGGTGCAATAGTGCTGAATACCAAAATTACTTAAGATATATTAATATTCTTCTTATGAACCTATAATAAGACATTTTGATTGGAAATTGTTCTTACTAGCCTTACATAGTGCAGGATTTGTTAGTAATACTCACTGTATTTTGCTTTAAACAATGGCAGCAATTTGCAGACCAGAACATCACATTAGGTGAAGCGATACTCACTGGATATGGGTTATTCAAGGAAAAATACTGGTTTTGGATCGGTGTTGGAGCATTGTTTGGTTATGCAATTGTTTTGAATGGCTTATTTGCATTGTTCTTGACACTTCTCAACCGTAAGTTTATACTACCTTTTAAGACCCTGACAACTTGAACTTATTCAAAATAGTTTATCATTCTCACAAAGTGTTGCTCCTTGACAGCAATCGGGAATATGCAAGCTGTTGTGTCCAAAGATGAAATTCGGCACAAGGATTCTAGGAGGAAGAATGACAGAGTAGCCCTAGAGCTAAGATCTTACCTGCATTCAACTTCACTAAATGGTAATGCTAGATAAATGAAATATTTGGTCCCAGTACTTACATCACAAGATCTTTTTTCCCCTTCTACAAGTGTGGCTCCTAATCATGTATATTGACTGTGTTCCAGCGCTTAATCTCAAGGAACAGAAGGGCATGGTGTTACCTTTTCAACCCCTTTCTATGTGCTTTAAGAATATCAACTACTACGTTGATGTACCAGTGGTACGTCAGAGGTGGCTCATATGTATGCCTGAAATTTCTTAGAAAAAAAATATAATTTGTTCACTCATAATCCAGTTTTGCTAGCAGGAATTGAAAAAGCAGGTTATAGCAGAAGACCACCTGCAGTTGCTTGTTGATGTCACTGGAGCATTTAGGCCAGGGATTCTAACAGCACTTGTTGGAGTCAGCGGCGCTGGCAAAACCACCCTCATGGATGTCTTAGCTGGCCGGAAGACTGGAGGACTTATAGAAGGAAGCATCACTATATCTGGGTATCCTAAGAACCAAGAGACTTTCACTAGGATCTCCGGTTATTGTGAACAAAATGACGTACATTCACCTTGCTTGACTGTGATTGAGTCTTTGTTATACTCCGCATGCCTCCGGTTGCCTTCTCATGTTGATGTTGACACTCAAAGGGTAAGCCTTGGCTTAAGTTCTGTGTTTGGTTATACTAGACATTATCATTTTGTCCTTTTGATCCCTGCTGGTTCTTTTCATAGGTGTTTGTTGAAGAGGTGATGGAACTTGTTGAGCTGAATGCGATAAGTGGCGCTCTTGTTGGCCTACCAGGAGTAAATGGTTTGTCTACGGAACAGCGTAAAAGGTTGACAATAGCTGTGGAGCTTGTGGCAAATCCTTCTATTGTGTTCATGGATGAACCTACATCAGGGTTGGATGCTAGGTCTGCAGCCATTGTGATGAGAACTGTACGGAATATTGTTAATACAGGACGGACAATCGTGTGCACCATCCATCAGCCAAGTATCGACATATTCGAGTCATTTGATGAGGTTATTTTCTTTATAAAATATCTGTTTTTAGCAATGAACGTGAAACAGAAATTAATTTCATCCATGGAAGTTTCATTTACCTTACATGTGAAACCCACAGGATTTTATCTTGTACTAGGATTCCACCATTGTCCTCTCCTAATATGTGCGTATGCTGCTCAGCTTTTGTTTATGAAGCGCGGAGGGCAACTTATATATGCTGGTCCCTTAGGCTCCAAATCACGCAATCTGGTTGAGTTTTTTGAGGTATGTTCTGTAGTATGTGTTTTCTCACTGACAAAAACTTAGACAAGGTCACTGTACTTACATCAGCAAGTTTACAAGCAGGCAATTCCAGGAGTGCCTAAAATCAGGGATGGCTATAATCCTGCTGCATGGATGTTGGAGGTCACAAGTACTCAAATGGAGCACATTCTTGGAGTGGATTTTGCTGAATACTATCGGCAATCGAAATTATTTCAGTAAACACGAAGTCCCTTTTAACCTCTCTATGGGTTTTAGAGTCACTTTTTCACTACTCATTTCTGTTTGTGTTATTGTATTTCAGGCAGACCAAAGAAATGGTTGAGACCCTGAGCAAACCGGACAGCGAATCAAAAGAACTTACTTTTGCTACCAAGTATTCTCAACCATTCTTTTCTCAGTATGTCGCTTGCTTATGGAAGCAGAACCTATCATACTGGAGGAATCCTCAATACACCGCAGTTCGATTCTTCTACACTGTCATCATTTCCTTGATGTTTGGGACAATTTGCTGGAAATTTGGCTCTAGAAGGTATGTCCACTGATGGTTCTGCCGTCAATTTTCCAGCATACCTTTACATATTGTTGTCTTTCAGTGAGCTGAGCATAATGTCGTTGTATAATTGCCAGGGAGACCCAACATGATATATTCAATGCCATGGGTGCCATGTATGCAGCAGTACTCTTCATAGGAATTACTAACGCTACTTCTGTTCAACCTGTGATTTCCATCGAAAGATTTGTATCATACAGAGAGAGAGCTGCTGGGATGTATTCAGCATTACCTTTTGCATTTTCTCTGGTATTTTCTTGTCCAGAACTTTTATCCCCTCAGCATATTTGGTGCCCACATCACGAATGACTAACAACACAATGTTCTTCGGCAGGTTACTGTGGAGTTCCCTTACATCCTTGTGCAGTCACTTATCTATGGTACAATTTTCTACAGTTTGGGCTCGTTTGAGTGGACAGCAGTGAAGTTCTTGTGGTATCTGTTCTTCATGTACTTCACTTTGCTGTACTTCACCTTCTATGGCATGATGACAACGGCGATCACTCCAAACCATATGGTTGCACCTATTATTGCTGCTCCATTCTATACTCTATGGAATCTCTTCAGTGGATTCATGATCCCAAGAAAGGTATGGGAGAAATAGTGCCTCCATAATTTGCACCTAACGTGTCCTCTTGCTGATTTCACAAGACCCATCGAAACTTTTGCCCTACAATGTCCTCTCTCTCTCTTTTTTTGCATTTGACAGCCTGATATGAGTTGAGTATTTCACAGTATGTTAGTATTTAAGAAAGACCTTTGTTCTTACTCCATTCTAAGAGTTCACAAGCAATTTCATGGAATACCAGGAAAACATTGCTTTAACGTAAAGTTCTTATTTTTAGAGGATAACGCAAATTGGTTGTTCTAGGCGGGCCCTAATATGTCAGGCCATGTTGGGCTTAATAGATCAGTCAGATAGCTGTGCACAACAACCGTAACAACTGGATGGGCTCGTTGAACAATTTTTTTTTTCCAGAGGGTATTTTTAGGCCCTGTTTGTAACGCGTGTCACGATTATGCCACATTATTTGTACATTGACAGTTTACTGTTGCAGCCCTGATCGTTTACCCATGTCAAAGAAAAAAACACTGATCGTTAATTTACCATGTGATTTTTGGCTAATGCAGCGGATTCCTGTCTGGTGGAGGTGGTACTACTGGGCCAACCCGGTGTCATGGACGCTCTACGGCCTCCTGACCTCCCAGTTCGGCGACCTGGACCAGCCTCTGCTCCTCGCGGACGGCATCACCTCAACGAGCGTGGTGGTGTTCCTCAAGGAACACTTCGGATTCAGGCACGAGTTCCTCGGCGTCGTCGCGGCGATGGTGGTCGGCTTCTGCGTGCTCTTCGCGGTCGTCTTCGCGCTGGCAATCAAGTACCTCAACTTCCAGCGGAGATAAGGCCTGCTGCTCATCAACAATTCAAACCCAATGTACAATGTACTGCATCGATCACGCGTTTGTTCAGAAACATTTCGCTGGTAAATAATATGAGAGAACTAGCTAAGCTGCAGCAGCAGGAGTGCATGTGCCCTAGCTAGCTCCATGGTTACACGGTTCCACTTCAATATTCCTAGAACTTTTCACGCGCCCACGAGCGTCCTCCCTGCGCCTATGGATGTTCGACAACTGCTTGTCTTTTTGACCGCTTTGGCGACGCAGATTGCCCGTCCTCTCCTCCCTGACCGATGCCCTTTTGGACGTAGCAGCTGCTTCCAAGGACGGAGAAAAGGCACGGCTGGCTGATCGATGGAGTGAAAGGGCCGGTCGATCGATGGATGGGTTGATGTGAGTGAAAAGGAGCATCTCTCTGCTCTGCACTGCACTGCGGGTATCAGGTATGTAACAGATCAAGCTAGACTACACCCCAGCTCTATCTATGCGCGCGCGTGTGTGTACCTGCCATTTTTACAGTTCGAGAATGTGTTGCGTTGTTTTATTACGCAATACTGTGATAGCGAGATCGATCGACGGGCTGAAATGATTAGGATGCATCGGCATGTTAGTAGTGAGTTGCACACACACGGCATGTCAGACAGCCTGCAAAGCCAACAAACAATGCTCCGAATACCAAACACTTGTCCGTTTGCGTGGCCGCGTTTTTTTTACCGGGTTGGCTGTCCGGCTTGACGGCTATTTTGACTTGGCTGCTGCAACTAGTGCAACGTGCGAAGATTACCACCACTAGGTTTTGTGCAGTGGGCTAGGTAGGCGGCGAGCTAGGGTGGCCTTCTTCTGCTCAGTGCTCTGCATGCCGCCGGCCGGCCTTACCTAGGCCAGCACGCACATTCATTCACTCACTCGTACGCCCTGGCTAATTAACTGGTTGTCCGTTTCCATTGGAGGTATTGATTGATCCATGGCGATGGATGCATGCATGCTAGTGTCTAGGGGGCTATGGTGTAGCCCTTCTTACATAGGCTGTCTATCACGTACAACAAGTCCCTCGTTCATATCAGATGGGGTGATCGATCGATGCGATTGTTGCCAGTTCGCGCATGCCGAGCGAGAGCGAAAGACGACAGGTCGCTGCAGGCTGCTCTGCCGATCCCGGCTGGCCGGTCAATGGTCAAGTATGGACAGCCCGGTTGATCGATCGATCGAGCTCGACTGCCTCGTGCATGTGTTTCTCTTCTCTCATGCCGAATTACAAAGATGCATGAGTTGCTTACAGGCTTGCATAGCTGCATATGTATGGTATGGTATGGTATGGCTGGCGTCGGTCTCTACTCAGAAGTCAGAACCCATACCATACCTGCCGGATTTGATCACATCCTGAGCATGGATGGGATCGGGTAACCGGCCTGATCCAGTACACCAGTGGCAAAGGGCAGGTGTGACTACTGCAGGGCCACCCATGTAGCTGTCACTGCTAGCTAGCTGCAAGGGAATATAACATGCTAGCTGGTAGTAGTAATAATTGGGTTAATGATGAGCATTATGAGCAGATCGAGCTCATTTCTTAGGACTAGATTTTTGGTACGAACCCTGCAGCGGCAGCTGGGGCAGACGATGACAAGAGCTGCAGATTGCTGCTGCTAATCTCGTCTCATCCACAGGAAGGGAGAAAAGAGACAGCCGTAGAAAAATTGAGATGGACAGAGCAAGCACTCACTCTTCCACAGATCGAGTTGACAAGTAGGTGCCAACACACGCTCGCTCCAAGAGAAAGACCAACGCTAAGGCCAAGGCTCCTCTCGCTCTCACTCGCAAAAAAACCAACTTGATTGGAGTCGATCGATGTTACTACACGCCACATGGGTATTACTGTTCCGGCATCGAGCTTTGCCTTTCTGATTTATGCCTGAACAAAACTGAGAGCCGTTCGGTCTCCGACGTAGAATTACGTAAGCAAAAAACGGATTAAATCAGATATTGAATGCTTGATGCGATCGGTAATTCCTTGACAAAGGGAATCTTTTTTTTTTCTCCCCTCTTGCGTATCAGACGCACATAGAGACATGCACACATGCATGCGCTCTGTACGTACTGCCAAGGCGGCACACGCAAGCAGGGACGCACCACACACCTGCTGCCAAGATGGATGGCAAAGCTCTCTCTCTCTCTCTCTCTCTCTCTCTGCGATGTAGTACACATCTTGGCCACACATATGGATTAAGCAAGTCACCAAATCAAGAGAATAACATGAGAAAAATCACTGAATTGTCCTCTCTTAAATGTTTTGAAAAAGAAAAGAAAAGGTTTGTGTGTGTGCGCGCGCTTAGAAATAAATGCTGAAGAGAGGATATGGTGTTAAATCGAATAACACAACTAATTAATTCCACATGCACACCCTATTTTTGCCAACAGAAGGAAAAAAACTACGCAACTGAATTTTTCAAGGGAGGGAGCATTTTCTACAGCGACAATTGAACATGTTCATCTAGGTTGTACCAAACAAAAAAAAAATTGGTTGAAAAACCTCAAATATTGAAGTACTATTTGTTGTTGCCAGGATTGAAGTACTATTTATTGAAACTCATAATTTCAAGGATGGCCTATATATATCTATCTATCGACGAACAAACTAAGTCATCATCATATCTACTACTCTTAACCACTCACTCCCACCTTCTCTGTGACCTGGGGGATATGTAGATGCTCAGACAGCATTAAGACATTATCGCATCTGCTTTTATCCCTATTAAGCAGTGATTAATTCACAGCGTATTTTAGCTAAGATTTGGCGATTGCATCGTGTTCCTTTGTCCAGTGCTTGTCGTAACAGAAAAGGAAATAAAAGGAGAATCACACTTGGGCTTATGGGACCCCTGCTGGATGAAGAAGCTACAAGGGGATAAGAGTGATGGAGGCAGTTTATACAAAACATGAAGCATGGTTTGGCTTATATGGATGAATCAGTGGACACTAGCTAGTAGCGGGCATGACAAATGGGACACTTGTCAAATTGAGCATGTCATTTTGCCCCCCTCCGTTCAACGGGCTTGATTGCGATTGACGGGGATTTTAATTACTACTATTAGCTAGATTTTTTATTTTTTTTATTGCCCTAAAAAAGCTAGATTTTTTATTTCCCATCCAAAAAAACAAGAGAACAAGGCTAATTTTTTCTTGTGGGCCTCTAGTAGATTGATGAGGCTAATAGGTTGTCACCGAGTTGGAAAATACAATATAATGTGTCACACATATCATCCTCTATATGGTGTGTGCCCTAATAGTTAAATCATTCTGAAATTGGACTTTGGCAATATTGCCCATAAAAATAGTTGGAAGCCTTGAGCATTGAATTGTATAATGATCAATTTTGAAAATAATATATCATTATTTATCAACAAAATTACAAAATCAGTCAATCTAGGCATCTCAAGGTATTTTATACTATGCACTAGAAAACATGTGTTGAAGAAACTAGGGAGCGACTAGCGCCCGGACGTACGATGAGAGCTTTCCCATCGTACACTCCTCTCCATCGTCGGATCTAACTTGAAATGTTCGATCTCAGCCATCTGATCAGGCACAATAATTATTTAGTAAGCATGCAACATATCCCCATCCAATGCAACAAATACATTGTTTGACAACACTACAATATTCTCTCTCAGAATGCAACAACAAAATAGTTGGTGCAACAAAAAAAAAAAGGCTTGCGCAGCAAATGCAACAATAATAGTCTGAGATAGCCAAACAAAAATATACAGCTATGCAACAAAACAAACCCTCTGATGCAACAAAACATTTTAGAAGATTCAGTTAAAACTCTAGAAGGTGTAGAAAAACTTAGGCAAAAACCCAGAAGTTACAAGGAAATTTAAGAAAAGTATTTGAAAGTTTAAACTTGAAGATATTACAAACAAAACCTTTATGTTGAAAATTTTGAGGACGTTACACACAATAACCGCAATAAGTGACCAAAACAAATGATGCAACAAATAGAAAACACTCGTGCAACAATTCACGACAACAAATGCAACAAGCAAGTAGCTTAGGCTCAGCATATTAATAGATCTTTGCAACAAGTAAATTCTTATTGCAACAAATGAAAAGGTCTATTGCAACAATGAAAACATATTGCTCCAACATCACTGACCTGGCCGCACCGCTGCTCTCCAAGAGAAATTCTCAACTTGTGCCTTGTGCACCCAGCCACAGATCAAGCAGGGGCGTGGTCGGCTCACGTCGTCTCCTCCTTGCCAGCCATCCACCGATCCTCTGATGAGGGTGGCGCCAGGAGGAGGCTGGGGAACAACACGTTGGAAAACGACGACAGATTGCGGTGGTGGTGGCCGAACGTGCTGGAGCCTGGAGGGGAGCTTCACAATGCCATGGCAGCACCTCTGTTTCTCATTGGAGTGAGCGTTTGAGTAGCTGCAACCAACGCAGTCGCTCGACACCGCTCAATGACGGTGTGGCTAGGTGGAACTCGCTAGCGGCTAGCTACACGGAGCTCACCAGAGTAGATGGCGTGGATGCTCGGTGACTGATTTGAGGAAGCGGCAGTGGAGGAAGTAATTTGAGGACACGTGTGAGAAATGGTGGATTGAGAGGCGAAGTATCCAATGTAACCGGGCGTGAGCTTGCAAGTGGACTTTGGCAGGATAAAATTTCGCGTCCACGGCAACGTATTGTGAACGAATGAGTGTAGTGGCCAGTGGATGGTCGTCGGAGGCATAACGTGTGCTATCGGACATCAGGCTCATAGTATTACCGTTGAAGAAATACTGAATGTTTACCCAAACACAAATTTCCATAAAAAAAAAATGCACCGAATTATCATGCCAAATTTTGACAAGTCTACGCCACAGTACGATGCAAAAGGAGGTCAAGGGAAATGAACATGCTTTAGCTAGACATCCCTCGAGGGTTTCATCATGATAAGCAGCACGTATTCATAAAGATATCGATCCTAACCGCTTTCTTTCGCGACGATCACCTCACATTTTGAACCAACTGTCCTGTCTTTGATCGATGGTGATTGAGAAACACTAAATCCGGTCTCCTCTTTTTTGTTAAGCAAAGGGATCCTAGCTAGCTAGCCAGCTGTACATAAAGCTAATGTGTGTTGTTCTTGTCCTATATGAGCGGTTCTAATACTGAAATATATAGCTAAATTCTCCAGTGCCTAACCCTTGCGTAGCATTAATTAATTGTTCATGTGCTGCATATATGCATGCTATATGTGCTTTTCCACTGAGCTCTCAGTGCCGGTAGCCCCGTCAGCTAGGAGACACTACACTACACTACACTCCATCCCCTCCCTACTCTCCTTTGTAGCTACCAACCAGCACCCTCACAACCTCACCAAGGGCAAGGGACATCACATTACCCCTCACCACCCACCACCCTCACACACTTTGTCCTAATGTTTGCTAGTGGTTTTAACACCCTATGTATGCAAGTGCAACATGTGTACAAATACTTCCAATAGTGAGAGTTTGCTCCGTGGACCATGGCTATCTATCTGGTACAGACAGTGTCGGCCCATACATATGTATATGCATACGCATCACCGATTTCGATCTGGCCGACCAGACTAGACTAGCTGATTGAGAGAGCAAGCTGTTGGGGGAAGGTGGGCAATATATCCTACTCACATTTCGACACCGTTTGTGCGCTGTAATTTTTAGGTAGGTTTCCCCACATCATGTGCCATCCACATGGAAGACAAGTCTCCTAATCCCAGTTTTGCTTGTCATATTTGGCCGGCCCTGGCCTGACAATGTCCCTAGACAATGTGTGTTGGGGGCTTGGAATGCCCACATGGTGAGCCTCCATTTAGGACTCATCAGGTTGTATGCTATGCTATGCTATGCTATGCAATGCGTTCTCTTGCTAGTACTGCTAGCTGGTCGATCGATTAATTGCCCTGGGATATGGTTCGTCGTCATAAATGTCCTGCTTTAACATGATTGAACCATGTGTAACTAAAGATGGAGCAGCCAATCAAACAAGGAATCCGTGAAAGGATGATAACGAAACACGTCCGACGTACGGTTCCAATGACAAGCTCACACCTCAGCTAGCGAGCGCTGCTATGCGTACCAACAAATTCTTTTGAGATGGTTTTTCTTTTCACTTTCTTTTGTATGGTTTTTGACGAGTCGGTGGCTCCTCAAATATATGTAGTAATTAGGGACCACCTATCGATCACTCTATCTAGCAAAAAGCCGATGACTTCGTCGTAGTGGTATATATAGTATCGGCTTGACAGGGAGAGGGCGGGAGGAAAAGGACAAATGGTATTTCATGATGGAAGATGTGTTATCCAACGAAACTATTCACATGCATGATAGCTAGCTGGGTCCCAATTCTAGAAGGGTTCTTATCCTTTGTTTTCCTTCCACTCAGTGCAGAAATGATCAGATCGACAACTCGACTCGACTCAAATCGCTATATCCAAATGAGCCATCGGCTTCGATTCTCGAAACAAAAAAGGAGATGGAATTGGCTTCCATATATACTACTGCTACTACGTAAGACTAATCTGTAGCTACATAGGACATGGATGTGCCATGCAAAGGCTAGCTAGCTATGACATGTCATGCTGCGTGCTGTGCTGCGCTATGGTGTGCGTGCGTGCGTGTTGCTAGTGGTGCGGTGACCTTTCAGTGATTCATCTAGTCACCCTATCCGCATTGGAGCCTGGCCCAGCCAAAGGCGCCGTGATAAGTGACAAGATCCCCTACGACCCGATGAGAAGAAGAAAAGCAGCGACCCAATTGAAAGTGGTGCTCGATCTTGTTGTTGCGTGAAAATTCTTGCATGCATGCATGTATGTCGCCTCGATCTAGCTAGCTAGCTTAATTACCCTAAAAGCCTATCTTGTATCCTAGTTGCTTAATTATCCTACTGTGCTCCAAGAACAAACAAGGATCAATATCATCACTAGGCATGGTCACATGCATGTTCGATTCCCGTTAAGGTAGTTTTGCTTTGCTGTCTCCCGGGGACAAATGTCTTTCAAAGTTCAAACTAGTTCATTTAATATAATTATTGTCTCTCGTCTATATAAGATTCGACTATTTTCTCAGCCAAAAATAGTCAAATTTTAGTTCATTTACAACTTTATTATACATAAATTATTTATGTAATTTTTGTCACTTCACTGTAATTATTCTCGAAAGTCTTAATAACTCATATTTCCATCACATAATTCAAAACCTAACATATACTTTGAGAGATTGAGCAAAAATAAAGACAAAAAAATAATATTCTATACCAACAAAAGATGGCAATATGGTGAACCTGTTATGTTCTGAAGAAAAAAATCATAATAAATTCGAACACAATTCATCAGATAAGAAGAAGTACAAATCTCAAAGCATATTGAACGGATAAAAATTCAACTATTTTGACAAAATAAAACAGTCAAATGTTGTTTAGCAAAACCGAATATTCAATATATATGGCATGCAAAATGACCCCGAATTTGTCACAAAGTTATAACCCAATTAATTTGTTGCTACGACAGCATGCACCACCTAGGCATCTATATGAGAGTCACTTATTTCACCCACTAGGATGCGTTGGAGTTGGTTCTTTTCTACCACAAAGATGGGTCTGAATTAGTGGTAGATTGATACTGCGACTTATGGTGTCAACTCAACTGATTTTTTAAATATTCTTTAACTGAAAGAAGAAAATGTAAGGGGGTTGACTAAAAACAATCTTATGGCACTAAGCTATTAGTAGTTTTTTTTTAAAAAAAAATAATATATTTTTTAATTAGAATTACAGAAATAAATGTCCGTTTAATAAAATTACAAAAATAGGCTTCTACCGCCGTTTGAAATGACGACATGCCCCTGTCGCCAGTTGGATATGCAACAGGAGCCCTATCGTCCACAAAACAGTAGTAAATACCTCTGTTGCCATTTGGAATGACGAGAGAAGCTGCCCTATAAAAGACCCAAAATTCGGTTGAAATTCACTTTTAATCCAGGAAAAAATTAAGAAAGTGGGGAGATGAGGGGAGGGGAGGGGAGGAGCTAGCGAACCACCGTTCGTGCATAGCGAAGGAGGGGAGAGAGGGAGGAGCAGATCCGATCGCCCACTGAGCAAGTAATTTTTTTTGTAACTTTATATTTAATTTTGAAACCCTGGTAGGTTACAAATAAAATTAGTTGGTCCTTAATTGAATAGATTAGATAGTTTTAGATGCATGGTTATATAGTGTAGTTAGTTGTAGTACATCTTTTTAGGTGTGTGTCGTTTAGTTATAGATATGTGGTTAATCGTATAGATATTTTTTATAGTGCAGTAATCGAATGGATTAGATAGTTTTAGATATATAGTTATATAGTGTAGTTCGTTGTAGTACATCTTTTTAGCGTTTTAGGTGTATGTAGTTTAGTTTTAGATATGTAGTTAATCGTACATATATTTTTTATAGTGCAATAATTGAATAGATTAGATAGTTTTAGATGTGTAGTTATGTAGTGTAGTTCGTTGTAGTACATCTTTTTAGATGTGCGTAGTTTAGTTTTAGATATGTGGTTAATTATATAGATTTTTTTATAGTGCAATAATTGAATAGATTAGATAGTTTTAGATGTATAATTATGTAGTGTAGCTTGTTGTAGTGCATCTTTTTAGACGTGTGTAGTTTAGTTTTATATATGTGTTTAATATTTTTTAAAAAATAATATATTTTTAATAGAATTGTAGAAATAAATGTCCATTTGATAAAAAATTTAAAAATGGACTTCTGTTGTTGTTTCAGATGGCGACATGCCCTTGTCACCGATTAGATTGGTGCCAGGAGCCCTATCACCCACCAAACAGTATTAAATACATTTGTCGCCATTTGGAATGGCAACTTGCTTCGAAATAGGCTTAATATTTGCTTCCAAACAATATTAAACTTTATGTTTCTGTTTATTATATGAACAATGTAAGCACTTACCTTTCTGTTTCTTTTTTACAATATTCTTAATATTGTTTATTTTTATTTTTTGTTTATGTTTCTTATTATTAGTAATGTAAGCACTGACTTTTCTATTTCATATTATTTCAAGTATGGCGTCTGCAGGAGATTCTACACAGTGGCCCTTCGAGTTACTGGACTCGGTCATTGACGCGGGCCACCGTAGCCGCCTCAATACCGTCCAGCCCCAACTAGGCGAGGCATCCATCGAGTTTGGCGCGTTGCACCTTCACACACCCATGAGAGCATGGAGGGTCGACCCGCGTTGGGTTCCCAAGTACGTGCAGTTGTGACCTTTATATACTCAATTCAATCTAACTTGTGCGGGTGTACTCACGTATCATGTTAATACTTTTGTCGTAGGTTGAGAGCATTCAGTCTGCTTCCACTTGCGAGGATGGTAGAGGCCATGTGGGAGGACGACCAAGACATACGTACGTCCAGGCGTTTTCGCACGATCGGTCCCTGCTGACGGCGTTGGTGGACCGTTGGAGGTCGAGATGCACGTGTTCCACCTTCTGTGCGGGGAGATGACTCCTACGTTATAGGGCATTGCGTACCTCACAGGCTTGCCTTGTGTGGGCTCTCCTCTAGTCGCGCACGACGTCGCTCAGACGTGGCACACGGACTTCCTTGCTACGTTCCAAGGGGTGATGCTGCAAAGCGGTGAGTACAGGGAATTTAGTAGTACACACGAGCCTTTGCTAAAGTGACTATGTCAGTTGTCAGTTCTACTTTAAGTTACCCTATCTCTAGTGTTCGCGCTTAAATTTTTAAGTTGAACTTACTAATGTGTCCTTATCATTTTGCAACCACAGCACATGGCCCCTGACGCTCCCGACCACAATGAGGAGGCAGTTCAATGCCTACCTGTTGTGGCTCTTCGGGTGGGTCATGTTCTGCGGGTCCCATGGAGACAACATCGACAAGCACATGATCTGATACTCATAGGAGTTGGCAGACACGGAGTTGGACAAGATCCAGTAGTGCACCTGGGACCCGGTAGTGCTGTGCACGACGTACTTCTCCCTCTGCGACACTTACTGGAGGGTTGGGGATAGTTCCATACTCTCCTGATGAACGCTCTTGCTGCAACTGTGGTTGTTCGAGTGCTTCCAGATCGGACGACTACAACTCGACTTCGCAACGTACTCCATCGCCCTCTATGTTGACGACGACGTGGACGGCTAGGCCATGGGTACGATGTGGTGTCGCTGATGGGTAAGTTTATTGTATCGTTCATCCGTTTTTGATTTTGTTTGCACAACACGCACTGAGGTGTGTGTTGTTTTCTTCCACAGTGTCATGTTCACACTAGTCACTATGCACGCATCTTACCCGGACTATGTGGCGATGTTCTACCAGTTGACGGACAACCATGTCATCTGGACACCGTACACTACCGAGAGGGTGCCCGCGAGACTCCACCTATTGGCTCACGCGGCATTGCTTGGTGGACGACGTGTACGTGGAGTCCTACTCCATCCAATGGGTCATGACACAGTTTGGACTATGACAGGAGGTCCTGATCCCCTCGGGAGATCCGTTGACGCTGAGCGTCCACGGGTAAGTTCATCTTGAAGATAGTATCTTCGTCGTTTTTCACGTGTACTAACATTTTCATCGTATTGCTTTTTGTAGGCACACCAAGAAAGGTGTCACAGGTAACACATCCTAGGTCGTACGCATGGAGCCTTGGGTGGTGTAGTGGCTCAATGCATTGGAGGGTATGGTCCAGGAGCTGCCCCGTACGACCGCTGAACGTAAGACGAGTATATCGAGTGGTACAACACTCAGACGAGAGTTTGTTGCGTCCGGGTCATGGACGACCCACCGCTACACTCCGCCGCGATGACCGACACATACCCCACGTAGCCAGACTTTGCATTCCATCATGCGGTATGTAATGAATGGTCCATAATGTTTATTTACTTCTCCTGTGTTTGCATTCTAACGTGTTCTTCGTGCCTAACAGAGCGATCTATCAAGGGAGGTGTACTCGAAGGCGACCTCCATTCTATCCCAAATCGGGGACCACATTGAGATGATGGCACAAGACCTCAGTCACACCATACTTCATATTTGCGAATGTGCTTTGCAAATTGTCAAGGTACATGCATCTTTGTGGTTGCTTGAATTTTAGAGCCGGTCAGACCGCCATGTGTTGGCCGATCTGATCGGGCATTAGGTGTCGATCTGATTGAAGAAGCAGTTTGAGTACGACTGGATGTATCACTCATGTTATATAAATATTATTTTGTGTATGACTTACATTATACTTTTGTCTGCTTTACGACCTTGTTTATTGTTGTTGTTGTGTGTATGAGTAACCTTGTGCGGGGAGTCAGCATCGTGACACCCCACACATCGTGCAGACCAAAAAAACGTGTACACCCTAACCTTGTTCTAGCCTTTAGCACTGAAGTGACATATCGATGTCCCACTCCTCTCCTTGGCGCATCCAACCAACTGAACTCCATCTCCTTCTCTTCTCATCTATAGAATAACATCCAACCAATTGAGCTCCATCTCCTTCTCTTCTCATCTACTTGCAATTGTCCCATTCCTCACCTCAGCTCATCCAACCAACTGAACTCCATCTCATTCTCTTCTCATCCATAAAAGCCCATCTAACCAACTGAACTCCATCTCATTCTCTTCTTATCCATAAAAGCACATCTAACCAACTGAACTCCATCTCATTCTCCTCATCTACTTGCAATTATCCCACTCCTCTCCAAGCAAATGTCCTCTACTGCCTAAATTACAGGTTCCAAGCAAATGTCCTCTACTTCAACACTGAAGAGAAATGGGTGCATGTGTTCTACAAGTGTCCATATTTCTCGGTGAGTTTGATTTATGACCATGTTGGTACAATGGTATTTCGATTTTTGTTTGTTTCATCACTTCTTTCTAACTATTCGGTGTGAATTTTAGGCCGGTGGAGGCCAATACTTTCGGTGGGCGAACTCTATTGGTGCCGTGATGGAAAGAGCAGTTGAACATCCACATATATATCCATCTTCTCTAATGGTGAACATGTCACATGCGGACAAGCGCCTTGACATGATTCTAGACCATCTGAAGTGGATGGAGAAGCTTTTGTGTGTGTATCCCTGTGGTAGTTTATGCAATACATATGAAGTAGTTTTTGTTGTCTAGAGAAAGGAATTCATGTATCCAGGATGTTGTATGCTTAAGTTGTGGTAGGTTTCTATGAATTGCAAGAGGTCTTTAACTTTCAGCTACTTGTACGAACATAACATGACAAGGCACACTTGCATTACAGTACCGCAATATGGCAACATAATAATTCCAAGTACCATATGTTGTATAACATTACAATACCAAAATAAAGTTAAGCTATCAAGACAAATTCAATTTACATAAAAATACCATAACATTACACCCTACCTTCGCTCTAGCTTTTAGCATCTTTTCAGACCGAATTGACCACACCTTGCCCTCTACCTTTTCAAACCGAATAGACAACCCAGACCAAAATTTCTCAATGTGTAGACATCACTCACTAGCTATCCCACTTTTTTAGACCGAAATGACCACACTCGGCCACGCCACCTCTTTCAGACCAAATTGATCACACCCTGTCACGCCACCTTTTCAGACCGAATGGACAATTAGGACCAGCTTTTCTCAGTGAGTAGATATCACTCACCAGCCATCCTACCTTTTTAGCCTAAAATGACCACACCCAGCCACACCACATTTTCTGACCGAATTGACCACACCCTGCCATGCCACCTTTTCAGACCGAAATGACAACCTGGACCAGCTTTTCTCAGTGAGTGCACATCACTCACTAGCCATCCCACCTTTTTAGACTGAAATTACCACACCCTGCCACACCACCTTTTTAGATCGAATTGACTACACTCTACCATGCCAACTTTTTAGACCTAAACAACAACCTGGACTAACTTTTATCAGTCACTAAACACTACTCACCAGTCATCCTACCTTTTCAAACATAAATGACCACACTCTGTCATGCCACCTTTTCATACCGAATTAACCTCACCCTATCATGCCACCTTTTCAGATCAAAATGACAACCCAGACCAGTTTTTCTCAATGATTAGACATCACTCACCAGGCATCCCATCTTTTCAGACATGAATGACCACACCCTGTCACGCCACCTCCTCAGACCAAATTGACCGCACCCTGCCATTCACCAGTATTTACCCCTCAGCGCTACACCCTAGCCGCTTATATAAGCGGGGTACACTCCACCGCCACAGCAAACACTACACTCTTACTAGTTTTGTACCACAGAGAGAGGAGGGAGAAGAAAGCTAGAGGAGACCAGTGCTTTGGTCTTGGATATGTCAGACTATGGGGAGATGCTGTGGAACTGGCTTGCTGGGATCGTTCGATGAAGGATGCGCTTGTACAGCTGGAGTTTCCACGCCCGTAGTGCGACTGTGGTAACCCGGTGCATGTCATTCAGTCCACACACTCAGCGACCGCCGCTCGGGCGTACTACATGTGATCGGATATTTATGCAAGAGAATCTCACATACACATCGATTTTTCACACTAAATGTTGCATTTCACATATCGCTAACTTTATTTGTGCATAATGGCAGTCGAAGGAGCGTTGTTTTTCTTCCAATGGATCGATGTCCCGGACAAGTATCATAGGGCGTTTATCCAGCAAAAGAACATGCTGAACTAAGTGTTACCACCCAAGATCTTACACCGCTGGAAACATTACGTATCCGAGAGCAGGGAAGACAAGGGAAAGGCACCGATGAAGCCCCCCAATAGCATGTTGAGGGCGACCAGGTTGAGCGCACGATGGACAAGGGAAAGGCACCCATGGTCCTTGTGGCTCCTGCTAAGCAGGTGGTTACTCCTGAGGAGATCTTGAAAACCCAGTACAGTGCTACCTTCGGGACTGACCGGGCCCGCAGGTCTATAGGAGACAAGGGAAAGGCACCCATGGGCCCTCTAGATTGATTTCTTTCTTATTCACCCATTTTTTATTCCAAAAAGGTGCATATGTATCATTGGTGTATATTGGGTTGATGATTCGTGTATGTTGTCATTCGTACTGTACAAGTAGTGGGACAAACAGATGCACTAACCAACCCTCTGCACCATATAATTCGCACCTACATTACAAAGTCTTACTTTCGTAGTTGAAATCTCATCTTTTATTTCTAAATTATTCTCTAATTGATACTTCATTGTCATTTTCGAAATAAATCGGTTGTGCAAAACACTACACTCGTAACAACAACGCGTGCAAGCGATTTATCCACGCCGTCAACAAACTCCAGCTTCTTTAAGGACTACAAAAATTACCAAATAGCTTAGTAAAGTCCTATAAAATTTGAATATGCATTCTGTCAAAATTTATTTCAGTTTTTTCTCCCAAACAAAAATTTCCAGGTCTTGTCGCCAATTGGTTTGGTGAAATGATCATGTCACCATTTCAAATGATAATTTAGTGTATGTCTCCATTCCAAATGGCTATAGAGACATTTAATACTATTTTAGTTGGCGACATGGATCCTCTCACCAATCCAACCAGCAACAGGCCATGTCACCGTCTGAAATGACGACAAACCCATTTTGTCATTTTATTAAATGGATATTTATTTATGTAATTCTATTAAAAATTTATATTATTTTTTAAAAAAAATCGTTATTCATATACCGCCATTGGTAACTAGCTAGGGACGTGGTGTAGGATAAGCTTTGCGGATGGGACATTAACGACAACAATAAGCACCTTGTTGCCTCCATTTAACTTATCCTAAAAGCCTATCCTTTATCATATTAGTTGCCTTGCCTATCCTACTGTACTCGAAGAAGAATCAAGAATCAATATCATTAGTTAGTATGGTCTATGCTATGGTTAACGAGCCATTGCTAGAACAAAAACATCGAGTAGAGGCACTTTTCTACAGATATTTTTTCATTTGTCTTTGCAAATTGCCATATTATATTATAAAGACACTATTTGCAACACTTTAGAATGTGATTTTAATGTAGCGACAATATTTGAATTATTTTGGATAAAGAACATGAAATGTGGACTGTAGATGCGTTTTTAGGCGTTTTGTAAATTATCAAAACAAAAAATCTTGTAGAGACATTTTTTTTACACTTCCTAAATTGACCTTATCTTATAGAGACATTATTTGAGGCACTTTTGATTCTCTAGAGATATTTTTCTAGATGTTTGGGAATTGTTGTGTACTACTCGTAATAATTACAATATAACTATAAGCATGTTGTGATGTGAGGTCAAGTTGGCTAGTTGAGCTACTTGTTTTTCCATGAGGTCCTGAGTTTAAAGACATTTCAGTAAGTGCCTCTTCGGTCAAATGCATGTAGAGGCACCATCGCGGCATTTTGGAAAATGTATTTACAATCATATAAACACTAAAAGTATGTCTCTACTATATAATAAAAATACCTCTACATGATGTTTGTCTTGTAGTGCTGAAGGATATAGTCCCTCCATTATGTGTTAATGGTGTGTTTTGGGGATTAATGAAAACCAGATGTGTGATTAATATTTTTCATGAGTTGGTCAAATAGGTTAAGTTCCATAATGATGAAGACTTTGGATGACATCATGTGTTGGTAGTCATCAAGTCTAGGTTTGGGATGAACGATATCATCATGTGTTGATGAGCACCAAGTCAAGATCTCGACATGAAGGGAGTTCATTATGTGTTGATGAATAAGACAAGAACCTAGACTTAGAGAGAACAGGATAATCATCAAGTGAAAGATCCAAGTGGATGCGCAAGGCAAAGGTATAATTAGCATAGGGTAGGAATTTGTATCTTAGTCATTTTACCGGTCACGATGTTTGGTTGGGTGACTGGATTGCTAGTGTAGACAAATATGTTTTGCAACTTGTTGTGGATTATGTTTTAACCCTTGTTTGCATAGTACTTCATATTTGCGAATGTGTTTTACAAATTATCGAGGTACATGCATCTTTGTGGTTGTTGGAATTTTGGAGCCAGTCAGATCGCCATGTGTTGGCCGATCTGATCGGGCATTAGGTGTCGATCTGATTGAAGAAGCAGTTTGACCGAGCATTAGTTGCCGCTCTGACCGGTTCAAGTTATGATTGTCATACTTTGGCTTTCCATATAGGCCGCAGCTATTCGTGCGAACTGACTAGACCCCAGTCTGATTGCACCGATCAATATTTTCCATAACCGTTTTTAGGTCACTTTTGGTACTTTGCATTCTGGATTGACCGCAGTTGTTCTTGCGGACTGACCGGACCCCGATATGACAACACCGGTCAATCTTTTCTAGAATTATTTTTTCTGGGGGGTCACTTTTGGTACTTTTGCATTCTGGACTAACGCAGTTGTTTGAACGGACTGACCAGGCCCTGGTCTTACCACCGCAGTCAATCTTTTGCAGTAGCGTTTTCATCCGAGTTTTTAGCTCCTGCGTAGAGCGATCTGACCGCCATGTGTTGGCCAGTCTGACCGGAGACGCGGTCTGACTAGTCCCTATGTGGGCGGTCTGAACGGCTGGGCTTGTAATGGCTAGTTTTCTAGTCGTTGCAGTGGCAGCCGGTCTAATCAGCCATTTGTTGGCAGTCAGACCAAATCCCCCTGATTTTTCCAGAATCTCACTACAATGGCTAGTTTCTTGGTGTGGGATATAAATGTCCCCTTGTGGCCAGTTGGACAAAGCTATTGGTGCCCCATTCTTCTTCCTTGAGCTAAGAGCAAACCCTCTCACCTCTTATGTGCATGTGTTGCAATTAGTGAGCTTAGATAGGCAAATTCTTGTGCATGTGTTGCACTTGGTGGTGGATTGTGTGTTCATTGAGCTTCGACACTTGATTCATTCAAGTGAGTATCTCCGATTTGTTGCTCTTGTAGGTTGCCGCCTCCTAGACGGCTTGGGGGAGTGGTGCCGATGATCTTCTCAAAGAAGGTTGTGAGAAGGCCAGGTGTTATGAGTGGTTCAGTTCTCACCATCTTCAGAGTAGAGGAATAGCAACTCTAGTGTATTCAAGGTGTTGGCTTAATTCGTTAAGCCGACTCAATTTGTTTGGTTTTATCTCAATGTGGATTAGGGGAGACCGACAAGTCTCCGAACACCACGGTAAAAAGATCATGTATCATTATGGTTTGTGCTCTTGTGCTTTATATTCTTGCAATTTATATTCCTAGAATTGAATTGCTTGCTTGTCACTTTAGAATTGCAATCCTTGATATAGACTTACGTTGTTGGTTTACTTATTTGAGATCAGTTGATTTAATATTTAATTGTTCAAAACTGTTTTGATTTACGCTTCCATGTATAAACTCAGTTTTGGCTAAAAAGTTCCTTTAAACCATTTATTCACCCTTCCAGTTGGTGCACTCGACCTTACGAGTGCAAATAGATAACCGTTAAAAGGTTACATCTTCGATTCCATTAAAGTAGTTTTGCTTTGGTGTGTTTCATAAAAGAAATGTCTTCAAACTAATATTGTATAGGGCATGCAAGATGATTGTGATTTTTTTTTTCACAAACCAGAGCCCATGTAATATGTACGTTGCTACAACAGCACCACCTAGACATCTCCTAGAGAGTTCGGTTCTTTTGTACCGTGCACAAACATGGGTGAGGAATATTAGTGGCAGACTGGTACTACGACTTATGGTGTCAAGTGTTAACTCACCTGGTAGGTTTTAAATGTTCTTTAATGAAAAGAAGAAAAGGTAAATGGTTGACTAAAACAAATATTGCATTCCACTTCCACCCGACCACGTCAAGTAATTCCTAGATCTGAAAACAAAAGGGAAGCGGCGTAGGATAAACTTTTTTTTTTTGCGTAAAGTAGGATAAGCTTTTCGGAGAGGATATTCATGACAGCATTAAGCACCGTCTATCTATTATCGTATTAAAGCAGAGTCAAAAGAAGTCACCACATTCGATCGTAGAAGTAGAAATTCCCACGTTAATTGGTGAAAAAAAAGAAACATCTACACCGTCGATCGTGGTGTGTCAAGATTATAATGGTCTGAATAGAAAGAGTACATGTTAAATACACAATAAAATTGAAATTCAGAATAAAAAAATAAAACCAGCAATTTGATTTCCATACAAATTACTAAGTAAAAAAATCCATATCAAGTACAATAAAACTGAAATCCAAAATAAAATTAGCAATTTTATTTACATACAAATTTCTAAGTAAAATATCTAAATAATTATAATTAAGAATAAAAAATAAAAAAAATGGCAATTAGATTTGTATACAAAATCCAACAAAAAATGAAATCTGGAATAAAAATAAAATAAAATTAGCAATTTGATTTCGATATGAATTCCAATAATTATAATTCAGAATAAAAATTAAACAATTGGCAATTAGACCCGTATACAAAATCCAACCAAAAAATAACTGAAATTAGGAATAAAAATAAAATAAAATTAGCAATTTGATTTCTATACGAATTCCAAAGTAAATTTCCTAAATAATTGTAATTAGGAATAAAAATTAGCAATTGGATTTGGATACGAATTCCAAGAAAAAAGAACTAAAATTCGAAATAAAAAATTAAAAGAACTTTTTTTTAATTTGATTTCCATACGAATTCCAAAATAAAACCCCAAAATAACTAAAATTTTGAAATAAATAAATAAATTTATCAATTTGATTTGTATACGAACTCCAATAAAAATAACTGAAATACTGAATAAAAATAAAAATTATAACAAGAATGACACGAATGGTATCGGAGGAGGCACAAAAGAAGCTACCATGTTCGCTCTCAAGGTCATGTATTTCTATTGTTGCTTCTATGGAATACAAATAAAAGATAACTAAAATTTTGAATAAAAAAATAAAAGTTATAACTAGGATGACACAAATGGTATCGGGGCAGACCACGAAAGAGTGCAATGATATCGATCTATTATGTAAGAAGACATTGACACACGGGGAAGCGAAGAGTCGAGGCGGCGGTGACATGGATGAGGACAATATCGTATTGTTCACCTTAGCCATTCAACGAGAACAATATCATGCTGCTCGCTGAAGCCATGAAAGAGAAAGTCTAGTGTTAAAGGAGCCAAGGGCCGATTACAAGTAGCGAGCATCAGCGTTGTTGAAGAAGTTAGTGGCCAAAGAAGCTCGATAATGGGGAAGCCCGGACAGAGAGGATATGAAGCTTTGCATTGAACATGGCCTATGGACAATATCGGGTCATTGGGTAGCTAGGAGCGTGCTATCACTAGTGAGGGGCATGTCAGCATCGACGATGACAAAAATATTGTCCATACCGTTAGACAACAACTAAAGCAGATATGTCAGCATCAATGAAGATGGGAGGTTATCGTGGTTAGTGAGGAAGCCACAATGTTGAGTTGACCAACATCGAAGAAGAGGAATGACAACACGAGAGAAGAGGACATCGAGCATTTATAACATCATGCATGCGTATGTACATGCATGCATACGTACGAATAGAAGTGCAGGTGTACAAAGGTAGAGGGGCAAAAAGATTGAAGTAGAGATGACACAGCCGTAGGGAATATACTCGGGGTCACCGGATAGAGCGTGACACGTGTACCCAGCTGGGATCGACGAAAGTTGTGTGTGTATGCATGTTGATGTCGCAATGGTTAGCATTAAGCAATTAATTGGGGGAGAAGTAGAAGGTAACTATGTGATAAAGTATTGCATTGAAAAGGATAGCAGTTGAGAGTAATCAATTAAGATTTGGGCTTACGATTAGAGGTTGAAGCAAAAAGATGTGATGATGAGAAGAGATAGAAAACACACGGTTCGGTGGGGCATCTTGCGTGTAGGGAAGAAAAGTTCAAGGTAGGTCGCCCAAGGTGCACCGGTGTTTGTTTCTAAGAACCTCAACAACTTATTATACTCATGATTTTTTCCCATCAAAGCACATACTTCAATTACGTTCCTGAGGTTGTAATTTTCTTCAAGCTTCTTTTGTCATTTCTAATGTTTAGGATAACACAAAAGAAACCACCACGTTCACTCTCAAGTCACGTATTTCTATTGTTGCTTCCTATGAATAGAAATAAAAAAATAACTAAAATTTTGATTAAAAAATATAAGTTATAACGAGGATAGCACGAATGGTGTCGGAGAAGACTACGAAAGAGTGCAACAGTATCGATCTGTCCTGTAGGAAAATATTGACCCACAGAGAAGCGAAGAGTTGAGGCGGTGATGACGAAAATGAGGACAATGTCGTGCCGCTCGCATTGAAGAGAAAGTCCAGTGTTGAAGGATCCAAGGGCAGCGATGATAAGTGGTGAGCGTTGGTGTCGTTGAAAAAGTTAATGGCCAAAGAAGCTCGATAATAGGGAAGACCTGGCAGAAAGGAGATGAAGCTTTGCATTAAAGACGAGTTATAGACGATATGAGGCCATCGGGTAGCTAGGAGCGTGGCATCACTGGTGAGGTACATATCATTGTCGGCGATGTCAAAAAGATTCTCTATATCGTTAGACAATGACTAAAGTAGACATGCCAATATTAGTAGAGATGGGAGGTCACCATGGTTAGTGAGGAAACAACAACGTTGAATTAGTCAACGTCGGAGAAAAGGAGCGACCTTGGGGTCACTGGAGAGAGCATGACACGTGTCCCTAGCTGGGATCGACAACGGTTGCATGTATATATGTGTTGATGTCGTAATGGTTAGTATTAAGCAATAATTGGGGATAGGTAGAAGATAACTCTTCGGTAAAGTATTGTATTAGAATGGGTAGTAGCTGAGAGAGATCGATCAAGATTTGAGGTTACTGTTGGTGGTTGAAGCAAAAAAAAGTTGTGATGGCGAAAAGAGATAGAAGCCACACGGTTTGGTGAGGCAGTCGATGTGTGAGGGTAGATAAGTTCAAGGTAGGTCACCCATGGTGTATCGATATATGAGTGAGCAATGTACTCTAATATATTATACCATATAAACCAATAAGATAATTTTTCGCTCGTATAGTCAATGTATTGTTTAAAATTAAATAGAAGTACATGTGCATGCATACAATTTGAAAAAAAAATGACTAATAGAGTAAGAATATGGACATGTAGCTACAGAATTTTTATTTATTAATTAATCCATTTTTAAAATTAATTTTAAAGTTAACGCCCGGCGCACTTTATTTTCAATTCTAACCCCTTTGGTCACGCCACCATCCGTGGCGTGACCAAATAACACTATCACGCCAGCCTGTTTCTGGGTCAATTCTTGTCACGCCACAGGTGGTGGCGTGACAGTGTTGTTTGGTCACGCCACCAACAGTGGCGTGACAAAAATGTGTTTTTGCATACTTATCCTATGGCGTGATAATGTTATTTTGTCACGCCATGGATGGTGGTATGACCAAAGAGGTCGGAATTAGAAATAAAGTGCGTCGGGGTTAACTTTAAAATTAATTTTAAAAAAGGATTCATTAATAAAAAAAGTTCTATAGCTACATAGTCTATGCACGATGAAGGGTGGTTAGTTTCTAAGAACCCCTAACAACTTATTATACTCAATTACTTTTCTCCACCAAAGCACATACTTCAATTATGTTCTAGAGGTTGTAATTTCGTTCAAGCTTCTAGTGTTATTTTCAATATTTATGATATCTTAAAAGTTTAAATAGCCTACAAGATATATAAATATATTTTTAATTATTTATACAAATTTAGAAACAAATTTAGCCATATAAATGTACGGATCACCTGCTAGTTCGTGGGAAAGGAAGATGTGTAGATTAGATATAGGCCACGTAGTAGATGTACTATAGCCACTGTTGGGCACACCAGAAGGCAGAAAGGACGTCCCTGCTAGCTAGCTGCAGCATGCATCGATCGATCACAACGGTTTTAATTATATTGCACGGCGCATCCTCAGCCAGTACAGCTCTTGGATCTGGATGCTGATTAATTACCAACCAGATACTCCATTAATTTGGCCCCTAACCGATCGATTAGTCAAGCGATCACGTGCTCTTGATCAGTGTAGTACAGTATTTCCTCTGCTCCTTTTTATAAGCGTATAAGTTTTTTCTATTTATTTACTTTTCTGCGAGGAGGCGTATAAGTTTTTTCAATCCTGTCCTAAAATAAGGTGTGCATGTGAGTATATATTTAACGCTAGTTTCTCTCTCTTTTTTTCCACACTATTTCATTCTCTTTCTAAAACATTTATGTGTGACCGACCATACAAAACTATATATAGAGAAAATTAGCTCGGTGTAATCGCAAATATGTACAAATTGGAATATACTATTGCATGTAAGGCTGATAAATGGGTCATGAGATCACATGTCAGTGATATATCGATGATATTTTTCAACTCGAATAATCTTTGCGATGGCACGAAGTAATTCGCCCATATTCCCTCGTCTTTTCATAGCATTCAATGGAAGGGTAATATATATTTTCTTGTGTGGTTTATCGATCTTAAAACATTACAATCTTTACGCCCGGTCAAAATATACCTTGTAAAATGGACTAGAGGGAATACGTGTGTCCTTGGATAGTTAGTTAGCATATGCCCCTTCAAGCAAGCTATTCCGTTAGCTATGAGAAGTCGCTAATAATAAGGTACTGGTTGGTAATATTACGTACGTGCTTAAACGACAAACACAAAACACAAGCCATTAGCTAAGCTAATGTGTCTCTCAAAGAAAAAGAAGCCTAGCTAATGTGAGGACGTCTGATGAGACAAAGAGCAAATCTTTTCTTGTCGCCGTGTTTGTGTGACAAATATTAATGCGTCTCTCACCATCACTTTACAACCTTGGTTCCATGCAAAATAATGCAGTCGTTTCTGTTTCCTCTGGGAATATTCCAAAAGATCAACATCACTAAACAAAAAAGGGCACTGATTAATTAGTAAATTGACGACTCTTAAAAAAAACAAAATCCTTTTATTTTTATTTTTATCACATATATTAACATAGGCCACTAACTAACCAAGGGCATGCAATACATAGTAAACAAATTGGTACTTAGGAGTGCTGTTGCTCATGACTTGTTTTTTAAAAAAAAATGACCTGTTTTTTTTTTTTTTTGAGATTCCAGCATGTAAAGATTCCTTCTTTTTTTTCAGCTGGATGGCTCCAAGCGTTGAGGTCGGCCTAGGGCTAGAGAGTCCATTGGAGGTACTCTACTAGTTCTCAATAATGGACAAGGGATACACCCCAAAAGAACCATGCAACCCTGTGCATTTTCTTTTATTAGCCAGGTGTACTGTTGTTTGGTGACAGGTTTGCTGTCGCAATGCAGTTGATTAGAATTATTGTTGAGTGCAAAGGAATATATGGCATGTACTGCTACAGAATAAGCTATACTGAACGCCTCATCACAGATGACTCTCTAGAACTGTCAGTGATGTAATTATCACAGACGGTTTTACAAGCGTGACCGTCTATGTTACTAGCGATGGTTAGAACCGTCTGTGATACGTTCTTAACAAAAACCGTCTGTGATAATAAGTATCATATATGGTTTGTGGTTGGAAGTGTCTGTGATATGTCTCTTCGTCTCCCCAATGCTGATTCGGCTCTCCGATGCGTCTCTTCATCTCACGCGCCGAATTTATTCCTTGTTTTATAAAAATGATCATCCGCCATTGAAACTGAATCCCCACATCGCTCTACTCTCAAGCACAAACGAAATGGCTCCCTACTCATCCATGTCATCGGCATTGATGGCTTACCTGGCCATCTTGTACGAGCACCTCACCAGCGTACGCTGGCGGATGCTGCGGAAGGATACTGTGACAATAGTGTCCTCTCTCCTTCGCCAGAGGTTATGTCGAGGCACGTGACGACGATGTTCCGCTGTCTAGACGACCTCCTCCGCCGTGTCTTCTAGCGAGCTAACCTCGCCATCGACGTGGTCCTCGAGAACGAAGTTGCACATCTCCAAGAGAGGAGCCGTTGCTTCGAGGGCTACATCGAGACGGCGGCCGATCGGGTCTACCATGCCGAGACACCTCGAGCGAGGGAAGAGAGCCTCTGGGTGCATTTCAACTTGGTCCTTGAGTCGGAGCGTCTTTGGGCTACTCTCGAACAAGCGCATCAACGAGTGGACGTGTTTCAGGGAACCTACGCTGACCCTAAACACTCTGATTCCGACGACGTCGCCTACGAAGAATTGAAGACGGAGATAGCAGTCTATCTATAGGGCTGCTACGAAAAAGTTGATCTTTTTTATTTCTACTTTTTTTAAGAAAATCTTTTGTAAGAAGAGACTGGCCACGCTGTTTAGCCATATATAAATACAAAAATTTAAAAAAAAATCCAATTTAGAGTTGAAGTTACTGCCTATGTTGAACATGTTTACTAAACATTTTTTAGCTATAGATGGAACTATCATAGGCGGTTTAGTGGAACAAATCGTCTGTGATATTGTCGCATATCACAGACTGTTCTTGTTAATAACCATATGTGAAGGATCACAGACAGTATTTAATGGTGCATATCACAGATGGTTCTGTTTAATAATTGTCTGTGATACAAACGAACGATTATCACAGAGGTTATTAACAAGAACCATCTGTGATATGCGTCATTAAATACCCAGCCATCCCGATAGTTATGTCTGTAGTGAGATCTGTCTGTGAAAGGAGGTTGCTTTGAAGGAGGCGGTCGTGAAGGAGGCAGTGGCTTTGGGGCATTTGGTGAAAGAAATTTTGCAGATTTGCAAGTGTGCTTGTAGATCTATTTGATCTTGGTGATCTAATGTTAGTATTTGCTTCTAATTATATGCATTATAATCTAGAGCGATAATAGCTAGCTTTAGATCTAATTTGGTAGTTTGCTGATATTTAAGAATGGGGCTCACTACTTCTTGTCTACTTCAATATATATATATATTCTTGCTTGATATATATATTGCTTCATGAATATTTCATAACTAGCTACTTTAGGAGCATTAATCTAATTTAACACTAATTTTGATAGTCTGCTGAAATTTAAGAATGGGTCTCACTACTCCTTATCTACTTCAATATATTCTTCCTAGATATATATATATTGCTTCATAAATATTTCATAGCTAGTTACTTTAGGAGAATTAATCTAATTTAACACTAATTTGTTACGTGTGTTTCTTCCTCCAGCTTGCTACACTCTGTCCAAGGCCGAGAGAAATGAATTGTGCCAGAGCTTGTATGGTGTGAAAGTTCCGTCCGGTTACTCCACCAGCATAAAGAAACTTGTTACTATGAGAGATTTAAAATTAATTGGTATGAAGTCTCATGATTGTCATGTGATGATGATACAAATGTTTTCTTTTGCAATTAGAAGTATTTTGTCGAACAAGCTCCGAGTGGCAATCATGAAGTTGTGTTATTTCTTTAACATAATTGCCTAGAAGGTCATCGATCTCGAAGGACTATATGTTCTGCAGGCCAAGTTGGTGACGACTCTATGTCATCTTGAGATGTATTTTCCTTCGCTATTTTTCGATATCATGGTCTATCTCATTGTTCACCTTGTGAAAGAAATAAAGATATACGGTCATATGTTTCTACGTCATATGTACCCGTTCAAGAGGTACATGAGAATTCTCAAGTCTTATGTACGGAATCAATCTCAGCTGGAGGGCAGCAGCATCGAAGGTTATGCAACCGAAGAGGTCATTGAGTTCTGCGTCGACTACCTAGCTCAAGTGGAACCGATAGGTGTGCCTCTATCTCGTCATGAGGAGAGGCAGGAGGGTATCAGGACCATCAAAAGGAAAGCAATCACTCCCGATTTGGATACGTACGCTCAAGCCTATTTCACGATCTTACAACATATGACCGAAGTGTCCCCGTATATCGACGAGCACAAAGACATGGTACGTCAACAAAATCCAGGCCGGTCAAAGGTTTGGATCATGAGAGAGCACAACCGTTGGTTCAACAAATGGTTAAAGGTGTGATTCACTGGGAAGTCATCAAGTGATGATATGCTGTGATGGTTGGCAAAAGAGCCAAAATTTATAATTATGATATGGCAAGGATACGACATAAATGGGTACACATTTTATACGACAACTCAGGATAGGAAGAGCACAGTCCAGAACAGTGGTGTCCTCGTAGATGCGTTTCACGAGCAGTTCAATACCGCTAGGCCAAACATAATAAAACATGGGTTGAGCTCCTACTATGAGTCCGTAGAGGAGATTTGGGAGCTGAACTACGTACTTTTCAAAAAACCCCTGTTTCGGTGCCATTGGGTCAAACTTCCACAAGGTATGAAGGTCAACATGTACGACGTCACTACTGTATACCTCGAATGTGTCAGATACAAGAATGAACCATTCGTACTCACTAAGCAAGTTGTTCAAGTTTTTTATGTAACGGACCCGGCAAATAAGAATCACTACGTAGTTCTTCGTGGAAAAAGAATGATTGTCAGAGTTGAGAATGTCATGGATGAGAAAGAATACAATCAATTTGACGAGTTACCACCTTTCAGAGACAGCATTAGGCTCGAGGAAGAACCCAGTGAGGAAGCTAGCTATATATGTGTCGATCATCGTGAAGAGATATTTTTTAAAAGTAAATAGCCAAGTGGAATGATCCCACACGATGAACACCTATTTGAAAATTGTTTCAATGTAATTAAGAAACTCGGCATATAATTAAAAAATTGTTCCATTGTAATTGATTCAGTAATTAAGAAATTATTTCATCTGTGATTGTATCTGCTTTCTTGTTTTTAGATGGCATGGCTAGCATTTTCTGAGGCTAGCCGAAAAACAGAATATTTTTTAGCTATAGAAGGAAATATCATAGGCGATTTAGTGAAATAAACCGTCTGTGATATGTATCACAGACGTTTCTAAAATACAATCGTCTGTGATATGGTCGCATATCACATACGGTTATATTAAAAAAAACGTATGTGATATCCCTTTATTAGTAGATCCCCGCTAGGGTTTGCGCGTTTACTCCTCACTTGCCCGTCTGCCTCCCCAGCGCCCTTACACCCCACCCGAGCGCTCCCAACCTCGACGTCGCCACCCCTGACCTCGACGACACCGCCCAAATCCCCCTCCCTAACGCATGCCCCCAGGTCACGCCGCCGCCGCCCAAAGCCTCCCCTTGACAGCCGCCACCAAGTCGCGCCGGCGCCGCTCGAATCCCCGACGCCTCCTACCCCGAGTCATGCCACTCGGCCTCCTCCTCCACGCCAGAGCCACGTCGCTCAGCCTCCTCCTCCCCCTTGTCGCTCCTCTTCCCCCACCGCCACCCGAAGCCCCCTCCCAAGGTACATCTGCTCCGGTTCTTTATTTGTTCGCTAAGCAATAATAGAAGAGAATTGATTTCCCCGAGTTATTGAACTTAGATAAGCTGATATGATGTCATCTCGGTGATTTTTATTACCATCGACTTTGTGAGTATTTCTGTATTCAATTTGTTGCACATCACTTTGCATATATATGTGTTGTACTGGTTCAAATCTGGAATTGATTTGTTGCTAGTACTGGGAGATATTGCTAGTGATCATGTGGTTCGGTTTAATTAGCTCAATGATGATTGTCAAAATCTGAAGTTGAATTGATAATTGGAAATAGACTTAGGCCAAATTAATTTGCTTTCTGCTGTCAGTTTTATCTAGTAGGTGTTACTCTTTCTGTTGCTCAGTTTCGGCTGAAACAAAGTTGATCATTTCTGATCTATGGACTTGTTGATCCTTGTGAAATATTAGCACTGTTATATTCAGTTTGTCTAAAAGGATTAGTGCTGAAATATTTGTGAGTTATCTTGTGGGCATCTGATCTGTTATTCTGATTACATAACAGTATGTGTGTTGTTTTTGTGATTTCATACTTTTTGATGGTTAAATGATACTCTGTTAATTGAAAGTTTAATCTTCTACTTTGAGATAAAATTGATATATATTAGGAAAGCTTTAGTTTGAGCTCAAGATCTGTTTTATAGTTGTCATATTTGATTAGTGAAGAGATTTTGACATTTGTGTTGTGATGGCCAAGATTATATCTTGTGCAACTAGCCTTCTGAGAGCAATAAACAATCTTTTAAATCTTAGCTTTATACTGATTTTATTTGTACACATGATGTATGTATTGAGCATATTGTTCATTTTAAATGACTTGGAGAAATTACATGTGTATATGTTAATTTGGTCATTTAAATACTACTGGAATTATGCCGTAATGTCTATTAAATATGCTGGAATTAATTCTAAATGTTTGCTAAAATTGTTTTATTTACAATAATTTAGAAAGGTACAAATATAGTATACCATACATGCAAAGTTGGAACCATAAAGTAAATGGAATAGTTTTTGTTTGATCTAAGGAAACTAAACTTGTTGATATTTTGTCTAGCATCTAATTCTGCGCTTTTGATGGATCACATGAATTAGGGGTTTTATTTTCATCTTGGTGACTAAGTTTGGGGTGGTTTACTATGAGATAAAATTGTTTTGAATTGATTTGGCCTTGACTAGTGAGCCTTGTTCTGGCATACTTTTAGTCACAGATCATGAGATGACATTATTTTGTCTTTTGCTAAAAAGTTTCCATAGATAGCAAGTAAGCGAGATGGCGTCTGCACAGTCTTCGTCGCCATCATCAACGTCGCCGAATGTGTCTGGTGCTTCGAAGAAAGGGCCACCTAAGAGAGATGGCTGAGGAATATCGAACAGGCCTGAGGGGCGAATGACCATCGTGGAGGTCAGTCTCGTTGGGGGTCCCTCTGCATCCCAAGAAAGCAGTGGCAGCATTTCGGACCACCTGCAGGATAGTTAGAAGGGAGCGGATCCCCATCACCACACCAAGCTGGAAGTCTCTTACGGAAGAAGAGAAAGAGCGGCTGTGGGATGAAATTTCAAGTTTGTTCGAGATCCCAGCAGCAGCAGGCGTTCCTCGCGATGGGAAAGGTGTGGAAGACTTTCAAGAGCACGCTTGTCATGGAGTATGTGAACAAGGATCGGATGCCCTTCACGAAGTATCATTTCGTGTCGTCGGATACATGGGACGCATTTGTACGGATGAAGACAACAGCTAAATTTCAGCAGCAAAGTGCGGCACGCAAGGCTCTCCAGAGACAAAACACTCACCCCCACAGGCACCGTTGGGTATGCGGTAAAATCTCACAATGGATGAGGGAGGACGAGAAGGCAATCCGGTGGGAGGCCTCCTCGCCATTTGCCGGGATCACAGACGAGCGCGCCCGAAACTGGTTAAGAGCGAGGTCATCAACCACGTCTTCGGGCACCATCTCTTTCACAAACCCAGCAGACGAGGGAGTGTCCCAACGTCTGGTAAGATATGTCAAACTACCTAGTTGTTAATAAGTTCATAACTTCGTAGTTAATAAGTCTAAAATAACATGATGGCCTCTTGCAGCAAACATAAGTACCGAATTTTCCCAAGGCTCCTTCGAAGCAGTCAGGGAGAGGGGCATGCTATCCACAGCCCTAGAAAACAAGGAGCACCTGGGTTGCACTTGAGACTTTGGGGTTTACGTACCTTGAAGGCAGGGATTCCTACACAACTCCGAGGCGTATAGGATATTCGAGGGCGGCTTGCTACCTTCTTAATGTCGGAGGTCATTAACCCAAAAGGAGAGTTTCACGCAGCCAAGACTGAATAAAATTTTTAGTGACAAACAATGTTTTCTTACTATATCTGTAAACATGTTGTAAAAATATTATGATAATTCATCTATAATCAATCTGTAAATTCGTTTATCTGTGATATATATGTGTATTTGTGATCGATATATGTGTATCTGTGTATTTGCTTGTATCTGTTATCTGCATATTGTTTTCAGATAGCATAGCTAGCATTTCCTGAGGCTAGCCAAAAAACAAAAAAAATTCTATATACAGATGGAACTATCACAGACAGTTTTGTGGTATAAACCATCTGTGAAGGCCTACTATGATAGACGGCTACCACCAACAACCGTCTGTGATATGTCGGATATCACAGACGATTCTTTTTACTAGCCGTTTGTGATATGTCTCCAATCACAGACGGTTGGTACAAATAATCGTCTGTGATGTCTGACATATCACATACGGCTATTGGTGGTAGTCGTCTCTGATAGTAGGCCTTCACAGATGGCTTTCACAAAAAATCGTCTATGTTGTGACTTATCACAGACGACTCATGACCTTTTGTCTAGTAGGTATTGTGCCATTGTGCCCCCCCCCCTACTGTTGAACTTGAATGCCATTGTCGATGCAGGCTTTGGCAAAGTTTAATTACATCAAATAAAATAAAATAAATGGCTTCAAAAGGGGGAAATAATAATTTTGCAAAGGTGATATGTGAATTGAGTTAAGCACAGTTGTATTTTTCATTTACCAATTTATTATTTTATTTTGTGTGGTTTATTTTTTTTAGACTAATCTGTTTTTAAAATAAATAGTTTTAGGTTTTGTAATAATTCTTACTAGTTCTGTGTTTTTTGTTCTCAGTTGCTATATCAACTTAATTTTTTTGCTTCGCATTTTACTGTATGATATAAAAAAAATGTGGACTCTTATGTCTAATGTTGCTTTCATTGCTTAACAGTTTGTTCAGCATTTTTTTCTCTTGTTTATATTACTGATATTCAATTAAAAAATGCTCTGGACCTTGTGGTGACTTCCAGAGCTAGATCTTGTAAACCAAAAAGGTATAATAAAGATGAAAAACTATAGTATGTCCAATCATTTAATTTGGCGATTATATATTCATTAATTTAGAGGTGGGCTCTTCTATACTATCTTATAGGTAAAGAAAAACAGAAGAAATCATTATAAATTAACTCCACTATGTCCAATCATTCGACGTGTATATTAATATGGGGGTGAGATCTCACAGTGGGGCCCGGTTACATGCTATCACCCATCTGATTGCATGTTAAGACAAGAGCACGGACAACCGTCCATGGCAATTTTGATTTGCTCTTTGGACAGTCACGCGCAGCGGCTAGCTTATCCTCGCAACAATTTTAGAATTTTCCTCGATTTATACGGGTGCAATTTGCCGAATGGATAAGAACAATATGAACAACAAACGTAGCACGTAGTTTACCTGACAATTTGTCTTTCTTCTCCTCGTTCGAGAAATTGAAGTTAGAAAAGGAAGAGCTAGTCATCGCTCAGAATAAATTAGTGTGTGTATATATTTCTGTGGAAATAAGATCCGTTGTTATATTGCAGAGAAATCTATTCTTAACCGTTGACCTATCATACGAGTTTTCTTGATCTTCCCAATCTTATTGACAGACTGAAACTTTAGCGACAACATGCCAATGGGCATGCTTCGTGTGCACATTCAATGGAAATTAAAGTGAAAAGCATTCATAACAGAGAGAGATTTCTGCTAATGAAAAAGCCTAGAATGGCAATACTGGTAATTGTACCTATACGGAATAGTATTAATTTCTGGTAAAGAATTGTAGCACACAGTCTATCCCAAACTGTAATGTCTCCGTTTCTGTGCAAAATTGGTTCTAAATACGAGCAAGACTACAACAAATGATGGACAGTGCTGTCGAAAGGTATTATTTGGGACGACCAAGCAAACAAAGAAGAAATGTACCTAACAACTTGCAGGTTTTGAATATCTTCCCCACAACAGAATCATCACTAGCTAGATCACTCTTAAGGCACAATTTGGAACGATGGTAATTCCATATTTCCGAGGGAACTGGACTGTTTCTCACAGGGACAATATTTATTATTTCAAGTTATGGTTTAGCTTACACGATATTCCCTGTTCCTAATGGTTGCCATTTTATTTGACAAGAACAACGGTTTTCAATCATAATGAATGGTGATCTTTGGCGTAAATAAACAAGGAACTTTACTCAACGGATTTCCCAAAAGAAGAAAAGGCACACGATCGCTATTTTAAGAGGGCTTTCTTCTCAACTTTCGGTGCTTCTTTCTTCCATACGTAAGAAGTAGTGGTAAAGAATTGTCAATTTACCCCTCTTTCTTCTCTCGAAAAAGACCTCCGAGATTTTCCACCAAATTCCATTAATGCAGCAATAGAAGAACTAAGGTAGAAAAACCATGCATCTCAATCAAGGTAGAAAAACCAGGCCATATGCCTCAACCTAGGTATCTAAACCAAACCAACGTCATTTCCTCTGGTACAGAACCATAAAAACCCTTGAAGAGTAAGTAGCAAGCAGCGCCGGTGGGGTAGGGCGTGGCGCGCGCGCGCGCGCATGAAGGCGACCAACGACGGACGAGCGCAGCTCCCGACAAGGAAGACGCAGCCGTGTGTCGTTGCGCTGCGCGGCCGGCCGGAACGGGCCTCCAAACAACCCCGTTTGTCCCAACATTACACTGCCTCGGGATCCTGACCACCATCACCTAATCACCCATCACCCCTTGTCTCGTTCCACCCATCCATCTCTCTGCAGTATCGCCAGCCAGATTGCTACGCGTAATATAATATAGCTTGTGGTACTCCATGTGGATTATGGAGTATGCTTTGTTTTCGCCTGTAGCAGTATAGCAGCTAGTGCCTTTTGTTCTCTTCTCTGGCCTGGCGCAGCTACAGCACGGGATCCTGCGTAATTACTAATGCTGTTGGAGTACATTGTTTCACTTTTCTTTATCAACTCGGGTTTTTCGGTGAAGTGGTCGATGATGCATGAAACTCAATATTGTATGACAGCCGAGCGACCCTGAGTTTAAGATCTAAATAACGTGATATTTTTGCTGCCCACTTCAAGTCCTATCGGGTGAATCGGTAGGTGCATAAGGCTCGATAACTAGGAGAGTCTGTTTGGTTCTTCTTCTCGCACTTGCTTTTGGATCAGAAAACCGGCTCTTGGAAAGATACTTGCCTGCGGAGCTGAGAGCAACCCTGGAAGGGTGAGCGAAGAAACCAAACATGGCTACTGCATATTTCTTTCCTGTGAAATTTCTGTGTTTCTAAACAAATCCTAGTTCTACCGTGGACCAAATTAATTAATTGAGGTTGATCACAATTATTTCCAGCACTTTACATGTGTGTTTGTATCTATGCGTGTATTAATTGGGTGCCAGTGCCACTAGCCGGGAGTACTAGCTAGATTTGTGTTGTGTAGCTGGTGGCCTTGTGTGCTCCACATCGCTCCAAAGGCTCCGTCCCTCTCACCGCATTTTTCATCAATTGATTTTTCCTCCAAAAGGCCACTGGTTCGTTAATTAACTCCTCTCTCTCTCTCTCTCTCTCTCTCTCTCTCTCTCTCTCTCTCTCTCTCTCTCACTACGCTCCAAAGCTTCTCTCCCTATATATACCACACCCTTGTACTTCTCTAGTTCTTACACTCCTCTCGCATTACCAACTCTTGCAAAGTCCTAGATACAAAGTGAGAGTTAATTTGTTTCTACTTGTACTACTAGTGAGGGAGTTAGTGCTTGCTTTCTTGTGTTGTCTAGTGGTAAGTGATATATTGGGTGGATCGCCATGCCGACGCCGTCGCACCTCAAGAACCCGCTCTACTTCGACTTCCGGGAGGCACGGCGCGTGCCGGAGACGCACGCGTGGCCGGGGCTGCACGACCACCCGGTGGTGGACGGCGGGGAGCACGGGCCGGACGCCGTGCCGGTGGTGGACATGCGCGACCCGGGCGCGGCGGCGCGCGTGGCGCGCGCCGCGGAGCAATGGGGCGCGTTCCTGCTGGCCGGGCACGGAGTGCCGGCGGCGCTGCTGGCGCGCGTGGAGGAGCGGATCGCGCGCATGTTCGCGCTGCCGGCCACGGAGAAGATGCGCGCCGTGCGCGGCCCCGGCGACGCCTGCGGCTACGGCTCGCCGCCCATCTCCTCCTTCTTCTCCAAGTGCATGTGGTCCGAGGGCTACACCTTCTCCCCCGCGTCCCTCCGCGCCGACCTCCGCAAGCTCTGGCCCAAGGCCGGCGACGACTACCACCACTTCTGGTACATACGCACGTGCTGCCGATACCTACGTACTTAGGCGCCGTTCATGCTGCACGTACAGGCAGCTCGATCGCATGGACGTGTCGATTGCATGCATGCACGCACGCACGCGCAAACTAATTAACTTGTTACTAGCAACTACATGTACTTATACCGTTGTTGCTTTACATGTGTACAGTGATGTGATGGAGGAGTTCCACAGGGAGATGCGCGCCCTCGCTGACAAGCTGCTCGAGCTGTTCCTCAAGGCGCTCGGGCTCACCGATGAGCAGGTCTGCGCCGTCGAGGCTGAGCAGAAGATCGGCGAGACCATGACCGCCACCATGCACCTCAACTGGTAGGTACTAGCTAGAAAATAACGGCAGCCATGACGACGCACACCATGCACACATCCTGCCATGATCGAAGTGTAATTAACGTGGAGCTGTGCGTGATGCACGTAGGTATCCCAAGTGCCCGGACCCGCAGCGCGCTCTGGGGCTCATCGCGCACACGGACTCGGGCTTCTTCACCTTCGTGCTGCAGAGCCTCGTACCGGGGCTGCAGCTGTTCCAGCGCGGCCCGGACCGGTGGGTGGCGGTTCCGGCCGTGCCGGGCGCCTTCGTCGTCAACGTCGGCGACCTCTTCCACATCCTCACCAACGGACGCTTCCACAGCGTCTACCACCGCGCCGTCGTCAACCGCGAGCTCGACCGGATATCGCTCGGCTACTTCCTCGGCCCGCCCGCCGATGTCAAGGTGGCGCCGCTGCGGGAGGCCATGCCGCCCGGCCGCAAGGCCGCCTACCGCCCCGTCACGTGGCCCGAGTACATGGCCGTGCGCAAGAAGGCCTTCACCACCGGCGGGTCGGCGCTCAAGATGGTCTCCACGGCCGAACCCGACGACGTCGCCGACATCGTCCATGACCACTTATAGATCGATGAACGTTCAGCGGCGGAGAGATAGAAACATTTAACGAAGTAAAAGAAAATCAGAAATGGCGGTAGCTTAGCTAGCTAGAGAGGGAGCACGCGTGCTGTTGTTGTGTTTAAGGTTTCCTCCATTTTTCCATGCATGTGCATGCGTGCATGGAACGAAGGACCGGTGGTTTGCAGCGACGCATGCATGCATGCAAGAAATCTTCTGCTGCTGCAAGAAAGAAGAGAAGCCGCTAGCAGATAGAGTTAAGCATGCAACTGGGGTTAAATGGTTAAGTTCAGGCAGCTTCTAGGTGTAGAAAAATTAAGATGAGAAGGAGAAGAAGAAGAAGAAGGAAAAGACATGTTGTTTCTTCTAGTTGTAGCCTGGCTCCTGATTAAGTGCTTGTTTTGTTGTTACTAGTTTGTTGTTATTGATCAGTACTAGTTTAGTTAATTAATTAATTTGGCATGTAGTTTGGCATTTGGCACAAGGTGCCCAATATTACATAGCTCATGGTAGCTAGCCTGGCTGGTCAATGATAGGAGCGTGTATGTATAAACTAGCAACACTGATCTTGTACTGACATGTATGCAAAGTAATGAGCACCACCACTGGACATGTTTATTCCTCTAGAGGAATAGGCCATGGATGTGTAGTGTAGCTACAACTGTGAAGGACACATCTGGCTTGTACTGTTGTACATAGAGAGGGGGTTCATATGCATGCTGTGCATGCATGCATGCTTTCAAGAACTTAACAACCAGATGGACCAAACCATGCATGCACAAGGATCACAAAGATGAGATAGATAGAGAGAAGAAGAAGAAGGAAGCTTGAGAGGGTGTGTACATGTACATTCATGTATGCAGAGCAGTGTGTGGTAGGGTAGAGCCAGGAGGGGCTGGGCTGCAAGCACAAGGGGGGCAAGCAGCCAAGGGAGTCCCTTTTGTGGTGCTTGTCCTGCTTCCTGAATGAATGAAGAAAAAATTGGAGCCTGTGGAGATCTGCAGGGATCTTTTTACCTTTTGAATTCTGCCTGGCCACATCCCATTCTGCATGATGCAAACAGAGAAGATGCCATGAGGACACACAGAGAGAGAGACCCCCCTTAGCCTCAACTAACATTCAGAGGATGCAACTTGCAAACCAGTAGTACTAGTACTCCCAGCCCCAGGCAATGCCAAAACAGATGCCCATCTCTACATCAATCTCTGAAAGATGGGAGCTAACTTAGCTTGCAGCTATTTCTGTTCTAGCTCTCACATAAAAACTCAGAGATAAATTATGTGATCACTGAGAAATCCAGGGGACGGAAGTGGAATCCATCAAGCATACAGAAGGAGTTAGTACTGAGTACTGCTGACTGAATGAATGAGCATGTACAGCATGCATGAGTTATTGAACAACAATTAATTTGGCACCATCACTTGAATGGATGTACAGAATTTCTCTGTCATTCTCTCAATTCCTAGCTGGCAGCAGCGGCAGCGGCAGCAGCAACCAAGTCACTGAATAGGTAATATAAAGCCTTGCAGGGGAGAGCTAAGAGCTTGTCTGTCCCACTCCCTCCACAGCCATGTATGTAGTACAGCCAGGGATTAACAGTTCGGGTTTCAATTGGATCGGTGAATAAATTCCAGGAATAAATGTCCCGCATATTCAACTCGACAGAAACTGTTTTGATTTTGTCGATATCGCTGAATTTCCGATCAATCCTAATAAATTCTCTCTGTCGAAAAAAAAATATCCTAGTAAATTCTAGTGACAGACAAACAAGCAGAGAAAAAAAAAGGAAAATGGAAATTATTATTGATGGAATGGAAAGCCCTGGAAACGAGGTTATTGGAGGCCATAGGTAAGGTGGTGATAAAGATGGCTCCAGCAGATATGTGGGGCTTGTGCTGCCCTTTCTGTCCCGCGCCTGTCCGGAGAAGTATTGCAACCACAACAGTGCGCCGGTTGTCGCTCACCGGAGCCCCCGACACGGGGAGCCCATCGCCGCGGCGGGGCCAGTCGCCATTGCCACCTCTCCATCGATCCATTTTCACTCATGCAAATCAAAATTTACCTGTGGCTAGGAGGCTAGGATCAAGGAGCTGCAAGTGCAGAATGCTGCATGCACACTACTGCATTCCTAGTGCCTGGGGTAGTAAAAGACAGAATGATGAAAGCTAACAGTATGAAAAGGAGGTTGTTAGGAGGATGTAGGTAGGAGTGACTGGGTTCTTGCCGGTTTTCTCTTTCAGACCCCAATCTGAAATCCGGCTTTGTGTGTCCAAGATTGCCCTGAAAACTACATCAGCAATTATTCCATGAAAAAGTCTGGGAAAAGCTCATCACACACACCTGCTAGTAGTAGTAGTTATCCCAATTCCCTGCAGGTGATTGGATCGCTGGTGCTGTGAAGCTCATACACCACAACACATGACGGAAAGCGATACCTGCGCCTCTTTTACGCAACTGATAATACTACTAGTGCATGTTGCTCTGAATTCTTCTGAAACGGGTAGCTCATAGGATACCGGAGATGGACTGAGTCCTGGGAGCACGGGCATCCTCGTCGAAGACGCGCGCGCGGCGCATTATTGCTGTACTGCAAATCAAACAGCAGACAGCCTGCTAAAATGAAACAGCAAGCAAAATTCCCCTAGCTATCTAGTTCAAGCTTGGGGAGCAGTAAAAGAAGTTGCATACATGCTGCCTTCTTGTGCACTGACAAGAACAGGAACAGGCAGGCAGCAATATATATCAATCGGCACACATGCATGCAGATCAGAAGATGATGCAGGTGTTGGACCGGAACGGCGATTACAAGAGGCGAATAGGAGCAATACTCTTGTTCGACCCGATGGATTTCAATTTCTTCTCCTCAATAACTATAGAAATTATAAAGCTCAAAAACACAAGCACAGGGCCAGTCTGACCGCCCAATTTGGCTGGTCTGACCGAGCTGCGGCCGGTCTGACATCGGGCACCTGGACAGCAGCCCGCAAAGATCACAAATCGATCTAACTTTCTACTACATTGTCTAAATTCTCCTAAACTTCAATCATATCTCATCAAGAAGGTCTGAGACCTATTCCAATCGACGATCGAGATCAAGGTTCCACGAATTTTTTGAATGAGATCAAGAAGGACAAGAACCAAGGAAATTCGAACTCTGATTTAAAAACTTCCACGTAGATGATGGTCAAGATGACCCTAGATGAATTCTCACACGTCCTAGCAAGCTAGATTAGCAAAAGACCCAAGGAAACCAAAGGAATAAAATCCTAAAATACATCAAAGAGAGCAAAAACAGAAGAGAACTCATCTTGGAGGAAATATTGTTTGGATTGATTCAAGAGATTGTTAGTTTACAGTCACTCCACCATAGAGGAGAAAAACTCAACACTTGAGTACTCAATCAATACATCTCTCTCAAACCCTAGCCTACTCTACTCCACTTTTTTCAAATCACAAATTAGGGTTTTCCTTGGGAAGGCTCAATGGATGGAGGTGCAAATTCTGCACTCCTCCCTTTTATAGTGGAGGCTAGATTTAGAGAGAAAACCTTATCAAGCATTCGTTAAGCCCACACACAAATGGGTTTACACTCACACACGCTTTTCAAAGCAGATGACAAACTAGGTCTCCCGATTCTGTCTCTTCGTGATCTCCATCTTCTCTTGCCCAAACCGCATCTCCTTGCATCGTCTTGCGCCGTGGTTTCAACAAAGGTCATCAATCCAGTATTTTGGCGAAGATATCAAAATACCTCATCCTGATCCTTCTCCAAAGGCCGAGTCCAATCGTCGTGAAGCAATCCATGCTTCGCCATGTGTAGGTTCATCAATGGCTCTCTTCGTGTCGGCAAGTCTCTTCCATCCGTCTCCCACCGGAATCACCATGGCACTTGAACTGACCCCAAAGCCACTTGATACAACCCATCGCACCGAACTTCATATTCGGTCATCCTTGTTCATCTTGCGTCATGCTTGAGTCCAACAACTTCACCCGGCATCCTGGATCATTCTGGACCTCAACTCTCCTAGCCTAGTCTCGATCATCCTCGTTATTGACCGTCGTTGACTCCAAGCCACATGCACAACAATAAACCAAGAAATCAAAACTGGACACAAGTTCCTCGTAACTTAACCCATGTTAGTCAAAGCATGCATCATGCAACACATATGCACTGAAACTCATGACTTTGACCAATTCGACATACTTCATTGCCTTCCCGGTGCATGAAGGAGCCCTAGGGAAACTCCAAATCCAATTAGACCAAGTGCAAACGCATCCTCAACCCTTCCTTCACACGTGATTTTTGGCCGTTCGCCAAAATTCACAAGTTGAACTTTCGGTCGGTCAGACCGCCGTGCTCCGACTGGTCAGACTGCCGGCACTAGCTGGTCAGACCACCACCATGGTCGGTGTGACCTCCTTAGCCGGACAACAGTCTAAAACTACCCGAAAATGAAGGTTTTGCCAAACACCTCGACGCTATTGTCAATTGTTTGACACACTAAGATTAGGAGCATATCCCTATGACATCCACAATCTCTCCCTTGATAAATACATTGGTAATTTCCCAAAAATACAAAATGGAGGTTGTTTTGGAAAACTACAACTCGTTTTCGTGCAAAGGCACAACTTGGTCTATAAGCAAGAAAAGGCTAAGAAAATGACCAAGATTGCTTGAGGAATGCAGAAGCAACTTAGATTATGTAATAGAGTGCATGAAAGCTTTAATTCATGAGACGATACCAAAAAATTCACTCAATGTCCATATGAAAGAGCAATTGTTCATTTTAACCTTTGATCATTGTGAGGATTCAGGAATTGTAATTCAAGTCAAGAAATGACATTAAGATCACAAGAATGCATATGAGATGCTCCCCCTCACAATAGCTCCCTATTTTTGGAATTTTTTTATTTTCTCCTCCTTTCTCAATCTTCTCCCAAATTCTCCATTTTTACGTCTCCCTTTTTTTCATTTTTGCCAAAACTTCTCCCCCTTTGACAATAGAGTCATTAAGGAATCACGCATTCCTCTCATCCAAAAATTGTCTTCCTCTCAAGTCAGATGATCAAAAGCAATGTGCCCCAAACTTCGATGCCAAAGCCAGAACTCAGAAGAAGAAGCAAGTAAACACTTAAGAAAACCGGCAAAAGATTTAGAAAAATCAGCTCCAAAGATCCTACCAACTCTAGAAATTCCAAAGACGAACTCACCAACTGAATCAAGCACACGACAAACATTCTTCTTAAATCTAGTCTCATAGCCATCATCAAGAAGCTGAGAGACATGGATCAATTTATACCTTAGCTTGTCTATAAGGACGATGTCCTTTAGGATGAACTTGTCATTCACCCTTATTGATCCAATTCTTTCAATCTGCCCTTGTGTATCATCTCCAAAGGTGATGAAGTCATCACCTATCGCCCGTGTGAAGGAGGTGAACCATATTAAGTCACCGATCATGTAGCGTGAACAACAAGAGTCGATGAGCTACATGTTCTTCCCTCTTCTGCAGTGAACCTGAAAAATCAAGGCACAAAAGATTTATGTGTCTCAATACTGGGGTTAATTAACCAAGACTTAGGGACCCAATACTAAAACACACATCTGCCAGAAGCATATGAAATATGATTGCTTGCATTGACTCTACTTGACGTTCTAGCATGAGAAGCATTGATGGAAGCATGAGATGCAACATGCCTAGAAGCATGATGATGAACATGTGAGTTAAAACCTAGATCATGTCTTTTCTTCTCTACATGAACATTTCTCATGAAGGCCTTAGGTTGATGTGAGACAATTCTAGCAAGATTCTTTCTAACATTTTTCAACCTATGCCAATAGAACTCAAGCAAATGTTCATTCCTCTTGCAATAGGTGCAATGGTACCTAGTACCACTAGGAGAAGCTCCATTTGACTCAGAGGTCCTTTGAGCAAAACCTGCATATTTGAAGAGGATCTTTACAGGTTGGGTTTTGAATTCAACTAAGCCATCTTATAGGACTTGAATGACATTAGGCTTGGTTTTGTCCTTAGTAAAGTTGTATTCCAACCCTTGCTTTCTATATGGTGTCTTGGACTTGTTAGGGGTCATGTTCAACTATATCTTACCCTTAGAAATTTTGTCTAATGTGTCATTAAGGTAAGCCTTCTCAGTTGCAAGCTTAGAACATGAATCACAAGATTCATCCATAATAGTTCTAGCATGTATTTTTTTTAGATAACAACTTAAAGCTTAAGGGCTTCACAATAAGTGCGAGATACTGAATTAATTTTGTCCTTAAGCTTATCGTACTTGACTCTAAATGCTTCTAGCATATCATTCATTTCTCGTTCACAATCTAAGTAGAAAGAACAAGCACTGGAGTCAATATTCTCATAAGCTACCAACTTGCTAGAATGTAAGCATTTTTCACATGGGTTTGATTTGAACTCAATCATTTTATTTCTAGCATTTTCAAGTTGGTGTAATGCAATGTCATGGGCAGTTTGTAATTTAGCAAGTTCAGAATATAAAGTATGGCAAGAAGCACATTCATCATTCTCAAGGTCCTTAGCATGCATTCACAAGTTCAAGAGTGAGATTATCAACTTGAGATTCTAAATCCTTAGCCCTAGCCATCACTAACTTAAGCGCCTTATTCTAACTAAGTACTTGCTCATACAAGCCATCATATCGCATAGAGAGAACTTCGTAGGAGGGATGTCGACGTCATCGTCGTCAGTGTGTGCCATAAAGCATATGTCGGTGAAGTCGTTGGCCTTGCCCTTGTTCCTCTCTTGAGGAGGCTCCACCTCCTTGTTCTCCTTGCTCCTGGAGTCAACATCACTCATGGAGTGGTCTCCAAAAGCAGTAAGGACCCAATGAGCGGCCTTCACGAGCTTGGCATATCGAACTTTGCATTGTTCCCTTGAGGCTTTCTCCAAGCGGCCTTCTCCTCCTTGTGATTGTCCTTCCCCTTCAACTTGGGGCAGTTAGCCCAAATGTGATAGAGCTCACCACACTCATAGCATGTCACCGGACCACTTCTCTTCTTGTTTCTCACAATGTGGTAAGCCCGTGTGAACTTTCTGGCTACCAGGGTTAACTCAAGCTTAGAGATGGACTTAAGCTCCTCTTTATTGATTGCAAAAAGACAAGCAAGAGAAAAGCCTGAAGAATCAGAAGAGTCATGTGGGATTGGCTAGCAAGATCATGTTCTCCTTCTTGGAATGATCAACTCTCTTGATCTCATGTGTCTTGAGTTTGCTATAGAACAACTCCAAGGTGAGACTAGATAAGTTGATATTCTCCTCAATGGCAGTAGTCTTCATCTCCCACTCCTCAGTGTTCATTGCAACTAAGAGATGGATTGCATTCTAGGATTGAGAATACTCAATATCAATCGTTCTCAATTGGTTGAGCACCTTGGTGAAGCGAGTGAATACATCATCGATATTCTCTCCATGACTCGTCTTGATCTTGTTGTATTCTCACTTCAAGACCGTTTGGTACACTTGTTTGATTTAGGACGAACCCTCATAGCAAGTCTAGAGAGTGTGCCAAATCTCATACACAGTCTCAAGGTAACCAATCATGTCATACTCCTGTCTACCAAGCCCGCCATATAGGGGGTTCTTTGCCTTGTGCTTGTTAGCTGGGAGGGCTGCAAAATCCAGCGTAGCAACCTCGGGCAAAACGAGCGAGGCCCGAACAACCTCCCATATGACTTGATCTTCGCTGTGAAGGTAAACAGGCATGCGGTTCTTCTAATAGGTATAGTTGAGCCCATCGAAAACATGCAGCTTGGTGGAGTACTTCTCCATCGCCTTTTTCATTGACCGGTTAAGATCAAGTATGAACTAACCGGTCTTTGATGCCACTTATTGGACCAGAATGGCGACTAGAGGAGGTGAATATGAGCAATTCTTTGTTTCGACCATGACGGATTTCAACTTCTTTTTCTCCTCATTAGTTATAGAAGCTATGAAGATCATAAACACAAGCATAACGGAAGTCTTGCATTGAAATCGATGAACCCTGAGGCAAAACATCTCAACATGGCACAAGATTGCAGCCGGATTGATCGCCCAACTTGGCCAGTTTGACCTCTGGCACCTAGACAACAGCCCGCAAAGATCACAAATCGACCTAACTTTCTACTATGTGATTCAAATCCCCTGAAACTTTAACCACAGCTTATCAAGAAGATAAGGAATCTATTCCAATCGACGTTCGGGATGATCAAAGCCAAAGTTCCACAAATTTCTTAAATGAGATCAAGAAGGCACAAGAACCAAGAAAATTCAAACTTTGATCCAAAAACTTGCTCGTATGTGGACGATGGTAAAGATGATACTAGATGAATTCCCACACATTGTAGCAAGCTAGAGCAGCAAAAGACCCAAGGAAACCAAGGGAACGCACAAAATCCCAAAAGGCATCAAAGAGAGAGCAAGAATAGGAGAGAACTCATCTTGGAGAAAATCTTGCTGGGATTTATTCAAGATATTGTTGGTTTACAGTCACTCCACCATGAATGACAAAAGCTCAACAGTTGATCACTCAATCAATTCATCTCTCTCAAACCCTGTCATCCTCTACTCCACTTTACCAAAATCACAAATTAGGATTTCTTCTTGGGAAGGCTCGATGGATGGAGGTGTAAATACTGCACTCCTCCCTTTTATAGTGGAGGTTGGGTCAGAGAGAAAACTTTATCAAATGCTCGTTAAGCCTGCACATAAACGGATCTACACTTACGTACGCGTATCAAAACGGATGACGAATCGGGTCTCCCGACTTCATCTCTTCGTGATCTCCATCTTCTCTTGACCCAAACCGCATCTCCTTACGTCGTCTTGCGCTGCGGTTTCAACAAAGGTCACCAACCCAGTATTTTGGCGAAGATACCAAAATACGTCTTCTCGATCCTTTTCCAAAGGCCGAGTCCAATCGACGTGAAGCAATCCATACTTCGCCATGTGTAAGTTCATCAATGACTATCTTCATGTCATCAGGTCTCTCCTATCTGTCTCCCACCGGGACCACCATGACATTTGCACCAACTAAAGCCACTTGATGCAACCCATCGCACCGAACTTCCCGTTTAGTCATCCTTGTCCATCTTGCACCATGTTTGAGTCTATTGACTTCACCTGGCGTCCTCGATCGTTCTAGATCTCAGCTCTCCTAGTCTAGTCCTGATCATCCTCGCTGTTGACCATCATTGACTCCAAGCCATCTGCACAACAATAGACTAAGAAATTCAAACCGGCTATAAGTTCCTCACAACTTGACCCACGTTAGCCAAAACATATATCATGCAACACATATGCATTGAAACTTATGACTTTAGCCAATCTGACAAACTTCACCGCCTTACCTGTGCATGAAGGAGCTTTGGCTGGTCATACCGCCGCCATCGGCCAGCCGGTTTGACCGCCAACTAGTGGCCGGTCATACTGTCCAAGGACTTAGCCAAATTTGCATCTGGAAAATATGCACACTCTCTGGAATTGTTAGACCTTATCTAGTTTCAGCTTGAAACTCCAAATCCAATGAGACCAAGTGCAAACTAATCCTCAACCCTTCCTTCACGCGTGATTTTTGGCCGATCGCTAAAATTCACAAGTTAAAGTTTCGTCCGATCAGACCATCGCATATGGCCGGTCTGATCGTTGCCCATGGCCGATCTGACCTCCTCAACCTGACAACAGTCTAAAACTATTCGAAAATGAGGGTTTCATCGAACGCTTCGATGCTATTACCAATTGTTCCGCATACTAAGATTAGGAGCATATCTCTGTAACATCCACAGCAGTAGGCACGCGTCCAGGGCTAGCAATTACCTGACCAGAGGTTGTGCAAATGCAACCAGATGTAGTAACAGATTTTCAAAGCGACCGGTCGAGGCTGAATGAATGATCTTGTAAGAGGGAGGAGGGCTCAGGAGTCAGGACGATGCACATTGATGCCGCGAATTGATGCTTCTTACCGCGCAGTTAATGGTGATAATAACTCTGGATCTCTCCTCCTCTCGCCGGCCTCCTCTTCCTCCTTGCCAATGGGGCAAGATGAGCCGGCCGGCCGGCCGGACCCCTGCCACCAAGGCCACACGAGAGGACCACCGAGATCAGATTTTGGCGCAATCATTGCCAGATGACACCAGCATCCATGCATATACATACATATCTACATGCATGGATTAATACCCTACTATGATTGATCCAGCCTGGGCCAGCGTTTAACTCATCTTGTTAAGATTCTCCCCAAGAAAGAGAGAGAGAAAAAAAATAGGAGAGGTTTTGATCACGTACGTAACGCCTCTGCCTGCAAATAGTGTCGCCTCACTCACTGCAGCTGCTGCTGGCTGTTGTGCTGCTTCACTCCATAATGCTTGTTGGTAGGTCTTCAATTCAATGGGGGTGCAATGCATGGTAGTATATGTTTTTGCATGCTCGTCAAACATGTAGGGAGGGGCCACAAAATCAAATGCTCATCCATCGCAATCCCAATCCATGGTCTATGGCAACTGCAGCTTTGCAATCAATTGGGCCTCGTTTGGCACACATGAATTTTTCCCGATGTCTACGAGAATTCCACGGTTCTTGCAAAACACCTGCGCTCCAAACGGGCCAAAATCAAGATTCTAAGAACGCGTGCAATGCAAGAACACGAACATGCATGGGTGGGTGCATCGCCGCTAGCTTTTCACTGCATTGCGACTGTAGTTTTGCTCATTTCGCCAACCGTCTCCTGACAAGCTTGGCGGCTTGGAATCATTGCCGTTCAGGCAGATCACCAGACGGGCACTGGACTGATAGTACAGCACGGACAGGCAGCGGCGCGTCGTCGATCGGTCGCAGCGTTGAGCGCTCACTGTTGGAGCTTTTGCCTCCGGGTTCAGATCAACAGTGGAGGTGGTTAGCGATGGCTAGCGTCTCTCTCTCTCTCTCTCTCTCTCTCTGCAGCAACCAAAAAGAGGAGGCTGGCTGATGCTGTTGGTACATGGAAACATGGGGAAAAAAGGTGGCGGTGCCACCGCACTGCTGCTGCTGCTGGGAAGCTTTTAAGGAAAGGAGCAGATGCCGTTCTGCTGTTGCAGTCTTGCGGCTTGGCTAGCTCAACACTGTATTTATCCTCCTCCTTGGAGTGAATGAACGAATGGATTGATTGCTTTCTTCTCTCTCTCCTCAGCTTTTTTTCCCTGCTCTGTTCTTGGACAAGAAAATGTCTCACCTGCACAAACTTCTGGTCACTAGGCTTGGAGAAACTAATGTATGCAAATTGGCCTGACACAAATTCCAAAAAGAAAATGGGCTTGCATAAATTACATGCTGCAATTGAAACAATCATCAAAGAAGCTCATTAACTTTGCTGGACTGGACAGATAACAGATAACAGCGCAATTATTATGAGTTTGTGCCTTCCAGATCTCAGCTCAGCTGTCTCTACAATGACACCATGGAAACGTCCTCAGCTCTCAACTGTTGATGCAACCAGTGACCTACACACAAGCCAAGATCCTAGCATGGTACACGTAGCCGACTGACTGTTCTGATCAATTAAACACATGCTGGGCATACCAAACAAAATCTTCAGTTATCCAGCAATGTCAACATTAATTCGTACGACTAGACTAGTAGCTGCTAGTAATCTCCCATGCAGTATATGTGTCCACTAGATTGTGGAAGCTGATCTACTATTAATTTGCGTATCCATCTACCTATCTGTCTGTCTAATAAACAGCACACAGAAAAGAAACAAGAAAAAGAAACGAGAGGAGCAGAGCAGAGCAAGTTGCATTGCCCTGTTGTTGAGCTGCTGCCGGGTGTGTGTCCCCATTGACTCCTCCGTGCCATCTCAAAAGCTGAAACCGGACAAGCACAGCACACCTCAATGTGGGCTCGTTACAGCCGCAAGGCTCGATCGATCGCTTGCCGAAAAGTTTCAGACAACTCAGCTCTCAACAGGCAGGTCGATCACAACAACAACCTAAGCATGCAAATCAAGGATCTGAAAAGAATTCTCATGCCTGAACTGCATTATTACGCATGTGTTTGCAGTCGCTAGCGGTTGCACTGGGCGAATGATCGTGACATGAACCAAACTGCCGCGGCGACGACGACGACGATCATGCATTCCAAACAGCCACTGCATTCAATCCTATGCAACCAAGTCGAGATTTCGTGTCAGCAACCGAGAAACTAATGCCGATGCTTTTCGTCGTCTATCTAGCAGTTGACTATCGGAAGCATTGAATTGATCTGTGACAACGAATCCGCCCCCAAATTAGTCGTATGCATCGATGGCTGGCGCTGATAGATCAATCACACCAGCACGTGATTGTACAACCATGCCGACCATGGCACACTGGCTATCGCTCATTTGATCGAACGAACAGAGACACGAAATGGAGCCACGTAGCAGCACCAACTCCACACGTGAAGACAAAAAGGTGCAGGTTAGTCATATTTCCTCCTACCCTGGAGACCTAAGCAAGGGTTGTCCGCATCACCATCTAACCATTCCGATCCTGATCCTACCTAGCATCAAAATCAGGCCGTACCTAACATATGAAATAGTGATCAAGACCCTCTCATTTCTAGAGTAGCTCTTTATAATCCTGATCCCATCGACACAGAAATGATCCTACCGAAGATCACAAACGGTAGTTGAAAATTACAAGAATTCTCCGTGGATCTGGAAATTTGCGGAAAGCCCCCTGGAATTGGGAAATTTACGGGATTATGTATATTCTCGCAGAATAACCCCTCAGGAATTTGAAAATTACGTGAATTTTCTCTCAGAACTAAGATTTCATGTTTTAACCTCTTGGAATTGCAGAATTCACCGAAAATACCTTTTCCGGTAGAAAAGAGCCTCGGGAATCCAATTTTTGAATCGATTTTTGCATTTGAAGCATGTTTATCTTTGTTATTGTTATTTCTATGCAATTTATGTGTCGCATTTACTGTTTTGATTATATGTGATTGTTTATATTGCTTTTAATCACTGAAAATAGCAGTAAATCATGAAAAATGCATAGAAAAATACGGAATACGAACCTGGAATTCGACGAGCATTATGAGAATTTTGCAACCATTTTATGCGGATTACTAGCAGTAATCTTATAAACTTTTGTATGAATATGAATATGACTGGCATCACGAACCAAGAGTTTTAATTGCTCTCAAGAGAGAAGATCGCGCATGGAGCCGATTGAGGCAGAAGTTCCTGAATACTTCGCCTATTAGATCTAATGCACATATTGCACTCGGACCTTTTATAGAAACTTGCAGTTTGTAATTGAAGCAGAATTTTGAATTATTGAATAATGGTTGCAAGCTCTAGGAGAGCAAAGCATTAAATTCTTATTATGAGTCCTGCAAGGCTTATTTTTCCCGCCTTTATAATAGCAAGTTACGTTCTGATATCTGAAGTATTTTATTTATGTGTTGCTTGCTTTCTGCTACATATTAATAAAGTACATTATATTAGAACGCGTGTGGCGCCCTATGGAGGAAGTGTGCTTAGCATGTAGCGGCACAATGAAAACCATCATAAGAGAAATGGAAATTTTTCCGATCGATCAAAGAAGAATCTTGGTAGTCTTACGACAATCGCACAATGATACTTGTATAATAGGCTCAGAGCAGGCCACAATTATACTCCCAATGGGCACAACTTTGGTCATTAAAGAAGACTTGTTGTACCAGAATCGACTAGAACTCTCAAGGATATTTGCGCTACTTGGTTCCGTGTAGAGGCGAAGAAGAGTATGGTGCAGAATACCGCTCATTACAAAGCGTGAAGAAAGTGAAAAATAGCATTAGAATGTCTTCCTTCATATGAAATGGCTATACTACACTAATATTAAGGCACTGCAAACCTATCTTCGCCTTGAAAACCGTATTTAGAAGCTCTGAACTTATCTATCTCTGGCATGATAGATTATGCCGCCTAGGTCTTAGGATAATGAGAGATATAATTAACAATTCACAGGGACATAATATGAATATAAAGAATTTCCCGAATCTGGAAGATTTTGTGTGCCCCGCATGTGCCACCGGGAATTTAATTATTAGACCTTTTCGCTCTGAAAGCGAAGAATGAAGTCCCTGCATCCCTGGACCGTATCCAGGGAGAACTTTTTGCTGTCCTATACAGCCCCTGTAAGGGTCATTTAGGTATTTTATGGTGCTCATCGATGCTTCCTCGGAATGGTCGCACATATGTTTATTGTCTATGAGAAACCATGCTTTTGCAAAGCTAAATCTCGCAGATAATTAACAATTGAAAAAATAATTTCCCTGATCATCACGTGAAGTCCATCTGAATGGACAACGCCGAGAATGTACTCGAAGGCATCGATGATTATTGTATGAAAATGGGAATTAAAGTTGAGCATTCTATACCGCACATCCGCACTTTTGAGAATGGACTAGCGAACTTTGAAGAATTGTAATTTACCAACTATATGTTGAGGACACGCATCTCCGCCAGAGCGACTCTCATCAATTTTAGACCATCGCCTATAACATCCATCCAACTATGCAACTAGCGCATGGTCAAGATCGAAAACTCCTCATCTTCGCAGTTTGGTTGCAAGGGTTATATACCTATACCACCACCGCAATGAATCAAATGGGTCTTCTCAGAAAGTCCAGGATATTGGACCATATGATTGGAGATTTGTATAATGCCGATTGTTGATACTTGAGCATGTCCACGAAGGAATATTAGTACATCAGGTCAACCTACACTCGGAAGGTGTCAGAAAGGTTTGACTTTGGAAGGGCATACCCTTTGAAAGTGCCAATGGTGGGAGATCTTTGCAGACAAGACAAAGACATGCTGCAGACCTAAAGAAGAGGGAGAAGTCTGGGACCGAATTCCCACAATGAAGTGCAATAGAAGCACTAATGTATTTAGCAAAATGTACTAGAACGGACATTGTATTTCTTAGTGATCCTACTAGCAAGGTATAGTCTGAGAACCTACCAAAGGCATTGGCAGAATAAAGGACATCTTACGATACCTCCAAAGAAGCAAATAATTTAGTCTATTCTCTGAAAGAACCAAGACCTAACTATGAATGGAAATGCGGATGGTACTTATAGGACCCATACGATAAATCATAAACAATCTATGAACTCCTATGTGGTGGGCGCAATGTTGTACAGCTAGCATCTTGATTTTTTGATGAGACGGTCACAAGAAAGAATAACATATCCATCTGCCTTGTGTTGCCAAAGGCAGGCGATCTGTTTCAGATAAGAGTTCCAACATCACACGATGCCCTTTTTTTTTACCAACTTTTCCATCGATTATTATTTATTTATTTTCAAAAAGGGTAGGCGAGGCGAGACCGAGATGAGGAGACACCACTGCAGGGGACGAAGTGGCTGGTGCTGACAGCGTGGTGCGAACGCATGAGGCGGTTGCCCCGCGAGGAAGAGACAGGCCCGGCTCGGGCGAGAGGAGGCGGCCCCGACGAAAGATCTCTTGTGGGCGTCTCCGGCGCAGGGAGCAACCAACCGCGCCACATGGTCCGGTATGTGCGCGCTCGTGTCGCGCAGCAGAGGCGCCCGGCATTGGCTCGGTCGACGCCGCCGTGCATGGACATTGGGCGCCGCCGTCACTGTGTCTGTCTTTCGAATTGACTGCTGCAAAATATAAATATGCTGCTATGTAGATGTAGATCATGTAGTACAGTAGTGGTAGGGATGTGTGGAGTGCAGACGAATTTAGGTTCCCTTCCCTGTAATTCGGCTGCCGCCATTGTAGCATCGTCTTCTTGGTTTCAAGATTTTGCCACCAAACAGAAAGGTGGAGAATAACATGGATGAATAGAGCATGCTCACCGGCGGCGATCGAACGAGGTGGACGGTGATGGGTGTGGTGCCGGCGCAACGTCGTCGTCGGTCACATGGGCCGGTCATGCGCGGGCTTTGATCCGCCTAGGCGTACTGTTGTTTTGCTCTGTTTTGGCCCACTAGGTCCAAAATATCATCAGGCTCGTCTTCACTCTTCCGCATCTCATGTCTGCTGGTAGTGTTCAGTGCAATGTTCAGCGATTTCGGGCATCAGCAACAACAAAGGCGTTTTTGCGCCGATAAACAAAAATGTTGAACTGCAACTGAGCGCTGACCTAAATTAGGCCGGGCAAGGAATTCTCGCTTTTTGGCGAACGCGAACCTTTATCGATTCGAATCACGTGATGCTACCTTCCTAGATGCTTGCAGAATACTTGCATGTGAACTAGCAATGAACTGTTAATACTAATAGCTTGCTTTGAGTATTACTAGTGTTCTTGCTAGTTGCTACCGTAAAATCTAGAATGGCACCGCTAGAAAAGTAAATTCAGAACGGCACTCGCATGGATAAAATTTCCACCTACGGATCACACAGGCAGATTGTACGAGTCCAAGAGAGCCGATCACTCGTTCCATAGCATGAACAGTCACATGGTAATCATCATAAATGTAATTGAAGGTGGCAATGCATAGTGTCTCAAGGAACAAAGCAACATCCCAGCTGATCAAGTCTAAAATCAGCCCGCGAGGATGTGACGAAACAGTCGCTTTTAAGTCGATTGGCACGCAAGCTCTGCGACCATCCGCGGTGCTTTTGAAGATAGGTGGTGTGCATGCAAGAACCATGACTTCAGTCAGCGATAGTATTGTTGCCTGTGATGTCTTTAGCTGGTGATCCTCTGGAAGAAATAGAGGTATCCCATATCCTTGGGCAGGTCAACAGATGCGGCAACCTTACTGTCGTTGAAGATCGCCCACCTCCCGTCCTTGAGAACATGGGCGACATAGTGCCCACAGTGGGTAGAGGTACCCATATGGCTCACAAATGCCATCAGCTTGTATCCTGCAAAGCATAAAAAATATTAACATTACAGCTAGTCTCGCAGATATTGCTATCGAATTTTAGTCATTACGTGATCGAACTAAATTACAAACAGTAGTTAAACCAACGTTGACACGCTTACAGTTGCTGAGTGTGTTTCAATAGGGCCCGACTTTTCAAAAGTTTGATAGTGTACTCCCATGGATTTCAAAGAATCTGCTGGAAATAACGTGTTTTCATGGAATTGGGAAACATAGTGGATTACCTAATTTGAAATCTGCATCCACTTTTTATTATGATAATATGGTAACTAACTATTCAGATTTGTATTGGGAATGTACAGCGGTGAACCTTTCAAAGGATACATATAACCAACTATGAACAGTTCGGACAGTTTTAGGAAATTAGCTTGTCCAATTGGCGCCACAAGCAGGAGTAATTCTCAGAGGGAAAAAGGAGAGAAGCTCTCTGCAACTTCACCTCCAAATCTCCAATGGCCATATCTTGAGTCAGATAGTTCCATTCTAGAGAGCAAGTACCCTACTTATTACTACTGCACACTAGTAGGTCGCCAGGGATGGTGAAGGGTGGGTGTATGTAGATGGTGGACAGAAAGCTAGATATTCATTTGCATCCATGACATTAGAATGAAACCCAGTACTGTTATTCATTTACAGCATATCATGGTTCCGGACAATTTTTATTACGAAGGTCTAAAGTAAACAAAAGAGTTGGAGAAACTTACTGCCACTTCCATCTGGTATGTATGTGTCATCAGCTTTTACATTGCTTGTTGAAGAATCGGTAGATACTGAGCTAGATGCTTCAGGGTTGCTGAAAATCCAGTCTGTTGCCCTCTCAATATTCCCACCCTAATACATGACACAACAAGAGTATCACAGCAGAACATGGCCAATGATGATAAAGTTAAAGGGCAACGGTAGAAGAGGAAAATGCAAGACTGATCTGGAAGGTGATTTTCTGAAGGGGAAAAAAAGCAAACACCAACTTTCCGGAGAAAGGTCAACATTGCTGTCCGTTCAGAGGATGATATCATAAAAAAAAAGACTTACACAAGCTTTCAAGGCCTTTCGGGCAACATCTTCCTGAAATCCAAAGGAAATAAGAGTTTGAACACTTGTTTCATCAACAGTCTGTCCAGCAGCCCGTGGATCTTTAGATATTGGATCATCAATATCTGCATCGTTAAAGAATGCTGAAGTTGATAGCAGTTTCTTCAGTCATGGTTTCAACTTACAAGCTGATTGTTTCATGATGACAAGTAATAAACAATGGAACCTTTGCATTTGCATACCAACCTGGATCATCCATGTGTGAGAGGAGCCAATTCATCGCCTCCTCAACTCCTGTGTTCGATGTACTAATAGCAGCTTTCTGACAATGAAGGTAATTGAACCCCATGCTTGCAAGCTGAGATACAATATCCTCACTGGCAACAGGATGAGCAGATTCAGCTTTGTTGTCACCAGAAGCTGAAAGAGGATATTGCTAGGTCATCAAAGATGACGGGAAAACAATAAGAGCATGTTGAAAAAAACCTAACCAACTATAATCTAACCTCCTTCCGGTAGTAGCTCTTCCCCAGGCTGTACACCTTTGCTGCGCATGTGCGAGATATCGATTATATCCGGCACATCAATGTAAACATCTGAGAGGGAAATCAAATGTCAAGACTCGAAACATCCAAATATGGTGAAAAAACTGAATCACCTAGACTGAATGACAAATTATTGTGGATCAGGGATGTCAGATGTGAACACCACCAAACCAGCACTGGTTCCTAAATTCCTGGCACAGGCCACTATCAACTTAGACCAAGACGTTGCCTACTAACATCAGATTCCTGTCGATTCTAAGTGCACTTCAAAATTGTTCTTTTGCACAAACACATTACATCATCATAATATTTAAAAAGATCCATGCATACGTGTCTTACAGACAGGTTTTTACTGAAAACTGCAGTGATTCCAGTCAAACTCAGGCCCAGCTCTAGAGAGTTCAAGTATGGGGTATAAAAGTTTTAGGGCTCAACACCTATAAATAGGTATGATGTGGACCGGTGCTGGAAGCTCTCTGGGAAAACAGTCTACTATGGAATTTAAAACCTTAGTTTGAATCCACAGCGTGCATGCACACGTAAATAATGATCAAGAGGGGAGTATTACCAAGTTTCTTTGGCACCCATCCTACTTCCATTACAAACTTGCGCATCTGCAGCACCAGGTAATCAGGAAAAGTTTTAAAGCCAGCAGTCCTGCAAAGGAAAAGTTATTTATTATAAGTAATCATAATAGATAATGTGGTAAACTGGTGATAAGAAGCCATCTCCCAGTTGTTCAACATCATTATAAATAAACATACAACCTGTTTGTTGCATACCATTTTACTATTTGTTGCATACAACCAATGAAAAACAAAATAGCATTAATGATCCAGAAAACTCAATCAGTAAAGAAAATCAAGCAATGTCAAAGGATTGTCCACAATTCCACAATAATAACCAACATCACGAGTCCTCTCAATCTCTCATTAAGAGCAAAATGATTACTGCAAATTCTGAAGTAATTGGCTAAGTTCTGTATTGGTGTGCAGACGATAGGACTAATTATAGTAGTATTTAAGTACTAAGAGTTAATGTTGATTGCTTGAGCATTACACTTCTTTTGCACTAGTTTAAGCTGAATTACCACTGGGCTTCATTTCATGTGAGTTCTTACCTTAGTTATTAATGAACTTCTATGTCACCTATATTAATTCTACTTGAATTCTGAAAATCTTATCAATAGTATATAAGCCAAGCATCCCTTTCACATTGTTCCATCTTGATATACTACCATTCCAAGGTAAGCTGGGCATTTCCTATCAGATTAAAGCTTACATTTATTAATTGCATGAACACAAACAACAGGATTAGTAAAAGCAACAAATGGAACAAAGTACTGCAGTTAGTGCATGCGAACTTAATGCTGTAGACATCCTTTTAGCAATTACAGGATACAGATTTCAAGATATACATACTTGATTGCTGTTGTCTTTAAATTTAATGCAGTGCTGTAAAAGTCATGAACTTCTTCCGCGCCTGAAAAACTTGCTAAGCATGCCTCCAGTGGGACTCTATGCCTCACGATTTCCTCATTAGACCTGTTATGGAAACAAAGTGATAAATATGTCATAAGTCATACACTCATTAGGCACTGCACGAACTATGAATGACTTACACTTCCTTTCCATCCAAGTCCATTGCGGCTTTCTTCTCACGAAACGCTTCTAGCTGATCTGCATGTCCCACAGATGTCAAGGATCTATTATACATTGAATTCTATACAACAATAGAAATTAACTTTTAACAGCCACCTTTGTTAGTTGCTTCATGCAATGGTATGCTCAAAGAAAGAATGCAGTCAGAACGTTTGTTGTAAGAAACTTTCCCAGAAGGGCATTGAACCCGCTCCTCAACAATGAACTTGAAACCCGTACAAGGATTTAACTCATGGTTTCCAGGGTTTGCCTGATCAACTTTGTCAACAAGATGAAGGAAGAAATCAAGGGCATCCTGGACAAATAAATGATATAATGAATGTTAAGAAGCTTTTTATACCCATAGTGAATGAAATGAAAACAGAAACCAAATAAGTAGCTCCTCGACCAAAATAAAAAATGATTGACATAGCCCATAGGTATCAAGGTTAAAAGTACCTGCTGTCTCATACTGGAAAATTCAGGATGATTTGCAGCAATAACTGTCTTAAACATACGAGGACGTATTCCTTCTTGTCCCTATCGAATTGAACATAGAAACACTGGGAGCATCAACACAAAAGTAGGTTCTATAGTACTTGTTAAGCTCTAGCATTAAAATAATGAGAGCAGTAGTACAGAAATCCATTCAGAACCAGATTTGATGGTTAGAACATACAAGGCATCAGCAAGCCTGATCTAGAGAATGACAAACAATACTATGATGCGTACTCCAGCACTTTGTATAGCATTCCAGTGGCCGCACAGGTGACCAGCACTTAAAATAGCACAATAAACTAAAGGTACAGCAAATAGAGAGTACATAGTTTCACAATAGTGAATACTGACATCTAGAGAATGTATTAAAAACACAAAAGCATATAAATCTGCAATCATCTTTGTATAAGCTAGGACAACAGGACACTTGTCTCAGAAACACTTGCTTCCACCCAATCCAATGTAAAACAAAGTAACATCAAGGTTGTGAGGCATCACCATTGCTGCGCAACATTGTTTTCACAGAAACTCGCCCTTGACTATTCAAGCCAGAAAGCATGCAAATGCCATTGGTGCTCATCAAAAAGCTCAACGCAGCACAGTTCAGAAAGCTCAAATTTCCTTTCCATTTCATTGAATATGCAAAAGTATATCGTAGGAAAGAGGTGGATTCTAATTTCTCAAACAACAGTTTCGAAAATTTTCAACCAGATCAAAGAAGTTTACACATGGATGTGGTTTCTGTATCAGTTGAAAAAAAAATACCCCACTTAAACCCACCTTACTTTGCTAGAGAACCAAAGAGAGGCCTAAATTTGTATTGCATAAGATCTAAAACGAAGCAAGAAAGCAGTCTACCCCAAACTGAACCATCACCCATGTGAACACCAGTATTGCAAAGGGCAACTACGAACAACTCACATCAACAGATCAAGTTATAAACAAATTCTTACCTCCTGATCTGGCACAGAATATTTACCAGAGAGCATACCATGTGCCAATTTTGTCCTAAAAATGGAAAAAAACAGGCATAAGGACATAAATATACTAATTAAAATTCATGCACAACAACTTGAATCATTACCTGCTGAGTTGGACAGAAAATAGATAGCATGCTAACGATAATTTCTTGTGATTATAGTAGAGTTCAGCAAAATGTTACTAAGCAGAACCACAATGCAGTGCTATTTGGACAGCGTGATGCAAGCTTGATTTTAACATTGCTATCAGACTAACACTTTGTAACAAGTCATTAACTAGCACCCCACCAAGGCAACCAGGATGAATTTCCCACAGCGGCCACCCGGTGCCAGCAAAAAACAAAAAAGTGTGGGCTCACCAGAATCAGATGCTAATAGTAGTCATGCTCAGGGAAAAAATTCAACCGGAACTAAAACATCCGGTTTAGCAACTTCAAAATTCAAATTTCGAATTTTGGACGAATTTTAAGCGAATTTGATCGAATTTCAGCCAAAAAAAACCGGGATTTCCGGTAACCGGACGGTTACCGTTCCCGGCCATCCAACGGGAAACATCCCGGTACCGGGTTTTGGAACCTTGGTCATGCTATTTGTGATGGTGTTTCAGGAGAATTGTAAAGAAATTTGTAGACAGGCTATGATGCTTGCAGCGTAAGGAATAAATGGCCAAATCAGGGATAAAAATCGCGGCGGTTACCGGCCGGTAACCGCCGGTTACCAGAAATCCCGGTGGGGACCGGGATGAACACTGACTGGCCGAAATTTTTCAAATTCAACTTTAAGTTTATGACTGCATAATGCACTTCCTAGGTTGGTTACTTGGTTTAGGCCTTTTTTGTGCTAGATTATCTATTGTATGAACTAAATATGCTTGAATTATTGTTCCAGTCGGTTTGCACTTCATATGAGCTAACTATGCTAGATTACATATTGTATGAGCTAAATATGCTAGATTACGTATTGTATGAGCTAAATATGCACTTCACTAAACACTTTCTAATTAATATTTGTATTATTCCAATTGCTAATTACCCATAACCGGTTTTCTCTGTTTTTTTCCAGTTTTTTAACCGGATTTTCTGGTTTTTGGGCAGTTAACGGACCGGTAACCGGTTTTTCCAATTGCATTATTCAAAATTCAGTTTTTTAAATTACTCCGGGTTTTTTCCGGTAACCGGCCGATTACCGTTACCGCCCTCCGACCGGTTTTTCTGCCGGTAGCGGGATTTGGAACCTTGGGCCAAACATCTCTTTCATGTATTAAAATTACATTTAGCATTAAAAGCTAAGAAAACTGCATCAGCTGGTGCACACTTACATTTGCATGTTGAGGTCCACTGTTGGATCAGCTGGGGAAAATGCAAATGCAGCTTTCAAGCTCTGCTTCTCAAAGTATCTGAAACGATTCAATGAATAAATGGAAGGGCAGGGGTGCTGCTGAAGGTGAAAAGGGGAAAAATTGCAACACAAGACAACAAATGGTGAAGTATCATAGGAGAAAGTTGAACCAACCGTGATATAAAAGGATGAGTTGAAAACATAACTTGCATTATTGAAGCCATATAGCAACTGTAAAGGAGGAAAAGATATGTATCAGTATTACAAAGAGAAATTATTAGAAGGGAAAATAATCTCATGTAGTCAATCCATGCTACCTATTTCCAAGGTTTACAAGGCCAGTATAACCGGGTCCATATAAAAGTTCAGCATCTTTGCCACTTTCTTGTATTCTATTCCAATCAAAATTTGTGTTGTGATCAAGTTCTCTTTCAGCAGTAGTCATCTCAGTCTGCAAGAACAGAGAAAAGGCCGGTTCAAATAAACATAGCCCCTAAACAATAAACCATGTAGCCAAGCATATAAAGGAAGGGGAATAAAAACTGTACATTGATGCATTACTGGCTGTAACATATTTTCATTATATTTCTATAAAAATATCGCAGCCACTGATCTCTTATTCAGCTTTTTTACAATAATTCCTAGAGCAACTTTTTATTTCATAGTTCAAAATCATACCAGGCATCCTCTTGAGATTTTTTTTTTTTTTTTTTGCAAAAGTCCTTGGTATCAAGCACTAAATGTTGAATATTGCAGCATATCTCAATATCTAACTCCAATAGGATTTAAGCTCGAAGTTTAATGCAATTATGTGATAAGTGTAAAATGAGGTGTTACGAGCATATATTTGCCATGAAAAAATTCCATCTGATTTTACCACATTTTTAATCCATACTATGTAGGGCTAAATTATCATAGGTAAATGTCATAAAATAAAGGATAGCAAATCACCTTTTGGAGTGAAGAAAAATCAATACCAAAATGTGACAAGTGCTGAGCTAATAATGGATCTTCAACACTATCATCTTCCGGGTATGAGTAAACGTCTGAGCTGTCACAGAAAATATAGTATGAATAGGTGTTTTAACAAATAATGAAAGAAAAAGATGAAAGCAACCTCTGCTGCCTGTGTTCCTTGATAGGAAAGGTTGCATCAAGAATACTCTTTGTTAAACTTAAAAGGGTATGCAGGCAATACCATTATATGAAAAGGTAAAAAATACCAGCAAATTACTTCTATATGAAGATATATGAGCTATGTGGTATGAACCACATATGTAAAGAAAATAACTCTGGAAGTTTAAAAGTACAAATCAGACACCTTCAGGCAGTAACTAAAAATCGTATCTTCAATAATGGTTGCAAAATACTCCCTCCTGTCACGGTTTTTTTGCATTTCAACTTTTTGTGCCTCCGAATGCAACTTTGACCATTATTTTTATCACAATATATTTATTAAAGTTATTAAAGCATAATGTAACAGTACCTTTATGTTGAAGCTACTCATGTCATTTTCATATGACCAATGTAAATATTCAAAAGGATACTATTAGTGAGAGATCAAAAGGTTTGACTGCAAGTTGCACAGTGACAAGGTATTGTCATTGGAGGTAGCAGTAAATATAAAACGATGAAGTCCAAAAATGCAAAAGTTCAAGAGTAGCATTACCTGCTGCTTCCAAATCAGCAGTAATTGTTCCAAGTTTTACCGCAAGAGGATATTTAGTCTGTTGGTAGTGCTCAACTGCATGATTATTCCCACCACTTCCATCCCAAAGCCACCTCCCGCAGAGGATCATACCATCAGTTAAATTTAACCAGAGATTCTCAGTTTTATCACATTTGCTACACTTCCATCCAGTAGGAGGCACAATAACACCATTGTCTAGTTGCTGCAGCTCCATAGCATATGAACTGATGTTCTTCTTGTCAGCAACCCAAGAAGCCAGTTGTTGTTTTCTATCAGCACTTTCAGCAAGTATAACTTTATCAACTGCAAGCCTAACCTGCAGATTTATAGTAAAGTAAATAACTATGCATATGACAGCTTCAATCTTTTACATAAAATACGAAATTTACCTTCTCTGGCAAGTCAACCGATGGAAACGGGAGAGAGATAAATTCAGGCAAGATAACAATTTCAAAAGTCTCATCATACTCAGGTTCTTGATCAGTAAAACCTCCCTCCACTCCTATCAATTGTACAAAACTCATTAGTGAAGATGGTAACTGCTTCAACATATAAACTGGCCAGAACTTATTAGACCCACATTCATCCGTTTGTAAGCATGGGAACACAGAAACAAACAGTCACAGTGAAATTCTGATTAGCATATAGCTCTATTCTGAAAACCCAAATATATATACAAGTCTTGTCACAAAACTGGTGTTATACTACACACACTAAGCATAAAGAATATCACAAAACCAACAGTCAACCAACATAACCACCTTACATTCTATATTTATAATGTTCTATTCTATATTTCTATGCCATCATCTCCATTTCAAGATAATAGCAAAAACAAAAAACAAATACACAAATTTGCTTCAACACGGGAGCTCGACCCAAATAACAAAAACAGAAAATATATCATAACACAAATTTTGACACTATTGAGCTCAGCTATCTTATGATTCCAAAAGTCACATCGATTAGCTCTTAATCACACGACACAAGCCAAAGATAACACAACCATAGAACAGTAGTGGTAATCATAAGCTACAGAACATATCATATCGTGCATATTTCGCATCAAATTCCTATGATAGATAGTGAGACTGCTACACAATAACACATAGATGATGTGAATCGAGAGATAATATATATTTTTGCCTGTCATTCTTTGTTAACCAACAACCGCATTAAATAAGTCCTAATAGAAACAATCACATTATCCAAACACAAGCATGCAATTCACATAGGTCGCAGACGATATGCCCTAGAATTTAACAGCAGGAAACACGACGTGATCAGCGGATAAGCACATCATACCAATGGCGAGGAGGGTGGGCTTCTTCAGCGGGCGATCAGCCTCGTCGGGCTCCGGCTTCCGGCGCTGCACGATGTGGAGGTACACGGGGTCCCCCATCTTCTCGAAGTTCCACTCCACGTGCTGCCTCCCGAACCCCAGGAACGAGCTCATGTCCACGTACAGGCCCCCCTCCGACCTCTGCAAGCGCACAGAGAGGGAAAAAATCGCATCAAACACTAACCCGAGCAAATCAAAGTAAGGACCGAGGAGGTGATGGGGCAGTAGTTACAGGGGTGTCGAAGGAGACGCAGCACTCGTCCTTGTGGATGCGGTTGGTGGGCTCCGGGATGCGGACCTTGTGGAGGTGCGAGCGGAGGAGATCCATGGCCGCGGGCGGCGGCGGGCGGCGGAGGAGGAGGGCTGCGCCTAGGGTTTTGGGGGTGGAGACGGCGGGTCGGCGAGGGGGATGAGGTGATTAGATTAGAAACGGAGGGGGAGTTAAGTAGGAGACTTGTAGGGGGTAAGTTAAGCACGGTGTTCGGCTGGGCGGCCTCTGGGTTTTAGTTGGAACTTGGACGAGTGCTTTTCCCCCCTTTTTTTCCTCCCCCATGGAGTTTGAGTGGGAGAAATTCGACCAAACAATTTAACATTTTGTGTAAGTTTGACATTATCTGTACATTGGAGGCCAATATATGACCCCACATTCGACATAATTTTGTTTGGTAAATTTAGCGAGTCTCATAACAAAATTAAATTGGCTCTAACAATGTGGCTATATTTTGTTAGAAGGTTTGAAAAAATCGATTAAAATGTCAAAACAATGGAATTTGAGTGAGAATGATTTCTTCGAGTAAAAAAGCTGAAGCCGAAACCCAACCAAATAGGGCCTAAGAACATGCGACGACGGTGCAGGGAGGTATCTTACCTTTCACATATTTGCAGATGAAGCGGATAACTCCATGCAAACATTGCAAGCATGCCCATAGAGCTTGCAACATGGGGGCCGTTCAAAGATTTGTCCGAATTGATTTGCCCATCGAATTGTAAATCAATGCATGACGGCGACGAAATTAGGATGCTGCTACCTACAATTTTCCTTGTCAGGAACTATCTACAAAGATCACCGCCCATCTTGTTCTACCTTCGCGATCTCCTTCATCAGTTCATCTAACTTCGCGTTGCGATCGATAATTAGAATTGATATATGAATCTGATTCCACGCCGTGCAAATGTCACACATACAAAGGCCTAATATTCCTTTCTTGTGGGTTGGGACTTGGAGATGCCAATTCTTCTCTTTTCCTAGCCAGGAAGCATCTATAGTCGAGCTACAATTGTAACATTTTAGCATCCAGAACTACAGCGATCTCCACGAACAAGAATCATTAGCTTGCAGACATACACCTCAACAATTGCACATTCTCCATTCAGAGCAGAGATGCAGCAGTAAAGCTTTCAGAGTTCAGAGTTCAGACAATAACCATTTCAGAGATCAGGACCCAAGTGTTAACATGAGATACGCTATAAATATTTAGTATAACTCCTGTTCTATACAAAAGCTAGTACTAATCCACCTTCCCAGGGTTAGCATAAGATGTACTACGACAGCCATATGTTCAGTAAAGCAGTAGCCAGCATACGTTGGGGATATATCATCTAGAGTGTTTAATGTTTATACCATCAGCGCAGTAGCAGTTGGCAGCTAATGGTGTGACAAAAAAGAGCCAATCCAGAATTAACAAATTGAGCTCGGCGAGCGTGGAATCGTTCATTTCCACAGCTTGACGTACTTGTCATGGCTTGCGGAAGCAACCAGACCGGAACTCGACGAGGCCAAGGCTGAGATGAGGCCATCATGTGCGGCAAGAGTCATCGTTCTATTCTCCGACATGTCCCACAGCTCAAGAGCCTGCAGTATAACCCGCACGTAAGTGTACGGACATAAACTGGGGGGAGAAAAACGGCAGTGCTGATTATGGAATGATCATGTCTATTCTTAATCATAAATATCGAAGGTACTTCATGGCAGCAAAAAACCATGATAACTTTCCTATCACAAAGGAATATTTGTAAATCTTCCGACAATGCCACTTGTATTAGAAGATGGAAAGTTCCTAGCTTCACTAAAATTAACCTTGCAATGGTTGCCTCATAAAGCAATTGAGTAATCGAGGGTTTATATATGAAAATCCATTTCTAAATTCTAACTACGGATACTTAGAATCTGTGATTTACTTTTGGGTGAATCATGATTGTAAAAGCACTCTTGGAAGATAAAAAGACTTGCCTGGTAACAACCAATGATAAGCAAAGATGGATATGAAGGGTGGAAAGCACACGAATGAAACTTGCTCCCACTGCAGTTAAGCTCATGCACGCAGCTCTCCTCATTCCCAGCATTCAAAGACCATACCTTTACTGTGTCCTCACTGACAGATACAACAAATTCACCAGAGGGATCCCAGCACAGTGAATCGACATGCTTTGAGTGGCCCTGCAATAACCGAGAAAAGAGTAATGGTTGGCGTGACCTCTTCTCATAACTGGGAGATTACAATGGCTAATAGAGAAGTAAATGCTGACTACGGCAAGCACATGACTTGAGAAAATACTCAAGTAACAGCAATTTGTCATAAACGGGAATGAACCTCACAAAGCTAATTATAATTTATAAACAAACAGATAGACATTGAGATTTTCAATTTATAGAGGCATCAAACTAAACGTTTTTGCATAAATAGTTCGTCAGTATATATAATGACACCACTCAGGGAACAAAAAAAAACTGATTATATGCACCAAGTTGTTAGGTAGAAGAAATCTAGAGCCATCCCCTACAAACCTCAAATCTCCTCAGGCAAGCTTGTGTCTCCACATCCAGTATAGAGACAACATTCTCTGAAGCTGCTGCAAGATATCCACCAAGACGTGGTTGAAATCTCAGCTGGGTCGAACCTCCCTACATAGGAATTGGGATCAAATAAATCAAATAGAAGATCATGCATGGCATATCATTTGAGACCATCTGCTCATTGTGCAAGTGAGAACTCACTATGTTTGTAACAACTATTAGAAGGGTGTATAGCAGTGCTTGCCACCAATTAAACAAGTTGGTATGATATGTTGTGTATAATGTTTTCAACAGACTGCCACTCAACATACACATTTTTTAATTAATAAAAAAGAATAACACAAATATGTTGGAGTGTTCGCGACAAAGCTGCAATTACAGATCAACAGAATGCTCAATAAGTTGAGTAACCTTGAAAATTCGGACGATGCTTCCGTTGTTGATACTCCAGAATCGTATCTCACTATCCCCATCACAAGAACAAATGAGATCATCCTTGTTTGGGTGGAAATCCAGCGACATAACAGATGCTGAGTGCCCAGTGAACGTACGGATTGAATAACCTTGCTGGAAAAGCCCATTTTGACGGATAATGATGATATTATTGAAAATTGAAAAGCAGTTAAAAAAATACACACACATGCTTTGTTGCACACATAACTCTGAAGAAAACAAGGATAGACATCTCCCAAGCATTCAAATGCTTAAAACTATCCTGCATGTCGCCTAGAGAACAAATAAATTCCACTTCTACATAATGAATCCATCTTATGTGAAGGAATCTAAAGAATGATGTTGTGGACTTTTCACAACATATGGCCTTGGAATGGACATTCCTTACTGCTTTCCTAGTGACATTGCAACTTCATAGCCTAATTGATAGGGTTAATTCCTTATTTGCCATTAGAAGTTGACGGGTTCCCCAAAATGTCATCGAAAAATTGTTCATCCCTTTTATACCACTCGTTCTCAACTTCTATCCCTCTTTTGTCATTCCCGTGAGTTGACCGTGAATTTGGCCGTTGACTTGGACGCAAAAGGACGATTTTGCCCCCAAGTGAAGTGATATATGCTGAGATCTTTAGGGAATTGTTTGACATATTAATATAGTTCCAAAAATTATAAAATTTTTAGAGAAGTTCCTGACATAATGTAGATTATTGTGTAATTTTATAGGGTTTATTTGCAACATGTTTTTCTCTAAAAATCTTTCAAGTTTCGGTTGCATCTATTACTATGTCAAACAATTCCCTAAAGATCTCAGCATACTTAAGAGCAAAATCATCTTTTCGCAGTCAAGTCAACAGCCAAGTCCACGGTCAACTCACAGGAATGGCAAAAGAGGGATAGAAGTTGAGAACGAGTGGCAAAAAAAGGATGAGCAATTTTTTGATGGCATTTTGAGGAACCCGTCAACTTTCAATGGCAAATAAGGAATTAACCCTTAACTACACAATGCAATTCAAACATAAAGGGCTATAGAAAAGGCAACAGCGCTGAGTTAAAAGTTAAAAAATAGCAACACGATATATTATTAGATGTTACTTGACAGAGTTGTGCCAATATATCCAATACATGCTAATTGACGAAACAATGACACAGGGAAACAGATGGTAGGAAAAGCATGGACTGTTAATATATGCTTAGTTGCTTACATTGTCAGCGTCCCAGACCCTGACAGTTTTGTCAAATGATGAGGTAGCAAGGCGTGGAAGACTTGGGCTGAACCGTACATCAGTTATCAGCAGAGAATGCTCCTCCAATATTGATTTTTGTTTTAAAGTTTCAGAATGCCACAAGACCGCCTGCATTGCAACATAGTAACTAATAACTACACATTTAAATATCAACACCAATTTTCAATACAATACTCCAGAACTGACTATATCCACTTGGCTGAGCAGCTCAACGAGCATTAACATGTACGTTTACCTTCTTATCGTGACCCCCAGTAGCAAGTAGCTTTCCATCTGATGAGAAGTGGCAGCATACAACCATGTTTGTGCTTGCTCTAACCGAAGAGATCTCTCGGAAGGTAAATCCTGCGTAAAACACATAATGAAAAATTAAAGCACTACAAAACAAACTAATGATTCGACTTCCTAGCAAATAGTGTAAATCAACACATTGAACCGACATATGTTACCCCAGCACAGGTTAGGTAGTTCCCGATTCTAACAGCCCAAGGTCCCACACCCAGGGATTAAAATCCCGCCGGTAACCGCCGGTTACCGGCCGGTTACCGCTTACCGGAGGGGGGCCGGGATACGGGATCCCGGGCTGTTCAAATTCAAATTCAAATTCGAATGGTTTTTAATTAAATTTGAACGAATTTCATCCGAGAAAAAAACCGGTTTGACCGGTTACCGGTACCGGCGGCTGGCCGGGATGCAACCCGGTACCGGGTTTCCGACCCTTGCCCACACCACACCAACTCCTAGGTTTTCATGCTAACCATCTAAATGAGTTTACCCGATTGGTACCGTTTAGCAAGCTATAACGTCACATGGTACTAAATTGCTGGCCCAGGGAACCAGTGCTGATAGTTGTCATACGCCTAGGCCAACAGCTCAAACTTTAACTAGCCGTATGTTACTAAACAGCTGGGCCACAGCATCACACCTTTATTAGAATCCATACAATGACTGCCAGCATCTCTTGGATCTGCATCATCATGTGACAAGAAGTCCACATTATCATCCAAGCAACCATCCTCCACAAAACGATCCATATCAACCTGCAGTCAGAATTATCAGAAGTGGAGCATCAAAAGATCCACCGATACAACAGACATTTTCCCAGCTATGTCCCCTACATCTATGTATTAGGTTAATAGATGTTCAGCCAAAGAGTTTACAACAAGTAAACAGCAACTTACAAGTTGGTTTGTTGGTGATCCGATTGTCCCTGGGGCATCAGCACCATAAACAACTAAGGCCTTTGATAAGTTAGCATTGTGATGCATTGATGGCATTGATATGGTGTCTCCTGGAGTATGTGTGGAAGGAGTTGAGGGTGCTGAGCTGGGGGAAGGGCCAGCAGTATTTGCAGTGCCAGAGCTATTAGCTGGACCAGACGATGAGATGGGCTGTTTGCGCTTCCGCACATTTTGATTCTTCGAAGCCTGCAAAACCATATCAAAGTTTGGGTATTACGACCTTATAACAGGTAGAAGTTTTAACAAAAGGACAAGTGCAATAAGATACTAAGATGATAATGTTAAATTTATGCAGAACAGAGCAAAACCTGTTCATTTCCACGGAAGGAATTAGACAAGCTTCCATCCATAGTAACACTTCCCGTCCCCATTTTTTCCTGCTGGCCTGGATGGTGATTTGAGCTTTGTGGTTGCTGACTCAGTAATGGATGTTGAAGGAGCTGTTGCTGATTGCTGCTTTGCTGGTGCTGCTGCAAAGCTGCTATCTTCTACTACACATAAAGGAAGAGGTAGTAAGGTTTAACCAAGACAAAAAGTTATTCCTCAAATGTTAGTTTTGGGGTACATTTGAGCATAAAGCTGTAGTGCTAGCCTACTAGCGCTAAGTACTACTACTAACATCTGATGTATCCTCACAAATATGAGCAATTATATGCATATATACTGAAACATACAAGTGAAACCTACCTTCATCAGCATATCTGTCTCCATGCGCTGTACAGGTGAACACATGTTTTGCAATGAAGGCCCAACACTAGGAATAATTTCTGTGAAGGCGTTCGATTGACCATCCCTCCCAGGAATCATGTTTCGGCTGCTCAAAAGCATCCGAAGCCTTCGGCTATCCATCTCTCCAGGTGAAGATGTCATATTTTGTTGTGCTTGAAGCAGAAGTTGCTGTTGCTGTGGAGTGAGAAACTGAAGATGGTGCAACGGTTGGGGAGATTGCATAAAAGCTTTCTGTTGGAGAAAACCAGATCGAAGCTGGTCTAGACCCTGAACAATTATGATCAAATGGAAATCCGTCATAAGAATGCAAAAATGTGCAGAAGTCAAACTTGATGCTAATTTACAGCTTAAGAGTGCCAGTGACTGAATAAAGCAAAGAACTAACCGTAAGAGGCCACCCTTTCAAGGTCAAATTGTTCCCTGCTGGATTCGTGCCTGCCAGACACCAAAGTATCAAACATCAACATTAAGCATATGAATGAGGGAACAAGTTTGAAGGTACTACTCCACATCTAACAAGCAGTCAGTGATGCAGCACACAGCCACAACTAAGAGCACTCATGTGGGTGCATGAACAAAAAGAAGGAAATTATTTGTGATAACAAGAGAGATGCAGCCTCTTAAATCTCAACCTAGTGTTCCTCAAAACTGAAATAACAGTAATCTTCATCTATGCTTTTACAAAATTGCAACCTCCCTTTTAGCGAGTATGCATACCAGTGTTCCCCTAGGCGCAACCTCCCTTTTAGCGAGTATGCATACAATACCAGTGTTCCCCTAAGCGCCCGCCTAGGCACTGGGCACAGCCCCACCGCCGCACTTCGGGGCGAATCGGCGCTCGCCCCGCCTAGGCGGTCATCGCCGGTCCAAGGTAAATCGGCACTCTAGGCGCTCGCCCCGCCTAGGCGGTCATTGCCGGTCCGAGGCAGACCTAGGCAGGCTAGGTGCGGTGGCTGTTGGGCAGCGCTAGGCGGTTTCGGGCAGAGCTAAGCGGCGACATGTGGGAGAAAGGAGGGGTTTTGAAGTGAGGAGACTCACCCGTGTCGGCCAAATCCTCCTCCCCGCCGTCGACGCTGCCTCCTCCAACCACTCCCCACCACCATAGCCACCGAATCCAACTCGTCGTCCCTATCCTCCTCCCGTTGCCGCCCCAGCTCCAGCTCTATGACCAAGTAGGAGGTGGGCGAGGAAGAGGAGGTAAGGGGAGGAGGCGATGGGGCCCAAGGTGGTGGCGGCAGCGGTAGCGAGGCGATGGGGCGACGAGGAAGAGGTGACCAAGGGCAAGAAGGGTTTGGGTGGAGGCGGGGAGGGGGAGTTTATATCGATGGCTCGAGGCGAATGGACGAACGGTGGCCGTCGGATCTCGGATGGGCTAGGGTTTTAGGATTATGGACCACGAAATTGGGCCTTCAAGTTCCACGGCACATCTGCACCGCGCACCTGGCCCCTCACCTCCTCCTTCCCCCTTGCGCCCTTGCCTCCTTCCCCCTCGATGTCGCCTCCTTCCCCTCGACGGCTCAACCACCCAGCGCTCCCTCCCCAGTCCCCCCTCGCCTTCGCGCCGCGCTCCCCCCTCTCCTCCACGCCACGCTCCCTCCGCCTGAGTCGACCGCCTAGGCGTCCTAGGCGCTAGGCACCGGTCCCCCGTCCAACTAGCGCCTAGCGCCTAGGGGAACACTGATGCATACTAACACTAGAGAACCTACACTATACAGTATACATATCAATACATAGAAGATCAATTCAAACATTTAAAAAAACTGCTGAAATCCTGTGCAATTGTAGTGCTAAATGATACAAAACATCTTTATATTTGGAAACATAATTGTATATTTGTATAAGCTGCACAATTATATCACCTGTGAGTTGTATTTGTTACACAACTGTACCAATTTTTAGTAGATATTTGAATCTGCACCTATAATAAGGTCCCACCAAATAAAATAAAATTGTTGGCAACATTATTCAGCAATAAATTAATAAAATACCCAAAAGTTGTTTTGTAATTATATATATTATAGGGCTATAGTTGTGAGTCAATTGGTAGCAACACAAAAGCAAAAACATCAAATTATATTAGAGTTCAATAGCAAACACCTGGTACTCCAATTAATGATGCATCTGCTCCTGCAGCTCTAAGATTTAAAGCAGCATTTGTGTCTGCCTTGATTTCCTGATACAAATTTGACTTGTTCAATTATAGACACTGACAATAGATGAATACATTGTCTGAAATAAACTATCTACCTGCGTTGATCCCTGAAGCTGTTGGCCCCTGGCCTGAGCTTGTTGCAAAGTACCTGACATGGCACCAGCTGATCCATGGAAAATTTGCCTAACAGTGGTAATAAAGTCAAACCAATTAATACACGCACACACTAACTGGAAAACAGAAGCTAAAGATAAGTACCCTAATAACATCCATACAAATAACAGCTAAGCCATAATATCAAGTAAGCATCCATACAAATAATAGAAATGTCGGATGTTGTGGACATAGGCCAGGCAGCAGCAACAGCACATAAGTGCAGTGGCAGGACAAGACCAATACTAGCAGCCGACCGGCAAGACTTCTACAAAGAAGTTGACACCAAGATGAAGTCCACAAAGAACAAAAGAAGGACGGTGTCGTAATAAGTTTAGAGAGAGTCCATTGAATTAGGAAGTGGAGTTTGTATGTCTTAGTAGTCTATTAGCCGTCCTTGTCCATGATGATTCCTTTAGCTTAGTACGTGTCAATCTAGAAGTTGAGTCCAGTCAGGACTCTTAAGTGGTCCTTATAAAAGGATGGTCATGTATGTGGTTTCAATCAAGCAAGAAATAATTAAGTCTCTCCAGTCTAAAGTTCTCTCATCCCGGTCTATGTCTATCCTGCTCCTCCAGAAACCCTACTCCGTAAAACTTGTAATGGCTATCTATGTATTCTTATGTTAAAACTTAAAACATGCACTTTAGAACCAGCATGGAAAGCATAGATTGCATTGATCATCTTGAAGATATACTACGGATACCAAGCATCTAGACTTGCTAGAAAATAATCAAGGAAGTAAAAACTGAATCAGTGAAAACTCCCATGTGATAAGGAAATGAAAGAGGAATTTCATGTAGCGAATGAAAACACACCTCATATAAAATGTAGAAGCATATGTGTATATATGCATAGGAACATGTCTAGGCAAACCACTCTATAGGTGCAATTGTGCAAAACCATTGGTTAGGACATCAAATTAACCTGAAAATTTCCCCCAAAAAGCTGAGTTGATAATGATCAATGTTATCTAGCAACCACCCAAATTTCAATTCCAAACTTGATCCATGTTGGAAGATGTTAAGCGAAATTTCTGACAAATGATAAACTAAAAAGAAAGGGGAAAAAAAAGGCAAAGCTACTATCAATAGTACGCCTCTTTTCTGTTTCTCCAACATACATCATGTTGTATATAACTAAGTAGCCCTGATGCCACTCCTTATATGACAAAAGAGAGTCGTTCTGAAAAAACAGTGCACACAAAATCACAACAGGAACAAGTGCTTATAAGTACCTAAAACTAAGAATCCTAACGACCTAGAAAACTACAAATTGACCAAGTCAAAATAAATTCGAGCATTCAGATAGGACTCTAATTGGTGATATAACAGGCATCCGAACAAGTTCAAAATTTCAGTGGTCGGTTGATTGCGCTAAGGACTAATTCAATTTTTTTCAGGAATTTTTACATTGATTTGGTGTCCTACCAAAGATGATGTCACGATCCCACCTTGAGAGTGGTTTGCACTAGATGCTTCCCCTACGTGCAAATGCAATACGAACGAACATCAATGAGTAGTTGGTACCCTGAAGCCTGAGCTGATATTGCAGCGGACTTCAGCATAGATGTCGGGTTTGATTCCAGCAGCTGGCCAATGTTTTCAGTAAACCTTTGCTGCAGTATAAGTTGTGATAGGAATATAAGTATATATCATTTTATATAAAGAGTATTTGAATTATTCAAGCAACAGTAGACACTGCCATTGAGGAATTAACCTTTATTGATGCCTCATCCAAGGTGTCCCTCTGAGCAGGAATCTTTATCCTCTCGGACCTCTCCTCGTACACCTTTGCTGACAAAGAACTTGCAGCTGGGGTATTTTGTCGCATTGGAGGATCAGCTGCAACCAAACCATTCTGAGCACTTGTGGGCAAATGACTACTTTCATTACGCTGCTGTTGCTTCTGCTGGCGGCGTTGCTGCTGCAGATGCTGCTGTTGCTGTTGTTGCTGCTGCTGCGGATGTTGTTGCTGCTGCGGATGTTGTTGCTGCTGCTGCACATGTCTCTGTAGCAGGAGTTGCTGCATTTGGATATGCTGTGGCGACTGTTGCTGCTGCAGCTGTGACGGCTGCTGCTCTCGAGCTTTAATCGTCTGTGTCTGCTACACAAATTTATACACAATCATACAAGGGAACACAAGACCATGCAAACAGGGGTAAAAAGATACTTCACAATTATGCAATATTATCACATTATATAGTATATATACCTAGTAGTGGCAAGCAGTTCCAGATCGGTAACCACAAGAAAATAAACTGGTACTAGCTACTCCGAGGAAACAAGTCCAATGTCCAATGGGTTCTTGGGGCCTTACCAGCCTTAAAATAATTTACACATTTTTTAATTTGGCTCAGGACCAATAACTACCTCTTATCCTGGCTAACAATGCAGATTGGTAATCAAGTTTACTATGGAGTATTAGCTTCAAGATTTTACTTGAAACATAAAACACTAAAGACTAGCTGGAAACAAATGCAGTACAGAGTACCTGTCAGAATATGGTTGTTATATACAGTAATACAGGTTCAATATCTTCTAAAATAATTAAGATGTACGTTGACCTATGCTCAATTGCTCAAAGATGTCTAAACCAATAAAGTCACAGGTCCTTCAATAATTATGTGATTACTCTGTCATCTTTTATTTGGCAGCAAGGGCAAAACAATTAAAAGCAAAAGCAATCAACCATAAACACTTTAGCCCAGATAGATGGATTATAGTTTTTTCCCTTTTGTCAACAGTAATGTGCAGAATTTCATGGATTTTTCCTTCACTGTTAATGTGGGAATTTCAGTCTGATTTTAGAAACATAAAGTATATCTTTTTACCGTGAATATGTGAGCGGGTGGGTGGAGGGATGGGTGTGATTAACACAATTGAAACATTTAGAAGTTTGTTGTAAGATCATATCACTTAGCCACTGTAGCGAGAGAGTACAACCAAGCAACAATAAGGACAAGTAATAATCAACATGCATGTGCTATAAGAACCTCAATGTACGAAGCAGCAACATCAGAATGCTTCTCGTTTGTCCTTGCAATGAAGATGTCCCAGAAGACCGACCACCACTCAAAGAGGAAGCCCCCTGGGGCGTCGATTGCTTTTTGCACAACAAAAAGTGGCACGTTTTAGACAAGATAATTTAATTCCATCCTTTAAAATGCAGAAATACCAGACTGGCATCCATTAAATCAGACAAAAAAAACATTGTCTTAGTATTGCTCCTTGCATCTGTCTGGTACGAGCAAGTAGTAATGCATCTGTCTTGCACAAGAAATGAGTAATATATACCTTTTTTATTCTCAAGTTAATCAAAAAATCACTGTGTACCTATCCTATTGGCTGAGAAATAATGGTTCAAGGAATCAAATGTTTAGCCGTAATGCAGAAAGATCGAAGCTTGGAAACAAAAATGGAGCCACCATAGCAAAATTATAATTTGATCACAACACATCGCGTTGTAGCACTCACCAACAGGATCTGAAGACACATTGCCTTCGGCTTGGAACGCCTTTGCGGAGTTCTGCAAGTTCCTCTTCACCAGGTAATCATGGATGTACACATCCAACCTGCTTCTCCAGCAATGCACATGGCCAACATTAATGCAATAATACAGATCATCTAGTTAAGTTGAAGTTAGCAGCGAACTTAAAGAAATAAGTGACCTACAGAAATCATCTTACGATATATTCACTCAACACAGAAAACCCACAAGTTTGCATGCAATCACTGCCAGCAATAGGAAGGGGAATCAATAGTTTCGCGAGAAATTAAAAAAAATGTGAGTTAAAGTACGAAAAGAAGCAATAAAATCTCAGGATATGAGGAGGCAGTTGCATTGCAAGGTATGCAAGAAACAAAGAACAAAGCAAACAAGCAAGAAACAAAACAATACCGAAAAAAGAAAAGGGCGAAAAAGAAACAGAGAAAGAAGGGAAAAGACCACAACTTTTGCAAAAGAGGAAAGAAACATGTAGAACGGAAAAGCAGAAATTTCAAGGAACTCTACGAAATCTAAAGCATATGCTTTTTGACGGATAATCTAAGGCATATGGAACCATCTCAAATGCTACAAGGGAAGAAGGGCACGGTTCTTACAAAATCACAAAAAAAAAAAGACGAACTACAATCAAGAAACCAATCTGGGAAAGAAACCATCCAGCGGAAAGCCGAAAAGACGGAGGAAATTTAAGAAACATGAAGAACATTCCCAGTACATATCAAAAGAGGAATGCGTGAAGAAGAAAAGTAGCTCTATGTTCCCCCATCAAAGCAATCTGATCGCGGAAACTAACTAGGAAACGGAGCAAACAGAGAAGGAAAACTCACATCTTGTCTGCTTCCCATGCATTCTGAGCCATGGCTGCCGCTTCCTCCTGGTAGCCACACTACACAGTGGCACAAGAACAGAACACCTCCTCAGGAACTGACAAAAGAAAAGCACAAAACACAACGCAAAGAAGATAAAAGAAAGATTTGACCGCTCACATTCTACTCCAAATCTAATCTAGGTGCCACTTTGCAAGCCAAAACGCAAGTTGCTTCTTTAAAAAACTTCTATTGGAGAGAAAAGTAGGTGCTGATTTAATAAAGGGGAGGGGAATGGAATAGAAGAATGGAATAAAAGAAAGAGATGAACAGAGGAGAGGAAGGGCTTTAGGCCAGGAACCCCAACCGCTGCTCATTTTACAGTTCAGCCCTTCATGTTCTTTTAAGTACAATAGAAGACGGACTGCTGTGCGCCGAAATCCACACACGCAACTACGTCCCATTGCACACACCTCGAACTGCAAAGATCAAAAATGAATTGACCTCACAACGCACAAGCAAAAAAATGCAATCTTGCATATGTATACGGAGAAAAAACATCCAGGCAACGGAAGCTAAAGATCGAACCCAAACCGCTAGATAGCAAATATGTAGACCTTCCTCGATTGAAAATTTGAATGTTTGTGCTGAAATTTTGAATGTTAGTGTTGAAAATTTGGTGCGAGACAATCTCATGTAGGAGGTGATCCAGAAGGAGACGGGTGATAGCGGTGAAGCGTCCATTGGTAACCAAACCAATAGCACCCTCCGTTTTAGAATTTTTTTTCAATATTGTTACTTTTGCATACCGTATATTCAGAAATAGACGCACAAAAAAATTGTCAAAACTAACACTTGTCTGCATTGCCGCCATGCGGCGGCGTGCCCCCAGCCGCCACGTCGCCGCCGGCCATGCGGTGGCGTGACCGCACGGCCACTGTGCGGTCGCACCCCCGCACCGCCACGTGTCCACTTAGGTTAGGTGGTTATGGTTTAAGCCACGATTAGGAATTAGGGTTAGGGTTTAAGCGACGATTTTTATTTCAATTTTAAAATATAGCAAACGACTTCAAAAAAATGAAATTTTATGTGAAGCATCCCGACACAGTGCACTTATTTGTGCAAATTTGCTATGATTTTATTCATCCAGAACCGCCACGTGCTTTCTCTGTTTCTTTTTCACCTAAAGCACCAATCAATTTGTCTTTCCACCGAAAGCTCCACCAATCAATCTTGTCATCCCATCACATCTTTTAATTCTATGTCTCCTCCATTTAATCGTTGTCTGTCGCATGCAAAATTAGCGATCGTGCGCGAGGAAGGATTCCCTCTCAACAAATTAGCGAGCGACGAGCGTTATTTCATTTTGCAGTCGCTCCCTCGCTCTTTCGCTCATAGCTAGTAATTTTTTTCTCCATCGATTTTTTGTTGTTCGCAAACTATTGAAGTAGTTTGGTGCTAGGTTTGCTAGGTTTACCAATTTACCAATAAGCGTACTTAAGTAGTTAGCTTCGTTAGGTTTAGCAATATTTTGTTGTTCGTAAATTCTTCATTAGAAGCCAATTTGAGTAATGTTGCGTAAATAATTAGTTTGCCTTAATTAATTAGTTTTAAACCATTAGAAACTACCAAAATAATAAAAGCATGCACCGCTAGTTATTCATGCAGCTAATTATTTCATGGTAGTTCATAATGACATTCAAGTTACTCTAGTATTCATGCACATGCTGGCCAAAATAATGACAGCATCCACTGCTAGTTATCATGGAAGCAATTAGTTGTTACGTACTCAAGTATGCATGCATTGTGCAATGAACACACATATATGCAATTAATATTTTTTAGCAAAGGGAAAGAACAGGGGTTAACATGTGTAATTATTGAGGCGAGTTTATTAGTTACGAAATAATTAGTTTTAAATAATTAGAAAATAGATATTTTTAACGACAGCATGCACTGCTAGTTATTCATGCAGCTAATTATTTCGTGCTAGTTGTTTTATGGTCATTATCAATCTTCCCATTAATATTCCGTCTATTTCATGTGTTGCAAGCCATATCTCTACTGATACTTCTCGAACACTTCTACGATGAGAACCACCTGTGCAAGTTGTGGATCGCTGGTGACACCAATAGCCCTTTGCCCCTGCAGCTTCGGGCGGAGAGGGATTCCTGAGAGCTAAACGGTCGCTATGTCCCGATCCTCCGGAGCACGGGCTTGTTGCCCCTTGCGAGGCTAGTGTCCCTCGGACGTCGGTTCCTCCTAGACGCCAGCCTACTGTCGGCACTTGTCGACAGGCGGAGGCCCGAGACGCACACCATCCACTTTTAGTGAGGTGAGATGACGGTCACCCTACAGGACGTCTCACTCTTGACCGGTCTCCCGATCCGGGGTGAGCTGGTTGTTCTGGGCCCTCCGCCGATACATTGGAAGGCCAGGCTGGAGTAGCGGTTCAATCAACCTCACTCTGAGGGTGCACATGACACCCCCCGAACTTGGTTGAGGCAGTTCAACGATTACCCGCATGGTGCACCTGATGAGATCGTTAGGACGCACCTCGTATGTTATCTTCTTCAACCCTTTGGTTGGGTCCTGTTTCCAACCACGCAGGGGCTATCGGTGCTACCCCAGCTACATTAGCCTCGTCGAGTCGCTGGTTGACACAGGGGCTGGGTCGATGCCTTAGTATAGTTGGGGGTCAACCGTCCTTTGCGCCACATACCGGGGATTGTGTGACGCTTCGCTGCATGGCACTAGTGGTACCCCCAGTCTAGCCCTTTGATACGTGCTCCTGCAACTGTGGAGTTGGGAGCACTTCCCGATTGGGCGGTCATCCATCAAGGTAGCGGTGCACCCGTACGCCCCCCGATCAACGCGAAAGATGGGCCCACCATGTGCTCATGGTGGACTGATGGCCATCTGCACTGGGCCAAGGACAGGCCTGTGAGGTGCTACGTACTGTATAACAACGAGTTCGAGTCGTTGCACGAGAGTGACATCATCTGGTGTCCATAGTATCCAGATTTCCTACACGCTGTAGCACCACACGAGTTGTCCGTGCAATGCCTCCAGGACACAGGACTGTGGAAGACGACCTGTCATCTGGTGTTCGCACATATAGTAGAGACTTACGCGCCGCAGCGCGTAATGCGACAGTTTGGTAAGTACCAGGTCGTGCCCCCCAGACAATAGGCTCCTGCAACGAGCTGTACATCTGTAGTCAAGCTTCATCCAAGTAATGTTTGCAGTCCTTACATCTTCTTCTCTAACATAAATCCTTCTAGAAATGCAGGCAATTGAGGGCGGGTGGGCATACTCAGGATTGGCGCTCAGTCTAGCAAGAGTGGACTATGGCATGGACGGACATGACGCACATGGATGTCTGGAATGAGCTGCGTCCATACGACCAAGAAACACACGGTGCGTACGACCATTCCTCCACCGGAGCGCCTGGACCGGGTGACAGCGCAGACGCAACACGAGAGCCTCCGCTGCACGTACGACCGTCACAGCGCTTCGTGGTGTGACGACATTGTAAAACACTTACAACCTCAGGTCGTTTCATTGACGACATTCGTACTCTTGATTAATGAATCTGTTACATATGTTACTATAGTTGGAGCGGGTACAACGCGTCCAAAGCGCATCGGATGCCGCTCTCCGTAGCTCAGATAGAACCCCGATGGGATATAAAAAAATTTGAAGCACATCTCGGCGGAGATGAAGAAGATAATAAAGAACTTGAGGTGCGGTCCTTCGACGGACGACGTCCTGCGTATCGGGCACCAAGTGTGGGGGGGTGTGCTCACCGCTATGTCACCATGACCAAGCGAGTCCGGCCGGTGTCGTAGCGTTCCCTGTCGGCCATCCACGGGCCAGATCGGCGGGGAGATAAGTTATGTACAAATCTACGTTGTATTTTTTTGTTATGCCTTACGTTGCGCTATCATCATGTCGTTCTCCCGCCGCAGGTCCGTCGGGATGAATCACTTCTACCGTCCGCGACTAGCGCTCCCCGTCGGTCATCTGCGCTGCACATCCGGGGGGTACAAGATTCTCGGTCCACGTCTCGAGTGTTTATTTGTACTAACATTGTTCTGTCTTGCAGCCTTCAGTTGACCGTGGGGGTGACGGCCAGTTCACGATGACATGATGATGATGATGACACGAGCCTCCTAGCTCCTACCAGGGAGCAGTACACGCCTCCAGGGTATGGACCATGGCAGCCAGGGTTTGGAGCGAACGCAGGGCAGGGCTCCTCCGGGTTTGGTGTCCCACCGTACCTTCAAGGGCAAAGTTTATCCGCGCAACCGGAGTTGCAGGCATCGTACCCCAGGAGTGAATTTTTCGACATCGTCACTCATTATTTCTTTAAAGGTGTCCTCCAGGCCAACATGCCTTGTCACAACGATATGTATGCTTACCAAACTCTGCTAGGCCATACTGAGCCTACCGGTGCACTTCCGCCACCTCAACGGTCTCCACACCCCCTCCGAACGGACACGCGCTCACCCGACTGCTTCACGTACTCCACGGGGCATGCCCGACGCAAGACATCCAGGCGCACACGGAGGCCGCCGCACGAGCAAAGGGTAGTGCCTCAGACTCAGGCGAGTGAGCTATATTGTATTATGTGAACTCGGGCTTCTAATTTTATGTATGAAAAAGTCTTAAATTGGTTCATGTAATGGCTGTAAATCCTTAGACGACAGAGCCATACTGTAACGCTTCAAATTTTACTTATGAAAGCGTCTTCGAATTTTCAGAATGACAATACAACACAGCGACGTGACCCGACGAGTCAGCTTTGCGCAGCGATGTGACCCGACGAGTCTTCTCAGGGCTATCGCCTCACGGATGTGGATTTCCTTCAACCGATCTACAATCCAGCCTCGTACGCAGTGTCGGCTCGGCATATAAGTACTACCTCTTTCACGCCGTGTTCTCCTGCATGTGTACTTCTACACAATCTCGCTCAGATGGATAAGCACTGGGAGGAGATCCGCGAAATGCAAAGGGAGTATACAACCCAGAAGGAACAAAGGGAGCATGCGAGGAGGTCACCTCCTCGCAATGACGTAGCCTCGCGTAGCAGCAATCCCTACCACAACATCCCAACCAAGTATTCGCCGCAACATCCGCCCGAGGGTGAGACGTCGCCCCTCTATTGGTGCAGAGACAACTGCAAGTTCTTCAAGTCCAAGCATCGGCTAAGCCTGGGCATGCGTTACTAGGGTTGCGTAAACTACTACTGCGACTACCCGACCGTCGTTGGGATACGAGCAGCTACCGGCAGCCGGTAAGGACATGTTATAGTATGTTTTACTACTATTTCTCTTTCAAGGTACGCACTAATAACATATCCCGTCTACCTGTCATCCCCAGATCCGCTATGTGGCTATCGCAAGTGGATCAATCTAGAGATCCACCAACACGACCAGTGGACTCTCGACTGCGAGGAGTGGGATGCTAATAGGGACCACAAGAGGAGGGAGGAGAAGCGCCGCACCGAAGAGCACAACCAGCATATCCGGCGGGAGACGCAGGGCCATCTCGAGGCGTGCAAGCGCAGGGAGCACCAGGCTCATGAGAGAGCATGCGAGCAAAAGAGGGAAATGGCTTCCGGGGCCAAGGCAGTCGATGAGGAGTACAACACCGAGCTCGCAAGGAAGGGCAAATGGCCCCGGTCCACGCAGTAGTCTGACCTACTTCGTCCATATGTCCCATGTATTTCTAAATCTCTAAAGGCATGTGTGTACCGTCTTTGGTTCATTAGCCTGCGTACCATGTAACCTCCTTGTCGGATCAACTGTCGTATTGTTATCGTTGCGTCATTTCTCTCCAAAGTTCTCTACCGTGTATGAATTTAGCGTACTACAGCAACATACGACGATCATAAAATGATATTCCGAATCTAACAGATAGTTTTGCAGATGTAGAAAATAATATAGCATATCTGGAATATCCCACAACCACCTACTCTAGAGTATAGACCGCAGATATACTTTGCTGTCAAGACATGTATAATTGTATATCTCCAAAATGTAACCCAACAAATCTCAAATACAATCAAAGTCATATGAAATCATGAAACCCTAATTTTCGTAACATAAAATCCAAATTCTCGCGACCTAAATCCTAAATTTCTGAGACAATTCGAGAACACATAGAAAATTGTCGAAACATTATACAATAAAAAAATCATAATTTTTAAAGCTTATTTTCTACATTTATAAATCCGTACAAACATAACACGTTTATGAACATGCGAGAGAGCACGTGGCGGTTCTGGATGAATAAAACTATGGCAAATTTATACAAGCAAGTGCACTGTGTCGGAATGCTTCACGTAAAGCTTCATAAATTTTTTTAAGTCGTTTGCTATATTTTAAAACTGAAACAAAAATTATCGCTTAAACCCTAACCCTAATTCCTAATCGTAGCTTAAACCCTAACCACCTAACCTAAGTGGACACGTGGCGGCGTGGGGCGCGACCGCATGGCGGCCATGGCGATGTGGCGGGGGGGGGGGCACCGCCGCACGGCGATAGTGCGGACGAGTGCTAGTTTTGATTAAAAAACTATACATCTATTTCTGTATATATGGTATGCAAAAGTGTCAGTACAGACAAAAATTCCCCGTTTTAGCTGCTACAAAAATACACGTAGAAACCGCTGGTATTTGTTCCAAGCGAAGCCTTGCGCACATGGACATTATTATCACTTCAACGAGGGCTTGATGTGCAAAAGAGGAGTCCATTACGATAGGTACGGCTGTCGAGCACAAGAAGTCTGCAGCATTTACTCTTGTGGGTGGTCGATCAGAAAAGGAAAGCGATGATTAGAACGACGGACCGATGATCCGAGCAACTGCCTAGCAGGCTAGCAATGGCTAATGGCAAGAGATTAGGGGTTTTAAACGAAGGAAAAGTGAACTAGTACTAATAATTAGGGCCAATTACAGTTGCATGGATTGATGAGCCCGCACAAAAGCATAATTGTCCTCCCTATAACTTCCCGGTCGGATTTGCCCCTCCTTTGCACGTTATTTACTATACTGCCCTCGTGTTCTTTTTTCCGGTAATCCGGTCCCCAAATCTTGCCTCTGTTGTCTGTTGTTGCTCGGCTCTTGGTTTTCCCCTTAGGTTTGCACAAACTAAAATAGTTGTTTTTTTTTTAAAAAAAATATTAGGAGTTCACAATGTGTCTATTTTTAAGTCTCAGCAAGCAACAGGAAGGCAACAGAATTAATCTCAGAACAATTATAGACAGGTCTACTTTTTTTCCCAGTTAGTCGTGTGTTAGAGTTAACTTCGCTGTGTCTAGCATACTGAACTAACAAACTCAAATTTGGCTTACTTCCCATGTTCAGAGATATACTTTTGTAGTGGGTAATAACGCGGTCTCTACTTACGTAATGTTGACCATCAATTTTATAAACACGTTACAAAAAATTATAAAAGATATTCTATTATCAAAATAGCTTTTATGACAAATATAGTAGTTAACTAGTGGTTAATGTAAGAAAAAAATGTACCACGTGTATGTATTCTAAAACGTCATGGAGCTAAGCAATTGATGCAATGGACCAAACACATGTACAAGAAAGTGTGGGACAACTCACTACTAAGATTAATGGTGGTAACCTTGGACACATCAAACTAAACTTATTTGAAGTTCCTCAATAATGGTTAACATAGTCTCCGATACTCATATTTGTCTATTGTTCCTGTTTTCTAATCATATGCACGACATGCATAGAAGTAGTTTTATAACAAAATACTAATATTATTTTGCTTGCAATATATCTAAATTTTTATGTACGTCAGCGACAAATATTTTTAAAAGTTCTGAGTAGTTCAAAATCACGACTGTGTTTGGATTGTAATGACCGCGCTTAAGTCGGGAATTTTGACAATTGTTTTACAACTATTTGGTTTTGAACTCACCTTACCTGCTTAAAGCAGCCATATATCTCTGTCACAATATCCTGAGTTCTGACAAACAAACTGGGCACTGCAGCGGCTGTGGCTTTTGACGTCGGTGCAAACATCCCCGCATCTCTATCTGCACCATGGGGAGTAGTAACATCTCTCCACCGACAGAAATTATCATGGTGCATTTACTTGGGAGTTAAGAGAAGCAGTTCTTATTCTATTGTCGCCTTCCGAGAGTTGGTACGATCGTTTACTGCGTATTCATTTCCTGTTTGGACGCGTGGAAGGAGTTCCGTCGTATTTATGCGTTCAACATTATCCTGTCATCCCGACGGGTATACTTATAATCCAGGCATTCTGCAGGAGTTTCCAGGTTCAAATCTCGCGTGAATCGGGAGAATTCCCGCGTTCTAAACGAGGCCTGAACCGCGCGACAGCATGAACCGGTCGAGACTTGGTGCCAGCTGCCTACATCCAGGACAGTAACAGGGTAAAATAATATTATTGTACAATAAAATAGTAAAAATAATTCTTTTTAAAGTAAATTAACAAAAATATACCGGTAGATCACACGTGTCTCTGCCGTGCGCCCACCGCGTGACACCTAGAAAAATCGTGCACATACGGTGCCACAAATAGTGAATAGTGTTGCTCCAGTGAAAAAGGGTTGTTTTGCGTTTTTTTGCGCCTACCACCCCTACCGCGCGCGCGGCAAAAGGATTCAGACGATAAGGACACTAGGTGACACGTGTCATTTGCCGACACGTTCATCGTGTTCTAGGTTATAATTGCTATTCAACTGAAAAAAGTGCTAAATGAACCGAAAACTTCAAACAGAAAAGGCAACCCTTATGTTTCACGTGTTCAAGTCTGATCTGGGGCCTGGCCCTGGGAGACCTACCACCACTGCTGTGGTTTCTCACAGCATTAAGCAATCTCTTCCGTCAAGAAAAAGTTAGGCAATCTCTAACGCTAGGAGCCTGAAAACTACGCAAATCTCATGACCTAATGGCTAATACACATCACTGGAGCATAAAGAAGAGATCAAGAGCAACAAGAACCTGAGAAGAGACGAGCATGCAACAACTATTTTAGTTTGTGCAAACCTAAGAGCATGGATGGACATGACGGGGCCGAGCCGGCATGTGACAATGTGAGCGAGGAAAAATGTCGCAAAAGCTTGGAGGGCCTACCCGCCACTCTAACCGTAGGGGCTGAATGGTCAATGAAGAGTGAGCACAGCAGTAGGCTTGCCCAGCAATGAGGTGTCAGAGTGGCGCAGCGGTCAGACTGCCGGGCGTCAGGCCGCCCAGGCGGGGGCAGTCTTTGAGGCTTCCCGCCCTGGTCGCCCGTCGCCGTGCGAGATGACCGGGTTGCCCCCTGGGGAAGCGGCGCCGCCGGGGGCAGTCCCGTCATTCAGCGCGGCGAAGACAAAACTTGACGCCAGGTGCACTCCAATAAAGGAAGGGCAGGGCCGCGAAATACAGTGCGTGCGGGCTCGTGGTTTCTCTAGGGCTCGAGTATTATATGTACGGCCTCCGGTAGAGAGTACTACGCATGAGTACTCTTCTCCGTGCTATTCGTTCTTTCTTTCTTTCTATCTAGTGTTTTTGTCTAAATGATAGTATTGGCGTTGTTATTAATAAAACTGGTCGTTCACGAGCTGTAAGACCAAAAATGGCATAACGAATGTGTCAATGGCCGACACGTATTTAAAATCGTGCCTCCCACGCTTGGATTTTATATCCACCGCACATCTCGAGCCCGGACTCACCTTGTCCCGCCACGTGACCGCCATCGCCCATCTGGCTTGTTTGTGCGACCAGCGACAGACGCTCCTCAGCCGCGCCCCCCTCACTCGGACGTGCCTCAGCGCACATATGGCAGGCGCGGTATACGCCTCTGCTGACCCCCATCGCCCGAACACGCCTCAACAGCTCCCATCGCCCGGACAGGCCTCGGTCGCACACATGGCGCGCGGACGCCCGCCTCTGCCATCCCCCTATTGCCCAGATGCGCCTCAGTCGCACCCCCTCGCCCGGATGTGCCTCCGCCGCACACGTGATGCAGACGCCCACCTCTACCGACCTCCCGTCACCCGGACATCGCCATGTGGGCACCTCCGATCCCCTCACGCACAATAGCACCTTTGTCGTACCACGGTGGCACGATGCTGCCACTCTTGTGCCCGGATTTCCCGCCACGCCCCATCTTCTATCCAATCCATCACTCTCCCATGCCCCTGCATGCATGCGAATAATTGCCCATGTGCAAAATAACATCGCGCAGGAGGGAATCAAATTCCCCTCCTGCCATTGTGTTGTCTGAGGGAATTGCGTTCGCACGGTGACAAATACTGGAGTCGCTCTCGCTGTCAATTTCATTCTCGTTCTCGTGCTCATCGCTGAGAACACATAAAATAGAAATAAAATTTATTTGGGAATCAAAGAGTGTTTAGAGTAGTTCTTATGATCATATTAGTATAAAACAGTCACCTTCGAGAGAAGTTTTTTCTCCACTGCATTTGTCGTAATTACTTTAGTTGTAGTTAACTAATCTTAATCAGCTAGTCATAATTAATTTAGTTAGTCATTTTAAATAATTAGTCATAATTAACTAGTTGTAAATAATTTAGTTGTAGTTTACTAGTGCTAATTATTAAGAGGTAACTAATTAGTCGTAATTAATGTAGTGCTAAATAATTAGTTGTAATTAATTAAGTGTGAATTAGTTAGTGGTAATTAACTAGTCCTAATTAATTAGTTGTAATTAATTTAATGGTAATTAATTAGTCATAATTAATTAGTCGTTATTAATTTAGTGGTAATTGACTAATTGTAATTATTTAGTCCTAATTTATTAATGGTGATAAATTAGTGGTAATTGACTAGTCATAATTATTTAGTGGTAATTTATTAGTCACAACTAATCTTGTGATAATTAATTATTTGTAATTAATTAGTCATAACTATTTAGTCTTAATTAACTTAGGACTAATTAATTAGTGGTAGTTAATTAGTCGTTCTTTTTTAGTCATACTTACTTTAGTGGTAATTAATTAGGCGTACTTATGAAGTCGTAATTAACTTAGTAGTAATAAAGTAGTCGTAATTAATTAGTCGTGAATAATTTATCATAAGTAATTTACTCGTATTTAATATGTCAAAATTTAGTTGCTCCTTTCAATTCGATGCGAACTGACTACACATTTCATTTTTTGCAAGTCATGCCTCTACGAGAGTTACTGAAACCCTTATACAATCAGTGTCATCGGTGCAAATTGTGGTCACCGGCGACGCTGATGGCCTCCGCCCCCGGTGCTTCGGTCCGAGAAGCATTACTGGTAGCTCGATGCTTGCTACGTCCCAATTCTTCGGGACACAGGCTTGTTGCCCTTTTGCGAGGATGCTCTCGGTCGGACGCTACTTCACCCTGGATGACAGTCTGATGTCAGCACTTGTCGACAGATGGAGACCCGAGACGCACAGATGGAGAGAGATGACATCCACTCTCTAGGATATCTTATTCATGACCGGTCCCCCGGTCAGGGGTGAGCCACTTTGTAAGATCGAGTAGGCCGACTAGAGGGGGGTGAATAGGCGTTTTAAACTTTTATGCGTTAAAATTGATTTCTAATGCGGAAGCTTATAACAATACGGTTTTGCACAATTAAAGCCTAAATCAACTAGGTTCAACTAAGTGCACCAACAATACAAGTCTATTGATAATAATCAATCAAGCATGGACTTGTAAGCAATTCAATTTAAGCAATGTAAATAGCACAAAGCATGACAAGCATTCATACACAATGAATAAGCAATTTAATACAAGAAATATAAATTGCACAATGTAAAGTAATAGAATGCAAACCACAATGACACGGTGATGTTTTACCGTGGTGTTGGAGACTTTTGGTCTCCCTAATCCACGTTGAGGAAACCCAAACCAATTGGGCCGGCTCCACAAATTAAGCCTTCCTCCGAGGTATCAACACCTCGCTCCACTAGGGTTGCTCTTACTCCACTCCGGAGATGGCGATCACCAAGCCACTCACAAACACCGGGCCTTCTCACAAGCTTCACTTGAGAAGATCACCGGACCATGACGCCTCCACGCCGTCTAGGTGTCGGCAAACACCAAGAGTAACAAGTCTCCAACTTTCACTTGAACCAATCAAGTGTCAAAGCTCTCGTGGATACTAAATCCACCACCTAATGCAACACATGCAATAGGATTTGCCTCTCAAACCTCACTAAGTGCAACACATGCACAAATGGGAGTAGAGGGCTTGCTCTTAGCTCAAAGGAACTCAATGGGATGCCAAAGATAGTATCTCAACCGGCCAAGGGGATATTTATAGCCCCCACAACAAAAACTAGCCGTTGGGAGCTGAAATCAGTAAAAACTAGCTGTTACAGCATTGGGGCGGTACTACCGCGGTTATAGGGCGGTACTACCGTTTTTGCGGTACTACCACTGTGTAAGGGCGGTACTACCGCAGCCCAATTTTCAGCACAGACGACACTCGGTAAAAAGTTCATAACTTTTGACTCCGATGTCGGAATTGAGTGATCTTGGACTCTATTGAAAGCTTATTCAGAGGGCTACATAACCCACCTATTTGATTGATCTCAAACACATTTGATCAAATCAAAAGCACAACTCAAAGAGCCACTACCATGGTCTAAATCCAAAGAAATAGCAACAAGCAATCTTAGACCATGTCAAGGAATACACGAATCTTAACCATTTGCAAAACACATTTGCAAACTTAGATCATGCCACAAGGAGTAGGTACATGGACTTCAATCATTTGCAAAACATATTTGCAAAGCATAGTCACATGTTACAAGGAATAACCATGAGCCACAACTATTTGCAAAACGCATTTGCAAATATAGGCAACATGTTAAGTTGAGCTAGAGCAAACACAATGAGCTATCAACACATGACTAACTCAAACTACTAGTCAAGACCCTCTTAATGATACTGCAACCTATACTAGTAATCCGGTCTTCCAACCAAACACCAAGACCGGTAAAAGACTAGGAACACATCCTTAGCCCTAGCTAGTCATACCTTTGCCTTTCGCATCCTCTTGAAGCTTGATGACGCACATCCTTACTTCAAGTCCGGGTTATTGACTTGACAATCATCAACACACGATGATTTCCTTTGCTTCGGGATCTCGACTTGATGTCCATCAACACATGATGATATCTTCCATCCCGAGTCTAGATATGCATCAACCCATGATGTATTTTTCACTTGCTCTTCTCCATCAACACATGATGGACCTTCTCTTGACTTGATGATCAACTCATGATCATCTCCTCTTCTTGAACTTGACAAGCATCAACTCACGATGCATCCTTTAATTCAAGCTCTTCACTTTAATATCATCAACGCATGATGATTATCCTTTTCTTGAACATCATCAACACATGATGATTTCTTCTTCTTCAAGAAGACTTAATGACAATCAACTCATAATGTCATCCAAAGTCTTCATCACCCTCGAACATAACCTATTCATCCAACTCATGGAAAATGTTAGTCCCACAATGTCATTAACATTAATTAACAAGATATACCTGCATAAATGCTTCTAAACAAGCCATTAGTGACAAGTGCGATATTATTAACAAACATCCGTAATACCGCTCTCCATAGTACCATTTCTCGAGATGCGGTACTACCGCTTTCCGGTCATACCGCTCAGAAGGCGGTACTACCGTTCCACGAAATCCCAAAACGATTGCTCTTGAAAACGTGATCGTCACTTAATCGGTACTCACGGGGTGTCGCGTAGTTCGCTTTGAACATCGGTACTACCGTTCGAGGGTTTACACCAAACACCCAAAAACATGTTCTCTGGAAAAACATACCGCTACATGAACTCCGGTACTACCGCACATCGGTAGTACCGCTTATAAATGCGGTCATACTGTTTTCATCGAACTTCTTCCAGAAGCTTTTCGAAATGCAATGCACGATTCCTTTGTCTTGAGCCATGTCAATCTTTTATCATCTTTGCATTTCCTTTTCATGTCATCATTTAAACTCCGGGGCTAAGCCTTGAAAACATCTTAGCACACACATTAGTCCCACAACACACTTGCACATAATTGAATATAGATTTGTATGAGTATATACGAACTTCATAAGTTGTACATACTCAAAAGAGTGTATATGAACTACACAAGTCTCATATACTCATATACGTATATATGAACTACACAAGTTATATATACTCAAAGATATGTTTCAAAGTAAAGATCCTTAATGTATGTGGAAAGAGAATATGGATCAATACTAATGAAAGCACAAAATATAGAATGAACTCCCCCTAAATGTGTGCATACACAAATGTGTAATGAAAACATATGCACATATCCAAGTTAACCTTTTTGGTGGAGTTTAACCTATATTTTGGATCCGATGAATGCAACAAGATATAATAAAAGAAGTAGAATGCATACCTCTTGTATTTTCATCTTTATATCCAGACGAGACTAAGCAATAGATAATCAATAGAATTGTTAGTCTCACAAATAGATTGTCATTTATGAATACATACCTGTTTGGATTTTTGATTTTATATCCAAGCTGAGACTAAGCATGATATAACAATAGGAGTGTTAGTCTCACAAGTGCATTTGTCATTAATCACTTAATCACTTGCATGCCTTCATGATTTTCACCTTTATATCCAAATAAGACTACACAATATGTATATCAATAAAAGTGTTAGTCTCCCAATTAGATTTATCATTAATCACCAAAACTCCATTACCGCATAATGGCGGGTCTAGATCTTTCACACTTGTTCCAGGCCGTCCGTCGACGGATTAGAAGGCCCAGTTGGGGCATCAGTTTGGCATACCTGTCTCGAATTATGCCCGTGGTGTCCCTTGGATATGGCTGGGGAATTTCAGTCATTGCCTGACGGATGCACCTGACGAGGTTGTTAAGGCACGCCTTGTCACTTACTTTCTTCATCTCTTCGGTTGGTCTCTATTTCCCACCGCACTGGGCGATTAGGTGTACCCTAGATTCGTCTGCATCACCGAGTTGGTACTATATTAATACGTAGTTAGTAGGACTCGAACAATAATCGCATTGTAAATGCACTATATGAGTTAGACTAACCAATAGTTGGTACTATTGGTATCTCTGTTGGCTAGATTTCAGGTAGTAACAAAGCATTGCTGTGGCTGGCGAGTCTTGAGATGGAATCTGGTGGTGGAGGCAATCAGGGAGTCTTCTTGTCGATTCTTGTGTGTTGTGCGGTGTCCAAGGGGATAGATCAATCTGGCATAGCAACAAGGGTAGGGATGGCAATTGGGTACTGCAGGCACGGGTAGTGCTTGTTCATACCCATATCTGCGAGCTCGATTTCTCTCCACGGGCACGCCCATAAAGGGCGACGGACGAAGAACCTCGCTTATGCCCGTTGCCTGTGAGCATGCCCGTGTGCCCACCTACCACCACTCCATCTAGCCAACAATACATCAGAAACCACAAAATCACAAAGACAACAAACATATCAATAGACAAGGAGTAGTTCATGACAAAGCCAAAAAATGAACATAATAATGAGTACTTCAGTTCTACAATTAAACTAGAAATACAACTAAAGGAGTACTTCAGTTCATCACAAAGCAATAAATGGGGTGATTCAAGACTTAAAATGGAAATAAAATAACAAGAACAGATGAGGACATCAAGACTAAAAGGAGTACTTAACTTCATCACAAAGCAATGAAAGGGGTAGTTCAAGACCTAGGGCGACGACATCGTGTAGGGGATAGCAGATGTTGACCTAGGGTGGTGCGTCCTTGGGGCGAGCAGATGGCACCGTCGCGGGATGGGACCAGATGACAACCTGGTGCGTCGTCGTCGTGAGAGCGAGCAGAGGGATATGTCGCCAGATTGGGTGGAGGTGGAGCACAGGTGGGTTGTGGAGGAGATCCGGGAGGAGAGAGCTGAGGGGTGTGGTCGAGCGGGAGGACAGGGGCAGTTACAGGGTGTGAGAGGGGGTGCGAGAGGGGGGGTGCTGGCATGACCGCGTGAGGATTGAGGATTTGGGGCGTGTGCACGAGGACAGGGGCTGGCTGAATGGTTATTAGACTATTAGGTTTCATCTGGCCTAGTTGTCAAGGTTGACTGGTAAACAGGCAAAACGGACACGGGTGGAGCTTCTCCATGCCCGTGCCTGTTTACCTGACGGGCAGATGATTGACTCTACTTTCATGTCTATAGGAAAAAAACACCTCATTTCTATCTCTATTAGAGCATTTGTCCGCAAGCACATAGGTAACTGGCACAATTATCCATCCCTCACTAGGAGGGCTCGGGGGGCGTCAATTTGCCGACGTGGTGAGAGCTGTGAATTTAGGATTTTTTTGCATTCCTGACTCTGTAGCTCGTTTTAATTTCAAAAGTAGACCTCTTCCATTATAATTAGCAAAAGTAGCTCTCTTCCATTATAATTAGCAAAAGTAGTCTCTACATAGTGCTCTTACTGCGGTATGACAGGACTACCCTACCCGGCGCGGCAGTCACTGCCTCGCGCGGATAGGCAGTCACCGCCCATATGGTGGGCGCGGTAGGAAGTCAGGAGAGAGGAAGAAAAGAAAAGAAGAAAAAGGGAAAAAACTAGTTTTTTTAAAAAAAACAGAAATTTCAAGAAAATTACATAAAAATCCTTGGAATATGAATATATTTAATAAAATATTTTTGAATTTAATTGAAGTTTATTTTATTCATTTAAAATATTTTCCCTTTCTGGAATTTTGCAATTAAAATTTAAAATATTTTTCACTTTGCCGGCAATGTTTTTATGTTAGCTACAATACAACTGTCTTTGAAAGAGTCAACCAGGTCAACGTAACTGCCGGGGATAATAGCCAAGTCAATCAGGTCAACGTAACTGCCGGGGATAATAGTAGTTACTTTTCACTGATTTTAATTATTTGGTCAAAATTTGTAGAGTAGTAGTGGGAACAAGGATTACATAGGTAAATAGGGAATATTATTATAAGACCAAAACAATTGAGCTTGCCTCATTTGGAGTTTTGATGATTTAGTTATGAATTTTTTAAGTTATCAGCAATTTGTAGTATAAAAAAAAATCATTTTGGGATCACTTTCCACAAAATATACCTTATGTGACAGAGGTGTGCATGCATGGGAAGCATGCATATGAATTTAGGTGCCGGGATGCATTAGGGTTTAGGTTTAAGCCGATTAGGGTTTCGACACTGTTTGTAGGAATTTTAAAATACAGAAAATGAGTTCAAAAAATTATGAAATTTTATGTAGAGCCTTCTGACATAGCGTACTTGCTTGTGTGAATTTGCCATAATTTTATTTGTTCAGAATTTAATTCGAAAAGTGAAACACATTTTAAATTTTAATTGCAAAATTCCAGAAAGCGAAAAACATTTTGAATGAATAAAATAAGCTTCAATTAAATCAAAAATATTTTATTAAATATATTCATGTTCCAAGGATTTTTATGTAATTTTCTTAAAATTTTGATTTTTTTAAAAAATTAGATTTTCCCCTATTTCTTTTCTTTTCTTCCTCTCTCCTATTTTCTCTCTCTTAGCTTCCTACCGCGTTCGGGGGCGGAGGTAGATCCCTACCGCGTCCGGTATCCGCGGTAAGAGCACTGTAGAGAAACTATTTTTGCTAATTATAGTAGAAAAGAGCTACTTTTAAAATTAAAACACGCTACAAAGCTAAGAATGCAAAAAAATTCTGAATTCAGCGGCTGCCTATCGCCGGGTCGTCGCGCGCGGCAGCAGCAAGCCAAGACTACTGACCTGACCGCGCCGAGACGTCTGAGCCTCTCTCTGAGCCTCTGAGGTGACCTATGCATGACAACTACTCCCAGGCCCAGCTCGCTCAGTCGAGTGAAGTCGTCAGCTCCTGGCAATCAAAATTGCTACTGTACTTATCATGAACGAATCTTTTTTTCCCCAGAGAAGAACACATGAAGAGAGAGGCTCAAACGTATGTGAACGAAAATGTTGTAACTCATTGGTCACCTCGAGGAAATTCTCGAAAATTTGACGTGAACTCATTGGACAGTCTGTGTGCTGCTTGCACAGAGAGTCAGAGGCACATGTGTTTTTTCTTGAGAGGAACGCAGAGACACGTGTTGTGGTTAGGCCTATTCATGGCTAGGGTCTAGCGTCCAGCCGGACCGGGTTTTGATTCCAATCTGAAAGCTCAAAAAGCCCACTGAATGCAATAAAAGTAATTAATGTTATTTTTATTTTTAAAATAAATTAAATATTACTATTTATTCCAAAAAAGATTTTAAATAATATTTTTATCAGAAAAATCATTTTCGGGTTTGGCTCGGGCATGTCCGTTCGGGGCCAGCCTTTTTAGGCCCGTCCGAAGCCCAACTCGATGTTTGAACCGATCTAGTTGTGACAATCATGCAATGTGATGATGATGATCGAAAGGACACTGGTGAGAATTTTTTTTGAGAAAATCATATTATTTATATTACTAACTCGGTGAATAAATTATATAAGTATTCAACTTTTACGTTGAAGACGGTACAGAAATAACATGTCACCTTAGGTCGATGAACATGCTCGACTCCTTTGTCTTCCTCAGGTGAATAAAAGGTCATGGGTAGGTTTCGCCTTTTCCATTCCTATCCTGATCTGTATCAGGGCGAACACAAAGAAACTGAATAGGGACCATTTAAATTTAGATATTTAGTTAAGTAGCTAATGTCTGATTAGTTATGCCCCACTCTCCCTTGCCTTATTTCGCGACAGGCTGACAGCCCAATCGTCTAGCATTATATCAAACACTAGCCCAGATCGTGGCCCAATAAACATTGCAGCGCAGCAATTTTGTGGCTGGCTGGCTGGCTGCCTTGTTCCATTAGCACAACCCCAATAAGCAAAGAAGGCGAAAGACCAAATAAGCATACACATCGTTGCTAGTTTTTCCTCCGCAACTAGCCGTGCGAGGCGGCGGGCCGCGCGCGAAACAAAGGCTGGAGGCGAGTCGGTAGGTCAAGGCCACGCCGTCGCCGTCGATGGCTTGTTGGCCGCCCGCCGCTGCCACCGTGACCGCAGCAGCCTGCAGCCCCAACCCCAAATTGACGCCAAAGTAACTTCTTTTATAAGGTAAGCACATTATACAATTCATGATTCATGGAATTAGTTCCAGGCTTTTATCAATTTAATGTTTAGCTCTAAATTTATAGTTCATCTTATCTTTCTCCTGCATTCCTGTTATTTTCCACGTTAAACACTATTATAAATTTATAATCGCATCAATGTTGAGTATAATTAATCTTTGTTTTCAATTTTAACAGTATTTTTGTGACATGTAATACCAAGATTTATAATTTTTCCTTGCAATCCCAGTATGCGACTTGTAAGAGCAATCCTTCAAAGACCAGGAGACACTCATTGAAGTTCTCTTATAAAACAACAATGAGTCTGTGGAAGATGTTTCGGTCAGTGGTTAAAGGGCTTGAATATGTTGAGGAAGATGACACAGATGACTACAAGAGACGTCAAGCAAATGGTCGTCTGAAATATTTTCAGTCCTTTGATTTTGCATTCTTTTTACAGGTGATGATGATGATTTTAGCACTAACAAATGGGCTGTCAAAAGCCTTCCAGAGGAAAGATAAAGACATCGTCAATGCAATTTCAGATGTGGAATCAACTAAGCGGGAGCTGGACAAACTTAGAACTGATGATGGATGGGATTATCTTCTGAAAAAGGTCTATCTCTTTTGTGAGAAGCATGATATCTCGGTGATGGACATGGAAAAAGACTGTGAATCCAAAGAAGCCACGACAAAGGACTGGGATTAACAACGAGCATCATTATAGGGTTGATTGTTTCTTTGCTGTCCTGGATTTGCTACGAGAAGAGTTTAATAACAGATTCAATGAGGTAAATTCTGAGTTGCTTACGTGTATACTATGTCCGCCTTGAGGCCAAGTGATATGTTCTGTCGTTTTGACATGGAGAAGTTGATGAGCTTAGCTAAGCTTTACCCTGATGACTTTAATTACAAGGATACGGTGACTCTTGAACATGAACTTCGCCTCTACATTGATAATGTACTCCATGATACAAAGTTTTCTAACTTGCCAAAGTATAGGTGATCTAGCTAACCTGATGGTGGATACATGGAAGCATCATTCCTATCCTTGGGTTTATCGGCTTGTTAAGCTAGCGCTAACTCTGCCTGTTGCCACTGCAACCCTTGAGAGATGCTTTTCAGCTATAAAAATTGTTAAAAATGCTTTGCGCAATAAAATTGGTGACCAGTTTTTGAGTAATAGCCTAATTTGCTTTGTGGAAAAGGATATGTTGCACACAATTTCTAATGACGTGATCATGGATCGTTTCCGGAAGATGAAATTTCGTCGTGAAAAAATTATGAAGTGTATTGTCCTTTCTACATGTACTACCTCCTTGGCTCCTTCAATATTTACATTGTCATAATGTCATTAATTCTAACACGTGTTTGTTTACATTTTTTCAGGTTACAGCATTTACTCGAAAAACCTAATGTTCGCTCTTTTGAAAACCTATGAACTGCACTACATATATATCGTATAGCTTAAAGTTATTTTGTGTAAGAAGGTTTGTTCACTTTTGTGATGAACTCGTCGTCATATAATGTGATATGAAGTTGCCTTATGGTAAACAACTGATTTTGAATATGGCCTCCTCCTGTTGAGCACTATCAAATAAAGTAAATTTATTTTTTTCGATCTTAATAGTTTTTGATCGATTCAAATATGATATTGACTTCATGTGATGAATAGCTAATGGGAACTATGAAGATCAATACTATATGATCGGTTCAAATATGATATTGACTTCAATAGCTAAAAACTTGAAGATCAATATATATAGCCTTCAAACCCCTAAAAGAAACGACCAAAAACACAAAAGCAACCTGATAAATAGTACTCAAGATGAATAGTACTCGAAGCTACAGTGCTCACAATTTCAACTACTCGGTACTCGAAGCTGCGGAACTCGATGAACAGTACTCGAAGCTACAGTGTTCATTGAACATTGCTTGTATAAATAGTACTCGTAGCTACAGTACTCGATGAACCGTTCTCGTAGCTTTCGACCACACAGTACTCGAAGCTAGAGTACTCGTAGAAACAACACTCGTTACTCGGAGCTACAATACTCGAAGTGAACAGTGCTCGGAATGAATAGTATTTATAGGAACAGTACTTGATGAACAGTACTTGGAGCTACAGTACTTATAGAAACAACACTCGGTACTTGGAGCTACAGTACTCGAAGTGAACAGTAAAGCAGGCGAATAAATAGTAAACAGCTTGAAAACGATATCAAAAATTTGACGTAACTTTTAATCCGCAACTCCAAACTTCACGAAACTTGAAACACACCTTCCTAAGGATGTCAGGAACTTATTCCATACGACGATCGTGAAGATCCTTGTCAAAGTTCCTATCTTTTTCAGTTTGAACGAAGGGTGCTCCAAAACCGAGTCAAAATCAAAATATGATCTAAAGACTTGCTCGTGAGTGATTGATGATCAAGATAATCCTAGATATGTTCCCACATGTCACAGCAAGCTAGATCAAGAAAAAAAACCAATAAAAAACTCGCGGATTAAAGAAAGCTCTAAAATCATCAAATAGAGAGGATGAATACAAAGATACTCATCTTATGAAATCTGATTGGATTGATTTGAGATGGATGATTGTTGGTTTACAGCCACTCCAACATGGAGAACAAAGCTCTATCCAAGAGCACACACTCAATCCAATCCCTAGAAACCCTAGTCTCTTCTCTCTTCTCCTCAAAACCCTAAACACAAAATAGGGCACTTCAAATGGTTGGATTTAAGGCTGCTGGACAGCACCTCCTCCTTTATATAGTGGAGGCTAGCATCTAGGGAATATTCTATTTGGGCACCCATTAAACCCTAATACACAAATGGGTTAACACACGCACGCATCTCAAAGCGCCGTCTTCATCTTCAATTGACCTAAATCGCTTCTTCATGTGTCGACCTGCGCCACGGTTTAGCCAAGTGCACCAAGGCAGTATTTGGTGAAATTACCAAACTACCCCTTCTTGATCTTTCTCCAAAAGACCAAGTCCAATCCTTGTGAAGCAATCACATGCTTCGCCACGTGTAGATTGATCAACAGCTCCATGTTGGCAAGTCTCTCCCGTCCGGATCCCACCGGCACTATAGCACTTGCACCGACTCGCGCCGCTGATCCAACGGCCGACCGAATCGCCTGCTCGGTCATTCATGTCCATTCTGCGCCCGCTTGAGTCCTCTGACCTCACCCGGTATCCTTGATCGTTCTGGACCTTAGCTCTCCAAGCTTAGTCCCGATCCTCCTCGTTGTTGACCGTCATAGACCTGCAAGTCACCTTCACAGCAATAGACCAAGAAACCATCTCCGGGAACAAGTTCTTCACAACTTGACCCACGTTAGCCAAAATATGCATCATGCAACACATATGCAATGATCAACATGAACTTGACCTAACTCAAAACAAATCTCCAAGAAATTTGACAATCAGCACACAGTTCACTCCACAAGCGGTACTACCGCCACATATCCACCGGTATTACCGCAACGCGGTCATACCATTCCAACAACAGCGGTACTACCGCTCTTCGGAGAAATCTAAAAATCTCCCAAAACAACTCTAGAAATTCCATACCGCTCACACGCGGTCATTCCGCCATGCGGTACTACCGGCAACCAAAGCACGATCGTACCGCTCCTCAAGAAAACCAGAGCTCAAATACACCTTCTCTGGAATTTTACAACCGCCAACAACATTGCGGTCGAACCGATCTCTGGTAGTACCACAGCTTCAACGCCGGTACTACCGATTCCCTGACACTTGATGAAAACTCCAGATTTCAACAAACCTTCAAGAATATTGCCAATTGTCTCATCATTTAAGATCATGAGCATGTCTCCATGACATCCACAATGTCCTCATGACATCCACAACAAGTCATTTATACTTAAAAAAAATTCAGTCACCTTATGAATAAACACTCCCTATCTATAATTGTCCACGTTACCGATAATTTTCGAAAAGATAAGCAAATATGAGGTAGAGAAAAAATTATGAGTTTCGATGCGACCAAATATATTTGGAATGCGTTTTAGATAGCGCAATATAAAAAATAGCACCCTTCTGTTCGGCGACGTAATGTATGTGCACGTTGCTGGCTTACAGCTCGCTACTATTGATCAATCTTGTTGTTGTATGTGTTGTTTATTGTTCACTAATTCACTGTTGTTCTGCATCTGCTGGACCGCATGGCTACATGGCTACCTCGCGATCACCGGCTCTTCTCCCTCCTCGCGTCGACCTCGACAGGGACCCAAGGACGGTGGTCTGTGGCACGCAGGAGTGGCTGCGATGCGACGTCCTTGTCCGCGTGATGCTGGAGGCGCACGGGTGCATGGCCGTCGGGTGCCGCAATGTGGTACTGCCGGAGCTTCTTGTGAGGCTTCCCCTTCTTGAATAGTCACTTGAACATAGTCAGATCGTTGGTTGAACTGTGTTGTGTCGGCCGATGAAAACGTACATTGCAACATGATAATGTCTGAACCGTTAGCTTAGGTTAGATACCAGTTTATGTATTATGCTAGATGCCAGTAACAGCTACAAATGGATGTAAGTTCTTCCCTCTCTTTGCTCTGGTAGATCCACTCCCCTTAATTTGCTTCATTTTTCGGGTAGCTGCCTAGCTGGATGGGCGGAGTTTGGAGCTTCCACCGGTGAAGAAGGTGACTCCCTGGCCCTTTCCTTTCTCTAGATTCCACACCTCGATTGTCTCCCAAGTCCCACAAAATTTCCATCGTCGACGAGGCCGAGGCAACCAAAATAAGTGTCCTCTCGTTGGCAAGAAGGGTTCTTTTGGCCGCTTGGATTCTCGACGAGGAGGCGTCGTACGTGTTGCTATGCTAGATCCAACGCTAAGAGCAACCCAGCCTTCAACGTGCAGCTCCAATCGAGCTTCATGCATGAGTAGAGGAGGCCCGCTTCTCACTGTACGATTTGTAAATTATGGGATTATACTATATCTAGAATACGTGAATCCAGAGTTAGGGTTGTTAGGGCCCAAATGCCTTCCAATGGGAAAAGGGACATTGCTTCACATACGATAGCAACCATACGATACTTGTACGACAGAAGTCATCTCACATGAGGGCCTGGCCCAAAGGTGGACTTGAAGCGTTTATCCTTCGCCTCTAGGGCACACGAGGAGCGACGAACCAGCCGGTAGCGAGCCAGCTGTGACATGGGGATACTCGATCCTCACGGTGTAGGATGGTGATAGTTTGGATCTGTGTAACCTGACGAACGACGATGCCCACCATTGTCTCGATTATAGCAACATACGATACTCAAATTCGCCCAACTACACGTTTTGATCCTCATCTACTCGACCACACAAAGTAAAGTAGGTGTGCTGTTACTCCTGCAAAACACAAGAAATTATAAGAACGAAGGGGTAGAGAACGCACAATGCCCCTCTCTAGAAGTATACATGGATAATGATAAGGATGCCGGAGTGGTTGGCATGTTACAAAATGGAACATCCCTACTAGAAGTTTGCATGGATAATGATATGGATGAATTAAAAACTTACTATTTTATCCACAAGATAAGGATGTGTGGCCATGTGATCACTCCATATATATATATATATATATATATATATATATATATATATATATATATATATATATATATATATATATATATATATATATATATATATATATATATATATATATATATATATATTGCTCATGAACTTCTTACCCACAAAACCAAATCCAGCAAAGGCAAGCTAGACACAAAGTAAAACAGATGGTGCATGTTTCTCATCTATTCCTCACACCGCTCTTGTTCAATGGCCTACGGTTCGTCACAACATCTCTTGCTCATGTAATAGGTGGGAGCAAGAGAGAATCTCCTGGTGGCCCAAACCCGATCCACCATCCGACTCCTCCCCATGATGTGATAGGTGGCAGGAAGAGAGAAGTTCCTAGTGGCCCGGACCCGATCCACCATCCGATTCCTCCCAGTGATGTGACAGGTGGCGGCGAGAGAGAATCCCCTGGTGGCCCAGACCCGATCCACCATCCGACTCTCCCAGTGATGTGACGGGTGGCGGGAAGAGATAAGTCCCTAGTGGCCCAAATCTGATCCACCATTCGACTCCTCCCCCTGATGTGATAGGCGGCGGGAAGAGAGAAGTCCCTAGTGGCCCAGACCCGATCCACCATCCGACTCCTCCCCCTGATGTGATAGGCAGCGGTAAGAGAGAAGTCCCTAGTGGCCTAGACCTGATCCACCATCCGACTCCTCCCAGTGATGTGACAGGTGGCGGCAAGAGAGAATCCCCTGGTGGCCCAGACCCGATCCACCATCCGACTCTCCCAGTGATGTGACGGGTGGCGGGAAGAGATAAGTCCCTAGTGGCCCAAATCTGATCCACCATTCGACTCCTCCCCCTGATGTGATAGCCGGCGGGAAGAGAGAAGTCCCTAGTGGCCCAGACCCGATCCACCATCCGACTCCTCCCCCTGATGTGATAGGCAGCGGTAAAAGAGAAGTCCCTAGTGGCCTAGACCCGATCCACCATCCGACTCCCCCCAGTGATGTGACAGGTGGCGGCAAGAGAGAATCCTCTGGTGGCTCAAACCCGATCCACCATCCGACTCCTCCCCGTGATGTGACAGGTGGCGGGAAGAGAGAAGTCCCTAGTGGCCCAGACCCGATCCACCACCCGATTCCTCCTAGTGATGTGACAGGTGGCAGCAAAAGAGAATCCCTTGGTGGCCCAAACTTGATTCACCATCCAACTCCTCCTCGTGATGTGATAGGATAGGAGTTGACGAGAAATTCTACATAGCATTGATGGACAACATCACTTATTAATAAAGTGGCTATAGTTATGCGCTTCCCAATTTGACTTAACAATGTTTATCTTTGTTTTCAAAATATGGATTTCATGCAAATTGTTATTGAGATATGACTATTGCTCCCTTCATTCAAAAATAGATTTCTTGCTAGATCACATGTCACAATTTCTGTAACTTTTGCTAGTATGTACAAGAAAATTGTTTAGATTGTTTGTGCGGAAATGATATAACAGACTTTTCACGGAAAGTACTTTAAAATATAATATTATTCTTGTTTTCTACATATGTTATAGGAAAAATAAAACAACCATATCATGTGCAACATACCCTTAAATAGGGTGCAACCCAGTCAGTTGAGGCACCTAATCCACAAAACAAACCGACAAAATCGACGATGTAGCTTTGGAGTGTTGTATAGCCTTTTAAATTTCAACATCAAACTCATAGTGTGATAAAAGAAACAGAAAAATGTAAGTTTGCTGTGACTAGCATTTGTCTTTTTTGTTTTTATTCCTTTTCATTTATCATTTTAAAGAATTTTCTCATTATTATTTCTCTTAACACGGGATGAATGCAAAATTAAAAGCTTTAAATAAGCATAGTAAGTTGAGAGGTACATCATCATTTTTTTAATATTCTTTATGTTTTTTTAGAGCTTCACGGGTTGGCTTGGTTTTATTCTGGTTGGTTGCCTTACTATTTACTTCTTGACATTGTGCTAGTTTTTTTATACATAAAAAACATCTTGACATGGTGTTGGTGGATTTGTGTGAGGTGGCTAGGGTTTAGGGAGGTACTGGTGGCTTTGTATAGCGACGGTGGATGGTGCTGGATCGTTGGATTGAGATGCAATGGCCTCAAAATCGACATATTTTTGAGAAAGAAATATTACTCATGAAATGGAGCGGGGGGAAGACCTTGTATTTCTAAAAAAAACATGCCTATACTTGCTACTCTTGCATGTACGAAAGCTGCCTGTCGGCTGGAAGAAAATTTCACAGGACCTCGGCCCTTTTCTCATCTATATTACCTCTTCCCACCAAGCAACACTTGTTTTCTCACAATCTCAAAGCAACGAGACGACGTCTTCTTCCTCCCATCGCACCAAATATTTGCCCCTTTGAGGACCGAGCGTTAGCTCGGGTGGCTGGTTTCGCTGCTGTGCAAGCAGCCCACCCGGGTTCGATTCTTGAGGTCAAATTTCGGCGTGTCACACCAATAAATTCCCTAAGGTTGAATAGTACACGCATACATGGGTACTTTTAATGGTTAAAACGCATGCCCGCGCTTCATAAGGTCTGCGCGGCCTCCGCTCTAGATTAGACGTGTGTTAAGCACATATATGTGTGTGGGCGTGCGTGTAGTGTATGTGCATCCGCGTGTACTCTAGAAATATTATTTGCCGCTTTCAACTTCGCGTCCTTGTTGTGCCTCCCGTGTTCTCCTCGGGCTATTGATGATGACTAGGCGAGCATCTAAGATAGATGCGATGTGAGCACAGGAAACGGGAACGACGCAGACATCGAGGCTCGCACGCATATACAAATTAGTTGCACATCGCATGCAAGCATGTGCGCATGGCGATGGCCTACTCAGAGACACGGACGTCTGTTACTACAACAGCAGTAGTGCCCTCCGGCCGGCAATCTACCTTCTATTCATGCATGCTTTTTGAACAAGCGCGATTCGATTTTGAATATATGCTACACGAGGTCCTGTGAAATTCTCTTCCCTGTCGGCCACCGTGTGGAATATAATCGCATCCATCACCACTGTTCTTGATCATGCATGGATGGTTGCGAGTGGCTTCTATTTTATGACCTACGAAAACATATGCCACTCAGTTTCTTGGTACTATGCAGAGCTTAGGATTAGGAGTTAGGAGGCTACTATATATGATGACATCTCAACTACTGGCACACGAGGTTTGATACGATACCCACACGACGCTGCTACGTTCGGACGTACGGTCCGAGCGTCAGCGCCGTATGCCATGTTGTGCCGTTCGATTTCATATGATGCTGCTCAACCGCCCATCTCGTGTGTTAAGAAAACTCCTCTCGATGCAAACTTGCAATATCACGCGCACCCCAGACAGCAGCAAAAATCCGCTCCATCTCGCTCGTCGCCCAAGCCTCCGACAAAGCTTGCAAGATTTGTTACTGTAACATCTAGAAGGTATAGTCTCAACATTTCAAACTACTTATTGAAACAATAAGAAGCTACTGCAACATTGAGATTTTTTTTGAGAAAAAATCACTTCAAGAATTTGTACCGGAACATCCGGAAGATTTCAAATCACCTATTGCAACAATTGCAATGAGAAAAAAAAATACCTTAAGAAGCAACATCCAAAAGATATAGTACTAACATTTGAAATCAACTATTGCAATATTTTAAAATAATAGTTACAACATCCAAAAATAATTACTGCAACATTAAGAAATTTGTAACATTTAAAACTAATTTATGAAATATTTTAATTTCATGTGTGCAACAATCGACAACAATGAAAAAAGCTACTACAACAATTTCGAGAGAATGCATGTAATATTTAAATGGTAAAAAGGGCTGCAACAAATCTGCAACCATGGAGAAAGGGGCTGCAACAAAATTCATGAACGTCAGCAACAAAAAAAAAACATACTCGAAGATTGGAGAAAGAGGAATGGGGGTGGAGGTCTAGACTATGGAGGAGAAGTGTTGGTGGGTGGGGTCATTAAGCGGGGTGGATGAGGTCATTGAAGGGAGGGGCAGTGGGCTGAGAGCGATTGTGTCGGACGAAGGGGTATAGTGTTTTCCTACCCAAAACGATAGTGTTTCGAACAATTCGAACCATAGAATACACATAGATCGATCAGAAGGACAACGCTTTACATGGCTACCTCGCCGCCGCTGGCTCTTCATCTCCCTCCTCTCGTTGACCTCGACGGGGGCCCAAGGACGCTGGTCCGTGGCACCCAGGAGTGGCTGCGGTGCGGCGGCCTCGTCCGCACGGCGCTGGAGGCGCACGGCTGCGTGGCCGTCGGGTGCCGTAGCGTGGTGCCGCCGGAGCTGCGGGAGGGGATGCTCGCGGCGATGGCCGAGCTGTTCGCGCTCCCGGCGGAGGCGAAGCGCCGGAGCAGCGCCGCCGACAGCCCGTACAAGGGCTACATGGAGAAGCGGGACTCCGCAGCGTGCCGGCACGAGGCGTTCGGGGTGCTCAACGCAGCCGGCGGCGGCGGCGAGGAGGGACGCTCGTTCGCGGCGCGCGTGTGGCCGGGCGGCAACGACCGCTTCTTGTGTGGGCTCTTCTTGAACACTCACTTCGTAGTCCATAGACGTAGCTAGTCTCTCATAAAGGGAATCAACCTTTATTTAAATTTGAACTAGGATGGCTGTGTAGAGAAGGATTTAGGGAGATGGTGATTGATGTGTGGAAAAAAGAAAATAGAGGTCAGAGTGCCTTACAAATTTGGCAATGGAAAATTAGATCTCTTAGACAATATCTTCGCGGTTGGGCTAAAAATTGCAGTGGAACTTATAAAAAGGAAAAAATAGCACTCAACTTGATAATTGATGAGCTGGATAAAAAAGCTGAGATTTTGAGTTTATCTAATGAGGACCTTAATCTTAAAAGATTTGCTAATGAGAGATTGGCACAACTTTTAAGAGAAGAAGAAATTAAGTGGTACCAAAGGTCCAAAGCGAAATTCCTTTTGGAGGGAGATAGGAATACACGATTCTATCACTTGATTGCGAATGGTAAATATAGAAGACAAATAATTTTTCAACTCGAACAGGAAGAGGGGATAATTCGGGGTGATGTACAATTAAAAAAGTATATCACCAATTATTACAAAGGTCTTTTTGGACCATCCGAAGTTAATAATTTATCCATGATCGACGGGTTCAGGAATGATATACCTCAAGTTTCTGATACTGAAAATAATTTACTTACAATGCCATTCAATGAGAAAGAGGTGAAAGAAGCAATTTTTCAAATGGAGCATAACAAAGCACCCGGGCCAGATGGCTTTCCTGCTGAGTTTTATCAGGTGTTTTGGGAAGTTCTTAAAAATGATATAATGGCCATGTTCCATGATTTTCATAGTTGCTCTATGCCTCTTTTTAGCTTGAATTTTGGGATTATTACGCTGCTTCCTAAAAAAACGGAAGCTAAACAAATTCAGCAGTATAGACCTATTTGTCTTCTGAATGTTAGTTTTAAAGTCTTTACTAAAGTAGCCACTAATAGAATTACTAATGTGGCACAGAAGGTTGTTAGAACATCCCAGACAGCATTTATGCAAGGGAGATACATTCTTGATGGAGTTGTTATCCTCCATGAAACCATTCATGAACTTCATAAAGAAAAGTTGGACGGAATTGTTCTCAAGCTTGATTTTGAAAAGGCTTATGACAAAGTAAAATGGCCGTTTTTACTCCAAACTTTGAGGATGAAAGGCTTTTCAGCTAAGTGGTGTTCTTGGGTCGAAAGTTTCGTTAAAGGAGGTAGTGTTGGAATAAAAGTTAATGATGACTTGGGTTCTTTCTTCCAAACTCAGAAAGGTCTTAGACAAGGTGACCCTATATCCCCAATTCTTTTTAATTTTGTTGTGGACATGCTAGCCATCTTTATTTCAAGAGCTAAGGATGAAGGTCTTCTGTCGGACGTAGTTCCTCATTTGATTGATGATGGGTTGTCAATATTACAATATGCTGATGACACTATCCTTTTTTTGAATAATGACATAGAGCAAGCAAAAAATCTCAAACTTCTTCTGTGTGTCTTTGAACAATTATCAGGTTTAAAGATTAATTTTCATAAGAGTGAACTCTTTTGTTTTGGCAAAGCCAAAGAAGTTGAACCGCAATATACTCAATTATTTGGTTGTGAAGTGGGTGTCTTCCCTTTCAGGTACTTAGGTATTCCAATTCACTATAGGAGATTAAGGAATAGTGATTGGAAAGGGGTTGAAGATAGAGTTGAAAGGAAACTCGTGAGTTGGAAAGGAAAAAATATGTCCATTGGTGGACGCTGGTACTTATTAACTCGGTGCTAAGTAGCCTTCCTATGTTTATGTTGTCTTTTTTTGAGATCCCTAGGGAGGTTCTCAAAAGACTAGATTTTTATAGATCTAGATTTTATTGGCAGAGTGACAATCAGAAAAGGAAATATAGGCTTGCTAAATGGAGATTAGTATGTACTCCCAAAGAGCAGGGCGGTCTAGGCATCCAGAACTTAGACGTAAAAAACAAAAGTTTATTAGGGAAATGGCCTTTTAAGTTGCTTAATGAAGAAGGAATATGGCAAACTTTGCTAACTAGGAAATATTTGGGTGAAAAAAGCCTTTCACAGGTGATTAACAAACCTGGGACTTCCCACTTTTAGTCAAGTTTAATGAAAGTGAAAGATCTTTTTTGTCGCTTTGGATCATTCCAGGTTAAAAATGGAATGCAAACTAGGTTCTGGAAAGATATTTGGTTAGGAGATTCTCCGCTAAAAAATCAATACCCAATCCTTTACCATGTTGCGAGAAAAAAGGATGATTCAATAGCAAATATTATGAGATCGTCTCCTATAAATATTTCTTTTCGTCGACCTATTATTGGACCTAAGTTACAGGTTTGGAATGAGTTAATTTTGAGAATAGCCAATTTACAATTGAGTTCTCAAAAAGATATTTTTAGATGAAATTTGAATAAGTCTGGACTATTTTCGGTACAGTCTTTATATACAACACTTATTAGAAATTATCAAGCCCCCAATAGGACTTTTATTTGGTTACTTAAAATTCCTTTAAAGGTGAAAATATTCCTATGGTATCTCAAAAGAGGGGTAGTTCTAACTAAGGATAATCTGCACAAAAGAAATTGGAGGGGAAGTAAAAAGTGTTGTTTCTGTATTACAGATGAAACAATTCAGCACCTTTTTATTGATTGTCCCTTTGCGCGTCTTGCATGGTGGGTTGTTCAATGTGCGTTTAATTTATCCCCTCCTGTGAATATGGCCAACATGTTTGGGAATTGGTTAGATGGTATTCCAAAAACTTTAAATTTACAACTCCTTGTGGGAGTCAGTGTCTTATGTTGGTCTATTTGGTTATGTCGGAATGATGTGATTTTTGACAAAAAGACTATCACTAATCCCTTGCAGGTTATCTTACTGAGTGGACAATGGATGAGGGCTTGGGCGAGTATGCAGAAACCAGCCCAGAAAGAGTCCATGATGAGTGGAAGTGCCAGGTTGGAGAATGTGACGAAACAAATCTTCAACAACTATGGGTGGTGGTTTAGTCACAGGATTTGTAATGATTGAATTTAAAGTTCAGTCGTCTTTTGGTTGTAAGGCTTCGAGCCACTTTCAACTTTATGGTTATTTTTGAACTTGAAACTTTGTAATAAATTAGGCTGTGTGCATACTTGATGCAGAAGCCGGAAGAGTTTTTCTCTTCCATTATCTAAAAAAAGACGTAGCTAGTCGGATCGTTCAACTGTGTCGTGTCACCTTGCACGCATGTCCGTGTGATGCGGACCGTCTGATCCACACTCCGGCGGCTCCAAATATCGCACAGCTACTCTCACAGACACTCGCGTCTATTTGCTGCTTAATTTTTCTGACGCCATCGATCCAGGAAGGCGCTGACGTCGACGGCTGGGGAGATGACGAGGCTGACCCATCTGATCCTTGCCATGGTCATCGACAGCTACGGCCTCCCGCACCTTACTGAAGCGACCATCGGCGCCACGGACGCCAACTTCCGCATGCTCAGGTACCGCCCTTCGGTGTCGGACGAGCCGGCCGTCGGGCTCGCCGCGCACGTCGACGGGAGCTACCTGACCGTCCTGTTCCAGAACGACGTCGACGGCTTCGAGCTGAGGACGAGGGACGGCGGCGACTGGGTGAGGCTGCGCTCTGCAGGGCCCAATTCCCTGCTGGTTGTTGCCGGCCAACCACTCGTGGTCAGTAGTACTGGTACATTAGCTAGTACTAAGTCTCAAATTGAGTTGCACACTGTGACAGTACGTCGTGCAACAATTAAGATTGCAACTGTGATATATTGCGACCTGGCGTGGATGCTGCAGGCCTGGAGCAACGGGAGGCTACACGCGCCGGTGCACAGGGTGGTCGTCGGCGGGCGGGAGGACCGGCTGTCCTGCGGGGTGTTCCTGTTGCCAAAGAAGGACCTCGTCATCGACGCGCCGCCGGGGGTGGTCACCGTGGAAACGCCGCGCCGGTTCAGGCCATTCGTTTATATGGACTACCTCAAGTTCAAGCACGCGAACGGTGACGGCGAAGACGTGCTCGATCGATTCGCCGGGTTGTAAACGCATTATGTTTGCTGGTGATTTGTACAAATTATTCCGTCTCTGAACAATGTGATGGATCAACGGGCCTGGTCTTAATCATCTCTGAAACAATAAGCATTGTACGTTCTTGCACTATTTTCAGTTTTTTTTAAGAAACTTTTTTCAGTATGCAATACACTCGAAGCAGATACAGGCGCAGAGCTTCCATTAACCGACAAGGTAAACTTGAGAATCTTCCCCTTATTTATTGACATTGGGGAAGGCAGGTGAATAGGGTTGCTGGTAATAGAATTATCAACAAACCGGAGAGCAGATTGGGGAAGAACAATTTACTTTCCCCAGGAGGGAGATTGATTTTGGTTAATAATTGTCTCAGTAGTCAACTTATTTACACTATGTGGTTTTACAAGCTAAATAAGGAAATTCACAGAAAAACAGACTCTATTATATCCAGATTGTTTTAGAGGGGAGCTAGTGATAAGTTCAGATATCATATGGTAAATTAGAAAGTTGTTTGCATACCTAAAGACTTTGGTGGTTTAGGGGTGTTAGATTCAAGACTAATGAATGAGTGCCTCCTGTGTAAGTGGTTTTGGAGATTGAGTGTAACTAATGATGAATTGTGGTATAAGATTTTGAAAGCTAAATACTTTCCTAACATGGATTTTAGAGATGCTCTACCCATGAGAGGCTCTCAATTTTGGAGGTCCCTGTCTGAAGTTAAAAACCTCTTCAAAAGGTGTGCTTCTTATCAGGTTGGGAATGGGGAGACTATTTCCTTTTGGAAGGATGTTTGGATAGATAATTGTCCTCTTTATATTAGATTTGCTAGTCTGTTTAATATTTGTCTTGCTCTTGATGCAAAAATTGCAGATTACCTGAAGGATGGGGTGTGGCACATTATGTTTAATAGAACATTAGGTTTAATAGAAATTTTGGTAAGGAGAAAATGGTGTTGTGGAGAGATCTGAAAGAAGTGCTTCAAGAGGTTGACCTCTCTACTGACCAAGATATAATGACTTTGTGTCTAGATAAATCAGGGCATTTTACTGTTAAGTCTCTTTACAGGAATATAGCTTGGGGGGGGGGGGGTGTTCACTGATAAGAGAATGCTTGATCTTTGGGTTTAGGCCTGGAAAAATAGCTCGAGGCTCGCAAGCCTGCTCGGGCTCGTTACGGCTCGGCTCGGACTCGTGAATTTTTGAGCCGAGCTGAGCCTGCGTTTCAGCTCGCGAGCCAAACGAGCCTAGCCCGAGCTGGCTCGTGAGTTCGGCCCACGAAGGCCCAGGAGGCCTGGCGCCCAGCACTCGGTCCCGGTCCGGGCGGTCCCTAAGACCCTAAGTCCCCTCAGTCACCCCAAACGGCCAAACACGAAGGCATTTCTTCCCATCCCCTTCTTCTCCCCGTCGTCGCCGTCCTGTGTTCCTCCACGCCACCGCTCGGTCCTCCCCTTAGTCCTCTACATCGCCTCCACTCCACTCCTCGTCTCCTCCACCCGCCGCCTCCCCCTCGGCAGCTCCGCTCGTCGCCTCCCTTTCCCCTTCCCCCTCGACGAGTTCCGCTCGCCGCCTCCCCTTCCCTCTCCGACCCTCCCCGGCCCATCGCCTCCACTCCTCCACCCGCCACCTCCCTTTCCCCGTCCCCGTCGCCCAGCTCCGCCCGCCACCTCTCCTTCCCTCTCCGGCTCTCCCCTTCACCCAGCTCCATGCCGCCATCCACCGGCCACCGCCTCCACCTCCTCCACCAACTTCACCCGTCGGCCGCCGCCTCCCCCTCACCTGTGCTCCACGCCTCCACCTCTGCCCGTTCCCCTACCGCCGCCGAAGGCCATCGAGGCGAGGTGGAGGCCATCGAGGCGAGACGGCCGTCACTGCCGCCCCTTCCACTGCGCCGCCGTCCAGACCACCAGCGTCGGCGCCAGGAGGATGGAGGAGATCAAGAAGGAGCCTGCTTGAATGCTTGATCTTGCGATTTGCTTTTTTGTTCTTGCGATGAATGTTTGCTTCTGTTTTCTTTGATCTGTGAATGGATGATAGATTATTTCTTGATCTGTGAATGGATTAGTTGATTGCAAATTTGCAATGCGGATGCCGAACTGAACTGATGTGCCGAACTGATGATCTGATGCTGTTTTTTTGCTTCGGCTCGCGAGCCGCTCGAGCTCCACTCCGAGCCCAAGCCAAGCCCCTCTCCTGGCTCGTTTCGGAAACGAGCCGAGCCGAGCTCACTGTTCATCCAAGCCAGAATGAGCCGAGCTCGAGCCGGCTCGGCTCGTTTCCACCCCTATTTGGGCTAGCAGGCTGCCTCTGAAAATTAAGATTTCCCTTTGGCAGACTCACTTGAATAGATTACCCACTGTGAATCAATTGATTTTGAGGAATTGGAAATGTGATAACAAATGCTGGCTTTGTGGGGGGTTAGAAGATGCGAATCATATTTTCTTTAATTGTACTTTGGCAATATTTGCATGGTCCTGTATCAAGGAGATTTTTAAGTGGGAGAGAGTCCCTACATCTCTGGATGACTTTCATATTTTTTGGCTAGATAATGGGGGTGTTAACAATCATAATGTTGGTTTATTCAGTTTTGCAGCGTTTGCTTGAACACTTTGGAAAGTCGGAAACAAAGGTGCCATCGAGAAGACCTTTCCTAGGCGTCCAACTGAAGTTATCTTCCTATTTGTATCATGTTTGTAGCGGTGGAGCATTCTGACCAGAAAATATGATCATACCAAGCTGGTGGTTTTGATGAATACGGTTGGAGAATGGATGAAGTCCTTTTGCGCTTTAGACAGGATTTAGTTTCCAGCTTCAGTTTGCTGCCTTGTTGCCTTGCTAGTCTATCAGCTTGTTGTATCGGATTGGTCTCAAGACCTGCTCTCGGCTTTCTGTGACTGTGGTTTTGATGAACCATGTGGAGGTAACCACATGTGTATGATGAGTAATTGACATTGGTTTAGGTAAGTCGAGTTTGGTTTAAGTGGTTCGGAGTCGAGTCGTTGCGTGGCGCAGTCGGGCTCGATCGGACTTGGTCAAACTTGGTCGTATGGGATTAGGATGCATATTCTGATAATTTCGACAGGTTTGGTCTTCGGCATGGTAAGTGATGTTATTTACGCTTTCATGTATCGAGCGGTGCTATTTGATGTGTTTCTTGTCTGTGTGGCTGCAGGACATCGAGGCGGAGTCATGGCGAGACACGGTGGACCGGACTAGGCGCAGGTGGCGCTGAGGTTAGAACGGTCGGGATGTGTCGAAGACGACGTGGACTCGAGGTGGTTGCGAGGCGTGCGAGGCAAGGAGCGCGGAAGCCTCCCAGAAGGTGCAGGAGGGGCGAAACGGGAATTTCGCAAGGCTGCACAAGCGGGAGCGGGCTCTGTTGGACTTAGTGGGCGTAACAGGGCGAAGACCCGTTAGCCAAGGCTATATAAAGGATTGAGGGGCTGCATGCCCATCTGAGCACTTGTGAGAGAGTTAGGGTTTTGTGAGTCAAAAGAGGCTTTGGAGGTGGTTTTACCTTTGTGTCTTTAGTTGGTGAGAGGGGTAGAAGGCAGCAGAGTGTGTTCCCTGGGTGTCTTCTTCCATGTCCCCTATGTGAGAGTTCTAGAGAGTGTTTCATCCCTTCTCAAGCATGTATGGTTGAGGGATTGAGAGAGGTTGAGGTTGAGGATTAAGTGGAGAGTCTTGTAATCATTCCTCTATATGTAATCGTGGTATCGGGACTACTCTTTTGTTTTGAAATGAAGATCTGAAGTCATTTCCCTTTCATTCCTGTCTCTGTTCTTCGATTGTCTCAATGTTGGATTTTTGATTTGTTGATTTTCGAGTTCTTGCTTGCTGGGTTTGGCCAAAATGGGTTGCTCCATGATGGGTGAGTACTTCAAGATCATTTGATCAAGGATCCCAAGAGCCAACCTCATTTAATCTCAGATTTGGTTTTGTTGGCTTGCTCTGTTCATTTGTTTAGTTCTAGGGTTTAGGTGGAAATCTCGTTTCCCTCTTTGAGATGGCTTGAAATTTGGCTTGTAGAGTCCAAGGGCTATTGCTAACATATCTGCAAAGTCTCATTGCCAAGGGATCAAAAGGTATGTCAATTTTAGTTTTGGTTTTTCAGCTATCGGGACGAACTCCAGGATAATCGGTAGTACCTTTCATTTGCCTGCGGTAGTACCTCAGTGCGGTAGTACCTCTGAATACACTGCGGTAGTACCGATTATAGGTAGTACCTCTCATTTGCCTGCGGTAGTACCTCAGTGCGGTAGTACCTCTCAGTACACTGCGGTAGTACCTATAATAGGTAGTACCACTGGTTACACTGTGGTAGTACCTATTGCCCTGATTTCTTCAGCACTTTCTCGTTTTTTGTTTGCTGAGCTTGGGGGTTATGAGTAGATTCAATACAAGTCTTCCACTGTGCTTAATTATTGATCTTCATAGCTCTCATAGCTATTGAAGTGAAATTTATGTTGAATCCATTTTAAACGAAAAATGGGATCGAGCTCCTATTCACCCCCCTTCTAGTCGCCTATTCGGTCCTACAATTGGTATCAGAGCCGGTTAGCTCTAATCAATAGATCTTAACCGGTCTCAAGAGCCATGGCGACGGACAAGTACTTGACCAAGCCGCCCGCTGATGGCATCGACACCCTTCCGAAGAGCCGAATAGAGACATACATCCGTGCCTGTGGGTATGCCATCCGCGGAAGGTCAAGGTACGATTCGTTGTTCCTGCCGATGAGAACATCAATGCCGGGAACATGGCTGATGTTGAGGCGAATGCAAAGGCAAGGAACATCATCATCCAGGGTTTGAGTCGTAGCGAGTTTGACCGCATATCTCACCCGTCGTCCGCGCCACGACATCCGGGTGACCTCGACGCATACCATGAGGGCACCACCCAGATCAAGACGGTTCGACAGGATCAGTTCAAGCGTGAATACAACAAATTTGAGATGCTTGTTGGTGAGTCCCTGGACGAGTGCTTTTCGCGATTTCACAAAATCTTGAGCAACCTCCGAGCGGTCGGTCTCACATACCCCGACTCGGACAACGCTCGTCAGATGCTTGCGGCACTTGATCTGCGTGTTTGGGAGATGAAAGTGACCACCATCAAGGACATGATGACCTCTCGACCTTGACTCTTGACGCACAGACTGCGCTTAAAGACTCACGAGATTGACGTTGTCTCGTAAGTCGAAGTCACGATCGATGACTTTGGTCACCGATCCCACGTTGGCTTCGGTTCCTCTTCTTACGATTCTCTTTGCGGATTCTCCTTGTCGCTCTCGTGACATAACCGATGATCGTTAGAGCGACTGCGGATGAGCAATGTCCCTTCTTGCTCAAGATTCTCCCATGCTTACAAGGAGGAGGGACGAGAAGAGAGGAGGACCGTGATTTGCTTCGAGTGTGGTGGCCCTAACCACATTCGGGCAAACTGCCCCAAGCTGGAGAAAGACAAGAACGATTATGGCGGTTCGGGCAAGAACGACTACACCGACAAGAACCGCAACAAGAAGCCTTCAGCTCCTGCACAAGGCAAGAAGAAGTTCCGCGACTTTGGCAAAGCCAAGAAGCTTTTCCACCGCGTCCTCACCGCCTTCGACGACCTCGACCTCAGCGAGGTGGAAGGATGGAGCGACGACGACGGGACGGGTGACCAAGAGCCCAAGGATGGTGGCAACGACTTCTCCGGCATGTGCTTCATGGCCCTCGGGCGAATCGAGCGACAATGAGTCAGTACTCGACTCGGAAGAGGTATGCCCCACCTACGACCAGCTCAATCATGCTTTTCTTAAGCTAGGTGGTTTTCATGCTAGAGCTAGGACTAGGTGTACTGAGTTAGAGAAGGAAGTAGATAAACTATCACGGGAGCTTACCTCACTTACATCTGCTCCCTCCTGTGATGATTGTGATACATGCTGTGCTCTGTTGGGTGACATGGAGAAACTAAGGACCTCGCATGATAGTGTGTCCTCCGAGCTTGATATTGTTAAGGAGGAGAATGTTAGTCTGCTTGCTCAGTTAGAGTTGAGTAGGATGGCCGTTACCCTACTTACTACTGATGAGACTACTTCTCCCACCTCATGTGAGGATAAAGATATTGCTGCTAGAGGACCTTGTGCCATGCTCTTTGATCTGCCCAAGTCTTGTGAAAATTGCAATAACTTGAAGATGAACTTAAAACGGACAGATCATAAAATTGCTGAACTACAAGCTTCTTTACTTGAGCCGATTGATTCATGCTTGAACTGTCCTAAGTTAACTGCTGAACTTGCGATGAACTTGAAGATATGATTGATCATGATAGGAAGTTGGCTCAGTTTGCTTCTAAGGACCCTGTTAGCTCACCATGCATTAATTGTAACAAACTAAAATCTGACTTGATTGCTTTGGATGAGAAATGTGTGAAGCTAACTAAGGACCTTCTAGAGAAGCCACATTGTGCTTGTAATGTGATTGATGGTGTGGGGGAGAAGCCCCAGGGTAAGGGTGAGACGCCTAGAGACGCGAACCAACCTGCTAGTAGTAGGACTGCCCTCAGTAGTCTGTGTGTGCAAGCCATTCTTTCCTCTCTTGTTGGTTCTTCTTCTCGCCCCTTACCTTCTGCTGTCTCTTCTTCCCCCTGCTCTTCTTGCACCTCTCTGTTTCGGGAGTGTCAGTACCTTATGAACACTCTCGAGAGATTTGTAGGAGGCAAGAAGAAGCTCAATCTTATTCTAGACCAATCTAAGATCTGCAGATTTAATCAAGGTCTAGGATATGATTTTTATGAGGACATAAGGAAGCATCCACTGTCGTGCTTAGACCCATAGCACCGTGTGTGATCAAGACTAAGCCTAGGACCGAGAAAGTCCAATTTAAGTCGCGGGCTATGTCCAGTGATTTTGACAGAAGGTGATTCCACCTCATCGCTTGACCTCTCGAGGCGAAGCCTCCCGTCGCTTCTACCTCTCGAAGGTGAAGTATCACCGCACCTTCTCGCCGAAGGATGGACACCTGATCGATCGATGCTTCAGGCGCGCCAAGATCGTGCGTAGAGACCGTGTTGAGTCTCTTAGGCGTATTCAGGGTCGGCCCCAGACTTTGAGTGCACCTAGGACCAACACGAGGTCTAGGACTGTTGAGTCTGTGTTTGGGCAGTATCGAGGACTCGATTTTACTGAGTTTTCTGGTTTTCGTCCTCGATATGCTCCTGGTCGTGACTTTCGCCGTCCTGAGGGTAGATCTCGTTTTCTCCATCAAGATAGCTACCCGCGGCGTGATCAGCTTGTTGCCAGTGTTCCGACTCGCTCTCCCTTAGTAGTCGGACCTAGCAAATGCCAGTCGCTCATAGACTTTTCGCTTTGAGTGACAGAGAGCGAGGATAGATAGAGGTCGATCGTGCTTGACTACTTCATCCGCTCGACGATTACTCAAGATTGGGTGCCAAAATCACCGTTGATTTACCCTAGTATCGAGACTTTACTCTTGTTGACTCAGTTCGCGGGCAGGAAGGAAAGGTTTGGCTCGTCGACTCGGGTGTTCTCGACACATGACCGGAGATTCTTGTTGGTTTTCTTCCTAGTCCGTGCTCCGGTGATGAGAAGATCACCTTCTGAGATGCTTCATCCGGCGCATCATCGCCAAAGGTACTGTGTGCGCGTTAATGATTCTTTCTTTTGAAAGATGTTGCTTTGGTTAGCAAGTGCGGTACAATTTGCTTTCGTTTCTCACTTACCGATGACGGTTTCGAGGTGAGCTTTAAGAAAACAATTGCAAAATTCTTGATTCTTCTGTAGTCCGGTTTGTGGGATTTCGTTATGGGAGGATCTTTCGTCTTTGAGTTTTCGAGTCATCCGCGATCCTCTCGTGTGTTTAGTTGCTTCGAGTCCCGCGATCTCTTTCTAGCATAGGAGACTTGGTCATATTGGATTTGATCATTTGACCGGGTTAGCGCCACGATCTCATTCGTGGTCCGCCAAACTCAAGATGGTCAAAGATCTTGTTTGCGCTCTATGCTTGCGCACGACAAAATGGTTGCGCTTCTCATCCTCGATCCACGATTACTATGACCGATGCACCGACACCGCCCACATGGACACGCTTGGACCAAATTTCGAGTCTGATCAACAGGAGGGAAGTGGTATGTTCTTGTTGTGGTCGATGACTTCTCGAGGTATTCTTGGTGTTTTTCTTAACCTCGAAGGATGAGACGTTTCACATTTCCGAGGTCTTTTAGTAGGCTTTCGCTGAGCTTCCAAGTGCCTTACGAGCGATCCGCGATGACAATGGCACGAATTCAAGAATTCCTACTTTGAGAGTTTCGTGGTGAGACAGTGTAGAGCACCGTTCTCTTCTCCATACGCCCTCAAAGAAATGGCGTTGTGGAGAGGAAGAACCGCACTTGGTCGAGATGGCGGGACGATGCTTGATGAGTACTCTACACCGAGGAAGTTTTGGGTGAAGCCATTGCGACCGCGTGCCATGTTTGAATCGAGTTTTCTTGGGCACTCTTGCACCGCTTCTTATGAGTCGAGATACGCGAAAGCCAGCGTCTCTCATTTTCGTGTGTTTGGTTGCAAGTGCTTTATTCTGAAGTCTGGGAACCTAGACAAGTTCGAGTCACGTTCCTGTGACGGTATCTTTCTAGGCTACTCGACTTCTTCGCGGGCTTATAGGGTCTGGAACTGCGAGTCTAGCAAGTTGGTAGAGACCTGCGAGGTGACCTTTGACGAGGCCAGTCCGGGGACTAGGCCAGATATCTCAGGTTCTCTAGAGCAGTCCGAGACCATCTTTGTGGATGATGAGGACGATGGAGACGATGGTTGTTTACCTGATCCAGCTCCTCATCCTCCCCTTGAGATGCCTTCTTCCACGGCACCTCAAGGTGATCAGCCCTTGCCTACCGTTTCCTCCGGAGCTAGTGGCTCTGTCCCTGCCTCGTCTGCACACGAGGTAGAGGCCACTTCTTCTCCTCATCCAGGACCTCCCCTACATATCCAGAGAAGACATCCTTCAGAGCAGATAATTGGAGACCTCTTCGAGCGTGTCACTCGCTCTAAGTCTGGCTCTTCTCAATTCTGTCTTCATTCTGCCTTTGTTGCCTCCTTTGAACCCAAGGACGTTTGTCACGCCCTTTCTGATGAGTCTTGGGTCAATGCCATGCACGAGGAGTTAGAAAATTTTGAGAGGAACAAGGTCTGGTCGCTTGTCGAGCCCCCGCAAGGTCACAATATTATTGGGACTAAGTGGGTGTTCAAGAACAAGCAGAGTGAGGATGGGGTAGTCATTCGGAACAAGGCTAGGTTGGTAGCTCAGGGTTTCTCCCAGGTTGAGGGTTTAGATTTTGAGGAGACCTTTGCCCCTGTAGCTAGGCTAGAGGCCATTAGGATTTTGCTTGCTTTCGCGGCGTCTAAGGGCTTCAAGCTTTACCAGATGGATGTCAAGAGTGCTTTCCTCAATGGGTATATTGAGGAAGAGGTTTATGTTAGACGACCTCCGTGTTTGAGAACCCCAAATACCCAAACCATGTCTACAAGCTTTCAAAGCCTTGTATGGACTTAAGCAGGCCCCTAGAGCTTGGTATGAGAGGCTTAAGTCCTATTTGTTGAGTCATAGGTTTGAGATGGGTAAGGTAGACAAGACCTTGTTCATTCGCAGGCATGGCGATGACTTCTTGCTCGTCCAGATTTATGTGGATGACATCATCTTTGGCGGCTCCTCTCATGATCTTGTCTCTCAGTTCTCCGATGTCATGAGTTCAGAGTTTGAGATGAGCATGATGGGCGAGTTGAGCTTCTTCCTTGGCTTTCAGATCAAGCAGACTCGGGAGGGTACCTTCTTGCATCAGGGCAAGTACACTCGAGACCTCCTGAGACGCTTCGATATGAGTGATGGAAAGTCGGTGTCCACTCCTGTGGCGACATCAACTTCACTCGACCGGATGAGGATGGCGAGCGATTGATCGAAGGAGTTTCGCAGCATGATTGGCTCCTTTGTACCTCACCGCCTCGACCGACATACACTTCTCCGTGTGTCTATGTGCTCGCTTTGAGCTTCTCTCGCGTATCTCACCGCCAAAGCGGTGAAGCACATCCTTCGGTACCTTCGAGCTACCATTGACTTTGGTATCCGGTACTCTTCCTCATCTGTCTTTCCCGAGAGCCTACTCGGATGCGGACTTTCTTGGTGTAGGATAGATAGGAAGAGCACTTGCGCACGCCAATTCATTGGCACTTCTCTTGTGTCTTGGTCTTCTAGGAAGCGATCCGGTGTTGCACACCCACCGCAGAGGTCGAGTACGTTGTCGCCGCCATTCTGTCGCGGCCAGTGCTTTGGATGGTTTCGACCTTGCGGGACTTTGGGTTAGCTATAGACGGTGTTCCACTCCTTTGTGATAACACTTCGCTATTCACATTGCCAAGAACCCAAAGGCAACATTCTCGGACCAAGCACATTGATATCGATATCACTTCCTTCGAGACCATATGGAGAAGGGTGACATAGTGCTCAGTTTGGAGAGTGACCACCGTTGGTGACATCTTCACCAAGCCATTGGATAGTTCAAGGTTTTCACTCTACGGGAGAGCTTGGGGTGGTCTGTCCGTATGGACCGTGAGTGAGGGGAGTTTCTATTCTTTCTTCGCTTTACTTTACTAATTTTGCTCTTACTCCTTGTTGTTGCATTGCATTTATGGTGCATTTGGGTTTAGTCCTCCTAGCATAGATTAGAGTGTTTCTCTAGTCAAGTTGCTTAGACTTCCTACTCTTATCTTGTGATTGTAGGATGCTGCTTATTAGCTGTCTCTCTTCTCACTAGGTTGAGCTCACTCACCGCTTATAGGTTCTAGCGAGGGTCGGGCCACCCTGCAGACAGGCAGTGCGTGTTTGCTCTCTAGTGTGTGTTTTACTGTCAGCTAATAGTCCTAGAGTCATATGGGGTAGATGGGAGTCAGTCTGAGCCATAGTATTCTCTATATCTTATCTATGCTTTAAGGACTACCTGTTTTATGTTTTCTTTGCCAGCTTCTCGATTTATTGTTTTGGTTCAAGGGGGGTTCATTTGGGAGCTTCTGGAGCTTAATATTGACATAACTCAACTTGAACTAAAAGTTGCATCTAATGTTGAGGGGAGTGGATCTTCGCATTTCTAGCATTCGCATTGTAATATAACCACATTGAGCCTTGATTATTATCCTGCTATAACATGTTTACAATGCTTTACACCTTGCCATGACTTGTGCTTATTTGCTAGATTTATCATGACTTCATATGTGTAGCCTAGCTTTTGCCATGATAAGTTAATTAAAATGGCTCAACTTAAACTAAAACTTTTCATGTTAGCACTCGAGATTAGTCTTTCTTGAGCTATCATTTTATGATTCATGCCATGTCAAATAGGCTGGGTAGAGCGTTGACTCTATATTGAGCCTTAGATTGAGCTGTTTTAGTCTCTTGATGATGCATGAGTTAGTACAACTTGTTAAAAGGCAAAAGATCTCTTTTGTGCGAAAAAACTGATCTCACCAATTCTCTCCTATGAGACGGCTTGCCATTGCACTTGGCATGAACTTAGGGGGATTTTTGGGTGACCTAGACTATCTTCTTAAGCTTCTCGCTTGGAGTAGTCGCATAAGGCTTGAGACCTAGCACATGATAAAACAAAAATCTGGTTGGCAACAACCATGAATTTCAAAAGAAAATATATTTTATGTGTTCAATTTGCTTAAAGCCGCAAAAAGAAATCAAGTACTTAACCAGTGTTTCAATATTGAGCATAGCACTCTATTTGGTCTCAATAATAGTTCCCTGTTCCGCTTAGCTTATTGACATGGCCTGCATCATCCTTGGATATCTCTAGCTTGACTTTGCTCATTGATGACTTGACTTACTCATAAAATGCATTACATTTCAGATTGTCATCTATGTGCTCTAGCTGGCTTATATATATGTTGTCATGATCTAGATAGCGTTTTATTGAGTTATGGCTTGGTGTATTATATTATGGTCAGTATGGATAATCCTCATGGCTCTAAATGCTTAAATAAATAAACTTCAGTCTTTTCATCCTTTGACATGTCATATTCTCTTTATTGCATCTTGGTGCGGTTATTGCCAAAAGGGGGAGAATAGAGAAGAAAAAGTCTGTTGGAAACAATTTAGAGCTTTGGAGATCAATTTGCTCTTTCAGTTGTTGCTCTAGTGTTTCTTCTGTCGACATGGTCATTAGCTTCTTTTTCTTTTCTTTGGACCATGTTGGTTTCTTCAAAATCAAACTCAACTTCTTGCTTTTTCTGGGTTTGTCAATATACCCATCAAGGGGGAGATTGATGAACCATGTGGAGGTAACCACATGTGTATGATGAGTAATTGACATTGGTTTAGTTAAGTCGAGTTTGGTTTAAGTGGTTCGGAGTCAAGTCGTTGCGTGGCGCAGTCGGGCTCGATCGGACTTGGTCAAACTTGGTCGTATGGGATTAGGATGCATATTCTGATAATTTCGCGAGTTTGGTCTTCGCATGGTAAGTGATGTTATTTACGCTTTCATGTATCGAGCGGTGTTATTTGATGTGTTTCTTGTCTGTGTGGCTGCAGGACATCGAGGCGGAGTCGTGGCGAGACACGGTGGACCGGACTAGACGCAGGTGGCGCTGAGGTCAGAACGGTCGGGATGTGTCGAAGACGACGTGGACTCGAGGTGGTTGCGAGGCGTGCGAGGCAAGGAGCGCGGAAGCCTCCCAAAAGGTGCGGGAGGGGCGAACGGGAATTTCGCAAGGTGCACATGCGGAGCGGCTCTGTTGGACTTAGTGGGCGAACAGTATGAGACCCGTTAGCCAAGGCTATATAAAGGATTGAGGGGCTGCATGCCCATCGAGCACTTGTGAGAGAGTTAGAGTTTTGTGAGTCAAAAGAGGCTTTGGAGGTGGTTTTACCTTTGTGTCTTTAGTTGGTGAGAGGGGTAGAAGGCAGCAGAGTGTGTTCCCTGGGTGTCTTCTTCCATGTCCCCTATGTGAGAGTTCTAGAGAGTGTTTCATCCCTTCTCAAGCATGTATGGTTGAGGGATTGAGAGAGGTTGAGGTTGAGGATTAAGTGGAGAGTCTTGTAATCATTCCTCTATATGTAATCGTGGTATCGGGACTACTCTTTTGTTTTGAAATGAAGATCTGAAGTCATTTCCCTTTCATTCCTGTCTCTGTTCTTCGATTGTCTCAATGTTGGATTTTTGATTTGTTGATTTTCGAGTTCTTGCTTGCTGGGTTTGGCCAAAATGGGTTGCTCCATGATGGGTGAGTACTTCAAGATCATTTGATCAAGGATCCCAAGAGCCAACCTCATTTAATCTCAGATTTGGTTTTGTTGGCTTGCTCTGTTCATTTGTTTAGTTCTAGGGTTTAGGTGGAAATCTCGTTTCCCTCTTTGAGATGGCTTGAAATTTGGCTTGTAGAGTCCAAGGGCTATTGCTAACATATCTGCAAAGTCTCATTGCCAAGGGATCAAAAGGTATGTTAATTTTAGTTTTGGTTTTTCAGCTGTCGGGACGAACTCCAGGATAATCGGTAGTACCTTTCATTTGCCTGCGGTAGTACCTCAGTGTGGTAGTACCTCTGAATACACTGCGGTAGTACCGATTATAGGTAGTACCTCTCATTTGCTGCAGTAGTACCTCGGTCATGTAGTACCTCTCAGTACACTGTGGTAGTACCTATAATAGGTAGTACCACTGGTTACACTGTGGTAGTACCTATTGCCCTGATTTCTTTAGCACTTTCTCGGTTTTTGTTTGCTGAGCTTGGGGGTTAGGAGTAGATTCAATACAAGTCTTCCACTGTTCTTAATTATTGATCTTCATAGCTCTCATAGCTATTGAAGTGAAATTTGTGTTGAATCCACTTTAAACGAAAAATGGGATCGAGCTCCTATTCACCCCCCTCTAGTCGCCTATTCGGTCCTACAATTGGTATCAGAGCCGGTTAGCTCTAATCAATAGATCTTAACCGGTCTCAAGAGCCATGGCGACGGACAAGTACTTGACCAAGCCGTCCGTTTTCGATGGCATCGATTACCCCTTCTGGAAGAGCCGAATAGAGACATACATCCAGGCCCAGGGGTATGCCATCTGGCGGAAGGTCAAGGTACGATTCGTTGTTCCTGCCGATGAGAACATCAATGCCGGGAACATGACTGATGGTTAGGCGAATGCAAAGGCAAGGAACATCATCATCCAGGGTTTGAGTCGTAGCGAGTTTGACCGCATATCTCACCTGTCGTCCGCCTACGACATCTGGGTGACCCTCGACACATACCATGAGGGCACCACCCAGATCAAGACGGTTCGACAGGATCAGTTCAAGCGCGAATACAACAAATTCGAGATGCTTGTTGGTGAGTCCCTGGACGAGTGCTTTTCGCGATTTCACAAAATTATTTTGCCAACTTTGATGAATACAAATTAATAGAATTTGCTAGGATTTATGCTGCCGACTTCTCCCCACTTTTTCTTACTGCGCCCCAGCACAGCCTCACGCGAGACCGGGAGTCGAACCCTCGACCGATCCCTCACACAGCAGCGAGCAGACCAAGTGCGCAACGCTCACTTCGCATGGTATGCTATATTGAGTGAGACATATTTGTAAGCATTAAAGATGGTGATATTTTAGAGCGTTTTCAAGGGATGAATGAGATCACGTAAGAAACAACTAAATCATGCTAGTGGTAAGTTATGTTCTTACATATTTAAACTCTATGCACTTTGTATTTGTTCTTATTCCTATTTTGATTTACTTTTTTATGTTGTCTTTGTAGATTCTGGATCTTCTAGTTCTTGTCCTACTATTGATAAAGACATGGCAGACTAGGATGATAGCAAATCTTCGTTATTTAGGTACTCAAATTGTATATCTAGATTCTCTACTGTACTACATTGTTTATGTTTTGCTGTGTTTTTTCTTCTTCTTATTACGCTGTATTTTAGAGCATTGAGCTCGAGTTCAGCCCGAGGCAAAATACTGGTTCCGCCATATCTAAACAATCTTGTAACCAGTCGTGCCTGTTTTCAGTGAGATTGTGGCCTAATTTAGCAGTGAGTATATAACATCCTGAGGATGCAGAGGAAGAAGGTTCATCGTGTTCAATGCCGAAGATGCGCACGAACACGTGCATCGACGGTGACGAGCGGCAGCGGCTCTCGGCGGCCGGCCGTGATCGCTGCCGATACCAGTAAGGAAACAGAAAGATCTAGCTCTTATGTACCCATCTAATTTTACTCTTTTTTAATTTCTCCCTGTGCTGGCCTGATCTGAGCACGAAATTCCGCACGACGTCGAGGCACTCCACCCTCCATCCCCACGATTTTTCTCGGAATTTTTTGCAGCGATTTGGTTGCTTGAAACAGCGAGGCGGCGCGACAAGCCCGGGACGTAACCACGACCAACGTCCGGCATGGGGGCGGATCGGAGCGTGGGCCAAGAATGGGCCGAATCATTTTTTTGGGCCGCGCATCGGCGTGGATCACTTAGAAACGGGCTCTCGAATAACTGCGCTTCCCACCCTCCGAATTTGGATCGCGCAGCTTACGCGATCCAAAATCGCGGCGCGGGCTGAAACGCCTCTGGCATGCGGTCCCACATAGGTCGCACCCCGCATGTCAGTGGGTCAATAATAATACCTTGAAGGCTCACGGTTTTGCGGCGTGCCCATGAGGAGAGCGTGGGTGCGGGCCGGATCCGTGCCGAGACGCCGCCGACACGGGGGCCCATGAGATCCGTGCCCCGCATGTCAGTCGTTTGTACGTTTTTGCAGTATCATCTAACTCCTCTCTTGTTAATTTCTCCTTGTGCTGACCTCGTATAAGCACGAAATTTTGCATGATGTTGCGCCGCTCCATCCCTCGTCTCCACGATTTTTAACGGAACTTTTCGCAGCGACTTGGTTCGTATAATTGGCCTTTGCCCTCTCTTTTTCTCGAGACCAACGTGTAATTGGGCTTCATTCCCCAGATCCCACTGGCTGCACGGGTTGGCTCTGTTTTCTTCTGGTTGACTGCGCCACTATTTGCTTCTTGCCATGGTCGTCGTCTCGTCGGCAGCTACGGCCTCGCGCACCGCTCCGATGAAATCGTCGGCGCTACGGACACCAACTTCAGGTACTGCCCTTCGGCGTCGGACGAGCCGGCGGTCGGCCTCAGCGCGTACGTCGACGAGTGCTAACTGGCCGTCCTGTTCCAGAACGACATCGACGGCTTCGAGCTGAGGACGAGGGGCGGTGGCGCGATATCTTCGCCGGTTTGTAAACGCATCGTGTTTGTTGGTAATATATACTCATCACGAACAATGCGATGGATCAACGCGCCTGTTATTAATCAGCTCTGAAAGAAAGAATAAGCAGTGTACGTTCTTGCAGTGCCTGTGTTTCTTACCTGACTGTTGAAGTATAAGTGAATTGTCTGTCTTTTCTCATCAGTTTAACTTTTTGGGTGAACTAATTGATGCATACAACTCAATATGGTATCAGAGTCAAAAGATCTTAAGTTCAAGACCCGGCTGACGCAATTAGGAAAATAATTGTAGTCTATTTTTATTCCACCTTTTAGGCCGAAAGAGCCTACACGTGAGGGGAAGTGTTAAAGTATAAGTAAATTGTCTGGTAAACTAGTTAATACATGTAACTCAATACTAATCGAATCATCACGAACGAACACCATTGTGACGTCCTGTGCCACATAGCTTCTACTTTCACAGATGCAGTATACAGTGCACTCGAAGCAGATACAGATACAGGCACAGAGTCCATTGACAGACGAGGTAGATCATTTACATCAATATTCCATCTCTACAGATCCGGCATATCGGCGGCGATGGTCTCGAGGCAGGACGACGTCAAGGCGGGCGCTTTTCGCGCCACTCCAAGGAGGAGGAGACCGGTGATTTTGCGAGTCACTTCTTGGAAATCCTACTCGTACCATGGAGCAGCAGCAGCACAATCATCACCACCCGGGAAAGATTAGCAGCTGTGTCAGTCAGGGTGTGACACAACTCTCAGATAGACCGCGTGTCTGCGTAGGTTCTCCAAGTGACTGATAGATACATAGATGGATTGAGACGACGGAATGCAGAGAACCTGCCATTTGTGTAGCTCTGCTGCAATTCGCTTCTCCCAGCGCAGGATAAATTCCTTGCCTGATTCCAGGAAACAGGGTGCACAATCAGGACAGGCGCTTGGGAACGTGAGTATGTGGTGTGCGTATGTCTGACACGATGGTGGTGGGCTTATGCCTGAACTTTTGTACTTTTTGGTTTTTTACCCTCTTCCTTTTGCCCCGGAAGGAAGCGAAATTACTCATGATTTTCTTCTTCTTCTTTTGATGTTTTTGTCTCTGTCCGTTCGTTTGCTCCTGTTTAGAAGTGACACGATTCTTTCATTTGTAGAACGATTTGAAAGTTTGAATCGAAACGACGCTTTTTTGTAAGTGACCAATTACTTGTTTTATTTAGTTTGTTTTTTTTTACATTGTGCTGCTGCTGTGAGCTTGTGAAGTGCGCATTTGTTTAGAAAGGAGACCACTTCATCGTTCATTAGTTCAGTAGTAAATCAACTCAGATTATTCTGGCGCAATGGGGAGATATTTTATGTCAAATGGCAATAGGATTAAATATTTTCATTGCATTCAGCAGGGTTTGGCGAGAGATAAATGTGCATGCCATGAGCATGATGAGAATAAGCATGAAATTCTGAATACTAGGTGACAAAAAAAAAGTTACTTATTACTACTGTACTACGTGGAACTTTGCAATACAGCAATGTAACAACACTTACTGGTTGTTCATACAGTAAATATGTCACTGCAAGAAAGTGAATAGAACTGAAGTTTGGGTTAGCCCGGAAAATGAAACAGCATATCTGAGCATGGTATGGTAATTTCTTTTACTTCGATTCTTTCCCTCTTTTGTTTGGACTTCACCTGTAATGTGGTTAAATTCCATTCAAGGACTCCTCCATCTCACTACGTACTGGCAGTTAATCTTGCTACACCAAATATTTGTACACTATGATCGAGAAGCTAATCCGAATGGCAAAAGAAATTGGTGATAAAAATTCAGAGATGGCCTTTTGGCCTAGATATATATGTGATAATTTGGTAAAGGCTAGGAGTTGAGTTGTATGCATGCATGAGAATTCTGAGATTCTAGTACACAGAGATCTCATGAGCCATGCATCAAAATCTGGTGACTCCTGCTTCTCTTTGACCACCCAACTAATCACCCACGATAAAATCACTACCATTGTCATCATGCATGGCTAGAAATCAGAATCAACAAGTACAAATGAGCAGCCAAGAAAAACAAACGTTAAAATCAACAACTAATTTGGTTATGTGATCTCATCTACCACACCAGCGCCAAAAGCTAGAGCTGCATGCACAGCATCCATGCATGTACTGAGATGAAAATGAGAGTTTTTGGCTGTTTTAGCACTGCTCGGCGCTAAATAACAATTTTAGCCTCCTCTCCGAATCAAAGCCGAAAATGAGATATTTTGGCTGTTTTGGCACTGCTCGCACACTAAATAACAATTTTAGCTCCCTCTCCGAATCAGCCGAATCAAAGCCGAAAATGTCCTCACCAACAGCAAATGTCGTCAGTACTTCCAATGGTTTCATGCCCCATTTTGGATCTTGCCTGCCTTTTCAGCTCTAGCCTTTATGGTTAACCACTTGGCCGCATGCAGGTGTACATACACTGTACTGTGCCTAGGCTGGTAAGTGAGACGCCTAGAGAAACCATCTTACAATTGCATGCATGGATGCTGTGCATGCAATGCAAAAATGCATGTGTGCATGCAGCTCTAGCTTTCGGTGCTGGTGTGGTAGATGAGATCACATAACCAAATTAGTTGTTGATTTTAACGTTTGTTTTTCTCGGCTGCTCATATGTACTTGTTGATTCTGATTTCTAGCCATGCATGATGGCAATGGTAGAGATTTTATCGTGGGTGATTAGTTGGGTGGTCAAAGAGGAGCAGGAGTCACCAGATTTTGATGCATGGCTCATGAGATCTGTGTGCACTAGAATCTCAGAATTCTCCAGCATGCATACAACTCAACTCCCAGCCTTTACCAAATTACCACACATGTATCTAGGCCAAAAGGCCATCTCTGAATTTTTATCACCACCAATTTCTTTTGCCATTCGGATTAGCTTCTCGATCACAGTGTACAAATATTTGGTGTAGCAAGATTAACTGCCAGTACGTAGGGAGATGGAGTCGTCCTTGAATGGAATTTAACCACATTACAGGTGAAGTCCAAACAAAGGAGGGAAAGAATCGAAGTAAAAGAAATTACCATACCTTGCTCAGATATGCTGTTTCATTTTCCGGGCTAACCCAAACTTCAGTTCTATTCACTTTCTTGCAGTGACATATTTACTGTATGAACAACCAGTAAGTGTTGTTACATTGCTGTATTGCAAAGTTCCACATAGTACACTAGTAATAAGTAACTTTTTTTGTCACCTAGTAGTCAGAATTTCATGCTAATTCTCATCATGCTCATGGCATGCACAATTTCGCCAAACCCTGCTGAATGCAATGAAAATATTTAATCCTATTTGAAAGGTCCTTAGGATCATCTAGATGTAGTTCTAGCAGGGTCTAGATCGGATTCGCGATAGAAACCGAAAGGGAGAGCGTTAGAGGTACTGACCATCTGATGGCGTGGAGGAAGAGCTGGCCATCGCAGTCGTCGATGAAGTCTGCACACGGGCAGCGACGGTCGGAGAAGAGGAGGACGGTGGCGGCGGTGAAGCTTCCCGTCGCTGACTGCGCCCCCTCTAGATCGGTCTAGGGTTTTAGTGTCGGTGGGGATGTACGGCTCAGGCCAACCTCGTAACTAGAGCCGCCGGCCCCCCGCCCCTTTATATATTGCGCAGCGCGACAGGGGCTCACCAGCCAATAGATGGGCTGGGCACCCCCGATCAGGGCGCGGATCAAGGCCCGATTAGCCGTTGGGCTAATTAGGAGAGAGATCAATCCAACACTATTGTCATTTGACATAAAATATCTCCCCATTGCGCCAGAATAATCTGAGTTGATTTACTACTGAGCTGATGAAAGGATGAAGTGGTCTCCTTTCTAAACAAATGCGCACTTTACAAGCTCACAGTAGCAGCACAATGTAAATTTGAGATTGTCTATTCATGAGGTGATTGAAATTTTTTTAAGTATAAGTCACCTTTTTATCCATTGGATCAATATCCAATCATATGACACATCAATCTCTACACAAATCTAATAATCACAATAAGTGACTTAAACTTAAGAAAATTTCAGGCGACTTAAAAGTAGCAAAAATATACAAGTAATTGGTCACTTACAAAATCTCGTCGTTTCGATTCAAACTTTCAAATCGTTCTACAAATGAAAGAATCGTGTCACTTCTAAACAGGAGCAAACGAACCGACAGAGACAAAAACATCAAAAAAAGAAGAAGAAACTCACGAGTAATTTCGCCGTTACTGCATGTTACATCAAAAATCGAACAGACAGAGACAACAGCAAAATTATCTACCTCCACAACTTTTACAAGTTACTGCATGCAAACTACTTTTGCTCGTGGACAGCAGGACAAATCCACGATCACCTACTACTCTCAGTAACGAACATGTCACAGTAAGTTTACCATACAGGTGAGTGAGCGAGCTAGCCACAGTAAGTCTACTTCCTATAAATACGTGTGAGGAGTGAGGTTGATAGGGAGATTGGTCAGGTGAGTGAGTGAGTTAGCTTCTGAAAGTATGGAAGGTTTGATGCCAATGGAGGCAGGAGCTGGGAAGGAGGGTGAGGCGGCAGCGGCGGCGGTGGTGGCCAGGAGGAGGGGGTGCATCCGCTCCACGCGGGGGCCGTGGACGGTGCGGCGGCGGGGGCGGGGTGGCGGGGTGACGACGTCGCTGAGGCACCCGACGCCCCGGGAGCGGGAGAACAATCGGGAGCGCGAGCGGCGGCGGCGGCAGGTGGCCACCAGGATCTACGCCGGCCTGCGCACCCACGCCGGGTACACGCTGCCGAAGCACGCCGACCAGAACGACGTGCTCCGGGCGCTCTGTGCTGAGGCCGGCTACCACGTCGATGACGACGGCAACATCACGCGCCGCGGCGAGGTCAGTTCTTGTAGCTTCTACGTACATGCATCGTTTTCACAGAGGGCATCTTTCTTTGCTGTGCATGCTAATCTTTGCTTCTCTGTTTTTGGTTGGGTTGCATTTTTTTCCGGTCTCTTGTTCTTGGAAAAGAAATACATTTGTGGTTAGTTCTTGAATTTGGTTATTTGATGATTTTGAATTTTTGATGTATCAATCTACTCACTAGTTCTGTTTTTGCTCATAGACATACGCTCATTAAGTCAGTTTTCTGAAAACTGCATGCCAATAACAAGAGAAAGTTCAGTTCTATAATTTTGCTTTTCAGGTACTGTATACATTACAGTGTGTTGGTCCATTGCATGCCAATTGTAGGTTATAAGGCATTGAGTTGAACTATCTGAAATCAAACGTTGGCAGTTACACATAAAAGCATCACAAGGTCTAGTAAGCTAGTAAAAGAAGACTTTAAAATAAAGAATTAATAAAGTTGGTTACAAAATTTTCTTTGGAAGCTTGTAGAAATGTCAAGCCTTGTTGCAACCGGGCTATTGGTCCTTGAATTCTGAAACCTCCTAACAAGATTTTTTTTTAGCTACAATGGAAGTTTTTCTGTTAACACTACACAACTGCTCTGCTCTTCTCGTGTGCAGCGTTTCGCAGGCGTTGGCGCCTCCGGGCCAAGTGACAGCTCCGATCATCTGCAGCCGTCCTCTTACAGTGGAGCAACAGAGGCAGTGGCTTTCCAGCAGAAAGAGCAGGACCAGGAGCACAAAATATCGCTCGAGCTGACCCTTTCATTCACCTACATGTAGCTAGATTATCTTCTGCTTTGATTAACTACTAGGTTCATTTACATAACAGATATAATAGTACTGACTAGCAAGCTCGCTAGATTTGTCAAAGAAGATTGGAAGTTGCAGATAATCTCAGCATCCTTTACAATCTATAATAATCAATATCATGACAATTCGGGCGCCATTCCAAAATTCTTCTCATTGGAATGTGTTCAGAAATAGCAGGGGAAGCGAAACTGCACTGAGTGACTGAGCAGAACAATTATGCCACATCAGCAAACATCAGCTGGACACACACACACACTGAGACACACAAACACTATCAGATGAGCAGAAATGCAGAACTGCATGTGAACGAAAGCTCAAAGCTATAAGAAACTTTATTGAACTTCTAGTAGTACACAAGAACATGCAAATTAACCTACGAGAGCAAAAGAACTAGAGAGCCTATCGATCGACGATCGATTAGCTCAGACTGGTGTCCCGGCGCAGGCCGACGCCCTCGTTGACGCCGGAGGCGAGCTCGGCCTCGAAGTTTCCGGACGACATGGACGGCAGCCGCTCGTACACCCGGGACCCGAGGTGCTGCAGCTTCTTCTGCTGCGTCTTGACGGTCTTGCTGATGATCTTGTAGTTCCATCGCTGCTGCACGTACACGGCGGCCGCGAGCGCCACGGCGGCGAGAGGGATCGCCACGTCGCCGAACCTCGAGTAGAAGTCCAGGCTGGTGTTGACGAACTCGTACTCCTCCGCGAAGTAGGGGTTGATGGCCGGCGCCCTGATGTAGTCGTACAGGTGCGGCAGCAGCCGCACCGCCGTCACTCCGGCGTAGTAGCTCTTCTTGAGCGGCTTGCAGTTGATCCGCCACAGCACGTTGCCGATCACCTGCGGGAGGAGGAAGAAATCCTGCGCGAGGCCGATGTACTCCTCCAGCGTCACCGCCCACTCGCGCAGCGCGTGCGACTTGCCGCGCGCGTCCATGTACGAGTCCTCCGGCCGCAGCGGCCGGCCGAGCACGCTCACGTAGTGCGCCGTGAGGATCACCGTGAAGCCGAGCAGGTGCGCGCCGAAGCTGTAGAGGAGCACCTTGCGGTCGCTCGGGACGCGCCCCGGCTCGAGCGGCGAGCGCGTCAGCAAGCGGATGCGCGACCGCCACACTTTCTGCGCGAGCCGGAGCGTGAGGAGGAATGCGGCGAGGACGAGGATCTTGACGATGCAGTCGATGGTCCAGTACAGCTGGCTCTTGTCAACCTCGTACGACGGCGGCGCCGCGCCGTCGGTGCCCGCCGCCGCGATCCGGGCGAACAGCGACTCTGCTCCGGTGATCAGCGGCACGCTGTAGCCGAGCGCCTGGACGCCCAGCATGACCAGGGACACGTACGGCATCACATCGGTGTTCACCTTGATGTACATCAGCTGACTAAACTCGGCGGCGATGGCCGCCGCCAGCGTCACAATGCGCAGGATCCCCTCCACGCTCCGCCGCGACAGGATGTCCTGCCTCTGCTCCCGGTAGAGGATCGGCAGCGTCTGGAGCACCGTCGCGTTGAAGTGCAGCGGGTCTCCGGGGTCGCGCGTGCTGGCGATGTGCACCTTCGCCGTGGGGTTGATCAGCCACCGCGCCGTCGTCGGCGGGTACTCCACCCTCATCTCGATCGAGCAATCCATGCCGTCCTCGAGCTCCGCCATCGTCGAGAAGGCTCGCCACGGAGCCTGGATGCTCCGGCAGCCGATCAGGTACATCCGGCCATCCACCGGGTTGTACACACCTTCCAAGGACAGGGTCGACACGTTCACGTAAGGCTCCCCGGAGAGCGAGAGCTCCGCAGACACGTTGAGGAGAGTCGTCGTCTCCGGCTGCGACGACGAGGGTTCTTTGTCACGCCCACGTGCGTCTGGCGTCCCCTGAACCGGCACGCTCTGGGACGACGGCGAGCTCCAGCGGCCGACGAGTGGTCCGAGAGTGAGCACCTCGAGCTGAAGGAACGGCCGCTCGAACCGCTCACGAGGGAACGGGTCGGGCACGGCCATGACGTGGAGCGTGAGGTCGTTGGCGAGGTTGGACAGGCTCATCGATTCGTCGGCGAGGTTGCCGGCTTTCCTCGGATAGCTCAGCAGCGACTTGGCGATGACGGTGCCGAAGTCGAACGGCTCGCTTCGGCGGAGGAACTCGCCAGCCTGCTTGGCCTTGGTGTAGTTGTACGCCATACTCAGCGGCGCGCCGCCGAAGACGCCGAACCGGTTCCACAGCTCCGAGGGGTGCACCGCCCGTTTGAACGACAGCGGGAAGTGCGCGACGCCACCGCTGCCTTCGACGAGGGTGATCTGAGCAACCGTGATGCTCCGGCGGGTGGCCGAGAAGGTCGTCTGCACGTAGAGGCATACGCGCGAGTGGCACGCCTTCTTGCCGACTCCGAGGCACCCCACCATGCAGAGCTGGCCGGTGGACGCGCGCCACACGCCCTCGGCCGACAGCGTCATGCCGCTGAGCCCGCTCCGCTTCGCCGCCGTGTACGAGTGCTCCCATGGGGGCACGGCCCGGAACACGGCCGACACCCTCGCCGAGCTCTCGCCGTTCGGGGAGTTCCTCGGGTCGCACCGGACGTCCTGCATGACGATGCTGACGTCCGTGAACCCGCCGTCCGTCGCGTCGATCGCCTTATCGGTCTCGAACGACCCAAGCCTCCGGCAGAGCGCGTCCGTCGAGTTGCACTTCCAATTCGGCACGACGGCGAGCACGTCCTCCGACGTGAACCGGTCGAGGATGCCGCAGAAGGAGCTACCCCTGTACAGCCCCCTGCCGTCGCCGAGGACGTCGTCGCGGTAAGGGTACGGGCTGCACGCCGTGTCGACGAGCTCCTCGGACCCGAACTTGTAGTTGGAGTACGCGCCCAGCTGCGACAGCAGCCGGACGGCGTCGAAGTAGGCGGCGTCCGACTTGCCGTTCGTGCTCGTCAGCTCGCCGCGCACGGCCCGCGTCGTCAGCGTCAGCGTCGTGGGGTACCGGAGCACGAGCAGGATGTTCTTGTCGTTCGTAATCGGAGGCTGGAAGTTGTTGTGGTCGGTGTTCTTGGCCCAGTCCCACGGGTTGGCGGCGTCGCTGCCGCGCCTCGGGAGCACGGCGTTGCCGACCATGCACAGCACGCTCTCGCCGTCGCCATTCTCGGTGTACACGCCCTCGAAGATTATCTTGAGCTCGGTGCTCCCGGGCCACACCTTGAACTCCGGCGACACGTACCGCCCCATCTCCGGGGCGGTGCCGTTGCGGGAGATGGCGACGCCGATGACGCTGCTGACGTTGAGGGCCGTCTTCCCGCGGCGCGCCACGTCGACGTGCGTGAGCTTGAACGTTGCGAGCGGCAGGGGGTCCGGCGCCCCGGCCGCGCCGTCCGGCACGTCGGTGCCATCGAACGGCATCAGCGGTGCGCCGTCGACGTCCTGCTTCCAGTCCCCCTTGACGAAGGACAGCTCCTGCATGAGGGCATTGGCGCGGTTGGCATCGAACGTGAGCTCGGAGGCGGAGGAGAGCACGGACCGGCATTGCCGCTGGACGTCGGCGAAGCGGACGTACTCGTGGGGGATGAAGGGGCCCTGCCCCTGCCCACCGCCCATCGGGTCCAAGCTTTGCTCATTCTGGTGGAATGGATCTAACGAGGAAGCGATGGCAAACAATGGCAGCAAGAAGGCGCCGATAAACTGCATTTTTTTGCCGACCATTGCTGCAAGAGCGCAAACTGATATCACAATGGTGCAGTACTGAAGATCACTTCTTGTTTAGATTAACATTTGACAACTGCAACTTACCCGGACACTAGAAAATTTTCATCAGATTAGCATACTTATCTGAAAAACTCTTACATGAATTCGGCTATGCAATTGTGGAGGAGTACCAAAATAACAGTAAAATCTGAACAGTTCTTGGCTAGTTGGAGAGTACCAAAAGTACTCGAAGGAGAGAAAAAATGCAAACACGCACTAAACTTTCTCTAATGGTGAACTAATGTAATGCTACTGAAGATGATAGAGTGATTTGGTTACTGACCTCAGCACAGAAATTTCTTCAGTCCCCTCCTCTTCAGCGTCCAAGAACCGCTCAGCTCACCAGGACGGCGCGACGCCCTCTGCTCTTGTACAGTGCATGGATCCCTGACCAGAATGTGTCAGATCCAGAAAAAAAATCCTGGACCAGATTGGATCACTTGGAATCTAATATAATAATCGGCCCTCATATATGCTTCTATTGCATTGTTTTTTCACCAGTTAATCCCCTCGGCTCCATGGAATTAGGGTTCTAGAAAAACGGACATATAGTATTGAGTTTGACTTCGCGAGGAAGTGACACAGAAAAAGAGGGTTACTTGTTAGCTACCAAGAACACCCCTGATCAGTCCAACATATTATAGAACTGCCATTAGCTGTGTGACTGTGTCATGTGCTAATGCTAAGTGCAGAGGGGCATTGTGGATATTAGTTTGCAATAGCGAGGGCAAATGTGAGGTCGAGGCAGTTGACGAGGCTACGGAGGTGGCGCGCGCGGCCGCCGCGGCGGGCATCGCGGCCGTTGCTCGGCACGACAGCCCATGCCATGTCAGGCCGGCTGGTGAGGATCGCACATGAACCTCACGTGACCAACGAGGAAGATACTTACCACCAGCTACTTCGTTAGTTTTGGTGTTCATCTCTTGTCTAAGCCGGCGCCGGAGACGACGGGGGCACTGTGTTGCAGCGTGGACGGCTCGCCGGAGGTCGGAGGCGGTATCGGGTTGAAACGTGGCGACCCATCCGAACCACTGTCGCTTGATCGGGTGGTCGAGATTTCACTATGGATCCACTTCCACTTCCACCTTGACATAAGAGAGAGAGCTACAATTTTAAAACCCAACTAGTCAGTTTGACCAGAAATACTTGCAAGTATTCAGAGTCTTTTTTGGTAGTTGAAGTACGCCATAAGTAGTTGAAGTGCGCCATATTGGCGTGGTCGAAGATATATTGGGCCATAAATTGTAGGCCTACACTGCATCTGTATATGGGCCTGAAGTTTTTTGTTTTTTTTTTTTGTTGCAGAAACAAAAAAAAGAAAATAAAAGAAAAGAAAAGTGGTAGTCATCGGGGTTGTTTGCAGAAACAAAATTCTGAATTGACATCGCAAAAGCACATGCAAATAAAGTGAAATACCACTTTATCCAGAGTAAAATTTCATGGGGACTACTCTTATATATCCACAGATCCACTCGATCTTGTACTAAGACTTGTGAAATCATGATCAGATGGCTATAAGATCAGTCCTCACGGGAATGTTCATAATGCACAAAGAAGAGTTTTCCACTTCCTACTGTCCAAATAGACAGCACATTATTACTGTCTCGGGAAAAGTTACAATCATACCCATCATCATCATGTTTAATACTTTTTACTCATGTGTATAGTTACTCCCACATCTAATATACCATCTAAAATAACTTAGCATACGCCTTTATCACTTTGGGTATACTCATATACTAATTATAAGATACTCCAATATGAATCACACGAAAAATTTGCTAGAGAATTCATAGTTTTTAGCATATTTTGTAAATACCTTCATATTCGCATATAAAAAAGAGTATGTTTAAAAAATTATACATATCACCCCTGAAAAGGTGTAAATACCACCTAGGTGGTCTTATATACTCGTATACTACATATACATATTCTCAGTTGCGTAAGATACTCCCTACGTTGTGAGATACTGGAATGAGAGTCGCTATTCATAAGAGTAGAAAAAGACTTTATATATATATATATATATATATATATATATATATATATATATATATATATATATATATATATATATATATATATATATATATATATATATATTGGTAAGTGACAATTCCATATTAAGAAGAACAAACATAACAAGATCACATACTCCTGAAGCTGAGTCCGCATTTCACAAACAATTATCTCTAGCTCATATTTCCATCACCACATATTTACTAGATTATTTAAAACCCAAAAAAAAAAGAGGACAAGAACGACAAGCCCAAAAGAAAAGAAAAGCCCTCACAAATCCATCCCATATGTGAACGCGACAAAGACATCGCGAATGAGACAACCTCAGACTCCCGCTCCACTTCACTCTGCTCCACTCCGCTTGAGCGATCGAGAGGTCGGCTTCCATTCTCCGCGCACGAACAAAAAAACACTTTCCAGAGCAAATAATACCGGCTTAAGAACGATCCTAGCGTGATTAATTAAGCTAGCTAATAGCGCGTGCTACTTGCTTAATTAGTACTTAATCACTTCTGCGCCGGCGGCGTTCTCCTCGGCGTCGGCCTTCGCCGCCAACGCCGCCATCTCGTCGTCGTCCTCCTCCTCCTCCCGCTCCTCGCCTTCGCCCTCCTCCTCGATGCTCTCCGACCTCTCCCTGCCGCACCCGCTGCCCCGCCCCTCCGACTCCGGGGACCCCACCCTCGCCGCCGCCTTGTACGCGGGCGGAGGAAGGGGCGCCACCGCGCGGTGCACCATGGCGGCCGCCGGGTGGTGCTGCAGGTGGTGCACCGCCGCGTGGGACTGGTAGTACTCCTGCGCCGCCACAGCCGCCGTGTAGTGCGGCTGCGTTGCCGGGTGCGCCCCGTAGATGGCCGGCGCCGCTGCCTGCGTCGCGTACTCCTGCGGCACCCATATGCCTCCGAGAACCACCAGCTGCGGCGGCGCCGCCGCCGCCGTCGGCGAGGCCGGCATAGGCCGCCGCGTGTGTAATCTATACTTCTGCTCACAAGATAAGAAAAGAATCAATTTATAACTTTAGAATTAGATATGCATGTGTTTGTATCATACTATTCATAAGTCTTAATTAACAACTCATAATTAAAGTCTTACTACATGTATATTACTAGTACGTACGTAGAGATCGAGCACGCATGGATGATGAGATTATAATTACCTGGAGATGGCTTTTCACCTCATCATTGGTCAATCCATCCACCTTCATCAGCTCGCGTATCTGCTTCGGGGTCGCCACTTTAATTTGCAAAGAACAAACAAGATTTGTTTTGTCTTTAGTACACATGTAAATTAGGCTTTTGTTTGATGCATCGATCGATCATACATGTAGCTAGATGTGCGTACCTTGAGCGCCGCCGAGGATTTGGAGGGCATTGACGAAGCGGCGGTGCAGCTCCGGTGACCAGCACCGCCGAGCCTTCCGATGGGTCTGCGGAGGTGGCGGCGGCGCCTGCCCTTCCGGTGCCGTCGACGTCAGCTTCGCCCCGTTCTGGACGTCTCTCCTCGCGACGACACCGTTGTTGCTTCCGGCGTCGTGGTACGGCTTCTTGTCAACCTCGGCGCCGGCGCCGGCGATCGCGTCCTTCTCCGCGGGCGCGAGGGCGAGCTCCGGCAGCGCCGCGCTCTCCGCCATGGCTTTGTCCTTGGAGAACGGGAGGAAGGCGCCGCCGTTGCGCTGGCCGGCGCCGCCATCGAGCGCGCTGAGCTTGGGGCTGGTGTCGAGCGGGTGCTCCGAGTGCTCCTTGGGCGTCTGCGGCCCCTTCGCCGCCGTGTCCGCCGCCGGCCCGTTCCACAGCTGTGCCGACACCATCCAGCTCGCCTTCTCCGACGGCGGGTTCCCCGGCTTGTCGGCCGCGTCGATCCCGATGTTCTTGAGCGGGATGAACTCCTCGAGCACCAGCGGCCTCGCCGCCGCCGCCCCGCCCTGGCTCTCCATCTGGTACGCCTCCAGCTGCTGCCTGTACGCCTCCATGGCTGCACGCACACATTGTTAGGGCTTGTAGCTGTAGCTGGTACGTATGCATGCATTGAATATCGATACGTTACCGTGGTTGAGCAGCTGCATGCAGAGCGGGAGCTCGCGCTTGAAGGCTTCGATCTTGAGCCGCTCCTCCTCGAGGCGGGAAAGGAACTCCTGGAGCTTCTGCGTCGCCTGCTCCGTCGTCAGGTGGTGGCCGTCGACGATCGGCGGCGCTTGCTTCGGGATGATCATCGGGTACGCGCCCGCAGCCGTGCCGCCGCCGCCGCCGTTGGGCTTGTAGTCTAGGGTTAGGTCAGAGGGTGAAGAATCCATGTTGCCAAGTTCTGCCGTGTTGGAGTGTTTGTGTTGTAGCTTACACTACTATAGAGGTGCAGCTACAGGTAGCTCTAGTATATTACCACTTAGATATCAAGTGTGTGTGTGTGAGAGAGGGAGAGAGAATGTGTTTGATGGGGATCAGAGAGGGAATCGGCTTCTTTTTAAGGGTGAGTTTTGGGAGGGAAGAGAGAATAAAGTTGGATTTAGAGGGGGATAAAAGGAAAAGTTATGCATGTATGTGTGTATGATCTTGCCGCTAGCTAGTAGCTAGGGGGGGATAAAGCAAAGGCATGGTAACTTCTTGCAAAGATCAAAGGCGCAAAAGCTATAAGCTTCTGCATGCAGTAGTGCAGGAGGTTTCATGTACAAGGGAATCAAAACTTGTCATGTGGTTTTGGACCTCCCCATATCGTACGTACCCCCTCTCTCTCTCTCTCTCTCTCCTAGTCAAGTCTAACCATATGCATGTACTACTGGCTGTTTCATTCAAATCAAATGGACCTCTGCCCTTGAAAGTTGGTATATACACATCATCATCTGATCAATCTCTCTGGCCAGCATGCATGCATGCATGGAAAATTGAAACTTTAATTTGTTGGCCAAGTCTTCTTGTCCTACATATTGATGAGTGTTTGGCCACTCAACCAGTGCCGTGGAAATGTATTTTCTTGGTCAATCTTTTTACATGGATGCCTCATTTTGTGGTAAGTTAGCTTTACAATGGTTTTTACAATGAGAAATCTACACATCACCCATAGGGAAAGCTTAGTTGGGCGCCTCTGATTCAAAAGAATTAAAGGTGGGCTCAAAGTAGTCCAAAGAGAACCTTGCAAGTCTTAAGAGAGAACCAACTAGGTGTCTTGGAGAATATTTACCTTTTACCTAATTATATTGATTTTCAAAACACGGGGATAATCACCAGATATACCTAGCTGGGAATCACACCACCTCCCTCCTCCAACTGCCTACTTGCAGTATTACAAAAATCAAAAGGAAGCAAATTTAATACCTAATGACATTGGTTAAGAAATATCATAGATGCTCAAACAGTGCCACCTTTTTTTTTGGGTGTGTGGGGGTTTCTAATGGATGATTCCTGCATAATTAATCAAAGGAGGGAATGGTAAAGCAGTAAAGCATATACCACACATAATTCAAGCCCCCAAAGATATGAAAAGATTCTTCTCTCTTTGCTTTGAAAAGGGTGGTGCATCCCTTCACACAGAAGCTCTTCAGCCTTCACCAAGACAAGAGAGAGTAACACATGTATCTATGCCTGTGTGTGTGTGTGCAAGAAGTGTAGTACTGGGCTGGCACACTTTGCATTCACAAGGAATATATCAGCATGGCTCAAGCAAGGAATATCTTAGGCTTTGGGGGATAACAAGCGCACACAAGGAAGGACACAAAGGAAAAACACGGTGTGCTTTAGAGAGAGAGAGGGGATGAGTGAGGTAGAATGTGGGAATCTCCCCTGCTGCTACTACTCTTGGCTTTTTAGGAAGTGGGCAGGAAGCTAAGAAGATTCTCTCTCTCTCTCCATACATTACACACGGCATGAGAGCATGTATGTTATACTAGGGGTAGAGAGAGAGAGAGAAGGAGAAAGGTGTATGTGTATTGGTGCATCGAATTCCCTGTGCAATAATTAGGGTTGGTCGCTTTCTTGGGGCAGTCTTCAGGTACAAGACTCCAATCCCTACCTTTTCCCTGGATTCTCTCTGTACGAACAGCGTGAAGGTACATTAATTTGATACGTATACATACCCTACGTATATACGTATGTATTCACAAACAAAAAAATGTGTAAAAATTCCGTATTTGTGCGCAAGCTAAGTAAGTGCCAGCATGCATGTTTCAGAAGCTCTGAACACAAACGTTCGTGGTTTGATGGTCATATCACGTTGAGCCGATCGAGTTAATTGGGCTTCATGCCCAAAGCTGGCCGCTCGATTGGATCCAGTGCAGTGTTCTTATTTCTATTCTACTCGCTGTACAAAATTGTAGGTACGTACGTATTTGCAGAAATAGACACGTATCTATTGCAAGCTCGTCTCATGCCTTGTACAATTACACAGACTTTGCACTTAGTAGATATCGTTGGATGAGTAATGGATAGATTGCTGAATTTACGAGTACGTACGTGCTCGCGTCTTCTCATCCAACAGTGCAGTGGAGTTTGCATTATTGAATCTAAATGCGAGTTTACAGTATATTTGGTACCTTGGGAAATATTCTAATTAAGGTTCCACATGTTACAGACTCAAGCATAGACCTGGAGATTTCCTTGAGATACTCCTCCATCAGTACACTAGATCATGAGGCCACCTTAAATAGTCATCAATCTATCATGATTCATGAACAAAGCACCCAATGTTTTAACATAGTCTGACACCAGAAATTAATCAAGTTGCCAGTATAACAAAAGTTGTCTTTGCATTTTGGAGTGATCCAGTGATGCGCGCATGCATGACAGCATGAACCGTGGCTCGGTGATTCCAAGTCAAGAGGAAGATGTACAATTGCTCTGACAGTTGTGGACTGAGCAGAGGTACTTTCTCCTCGTGACACGCGTCAGTGGTGGCCTGTCCAAGTCGTCCTGTGAATATCCCTTTTGTCTGGTGCGACGTGGGGAATATTCTCCTCCCCTCCCTTTGGGCAATAGCCAATAGCCCATAGGTCTCTCTCTCTCTCTCTCTGCGCTCTTTTCATTTCTCTCCGCCCCATACGGCTGCTACAGCTACAGTACTGCTACGGCGCCTTTGTCTGTCTTCTCTCGCAATTTTTTGCTCGCCTTTCCACAATAATCTTGCTTTGTTTTCCTTCTCTCTGCCCATCCAGTCACTGCCCAATTCTGCTTTGTCATCTCGTTTCGAGCCTCGAGCCAACAGACAAGCTGATCTCCAGTCTTGATTAGTCGCGCAGAGGTTTCAGTTCAGTTCTTCTACGCACTCTATTCTGCTTTTATAATTGAGATCCGACACAGTGACTCGATCGATGTTTACCGAGGATTATTCCCCAGTCTAGTGTTTTAGAGTTTACCTCGGTAGCTTAAAAGAATAAAAGGTTGTAGTGCTTGAGTTCATACTTCGAGCCCATGAGGCTGTAGCGCTGGTGTTGTGTGTGATCTCTTGGAAGATTGCGGTACAAATGATAATACACGGTGTATGGGTATTAATATTAGAAGCGATCTCCAGTGTCCCATAAAAAATCGAAAACCAAGATTAAGTGCTACTGTATTTTTGATACAGTGTTTTCTTGCTAATGTTTACGCCGGAGTATTACTCACCTCTTACGAAACACTATTCACATGGTGGAAATAAGCATATATCTGCCAGTAGTCTAGTACACATGAAAAGGACAAGAAATTCTAAAAAAAAAAAGTGTGTGTGTGAGAAACAATTAGTAGTAGTAGTGCCATGTGGTCCTTGTTTAGTTATTCCATCGATTTTACGCATGCCTGGGACTGAGAGAATAAGGTGTTGTGGGCTAGCTATCTAAAATCTTTAGAATGGTGGGGATAATTCGGTGCAGCGAAAAAAGCAGCGATTAGGAGAGACATGTAAAAAAGAACGGCCAGTGCTCATTAGGAATCTAATTGGATGCTAATTGTTGCACGTTAAGGTTCTAAGAGTAAAGGACCATCTAACTTTGATTAATCTTTCAAGTGGGGAGAGATCCTTGAGAGGATTTCCTATAAAAACATATCTTCTTGGGTCGATTCGGAATTGCGTTCTGAATGTTCTCATATCCTCCAGCTCGATGATCAATTGACATTCCTTTCCATGCAACTGGATGAACGATTAAACGAAGAGGAGATGGCTACTCTGGACATGAAATTAGGTTTAGATTCGAGCTCGGGTGATTTTGAGCCGATGATACAGAGATATATTGTAAAAATTGACGTGGCAAGTTCATCAGAAGAGACTGAAGAATTGCTAGGATGGAATTTTCCTTTTCTAATATGTAAGCAGCTAGCCTACGTGGAAGGTTGTTCTCTTCCAGTCTTAAAAACTGGTTAAGTTGCGTTCGAAAATCGTTTCTGAATCATGATTTATTTGTATTTCTTTTTTGAAAGATGAAAATATTGAGCACAACAACTGAGAGAAAATGCGCCCGAACATTTTAAAGCGGATTTTGAGGTTAGATAAACACCAAATTCCTTGACCTGATTCTCTGTTTGTTTGTTTGTTTGTTTCTTCCAACACCTGACTATTTCGTTATTTGTTGCAAAAAAAAGTCTATTCTTTTAGGTGTCTTCAAATGCTTTTGATTTCTTGAAGAACCAACCTGTGCCACTTCACACACAAAAAAAAAAGGAAACCTTCTCTTTGGATATCTCATCTTTTTGACGCATACCGACAGAATATAAGCATTTGAAAAATTGAAATTCTTATTTATCTGCAGCTTGTGCATTGCACTTGCAATAATAAATTTGTATAAACTGCTATTTCATGCACTTCGTTTGGTTTTGAAATGGAGGGGATATCTGCAGTACATGCAGGTGGAGTTTCAGAGTCTGCCTTTCCAGAAAGATAATGAATGATGCATTAACAGTGAAACATCCCTCAAATGGTCGGAGATAGCTCCTTTTTCTTCCTCGCATTCATGTAAGCTTTAAGCCTCTAATTTAACCTCCACGTTCACCTTCGAGAAGTAGGCCACCTGTGTCAAACTAAAGCTCGAGAACCTGCCCTGACAAATTCTCTTTTTCATCCAATCCATTTATTTAACTCATCTTTTTGTTTACAAAAAAAAAAAACTCATATTTTCCGCCGACATCAAGATGCCAGCTTCACTAATCAAATCCCTGAATTGCTACCGTGGTGACATTAATATTCTCTCTTGCTTCTGTAATAAGGCGTTTGATTGCGAGTGTTTGCCTCTGAATTGAAGTCATTCCTTCTTGGTGAACTTACTGGTCGCTGCATTGTTTTCTACTGTGCCTGATGCCTAGCCGCCAAGCCTTGTCTAAGACTTTATGGATCGATTCCTCCGTACCACAAGGAGCTGTGACCAATACATCCAATACTTCTCAGTGTAACACAAGATGCAAAGGACAGAACTGAGAGTATAAGACTGAAGAACAGTGACAGGTCAAGTCATTTCAGATTAAATTTTTTTTCGAGCTCACTTTATCTTAAGTTATTTGCTGCAAAAATTCATGTGCATGTTTCTTTCACAAGCTAAATGACATGTAGTGGTCTTGGCAGATCTTTTCAGCTCGGTACTTTACTAATTCACAGGAGTACTAGTTTTGTGACCGAACCATTCCTGAACTCTGACCAAAATCCTTTTTTTTCTCTCTCTAAACACTTCTGCTGCTCTGCGGTTTTCCTTGACATGCTGAGTGCACTGCATTGACTTCAGTAACATGGCATAAATCTTTCTGTGGCCACTTTATCCCCCATCTTTGCTGCAAAATTCTAGTCTTACTTACTCCAATGATTTCTGAATTCAGACTGCATTCTTACCAGCCAAATTTACCTCAGGCCACTAATCACTTCTTGCATTGCATTGGCATTGCCTCTTGGAACTGAAGGACAGGCAGATCGATCCTTGACTCCAAACCCAAGGTGTTGCCAAAGGCAATCATTTGGAGATACTGCCACAACTGCTAGAAACAAGAACAAGAGACCAAAGGGGATTGAAGCTAAAGAAGAAAAATGGTGATAAGCATAACACATGGGATAAGGTTAGGGGGTACAACGGATTTTGAGAGGGGATCTATGCTCTTGACCTTTAAAGGGTTTAAGGCCAAGGGAAGGTGCTTAGAGATATCAAAGACAATGAAAAGAAAAGAAAAGAAAAGAAAAGAAAAGGGGAAAGGAAAAGAAGCATCTTGGAGCAAGGAGGGAATCCATCCATCCGTCCATACAAAACCTGCTTGCAAAGGGGCTTTAAGCAGTCAAGTTAAAGTACCTGCAAAAGGCTTTTCTCGGGCTAGTAGCGGGAGAGCGAGCGAGAGAGGTTTTGATACAAATCTTGGAAAGTGATACTGCCATTGGGAGCTGCCAGTACTACTGCTGCTCAGTGTATGGTGGCAGGTAGTAGTTGGTGGTGTTGCAAGACATGCATGGCAAATTGGCATAGGGATGCCAATGTAAATATTTGGAAATATGAAATTTACTACACAAAGTTATGCAAAATGTACCATGTTTCGCAATATGGGTTGAAATCTAGTGATATAAAGCATCTTTACTAGACAACGTTCTGCAAAATAACCCCACCTTATTTGAAAGTAAATAAACAAGAGAAAGTCTTCAAGGATTGAAGACAGCTACAACTCTGCCAAAAAAAATCTAACAAACACATATCTAATTTAAAAAAAAACATATGCAAAAAGGACATTATGAAATCGAAAGCTATGATTTTTCCCATCTTTACTGAGTTTACCGTTAACTTTCATCCTTTCTATGTTGGTTTAAACCACGATCACACTGCAACCCGGGTCAAATCCTGTAGGCGAAGTAAGTTATTTTTCATGTCACTACTACAAAACAGGCAATAGCAGACACCTCATCACAGACGGTTCCAAAGGAGCCGTCTGTGTTGAACTTATACAGACGGTTCCCTTTGGAACCGTCTGGGAACCGTCTGTGATATGTCCTCATCACAGACGGTTCTTATTACCAACCGTTTGTGATACTTCACAGACGGTTCGTAATATGACTATTTCCTCCACGAGCCGGCCCCCTTCATCGTGGGCTTCGACGACTTGTTCGACCTATTCAACCTCAAAGCCCTCGATGCCTCACTTCTACGATGCTGGACACTGTAAGTGTGTACAATCAAGTTCTACATTCACGTACATTCACGTAATATAACAACTCATTGCTTATGTATAGATACATGATTAAAACTGCCCGGCGATTGAAAGAACCGGTGGGTTTCTCGACCCACACGTGGTCTCTGAGCAAACCATCTTGGCGAGCGCATCCTCGTCGAGAAATACATAACGGCGGGATTGCTTGCTCAAAACTACGTGGACTACATAATGGTGCCCTACAACCGTAAGTAAGTGCTTCACTACTTGCTATACAAATTTCATTTGTACTTTATCGTGATATGAACTTAGGTTTAATGACTATAGCGACATACATGAGTAGGCATCACCTGGATCCTTCTAGTCATTATACCAAAGAGGAATCAGTACTATACCTTGATTCCCTAATGAAAAAGGCCACGACTTCACCCTTGTGCAAGAAGTAGTCGACAGTGTGCTCATTTCCTCCATACATAACTCTATTGTAGTCTTCCTTCGTTTGAAATGGCGAGGTTAACTTTTTGAAACATGTAGGTCGTTCATCTCCTATATTGCCGAGGAGGGCTATACAAGGAACGAACGCCACACTTAATCACGGGACGCGATTTCAGTGCGTGCTACAACACAATAATCCTATATCATACTTCGTAATAATGCGTCTCGAACCGACTATACCTATATATGTAATTCTATTTTTCAAGCCGCCAACAAAAGCGTAAGAATGTGCGTTCTCGCTTGCCATCATATGCGATTCTCATGAGTGCTAGGTTGCTTGGATCCCGAGGTTGGTCAATCTCGCAATAATTGCTAATTATAAATTTAAATATATATGTGTAACACTTTACTCTTGTTTGTAGGTTTTGAATATAGATTTAGATTCACTCGTTCGTAAAGAGATCTCGGATGTTCGAGGAGGCTCTGCACCTTCATCACGACGGATATCATTATGCCAACGGAGAGTTTCACTCTTGAACGACCTTGAAACAATTAATATATTTGATATAGTTGAAATTCACTTTGAATAGTTGTGATTCAATGGTAAACTTTGGGTTGTCACTTTGGGTTGTATGACAATATTTTACGAACGAGTTGATATTACAATGTTTGATTGTATTTGATATATGTTCGTTTGTATGACAATGATCACTTTGGGTTGTCAACGATTGATATCCGTGATGTATCTATTTTACGCCGCTTATTTTCAGAGGGCATGGCTAGCAATCCCGAGGCTAGCGAAATTTTTAAAAATAGTTATCTTGAAATAACTATCACGACGGTTTATCAATCAAACCGTGCGTGATATGTATAATCCCGAGCACGGCTCTATTATATAACAAATCGTGATATACACGTATCCCGAGCGGTTCGTAAATATAACCGCTCGAGATATCATTTTATCACAGACGGTTCTATTTACGAACGAAATGCGGGATATGTGTATTATCACGCACGGTTATATAATGATAAATGCGGGATATGTGTATATCATAGATGGTTCGTAAATAGAGCCGTCAGTGATATGCGTCTATATGACGGTTCTTGAATAGAGCCGTGCGTGATAATTAGATATCACGACGGTTTTATAATTAGAACCGTCGTGTTGTGACTTATCACGAGACGGATGTTTAGCAAACCGCGTGATAACCGCGACTTATCACGACGTATAAAAACACGAGCGGTTGCTCGTAAATGCGCGATGATGACCGCTCGAACCGCCTCGTGATGAGGCTGTGTGTAGTAGTGTGTCCTTTTTATTCGTGTAACTTAGAGGAGCTTTCCATAGCTTCACGTGGCAAAATAATTTATTAGCTTTCTTTTCCATTGCGGATTGTGATGGAGAATGAGTGATGAGAAAAGTAGTGCGCGATTTGAAATTTGTTTGCACGTTTGTGGTTTTTTCAAAACGGTTTCTAAGCGGTCAGAGGATCAAGAGGTTTGATGTTTGGTATCGACTTTTAGGTAAGTCGATCGTAGCTTTTGAGATAAAAAATGTCTGAAACGCCCCCGAGGCAAGTACTGACTTGTTTGATGTTGTTTAACGACAATTGATCGCAATTAACGACATTTGATGATAACTAACAGTAATTAACGACAAATGACGATAGCTAACGACAACTAATGTAATTGACGACAATTAATGACAACTACCATAATTAACGAGAATTACTGCAATTAACGACAACATCCGCAATTAACGACGATTAACAGAATTGACTACAATTAACAACGACGGTCACAATTAGCGATAATTAACATAATTGACTGCAATTAACGATTACCACCACAATTATTGATGATTAACGCAATTATCACAATTGACGTGAATTAACGTAATTAACAACAATCAACAATAAATAATTATTACAACAAACAATTATTACAAAAATAAGTTAAATAAATAATTATTACAACAAACAATTATTACAGAAATAATTGTAATAAATAATTAGTACAACAAATAATTATTATAGAAATAACTGCAATAAAGAATAATTTATAAATAATTTATTTACAACAGAAAAGAAAAAATGAAACAAATAAAAAAAGCCAGAGGATTGTTGTCGCAGGCTGGGTTTGCTGTCGGTGGCAGAGGACGGTGGCGGCGACGTCGGGAGGAGAAGAGGAAGAGGGGAAAGGGAGGAGGCGTTTGGGTTCGGTCGACGCCGGGGGAGGAGAGGAAGGAGGAGAGAGGGAGGCACGGTGCAGGGTAGCAGATCCGGCGCGGGGGGGGGGGGAGGGAGGGCAACGACAGATCTGGTGGGGGACGAGGGAGGAGGAGGGAGCCGACAGTGTGGGCGGAGGAGAGAGGGAGCCGACAGCACGAGGTAGCAGATCCGACCGAGGAGGAGGAGGAGGAGGAGGAGGGTAGTGGCGCATCTGGTTGAGGGAGAGAGGAGGGCGGCGACATCAACGCAGGGTACCAGATTCGCCGACGTCGGGGGAGGAGGAGGGAGCCGAATCAGAGGAGTGAGGAGCGGGATGAGAAGGGAGGAAGGAGCAGGCGTGGGGGCGCTAGTGTTTCATGCGTGCGAGCGATGGGGAGGAGTGGTTTTTGTTGAATGGCAAAACACGTGTAATTACTCCCAACTTCGGAGGTAAACTTAGAATAGAGGGCGTGGGAAGCTCCAGAAAGTTGCCCCTTGATAGCTTTCGGCTTCCGAATTTTGTACGTTATGAGCGGCTTCCAGCTTTCGAAAAAGCCGTAAAGAAATACTTCTATTTGGACGACTTGTGACTTTTTTGAGCGAAAACCCAAAGCCGTTCCTAACACCCCGACTCTCTCAGTGCAATAATATGCTGCCAAAGCCTTGGTTCTGAGCTTCCATTGGCTTTCCGATAGTATGCTGGTACACACATGCACCATCCCCGTAGCAAGTTGCGGGGCTTTCGAGTGGCATGGGCTTTCTAGACGACTTGTGGCCTGGTGGTGAATGAATATGTTGGGACAGCGCAGCAGTCCCCGTGAAACGCTCGCTCCCCCCCTGCCACAGCAATCCGCACCTCGGCCGCTGCGGGGAAAAGGTAGGCCGCCACGGCCCGACCACCGTCGGCCGCGGGCAAAGTTATTTGGGCCACCCTTCCCCGGGGAGCGGATGCGGATGCGCGGCTTCTTTCCTTCTCAGTTCTCACACGCCTGCACGGCGTCGTCCGCTTGTGTTGCCCGCCACGTTTCGTCCATTTTTCTTGAATCCTCGGCGCGTGCAGCTGCCGGATTGCAGCCAGGAGCTTCACAGATTTTCCTGCCCATTTCGGCCGAACAAATAGGCCGACGAATACATGCTCGATCGACGGGGTTCCAATTCCAACTCCACACTCTTCTAATCTCCAAGAAAAAAAACTCAACACTTTTCTCATTTGCAACCCCCCCCCCCACCCCCACCACCACACACACACTTTTTTTCTCCAACGGCGAAGGAATACTCCATTCGCATCCTTTATTTTGATGAGGAGGATACTGGATACTGGCCCTATTCGTATTCGCTGCAAGACTTTGCGTCCCACCGAACTCTCTCTCTGCGCAGCACAGACTGGGCTTTGCCTAGAGAAGTTATACAAAGCGATGTTACGCTAGATTTTTTTGCTCTTGGGATTCCCTAAGGCTAAGAGGATGTATTGCTCGACCGCCGTCCTAAATTCGGCGGCACCTTGTCCCCCTACGCCTGCGCACATAAAGCAGACAAAATCAATACCAACTCATTACAGCATTTGCCTAGCGCAGTCAAGTACCATAAAGGAGAGATCCAGTACATGTACTCCAGTTGTACACTGGACCCGCTCTCTTTCACCACAGTATCAGATTCACACCACTCATTTAATCACACTCACTCAGAACGACCGAAACAGCCAGCTAAACGTCCATAAGTGCACTCACAACACAGTGACATCAGCTATGTTTACAGGGTGCCGCGTAGAAAGCTGAGGTGGGGAGAAATTTTGAATTTTTGGCCGTATTAACGTCTTTTCGGTCCGTATTTACAAGAATAACCGTCATCGGGTTTTTTTTTTTTTGCAAAACTGACCTCCCGATAGGCCCTCACAATCCACCACCTGCCCACTGCCGCACGGCCACCATGCGGTGGCCCCTCTGCCCCGCCACATCCCCCCTCCCGCACGGCCACCCTGCGGTGGTCCACTCAATAACCTAAAATACCTCCGAAAACACCGGTCCGGTTCTGCAGATAAACAAAAAAATCAGGCGATGGCCACCTTTCCCACCGCTCGTCCGCCCTCCTCCGCACATATATCGACTCCTCGCGGCTATCCATTCTTGCCCGCAGTGCTGCGCGTAGACAGCACATCCGGAATTCTCGGCGCTCGCGGTCGCTTTTTCGCTCATCCCAATTGTGTTTCGCTTCTCGTTCTGACGCTCGTCGCTGAGAACTCAGAGAACGTAACATAATTAATTTTTTTAGAGATTAAGTATTTGCTTGCTTCTCGTCGCTTGTCGCTCAACCTATTTTAATAGCATTCCCCTCAAAGGGCAGGTAATTTATTGGATGTTTTTGTCGTTATTACCGTAGTCGTAGTTAATCAGTTTTAGTCAGCAAGTCGTAATTAAATAGTTTAGTGGTGATTAATTAGTTGTAATTAGTTAGTTTAGTGGTAATTAATTAGTTGTAATTAGTTAGTTTACAGGTAATTAATTAGTTTAATGGCAAGTAATTAGTCGTAATTAGTTTATTAGTTATCAGTACGACATATTAAATTAGTGAAAATGAACTACTCATGATTTATTTAGTGTTAATTAATCTATCGTAATTAGTTAATTTAGTGGTAATTAATCTATCATAATTAGTTAGTTTAGTCGTAGTTAATTATTTAGTGGCAACTAATTAGTCGTAATTAGTTTAGTGCTTATCAGTCCGGCATATTAAATTAGTGGAAATTAACTACTCGTAATTTATTTAGTTGTAATTAGTTTGTTTAGTCGTAATTATTTAGTTTAGTGATAAATAATTAGCCATAATTAGTTTAGTGGTTATCAGTCTGACATATTAAATTAGTGGAAATTAACTACTCGTAATTTATTTAGTGGTAATTAATTAGTCGTAACTAGTTTGTGTAGTGATAATTAATCAGTCGTAATTAATTAGTTTAGTGAAAATTAACTACGAGCAATTAGTTAGGCTTAACTAATTTAGTGTAAATTAGTTAGTCGTAAGTAATTAAGTGGCAATGAACATGCGGTTTAATAGTGGTAGGCACAGTAGTAATGAATTACTCATAATTATTTTTTGAAAATTATTGTGGCATTAGGTAATTTTGAACATTTAGGTAAGCTGACTGTAGCTTTTGAGATGAAAAATGTCTGAAACGCCCCCGAGGCAAGTACTGACTTGTTTGATGTTGTTTAACGGCAATTGATCGCAATTAACGACATTTGATGATAACTAACAGTAATTAACGACAACTAATGTAATTGACGACAATTAATGACAACTACCATAATTAACGAGAATTACTGCAATTAACGACAACATCCGCAATTAACGACGATTAACAGAATTGACTACAATTAACAACGACGGCCACAATTAGCGATAATTAACATAATTGACTGCAATTAACGATTACCACCACAATTATTGATGATTAACGCAATTATCACAATTGACGTGAATTAACGTAATTAACAACAATCAACAATAAATAATTATTACAACAAACAATTAATACAAAAATAAGTTAAATAAATAATTATTACAACAAACAATTATTACAGAAATAATTGTAATAAATAATTAGTACAACAAATAATTATTATAGAAATAACTGCAATAAAGAATAATTTATAAATAATTTATTTACAACAGAAAAGAAAAAATGAAACAAATAAAAAAAAAGCCAGAGGATTGTTGTCGCAGGCTGGGTTTGCTGTCGGCGGCAGAGGACGGTGGCGGCGACGTCGGGAGGAGAAGAGAGCCGGAGGAGAAGAGGAAGAGGGAAAAGGGAGGAGGCGTTTGGGTTCGGTCGACGCCGGGGGAGGAGAGGAAGGAGGAGAGAGGGAGGCACGGTGCAGGGTAGCAGATCCGGCGCGGGGGGGAGGGAGGGCAACGACAGATCTGGTGGGGGACGAGGGAGGAGGAGGGAGCCGGCAGTGTGGGCGGAGGAATTACTACAGTTTGTGTAGTGATAATTAATCAGTCGTAATTAATTAGTTTAGTGAAAATTAACTACGAGCAATTAGTTAGGCTTAACTAATTTAGTGTAAATTAGTTAGTCGTAAGTAATTAAGTGGCAATGAACATGCGGTTTAATAGTGGTAGGCACAATAGTAATGAATTACTCATAATTATTTTTTGAAAATTATTGTGGCATTAGGTAATTTTGAACATGCAAGTCTCGTACAGGCCGGACATGTCGAGATGCCAGTACAAGGTGGTTCGAACGGAGGGGCTCAGCGCGATGAATATTCACAAGCTTTGAAGTTGTATCCGGAGGGAGTTCGTCATGGAGGCAACGAGAAAGAAAGTTGTGATCGAGTGGATCAACTGTACGAAATGCCGTGTGGGAACTCGTCAAGGTGAATGGAAGCATAGCATAGAGCCAGTACATGCAGATTGCCTCCCAGCCCGAGGCGACCATTCACGAGAGGCTGATGGTGTACGTGAATTTTGTACGCAGGGCGCTGGGAAACCTTGATGATGCCGGGGTCTCTACAAGCGGGCAAGCGCGGCTCGAGCCTGGAGACGGTAGCACGGAATATGTTACCTCGAGAGGGAAAACTCGCACATAATTTTGTGCAAATTGAGGAGGCGGAATTGTGGTGGCCGGCCCGCATTGAATGCCACGAGTATCTATTGGACCAGCCTCTCGGGTTGGAGTTCGACGAGAACGTCGACGTAGGCTCGGATGGTAGCGACGAGGACGCACACCAGCCCAGTGGTCCAACCGGGGGAATTGTGTCATCGAAGGTGCCTTACGCGGCATCGAGACTGGATGATATCACGGTGCGTTCGCTCATACTGCCATATCACGGTGACCAGTTGGCTCATACTTACGACAAGTTTTCTGATCAGGTCTACGACCAGTACTCGGTGAAAGGAGTACTCGTCTAGAACAGTACTTGTCATGAACAGTCAGGAGAAGCACTCGTCAACAGTACTCGACGAGAATAGTACCCGGTGGGAATAGTTTTCACCCAGGTTTTCGACCAAGTTTTCAACCAAGTGATCTACAACCACGACCAGTCGGTCTATGATCACAACTTGGTGATCTATGACCATGACTAGTTGATCTACGATCACAGCCAGGTGGTCTACGACCACGACCAGGTCCACGACCGAGAGATCCAAACTAAATCATGAGAAGGATTCTTGGGGCTGACATATTTTGTTTGTAGATAAGTATAGTATATATATTTTAGATGGAGTCGGTTGTAATCTTTCCATAACTGTATTGGGAAAGAATCTCTATACGATACGAGAGTTAGAGATAGAATCTGGTTGTAATATTTCCATAACTGTATTAGAAAATAATCTCTGTACGATACAAGAGTTAGAGATAGAATCAGCATTAGGGCGTGTGTGAGTTGGCCGCACCCTTAGGTGCCAATATAAGGCCAGGGCATCACCTATTGTAAAGGGGGGATTTTAGAAAGAAATACAAAAAAGTTACGACGACTTTGTGGCGCAATATCTTGCGTGTTTTGTTGAGGTTTTTTCATCTAGGGTTTGCTTAGGTCGGAGCAAGCCAAGAACGCGACGTTCTTGATATTGCCTACCGAATCTACATGATTCAACTCGTCTAATTCGTGATCTTTGATGCTCACGGTTTAGAGAGGTTTCGAGTTCACGCTTCTAATCATCCTTATGATTGATTAGTGCGTGAGCATCTGGTTATCCATCTACACGGCTATAAGAAGAAAAAACTGCTGCTGACTTCGTCACCGCCAAGGTCCAGGAGGGAAGAACCCTAGTCGTAAGAAGAAGGCAAACTCCATCGTTTGTACCGCGAAAGATCGAGCCACCCTTGCGCATCAGCTAGTTTACTAGTTTATCCGTATCATTGTGGTATCAGAGCATGGTTGATCGCAGTACGAATTTTTTTTGCTGATTTCAGGATGCCAAGGGCGAGGAAAAGGGGTTCGAGTGGTTACCCTGGCGACGACTTGGGAGAACCGCTCGATGATGAATTGCCACTCGCTGTACGAGCACGATTCAAGGCAATCCTCGGCCACATCAAGCACCGAGAGGATGTTGTCCGTGCTGATTTCGATGGAAGCATCAATGGGGTGAATACGCGGATCACCGAAGTGCAAAATATGTTGAACGCTCGCCTCACGGAGGGCTTCAATAATCTGGCCGCTACTCTTCGTCACTTGGAGGAGAGGTTATCGTCGCCTGAAGGGACCGGCGCCCGACATCAGTCACCAAACTTGGTGCGACGTGCACAGCCGCATGACGATGCTTGTTACTATAGTGCTGATGATGATGACATGTCCAATGGCCATGGAGGCTATCCACGACCACCATGGCGTGATCTTTTTGATCACCGACCTGCTGCCCATGTAGGACACCGCGATGGTAGTGTGCAACGTGAGGACGACGGTATTGGTCTAATCAAAATCACCATACCGGAATTCAAGGGAAGAGCTGATCCTGAAGCTTATTTAGAGTGAGAGATGCGTGTCAATCAAATCTTTGACAACCATAAATACTCCGAAGAAAATAAGGTTCGTGTTGCTTCAATTGAGTTCACCGAATACGCTATTATTTGGTGGGATCAATTGAACCGTGCAGGAGATCGTCCACACACTTGGGAGAGGATGAAACATGTCATGAGGACTAGATTTGTTCCAGCGTACTATACCAGGATGCTGCATACAAAGCTACGTCACCTATTTCAAGGCTCCAAGTCCATGGATGAGTATTATCAAGAGATGCAAGTGCTCATGATTTGTACTAGTGTTCTTAAGTCCGCAGAAGCTACCATGACACGTTTCTTTGAAGGGCTGAACGACGATATGCGAAATCATGTTAATTTGATGCAGTATCACACCGTTCAAGAGTTACTTCACCAAGCAGAGTGTGCTGAACAATGGGTGAGGGACAACCGTCCAAAGTTTGGCCGCACTAATCCATCAAGTTGGAGGCGTCTAATTCAGCAAGATGGTGAAGGTGGTTCAAGTTCTAAGCCTGTTGTATCCATCAACCCGACGGGCCTACAATTGAAAGAAGTTTCAAATGCCGTAAGTATAACAAGCAAGGAAGCATCTAAATCTGATTCGAGTGCCTTTTCTACTGCTCGAACACGTGACATTGAGTGCTATAAGTGCAAGGGCAGAGGGCACATGAAGAAAGATTACCCAAATTCAAGATAAGTGCTACTCGTACAAGAAGGATATACATCGGAGAGTCATAACGATGACATTGATCATAAAAAAGAGCCATCCAAGGATTCTGACATCGAAGTCGTGTATTGTGATCCCGAAGTGAGTCCAATGTTGATGACTCACAAGATGAACGGTGACAATACGCTGATCGTTGAGAAGGGACAACGACGTGGAGTCTTCCAAATCCAATGCATGATCAAGGGCAAACGGTGCAAGCTAATGATCGATGGAGGAAGCTACAATAATATGATCAGACATGGTTGATGCACACTCATTGACAACATGGCGTCATCCTAAGTCATACTATATGCAATAGCTTCACAATGTTGGTAAGCTGGAGGTTACCCATAAAGTTTCAGTACCGTTTTCAATTGATGGTTATGAAGACAAGGTGGAGTGCGACGTCGTGACGATGCACATATGTCACATATTGCTGGGGCGTCCATGGCAGTTTGATCGCAATGTTACACACCAAGCGAGAGCTAATCATTTTACATTGATGCATAGAGGTGTGTTTTATTCTTTGCTGCCAAAAAGAGATGAGGAGATCCATTCTGATATTGTTATCAAGAGTAAGGATCTTCTGAAGAATACCCCGAAACCAAGGACGATTTCATTTAAAGGGGGAGGGGATGATACGGGCATCCCTACGACTAGTTCGGATATCACTACGACTAGTTCGGATATCCCTACGATCAGTTCTGTTCGGGTACATGGAGATAAATTGAAACCAGTCGCAAGATGAGCCAGAAGGAAGCGACGTCCACGACTAGATCACCAAGGTCTACGACCAGTTTCACCATCTCTATGACCAGTTGGCTCAGACTTACGTCCAGTTTTTCGATCAGGTCTACGACCAGTACTCGATGAAAGAAGTATTCGTCGGGAATAGTCGAAAGGAGCACTCGTCAACAGTACCCGGTGGGAACAGTCTTCACCCAGGTTTTCAACCAAGTGATCTACGACCACGACCAGGTGATCTATGATCACAACTAGTTGGTCTATGACCACAGCCAGGTAGTCTACGACCACGACCAAATAGACTACGACCAGGTCCACGACCAGAAGATCCAAACTAAATCATGAGAAGGATTCTTGGGGCTGAGATGTTTCATTTGTATATAAGTATAGTATATATCTTTTAGATAGAGTCGGCTGTAATCTTTCCATAACTGTATTAGGAAAGAATCTCTGTACGATACGAGAGTTAGAGATAGAATCAGCATTAGGCCGTGTGTGAGTTGGCCGCACCCTTAGGTGTCAATATAAGGCCAGGGCATCGCCCATTGTAAATGGGGGAATTTTAGAAAGAAATACACAAAAGTCACAGCGACTTTATGGTGCAATATCTTGCATGTTTTGTTGAGGTTTTCCTATCTAGGGTTTGCTTAGATCGGAGCAAGGCAAGAACGCGACGTTCTTGAGATTGCCTACCGAATCTACACGATTCAACTTGTCTATTCATGATCTTTGCTGCTCATGGTTTAGAGAGGCTTTGAGTTCATACGTCTAATCGTCTTTGTGATTAATTAGTGCGTGAACATCTGGTTATCTATCTACACGGCTACATCTGGTTATCCATCTACATGCACTGACTTGCCCGCCCCCGTGCCGCGCCGCATCGCTCCCGATCTCTCTCGCTGGTGAGCCCTAAGCCGAGTTATGCGTGTCATCTCGTGTCCCCGTGCGTCCTCACCTTCCCCCTCCATTTGGCCACTACGCTGTCGCCACCATCTTCCGCCACGCCGTCCCCCCGCCACCTTGGTTCCTCTCCGGCCTCCCCGAGTCACCCGACATGACCCCCTCGTCGTCGCAAAGCCCATGCTCACGTCAATTCCCGGCGAACGCCGCCGAACCACCACCGCCGCTGTGCGCCCGAGCCGCTACCACCGTGCCGCTCCACCCGCGCCCCCACCACCTGGAGGACACCCGAGACACCGCCGTTCCATTTTGCCCCTCGTCGGCCGCTCCCACGCAGCCGTTCGCCGTCGGCGCCATGCGTTAGAACCGCCGCCACCGCTCCTCTGTCGTCAAATTAGCCAAACCAAACATGACCTAAGAGTCTACACGGGAAATATTAACCCTACAGAAACGCAAACCCATCTGAAGACCACAACGGCTGGCCCCACAAACCAGCCTCACAAAACCCGAAGATCACGCCTAGGCCACGCCGACCCGCCTGAATTTTTTTCAATTTAACCTTTTTTTCGTTAAAACTCCACATTTATACCCCTGCTCGTCTTATTTCCGATTTTGGACCCAGGGGGTCGGCGCCGTGACTCACGGCGCCGAAGCTAACTTCTGACTTCGGCGCCATGACTCATGGCGCCGAGGTACCGCACTGCCACCGTGGCGGCGGCGTGAGTCATGCTGCGTGGCGGTACCTCGGCGCCATGAGTCATGGCGTCGAGCTGTGTTAGCTTGGCGCCGTGAGTCACGGCGCCACCTCGGTCCAAAATCGGAAATAAGACGAGCAGGGGTATAAATGTGGAGTTTTAACGAAAAAATGGTTAAATTGAAAAAAAATACGGCCGACCCGCCCCGTCCCACGTGCTGAGTTTGAACCCCAACGGCTCCCCATCCATCCGTCTCGACCGTTGCCGCTCTTCCTGGCCTCCTCTGCAAAAACAGCTGTATTTTAATTTTTACTTCGCACTCCCATCTCGCTCACTCCTGATCCCAAAACGGCAGGAGAAGCGTACGCACACACACCGGCGGCGGCGGCGGCGGAGGAGGAGGAGGAGGAGGAGGAGAGGATGGCCGCGTTAACGGAGGAGGAGAAGGCGGTGGACGACGCGCTGGGATACCCCAAGGCCTACGCCAAGCTCTGCCGCGGCGGCGGCGGCGCGGGGGCGCTCGGCCTGCCCTACAGCCACGGGCCGCCTCACGCCTTCCTCCCCTACGTCCTCCAGCCGCACGAGGTACGTACGCCGCTCAGATCTGATCCACGAGCTCGTACCGCAATTCGTATCGGGTAGAAGAGGCGAAGCGAAGCGATTGTTAACAACTGGTTCATTGGTTGGGTGGTGTTTGTGGGCGGATGCGTGGTGCAGGCTCTGCAGGCCAAGGACCTGAACAAGATGTTCCCGGTGACCGACGTGGAGGCGGCCACGACCGCCAACCCGCGCGGATTCGCCAACCTCCTCTGGAAGCAGCTCGACCACCTCGGGAACGCCGGCTTCGACCCGGCGCTCTTCCGGGTGGACGCGTACGGGAACGTGCTCTACCTGCACGCCGACTCGTCGTCGCCTCTCGCCTGGGACATCGACCATTTGTTCCCCCTCGCGAGTAAGAAAGCTGCTGCGCCCTCAAAATTTCAACTTTTTTTTTGGGGGTGGTCAGTTCAGTTCTATGGTTCTGAATTCTGATCCATGGGTGTGAGCTTTTGCAGGAGGAGGGAAGACGGTTCCGAGCAACCTGAGGATAGTGCAGTCGCAGGTGTGCAGGAAGAAGCACAACAAGCTGGAATTCCTCACCCCATGGTGGGATCTGCAGCTCGGCATCTCCGTCAACCAGTTCCTCTCCATCTTCGCATCGAAAAACGCCGACTTCAGGTGAGAACTCTTGTTGCTGCTGCTGTCGCTGTCGTACCTAAACAAGTTTCAGTATTGGAGATGTGCCGCCTTAATTACTGACGGATTCTTTCGAGATGTGCAGGAACAGAGCATTCGCGTTCTTGTTCGCGGATGGCGCCAGCGAGGAGCTGAGCTCGCTGCAGGTAGTGGAGGCGCACGCGTTCCCGCAGCATTTCTCGGAGATGAAGAAGAAAGTTGGCCTTGCCCCTGCTGCAATTGTTTCCGCGAGGGGCTCAGATAATTCGGTGCTCAAATCTCTTGATGCAAACCGGCCGCTGAGACCTAATTACCCTTTGATCGGTAAGTTCCTTCCATTTTCTTGTTTTTGTTATGTCTGTATATGAACTCTGGAGTGATAGTTTAGTGTTCTTTGTATAGCTGCAAAGAAATTCACGGGAGAAAAGGATGAGAACCTCAACTTGGTAGTGTCCAGCCATGGGCCTAATTCGACGAAAGAGAACAACAATCCAGATGCTGACGGCTACATTAGCAATCCTTATTTGTCCATAGCTATGGCTAGGGACTCACTGAGGCAAAGAGAAGAAGCCAAGAAGAAGCAGGCTGAGCTCACTGAATTGGAGAACGAGGTCACCGAGCTGAAGCAGAAGAATGAAGAGGAGCGGGTAGCCATCCAGGACTTGGAGGCCCTCCTTATCAAGAGGCGTCGGCGAGTAGAGAAGTGCCGTCGCTTGGCAGAGGCTCAATCAAACTACAAGGCGGTGCTGGAGAAGATGATCAGAGACGCCATGCACCAGTAAGTATGAATAACCAAGAACTGAAAACTTAGTTCAATCTTAATGGTGCTAATTGTTAATTGTGATACAAAATGCAGGTGTGTTGTGTACAAGGAACAACTTAGGCTGAACCAAGCTGCAAACAGTACTCTGATGGCCAGATTGGAGGCCCAGAGAACAATGTGTGACTCATCTGAAACCGAGCTCCGAAGGAAGTACCAGCAGAAAGATGATCTGGAGATGCAGATAAAGCCTTTCACTGATCAAGCAAGGAAGAGGTATCGGGTTGACGATGGAATGCAAGAGGAAAGGTACAGTGAGGGCGTAAAGTATTTGCCAGGAAGAAGATTGAGGAGTAGCCCTCTCAAACAGGAGCTGAGGGTTTTCCTGGAGGAAGATCAAAGGACTTCAGATGCATACATCTCCCTAGAGGAAGAAGAGCTTGGAGAAGGGAATTCAACATTGGGCATCGCCAAGAACGAGCCTTTCAAGGTCATAAGCTTCCCAAGGATGTCTATCTCCACTGATGATCACACGGTTGATACTCAAAGAGGCCGAATATCAGTCCGGGAAAAGCTAGAACAATTGGCAATCAAAGATCGGCGTCGCGGCAGGAGAAGAGAAAGAAAGGAGACTATAACGTCAAGGGGAGTTGGTACGCCAATGAGGTCAAAAAATGATAAGGGTAAAGCCACCATGCTGCACTGCGATCCTAACGAGTCTGAGACTGAAAGATCACATGCCAGCAAGACAGTAAGGAGCTTCTCAGTTCATCCAACTCCTCCTTATAGAGCAACTGATAGGTATGGAATGCCTAGATATCCCACGGATCAACCAATGCTACAAAAGAATGACGTACTTCATCCTCGAGGTGTTGTCAAATCAGAACAAGATGAAAACCTGAACAACATTGGCAAAGGCAACGTGGACAAGTGGCTTCATATGCTCATGGAGGACCAACAAGAAGGTCCTGCAGCATACCATTCTTCACAAGATCACAACACTGTCGAGGAGAGTGCTTCGGATGAGCAGCAAATGCATGGCAGAATCGACCACGAGAGCTGCAGAAATGAGATCACCGAATGTTCTGATGAAATTGTCGACGTCGGTGGCGAGAGTGCTACTGACCAGGGCACTGCTAGATGCAGGAGCAGCTTTGACATCAAGGAGAGGGAGGAAAAGAAGATTTGGTTCCCGAGGTCCGACAGCGCTAGGGGTTTCCGGTCTCTGCCTTCCTCACCTTCCAAAATCCTGGGAATGAGGAGAGGTGTGGAGTGCATAAGCAGGAAACCTAAGGTGGTCGGCGACGATGACTGCAGATACGGCTATGACGATTCAGTGTCCACAAGCAGCAGCAAGTTCCTCAGTAAATGCAAGCAGGCAATCAAGAAAGCAGTAAACAAATAAGGCCTTGCACTCCACATCTCAGCCTGTTTATTCCTCCCCATGAGTGTTTAAATTTGTGTCAATTATTATTGTTTCTGTACCTGAATAAGTTAGTAAGCATAGCTTGCAGACTTCTGTCTGAGGCTACGTCTGTAACTTGTGAGACATTTCTGATCACCCTTGTGTGATCAGATTGGTGTGTACAACTATTTGTTGATTTGTGCCAACCCCCATTCATCTTGTTTTTTTGATCTGCCTGTAGAGAGGAAAGAATATAGCGTAAACACCGCCCAGGCTAATAAGCCGGGGGTGGCTTTTCATATATGATCAAGCAAGAGCTTAAATGAGAAAGTTTATAGAATCTTCAATTAAAGGAGGTAATCTAGGCATCAATTAGAGGAGCTAATCTAGGCATCAATTAGAGGAGCTAATCTAGGCAGATTACAATTATACAATTCAGTGTCCACAAGCAGCAGCAAGTTCCTCAGTAAATGCAAGCAGGCAATCAAGAAAGCAGTAAACAAATAAGGCCTTGCACTCCACATCTCAGCCTGTTTATTCCTCCCCATGAGTGTTTAAATTTGTGTCAATTATTATTGTTTCTGTACCTGAATAAGTTAGTAAGCATAGCTTGCAGACTTCTGTCTGAGGCTACGTCTGTAACTTGTGAGACATTTCTGATCACCCTTGTGTGATCAGATTGGTGTGTACAACTATTTGTTGATTTGTGCCAACCCCCATTCATCTTGTTTTTTTGATCTGCCTGTAGAGAGGAAAGAATATAGCGTAAACACCGCACAGGCTAATAAGCCGGGGGTGGCTTTTCATATATGATCAAGCAAGAGCTTAAATGAGAAAGTTTATAGAATCTTCAATTAAAGGAGGTAATCTAGGCATCAATTAGAGGAGCTAATCTAGGCATCAATTAGAGGAGCTAATCTAGGCAGATTACAATTATACAATATTCTCTAATACCCGCCTACAGTCACATCGGGAGGATTCTGAATGCAAAGACCGGACCGAAAATCATTGAACCACTGTACAGGCAGGCCTTTAGTCATGATGTCCGCGAATTGGTGGGAGGAGGGTACATGAAGAACTCGAACATGTCCAAGGGAGACCTTTTCGCGGACAAAATGGATGTCGATCTCAATATGCTTCGTGCGCCGATGCTGAGCTGGGTTAGAGGACATGTAGACGGCACTGACATTGTCGCAGTAAACAACGGTCGCGGAAGCAATTGGGACATACAACTCCTGAAGAAGCTGTCGTAGACAGCAGCACTCAGCGACTGCATGGGCAACAACACGATACTCTGCTTCTATGCTGGAGCGAGATACTGTGGTCTGGCGTTTTGAGGATCAAGACACAAGGTCATCACCAAGATTTACGCAGTAGCCGGAGGTGGAACGTCTGGAATCCGGACAGCCCGCCCAGTCTGCATAGGAGTAGGCCGTGATGGAGTTGACTGGGGTGGTCCCAATGTGGAGGCTGATGTCGAGGGTGCCCTTCACATATCTCAGAATGCGTTTGATCAAGGCGAGATGAGGTTCCCGCAGATCATGCATAAAGAGACAGACCTGTTGAACAGTGTAGACCAGGTCCGGTCGAGTAAGAGTCAGGTACCGGAGAGCACCAGCCATACTCCTGTACTCGGCTGGGTTGTCGATAGGTGCACCGTCTTGTGCGGATAACTTGGCACAAGTGTCAACTGGAGTCGTGGTAGGGTGACACTCGACCATGCTAGAGCGTTGGAGAAGGTCCACAGCGTACTAGCGCTGGGAAAGGAAGATGCTAGCCGAGGAATGCATGACGGAGATGCCGAGGAAGAAGTGGAGGTCACCGAGGTCGGTCATCGTAAACTTGGAGTGGAGTTGTTGACCGAGGCGCCGAAGCAGAGGGTTGGAGGAGGCGATGAGGATGATGTCGTCCACGTAGAGCAGCAGGTAAGCCACATTGTCTCCATCTTTGAGAACAAAGAAAGACGTGTCCGAGGTGGAAGAGACGAAGATAGGTGGCAAACCGCTGATACCACGCGTGACGTCTGCTTGAGACCATAGAGTGACTTTCGAAGGAGACACACATAGTGTGGTGAGGAAGGGTCGATGAAACCTGACGATTGCTCACAGTAGACGGTCTCCTCAAGATTGCCATGTAGAAAGACATTCTTGACATCGAATTGATGGATAGGCTAGGAGCGAGAGGCCACGATGCTGAGGACAACCCAAATGGTCGATGGTTCGACCGTTGGGCTAAATGTCTCGTCGTAGTCCATGTCGTCCTGTTGCGAGTATCCACGCACGACTCGCTGCGCTTTGTGGCCGACGAGAGTGCCATCGGAGTGAAACTTGTGCTTGAAAATCCACTTGCCCGTCACAATGTTCGCGCCAGCGGGGCGAGGAACGAGCTTCTAAGTGTTATTGGTGATGAGAGCGTGGAAATCCAGTTGCCATGGCGGCACGCTAGTTGGGGTCTGCTTGTGCACAGCGGTAATTCCTCGGGATGGCGGAAACCGAGGAGTGCACGGTGGACAAGTTGAGGCGATCAACTGGCTTGATGATGCCGGAGGTTGCGCGTGTCCACATCGAGTGTGCCTGCATCGGTAGCGGTGGGACCGGATGTAACATCCCAAATTTCCTGAGTTTTTGAAAATTTTCAAAAAAAAAATAACCATTTGATTTTCCTATTTTGTTAAAGCTTAAACTAAAATTTCATAAATAAAAAATAATTTAATGTGAGTAAATCCAACTCCAACTAAATAAAAGTTATTTTATTTGTCTTCTGGTTTATCTCGGAGTTTTTGAAGATTTTAAAAACCCTAAAAAGAAACCATTTGGTTTATTAAGTTGCAAAAGCTTAACTTGAAATTTAGAAATAAAAAACTATTTAATTTAAGTTAATCAAACTTTAAATAAATTAAAGTTGGTTTATTTGAGTTTTCTTAGATTTAAAAGTCAAAACTTATTATTTTAAGTATTTTCTTGCTTTTTCTGGAATTTAGAAATGGTTTTTTCCTTTTAAATCAAAATTAAAACTCTATTTTTTGCAAAATTAAAAGTTAATTATATCTAAAAGTATTTTTATTAAGTTCTAAATAATTCAAGGGACTTCTGTGAATTTTTCTAGAGTTTTTAGACTTTATTAGCTATTTTCTAAAAAGCTTTTTCGTTTTCTGGTATTTCTTAAAATCAAAAATGCATTTTAATTCTCCCCTCGACTTCTGGGCCGAATCCCTTCGGCCTTTTCTTTCTTTTAGGCCGCGTGGCCCAGTCCACCGACCCAGCCTCCCCGCGCGTCGGCTCGCTCCGCTTCTCCCCTTCCCTCTCTCACTGCCACGCGGGCCCCGCCCGTCAGCCGCACGCCCCTCCTCCCGGTCGTCTTCAACCTCCGTCCAAACTGCCGCCCACCTCGCCGCGAATCCTGCTGGCTCCCACCGCTTCCTCGCCATGCCCTAGCAGCCTACCCCGTCCCATCCGGTTGCGCCGCCCATCCGCGCGCTCCGCTGCACCCGTGCGCCCCCGCTTTTCCCCCCTTCTCCGCGCGCTCCGCCGCACCCGCCGTCCGCCATTAATGGTAGACAACCTCTCCTCCTCCTCCTCCGGGCCTCGTCGAGTCCTATAAATGTGAGCATAGGACGCGCCTCCCTCTCCTCTCTCTTCCCCACTCCTCGCTCCCCCTTTCTCCCTCCGAGCTCACCGAATTTTGCGATTCAACCGTCGTCGCCGAGCTTCGCCCCATCGCACCCGCCGCCGCCGTCGAGCCTCCTCCGCCGCCGTCGATCTCGCCAACGGCACCGCCTCATCGCGGCGCACCTGGTGCGCGCTCTGACTCCACCTGGAGGCCACCGGAACCCCGTCGCCGCTTTCAAGCCGCCGCCACCGCTCTTCGTCGTCGCCGCCGGCCATCCCTTCACCACCCGCCGCCGTTTTGGTGCGCTCTGAGTTCACCGCGCGCTCCCCTTCGTGTTGCCGCCACCCATCGGGCTCACCACGGCGCAAAACGTCGGCGAGCCGCGCAGCCCGCACCACCCCGAGCGCCACCGCTGCCGCGCTGACCTGGCTCCACCTCACCGCCACCTCACCTCCAGCTCGCAGCCACCTCAGCGCCACCTCGCCTCCTCGATGTGGCATGCGCGCGTGTCACAGCCGCGTGGGTAGCACAGTGCCGAGGGCCCCACGCGTCAGCGACTCCCCCATTTTCGGAATTAAAAATAAATCCGGAAATTCCGAAAATCCATTTCCTTTGTCATTTTATGCAATTTCAAACTTCCCAAGGCCATAACTTCCTCATTCGAACTACGATTCGAGTGATTCAAATTTCTAAATTCATCTAAAATCCCCCTCTTGTTGTTAGTACTAATTTTATATTTATTTGGAGTTGTTTTAATTATTTAGCTCTTTTCGCACGTGTAGATTCTGGTGTTTCGGAAGATTTCTCGGACCCGACGACCGAAACACCTCAACTCTTCAACAAAGGCAAGTCGTAGACCTTTAATCATGTTGAACCCAATTTCTAAAAGTACATTGTTTGGTATAAACATGCATTGCTAAGATTATAATAAATGATTTCGGGATTAGTTAATTACCTAATTGCCATTATGCCTCCTTGACAAATTACAAATGACATATATTCTTGAATGACATTAAACCTTGGTCACCATAGGATGGTTCTCTATTAGTTGGATGCCTTTGTTGCTTGCTTAGTCACGCTCTAAGTAGACGTGGGTCTCTCGGCATCATAAATCACCAATGTTATTTTACCCCTAGCGCACTTGGTTTGTGGCTTGTGTAGTAGCGGCGAGTGTAGCTGATTAAAATGAAGTGTGGCCCTGTGTGAGGCCACGACATTTGTTGTCACCTTAACTAAAAGTGTGTTGTGCCAGGATCAGGGTGGTCCTCTAGGCAGGTTGAACCCATCTACGATTGAATTTGACTAATGAACTATGGAACCGTGGCAATGCCACTTGATGAAATTGTGGTGCCAGGACTAGGGTGGTCCTTTGGTCGGGTTGAACGAAAAATATTTTATGCTCAGGCGAGTGGACGGTGGTGAGTGTGGGTGCCGTAACTCACATTGGGACGTGGATTAGTCTCGCCTGAGGAGATCACTAAGGACTTAACCTTATACGCCATTATTTTGGGTCTTACCGTGCAACCTCATGTCTAGACTAGGATAGACCTGGCCGACTACTTAACTATATTTTGATTCGGTTCTGTTTGGGTTGAGAATGGCACAAGAGGGGGCCGTAACAGCGAATCCTTAGCGAGCAGAACTGGGTCAAAGCAGAACTTTGTAAAGGCCTTGTCACGTACTCTAGACTGATTACCTAAGATAGTGAGCAGTGGCATCGTCGGGTGTCAAACAAACTAGAGAAGTCGTGTCATGTGGGTAAAGTGCACAACCTCTGCAGAGTGTAAAACTATTCGAATAGTCGTGTCTCCGGTTATGGACATGATTAGAGCTTTCACGCAAGCTCTAGAGTTTTTATCAAAAAAATATGGGAATGGTTCAATTGGTTTGTGTAGTTGGATCTGGTTCTTGGTTGGGAGGTGAACAAGGTGTTCACCTGTTGTTTCAAAGAAAATTGATTACTTATGTATTAATTTTTTAAATTATGATTTCCATCTACTTACTGTATTTACTGTCAATATTGCTTTCTGCAAAATAGCTTTCCTTGTTTAGCCTTGCATAAATATTAATTGCATATATTTCCTACGATTTGCTGAGTACATTCAAAGTACTCACAGCTTGCGCCTTGTGTGATTAATCCCCACATAAGAACCAGGGAACTCCGAGTTTGATGAAGAGGAGAACTTTGAAGACTTTGTGAACTAGGCCGCGTTCTCCACTCGATTGCCTGCGGCATGTCGTATGGCCACCACGAGATATTTTGATTCCGCTGCAAGTTACCTTTTGGTGTTGAGTCCTACGTGGCAACTCTGTAAGACTTGACCATAAGGTCTTTTGCTACTATTAATATTAATTTGTCCGCTTCATTGTTAATTGGTTGTATGGTTATGATTACATCTTTGTTGTAACTGTGCGAGCTAGCTACTGATCACGGGACTAGTTCGGAATCACAGAGGGTCCTGGGGTTGTATACCCGGGGTTCCGACACCGGACTAGGTGGCACCGGCTCAAACCTGGATGGGTGCGGGCGTAGCCGGGGTCGACGCGGGCGCGGTCAGGAGTGGCTCGAGCGGTGAGGCGACGGTAGCTGGAGGTGACGCGGGCGCGGCTAGGTGTGGTATGAACTCATCCTGAGGCTGCGTAGGCATGGTGGGGGCGCGGAGGGCCGATCACGGTTGCTCGACATCGTAGAACGACGGAGCAGCCTTGTGTGCTGGGCGCGATCGCTCAACATCACTATGTGATGGAGCTATCGCACGGAGGGTAAGAGCCGGTGCTGTGGCAGTGCGAAGCACCGGCGCGACGGGACCATCAAGGAGAAAGTCTAGCGAGGTGGTGGATGATGAGATCGGGGGGAGTCACGGTGAGCAAAGGGAAACAAAATTTTATTGAAGACAACGTGACGAGAGATGATGAGTCGTTTGGTGGCGAGGTCAAGGCATCGGTACCCTTGCAACTCAATATGGTATCAAAGCCAAGAGGCTTTGAATTCAAGACCCGATTGGTGCAATTAAATAATAATAATTGTAGTCCACTTCTATTCTACGTCTTAGGCCTGAGGAAGCCTTCACGTGAGAGGGAGTGTTGAAGTATAAGTGAATTGTTCGTCTTTCCTCATCAACTTAAGTTTTTAGATGAACTGGTTGATGCATGCAACTCAATACTGCCAAACCAGGATATTTATTTTTTACATTTTCAGAACATCACACATTTTTTTTAATGCATACGTGGTGCACTCCAGCGAGCATAATTCAAACAGGAAGAAGTGACTGTAACCAAAGGAGAAAGCAAAACAACAAATTAACAGCCCACTTATAATCATCAGCGTCGGCTTCAGATTATCTTACGACATCGACTTGCGCCACTTTGGGGTCGGCGTTGCCGTGGCGGCGGCGGATGCCCTGCCCTTCTTCCCGCTCGCCGGCGTCCGCCGCTCCATGCCGCTCTCCGAGTCCTCGACCCTCGCGACGTCGGCGCTCATGCCGCCGAACCAGAACGTGCTCCACTTGAAGAAGCTGCCGCCGCGCCGCCTCCTCTCCGAGCGCAGCCTGTCCACCTGAGCCTGCAGCGCGTTGCACTGAGCCTGCATTGCAAGTACGAGACCATCGATCTCAAGCTTTCAGCGTGAGTGCATTAATGGTGCACGCTGATCCACGTAGGGCCCAGTGGGGGGCGCACGTGCCCTTACTCAATTTCTGGCCTCATATAGAGTGCGCCCCACTCGTATTTTCTTCGTAGTCCACCACTGCACGCTACAATGGATCAAAGAATGGATTGAGCCGTGCTCTTACCTGGAGCCTGGCGACGTCCTCGCGCAGGCGGCGCACCTCCTGGTGCTGCGCCAGGACCTCGCGCTTGGAGGGGCACCGGCCGGGGAGGTCCAGCGCCGGGCTGAGGCTCCTCGGGCCGCTGAACGAGCCGCCTAGCTCGGCGAGGCGGTTGAGCTTGCCGTGCTCCGAGAAGAGCACCTGCATCACAGAGCGCACCGGCAGCCGGTCGTTCTGGATGGCGTGCACCGCGGCCTCCGCCGTGAGCTTGCGCGCGTCGATCAGCCTGCACAGCGACTTGCGCTCTTCTTTGCCGGTGCTTGGATGCGCCTGATGCATCAAAGATCAAACCACACGAAGGATCAAACCACACGAAGGAGCTAAGAAAATGAACTTTTTTAATGATATTTTACTTTCATACTACAGCGTTTTTCATGATAATTTCAGCATATTATTTATCTTGATGCAGTTTTATTCTAGTAAATTAATTTTGCATTGTACCAAAATTGGGAGTTGCTCATATAACAGAAACAGAACATCATGATGATGCAATTTTGATATTTCGAATAGTGTGATTGACATGAACTTTCATGGCTAACACGATTGATTTTGACATAAGAATCTGTCCTTTGCCGACAGCAGCAGCGCCAACATTTCTGACGACAGGGACTCTGTAAAATGCACAGAACAATGAAACAGACTCCCACATGATTTGTTTGATTGCATCTCGATCTGAAACTGCTAAAAGTTCTAATAAGCAGGCCCATGAAATTGAAAGATGAATCCAGCCTCTGCCCTTGTCTGCTATGAGCCTATGACAGCTAAAAGACTGTGAGTATCTACATGGCTGTTCATGTCTGCATTCTGCAAGATCCCTGAAATAGCTGCAGGCGCATCTTACCTGACAATTTCATCCACACATTTTGAGATGAATCTGAAGTTCTGAATTGAATATCATTAGCACAAATGCGACTTATTTAATCTTTAATTTCGTGTCAAATGCAGACCTACAGTAAAACTGCTAGTTGTGGTCACTCACAGCAAGACAAAAAGAGGTGTGGATGACAACAGAAGGCATCAAGCTAGGGACAAGAATGATTTGATATCCACAGGCACCTCTTCCCATGTGTAATAACAGGTACCTCTTTGTTGTTTAGCAGTTGGAGCTCACGTGACCTCTCTCCTCTCCTAAGGTTAGCTAGTTCTTCACTTTGGCTCGGAGAAGTGACCGAACAAGGTTCGGAGATTAGTAACTTTGGACATTGCAGTAACACCAACAGATAGGTATACATTTTCAGCTTTGTGACATTAATCTTTTAGTGGTAAAGACATGCAAAGAAGGATCTTAACGACAACAATGAAGAGTTTTTTATGTTCTATTGGTAAATTACGAAAGCATCTCGTCAATCATGCAGCTCACGAGCTACCCAAAACAAACACATGAGCTAAAAAAAAACAAGTGCGGTAGTCTCTTCCCTTCCAAACATAATATATTACTGTGTTTTGGGGATTCGGATCCTCTGCAGCGTCAGAGAGGCGCCACTGCTACAGTGGTAATGCCCATACTGCAGTTTTCACTGTAGCAAAATATTCGATTTTAGCGGTGGGCACTTTATTTCTTCTTTTTTTTTTTTGCTGTTGATCTGCCACTGTAGCACTTATATGAGTAGTTGTATTTCGATCGGACGGTTAAGAGATACTCCTAGTATATCAGATGGTTCATCCTCTCGGTTGAGAGATGCTCCTGATGTATCGGATGGTTCATCCTCTGCATCTAAACATGAGGATCCGTTTCCGTATTTAGGATGAATATAATAAATTCTCTTTGATTGTACACACCAGGACTAGACCAAACTTATGATCGAAGATCAAATGATTAATTAGTTACATGACCACAAGATGTTTTAACAAATAAAAAATGAGTACTAGTACTACCACCATACGAAATTACGAGTCATTATCCTGTACTAGTGCATGGCCCGATGCAAAGTGCAGTGGTCAAACACAAGAACACATGTACATGCTTCACAAGTTTTCAGGAAGTCCTGTGGCGATTGACCAAAGAACAAAGTTCTCCATCTAGTCCTGTGGCGATTGACCAAAGAACAAAGTTCTCCATCTAGTCCAGTACACACACTTAGTCTATGATTTTAAGGGATGGGCCCGCCTATGCAATGTGCAACCAAGGCAAGAAACCTCCACTACTCATCAACTAAAATTTCACCACCCTGCCTTTTCGCTGTGCACAAAAAGGCGTTGCCAAATGCCAAGTTAAAGCAACAATCTTTTGTAGGATCGAAAGATTTACTTAAGTATTAATTTACCCATGAGTAATGGCAATTGACAAGACACTAACACGAAACGGTGTCCTTTGTCGCCGATGCTTTTCGCGAATGGGAATGGGCACACGGCACGCGCGCGTAGTGGACTACGTCGTGCTTTATGTGCAACGATGGAAGAAGGCTACACGAATCAAGAATCAATGGAAGTGAGAGCGCGTGCAGTGCATGCTCACCTTGAGGTAGGTGTCGACGGCGCGGTAGAGCGCGTCGTCGGCGGCGCGGGCGTGGGCGGGCACGGCGCGCGCGAGCTCCTCGAACTCGGCCGGCCGCAGCCCGGCCTCGAGCGCGGCCTCGGCCAGGTACGCGTCCACCACCCTCGCCACCCTCGCCGCGGCCCCGCCGGCCTTGGCTGCGGCGCCCTCCTTGAGGAACCCGCGCACCAGCCGCAGCACCAGCGGCACGTCCAGCAGCGTCCCGCACGCGTACTCGTGCCCGAACGCCGGCATCATCACGGCCCCCAGCGATGCCTGGTCCAGCCGCCGCGCCGCGCGCGCCTCCAGCTCCTGCAGCAGCGCCGCGTCCGCGCCCACCATGCTCCCCGCGCGGAGCAGCTTGAGCAGGAAGTCGCAAGTGATGCCGTCGGCAGCGGCCGCGCCGCCGCAGCCGTTCGGCACCGGGTCCGGAGGTAGCGCTGCGACGAGGGACTCCAGGAGGAGGCGCTTCTTGAGCCACGTGGCGGTGGGGCTCTCCGGGGGCAGGAAGCGGCCAGAGGCCGACGAGGCTGGTGACGAGGAGGACACCACGTCCGGGAGCCACTTGGCGGCGTAGTAGGACAGCACGGACGCGAGCGGGTCCGGGCGGGAGGAGGAGCCAGAGCAGGCCGACTTGGACTTGACGGCGGCGACGGTGCGCGCGAAGTTGTCCACGTCGTTGACGCACGAGTCGTCGCAGGTGCTCGCCGCGGCGGCGGCTAGGAGCCATGGCTCCGAGGAGGAGCGCGTGTGCTCAGAGTAGGCCGCCGCCACAGTGCTGCGAGGCGACGGGGTCCTTGGGCTCTGACTCTGAGACGACGACTTCATGGTGGCCGCGCGCGCGCGAGCTCAGAGTTCTTGGTTTGTGTGTGCGTGTGCGTGCGTAGTGAGCTATGGCTAGCTTAGCTTGTGCTTGCTCGGGAGAAGTGTGCGCAGATGCTCACTACAGTGAGAGATGGTGACATATGGAATATGGATACGTGTTGTATATATGGATGCTACCGTACGCACCATTGCCAAGTACTTCAGTATTTTTTTTCTGGGTAAAATGTATAGTACTACTTATTTCAAAAAAAAAATGTATAGTACAATATATGTACAGATACTGTTCACAGATAAGTCTCTGAACTAACAATATATATTGGAAGTTTGGAGGAGATACAGGGAAGCAGCATCAATGTGTCATTGGTACGACCTCAACTGTACTATGACCACCTAGGTATACATATGCTCATCAGTGCATGCGTACAGTGTTCTACATATGTAATATGTGGCATGTACGTACGTTTACCTATACTTTGCTGTAATGATCTTAATAAACTCGAAATGTTGCATAGAGTAAAGAAAAAAAGAACCATGTACTTAGGCATAGAGAAAAGGCCCGGTTCCCCGCGAAGAGAAGGGGGGAGCGGTATTGATATAAGTAAACGTGTTTTTTTTTATTCCCAATGGTCCTCTCTTCCTTCACAAAAATGAAGAGGGGTTATTTATAGTGTTTACATCAGGGGTTTTATGGTCTTTGCAACCTTCTATATGTAGCCTTAGTGCACGATGGATTTTCACAGATCTTGTCCACCACACCTATACTCATGTTCCACAGGTAGGTTTGGTGCACGATAGATCTTCATGGACCTTGTCCACCACACCTATATTCCTGTTCCATAAGTAGCCTTGATTCCCTTCGATCTATACGAGGCGAACCAGGAGCGAAGGCTTCCCGAACCCTTTTTGCTCCGTACAAGATGACCCTGGAGTGAAAGCTTTCTGGACCCCTTCGCTCCAGGGTGCGTTGTACTCTTCATCCAAGGCTATCGTGTCGACATTTCTGTACCCTTTGCTCTGTACAAAGGGATACTTGATACCCTTCGACTGTGTCGAGGGGTGCCCTTTCTTATAATCTTCGCCAGATCGGCGGGAGGGTGGGCTGCCCCTACAACACCTCGTAACTACCCTTCTTCACATTGATAGATCAACTATATACGCTAGTTATGAGTACGATGAACGACCATGAATAAACATACATGTACGTGTAGGCCAAATCCTAAATGGACCACGCACTTGTCCATATACAAGATACATCATACACCATTACTACCTATAGGCACTTGGTTGGGTATTGTTTTAACTAACCCAATGTGGTGGTACATGCTGCTAATGCAAGTATATATGATACTACGATGTACAACACTTCCCTGTACACCACTTAATTAGCTAGCACTACGTCAAGACGGGGCTGTAGTAACACATATATGTGCTACTATAGCTCAAAAAGATGTTAATAAGCTAGGCTGGTAGGAACACATATAAGTGTTTATGTAGCCTGTGTACTACGGTGGGGTTTATTGTAGCACGTAATAAGAGTTCCTGTATATAAGAAATGGTGTAGCAACATGTATCAAATGTATCACCATAAATAGCACTTGTTGCCATAGGCCCAAGTAACACCTTATTTAGCTACAACAGCACAGTAATGCTATAGGTCCTAGTAACACCATTTTAGCTACAGCAACACAACAATGCTATGTTTGGCAACACACTTCCTGAAATATAAATATTTAGAGAAATTATTTCCTTTTATCTCCACGGATGTATATAATGACCATTAAAAAAACGTTGATTAGCATCACATGTCACACAATAACACAAATCTCAAAACGAATCACCTCTGCGAAGGCCAAAATTGCGCACGTGTCATCCGCACTTACACTAGCTTGGCTAGATGCTCCGTGGAGAAAGAAACACCCTGACAGTCACTGGCCCAAAAAAACACCATCGGCGAGCTCCAACCCAGGCGTCATCTGAGTGTTGGCCCCTTTGTGCTGGTTCAACAAGCGCCAAGCGCCGTGATGCCCCAAAGGAGCCCGAAGTAGCCACACATGATGCCGAACACACGTAGATAGGCCCATGAGGGTGGATTTCATCTCTGGCTTAAAAAATAAGCCCGCGGCTCGGATCAGCAAAATCATCACACGAATCACCTCCGTGAAGGCCAAAATCGAGCGCACATCCTCCCACACCAGCACCAGCTTGTTTCGATACTGCCGTGGAGATAGAAACGCACCGACGACCATTGGCCCAAAAAACACCGTCGGCGAGCCTCGACCCAGGGCAACATTTGGGCGTTGGCACCTTCGTGTTGGTTGAACCGCCGGCACGCGAGCGTCCACGGTGCCCCCTAGACGCTCGAAGTAGCCATGCGCATATGCAAGGCCTAGATCGGTAGAATCAATGCATGAAACACCTCCGTGAAGGCCAAAATCATGCGTGCGGCCCCCGCACATATACCAGGTTGGTATGATGCTCCCGTAGAGATAGAAACGCTCTGACAGTTGCTGGCCCAAAAAACATCGTTGGTAGGCCCTTTGACCGACGTGGAGCGCTCGAGGTACCCCTTGGAAGCTAGGAGTTAGAAGTAGTCACGCACAATGTCAAACGCGCGTACGCAGGACCACATGGGTGGATTTCCCCCTGACTTCACAAATAAACCGGCAACCCAGATCGACAAAATCACCTCCTCGAGGGCTGAAATCCCCCCTCCCGCACCGACACCAGCTTCGCCCAACGCTCCCGTGGATATAGAAATGCCCCGACGGCCACTGACCCAAAAAGTCATCGACAAGCCTTACCCGAGGCGACATTTGGGTGTTGGCCCCTTCATGTGCAGGTTCGATGGGTGTCAAGCATCCGCGGTGCCCCTAGGTGTATGAAGTAGCCACGCACGCACGGTGGGTCGGGGTGGATTTCACCCTAGCTTCAAAAATAAGTGGCAGACCGGATTAGCATAATCATTGCACGAAATCACCTCTGCGAAGGCCAAAAATGCGCGCGCATCCCCCCACCAACACCAGCTTGGCTCGATGCTCTCGTGGAGATAGAAACGCCCCGACGGCTACTGTCCGAAAAAAACATCCTTAGCGGGCCTCGACCTAGGGCGACATGTGGCGTTGGCCCCATCGTGTTGGTTCAATCGGCGTTGAGAGTTTGCGGTGCCCATGTCGAGACCTAAATATGCAAAGTCGAACCCTGGATATATGCTTGGTTGGGTTGCTTTAACTAAACCAATGTGGTGGTACATGCAGCTAGTGCAAGAGTATCATACTATGATGTACACTTCATTGTACACCGCTTAATTAGCCACCTATATATATATACGTGCAAATGGAACTAGCGGATATACGCACATCCTTACATTGCTACTCTCTAGCTAGTAGCTAGTAGCTAGCTAGGTTGTCCTTGCAACTGAATTTCTGGCCGGCTCACGTGAAAGGGTTACAAAAACTGCGCGCTTTCGTGTCGTGTCCTGGTGTCCCCAACGGAGCCAAACACCAAAGGCGCCACTTGTCCTCTTGCATGTTCCAGTATGAATTGCTACCTGTATATGTATATTGCTACTATTAATTAGTTAATTAGTTCACCACTAAGGCACACGAGCTATCTCGCTCTAACATTGTTATCTGGTGTCACCCTGAGGTCCTTGACCATTAAACTTTATTATCACGTTCTTGAAAAATGTTACGATAGCGTAATGTTATGAAAGTATTTTTCATGAAAAATTTACTCATACTATTTTTTGTAGGTCCAAACTATATATTTTAGATATAAAGGTGCAGTAGTTTGATGTCACGGATGCATGCATGCATGTGCTTAATTTTGTTCTCACTCAGTTGAGAGAGGAAAAAAAACAAACAACACTGATATATAAAGACTAGCTTAGTAGTAGCAATTAACGAAGAGAACAAAGGGGACGCAAGCTGGTGAGGCCAGTGGCGACAAGGGAAACGCAGAGGTGACAAAGCGCATGTTTAATGCATATTCTTTCCTGTACGCGCAGGGGGCGTACAGCGGCCGTGGCTGGTGTACATCCAAAGCTGAATGATGGTACGCGTACAGGTACAGCGACGGCGTATGTACGTATGGCGCTAGGTGCATGCTCCTCCGGGCTCCGGGTCCTTTCCGTGTGTACAAACATACCTACATCGACACTGCCACGACGAAACAGACGAAAAAGTTTGTTACCAACTCGTGTGTAGTTCTCTACATAATCTATGGCCGACGACCTGGATCTACGTTGAGTTGTACGGTCTTCTCTGGACGGGCGGTCCTACCGCCTACGCATGATTTTAATTCGTATTTGAATTTCCATTCCATGGTACTTATGTAATTCGGAGATACGCTGACAAGTCCTCCTATCCTTCGTTAGGGCATCTTTAATAGTAGCTATCTTAGCTGTTCCTGATCTGTCATGTCACTCAAAAGTTTAGTTAGAGAAGAGAGGATGTAAAGAGAGAGAATGTGTCATCTCTTATATAAGAGATAAGCTCGGCACACAAACTATCGCAAATGGTGAGTGAGTAATGAGAGAAGTTGTGTTGAAAATGAATGGTTTTATAGATAAATTGTTGGAGATGTTGTTTATAATGTTGTCTGTAGATGAGTTTGAGCTTTTAGAGACAACTCTAAGAGACAAACTGTTATACATGTCCTTAGGAAGGGAGACCAGGTTAGAGACCTGGATGTTCTACAGCGGAACTACTGTAACGATTGATCTGAACCTTCGGTTTTCGATCGGACGGTGAAAATAGCTTCTTAATGCTATATCGGTTGCCAATCCACCAGCTTAGTCCTCGTTTGACACACAGGATTCCGGTGGGAAAACACCAGATCAAGTGAGGCCGCACGTTCCATTTCCTAGCGTTCCAAGCCTGCGCTTAACCGTCCACGAGCGAACCACCTGGCTGAGGACGCCTCCTGCGACCCAAAGAAAGGCTGCAGCCGCTGTTGGTTGCCGCAGCGCTGTGCGGCGCAGCCTGCGACCAATTCCTGCTCCACTGCGTCTGAGTGCGCGTCCTCGTGCGTGGTCCTCGCATTCCCTTCTCATCTCTCTCCCACGCTCCTCGTTGGCCCAGTGCGTTCACCTGCGCATGGCTGCTAGTTAGTTACCACTGTTACTCGCGGACCAGACGCGCGCCACCGCCACCGTCTCGTTGGTTGAGCTGATCTTTCTTTCCACCAAGATTCCCTGCCCGCCGTGGTAACTGCCTGCGGTTAATGCCAAGAATGCTGCGGTGAGGAGCGCGGACGGGTGTGTGTATGGTCCGCGTCCTCTCTTGTGCCCGCGGCCTGTTCGACGGAATTCCCCACCGGACCGCCTATCGCTGGGGCTCGGCCGCCGCGTCCGGCCGCCGCGCGGAGGATGCTCTTGTGGGATACGTTGGCATGCTGGCGCGCGGTGTCGGGCCGGACGCGTACACGTTCCCGTCCTTGCTCAAGGCGGTGGTGGCGGGGGGCGCTGCGGTGGCGGCCCACGGTGACGCCATCCACGCGCACGTGGTTAAGTTCGGGCTGGAGCTCAACGCCCATGTGGCGAGCTCTCTGATCGTCATGTACGCGGCCAGGGGAGACGGCGCGACGGCGCGTGCGCTGCTGGATGCGTGCCCCGTCAGAGACTCGCCGGTCACGTGGAACGCGCTGATCTCCGGTCGTAACAGAAGCAAGCAGTTCGGGCTGTCGTGCTGCTCTTTCGTGGACATGGTGAGGGCCGGAGTCACGCCCACGCCGGTCACCTACGTCTCGGTGCTGTCAGCCTGCGGGAAAGGTAAGGACATGCTGCTCGGGATGCAGGTGCACAAGCGCGTCGTGGAGAGCGGGATGCTGCCTGACCTGAAGGTGGACAATGCGCTGGTTGATATGTACGCCGAGTGTGGCGACATGGGCGCTGCTTGGGAGTTGTTCGAGGGCATGCAGGTGACGAATACGGTGTCCTGGACGTCGGTAATTTCTGGGTTTGTGAGATTAGGCCAGGTTGATGGAGCCAGGGCACTGTTTGATCGTATGCCCGAGAGAGACACTGTCTCATGGACTGCAATGATTGACGGTTTTGTACAGGCTGGCCGGTTCAGGGAGGCATTGGAGACGTTCCGTGAGATGCAGTTTAGCAAGGTGAGGATAGATGAGTTCACCATGGTCAGTGTGGTCACGGCTTGCGCCCAGCTAGGCGCTTTAGAGACAGGAGAATGGGCAAGGATTTACATGACCAGGCATGGAATCAAGATGGATGTTTTCGTTGGGAATGCACTCATAGACATGTATTCAAAGTGTGGGAGCATTGAGCGGGCGTTGGATGTATTCAAAGAGATGCACAACAGAGATAAGTTTACTTGGACTGCTATTATACTTGGTCTTGCAGTGAATGGACACGGGGAGGAGGCTATTGATATGTTTTACAGAATGCTTAGGGTGTTTGAAGCTCCAGATGAGGTGACCTTCATTGGTGTCCTCACTGCCTACACTCATGCTGGCTTGGTTGACAAAGGACGAGAGTTCTTTCTCAGCATGACTGGGACCTACAGGATTGCTCCTAATGTGATGCATTATGGGTGCATAATCGACCTCCTTGGCCGAGCTGGGAGATTAACAGAAGCATTGGAGACTATAGGTAAAATGCCCATGAAACCCAACTCCGCAATTTGGGGGACCCTGCTGTCAGCTTGTAGGGTTCATGGTAATTCAGAGATAGGTGAATTGGCAGCCAAGCGTCTCGTTGAGCTGGATCCAGAGAACAGCATGGCTTACATACTTTTGTCGAACATGTATGCAAAGTCTCACAGATGGGAAGATGTCCGGCGGCTTAGGCAGGCAATAATGGAGAAAGGAATCAAGAAAGAGCCTGGTTGCAGTCTGATTGAAATGAACGGCACGATTCACGAATTTGTAGCTGGTGATAGATCTCATCCTATGAGCAAAGAAATATATTCCAAGTTGGAGAAGGTGCTCACTGATTTGAAGAATGCTGGGTATGTGCCTGACGTAACTGAGGTCTTTGTTGAAGTCATAGAAGAAGAAAAACAGAAGGTTCTTTACTCGCACAGCGAGAAGTTGGCAATCGCTTTTGCATTACTCAGTTCAGAATCTAATGTGACGATAAGAATCGTGAAAAACTTGAGGATCTGTTTGGATTGCCACAATGCAATAAAATTGATATCGAAGTTGTATGGAAGGGAGGTCGTTGTGAGGGACAGGACACACTTCCACCATTTTAGACATGGATTCTGTTCTTGTAAAGACTATTGGTAACTCATTATACATCAATCATCTAAAACAACTAAATGCCGGTAGTCTTAACTCTGAGTGATCACTCGATGACAAGCAAACATTTTCACTTGAAATGTAGTATTGAGTGCAAATTTGTAGTTCAAGGAATGGATTTAGAACTGAGATAGTATTCTCAATCCAGTGGTGCCTATACACGTTATGTTCACTTTGAGATAATGTCTTAGACATCTGGTGTAAACCTCTCTGTTGCTGTTGGTTATATTGACGCAGCTTTCAATCAAAAAAGGTAAGATTACATGTTATGTTGCATGTCATTCAGAAATCTGCTCTTTTTTGTTGTTGCTGCTGCTGTTGCTGGTTAGATATTATTAAGTTATTTTTTTCTCTGCTCTACTGAATAATGTATTGATTCTTATGCAGACTGTTCTTTTGAGGGAGCTTTCGACTCAATTCTTATATGTTGAAGGTCCACTAGTGATACAGAATTTATTTGGTGTTCTTAAGTTTCTTTCACTAACATGCATACTTGATTCACTTTGGGAATTTGCCGAGATATCTTATACTTGGAGCTTGTCCTGCTTTGCAGAGATTTTCATGGAAGAAATTATTGCAGTAACATTGATTCATCTTCTGGCCTGAAGTTGTTTTTTTTATTTTTTTTGGCGCAACTATGTGCTATCAAGCACTTGGTTGAGCAAATGATGTTGTCTGGTGAAGCTTTACAGTTTGGTACTTCGCAAAACCAGGTACGTTCTATTTCCTACAGTCTGCAGCTTTCACACGTTTGATCCCATTTGGTTGGTTGCTATTTGAAATTGTAATGAGTTGAAGACTTGCACCTACTTTGCACATAGGATGATTGAATTTCATGCTTCATTCATACTTGCTCAGTAAATCTCGAGGAAATCCTACAAAATAGTCAATTTCTATTTATCTGCTTTTACACCACGGGGGTTTCGAAGTTGGATACACATAAAGAGTTCCCACAGTTGCTAGATAAATACATACTTCTATCCTAAAAAATAGTTTAGCAGAGTCAACTGCATATTTAGCAGGAATTTTGTTACTTGAGGGGAATAAAACAACACATTCACGAATCACGCAATGAATTTCTTCAGATTAGTCTTGGAGTCTGATCCTTGCTCTCTCTCTTTAAAAAAAATATAAATCAGAATAACACAACCTTGATTTAGGTGATCCTTGGACCTTTTTTAGGATGAGAAAGATCCTTGTAGTTCCATGTTTGCCACACTATTAAGTCTTCTAATTTCCATGTGCTTTATGGTGGTTCCACTTCCTTCCCTTTTGTCCCCTTCCTTTGGATTATTCACCTCTAATCATCTCTTGCTTTGAGTATCGGTTTTAATACCATGAATACATTTTATTTCATGTTTTCTCATTTTTTGAATCTTAGGAAATCTGCTGAGTAAGTGGTAGCAAAATGCAATACATCTGGAAAAGCAGACTGCGGTGTACACATTGTGTTGACTGCCATGAAATCTTGGCAACAGTGCGGAGAGCAGATATTTAGACCAGGTCTAATCTCTAAACAGTTAGGCCACCAGTGAGCCTGATACAGGTTACTGGGGTACTGGTTATTGTACAAAATAAATGCTTCATAATGACATAAGTATGGTAGGGTGAGTTGAAACACGGAGATAACAGTTGGTTGATATCACTACCGGTTCTTTCACAACAGGCCGCTTCTGAATTCGAAGTTCTGCAAGATTTCCTGTCTACCCAACCACTACTATCGGATAATCTAGATGAGAGGGTATCCATATCAACTTTGACTGCTCCAACTACATCAACTTTTTATAGAACCTTGTCATTTAATGGCCTAAGATGACTAGCGATGGAATTCACTTGGAATCGATCAATACCGCACAACTACAGAATCTTTCTATGACTAGCTTTCAGAGGACGATTAAATACCAAAGACAACATGACAACAAAACACTGGACTCTTGACCCACATTGCGATATCTGCCCTGCATTGGAAACGATCGATCACATTATCTTGCGCTGCAAGTCCGCATACAATCTTTGGACAAAATTAGGACTCACAAGAGAAGCAAACTCATCTCAGAACATGATCCAATTTGTGGAAAAGACAATGACAGGTGATGAAGATTTTCGTAAAATATGATCAATTTGCTTTGCGGTATGCGCTCATACTTTGTGGATCACGAGGAATAAACGAATTTTTCAACAGTCTGATGCTAATACGACATTCCTACATCAGCAGATCCGGACCTTAATCAACCTTTGGAGCCACCGGTTAAAACCAAAGTTTCATGATGGTCTTCGTCAGTGGAGCCAACTCCTGTTGTAATTCTATACCCGGATTTTGTTTTCATTTTATTCTTTTTCATTATTTCTCTTCTTTCTTTTTCTAGTTCTTTCGGTTTTCGAGTGTTTCCTTGTCTTGCCTCTTTTTAGTCTTTTATTTTCCCCTTGTAACTCTTGTTTGACAACCATTTCAATATAATGGTCATAAGATAGAAATTCTTCTACCTTCTACGTCAAAAAAAAAGTATGGTAGGGTCTTCCACTTTATGTTTACACCCAGGAAAAAAACGCCTATTCGCATCTGTATCAACCAGATGCATTTGTCTTGTTTCCCATTTCTTGGATCAATAGCCTTATGTTGTTATAAGAAGAACCTCCCTCATCCAAAGCCCTCCTTGCCTTAATGCCGAAATCCTTTGCTCTCACCCTCATCTCCTCTGCAGCCTCCCCCTCATCCATCAGGGTGGACACTGCTGTCTCCACAGCATCCCTTGTAACCATAACCTCTTTTTGTTCATATCCCCACTGTGTCACTCCTTTCACTCCAATCTCCACCCCAGTTTTCAGTACATCCACCACCAACTTCTCATTCAAAAACTGCTCCGCAAAGTGTGGCCATGTGATCATGGGCACACCGGCGCAGATGCCTTCTACTGTTGAGTTCCACCCACAGTGCGTCATGAACCCTCCAATGGCTTGGTGCCACAGGATCATCACCTGTGGCGCCCAGCCCCTTATGATCATGCCTCTGTCTTTGACGCGCTCCTCGAACCCATCTGCAAGCCATTCCTCGACTTCTGGAAACTTATCTCCTGCCTTGATCACCCAGATGAACGGCCTCTTGGTAGCTTCGAGCCCCAGTCCCAGCTCAACAAGCTGCTGAGGTGCAGTGCAGGCGAGGCTGCCAAAGCTGGCAAAGATCACTGAGCCTGGCTTCATTGAATCAAGCCATTGCAAGCACTGCGCCTCGTCCACTGACGGATTGTTTCCTCTTGCAGCCATTGTGTTGCTGTCTCGATGGCAGAGGCACGTCGGCCCGACCGTCCAGACCTTCTTCCCTGTCGTCTGCTCAAAGGACTCGATGTACAAAGTCTCCAGCTCTCGGAAGCTGTTGATGACCACACCATCGCATCTCAGCTCCTCCTCGTAGATCTTCTCGCGGATTTGCTCGATACCCGAAACACACAGTCTCCCGGGGCATCTGGCCTTTGTCAACTGAAGCGGCGTAGGGAACCCCGGGAACGTGACAAGCTCGTTCTCATCTGTGACGTGTTCCAATATATTGTAGCGAAAAATGATGCACCTGCAAGATGCTCGTAGTTGTTAAATCACATGAAACTGCAGACTTATTTGACAAAAGTCACAAACAGATTCATCTAGGCTTGCCAATGGCAGTTTTTAACCAACCTGAAAAGCTGTTTATGACAATGTTTGCTGTCCACAGTAGCAATCTTATTCTTTAGCAAAATCAAGATCATTTTCCAGCGGCAGCGAGCATCCAAAACCGTATTCATATCGATATTTTCCCTTTCTTGTATGCTCTTTTGTATGTTTATGCTTTCTTATTTCTGAAGGGAACTTACACTAATTTCCCCTCTATAGTTGAAGTAAGATGGTAGATGTTTATAGCAGCAAAATATGGGCAGTACAAAACTAACTACTCGCAAGATTTGCCTGTTATGATCCTACCTGGCAAGTGATGAGAAGCCACAGAAACCACTAAAAGTGAGCCTTGGGATGCCGAGCTCCCTTGCGATGTCACCGGTCCACCAGTGCATCACGTCGGACACGATGCAGTTCGGAGGCGGGCGCTGCTCACGGAGGCGCGCCGCGAGCGGCTCCCGGAGCGCCGCGCAGGCCTCCATGAAGTTCCTGGTCAGATCCCTGGACTGGATCATGTCCACGTTCTCGCACCCGTCAGGCAGGCCGAACTCGGCGGCCGGGAAGCGGAGCTCCACGAGCTGCACCGCCAGGCCCGCCGCCTCCGCGTCGCCGACGAAGCCCGCCATCCTGCGGGCGTTCATCGGCGTGGTGACGACGCTGACCTGCGCGCCGTGCTCGGCCAGCAGGCGCGCCATGTCGGTCATGGGGATGGTGTGGCCCTGCGCCATCATCGGGACCAGCACGAAGTGCGCCCTTCCGGAGCCGTCCTGGCCGCCGGCGACGGCACGGCTGGCAAAGGTCATGGCTGCGGAAGTCAAGGTAGTGAAGTGAAGCTTGGACAGTGACACCGACAAGATGCCCCGATTCTGCTGGAACTGGAAGTATGCACTGCTGAGAAGGCGTATGCTGTTTGGAGTTGACCAGCTAACATGGCAATCGAGGTGTATATGTATGTATAGCGCCTTTGTTACGAAGGAAAGTGAGGTGTTGGCGATGTAATAAGGAGCGCAGCGGCAGCGTTATCAACTTGGCCACTTCGAGTGACGCATGCTCACACGTCAGTCCTGGACTCGTGGTCAAGAGCACGTGGATGAAGAAGCTTCTTAAGTTCTGAACCGTGAGAAAGGTGTCCGGGCAGTCCGATTTGGACAACGGATGGCTCAGATTAACCCCGTTGTTGCCTTTCGGTCGTGCAGGCCGGCATGGGCCGCTCCATAATGGCCCGTGGTCAGTGTGACCCATGGCCTGGCCATGTGGGGCCGACAAAGGTGGTGCAAGGCCCATCCACAACTTGGCCTGCAAGAAGCCCTCTCCCGGGCCTGGTTCTTTTGGCAAAAAGGGCTGAATTGATCTTGTTTTCACGGGCTGTCCACACCTCCGTCCATGCTGCCCTCTCTCAACAAAAAGAAAAGAAAAAACTCCGTCACTGCTTGTTTCAAATCTGAGTTTGAAGAGAGTAGAGTCATAATTCATAACACAAGTAGTAGTAACGCACTACTAAGACGTAAGGTTATGTATATTGGGCTTACATCAGTTGTCTATAGTCTATGTCACGTATGATTTAAGCTGATGTGGATGAAAAAGAATAAAGAGAGAGAAATATGTTAGCTGACGTGGATGAAAAATAATAAAGAGAGAAAAATATGTTGTCTACAATCTTGTAGCCGACTGTATCACCAGAACCAATGAGGAAATGTCTTGAGTCTATGAAAGGTTGTGTCAAGTGAAATGACAACCCACTGTATGAGCTGTCTATAGTGTTGTCTACAGATGTAATATAGAATTACTATAGACAACAGTATTTTATACTATTGTACATGCCCTAATACTACTATAATTAAGCCCGTTTAATTTAGATTTCTCCCAGCACGTCTCTAGACGGCTCAATAATTCTTTCCAGCTGATTGTTACATCTAGCTGAAATGCGTGGCAAACTGTGCCCATGCACATATCAGTTTTGCTTCCAAACAAGATAGAGGGAAATGAGAGTTGCAACTTGCAAACAATGTACCGAATAAGGCACGAGAAACAACATGGAAACCCCACAAAGACCGTGCATCAAGTACGGGATGGGAGCCTCCGCCATTGCATGATAACTTGGTAACGGTAGAGATGAACAGAACAATCCAGTCTACTTCGCTGGTCGGCCAGAGGACCCAGAGGTCGGTCAGCTACACGGACAAGATTCGCCTCGGAAGAAAATCTGATCGGAGGGTCTTGCGCAAGATCCTATCTCATCGGCCGTTGAATTTGTTGATGGGTGAGATATCAAAGGCTGATGGGAAGGTGCTTTCCTTCCATCCGCCTCATCGCCTGTGCGTGTTGAAGCATGTGACGCTTTGAGAGGAAGGCACGTGCAGATGCATTCTAAGCCTTGGCCAATGCGTGCATCTTGCTAACACGGGCACGCACGCACAAGAATCCGAGGATTCCTGAGCCGCTCGCCGGAAAGGGGCTCGGGAGACGGCGACTTCGCTAGGCGCATCCGTCACCCGGCCAGGCCTCCTCCATCGATCGGAGGAGAAGCTTCCGCCGCTTGACCGCCTCCGGAAACCGTTGTCCACACAGCGCGCGCGTGTAATACCTGCACCCACGTATGGCAACTAATGGAAGGCGAGATGGCCACCGCCGCGGTTTGATTCACCTGTCGCGATCGACGCCTAGCAGTCTAGCAGATACAGACGTGTGTTGTGTATGTAGCTTCTTCCTTCACGTACTATATACTACTCCACGCTCCACCAGTATACGTACGTCTGTCAGTTACCCTAAGCTTCTTTTTTTTCCCTCGAGAACACGCCAAAACGCATCATTCTAATAAAGAGGAAGAGAAAAAAAGTACAACACGATTACAAGGTTCAGAACCATTAATAGAAAAGACAACACCACAAAACCATAAAAAATGGTTAACGCAAACAGAATGACAAACTTCGGTAACAAAACTCATAGCTCCTACTTCACAATAAGGAAACTTACATTCATACTAATTGCCGCAAAGTGTCCTCTTGTCAGATGCAACTTATGAAGACAGACAAATGGTTGTATTTATTGTTGAAAAGACTTATGCATTTCGCTCCTTCCGTAATTCCCACATGATTAAGATAACAAAATTATCAAAGCACTTCCTTTGATTCTTTGGAACCGATCTTCTCGTCAACTCCCACCAATCCGTTAGCTGAGCTGAACCATCTGGCGCAAGGGTCTCCAAGTTTAAAGCCGCTAGAGAATCAAACCAAATTTATCTTGCCACAACACAACTAACAGATACGTGATGCATTGTTTCTCGCCCTTGAGCGCACATAACACAGAGAGATGGGTGAGGATCGAGGAAGGCCTCTAAACTGAAGTCTTCAGCTGTCCAACACTGGCCTTGGATCGCCGACCATACAAAAAAAAAAGTGCATTTCAGCGACGCTTTCGATTTCCAAACCTTCCTACAGCAAGCAAGTCCAACTGCACCATGAAAGAATCACCTTGTCCTCCTGCAACCAGACGATGATTTTTTTTTGCCTACCTCCTCTTCTTTCTTGGCACATTAATTTGAACATTGGAATTCGCTAAGGAGTAAAGTATTTTTCTTACCTCGGGAATACTTGAATTTTGATCCATCAGATTTTCCTCGTGATTCGTGCTCTAGCCCTGTTGCTAATAGCTCTCCGAGTACGGGATTTCGACGAAGCCGTCTGGCCGCTACCGCCGCTGATCGCATTCGCATCCAACGTCGATGCCCCTATCTGAAAGCCCCCTCGTCAAATGCCCTCTTTATTTTTGTTGTATTAAGGAGATGTGTCGAAGGAAACGACAGGGAAGGGTGGCAAGGAGGCTCGTCGCCAAAGAGGAGGTGAAGCAAGAGGGGCGAAGGATGGTGACGAGGATTAAAACCTCTATATATTATCTTTAATATATAAAAGATCATATGTATTCGTGGTCGTAACCCTGAGGTGCACGACCTCACTGGTCGTAGAGATTCCAGAGGTTACATAATGGGTACCCTGGTCGGACGAATGGCTAAGCCAAGCTTCCGACCAGGAGAACTGCTCGTAGAAGGTATGAACTGATACTTGGAATAATATTCTCTACCGTATGATGAATGGAGCACGTATATATTCCATGTCATACGACGTATCTTATCCAGACACACCAGCGAACAGCCTCCATGCGGTTATATGTTTCATAGACATATAACCGCCGAACGGTTGATTTCGTATCAACCGTTACTTGACTCGACAGGCACGCAACGCCGCATCGACGTCTTCTCCGAAGTATGCGCGCTCTTCAAAGGCTATTTAAAGATGGAACCTGGACGGATCAAGGGGGGACAGAAGAAGGAAGGAACAAGATAGAGTCATCAGACTAAAGCACAAGCCATAGATTCGTGTAATAGGTCTGAAATAGCAAGGGAGCAAGCAGATTTCTTAGTACATACCTTGTAAATTCCAGTTCATATTAATAAAGAGCAGCCCCATTATTCCCTTAGATTTTTCACGTTACTTTCTCCTTTTATTTTCGTAAGATCGACGTCTTGATCGTCGACAGATGGCGTGACAGCGGGGTGAAGACTAGGGTCGAGTGGCGGCTAGGGTTTAGATAGGAGGTGAAAGAGTATGGAATTATATAGGAGAGGAGGAGATCCATTGGATGAAGATCTAAGGGTCACAAATTTTAGTACTGACAAACAAACAAGATATAACTCAACTCCTCCCTGGACATGCATCGTATAAGTACAGGTGACGTCGTAAAGCTTTCATCGGTCGAGTCACACTGATCAATTCTATAAGCTTACACTACACTCGCCATTAATTGCTGCCATTGTATGTACGCGCGAGGAGATGGTGGAGATGGCGTCGACGGAGCTCCACTTCTTGCTGGTGCCGCTGGTGACGCAGGGCCACATCATCCCCATGGTGGAACTGGCGCGCCTCATCGCCGAACGCGGCGCGCGCGTCATCGTCGTCACCACACCCGTCAACGCCGCGCGCAACAGGGCCGCCGTCGACGGCGCCAGGCGGGCGGGCCTCCCCGTTGAGCTCGCTGAGATCCCCTTCCCCGGCCCGTAGCTCGGCCTGCCGGAGGGGCTGGAGAACGCCGACCAGATGGTCGACAAGACCATGCTCATGACGTGCTTCCAGGCCATCTGGAAGATGGCGGCAGCGTTGGAGGAGTACGTTCGGGCGCTCGACGGAGAGCTCGACGGTGCGACAACCCTGATGACGGCTTTCGGTGGACCCAACAACTGTTTTACGGCAGCGGTGAAGAGTCCGGTGCATCGGCCTCGACGATGGCGCACGCACGACAACAACAATCTCAGGTGTGCATCCGAAAATTGGGGCTTGTTGGAATTTTTATTTCTTGGGTTCGATTCAAGAAGAGGGTTCGGTTTAGGAATTTTTTTTTTGTTGGAATCGATAGTCTCAATGCAATGTATTGAATCAATTCGATGCACTCTCTCTCCTCTCTTTGAACCGGTTTAAATTCACATTGCAGATGGCCTAAAGAATAACTTCTGATGATATCTCGGACAGCTCACACCATAAAGTGGTCAGTGAACTCCACTAGAAAGGGGACTAGTCGAATTATGAGGAGTGTTGTTCTTGTCACCAGAACATGCGTGCATGGAGAACTGAGCGCTGCTCACGGGCATCCATTTTGGCGGCATCACCTTGTCCTCCACCCTATATACTCCTCCTTCCTCTTGGGATAGTGTAGATAGAAGTTCATTTTTCTCTTCTTTCTGATATAAAAAATCACCTCAACCGACTGTTTTTTAGGACTTCCTTACGGAGAGTCTTACACTTGATCTGATGGCTATTGGGTGATTGGGTGCTGGTTGGTATGCTCCGCAAGTGCGCAACTCTTCTATTTCTTTGTGCAAAAATCCCCCACCTTGACCACGTGCTTTTATACACTTCGATTCACGGTGGCGGCATTGTATCTCCGACAACCTCGCGAGGGAAACCGTGCTGTAACAGTGGCGATAAGTTTTCTGGGTCAGCGTGCTATCGACGTGACTTGCCTTCTCGGTGGCTTTGATTTGCCATCGGTTCTGTGAGTATATCTGGTTTTCAATTCATGTATCTTGCATTGTGTGTTGTACTAGTGTCCCTGCAATTGCTTCTTTCTGTGATTTGTTTATACTAGTATTGGGAGACTTGCATGATAGATTGTGGGTTATTTGTAAATTATTGTGATAATTTGGAATCATAGATTAGGCTTTGAGCTGGAACTGGATTATTGCTGAAGAACTGATTAGTTAATCTTAGAGTGGTACTAATGAGTCAATCACACCGGTTCAGTGATTCAGTTAATAGTTGATAGCATTTAAACTTGATTTCAAAAAGCATATTGTTAGCAGTAGTGTGACTAGCTTCATTCACTTATTGAAAGTCACTTATGTTTTGTATCCGAGTTACTCAAATAATCTTTACTTTTATATTGATAAAGAAGCAAAGCTCAAAACATAGTCTATTGTCAAGTAATTATCACTCGAGAAGACCTAGTTCATCACCAGAGCAGCCGACATCTGAGAGCAAAGAATTAAATAACAATTTTTGCATGATGCTAATTGATATTGCCTATAGTTTTAAATTCTTATGTATGTTTTCCTGTTTATATGTTTTAAGCAATAACTATGTGATGTTAAAGACATCTCTATTGTTTATGTTATATAAAACTAGCTGAAATCATACTTTACTCTAATTATTTATTTCTAGAATTATTCTACAATATATGCTAAATCCGCAATTAGTTCAACAGTTCGACTAAACTCCACTCGAAAGGGGGACTAGTCGAATTCTGAGGAGAGTTGTCATTCTCACCGGAACATGCGTGCATGTGGCAGAGTAGTCTCAGGTCGATGTCAGCATTACGAAGGCGTGAAGCAATTTTTCTACAGCTTTCCGGTGTTAAGAAGATTATCATGGTCTGACCGACGTGCGATCGCCTCAACTTGCATTGTGATTTTCCACAGCAACGCATCCACCTGCGAGACAGATGCGTCGTCTCCTCTCCTTTACTCCTTCGAGCATCTCAAGGCAGCAAGGAATAGGCAACTTGGAATATCTCTCTCGATAGGCGATGTAGAGTACCAATCAGAATTTCTATGAGACGTGCATCTGGTATAATCTAAGCAGGCTTGGAGGATAAGTGAACCCTGGATGAAGTTGTCGCGAATCTCAGATCAGATCAAAGGATAGGGTAACACATGGCTCGAAGAGATACATGAGAAAAAGGGAAAAAGCAATGGATCAGATATTCAGATACATAATTACATACAGCTCGTATGCTCTCTCTCCCCAGTACACATACATAATATACAGATGTATGGCCCAACAAACGGCATTACACAAGAAATGGTGGAGCGCACAATATTTCGAGGCCACCAAGGGAACCAACCGCCTTGGCCCAAGCGAGCCCACCACTATGAAGCCGACGATCATTCGCGTCGCGTTGGCTCGCTCCGCTTCTTCTTTCTTCCCCTCAACGAGTTAAAAAAAAAAGAGACTAAATTATATGGCGGGTCGTCGAACTTGTAGGGATAGTTCATTCGGGTCACCGTACTTAGGAATTTGAAGTGGTTTAAGTGGGCCATTAGGAGGTGCTACTGCCGACTGTCGACTCACGCTGGCGTGGCACCCCACCTGACGCAGCGTGTGACGTCATACATAGGGGATGTTTGCTTCGAAGCCTGGGCAAAACTTGCCTGGCCGGCAGAGCACCTAGACGTCGCCTGCCGTGTATTTGCTTCGAAGCCCAGGCGAGCCAGCAGTTCAGGCATTGAAAACGAGCGCTTGGGAGCCATGCCTTCTAGGTTGCTCGATCTACCGTTGATATCTCGATCCAACGCTTTACTTTTCATTCATCAATTTCAGGCATATGTTTTCAACCAAACAACTCATCATCAGGTTTGCCTAACCGGAAAAAACCATCTACTTTTCAGACTACTTTCATGCATCACTTTTTTTCAGACATGAAATCTAGATTACCAACCAAACCAGCCTAGAGTCCCTCCTCGGCTCAATGGTTTCCTAACCCCAAAGAAGCGGTACATAATTCAAAATTCCTCGTATAAAAATTGTCTATTGAAGGTTGCAGGTTTTGATTGGATATTCTAAAGACCCACTTTAAAAAATGAACTTATGCGCGTAATAGATCTCAAGAAGATAGTTGGAAAAAAAAACTAATGGTGCATCCGGAGCTGAGACGACTGAGTTTGTATTTAGAGTAAATTTCACTTTGATCATGTAATTTTACCATGATTTCACTTTTGCACCACCCGTAACAAACATTTTCACTTTGCACTACACCTTCTTACTTCTTGTTTCACTTTGCACCGGGAGAATGCCCTGTCAGCAAGAGGAAAACATGGGAGGCGTGCAGGGAGCTTGCTGGCAGCGAGGCACGGCCGACGAGGTAGCGACATCCCAAAAGAGAGAGAGAGAGAGAGCTGTTTTGTCGTCGTTGCCGTTGCTATGGCCACTACCAACGATGCTCCAGCTATTCTTGTCTGTTTTCGATCCATTTTCTAGCTCCATCTTCTTTCCCCATCCCGTGCCTCGCCGCTCGCTGCCTCCTGCGTTGTCATTCATTGTGGGCAAGTGCCAAAGAAGGTGACCAAATTCTTACCCTGGTGCAAGGTGTAACACATGATAAGAAGATGTAGTATAAAACGAAAAGATTTACTAAAGGTGATACAAAATGAAATCCTGATAAGATTACATAGTCCAAAGTGAGATTTACTCTCGTATTTATTTAGCAATCCCTTGCTGAATACGACATTGGACCTTAATTTTTTTTTCCAAACATGGACAGTAGCTCCTAATAAACTTCTTCTGGACCACTGTTTAGTGTTTGCCAAACATATCTGGACCGTAGCTCCTAATAAACATCTTCATACGATGCGTTGATCAGTATCTGACCCTACCTTTTCCAGGCCGTGTGCACGGAGGCTGGTATGTTTGCTTTAGGAAGCGAAGAGTGCACGTGACACGAGGGCTTCGAGATCGCCGCGGCCAAAGTCATGGAAAAGGAGATCGACAAGAACATCTCTGTCAGGAAGCTCTGGAAAAAGATCCGCTCACGGTTGTTTCTCTGACCTCTCGTACTTTTGTAGACGTGAGAAACTAACCCGCTTACCCACTCAAAATCACTAGCTAGTAGTTACCTTCTGGTACGGCTCATCTCGTCCGATTGGTTCTGAAACAACTGAAAAAAATTTCTTCGTTGGAGTTCAATTTGAAATTGAATTTGAATCTCTAAACCCCACCAAATTTCAGCAAAATCCCCAAATCCCGCCTCCCTCCCACCCGAGCCGCCTCCCACCCCGGAGCGTCTGCCGCCGAGCCGCCTCCTCCCCGCTACCGACACGCGCCGCCGCCAGACCGCCACCCAAACCGCCTCGCCGCCGCTTCGCACGAGCGCGCGAAGACGCCGCCCACTATGCCACCTCCGGCCCGCCCGGTGAGAGGACCCGCCACCTCTCTACCTCGCATTCATGCGCGCGACGCCCGAGCCGCAGCTCACGCCGGGCGCCGCAACTCGCCACCCGCCACGCCACCTCCCGCTCGGCTCCGGTGAGGAGCGCCGCCACCACGACACCACCCCATGCGCCGCCTCCCGAACCCTCCCGACCCCACGCCACCCCTTCGCGCCGCAATCCTCCACCGCCTCCACCAGCTATAAAGCCGCCTCCGCCCGGCCATCTCAACCCACACCCAACCCTCCCCATCCACCTTCGTCCCCAGAGCGGCCCGAGCCGCCGCCGCCGGTTTTCCCCAACCGTAAGCCGACCCCATCTCTCCTCCTCCAAATCAAACCCTAATCGGACACCCGAGCCCTTCCCCTACCCCTCCGACCCAGATCCACCGGATCCCCATCGGCGCGCCCTCTCTCTCGCCGCCACCCCAAACCCTAAAAACCAAATCCAAACGCGACCGCAAAAACCCGAGAGGAAGAAGCCTTACCCGGTGGAGCCCTCCTGCGCCGCCTCTCCTTGCCGCCGCTAGCCACCGTCGCGAAGTCACCGGCGGTGTGCGCTGCAGCCTCGCGCCAAGGCGCCGCTTTTCCTCGCCGCGCGCGAGCACCGAGCGCGGGCGCCAGCCGCCGCCCGGCGCCCCGTGACCTAAAGGCGCAAGGCGCGCTGAAGAAGCCGTGGGCGGTTCGACCAAATGGGCTTCGGCCCAAAGGTCAAGCCCAAGACTATTCTTTCTTTTAATTCCGCCCGCATCTGTTCATTGCACAAGAAATACAATTACTATTCACCCGAAAATCCGTAATACTATTTGTCCTTTTTATTTTTCAGCCCATGCAATCGCTCAACAAGAAAATAATTATCGCTTCTAACCCTAGATTAGTGACTAATTATCGCTTATTATTTAATTCATAAATATGAACAAGAAATGGTCACTATTCACCAAAACCCTAAATTGACATTTTATATCCATTCGACTGCCTCGAAACCATAAAGCCGAATCTTAGATCCATTCACCATATCCACTCTCACAAACCTTTTTGCCTATTTAAGTTGCTTTCTTTCTTCTTTTATATTTTTGTTGTACTTGAATTCGTGTCAGGCTCATTCCTTGTCGAGCCAAGTATTTAATTTTGCTTTTTGTGTCTTACGCTAGATCTCGACGCCGACGAGCCATTTCAGACATCACCGGAAAAGACACGTATAAAGCAGGATGTTCGAGGACTTTGACAGAAGGCAAGTTGCATACCTTGAACATATTGAACCTACATTCCGTATATTTTATATTATTACTTTCATTAGCATATTTTAGCCAATTATTTCAATTAAGAAATAGTACTTTGGAATGCCATGTCGAATAGTTAAAACCCTTCACTCCACATATTAAACCACCCATTCTTGCAAGCCATATTCACATTGACAAATCTAGCCCACATAAAATAATAGAAATTATTCCACAATGCCGTACAAAACTCATTTCTAAATATCATAAGGAAGGTTGGCTTTAGGCCAATAGTTTTGGTGGTGAGTTGAGGATTGTCCAAGAAGTTGGACAATCCAATATACTCGCTTAAAAGTGAGTCATCGTGAGATCCGGAGGTGGACACCACGAGTTGGTGTTGGGTCATCGCCTCACCGAATGATAGATAAGGACAAGAACCTTGTGCCAAGTAATGCATACGAAACCGCCAACCACATGCGTGGTCATTCCTCCTCGGCTTAGTACACCGCTCATCCGATTGAATATCTACAGGATGTCACCGTTGCTTGTGTGATAGAACAGACGCGAATAGGGTGGATCGTGGGTGGGCCGCTTAGGCACCCTCGAATTGCACAACGGTATGGGCCCGCTGACTCGGATTATGGATTCCACTATTGGCCGGTGGTCTCCCAGTATGGATGTAGACCTACCGTAGAGACTAAAGAGGTTGAGCAGTGAAAGGCTTTGTTATCTCAGCTCAGTCGCACGCTAACGTGTTGCGTGTATATTGCATGACAGTACGAGCATGAGATATCTTGTGGGTAAAGTTGGGCAACTCTGCAGAGTGAATAATCAATGGTATTCGAATACGCCGTGCTTCCGGTTAATGAAGCTGTGTTCATGGGTGATTCCAATACACAAGGCATAAGTAGGCTTTTACAGATGTTAATTGGTAATTTTAGATGTTAAAAACCCCTGTGATTATACTTATTACTGTTTTACTGCTTTTAATTACTATACAGCTTTTAAAATTCAATTATTGCATTCCACATATACCTGTATTGGTAAATCTGCAACCCTCCATTGATTATCCTAGCATTTAGTTAAATAGAATTTCCATGCAATTTGCTGAGTACGGTAGTTGTACTCATTCTTGCTAAACATCAACAGAAGAATCTTGGGAAGATCCAAGTGACCCCAACTTTCAGGAGGAAGTGTGGGACGGTGACGACTACTGGTACTAGGGTCTCTTTACGCCAAGCTTGCTCGTGGTGTTGACTCTCTTTGCTCAGATTATATTACGCTTGGGCTTGGATGCCCGCTTCGCTTTCAAAATGGTCGTTAAGCCATAATTCTGTAATAAAGTTTGCCTTTTGTCGTTATCGTCGCTTGCTTGTGAAACCACGCCTTACAACCGAACATCCGGACAACAGGATTTCGATCCCACATCCGGTCATATACAAAAGTGGTATCGAGCCACTTGACCGTAAGTTGAGACCTTAGCTTGGTTATAGGATTGAAGACCTTTAAAAAGTTAATTTCAAAAATTACAAAAGAATTTCCAAAACAAAAATATAAGTATTAAATTGTCGTTTTTCCTTTCTCTTGCTATCTTATCTCACTATAGGTTTTGAAAAAAAAAAACTTGTTTGTTTTCTTAAAAGAATTTATCTCCTCTTGTCTAAATTTTCAACTTTTCGATTGTCAGGAAGATGCCGAACTCATATTCTGAGCCTGCAGTACTGAGAGGGTGGGCCTCAAAACTATGGAGGATGCTACAACACCTGGGAGCGACAACTGGTCAGCTACCCACTTTCTACACCGAAGAGCAAATGATCCACAACAGGAGGTATCAGTGGAAAGCATGGGTGGCCTTGATTCCATTGGCTTACAGACCAGACACTGAGTGTCGGTTTGTGGGCTATCGCCGTCAGGAAAGAGATGCCATACAAGATGCAGCAAGACGGGCGGTTCTACACCTCCGTCAACACTATGATGATGAATTCGAGGGCTCTGAGTTTCAGCTCATTCCGCAAGAAGGGGACGATGGATTTAGTGCCGTTGTTCCCATGCCTGAGGATGATGAAGACCCAAGACTCCGCTAAGCCGCTATCCACATAGTGACACAAGAAGTCCTTACAACAGACTCGAGTGAGTATCACACGATGCATCGAAGTATTACTTGGCCAAGCGAGTGGGACGAATCGCAAAGGAAATAGCTCGCCGCGATGCTCGATCCGATCCGATCCGCTTGTGGTGAGAATTCGACCCTCCCGCCGCCCAATGGCGATATCACCCAAGATCGCTCGATTACACTCCAAAGATCACCAGACTATACCCGGAGTCACCTCCGGCGCCGCCCCACCTAACGGGCATAGCGCGCAACTATCGGCGCTTTTCCGAGGATCCACCAAGGGAAAGGAGAAGGTTGAAGACGAAGGACCCACCACAGTGAAGAAGGGTCAAGAAGAAGAAGAGGAGGAGGAGGACCTGTAAGAAGTGATCCATTACACCACCAAAGAACCCTCCGTCGGATGGGTGGTAGAAGCCTCGTCAAGTCTTCAGAGGACGATAGTGTAGAGCTACCCTAGTCTAGTACGACTTTTGCTTGTAATAAAGGTTGTGTAATATACTCTAAGTAGTATATGTCCAGCTTTTGTAAGATATGTGTGTAAACCTATGTGAATTATAATAAAGTTGTTTCCTATCAAGATCTCAGATATCACCCCCACAAAAGTTGTTTCTTCTTCTCGCCTTAATTACTTACCTATTCCTTCACCACTTATCCGCAAAATCTGAATCTTACTTATCTTCGTGTTTGGTCAAAACCATCGCAGATTTGTATTCCCAAGATGTCCGACAACAACAACAATGAGGTCAATCAACAGACAACAACCGACTTTGGCGTGGTTATGGCCATGATGGAAAGAAACAGATATCAAGCTGAGCAGAATCAGGCAAGAATGATGGAACAGCACACCAGACTTCTTGAACAGATTGCCACCAGATCACCAATTGGACATCCCTCCGGAGGCAATAATGGAGGAACCACCCTGTGTTTGGATGGATGATTTCCGTAAGACAAGACCTCCAACTTTCACAAGATTCCGCATCCACTAGCGGTGATGATTGGCTACGTGATATTGAGAGGAAGTTAGATACCATCCAATGCAATGATAAAGAAAAGACTTTGTTTGCATCTCATCAACTTCAAGGTCAAGCAAGAAAGATGGTGGATGAATCACCGCACTCTACATCCGCAGAGATATTCCATGGGCGTAATTTAAGGAAGCATTTCACAAAGCCCATGTCCCCGAAGGCACGCTTGCAGCTAAACGCCGAGAGTTTCTCGCCTCAAGCAAGGAGGTCGATAAAGGATTGAATACCTTCACCAATTTAATCAATTGGCGAGGTATGCTCACTGGATGTGGATCTGAAGCTAAGAAAATGGAAAAGTTTTCACAAGGATTGCAAAAGTCACCAAGTTTCACATCTCATTTCTTGATTTTCCGACTTAGCGTCTATGGTGAACAAGTCGTTAATCTCGTAAGAAGCCGAGGTGAAATGGAGGAAACTAGAAAGAGAAAGATGAAGCAAATGGTTCCACCTTCAAGTGCACCAAGGGGAGAATGATGCCACCGCCATCTTTCGATTCCAACCAAGACCACCTATGAATTCGGCGCCAAGACCACCTATGAACCCGACAAAGAAGACCAATTTTCGGTGGAAACCGACCACCACAGCTCAGTTGTTATAATTGTGGGCAAACCACCATCAAAAGGATTGTCCTCGTAAATCCTTAAGTTGCTATCATTGTGGACAGATGGTCACTTCAAGGGACAAAGTGTCCGTTGAAGAATATGTCAGCAGATGCAGCTAAAGCCCAAGCAAGGAATCAGATGCAGAGCAACCGGACTCCTCCCATCTCCCAAGCCAACAGAGGAGGAATGCTACAGCCCAGAATCCAATCTAGGCAACGTCGGGGCTTCGTGAGGAGGGCAATGCACGTGCACCATCACAAGGAAGATCAATCACATCACCACTCGTGAATGAGGCTACCGATGTCATTGTGGGTATGTTTCTACTTCATGCAAGATTAGCTTTGGTTCTTTTTGACCCAGGGGCTACCCATTCAGTTATTTCTTTGGATTTTGCTGTGAAGAGTTGTTTGCCTTTTGTTGCTTTACCAAATCCCTATGTGTTGCAAACACCCGGGACTAGAATGAAATCTCAATATAAGTGTAGTGACCTGAACCTAGAGATTCAAGGAGTCAGTTTCAGAACAGAGTTGTTGGTACTCCAGATGAAAGGCATAGATGTTATTTTGGGAATGGATTGGTTATCAAAGTATAAGGCCACAATTGATTGTGATAAGAAGACGGTGATACTGAGAAGCTCAGAGGGACAGGAAGTCTCAGTGGTAACAGACCAATCATTGATGAAGGAGCAGAAAAGAAGGGTTTACAGTGCTATTTCAGAAACCACCATGCCAATGATAGTGATTGAGGAATATCCGGATGTGTTCCCTGAAGAACTACCTGGAAGACCTCCAGATAGAAGGATTGAACTTGCTATAGAATTGGTACCTGAGACTAAACCGGTGACCAAAGCACAATACAGAATGGCAACTAGTGAATTAAAAGAACTCAAGAAACAGTTGGATGAACTGGAAGAAAAAGGTTTCATAAGACCTAGTGTCTCGCCTTGGTCTGCACCAGTACTGTTTGTTAAGAAAAAGGATGGAAGTTTGAGGTTGTGTGTGGATTATAGGGCCTTAAATGCAGTGACTATTAAAACAAATACCCTTTGCCAAGAATTGATGATTTGTTTGATCGTTGAAAGGAGCCAAGGTATTCTCAAAATTGACTCGAGATCGAGGATATCACCACTCAAGATTAGAGAACAAGACCGAGAAAAGACCGCTTTACTACAAGATATGGATTATTTGAGTTCACAGAGTACCTTTCGGATTGACTAATGCCCCAAAGATATTTTATGAACCCGATGAACCAAGTTTATATGGAGTATTTGGATCAATTCGTGGTAGTGTTTGTGGATGATATATTGATATATTCAAAAGTGAAGAAGAGCATAAACAACACCTCCATCTAGCCCTGACCAAATTGAGAGAGCATCAGTTGTATGCAAAATTCTCAAAGTGTGAATTCGGATGAAAGAAGTGTCATTTTAGGCACATTATCACCGAAGAAGGAGTAAAAGTCGACCAGAAAAAGTCGAGTCAGACAAGAATGGAGACACCAAAGACAAAGGATCGAGATAAGAAGTTTCTTAGGTCCAGCGGGATATTACCGCAGATTTATAGAAAATTTCTCAAAGATTGCTCGCCCACTCACTCACCTTCTCGTAAAGGATATCCCTTTAAATGGACTGACAATTGTGAGAAAAACTTTCAGGAGTTGAAGGATAAACTAACCACTACCCCGGTACTCATACTTCCAAATCCTGCAAAGGATTTTCAGATTTATTGTGATGCTTCAAAGCAAGGATTGGGTTGTGTATTGATGCAAGATGGGAAAGTTGTGGCATATGCTTCGAGACAATTGAGAACTCATGAAGAAAACTATCCCACACATGATTTGGAGTTAGCAGCGGTGGTTCACTCACTGAAAATTTGGAGACACTATTTGCTGGGAAATCATTGTGAAGTATTTTCAGACCACAAAAGTCCTGAAATACATATTCACTCAACCTGCACTTGAATCTCGCAGAGAAGATGGCTAGAATTGATTAAAGATTATGATCTTGATATCCAGTACCACCCAGGAAAAGCAAATGTTGTGGCAGATGCACTCAGCAGAAAGGCATATCATAGCTTGAATGCTTTACAGAATGTCACCACACTAATACGGAAATGCAGCACCTAAACTTGGAAATAGTCGAACAAGGATCAATATTAGCTTTGGAGATACAGTCAAACTTAGATGATCAAATCAAACAAGCACAACAGGAAGATCAGGAAATTCAGCGATTCTTAACGGACAATCAAGATAAAGAAATGGCAGAATTCAAGAAGGATGATCAAGGAATAATACGGTTTAAAGGCCGTCTGTGTGTACCAAACAAAGAAGAACTGAAACAGTTGATCCTACAAGAAGCCCACTCATCCCAATTCTCAATACATCCAGGGGGAACAAAAATGTACCAAGATTTAAAGAAAAGATTTTGGTGGAAAAAGATGAAAAGAGAAATAGCTGAGTATATTGCCCAGTGCGACATTTGCCAGAAAATTAAAATAGACCATCAGAAACCCGCAGGATTATTACAACCCCTATCAGTGCCAGATTGGAAGTGGGAAGAAATTGGTATGGATTTTATCACAGGGTTGCCAAAAACACAAAAAGGATTCGACGCCATTTGGGTGATAGTGGATAGACTAACAAAAGTAGCACATTTTATCCCAATCCAGCAGACGTATGGAAAGAATAAATTGGCAGAATTGTACATGACAAAGATAATATCATTGCATGGGATTCCAAAGAGAATAGTGTCAGATAGAGGGGCTCAATTTACATCTAAATTCTGGAAGAAATTACATGAAGCCATGGGAACAGATTTGGCATTCAGCACCGCCTACCACCCACAGACTGGAGGGCAGACAGAAAGAGTAAATCAAATATTAGAGGACATGTTGAGAGCATGTGCTTTAGCTTATGGAGCAACATGGGATAAATGTTTACCTTTTGCAGAATTTTCTTACAATAACAGTTACCAAACCAGTATCAAGATGGCACCTTTTGAAGCTTTATATGGCAGGCAGTGCAGAACACCTTTAAACTGGACAGATACAGGAGAGAGACAGTTACTTGGACCTCAGATAGCACAGGATTCAGAAGATCAAGTCAGAATGATAAGGGACAAAATGAAGATTGCTCAGAACCGTCAGAAGGAATATGCAGATAAACGCAGAAAGATTTGAGTTTTGAAATAGGGATCCGTATACCTAAAAGTTACTCCATTCAAAACAGTGCGAAGATTTCAAGTAAAGGGAAAATTAGCCCCAAGATACATTGGTCCCTATAAAATTGTGGAGAGAATAGGAGAAGTGGCATACAAATTACACTTGACACCAAATCCAACTGGCATACATGATGTGTTTCATGTTTCTCAACTCAGAAAATGCTTGAGGCAACCGCGAGCAGTGTACCACTTGAAGAGATAGAACTACGTAATGATCTCGACCTATGAAGAAGAACCTTTGATGATACTTGATACCACGTAAAGGCAATTATAAGGTGAATATCGATTTTGCAAGATTCTCCGAAAATCATACAGAGGAAGAAGCAACATGGGAAAAGGAATCAAAGATGCAATGAGATTTTCCCAACCTGTTCTCGGCCTTGTGTGAATCTCGAGGTCGAGATTCCTTTAAGGGGGTAGGTTGAAACAATCGAAAAAATTTCTTCGTTGGAGTTCAATTTGAAATTGAATTTGAATCTCTAAACCCCACCAAATTTCAGCAAAATCCCCAAATCCCGCCTCCTCCCACCCGAGCCGCCTCCCCCCGGAGCGTCTCTCGCTCGAGCCGCCTCCTCCTCGCTCGGCCCGACACGCGCGCCGCCAGACCGCCACCTAAACCGCCTCGCCGCGCTCAGACGAGCGCGCCAAGACGCCGCCGCCCACTATGCCACCTCCCGCCCGCTGCGGTGAGAGGACCCGCCACCTCCTCTACCCTCGCATTCAATGCGCGCGACGCCCGAGCCGCAGCCACGCCGGCGCCGCAACTCGCCACCCCGCCACGCCACCTCCCGCCGGCTCCAGGTGAGGAGCGCCGCCACCACGACACCACCCCATGTGCGCCGCCTCCCGAACCCTCCCGACCCCACGCCACCCCTTCGGCGCGCAATCCTCCACCGCCTCCACCAGCTATAAAGCCGCTCCGCCCGGCCATCTCAACCCACACCCAACCCTCCCATCCACCTCGTCCCCAGAGCGCCCGAGCCGCGCGCCTGTTTTCCCCAACCGTAAGCCGACCCCATCTCTCCTCCTCCAAATCAAACCCTAATCGGACACCCGAGCCCTTCCCTACCCCTCCGACCCCGGATCCACCGGATCCCCATCGGCGCCCTCTCTCTCGCCGCCACCCCCAAACCCTAAAAACCAAATCCAAACGCGACCGCAAAAACCCGAGAGGAAGAAGCCTTACCCGGTGGAGCCCTCCTTGCGCCGCTCTCTCCTTGCCGCCGCGAACCCTGCGCGCCGCGAGTCGCCGCTGCGCGCGCTAGATCCGCGCGTAGGCTCACCGCCGCGCGGCGTGTGCTGCAGGTGCTGCTACGTGCACGGCGCGTGACCTAAGGCGCGTGCTGACGCGCGAGCCGCGTGGGCGGTTCGACCAAATGGGCTTCGGCCCAAAGATCAAGCCCCAAGACTATTCTTTCTTTTAATTCCGCATCCGCATTGTTCATTGCACAAGAAATACAATTACTATTCACCCAAAATCCGAATACTATTTGTCCTTTTTATTTTTCACCATGCAATCGCTCAACAAGAAAATAATTATCGTTTCTAACCCTAGATTAGTGACTAATTATCGTTTATTATTTAATTCATAAATATGAACAAGAAATGGTCACTATTCACCAAAACCCTAAATTGACATTTTATATCCATTTCGACCGCCTCAAACCATAAAGCCGAATCTTAGATCCATTCATCATATCCAGCTCTCACAAACCTTTTTGCCTATTTAAGTTGCTTTCTTTCTTCTTTTATATTTTTGTTGTACTTGAATTCGTGTCGCTCATTCCTTGTCGAGCCAAGTATTTAATTTTGCTTTTTGTGTCTTACGCTAGATCTCGACACGACGAGCCACTCAGACATCACCGGAAAAGACACGTAGCAGCAGGAGAGTTCGAGGACTTTGACAGAAGGCAAGTTGCATACCTTGAACATATTGAACCTACATTCCGTATATTTTATATTATTACTTTCATTAGCATATTTTAGCCAATTATTTCAATTAAGAAATAGTACTTTGGAATGCCATGTCGAATAGTTAAAACCCTTCACTCCACATATTAAACCACCCATTCTTGCAAGCCATATTCACATTGACAAATCTAGCCCACATAAAATAATAGAAATTATTCCACAATGCCATACAAAACTCATTTCTAAATATCATATGAAGGTTGGCTTTAGGCCAATAGTTTTGGTGGTGAGTTGAGGATTGTCCAAGAAGTTGGACAATCCAATATACTCGCTTAAAAGTGAGTCATCGGTGAGATCCGAGGTGGACACCACGAGTTGGTGTTGGGTCATCGCCACCGAATGATAGATAGGACAAGAACCTTGTGCCAAGTAATGCATACGTAAAACCGCCAACCACATGCGTGGTCATTCCTCCCTGGCTTAGTACACTGCTCATCCGATTGAATATCTACAGGATGTCACCTGTTGCTTGTGTGATAGAACAGACGCGGAATAGGGGTGGATCAGGGGTGGGCCGTTTAGGGCACCCTCTGAATTGCACAACGGTATGGGCCCGTCAGACTCGGATTGCGGATTCCACTATTGGCCGGTGGTCTCCCGAGCTGTATGGATGTAGACCTACCGTGTAGAGACTAAAGAGGTTGAGCAGTGAAAAGGCTTTGTTATCTCAGCTCAGTCGCACGCTAACGTGTTGCGTGTATATTGCATGACAGTACGAGCATGAGATATCTTGTGGGTAAAGTTGGGCAACTCTGCAGAGTGAATAATCAATGGTATTCGAATACGCCGTGCTTCCGGTTAATGAAGCTGTGTTCATGGGTGATTCCAATACACAAGGCATAAGTAGGCTTTTACAGATGTTAATTGGTAATTTTAGATGTTAAAAACCCCTGTGATTATACTTATTACTGTTTTACTGCTTTTTAATTACTATACAGCTTTTAAAATTCAATTATTGCATTCCACATATACCTGTATTGGTAAATCTGCAACCCTCCATTGATTATCCTAGCATTTAGTTAAATAGAATTTCCATGCAATTTGCTGAGTACGGTAGTTGTACTCATTCTTGCTAAACATCAACAGAAGAATCTTGGGAAGATCCAAGTGACCCCAACTTTCAGGAGGAAGTGTGGGACGGTGACGACTACTGGTACTAGGGTCTCTTTACGCCCAAGCTTGCTCGTGGTGTTGACTCTCTTTGCTCAGATTATATTACGCTTGGGCTTGATGCCCGCTTTCGCTTTCAAAATGGCTGTTAAGCCATAATTACTGTAATAAAAGTTTGCCTTTTGCTGTTATCGTTCGCTTGCTTGTGAAACCACGTCTTTACAACTGAACATCCTGGACAGTTGTAAGGATTCTCTCAACCACTGGTCCGCCACGCTCGCTGTCTTGTGCAACTTTCTTACTCTTTTCCCCTGTCACTCGCTGCGTTCTGTGACTTACGTACTACGCTGCACGAACGATCGGTCCAATTAGACTTGCGCGTCAGTCAATCGTTCTCCTGTTATTTAGATTTCCAACAAACATGCGCCAGTCGATGTACCTTACAAAGACATCGTACTGCTAGATTCCTAAGAAGATAGTTTGGCCGATCAAGTTAATTGCTACCATCCACAGGATCGATTGGAATCACTGCTGTTCATATGACACAAACCTCGGAAAAAGTATTAAAATTGACTAGTCCTAAACATGTACCAATTCGGAACCAGTCCGTGGCTGGTCGGTAAAGAGGTGGTGTTGTCTCCTCGTTCACTTAGGATTCTCCCAGGTGTCTATCTTATTTTTAAGTGATTGTCCAAAGCTCTGACCAAATTTTTTTTTAAAAAAACATCAATTCACATATATATCCTCGCAAAAAAAAAAACAATTTATATACAGCAAGTTGCCGGCCACTGACTTGTGTGGTACGGCTAGGGGCTAAGAACAAGACAAACCAAACGCTGAACTGTGTGATTAATCTAGTAGTACACATATAATAACCACAGAAGGGGTATAAACAGAGCAGATAGTTTCCGATCGTTCGTATGTCCGAATAAATTCGGATCTCGGAGCGTCGAAATCGGATATCCGGTATTTTTTAATCAGATTTCGGAGGTAGATAGTTTTTGCTGAGTACGGAAACAGATTCGAGAAAGAGGTGAATACTGTCTGTGTCATTTGTTACTAAGGGATAAACGCATCAGTATTTAGATGACGTGGAGGAGAGATGGTAAGGAGAGAATGTGAGCTTATTTCTATATGAAAAAACAAGTAAGTTGTTGATACCAAAACACAAGAAACAACAAAATAGATATTGGAGACTTGCTTATTACCTATAAACTTGTTTTGTGGGTGGCAATTAAAGTAGCAATAAAGTCTTAGATGCAAGCTCAAGAAACAATTCATTGAAAAATTTATTTCTTTTTATTAAATTGAGTACTCTCTCTTCTCTTAGTAGCAAGCTAAGAAGTTCATGTCACTTATTACTAAGAGCATCTACAACAGTTCACGTCAGCTGTTACTAAGGGGTTGCCACATCAGCATTTAGGTGATGTGGAGGAGAGAATATGAGGACAGAAGGTAAAGTTGTTTCTAGATGAAAAACTATTAAATTGTTAATACCAAGACACAAGAAACAACCAAATACTCTATTAGAGACTTACTTGTTACTTAAAAACGCATTTTGTGGGTCTCACTGTCTTAAAGCAAAATATTCACCCGATCATTCGTGCAGTTCGACTTTATTATTGATATGATAAATGAGCTAAAACATGTAGATTACAAAGTTGTACTTCATTATTGATCATCAAGAATCATGCACATTTGTAACAATTAAAATCTTAAATACAAGCTTAAGAAACAATCTATTGGAAGATTTGTTTCTTTTTATTAGTTTGAGTACTTTCTATCCTCTTAGTAACAAACTAAGAAACAATCTATTATAAATGCTCTAAGGGGTTACCATATCAGTATTTATGTGATATGGAGGAGAGAATGTGAAGTTGTTTCTAGATGAATAAACTAGTAAATTGTTAATACCAAGATACAATAAACAACTAAATACTCTATTGGAAACTTACTTATTGCCTAAACACTCATTTGTGGGTCAACTGCCTCCAAACAAAATATCCACCAGATCACTTGTGCAGCCCGACTTCTTGGCTTCCCTCCAATGATATGATAAATGAGTCAAAATATATAGACCACAAAGTTGTACTTTATTATTAATCATCAAAATCATATACATTTATAGCGATTAAAGTCTTAGTAACAAACTATTACAAATGCTCTTATTAGTACACTTCTTGTCTAATCCATTACCGACCGTACTTACTTGAAATTTGTGCAACATACTAATGTACTTACTATATATGGCTTTTTAGAAATGGAGAAAAGCACTTAAGCACCACACGTGTATGCTCCCGCGATTGCTGTGTGGATGTCTATCTATTTCCGGTCGAGTTTTTCTCCTTTCTTTTCGTTTTGAAGAGGCTTTTTTGTTGGAGTGAGGGACGTGGCTGGCGATGGAGTAGTCCGACGTTGTGCGATCTGCAGGATCCGAAGTGAAGTCAGAAAAGGCAGCAGCAGTTGCAACATGCGGATCGTGTTGCATTCACGGGCTTGCAACTCACCGACCGAAAAAGTATTAGCAGCTGTACAGGGTAATGGAAGTATTCGCTTTTGGATGATACTAGAAGCCGGACATCTGATTTGAGAGTTAGAATCGGAAGTTCAGGTGCGCCACAAGCTTATACCCCTTATCGCACGTACAAATGGAATGAATATGGTTGGAAGGAGTGATACTAGCATCCGGACGTTCGATTTGGGCCTATACCCCTTACCGAATGAGATGAGCGTGCGTACGAATGGAATGAATATGGCTGGAAGGTACACATATGTGTTGTTAATATGTACATGCCAACTAAGAGCACGAATAGGAGTCGTATACATGTACGTATTTATTTTCTGGTTGCCTGCGTGGAGATAAAAGGCTCCATGGTGCGGTGGGCGTTGGAAAAAATTACAACATCGCCGTGAACAGCATGCAATATTTTTTCTACAGATGCAACACTTGCAACATCCTCGGACAACGGTTGCAACATTCTAGGACAATGGTTGCAACATCTTAGGACAATGGTTGTAACATCCCCGGACAACGGTTGCAACATCACAAATAAAAAACAAAACATCTGAAAAAAACACGTTGGAAAAAATTACAACATCGTCGTAAACAGTATGCAATATTTTTTTACATATGCAACATTTTTTCTACAGATGCAACACTTGCAACATCTCTGGACAACGGTTGCATCATTCTAAGACAATTGTTGCAACATCTCCGGACAACGGTTGCAACATCACAAATAAAAAAAAAACAAAGCATCTAAAAAACACGTTAAAAAAATTGTAACATCGTTGTAAACAGTATGCAACTGTCGATCTCTTCTTAGTCAAACGATCGAGCTGCATCCGTTCTAAGCAGCAAGGATCGATCATACGTACTGCGAGTACTACTACTATTTGGCAAGCTTACAAACGACAAACTGGGGTGGAGTAGACCATGCCGTGTTGTTGCGATGGACAAAGTAGCGCAGTATGTACGTGCGTCGTGTGCATGCACATCGGCATGTGAATATCCAGCGCATGCACATGCATGTGGCGCGTATGCTATTTGTTTGCTAAGAGAGTTGGATTAAGTGTCTGATACGTAGCGTTCTAATCAGACGTATGTGTGGAATGGTTTCCCTTCTCTTTTTTAGAGGACTACCTATTGTCCAGCTCTTGCTTAGTTGCTTTGGTGTTGTTTGTTCAAATTTCTTTCAAATTTTGATCATTTTTGTTATTTGGAAATGTAAGAGCACGCAAAAGGAAATGTACGATCGTTTTTTTCGGGAAGAGGAATGCAATCCTTTGGTGTTGTTTGTTCAAATTTCTTTCAAATTTTGATCATTTTTGTTATTTGGAAATGTAAGAGCACGCAAAAGGAAATGTACGATCGTTTTTTTCGGGAAGAGGAATGCAATCCTGCACGGTCTTCAATTGGCAACATTTACACACAAGAACAGCCTCGCTCAAGCGATCCATCAAAGCTGGCATTGCAGTTTGATTCGGGCAATTTGGTTGGCTTGAAGTGAACAACACATGTGCAGCGGGATATCACGGCGCGTTCGTTATCACTGCACGGCCGCACGACAGTAGGTGCCCGAGATCAGCACCCCACGGACGGCCAGGATTCACCGGCGCGAGCTCCGCGATTCGCGCTGCGCTGCGCGCCGCTCCGCCACGACCACGGTGCGGACTGCGGAGCCACCAGCGCCACCCCGCCACGTGCTCGGTGGGCCCCAGTGCGTATCTCCGGTGGGCCCGCGAGAGTCAGCTTTTGACCCCGCTTGTCAGAGAGCGAGCGAGACCAGGAAGAAGAATAGAGAAGACAATTAAACGCTTCCTCCTCTCTTCTCTCCCCAGTCGCCGTCTTCTCTCCTCGTGTCCCCTCCCCTCCATTTGATCCGCCCATTTATAAATAGCCGCTTATCGCGGGGTCCTCGAGAAGCCAACCACGCCCAGACCCACGGCTCCGCCTCCATCCGCCTAGGGTTCCGCTCCCCGCTGAGGATTAGCCGGCATTGCTGATCCGAGCCGCCACGTCCTTCCGCCGCCGCCCCGCGTTAATCGGTACGGTCTCCGACCCGTCTGCTTTTTGCTTCGGTTGCTCGAGCCATGAGTGCTTCCGTGCCGTTGGTCGTCGTCGGATGCCTGATACGTTCAAGTAACGTGTTTTTGTGCGGATTTTGAGTGGTTCCCGCTCTATTTGGCTTTTTGCAAGGTTGTATAGTGGATTTTTGTTTTCAAGAAAGAAAGAAAATGCATGCATGAGTCGTGCGTGCGCTGTCTGTTTGGTTTCTGTACTAGTCGACATTTTTTTTCGGAATTTATTCGAGTTTTTATGTCTGCTTCTCTTCGGTTTAGTGATGGAGTTCGTGAGTTGTTTGTAGCGATGCGGAGAATCGCTGCGTTCGTTTGTTTCAAACTCCGGTTTATGTGCATGTGTACGTGGAGTAAGTTCCATTTGGATCTGCAAGTTCGTTTTTGTTCAGTTGCGTTTTCTGAAGAAAAAAAGTGTGCTTTAGTTGTATGTGCGTTGCTGTTTGGATTGTCTGGTTGTAGCTGTTTTTATTTTTTCTGTTTTTTTTATGGTTACGTTTGATCGGTTGGCAACGGAGTGACTTGAGCTGGTGTGTTTTTCTAGACCTAGCTTGAGTTAATGTGCTGTTCTTCCTAAAGTCGCGGAGAATTGCTGCGTGCGTTTACTCGTTGGTCGTTGCTAACCCCACGCATGAGAGGCCTGTGACGGCGTGGGGGACCGGTTCGTAAGCCTCACACTGCAGCACCAACCAAGGACAATTTGAATTGCTCTGTCATTAGCGTTTTTCTCTCTAAAAATTTTGGAATAATTTTACCTCCTTCCTTTTCTGTTGTTGGAGCTTCCATGCAATCAAGTAGTATTAACTCAGCGTCAAAGTAAACGCAAATTCATGGACATATTTTCCTTATATGAGCTTGAGCTGAGCTGTGATTGTTCACGGCATAAGTCATCTTATGCCTATTTTTTCATGGGTTTATAAATTCTCAGAACCATTACTGATTCTCTTGATGCTACCTGATCAGCTGATGGATCTACTAAGGAACCCCTTTAAGGGAGTCGTCGCTGATGTCAAAGGAAGAGCAGCTTGGTACAAGCACGACTGGGTTTCAGGGCTCCGAGCTGGCATCAGGTCAGTTTTGTTTAAACTACTCGTACTAGAATACTAGATCAATAGCAGCGTCTCACCGCGTCAGTTTTACATGTTAATTACATCGCTCCATTACTTATGTTGCTTCCAAATGTATTGTCAGGATATTGGCACCTACCATGTATATCTTCTTTGCCTCTGCACTCCCCGTCATCGCCTTTGGCGAGCAGCTGAGCAATGAAACACGTGAGTGCTTACCCACTTGCTAATATGCTATACTTAGGCTTGAATTTCACACAATTTCTAACAAAAAAGAATTTGTTCGTTTCAGATGGTATACTCACCACAGTTGAAACACTGGCATCTACTGCGATATGTGGCATCATACATTCACTTCTGGGAGGACAGCCAATGTTGATCGTTGGTGTTGCAGAGCCTACCATTATCATGTATACATATCTCTACAACTTTGCCAAGAAGCAGGCAGGTCTGGGAGAGCGGCTATATTTGGCGTGGGCGGGATGGTATGTACCAAAACAGAAATACAACCAATCCTGCGTTAGCTTCCAAATAATGAAATAAACATAAATGCTCTCTTTTATTTGATTGCTGTTGACAGGGTCTGCATCTGGACTGCTATCATGCTGTTTCTTTTGGCAATGTTCAATGCTTCCAATGTTATAAGCAGATTTACAAGGGTTGCAGGAGAACTTTTTGGGATGTTGATCACTGTTCTGTTCCTGCAAGAGGCTATCAAGGTATAATATATCTAGTAAATCCCAGTCATTTGTACCTTAGCAGAAAATCTTTAACACGGACCCTCTCTATTGCAGGGAGTTATAAGTGAGTTCAGTGTGCCTGAAGATGCTGACCAAAGTTCACCAGTATACCAGTTCCAGTGGATATATGTTAATGGTCTACTTGGTGTTATCTTTTCAATTGGCTTGTTATACACTGCATTAAGGACCAGGAGGGCAAGGTCGTGGCTGTATGGCCTAGGTTGGTCACACGTTTTCTATTTTTTTTGAAACCAAGTCACGCGTTTTCTATTGCTTATCTTTATCTTGTCTTGTGCACTCCTATCTAAAGTTGAGCACAAACCGAGCTCTCTCATGTTACACATCATCAAATCAACGACAACCGTTTAATTGGCCAAGTGATAGCCATCGAACCGTTAACCTCACAATTTTTTATATATAATGGACTGAACTGGGGATTGGGCCTGGTTTAGGTCAGGCTTGAGCTTATACTAGGCCAACCTTGGGTTCAGTCGGGCTTGGGTCGGGTATGTTTGGCTGGGCATTAAGTTAGGCTTGGGTTGAGTTATTTTCTTTGGAATACTTATAATCGAAATATTTTTTATTCCTTTATATTTATATGGTCAATTATAATGTTGTACAATTTGCACCTTGAGCGAGCCCTTGAAAATTATAATAAAAAATTACTATGTATGCTTAATCAGCTTAGAAATGTTTCGAAATTATATTTTTATGCCCAGTGCAAAGCACGGGTCTAACTCAAGTTCCATGTTAATATAAATGCGCTGACCACTGTGCCTTTGAGTTGCCACTTGCAGGGTGGCTTAGAAGCTTCATTGCCGATTATGGTGTCCCATTTATGGTGATTGTGTGGACAGCATTTTCATACACACTACCAAGCAAGGTCCCTTCAGGAGTCCCTAGGAGGCTCTTCACACCACTTCCCTGGGAGTCAAGTTCACTGCGACATTGGACCGTAGCAAAGGTAATAAGTCAATTTACTTGTGATTCCAGAGATGTGAGTATTTACGGTCTTCAAAGTCCAAACATTAGTATAGCTTATCTTGCATGCCATAATTCTGAATGGTTTCTCCGTTGTTCACTTTCAGGATTTGTTTTCCGTCCCTCCAGCATATATATTTGCAGCCATTGTGCCTGCTTTGATGGTTGCTGGACTTTATTTCTTTGATCATAGCGTAGCTTCACAATTGGCTCAGCAAAAGGAGTTTAATTTGAAGAAGCCTTCAGCCTACCATTATGACATTTTGGTCCTTGGATTCATGGTACGTGGCATATTTCTATCATACAGTGTATCTATTTACAGTGGCCCTTCTGTTGTAAGTTTTATTCCTGGGTTTCTTAGGCAGGTCACACCTGTTAATCCAAAGTACGACATCTATTTCCATCTCCTCCCATAGTATAGAAATGATACAGATCCTGCTTTGTGGTGTAATAGACACCACATGATCTATCCTGACCGCATTTTTAGTCCAAGTCACGACATTGTATTTCCTTTTCTCATAGTACATAAATGGTACAGGTCCTTCTTTGTGGTTTGATTGGCATCCCTCCATCTAATGGAGTACTTCCTCAGTCCCCCATGCACACCAGAAGCCTTGCTGTCCTCAGGGGACAGGTTGGTGAACTTCAGACTGATGTGTATCATTTGCTACTTTAGTCTGTTTGTCTCATCCATCTTCTCGCTTTCTTTCGACTTAGTTTCTACGCAAAAAGATGGTACAAACCGCCAAGGAGGGCATGATGAACCGTGCTAGCAGTTTGGCAATATATGGCAAGATGCAGGAAGTTTTCATCGAAATGGATAGCGAACAGAATGTGAGTCTCTGACTCTTTGTTACTAAACTCATTTATATCTCATCGTATAATTCCTCCTTAATTTTATCCACTGCGCTGTACTGTTGTTGTGAATGCTGTTGCATGTCTAAAATAACTATAACATCAGTTGCCAAGAAAAACTTCTAGTCCGAAGCTCATGTACCTCTGCATGCTTCCTTTTCACAGCACTCAAAATATTGTCCATACCCTAGTTTTCTTTCAGTAATAGCTATTTAAACATTGATGTCCCTGTTAAGTCTTGTATGGTAAAAATAAAAGTAAATCAACATATCACTCAAAATATTGTCCTGCAGACTGATTCTGTTGACAAGGAGTTGAAGAGCTTGAAGGATGCTGTGCTGCAAGAATGTGACGAAGATGGAAAATTGGCTGGAGAATTTGATCCTAGAAAACATATCGAAGCCCATTTGCCCGTTAGAGTGAATGAACAGAGATTAAGCAACCTGCTGCAATCCTTACTGGTTGGTGGCTGTGTTGGAGCTATGCCGGTCGTCAGGATGATACCGACATCGGTCCTCTGGGGTTACTTTGCCTACATGGCCATTGATAGTCTACCCGGGAACCAGTTTTGGGAAAGGATACAGCTTCTGCTCGTTGCATCAAGCCGACGCTACAAGTAATATCTCTATTCAGCATCTGTTCGCCTCATTTGAACAAATGAAATGCATACATATAATACAGCCTGCATGTGGCTTCCTTTTGGATTAATCATACCATTTTCCTTAAGATTCATCAATTAGCATAACAGTAAGCAGCTTGCACAAACCCGTGGTTGTAACATTTGCAGGGTTCTGAAAGGTCCTCATGCATCTTTCGTGGAGTCGGTGCCTACAAGAACAACATCTGTCTTCACGATCTTCCAGTTGGTTTATCTATTGATATGCTTCGGCATAACATGGATACCAATAGCAGGGATCCTGTTCCCGTTGCCTTTCTTCCTTATGGTTCTCATCAGGCAGCATGTCCTCCCAAAGTTTTTCGAGCCAAATGACTTGCGGGAACTGGATGCAGCTGAGTACGAAGAACTTGACGGGGTCCACCATGAACACTCACTGGTATGAATTCATCTCACATTCTCTGATAAATTATTTGTCAGTCTAGATTACGGTTGACTTTGCAATGCTCCGACTTTTTGTTTATCTGACTTCTGGTTCCTCACACAGGAGGAAGATGGTTCCAATTCAGGAAGCTGTGACAACTGTCACGATGATGAGATATTGGATGAACTCACAACCAACCGTGGAGAGCTAAAGCACAGAACTGTAAGCCTTCGTGAGGAAAGACACCTTCAGGTAATGTTAATAGCCATGGTATTTGCATTAAGGATCATAGATGGCATAATGTGATGGCTTAATGATTTTTCTATCTAACCTTTCTGCTGGCTTCAAATAGGAGCCAATCGGTTGAATTTTTTTTAGCTCTTTTCTCTTTAATCGAAGAACAAGTACCACACATATTAGTGTTTTTTTTTTGCCTGAAAGTTTTCAAGGGCGCAAATTCAAAATGCTCCCTTACTTTGAGTTAAGCACACTCCATTGACATCTTCTTGTTTTTAGAGGGAGAGATAGAGGGTTTTATGTCATATATTTGAGTTTGACGATTTCTACTCCACCACGCAGGTGCATTCAAATGCGGTTCAGCCAAGTGAGTGAAGATAGAGAGCCGGCCCAAGGACTAAGGCTTTTCTGCTTGTTCTATCAGAATTCAGAAGTGTAGAGTAGATCCTCATGCATCAGTGCTTGTGGTGAATATACTTTTGTTAATCAGTATACGAAGTATTGTAGCTGGAGTTTAGGCGGCCCATAGAGACATGGAAGATCAGGTACTTAGCACAAAACTAGTGTGATTGGGAAGATAATAAGTCGAGTGAAACTGAAAGGGGAATTGCCAGATTGGGGTGTCAATGGGGCAAGTTTGATTGTTGTCTGGGTACTACTTATCTTGCTCTGTTTGGCTGTAAAACTTTACATGAGAAGCAGTGAAGCTGCCGCAGGCCGCATGTGTGTGACATTCTGGTTCCAGTTTGATGCCTTCGTTGGCATAGTTCTAGTATTTTTCGGACCCTTGTATACAGTTCTGTAACTTCAGTTTGCCCCAGTATAAGCGTTCGTAACTTTTTTTTTGAAGGTAAGAGTTCGTAACTTGATGTGAGCATCCACCAGGACGAACGTGACCAGTTTATCACAAATACACGCTGCCGTTTTTATTTTGGGCTGTTGATGTTGGCCTGGGCCGGGCCTGGCTGGGATGCATATTTTTACATAGAAAAATAAATAAATAAATGCGTCGGGCTTGGCTTGGGCTGGGCTGAACTTTTTTGGGCTTCCATTTCGTTGTCCAGGCCTGGCCCTAGATGGTCTCGGCCCTCGTGGCGGTGCCAGGTGGGCAGCACATGCGCACGATGGCGCAACGCATGTGGGATTGTGGACGCGCGGCGTTGTTGGCAACCGGAAACATGCTCTTCGTATTGAGCGCGCAAGCATTAGTGCATGGTTCCCAAAATAGCAATGTAAGTTTTTGTTAAAGGAATGAAAGCTCACACTTTCTATTAAAAAAAGGCACTAGTGCATGGTTTTCAAAATAGCAATGGCACTTTCCATAGTCTACGGTATATGCAATGGTACTGTCCAGTGACAATTCGTAACTAAAATGACCGATTGTTTTACTCATATATATATATATATATATATATATATATATATATATATATATATATATATATATATATATATATTGGATTATGTTGGTCTGTGACTTAGGATATTCTCTTATCTTGGGTTAGAGGTGTCCATACTATATATACACAACTATATATAAAGAAAAATAATTTTTTAACCCTATATATAAAGAAAAATGATTTTTTGACCCGGTGTCCTGTATACCCCTGTAGCATACTGTAGATCCGCCCTTGGTACTGTCTGGTACCCCCGTTTTCCCTATGGTTTTCTCCTAAACAGCGAATAATTTTCTCTTTTATTATTAACCTTTCGCGATGACATAATTGTTAATTGTCTCATATACATGATCGATCAGATCGTTTGCGGCATCGTAGACTTGAAATCATCATAGACACGCGATCCTTTGCCATTTCTACCTGCCACTCACATTCCCTCTGTTGAGGAATCGTCGCTAGCGAGTCCAGTCCGAGCGATTACCTCGTAAACAATACTCAGAATCGTAAGAACAATGCATAGCACAAAAACAAAATAAGAGATGGACACAGAGATATAGAGGAATTTCTTGCTTCTCTTTATTCCTTCATCAAAGGATCAATTCTTTACAATGAATAACATCTCCTATTTATAGGCTAGAGACTTACTAGGGTTTGGGATGGGGAGCTCATATATAGGCCGGCTTCCGAACCGAGCCCATAGTTTCTTAACACCCTCTTTCCTGTGGGCCATTCATGTCATTGAGTGTGTGTACGTCTGACATCGAGTGAAACAGTGGAGGCCTGACCAAACAGATTGGTGCACCGGGTCTTCGTACGCCCAAGGGAGGAGCGCTCCCACCGTCCCGCGAGCCAGCCACACGAGTGCACTGGGTCCAGTGCTCCAGCGCCCGGCTCACCCACGCCCTTGTCGTGGTTGCCATATCAACCGAACCGGCAAGGCACGCTCCCCAAAATCCCCCACTTCGCCTCCGCAGCGCAGCCTTCTTCCGGAAGCTTCCTCCTCCTCGCGAGACGAGAGAGATCGCCGGGCCATGGCGCCGCCGTTCGTCTACCTCCGCCCCTCCGACGACGGCACCAGTACGTCGAGCCTTCCCTTCCGTCCCCCTTAGTGCATGCTCCCACATTGATTCCTTGATCTCTGGCCTCTGCCTGCGTTTCTAACGGCGGTCTCTCTCGCTTTGTGTGTGTGTGTGCAGGTCTGAGCGCTCTCTTGAGGGCGTCCTTCGACGGCAACCTCGGTCGCCTCAAAGGTGTTGTCTTCTCCTCTTCTCCGCATCGATCCCTTGCATGTGTGCTTTTTGTTAGATTTAAATCACGTTGCATGTAACGGCATCATTGGGTTGCATGTAACGGCATCATTTGTTGCGTGGAGTTTATTGCTGGCGTTATTAGTGGCACATTATGAGCTAGCATGTAAAGCAGTGGTTCACTTGATCAGTATAGGAAAAAAAAACTGAAAAGCTGAGAAGTTGTGCAGCACCAAAATCTCTGTCTCTTGCGTCTTGACTGTTAATGTTTGTGTCCAGGCGTTTGGGCGTTCGAGTGTGTGTTTTGTGTTCAACAATCGGTCCCTGTGCCAACACTTTTCCTCGCTTCGGTTCTAGGGACGCTTGTTATGTGCGCGCGCGTTGTGTTCGCGATGGTTGTACTCTTGATTTGATCATGGTCGAAGGTGGTTCGTCCATGCTACATTGCTGCATCTACTACTACCCTTTGGATTTTCTGTGATGCTATGGCTGCCTTGATTTGATCATGCGTTCAGAACAGGGGCTTTGGTTTAGCGGATATGACCAATTTGTTCTATCTAGTAACGGCAAGATCACACGCGTAGTCTCTTCATCTTAACAAGTCCTTGCAGTGGATAAACGTGACAACTTTGCGATCCGATTCTCTATCACGTGCAAGTGTGTGATGTAGTCAAGTAGTACTCTAAACAAATGTGTTGTCAAAGTCTTTGCGATGTGTGACTGTGTGTCCAGCAAGGTGTCAATCGGTCTCCTACTTTCCTTGACTTAGAGAGGTTCATGTGCATTGCACATGTTTGCTCCTTTCCTTTTGGTATTCCAGCTAGTTAAATTGGTCTTCGCTTCCTCAACGTGATGATGTTTTGGTGTTTGCTTTGGAGATAGGTATTGTAAAGAGTCTTGACGACCCAGCGGCGGTTTTTTCTCTTAACAAGGATGGCATTGGGGTGCTGCTATGCGCGTCATGCCAGGGCTATCTGGAGGTTTGCAAGTACTTGGTGGAGGAACTCGGGGCTGATGTGAATATTCCTGGAGCTAGAGGTCTTTCTCTAACTTTTTCCCCATTGCTGGAAATTGGCGGCTGCCATGTCTACGTTTGGCAGTATGAAATGTGTGAACTGTGCTGCAGTGCTGCTGTGGTTTTTGTTGCAGGTGTGACACCCTTTATGGCCGCTGCTGAGTCTGGTGATGTTCCTACTGTGGAATATCTTCTTGATCATGGCGGTGATCTAATGAAAGCAGATGACAAAGGATGCACAATTCTCCACCATGCTGTGGCCGCAGGTTGCTCCCCGTGACACACACACCTATTTAATTTGTTTTTGTATTGCGAAGTGTATTGCTGTGCAGGACACTATTGCATTGCTATAATATTATGAAAGTACTTCCAGCCACAAATCTACTGTCATCGTTTTCATATGGCTAATCTAGATGCCTTTTGTTTTTGATATGCAACCGGTCAAAGTTGGATAGGTTTGCTCTATTTATACCACGGTGACATGTAATTTGCTGCAATGTGGTCGTTACTACTAGTTGTTTACTGTTATACACTCAGCTTATTCAGTGTTTGTGGCCACATAACCTAAGGAATCATCTCATTCACCGCAGGATGCTGTAAGGTAACAGAGTTCCTGCTTTCGAAAGAAGTTCTCGTTGACATAGACTGTGGCCGTGGGACACCACTCTATATTGCTGCTACCAATGAGAAGTATGAGACTCTGAAGATTTTGTTGGATCACCACGCAAATGTATATAGCCCCCAGTGTTTCTTATTTCTCTTTCTTGTTTCATAGTTAATTTGGATAGGTAGGTAATTGTTTTTCTTTGCCAACTACTTATATGATGTAGACAAATATGTGTTTACCTGGGACTGTTTTGGTTGCTTGGATTGACACATCCTTAGATATGGCAGTGCATAATTTATTTTTTGGTTTATGATATTTGTTAGAGGAACTTAGATTATATGATGCCATGCATTTAAATCTGGATTTCCTTGTTCATCATAAAAGAAACTCTTGAGATTATCATGCCACCTGCGTTTGGTAACAACTTCTAAAATTACCATGCCACATGCTTTAAGTAAGTATTGCTTGATGATTTTTTGGGAAAAGAGTAAGGAATGATATTGTTACTCATGGGGTTAGTCCGTTAGTGTGAGGTTCTCATGCTTAGGTGCAGGCTAGCTGAAGCATTAAAAATGGAGTTACTTTATTCCTGTAATAAAAGATGATCGCAATCCACTCGGTAGTAAAGTCCTGTTAATGCTTTATGCAAGCCAGTGAGCCACCAGGTAGAAATATATTGTCTATACTATTCTGCCCACCGATAGTTATTACTTATGGTATTTCGTTTATTGGTGTCTGCATAATTCTAGCAGGTGCTCAATTCATAGCACAAGTAAAAGCTATTATCGTGTTTTATGAGCTGAGTCAACTCTTGAAATGATTTAGGATCATATCATATTCGTACCTTTGTCTACTTCCTTGCTGACCATCTGTTTTGATAGTCACACTTCCTGCTAGTGTCTTTGAAATCTCTCCCAGTGCAGTAATTTCAATTTGTCTTTACGAAGTTTGAGTAAATATGGCCTTTAGATGTATCGGAAGAGTGAAGGTGATTATTGTTTCATTGTTGTTTGTGTTTTGTCTATCAGAATCACAAACAGCAAGAAAATATGTAGATAATGCAACTTTAACTCTTTAAGAACTAGAAGCCGGTGTCAATATAAAGTTGCTAACTTGGACTTCAAGTATATCAACAAATGATAATCTGTAAGGGCCTGTTTGGTTGCCTGCATCCCCTGGCCTAGCCCGTATGCTTCATCCTGGCTAGCTTTGGCCATGCTGAGGGCTGGCCAGGTGCGATGCAGGCAACCAAACACGACCTAAGATACGCAGTCAGTGCATTAGATGTCTTTCTTTTCTTTTTTTCATATATGACAATCATTACTATTGTACTAAGGGGAAATATTCATATTCTGCTTTCAGCCTAACACCATTGTCGGTGGTGTTGGTACGCCCCTGATGAGTGCTCTTATTTACCGTTCTTTGAAGTGCATGAAGCTACTCATTAAGGCCAGTATTTTCTTGACTCTATATTTGTTCAACTACTGCTATGTTGTGATTTTGCTTACTCAACCATCTCTGCCATGCTTTTATTTTCTATTGCACAATCCTTTTCACAGGCTGGTGCTGATGTTAATGGCAAGGGTTCCCTTATGTCTCCTTTAGTGCTTGCTACATCGCAAGGAGGTTATACCAACTTCGTTCAGTTTCTGTTGAAAGCTGGAGCTGACCCTAATATCCCTGATGACGTATGTTTTGTATATTTTTTTAGATGTTCTGCCGATTCTGGTATCCAGTATTCCATTCTATTTTCTGAGGTTCTGATGATAGGACAATAAAGTACACTTATGCCTAGGCAATAGTATAGCTTTCTTGACCTTTCATTCCAATGGTTTATATCAATATATGCATATTGCTGTTTTCTGTTGACTGTCAAATCTTGACTTCTTTCGGAAAGACTAAGCTTGTTATTGTCTGTGCAAGTATATATATTTATATATCGTTAGTCTGGAAAGTTTGTGGATGCTATGGATGACCTTGTACTGAGTCCACAAGCATCCAAGCCATATCAATGTATTTCCTTATGAAAGAATGTCATATCAATGTTTAAATTACAGTTCATGAGATAATGGTATATCATCATGTGCCATTCAAGGTATCAGCATTTGTTAATGGAATATCATCATGTGCCATTCAAGGTATCAGCATTTGTCAAATGTACTCACACTGTCACATAAAAAAAACTATAATTACTGACATTTCTTAGCTTACTTCATGTGATTCTTCATCCCAATTCAGTGACCCATGGTATTCGTTTACTCTAAAGAACCCACTTATCTGCTTTCTATTTGGTGCTATCATCAATCATGGACCAATTCATGCATGCAGCTACTTCTCCTTGTAGTTTTATCTACTTGATGGAGACTCATAAAGCGGGGTCCCACTAAAAATTCTTGCGGTGTCTTAATCTCAACTCTTGCTGAAATACATCTCTTTGAACCCTTCCTGATGGAAGACTTTTTAGTATGCTGATATATCATGAACTAGTTGTTAGTATGCTGATATGTCATGAGATACTGTCTGTGTATGTTGGGATAGTTTGTGTAACACCTCGGCTCGACACGAGCTTGGAATACCACTAAACTACATTAATTATCAATTTTAATATCAATTAACGCTAAATTACAGTCCACGGGTCACATCAACACAAACATGACAATATAGCAATCATAGATAATTATTCCCTGGGAAGCATGGCAAGATAATAAACCAAGATTTACGCAAACTAATCGAATAAAGTCTATTAAGTGAATAATCAACTCCAGCCTATCTTCTAAGACTAAGCAATACTATCATATCCTAACTATGAATCATCAAGCTATAGAATGAGTTCTCGTGTCCAATGAATCAAGTAATCAAGTGTATGATGTGGATCCAAGTGCGCTAGCCCTTTCCAAGCGAAGCGTCGTCAACGGTCACTTAAAAACAACATAGAGCAAGGGTGAATCCACGACTCAACAAGCACAATAATAAACAATGAGCAATGATTAATCAACTATAAACCATATCATCATCATCATCATCAACATCAAATGTTTTCTTTTCTTTATTCTCATACTCAATCATCCAATTCTCTTTTCAGTCAATGTATCCCTACGCTACATGTCCACATGCACTTCTTTCGCGTATATCGGTATAGCGTTAGTGAACACTCGCGACAATGTTCACTTTCAAACCCGTCCTCCTCAAGGATCGGGGATCTTCTCCACTCCCGTGGAGGTGTGTGATCACCATGATCATCTTCACTTATGTAATAATGTTTATAAATGCACAATTATTCATAGGTTCATCAATAATACCATCATTCAACATTCTCACATCCATCAATACGAATAATATCATGACCATTCATATTGCTTGCAATTAAATAAGATAAAAGCATGAACAATATAATGGTAATGAGTGGTAAAGAATACAACGATCAACCAATGAACACTGTCTACCACGCACTTGTCTCTTTATTCCGTGAAACTGGATAGCGAAGCGGTAGCAAAGCACTAAAGACCACAATCCCTGAACAAACATGGCAGTACACAACTCAAAATCACAATATTACAACACTACTTTACAATTATCGTCATCGCACGTCTACTCCAAACCGACCCAATGAACCCAAAACTATTGGACGCACTACCGGTGTCCCAGTAGTAAAACGGCTCTAACTTATTCATCCGAACACCAAATTCGACCATCCAAGACTTTCTGGAATCTCCACGAAAAAACCTACAACTTCCTAGTTATGACGGACCTCTGATTCTACCGTTTTACGCTCCGTTTCTTCCCGAAGACCGTCTCAGAATCTGTCAGGACAGTCCACTTCACAATTTTATATTTTTAATTCTAAAACTTGAAAAATATATGAACGATACCAGTTCTGAAAACTACACAAAAATTCCTAAATTATTCAAGTTGTCATCAAATTTTAATTTTGCCATCTACTATATGAAATTGGCCTATCTTCGTAACGCCTGCTAGCTTCGTCTAAATTCTGGACAACGACCTTTCAAGGTCGTATCTTTTCGCTCACTATTCCGATTATAATGATCCAGACCTTTCTGGAAAGCTAACGAGATCATCTAACTTTTCTCTAATTGGACTAACATCTGAATCCGAGCCTAAATACCTCAAATCGCCGCCGCAAGGTTCTACACTTAACCTCGACGAACTCGACGAACTAGGGCATGCTGAAAATCAAACCTTCTCTAGCCAAAATGATCTACAAACTTAACAGCGACTAATCCATAGCAAAACCTAGGGATTACTAGGATTTACCCTTGACGAAACACGACGGATCACGGTAACCCGCAAACAACCTCCTCTTCTCCGTCTCCTTGCTCCTTTCCTCCTTGCTAGTCGAACCCTCTTGCTAGCTGAAGAGGGGCGCCGCAGGGAGGAGATGGCAGGAGCATGGATTGAAATCCCGGCCGGTAACCGCGGGTTCACGGCGATTACCACTTCTGGGAGGGCGGATACGGGATCGGCCGTAATCCCAGTGTTCAAATTCAAATTCAAATTCGAATGATTTTTAATCAAATTTGAACGAATTTCATCCGGAAAATCGATTTGACCGTAACGGACCGTAACGGCCGGTTACGGTGCGGCGGCTGGCCGGGATCCACCCCGGGACCGGTTACTGGAACCATGGGCAGGAGAGGCGGCAGCCAGGTGAGAGATGGCGCCCTGCAGCTAGGGCTGGAAGGGGGGCAGAGGGAGCCCTCCCCTCCTGCTTATAAAGTCCAAGCCAGACCCGTTCGGTTGGCAGTTGGCACGCACGCACGCCCAACCTGAGTTGGTCACGGCACGGCCAGGATCGCTCGCAATTGCCTCCTCCCTTCTGTTTTCCTTGCTCTATTTCCCTAAATTACGAATTGGTCCTTAGAGCTAGAAGATGGGGTATTACAGTTTGAATTGCTAGGCAAATTTGGAGTGTATGCTTCCTGGGCTAAATCCTGGTTAAAACATTTTATACCAGTATTACCTAGATCCTAGGTCTTTCACGCAATATTATAATTTTCTACATGGAGTATCTTTACGTAATATTTTTGTTATATTTTTAGGTTCCTTCTTGAATTGCATAGTTAATTTTTAAGAGAAATGACAGTTTTTCCTCTTGTTGGCCAGTTGGGTAGGTTGCCAGTACAGCTTGCTGCATTACGTGATTGCAGGGAAGAAGTTGAAATGCTATTTCCCTTGACTTCCCCAATTCCAAATGTCCCAAACTGGAGTATTGATGGAGTAATCTCTCATGAGAAATTTCAAGATACAAAGCCAATGGTATGTTACGTATAGTTGTCATGCTCTTTTCATTCTAAATATTGCTTGAATGCTAAGCCATCTTTTTGTTCTTCAATCCTGAATCTGTCCATTCAGTGTAACAACCTGGGGTTACTATATCCATGAGCACTCATTTACAATGAGAGGATCACGACTTGTTTATGAGGTTTTGCTTTGGCGCTCCACCTTGTGAAAACCAGAAATATAAATTAGTTTAAGCGTGGAGAACAAACTACCAATTGTAGTTTAGAAGGTAATATGGTCATGCAGAGATACACCTGGAACTGGCCTAACCAGAATGCTTGGGCTTCCCACCAATAGACATGAGCCCATGTGTGGCCGCACTATCAATTCCATAACACAACATAATATGAATCAAACTCTTGATTGTAATGAATAAGAAATGCTAACCAACATAATAAAAAGGACATTCCCCTTTGAAGCAGCATATACACTTTGCATTGCAGCAAGCATGCGAAAGAGCTAGCCACATAGGTACCAAACTGCAAAGAATGTTGGAGATAAAGATGTTAAATTTCATTTACGATAGAAATTATCCTAGACAAATGTTTTTTTATTCTAAACTTCAAATATTCAATCCATGTTTCATCAAATTTTTATTATTTAGGATCGACATCACATTGAAAGAAGAAAAGCTATCCTAAAGTCACAGGCAGATAAGGCATTCAGGCAGAAGGAGTATAAGCTGGCATCACAATGTTATGGTTTGGTAAATCTCATCCACCTTATCTGTGATGGTTTAGAAGGTGACTTGTTCTGTTAACAGGGGACCTATTGGAAAACATTATCTTGTTTGCTATCTAGGTTTCTTATTATCTTCTCTAATTTCCCTGGGTTAACCACTTAGAGCATTTACTATTTTGGATTGTTTTTATAAAATTTGAGCTTTGATTGGAAAAAATAGAACAAACAATGTTATTGTGGATGAATAGTGGGAGACCTTGCTTCCATGAGCTCCATCTATCTCAAATGAAGTGTTATATATTTTGATGCAGTTATGATTAGATCTGATTAAAGACCATTTGACATGGATACGATCTCAAGCCATTATCAAATTAAGAATGCTCTAAAATTCACACATCTTACTATTTGGAGTAGAATGGAAGCATATTCCATCACGGAGTCCATTTAGGGCAACAGGGAGTGAATAAAAGAAAAGGTTAACACATTGGTGAATTCTCAACACTTTAGGTGATAGCTATTGAACAAGACATGGGTCGCATGTAGATAATGCTCGTACTTCTCGAGTTATATATTACTTGTTAATTTGCTATAATGGATTTCTTTTGCACTTGAGTTAACATGATTTATGACTGATTGGATCTGTTCTTTAATTGATGGAGAATAATACGCAGAGTAAGCAAATTTTCCATCACTTTCAAAACATATTTGACACCATCTGTGAATCTCATAAAAAGATTAGAGGATCTTCATCAAACTCCGTACAAGTATTGCATCTATAAAATCCGTGAGAAGTTTTTTTTCTTGTCTAATCTGAACTAACAGGGTGGCCTGCTCATTTATGCTGTTATATTTGTTTCAAATTTTCTAGTATTAAATGATACAACTTAAATACTTGAGAATATATTTACGTATCTTGTAGGCGATTTAGATTTTTAAGATATCATAAACAAAGGAAATGACAATAGAAGCTTGAAGGAAAATACAATTTGAGAAATGTAATTGAAGTATAAGCTTTGATGGTAGAAAATCATTGAGTATAATAAGTTGTTGTGGTTTTTAGAAATGTAACCACTTTCCCTCATGCATGGATCATGTAGCTGTATATTCATATTATTCCTCTATTAGTTACTTTTTTCAAAAAATGTATACATGCACATGCACCCCTATTTAATCTTAGCAATACATTGATTATGTGTGCGACAAATTATCTTATTATTTTACATGGTATTAGAGTACCTTACTCACACATACACCGATGCACCATAGACGACTTACCTTGAACTTACCTGCCCTTACACGTCTGTTGCCCTATCGAACCACGTGTCTTCTATCTTTACTCACCACCACAGCTTCTCTACTTCAACCTCCAACAGAAATCCCAATTCTTCATTGATATCTCTCAGCAGCCACCCCTTCCAATGCAATACTTACCACATGGCTATCTTCTACTTCTCTTCAGTTATTGTTTAATGTTGATCGTTGCAACATCAAACACACATATATATGTAACCATCGCCGATCCCTGCCGGGGACACTAGCCATGTTCTCTCAGGTGGCCCCGAGCCTATTCCCTATAACTGTGCCATCTATACTCTAAGCTCATTACTCATCTGCTTATGTACGCTCGTGCTTCTATTCATACTGATGCATGCTTTTATATACACATGCGTGATGTTATACATGCTTCATGTCTTCTTTTGTATTGGTCACTCCTCTTCTTCAACGTTGGTCAACTCAACATTGTGGCTCTCTCAATAACTGCGGCGACCTCCCATCTTTACTGATGTTGACATAGTTGTCTAACGATATAGAGAATCTTCTCGCCATCGAGCGATGGCACACTCCTACCTATCCGATGGCCCCATATCGTTCATAGTTCATCTTCAATGCAAAGCTTCATCTCTTCTCTGCTAGAGCTTCCCCATCATCGAATTTCTTTGGCCACTGACTTTTTCAACAACACCGACGCTCACCATTCGTCGTCGCGACTCTTGGCTCCTTCGACTCTGGCATTTCTTCTGAACGGCTTTGGCAAACAGCACGACATTGTCCCTCGTCGAACGGCTAAGATGAATAGCACGACATTGTCCCATCTATGCCGTCACCTTGGCTCTTTGCTTCCACGTGGGTTAATGTCTTCTTGCAAGATAGGTCAACGCCTATTCCCTATTTTTGTTGGAATTTGTATGCAAATCCAATTTCTAATTTTTGTTTAATTTTTATTTCGGATTATATTTAGTTAGGGATTTTACTTGGGAATTCGTATGGATATCAAATTGCTATTTTTTAAGTTTTTATTCTGAATTTCAGTTATTGCTATTTTTTAGTTTTTATTCTGAATTTCAGTTATTTTTTATTGAAGTTCATATACAAATCCAAATGCTAATTTTATTTAATTTATTTTGAATTTTAGTTATTTAGGGATTTTACTATGAAATACGTGTGGAAATCAAATTGCATTTTTTTATTCTGAATTTCATTTATTTGTTTGTTGGAATTCGTATACAAATACATTTTCTTTAATTTTTATTATGAATTACATTTATTTAGGTATTTTACTATAGAATTCTTTCGAAATCAAGTTAGTAAGTTTATTTTATTTTTTATTCCTAGTTTCACTTATTTTTGGTTGGAATTCGTATACAAATCCAATTGCTAATTTTTGTTTAATTTTTATTTCGAATTATATTTATTTAGGGATTTTACTTAGGAATTCGTATAGAAATCAAATTGCTAATTTTGTTTTATTTTATTCCGAATGTTAGTTATTTATCGATTGTATTTGACATGGACTCTTTCCTTTAATCTAGACTGTTATAATCTAGACCCCACCACAATTGATGGTGTATATCTTTTTCTTTTTTCACCGATTAACGTGAGAATTTTTAGCCCTTGAGATCAAACGTGATGGTTTCTTTTTCTATCACTTTAATAATATAACTAGCAGGGTGGTCCACGCATTTGCGTGATTTGATTTATTTCTAAGTTTATATAAATGCTTGAGAATATATTTACGTATCTTGTATGCTATATAGACTTTTAAGATATTCTAAACATTGGAAATGACAATAGAAGCTTGAAGAAAATTACAACATGAGGAATATAATTGAAGTATGTGCTTTGATGGAAGAAAATCATTGACTATAATAAGTTGGGGTTCTTAGAAACTAACCACTCTCCATCATGTATAGATTATGTAGCTGCATGCCCTACTCTTACTCCACTAGTTATTTTTTTTCAAATTGTATGCATACACATGCACCTCTATTTAATATCAAGCAACATACGTTGATTGTGTGTGTGACAAACTATCTTATTAGTTTACATAGTATAATGTATTGTACCTTGCCTACGCATACACCGGTGCTCTATGGGCGACCTACCTTGAACTTACTTTCCTCACACGTCGGCTGTCTCACTAAACCGTATGACTTCTATCTCTTCCTGCTGTCACAACTTTTTTGCTTCAACTTCCAACAGTAAACCCAAATCCTGATCGATCTCTCTCAATTGCTACCCCTTTCAATGCAATACTTTACCAATAGTTATCTTCTACTTCTCCCTAGTTATTACTTAATGCTAACAATTTCGACATCAACACGCATACATATGCAACCGCCGCCTATCCCAGCTGGGGAGATGTGTCACGCTCTCTCTAGTGAGCCTAAGCATATTCCTTACCGTTGTGTCATCTCTACTCCAAGCTTTTTGCTCCTCTGTCTCTGTACGTCTGCGCTTCTATTCATACGGATGCATGATGTTATACATGTTCGACATCCTCTTCTCTCATGTCGGTCGCTCCTCTTTTTTGACGTTGGCAAACTCAATGTTGTGGCATCCTCACTAATCGTGGCGACCTCCTATTTTCACTAATGTTGGCATATCTGTTTTAGTCATTGTTTAGCGATGTGAAGCATATTTTCGTCATCACCGGCGATGATGTGCCCCTCACCAATAATGGCACACTCCTAGCTACACGATGGTCCTATATCGCTCATAGCTCGTCTTCAATGCAAAGCTTCATCTCCTCTCTGCTAGGGCTTTCCAATCATCGAGTTTATTCGATCACTAACTTCTTCAACAAAGCTGATGCTCACCACTTGTCATCGCGACCCTTCGCTCCTTCAACACTGGACTTTTCTTCAATGGCTCCGGCGAGTAGCACGACATTGTCCTCATCTCTGTTGTCGCTGCCTCAGCTCTTCGCTTCCGTGCATTAATGTATTCTTGCATGATAGATCGATGTCATTGTACTCTTTTGTGGTCTCATCCGACACCATTTGTGCTATTCTCGTTATAACTTGTATTTTTAATCAAAATTTTAGATATTTTTAATTTTTATTCCATAGAAAGCAACAATAGAAACACATGACTCTGAGAGTAGACCTGATGACTTCTTTTGTGTCTCCTCCGACATCATTTGTGCTATCCTTGTTATAACATTTATTTTTATTCAACATTTTGAATTTTTTTTGGAGTTCATATACAAATCAAATTGCTTAATTTGCTTAATTTATTCTGAATTTTAGTTATTTTGGGATTCGTTTGGAAATCAAATTGCAAATTTACTTTTATTTTTTATTCCAAATTTCAGTTTTTTCTTCTTGGAAGTCGTATCCGAATCCAATTGCTATTTTTTCTTTAATTTTTATTCCAAATTACAACTATTTAGAGATTTTACTTTGGAAGTAGCATTGAAATCAAATTGCTAATTTTTTTATTTATTCCCAATTTTACTTTTTTTGTTGGATTTCATATACAAATCTAATTACCAATTATTGTTTAATTTTTATTCCGAATTATAATTATTGGAATTCGTATCGAAATCAAATTGCTAATTTTATTTTATTTTTATTCCAAATTTTAGTTTTTTGTTGGAATTTGTATACAAATCTTGTTTCCAATTTTTATTTATTTTTATTCTGAATTATAATAATTTAGGGATTTTACTTAAAAATTCGTATGGAAATCAAATTGATTATTTTATTTTATTTTTTAAAATTTTGAATTTCAGTTTTATTGTACTTGACATTGACTCTTTTATGTAGGAATTTGTATGGAAATCAAATTACTGATTTTATTTTATTTTTATTCCAAAATTCAGTTTTAGTGTACTTGCTATTGATTCTTTTACTTAGGAATTTGTATGGAAATCAAATTGTTTATTTTATTTTATTTTTATTCCAGATTTCAATTTTATTGTACTTGACATGGACCGTTTCTTTTAATATAGATAGTTATAATATAGACCCACTACGATCGATTCTTTTACTTAGGAATTTGTATGGAAATCAAATTGTTTATTTTATTTTATTTTATTTTTATTCCAGATTTCAATTTTATTGTACTTGACATGGACCGTTTCTTTTAATATAGATAGTTATAATATAGACCCACTACGATCGACGGTGTAGATCTTTATCTTTTTCATCGATTAACGTGGTGTTTTTTTTACTCTGCTTTAATAAGATAATAGATACATATAGATAGATGTCTTGTATAGTTGCCTACTGTTTGATGTGATGACTACATGTCGAACGGTTCAACCGTTGCCAAGTTGACCTATCGTGTAAATTGGACAAACGAATCAGTCCAGTGAGAGAATGTGTTCCCGTAATTCCATTCTGCAGCAAGCATTATATATATATGGGTGAAGCTCATAGATAATTGTTAAAAATAAAGTTTCAGTATGTTGTCATTTAAGCTTGGGAATGGTAATTTTATTACCTTTTCATGTTTGACCGTAGGCAATAGATCATGCACCGAATGCAACATTGTATGCAAACAGGAGCCTATGTAAAGTGCGCATGGGTGATGGTGAAGGTGCTCTGTCAGATGCTCTCAGATGCAGAATGATGCGACCTAACTGGGCAAAAGCTTGTTATCGTCAGGCGGCAGCTCACATGCTACTCAAGGTGAGATACGCTTCTAGCTTGCCATTCTGTTCAAAAAAATTTTTTCATATTGATCTACATCGTCTGTCGGTCATGAGCCTTGATTTGCTCTGTAGGAGTACAAACAAGCTTGTGATGCTCTCCTGGATGCGCAAAAATTGGATCCTGGGAATGCGGAGATTGAGAGAGAACTACGGTAACCTAATTTCTCCTGTTTATCTCTTTTGGGTATGTCTTCCAAATATGATTTTGTTGGCAAAGTATTCGTTCATACTTCATAATGATGACAAGCAGTTGCACACTGGACAACTACTTCAGGTGTCATTATAACTACGATACAACACAAGTTCCAGCCATTGAACACTGACATGTTCTTTTCAATTTTTGTGCCTTCTTCCCTGGCTGACCGATGCTGTGATTTGGTTGATTGCAGCTGACATTTATTCCATTCGGTTGTTGTTGTTTTTTTTTTGCAGGAAGGCTACGGAGTTAATGAAGAAACCTCCAGATGAAGGTGAGCAGTGAGGCATGGTCGTCGTGTTGGCATGCGGCATGTGCCAGTTATCACTAAAGTGGAGCTAGCCGGAACTTGTGATGTTTATGTTTTATTTGGTGTGGAAATCTGGAGAGACCGAGAGAAGTTGTAACGCGTCTCTTCGCCTAGGAGAGACTGACAGCACTGCGTGGAGTCCTTGAGCGTACTCTGAACTTACTACTGCGAACTGCCTAGGGTTCGGTATGAAATTGCCTTGTCTGGTCGGTGGATTACGCTTTTGCAATTCTGATGTTCAATTTGCGCAACGCGCAGAAATGACCGTGTTTACGTGCCAGAGTAATTATCGTTGTTGATCTCTCTCTTGGGTCTATCAGATTCCTGTATCTTTCTTGTCCAAAGGTTTCATTTTTTCCCCCGTTGCGAAGGACCGGCAGTTCGGCACCACCAGGTCTCGCTTGTTACTGTTTAGAGTATGATGCAGTGTTTAGAAAGGTGCTTAGTAAAAAAAAACTGATTTTTCTGGCTACATAGGATAGATAAGATAGGATAGAAGTGTTTATTTTGTTGCATCGATGTTTAATTAAACACAGGTGCTATGTTTATAACTATATATAATTAATAGATAATATAATTATCTAAGCATTTACAAACGTGGTGTTTGTATTGGAGGAAATGATTTTTTTTAAAAAAGTGTTTGATGATACAACTATATTCTCTTGTCTTACTATATTCTTTTTTTCAAAACACTCGTAAATAAATACATCTCACATTATACATTGCACTTATAGCACTGGTAAGTAGACTGGCCCAACTAACTAATGCACAAACGCAGCGGCCCAGCATGCTTCACCGGGGAGAGAACGGGCTGCAGCAACAACAAGGAGCTTCAGTTTGATGTGCCGTCGTGGGTCTTCCGGACAAGAGTCACAACACGTTAGTCAGAGCAAAACATTTGAAATCCACGAATTTCACATGAAATAGTTTCTCTCACATGAATCGTTAAAAATTCACGCGCTCCAGATGAACGAGGCCTATATCTTGAGACGCTTTATAAAAACGGTGCAACTACTGTTTGGATGTACGGTGAGAGACTTCCACCGTACGGTCCGATACAACACCCGACAAAGAATCGTGTAACATTTTTTCTGCTTGTTACAACATATCAAACAATCATATGCAACATTACCTCAAAAACTCAGAATCACACACAAACAAACATTCTCACAATCAAAACATCACAACATCCTATAATCAAACACACACAAACATCTAGAGAACACCAACATATCAAAAAAGATGCAACATTTTTTTGTCCGTGTGCAACAATTTTTTCTCACGGTTTCAACATTGCACAACATATCAAAAACTAAGTACTCACCCCAATGAGAGCACCGCCTTGGCGGCTGGGACGGCAGCAGAGCCCCAGGAGAGGAGGCCGGGCGGGTGGCGGGCTCAGACAGCCGCCACCGTCGAGGACGACGACAGGCGGGCAGAGCAGCTGCCTCTTGGCGTGGGTCGCGCGGTCCGAAGGTGAATCCGTGCTGGAGGCGGCAAGAGGTGAAAGGGGAGCAACTGGAGTCGCCGACCAAGCGGGAGGGAGGCGACAGGGCGGTGGGCGGAGGGGAGGCGCAAAGTAGGCGACGCCCGTAGAGTAGAGGAGGGAGAAGGCGACCGGGTGGGAGGAAGGCGACAGGGGAGGGGGAGGGGGGAGGCAGAGGGGAGCAGTCGGAGAGAAGGAGAACGGGGGAGAGCATGGAACGAGGGGAGGCATAGGGGAGCAATGCCAAGAAGCGTGAAGAGGAGACATGAAGACCGAAGACAGGATAAGGCAAGAGCGACGGAATAACACGAAATGAAATGTATCGTGGCATCTGTGCACACTGTTTATATCAATACCCTTATAAAAATCAATAGACGGAGTACTACCTAGTTTTCATTCATTCCGCTTGCTTTCTGATGATCTTGGATTATAGGTTCCGTCTCCACGTCACGCGCTTGACTAGGCTAGCAGCATACAGTAGTTATTTGGTGACCCGGGTCGGGTGTTCCTTTCTCCGGGATCAGCATTCCAAATCAGCTCGAAGCTCGAAAGCGTCGTTGCCACTTGACAGGCAGCTGCTGACTCGTTGGCTATTCTAGAAAGAGACGTGACTGTTGTTATTTAGTACCCCATATAATCCCATCTTTTTCTCCGTTGGATTCTCTGCACTGAAGCTATCAATAATACAGATAATCCACGGTGGCATGATATTAGAAACGATCTCCGTCGTTCGATCGAAAATCGAAAGTCTAGATCAATCGTTATAGTGTTACTACAGTAATAGAGAGGATGCGGATCCCCTTTTTCTCCGGCAGTTGTCCTTACGGTATGCTATATGCTACCCTCCGCCCTCAGTATATACCGCGTGCAGTTCAAATAGTAACCACAAACAGTCAAACAAACTTACGCTGCGCAAGAGCCGTTGGGTGCATACAGTTACATACATTCATTGAATTTCACCACTTCCCGTCTTCAGCTCGTTAAACCACTGTGAAGGACGGCCGGTAATCTTTTCTTTAAGACTACCGGTAATCTGAGACCACTCGTTGTTACGCTAAAGACTAAGGTTGATTTGGATCCATACTGTCAGCACGACACTGAGGCCGGAGAGAGTACAGGATTTAGGTGAATTCCAAACTCCTATTGCAGGGCGGAGCATCATTGGGGCACAACAATTGTGCAATTCCACGGTAAAAGTAGTACTCTTTTGGTTCATAAAAACAAGTTGTTTTGGATATCTGTATAGTCATCAAAATACAACTTTAACTACTAACTACTATTATAATATATTTGTAAAACCCAATAAATTTATAATATTATGAAAATACTTTTCGAGACGAATCTACACATATAATTTTCATGTATCTAATCTAAATATTTAGAAAGACATCGGTAGCCAAAGTTTCTAAAGTTTGACTGCACGTCTTCCAAAACGACTTGTTTTTATAAACTGGAGGGAGTAGTATTTAGGCTATTTTTAGTGATTAGGCCTCACATCTTGGTTGTCTAATTCATGTATCATCTAGCGTTAGGTCCCCTTTGATTTTGGGCATTTTGGGCTAAGCTCGGCCACTGCCTAGTGCCTATTGCCTAGCTAGCAATACAATTGCTCCGTATTTTTAGAAGAATCATCTTCTCCCTCGTGCTCAACCTACTCCGACTGACTGCCGTGCTCCTCCTGTTTGTTATCCGGCAATCGAATCTCTGGCGCTTATGGCATGTATCCGATACCTTGTCTAGTTCGGCTTTATTTGTTGTACAAGGCCAGAACTCGTGTATATGTATATGCTATATTATAAATAAAATCTGATAATTGATTTGTTAAGGATATAATAGATTTTTCTTTGTATTTATAATTTTTTCATGAGAGTATTATAGATTTTTTCAACTAGAGCTAAAAATATTACTCGTATGTTATGTGTTACCTACATGGGCAATTACAATTCTACTCTATTGAGATTCTACTACTCATACTATCAGGTATAGTATAACTAAATGCTAACTAATATGAATCATTGGATTAACAAGAATAAACGTGCCGTATTAAATTGAGCTCGGATATTTTGAGCAAAGCATTGACCAGATGTGTGCGATTTTCAGCTACCTTTCACATATAGCATCCACCATACCGTACTGTGGTAGCTATACCAGAGCAGAAGTAAATGGAGTAATCGTAATACAGGCATCCAGCTTCCCAGAAGGAAAATAAATAACACGGCAGATTGACAGGCCGAGAGAAATGTGCAGAGCAATTGCACGACGACACGGCACGGCGGGGGAGGTACGATCGGTACGAACAAGCTAGCGCCGATCGACGTGGACGCCGTACGAGATGATCAGATGATCACGTGGAAACGGGGCCCCGTCCCCGTCGCCCAGCTGCTGCAAGACGCCAAGGATGAGCGTGCCGGTGCGCTGCACGAGTGGAGCGTATTCTAGCAGCAGTGTAAATTTCTACCATGCGTGCATGTGCATCACGGCACGGTGCGTGGTACTAGTCAGTAGTATATTTCTGCGACGCTTCCGCGCGCGCGCGGCTCGTGAAGCTCCCACCGCGGAATTGGCTCCCGCGAGGCAACGGCGGAGCGGTCGCCGTGGCTAGCGGACACGGGGGTTGCTCTCGCCGCGGGAGGGCGGAGACGTGCCAGCTCCCACGCCCACGCGGTTGGACCGGATCGTGCATGCGAACAAACGCCTAGCTTGCCGGGCGCCGGCGACCAAAGTATCCGTCCACGTCAACCCCCGGCCGGTCGCCGTCGGGCTAAGCAGCGGTTGAATCCGAAAATATATTCCACGATCTAGAAAGGACTGTTTTACCCGTCTGTGTTTTCAAGGACTTTAGGAGCTCTAGTGGTTTTTAGTGTCCCCTTTTGTTCCTTTATTTTATCTTTAGCTGATGAGATCAATTCTACTTGGTTACTTGCGGGTTATACGTTTTTGTAGTCCTAGTAAACCCTTTTGTTCCTTTATTTTATCTTTAGCTGATGAGATCAATTCTACTTGGTTACTTGCGGGTTATACGTTTTTGTAGTCCTAGTAAAAATTGAATCTATTTGAATTAGCGTGTTGATTTCCTACAAATCTCTAATCTGAATATCTCATATTTCACAAAGAAAAAGCTTATACAAGTACCAAATTCAATTGTGAGGATACAAATCTAGAAAAAGAAAAGGAGCATAACATTATATCTCTAGCCCGGTAATTAACCATTTGATTTCGAAAGGCTTAACGCGGACCATACAAAATGTCCGTAGAGTTTGCTAGTCCCACCTTTTAAAATTATTCACAAGTCGCACATTAACTAGTGTGTACATTATAGTCCGTCGGTGATCGATAAGAAGTTTCTTAGGCTCATGTTGCCATCACGCACGTTCAAAAAAGGAATTCTTCTCCTTCCTTCGCTTCGCTTCGCTCGTAGATAATAGAGCTCTCTGTTTCCCCAACCAACCAATTTCCAAAGAAAAAAACCATTGAAGAATCTGCGAAACCCATTTGGCCTCTCCCTCGGGAAACCCCGCGTGCCGTGCCCACGGGATAACCCAACGGAACGGTCAAGCAGTAAAAACGACCCCGCGCCCGACGACGGAGGAGAGGCGTCCCGTTTGCCCAAAAGCGCACCGCGGTGGCGAGCAGAGCACGCTCCCCTTCCCCACTCCCACCCCCACCGTGAAAGCGACGGCCCAGGAGCAGGAGCCTTATCCGCTCGTTTCCCTCCCGCTTTATATCCCACCACCTTAACGAACAGCAGAGCCAAATCCACTTCAGTCGCAAATCAAACCCCACGACTCCTTCTTCTTCTTCTTGCAGTGCAGTGGAAATCAATGGCAGTGGCATCGGGGACCGCCGCCTTCTCCGTCCGGCCGCCGGCGCCGAAGGCCCGGCCCTGCGTCGCCTCCGCTGCTGCCGCCGGCGGGGCGAGGTTCCGCGCCGACGGGGGCGGGAGCGGCAGCGGCAAGTGGTGGGCGCCGCTGCTGGGGTGGTCGGGCCAGCCGGACTACATAGACGCGCAGCCGGCGCAGGCGGACGAGGATCCGGCGCCGGGGCCGCGTGGGGCGAGGCGGTTCGGCGTGCTGACGGAGGAGAAGGCGCGGCAGCTGCGGATGCGGATGATGGAGACGGAGAGCTTCCACGACGCCATGTACCACTCCGCCATCGCCTCCCGCCTCGCCTCCGCCGCGCCCGACAACAAGCCCTAGCCGCCAACCCCAAGGCGCGGCATTTCAAACCAAACTCGCCCGCCGACACGCCGCGCCGTGTATATACGCGCTTCCATGTTTTTTTACTCGCTCTCCCCGATCTTTTGTTTGTTTGTTTGGTACTGTGAATAACGTTGCTGCTGCTGATGTTGTCGTTGTGAGGGAGGAATCGATTAAAGAGAAGTAGTACTCCTAGAGAAGGGGGCTAGTATTTGGGATAGGACCCCCTTCCGACTCGACCGCGACCAAGCCTCCCGGATTGATAATTCGACGGAGATGGACTGAATTAAGCCTAGTTCTCTAGTGGTTCTTTCTTGCACCCAAGTGCTATGTAATCATGTTTCGGTTTGCTCAATGTTACTGCAAGACCCGGGCACTGATTTCAGAATACTGTCGATTTGCAGTTTGTGAGTTGTCAGATCCAGATGCGTCTCTCTCTCTCTCTCTCTCTATTACTGGATGGACTAAGACGCTTCTAATTCTTCTGTACATGGTGCCATCTTGTTCTAATCTCGGATGCTTTTTATTTGCGAGGATAATCTTGGATGCTGTGTGTTATTGTTCTGTGCAGACTGCAGAACGTCAAATCTTGATGAGAAACAAACTGGTTTGCTTTTGCGTGCAGAAATCTATCACAGCGCTCTCTCTCTCTCTCACTCACGTCTTGATTATTTGATGGACCTGGGACTTTGGGAATGAGGTTTTTCTTTTTTCCATGATCTGTAGCATTATCAAGGTTCAAGACTCGTAACTGCCCGTCGTCATCAGCGATAATTCATTGGACTTTGTGTCTCTCTCAAGCAGCACAAGATAAGTAAATAATCTCTGAGTGCTATCTTAGACACATGGCACATCATCGCCACTTGGTTTAGGACTTTAGGTACGCACCTTGCCGTCAAACGTCGGTTCTTGGCTAATCACTGAGACACTGAAACCGACCTGCGCTTTAAACAGATCCGACCCAGGTTAATTTAGGTACAGACTGCAACGCAAGATACTTACTACTACTACTACTCGGGAGAAAGCAAAGCAACTGGGAGATCCATAAATAATTTGCCTGTACGTACGTCAGCAGCCTTAGACTTTGTTCACAATTTTTTGTTTAGAAATTCCCAAATGCTCGGTGCTTGTACAGTCCACATGACGACATGCTTAAACTAGAGCATGCGTGCATGACTCGGCGCCTCGTCAGTTGGCTTATCTAGAACGGCAGCAGCTAGCGGCGAAGTCGGTTTTTTGGTTGCTTATCCGCGTAACGGTGTATGGGCGGCAATCATATCTCGAGAAGACAAGAGAAGCGTCTCTCGAAGGCGGGGAATTGATTTGTGCATCACGTTGCGCTGAGCCTGAACCCAATCCAGGCCGCCGTTTTGCCTTTGTGACGACGCTGCACGAGGCGCACGTTGCTGCCTGAGCCTGAAGGCTGAAGATGAAAGCACCCAAGAAAGATGCTGCTACTCTGCTAGTGCACCAAAGACTTTGCAGCTAGAAACACAGACTTGTGCCAAATTTCGAGAAACCGGACAACTGAGACAAGAGATGATGCCTATGGTGTTTTCAGGCTACGTATTTACCTCGACGGATTGGCTCGTTAGAAATAATGCACGGATCAATAGGGACAAGAGACACGAATTTTACGTAAAAAACTCTTGAGAAAAAAAACCACGGGCGTTAATCGACGATGATCACTATATGAGGAGTGTTTACAAAACGCCGGGGGATTACAATGAGGCGTGAAGCGTCAACTCTCCCCGTGCGGCTCGGATCATAATTCAACAATCTCCACCTTGAGACGAATTTCCTCTTGTAGCATAATGAAGAATCATCAATTATCAAATATCCTCACAATAAGATAAAAATCACCGTGCGCCAACTAGTCTCTAGGACTAGACTGTAATACCAACTAAGCTTGAGCAAAGCTCAAACTTAGTAACAAGAACTGATTTTATCATCATATCAGCTGAATTATCATGAGTACTTATCTTGCACACTTTGACATCACCTTGAGCAATAACACCTCGAATAAAGTGATATCTCACATCAATGTGTTTTGTTCTCTCATGGAACATCTGATCCTTTGTAAGGTATATAGCACTCTGACTATCACAAAAATATAGTAGTGTAAGAATTATCTTCACAAAGCTCAGTGTACAAACCTCTCAACCAAATAGCTTCTTTACAAGCTTCAGAAATAGCCATATATTCTGCTTCAGTGGTGGATAAGGCAACAATAGATTGCAAACTTGCCTTCCAACTAACAGCACAAGCACCAATGGTGAAAACATAACCTGTGAGAGACCTCCTCTTGTCCAAATCACCAGCATAATCAGAATCAACATAACCAACAAGTTCATCTCTAGAATTTCCAAACTGCAAACAAGTATTAGAAGTGCCACGCAAATATCTGAATATCCACTGAACTGCTTTCCAATGCTCTTTTCTATGATTAGCCATGTATCTACTAACAACACTCAGTGTATGAGATAAATCAGGACGAGAACAAAATCATGGCATACATAAGAGAACCAACTGCACTGGAATATGGAACTCTAGACATGTACTCAATATCATGATTTGACTTAGGACATAAAGCCGAAGATAATCTGAAATACGAAGCTAATGGAGTACTCACTGGTTTTGCATCATGCATATTAAAGCGACGAAGGACTTTATCAATATAATCTTTTTGACTAAGGTATAACTTGCCAGATTTTCTCTCTCTGATAATCTCCATGCCGAGAATTTTCTTTGCTGCACCTAGATCTTTCATTTCAAATTCATTACTCAATTGTGTTTTCAGTTTTGCTATTTCTGACTTATCTTTTGCAGCAATCAACATATCATCAACATAGAGAAGCAAATAAATGGCTGAACCATTAACAATCTTTAAATAAACACAGCTGTCATAATCAGACCGCTTAAAATATGAGAGAGCATAAAGGAGTCAAATTTCTTGTACTATTGCCTAGGAAATTGCTTCAAACCATAAAGAGATTTCTTTAATCTACAAACAAGGTGTTCTTTTTCAGGAATAACAAAACCTTCAGATTGGTCCATATAAATGTCTTCTTCTAACTCCCCATAGAAGAATGCAGTTTTAACATCTAATTGCTCAAGTTCATAATCATGCATAGCAACAATACTGAGTAAATTGCGAATAGAACTATGCTTCACAACTGGGAAAAAGACATCATTAAAATCAATACCTGAAATTTGACTATAGCCTTTAGCAACCAATCTTGCTTTATACATTGTTGGTTCAGTAGAAGAAATACATTTCTTTCTTTTGAAAATCCACTTACAACGAACAGACTTCTTCTCCTTTGGTAATTTTACTAATTCCCAAGTGTCATTTTTTTTTCAAGTGACTCCATCTCATTATGCATAGCAGTTATCCACTTATTACAGTCAGTGGAGCTGATAGCCTCAGAGTATGATGAATGTTTTGTATTACCTTCAATTTCTTCTGATACACTCAAAGCATAAGCAACAATGTTAGCTTCTTCAATCAACCTCCTGGGTAGATTAATCTCCCTTTTAGGTCTGTCGACTGCAATAGACTGTTGTGATGACTGCTCAATAATGGGAGTATCCTCAACAATAGGTGTATCATGAACAACGATATTTTCCTTATCTGATGTGCTACCTGAACTAACATAGTGCTCCACCCGAACACTTGAATTCTGCTTACTCTCAACAGGAACGTTAGTAGGCAGTTTATCAGGAAGCATAACACATTCATTAAAGACAACGTTTCTGCTAATCACAACCTTCCTTGTTTTAGGATCCCACAACTTATATCATTTAACACCAGATTTATAACCAAGAAAAATGCACTTAATAACTCTAGGCTCTAATTTTCCATTATTAACATGAGCATAAGCAGTACAACCAAAAACTCTCAATTCTGAATAATTTGCTAGGGAACCAGACCATACCTCAATTAGAGTCTTCTTTTCAATTGCAATATTGGGTGACCAATTAATACGATAGCAAGCAGTGAAAGCAGCTTCAGCCCAAAAATGCCTATGCAAACCTGCATTACACAACATACAACGGGCCCTGGAAATGATGGTTCTGTTCATACGCCCAGGTACACCGTTTTGTTGAGGAGTATCAGGAACTGGGGTATTAAATCTCACCCTCTTGTGTTTGCCAAACACGCAATGCTCACAAAATTTCACCTTGCCGATATTATGTCCATCAAGAAGTCCTCTCTTACTCAATTCTGCTAAACTAAGTTCACTCATATGCCAAGACGCATATGCCAAAGATTAATAGCATCATAATCAGATAACGAACTTGAAATTACAGCAACATTACATGATATTATAGTACCTCGCAGATGGTACAGATTGAAAGTTTTAATATCAGCTTCATCACATAAGAGAGCCTTTTGATACATTTAAAACTCCACCTTCACCAGAATATGTGTACCCTTTAGCATCAAGAGTACTCAAAGAGATGAGATTTCTTTTCAAATCTGGAATGTGCCTCACATCTGTCAAAGTTCCAACAATGTCATCAAACATCTTGATCTGAATTGAACCAATTCCTACAATATTACAAGATGAGTTATCACCCATCAACACGGTACCACCTTCAACAGGTTCATAGGTGGCAAACCAATCCCTATTCGAGCACATATGAAAGGTACAAGCAGAATCAAGAATCCATTCATCATTGGTCTTAGCACATCCAGCAAAAGCAACAAGGGTTTTTCCATTAAGACTATCATTAGCAGCAAGAGAGGCTTTATCTTTATCATCTGGTTTACTTTTTGGCTTATAATGACCAGTTCTCTTTTCTTTATTCTGCAGCTTCCAGCATTCAGAGATATCGTGCCCACATTTCTTGCAATATTTGCACGATTTGTACTTGCCTCTAGATTTTGACTGGTTCTTGTAGCCGTTCGAACTTTTGTCTCGAGGTCCATTATTTGAGTTCTTCTCCTTTTGCCTGCCATGAACAAACAAGTCTTCTCCTTTCGAGCTTGAATTTTCAGAAGGTATTATCTGTTTCATCTTATTCTTAGCATGCAAAGCTTCATAAACTTCATTAAGAGTAAGAGTATCTCTACTATATAATATGGTATCTCTGAAATTTGAAAATAAACTAGGCAGGAAACACAAAAGAATTAAACCCAAATCCTCATCCTCATATTTTACCTCCATTGACTCTAGGTCGGCAACGATCTCCTTAAACGCCGAAAGATGATCAAGCACGGATTTTCCTTCTTGCAATTTATGAGAGTACAACTTCTGCTTGAAATGCATCTTGCTGGTGAGATCATTTGTCATGCAAATTTATTCCAGCTTCAGCCATAATGCAGCAGATGTCTTCTCCTTCAAAACATCCTGCAAAATATTATTTGATAGGTGAAGGTGAATCTGAGATAAAGCCTTACGGTTTTTACGCTTGTCATATGCGGTCTATGCAGTAGGTTGTTTCGCAAAACCTTTCAATGCATCATCCAAATCCATCTGTGCCAACACAACCCTCATCTTGACTTGTCACAGCGAAAATCTTGTGTCTCGATCCAGAAGTAGAAGATTATACTTCAAAGTCGCTATGAGGAATAAAACCTGAAAATTGCTGGTACTGATCTGTATAAACCTAGCAATAATCATGACTTTTTTGGTACAAACGCGAATCAAAGAGCTTCAAACTCCTGGTAAAAACTCTCGTGTGGACGAAGCAAAAAAGTTGGATGATGTTTGTTGTACACCTTCACGTGAGATAACAGAGCTTGCTTGGAGATTTAATTAAACAAAGGCTTTCTTGAACCTGTGCGTTGGAGGACGTTTGGACTTGGGACAGCAGACGCTTGCACATGCGATGGAGGACGGAGCGCGTAGCTTGGGGACGTGTCGCCGATCTGGAACGGAACCGAGGCGACAAACCAAAACGCGTGGCAACGCGGATGCACTGCAGGCGCTGGACCTGCTGATGGCGACGTGCCGCACGCGCAGATCGAGGCGAGGCGAGGCGCGCTGCGCGTGACCAGTGGCGGAGCCAGGATTTTGACGATGGGGGTGCGAACTTAAAACACATTCGTTTCAACACAAGTTCAAATGACATATTACATAAGTTCAAATGTGTCAAATTACAGCTTCACACTATAACCAACATCACAAAATATTTTAGAAAATTACAATTTAATACGGCGTTCCTTCATGCTTTGAAAGCGATTGATGACAGCATCATCACTAACTTGTAGAAAAAAATTCACGCTCAATGTACGTAACTAAACAATCATTCAAGTATTGTTCACCCATACTATTTCTTAGCTTGTTCTTCACATGATTCATTGCCGAAAATACCCTCTCTACACTTGCAGTAGCCACAGGAAGGATTAATACCAATTTGAGCAGCAAATAAACAAGTTTATAGCGATCATGCTTCTTTGTCTCAACAAGTTTAATAGAGAGCTCACTGAGATTCTTCACTTCTCGAAACCTTGTATCTTGATGCATGTCAGTGATAAACATATTAAGTTGCAAAGAAAGTTGGATCAAATCTGTGTTCAAGAAATCTTTAGGATAAAACTTAGCAAGTTTAAGAACTTTATCATCGTCATATGAAGCAAATGAATCAGCAGGATGCAAAGATGCCATGCAAAGAAGTAGCTCTGTATTAACTTCATCAAACCTGTCATAACAAGCCAATGTATTAGTAAGAAGCAAAGATGAGTTTGAATTTAGAAATAAACAGTTATAACAAATTTAACCAACCTGCTATTGAGCTCTTGAAGTTGCATATCAATGACACTTAAAAACATTTCAACATGGAAGCGATGAGAATTCTTTACTTTTCCAAAGAAACGCTTTGGTCTCCCCACAGGCACATAGAAACCATTCATGTCAGGAACTTTGATACGATGCTTAACACAAAAAGAAGTGACATCCTTGAGAAAAGTTTTCCATCCATCATCCTCTCGCAACAATTGCAACTGAAGCTTAGTCATGTATACAAGCTCAACAGCATTAACAATATCCTGATCCCTCTTTTGCAAAGCATGACATAGTTCATCTGAGTATCCAAATATGTTTAGCAATAAATGTGCCATGAAAATAAAGTCAAATGAATCAATTATCACCAAACAATTTTGAGCTTTTAGACGCTCCGATTGAGTGCGATCCTTTCCAATCATTGTGAGAACTTTATTGAGCGTAGGATACAAAGAGATAACATGCAAAATAGTTTTATAGTGTGATCCCCATCGAGTATCACCCAGCTACTCTAAGGCTTCCAGAATCTGTTGGGCTTGAACTTCTCTAAGCATGTGATGCTTCTTACAAGAAATCCCGACAACATTCAACAAATTACTAAGGTGATCAAAGAACCAAACACAGTCATCATTTTCCTTGGCAACAGCAACAAGAGTTAATTGGAGTTGATGTGCAAAGCAATGAATATAATAAGCTGAAGGAGACTCTTCCATAATTTTTGTTTTCAGACCATTAATGTCCCCTTTCATATTACTAGCTCCATCATATCCTTGACCACGACATTTAGATAAAGACAATGAATGGTCCATAAGTAAATACTCAATTGCAATTTTAAGTGTCGAAGAAGTAGTGTCAGGAACATCAATAATACCAAGGAACCTTTCAGCTACCCTCCCTTTTTTGTCAACATAACGCAAGCAAAGAGCCAATTGTTCCTTTTGGTACACATCACTAGATTCATCAGCAAGTATTCCAAAGTAGTCATCACCAAGGTCTTCAATGATAAGTCTACTGGTTTCTCTGGCACAAGAGTTGATGATTTCTTTTTGTATGCAAGGAGAAGTCATTCGACAATTCTGTGGAGCATTCACTAAAGTAACCTTAACATCTTCAAAAAGTTCACCTAGCCAGTTCAAGAGTTCCAAAAAAATTCCCTTATTGTTTGATGTCTCACTTTCATCATGTCCACGACAAGGCAACCCTTGACGTAAAAGAAACCGCAAGCACTTAAGCGAATAAGTTAAGCGGGACTTATATTGAGCCTTTTCTTCTATGCTATAATTGCTGAAAGAAACTATGATTGTTGATTTTTGTTGGATGAAGAAATTAAATTTCTCTTCAGCTCGGTTATGGGTACTCTTAATACCACCAACATGCTTATCAAACCCACTAGGTTTATTCCAATGCCTAAACCCCCCATTCACAAAAGCATCACCCCCAACATAAGTAGTTTTATCCTTGAACAAATAGCAAACGAAGCAATAAGCAGCATCCTTTTCCACACTATACTCAAGCCAATCATACTTGTCAAACCAAACATCACGGAAGCGATGCATACCTCCAATTTGTCTCTGTGGAAAATCATGTGTCCTTGGTTAACATGGCCCTTTTGCAATATATCCTTTTCTCACTGCATCTTGCTCATCTACAGAATAACAAGTGATGGGGATTCTCTTTGCTGGATCATGTGGAAGAAGATCAACATCATAAATTGCCTCCTCGGGCTCCTCACTGTCAATATTTGTTTGAGCCTCAACATAAATTGTCTCCTCAGGCTCCTCACTATCAATATTTGTTTGAGCCTCAGCAATTGAAGGCAAAATACTCTTTGTCTTGCTTTCTCTATTTGAGCATGGAGTTGAAGAAGAAGATATCTTCTGTGCCTTTTCAGCTTTAGCAGAATGAGCACTCCATAAAGATGCTAGATCTTTATTCTTCTTCATATTTTAGTGCTCTACAAACCTACATTTACAACCGAACAACATTTAATCATAAGACATAAGTCCATAACAAAGGTCTAAGAACTAAGCTCTAAATTTCAATTAGCCCTTGTAAGTTGTAATCATGCATCAATCAACTCAGTGTCGGTGAACCAAACAATAACATCACCCATATTTCAGGCATTCACAGAGCACTACCTAAGGATCCAAAAGCACAAGCCACAAGATGCTAGCCTCAGTACCCACATCATCACAGAGAAAGGGGAGGGAGCAGGATGGAGCCATGGAGAGGGGTAGGTCGGTAGGATAGTAGTACCTCAGTACACGCGGCATCAGTAGCATCACCCCCAGAACCGGCGACGGCGCACGGCAGTGAGCACACGTACGCGGCCGGGCGATCGACTGTAGGCGGGCTGAGTCGCTGTCGTTGAGGCCAGCGGGAGGTGGCGAGGCACGCAGGCAGGGAGGCGAGGCCAGCGATGGCAGAGGACAAGCAGCCGGTGGCCGACTGGCGACTGGCCGGTGGCGGCGCCCCTTGTCCAAGCCCTTCCCCTCCCTCGGCTAAGATCTGAATACCAGTAGACCTTGATGCTGTTCGAAACTAGAAAGACAAAGCAAAAAAAACACCAATCACCAGGGGGCAGAGAAAAGCTACAACCGAGAGTCGAGAGGCCTCTGGACTACTTGGGCCAGAATGGACTGGCAAATGGCAATGCTAAATCTTAAATGGGCTGGCAGGCTACTAATGACAGTATGTATATTGTATATTAGTACGTGTAATACATACTTATGTATTAAGAAGTGTATATACCAGATTTTTTGCAAAATATTTTGGGGGTGCAACTGTACCCCCATGCATCCACTATAGCTCCGCCACTGCGCGTGACGACAGCGGCGCCGGATGGGTGCTGGCGACACCGTAGACGTTCGGACCGAAGTGCGTCGAGCGGGCGACTGGAGATGGCGCGCGACGGGAGTGACGCGCGTGACGACGCGCAGATCGATCAGCTATTTTTTCTTTGTCTCTCTCCAAAACTCTAATCTCTTGTGCTCTGATACCACTTGTTAGAAATAATACACGGATCAATAGGGACAAGAGACACGAATTTTACGTGAAAAACCCTTGCGGTAAAAAACCACGGACGTCAATCGGCGATGATCACTATATGAAGAGTGTTTACAAAACGTCAGGGGATTACAATGAGGCGTGAGGCGTCAACTCTCCCCGTGCGGCTTACAAGAGGTATATAAAGGGATAAAAGGACTTAGAGTCAAAGTAAGAAACTAATCCACTAATATGGTAACTAATCCGGATACTTTTATATTAGAAATTCGAATCACAATTCAACAGGCGTGTAAAGCGTTAGGAGGTGCATCGCATAAAGAAAATATCAACGACATTCTGATATCTCTCTCGAGAGAGAGAGGTATGTATAAGGCTACAAGTATCTCGTGGCTCTCGCCGGCAAAGAATGATTCGGAAATGGGGGAAAAGGCATAGGCTAACTCTCCAGTCACATGGCAGTATAAAATTGGGCTGATTTTTGCATGGGCTAGGAGGGCCTGATCCCTAAATGTAGAGCATTTTTCGGCTTGGATTCTATAGCTTACGGTATGGGCCATGACAACGTGTAATGTACTAACGTGGTTAAGCCTTCTAAATGGGGGGGAAAAAATGACGACGTGTAATGGGCCTAGCCGGAAAAAATTAGTCAGCCAACGTTTTGCTCCTCTGCTTTGAAACTGTTCTGATGCCTCCAAGTGGCCCCGGCCCGAGTATTCTTAAACAGAACTCGGCCCGGTTTTGTTTCCTCGAGACGAACCTGAAATCTGGTCATCTGCCGCCTGCAGGTTCCCTGAAAGGCCGAAGTGAGCGGCGTTTTTAGTCACTTTCTCCCTGCGTGTCCATGGCATGGCCAGGCTGCTGCGAGCGAAACCCGCCACGACGCATGCATCGTCGATCTCACCTGGACTAACGTACTGACATATATGCGTCATGCATGTACACATTACTACTTGACCTATTTGCCGCATTGCGAATGAAGACACTATACCTGGAACAATTTCGTATCTGAATTACTACTGTAACTTTTTTTAGGCATGTGTTTGATCGATTAAACAACGTTGTTCTATACTGGACATATACTGTGTCTTGCTCACGGATGCCAAGTTGCTTACATGACTGTTACCGGATATTTTGGTAAAATTACGGATGGAAAATTTTAATTGAAACTTGAATTTTTCGTTTGTCAAGGCAAGATTTGTCTAAATCTTGAATTAAAATTTGAAATAAGATGAAAATCAGATAAATCCAAAAAAAATTATCTGATCTGAAATTTATCATACCTCACCGATAACACTAGTAACCGATTACCGGTAACTTACAAGCAAAATTTCGCCGATAGAGTTTTCATGTATATGACATGTCATGCACGCGAGGGGATGTGAAGTTAAGCGAGTCTAAGCAGCACCGTGCCTACTAGATATATGTGGTTTGCATTGTATTGCATTCATGCATGATTGGCTCTGGGCCACGCCGTTAGCAGCCTAATAACCCCCTATTAGAAATTAACCCGTTAACTAATTAATTAGGTGCTGCGTGCGCTGTCGGTCGCCGAGCCTTAGCTGCTAATCTGGTTCAGGTTACATCATGCGCGCTCTTCGATGGGACGACCGGGACGGAGAGAGACAGGCGGGTATACGTATACGCCCTTAATCGATCACGACGTACGCACGTACAGTCCGCACCCAACAAGTATTAATCCTATATACGTGTTCATTTTTGTTGATAAATATATAATCGGGATAGATATATAATAACACCCTCGTACATTTTTAAAGGGGAAATTAAAAGGCAACGTACGTGGTTGTTTTTTTTAAAAAAAAAAACAGATAACGTGCGATTGATCATTAAGTAAAACCATAAAGTGCATTACATATGTCCTTACCAAATGAGAGCTTAACCGAGATTTAACTTCGCCAGAATCACTACCAAAACAACATTTTTTCTGATTTACTGCGACTAACAGATCTAGCCAAACGCCGTTGGTAATTAGGCGATTTTATCTAACAATATTAGCGATCAGATTGCCTGTGTGTAAACAAGATATTTTTTTTTTGGTTTAGTTTAAGCTTTGTCTTATCACGTTGTCACTCTGTCAACTTAATTACTCCACAAGCTAGAGCCAGGTAACTAAAGCACGCACTCCTATTATAACTTTAGACGCATGCAACTTTTTAAGGAGTATTTAACTTGGTATGTACTGCTACTACGTACAGTCGATCATCTCGATCGGCCGTTGCGAGCTGCTTGTCCGTGAGCAGTGCCTGGCCTGGGCACTGTCGGGAGGGAAATGCCTGTGCAGGAGTTGCACGACAGTATCGGTGCATTATTTATCGCCGAAAACGATGCCACGGCGAACCCTAGCTAGCTAGCTAGCTGCACACGCATATGCACGGCGCCAACTTGCATGCAGACGCAGGCCAGGCGCCCAGGCGAGTGTGTGCGTGTGTGTGTGTGCAGACGCTCACGCTAGCTTGCTAGCTAGCTCGCCCCCGGCGCAACCCTGACGGAACCAGCCAAACTAACCATCGACAACCTATATAAATATGTGTTAATTCCTGGTTAATTAGTACCTCGTTGTTGGCAACAATCTCGCTCCACGTCACACGTCAGGTCATCATGTCTCACACAACGCAATGATATTTGAGGACAAATTAGAGAAAGCGTTAGAATAGATTTATTACAGCTGGGTACGTACGTAAGCACCGGAAATACCGGGACTGCATGCAAGTTGTAGCGGACTGCATACTTACGGGTCAACTCGCGACATGGTAATAAGCTCGCGCATTATTTATTCCGAAGTTTGTACCTTCGGATGATATAACTTATTTGCTTCACAATATATTTACGTATCTTGTAAGCTATTTAGATTTTTAACACATCACAGACATTGGGAATCACAATAAAAGCTTAAAAGGAAAATACAGCTTGAGAAACGTAATTCAACCATGAGCTTTGATAGCAGAAAATCATTCATCATAATATGTTTTTAGAGTTCCTAGAAACGTAACCACTCTCCATCATGCATGCATCATGTAGTTGTATATCTCTATTCTTACTCTATTAGTTATCCTTTTTCAAAATATATGCATGCACATCCACATGTATCTAATCTTAGCAATACATTGATTATATGTGCGGCAAATTACCGTAGTAATTTATACGGTATTTAAGTATCTTGCTCACGCATACAACGATGCACTGTAGACGACCTAACTTAAACTTATCTTCCCTCAGACGTCGGCTGCCTCAGCTTTTCTATTTTTTCTCGCCACCACAGCTTTTCTGCTTCAACCTCCAACAGCAAGTCTAATTCTTGATTGACCTCTGTAAGCTGCCAGCCCTTCCAATGCAATACTTACTACAAAGTTATCTTCTACTTCTCGCCATTTATTGCTTAATACTGACCGCCGTAACATCAAACACACATATGAGTTCAGCCGTCATCAATCCCTACCGGGACACCCGTCTTGCACTCTCCAGTGGTCCCGAGCCTATTCCCTACGATTGCGTCATCTCTACTCCGAGCTCTTTGCTAATCTGCTTAATTATGTACACATCGTGCTTCTATTCGTACAAATACATGTATGTATATACACATACATGATGTTATACGTGCTCAATATCCTCTTCCACTGTGGCGGTCGTCCATCTTCTTTGACGTTGGCCAACTCAACGTGTGGCTCTCTTACTAACTGCAACAACCTCCTATCTTCACGGATGTCAACATGTTTGTTTTAGTTGCTGTCTAACGATATGGGGAATCTTCTCGCCATTGCCGGTGACGTCATGCCCCTCACCAGCGATGACACGCTCCTATCTACCCGATGGACTCATATCGTTCATAGATCGTCTTCAATGCAAAGCTTCATATCTTTTCTACTAGAGCGTCCCCATCATTAAGCTCCTTTGGCCACTTACTTCTTCAACAATGTCGATGCTCATCACTTATCATCACGACTCTTGGCTCCTTCGACTCTGCCTTTCTCCTTAACGGCTCCGGCGAGCAACACAATATTGTCCCCATTGAACGAATAAGGTGAGCAGCATGATATTGTCCCTATCTCCGTAGCCGCCTTGGCTCTTCGGTTACCCGTGGGTCAATGTTTTCTAGAAGGTCAGATCGACGCCACTACACTCTTTCCTGGTTTCCTTTGACACCATTCGTATTATTCTCGTTATAACTTTTTATTTTTATTAATAAATATTTTTTTATCGGACTACATATTGCCAATCAAATTGCTCATTTTATTTAATTTATTCTGGGTTTTAGTTACTTAGGGATTACTTTAGAATTTGTATGTAAATCAATTTTAGTTTTCTTTATTTTTATTCCAAATTTGAACTATTTTTTGTTGGAATTTGTATACAAATCCAATTTCAATTTTTCTTTAATTTTATTTCGAATTACAGTTATTTAGGGATTCACTTCGGGATTCGTATCGAAATCAAATTGCTAATTTTATTTTATTTTTTATTCTGAAATTTAGTTATTTTTGTTAGAATTCGTATACAAATCCAATTGCTAATTTTTCTTTGACTTTTATTCCGAATTACAGTTATTTAGGGATTTTACTTTTGAATTCGTATGGAAATCAAATATCCAATTTTATTTTATTTTCTATTCTGAATTTTAGTTATTTTATTGAAATTCGTGTACAAATCCAATTGTTAATTTTATTTAATTTATTTTAGATTTTAGTTATTTAGGAATTTTACTTTGATTTTCATCTGGAAATCAAATTGTCTTTTTTGTTTCTATTATGAATTTCAGTTATTTGATCATTGGAATTCGTATACAAATCAAATTTTCTAATTTTTGTTTAACTTTTATTCGGAATTACAGTTATTTAGGGATTTTACTTTGGAATTCGTATTGAAATCAAGTTACTAATTTTATTTTATTTTTATTATGAGTTTCACTACTTTTTGTTGGAATTCGTATACAAATGTAATTGCTAATTGTTGTTTAATTTTTATTACGAATTATATTTATTTAGGGATTTTACTTAGGAATTCATATGGAAATCAATTTGTGAATTTTTTGTTTCTAATTTCAATTATTTCTAGACTATAGTTGAATAGACTCTTTCTTTTAATCTAGACACTATAGTTTGGACCCACCATAATCGTTGGTGTAGATCTTTTTCTTTTTCCACCGATTAATGTGGGAATTGGTAGCCCTTGAGAGCGAACATTATAACTTCTTTTTCTACCACTTTAATAATATGATTGATAGATAGATAGATATATTTGCCATGCATGCATGGAGGGAGGGGGGTTATTTACTATCTGGCTAGTCGATATTTTGTGAGGGCTTTATATTTTGAAACAATTAATTACTACGTCAAAAGGGGGCATGCACTATATAGAACTGAGGAGTAGTGCATTTGGGGACTGTAGTAATTTATGATGCTAGGTTAGGATAACTAATCCTTTGAAAACTTTATTAATTATAGGCAGGCAATCATTAGTGGTTGATCCCATCGATCGATCTGCAATTCTGCATGCATACATGTGTGGATGGCAGCATAGCAAAGCTAGATAGCTAGGTAAATGATGCATGCACTTGAGGCATGCATGGCACATCGATCGCTCAACATTGATCGATCCGTGCATGTATTCAGCATTAGATTAGATAGATAAGACTTCATTGTTACCATCATATAATTGTTGCGTTACAGGAGCTAGCTGGTAGCTCCTCGATCGATCGTCAGGCAGATTGCTAGCTAGATCGCTAGCCGCATGGCTAGCAGGGTACGTAGCAACGTGTGCTGTTTTAGGGGAAGTTTGTCATCTTTCTGTCCATTTGATCATTAGCCTTCTTGACCTGACCGGTCTTTTCCATCCACTTCAGATCATTAGCCTTCTTGACCTGAGCGGTCTTTTCCATCCACTTCAGAGTTCAGATCATGAATAACTTAATCCTAATCGATCTCTTGTTAATTATGTGTCCGTCAAGACTTTTATTGTAGTGTAGGTCCAGAGCTTTTGTATTGAAGACGACGTGCATGCAAGTAGCTAGGTTATACATATGTAGTTGGCAATGATATTTTGACAAGGATGTTGAGAAGAACCCATGACTTGTTACAGAAGTCCCGGGTCCCTGCTTATGTGTATCCAAAACAGTTCAAAGGGCAAAGCTATTATTCAAACACAAGAATTCGCCGTCTCCTGAAAAAGCCATTTAACTACCGCATCTGCATCCATCGTCGTCAGCAATTTAGCTAGCAATAGCCGGATCTTACCAAAATCCTGCTGACAAGAACATTAAATTAGCATAGTACCATCAATGCATGCATATGTAACATTACAAGATGCGTACAAGATTAAGCACCGAAAGCGTGGATTTAATTAAGCACATCAACTTAATCATAGTATAATACTAACATGCCGGGATGGAATTAATTTAATCTTTGGTGCTTTTTTTAGAGCGGATCATCTTAAAACTTCCAAGCTACAACCCCATGCCATGAATAAAATCCAAAGAATCACAATGAAAAATCCACATAAATAACTTAGCTAACATATATCGAACTCTGGCCATCAGCCAAGGTGCCACACCTCAAGGGTTGGTATTAATCTTGGGTGCTTGTACAGGTGGACGCAACCATGCATTAATTGTGTATGTATATATCTAAGCTTGAAAAAATGCATATTTATACGCTTGAGCAATGGGAGAAGCTAGCTGGACGACAAACTAATGCGAGCTGCTCAATGCTCATCTCATCTCATGTGTGTACGTACATGCATACGACTTCAGCTGAGGCTGAGCGGTGGGGCCGGAGGGGAGGGAGGCACAGGAGGCCCTGCATGTCGTGGTTGCATTAGGACACGAGATTAAGGGAAGCTAGCTAGCTTGTTTTTTTTAAAACGGAAGCTAGCTAGCTAGGCCAGCCTCTCCACTGCACTCCATCGATCTCTCCCATTATTAGTGCGCTAGCGACGCCAGGTACAGAGAACGGATCGACGGCCTAATGGCCGGATTGGCGCTATCATTAGCCACAGATTAAACCCTAGCTAGTCGATGATCCAGCGGTGCGTGCATGCAATCAGTGGCCGATCGATGGTCAGTTGCTGTCCGGGCCTTAGGTGGATGCATGCACTGCACCAACGCCTGAAACGCCGGCCCGTTCTCGTCAGTCCTGCTCCTGCTCGCACACTGAACGAAACCAGAATCACAGCGGTCTACACATGCGTGGGTCCGAATTAACAGGATAGCTATATCGATCCCATGGGTAAATCTGTCCGGTGGAGTTTGATCTCGAATCCCAATCCCTGCGTGGGTCAGGATAACCTGAGGTCATGGTCGTAAATCTATCCAGCCGTCTTGTTTGGATCGCATGAATTAATTTTATAGGACAAGAAACAAAAAGATACTGTTAACCTAGACAGGGTTTGAAGGATCGAAATTCTCGGAGGAAAGGAAGGCGAGTCCAGGGTGCAGCGACCTAATCCTCCTTAAAAGCTGGGTGGGCCAGGCAATTGAATGTCTTGTTTCTCCTGGCGGAGTGGGCCCGGGAGGCCGATGAGACAAAAGAAGCTTCACTTCGCGTTGGCTGGGGCCCGGCAGCTCGGCACGGCCCTCGCCCTCGCCCTCGCCCCCGTCCCCCGCCACCGCCACGCAAACGCGCCTCGCGCGCCGGGGGCTCGCTCGTTCGGCAGTGGCTAATTAACATGACATCCCCTCCTCTCGTCAGTCGTCACGCACGGAGATTTCGGACCCGGCCGGCGGGTGCTCCCGTGTGCCCTGATCTCCCCGCACCGCTCCTTCCAACCCATTCTTTCTGCTTCTGTCGCCAGATCCTAAAAAATTCCCCGCTTTTTAACCCACTAAGCACACATTTGGTGGGGATCGGTCTCAGTCATCCGGTATGCCACCTAGACTAACTAATGGTCGGCGTAAATACACCAGTTTTCTTTTAAAAGTTTTACTGTTATGGACATAAGTTTGTCATGTTGGAGTGCAGCAAGCACCAACTCCAAAACCGTCTAAAACGCAACCTCTAACTCTCAAAACCGTTTTTTCCCACCTTCGGCTCTTCCCACCCCCAGTTTTCGCTGATGTGGAGGTGGTTTTTGCTGCCGTGGCGATGGTCTTCCCAAAGTTGGGTGGAACCCACATGCCAGCCCCCCTCTCCCTTCTTCCTCCTTTTTCTGTCCCCCCCCCTCTCTATGCCTTCACCACGCCACCGCCGCCTCCTCCCCCTCCCTCGCCATGCTGCTCCGCTGCGCCACTTGGCGGGCCGAGTTCCACAGCAACACCGTGCTCGACGAGGACATAGACATGTATGACCGTGTCTTTGGCGACAGCGACCATCTCAACCGCTTCCTCTGCTGGTGTGTCCAGGTCATTGAGCGCGGCGTCCGCGTGCTCCAGCTCCGCCCCGGTGGCATCAACGCCATCATTCAGGTGGTCGTCCACAAGGTAACCTTCCCACTAGCCTTTTCTCTTCTCCCTCTGTTCTTGCATTTTTGTGCGGAGATCGAAGGCGGAGACAGAGCCTGTGGACGCAGCGAGGAGGTGGCGGTGGCGGAGTCACCAGAGGACGCGATCAAAAGAGAGGAGAAGAGAGATAAGAGAGAGGGTGGAGATGATGGGGAAGGGACTAACATGTGGGGCCATTATTTTTATTTTTATATTTGTTAGATGATGTGGCATATGCGTGGTAGGCACGTCACATGAAACCAGTGGGAAGTCGAAGGGGGCAAAGTGGACAGTTTTGAGAGTTCGAGGGTGTGTTTTAGATAGTTTTAGAGTTTGAGGTTGAAAATCGGACTCGGACGATAACTGAAGGTTGAAAAATGGACCTTCTCCTATGTATTATCGTGGCATTTCGTGGTATTACCGTTCTTGGCACATCTTATATCTCGTCGTGGGTCCTACGTGGACATACTGTTGTTTCGTGGAGGCATGTCTAGTTCAATATGATTGTGATGATTTGCACCTCCGATCATTATAATGATTGGGATGATATGTATGCACATCCTAATCGACCCGGCCATCCATCGATCGAGCCATCTGATTAGACTCCTCTAACTCGATCGTACGTCACCTCGCACTCCAGGGTTTAGACCCACATATTTATTTTGTTCTTTTTTCTCATAAAAAAACAATCACATGAGCTCTACTTAGCTCACTTGCATGCATAAGAAACGGTGTTTTCATCCATCTTACCTATATCTCCTCAAACGTTTTCATTAATCCATCCTTGGTACCATCGGCCAAGCTTGATGGAGGCCACAGTGGGCGATAGCTAGTCCTACATTTTTGTAAACTCAAGAAAGTTATAGCGAGCTCTACCAATTATGCCATCTCTTTCGTATTCACTTTGCAAACCACTTTCTCTGAATTCAGTGGTTTCCCGAGAAGTGTGTGCAAGTTAAGAGACGAAGACCAGACATTTTATATTCGTATGAAGCTCCGCAGGTGCTCGGTATCATTGAGCGGAAGAACCTTGCGCGAAGGGTCAATTTGGTGTTAGGGCAGTGCATCAGTTTGCACGACTCATTAGGAATTTTCTGTGCACTTTTCTTTTCTCCCTTTCTAAAATCTCAATTGGATCTATCATCTTGTCGAGTTTATTTTTGTCACTAATTATATGGTGGCGCGGCTCGAGTGGCTAACCTGTAAACTTCTCCTCCTGCAAAGAACATGAATGTACATTTTCTACAGCGATTCTTTCAAATTAAATAAAAACTGTGGCCTTGCCAATCAAATCCATAAAAGAAACGCTAATAAAGAAAGAGATCGAGGACACATGACAGAAAGGGCCGTGCTGAGCTGCTGAACTGTGCCGAGCTCGTGGCTGCAACGCATCCGCGTAGCGTAGCTCGCTCGATCAGTTCCAAAACGAATCGAGGCATATGCAGCAGAGCAGCAGATGCAGATGCAGATGAGAGACAGAGATGGATTCTCTCGTTTTCAATTTGTGGGGAAGCGTGAAGGGAAGGCGGTGATGAGGTGACCAAGAGGCGAGGCGAGGCGAGGCGCGGTGGTGGCAGGAATACACGTACGTATGGTCGATCTCTAGCCGTCAAATCCGATCCGCCCGTCCAATCCCATCCGTCAGATCAGATCATCCCGTGAGAAGCTTCTCTCCCAGCTTGTGCCTTTCTTTCTTTTTCTTTCGGTGTCGCATTGCATCGCATCGCACCGCACCATCAAGCTCAGGGCATCGACAGCCACTTGCTGGAAATTGGGATGGGCAATGGGCCTTGGAGATGTTCTAGCTCCTTTTCTTTTTTCTCTCTCTCAATTATTATTGGCCCTTGCTTCCTCTTCTTTCAATCAACAATCATTGATCGATGCCTAATTTCGTGGACAGAATCAGAATGTGGGGAACCTATTTATGGAGTATTCAACGCAAGACACTATTTTGTTGTACACTGCTGAAAAAATATCATGCCTTATCTATGAATTGTTGCTGTGTTATTTGTAGCATGCATCCTAGCTACCAAAATGGTTTCATGATGAACCAGTCAACATTGTTGCTCTGATGGACGCTTAACATACTCATGTGTTAATCGATAATGATACCTGTAGCGGTATGCATGTCCATGCTCATCCACTGGTTACACTTTCGATCGATTATTCTTCAACAAGAAGGAAAAGGGAGGAAGAAGAAGAAGAAGAATGAAAATTATTGCAAGTTCCGGTAGGATCGATGTGACGACGATTGATCATAGTTGCATGGTCCATTAATTACAGTTGGCCTCAGCTAGCCCGGCCTGCACACTCCAACACGAATCGATCGTGATAGATCATCCATTCATATTTCATACACACATCACACATACAGTACATGATCAGTCACACAAGGATACATGCATGATGGAAGATGCACGATGTATACTAGCACTATACACTGTGTCATATATAGATATATGCATGGTTTCACGTTTTACTCGATCTGGTTGGTTGGTTGGGTTGGGCTGGGCTGGGCTGGGCTGGGGTTAGGGGGCTATTTGGTTGATGACCCTAACGAACTGGTCAAAATTTGAGCAAAGTCAAAACTTGGCAAATTGAATGTTGTCTGGATTGCGGTTAAGTCAAATTTGGTTGTTACCAATTTTTTTTGTGCGATTTCCCCACTCTCGGATTGCCCGCGTGCGATATTGGATTTCGTTGACGTTAGCAAATTTTTGTTGATATTACCAAATATTAGTAGTAGCCAATTCTTCACCAAAATTTGGTTTGGTTTTTACGTTGGATAGTGCGTGATAGCTCAGCAGCAGCAGAAGCATCAGATAAATAGGCACGGATAGATATAACCTGGACCTGACGCTGTTCCTCCAATTGCATGTCAAGTCTTTTCCCCCAGCCAGCTCAATCCATCCATGGCCACCCCTCCGGCCTCCTGCAGCGCCCTAGCTAAGCACTAAGCTGCTAGCTAGCTTCTCACATCGCACAGCGCCCAGAAGGAAACTTTGGCACTTTCTCACGGCACAGCGCTCCATGCAGCAGTGCATGCCTAGATCCATCCATCCATCAACCCTAGATCGATCTTGCTCTTCATCAGTATGTGTACCAGCATTTTGATGCATCAGAAAAAAAAGACATGATGAATTTAATACAAACAGACCATGCATGCATGGTGAATTGGTGATAAATCTCTCTGAGCAGTGATACACTGATGCATGTATATGTTTATACATGCTTATGTATTTATATATCTACATGTGCTTGGCATGGCTATAGTGGCAGTGCTAATCATTTCCAGCTCCAGTTATAGTAGCTCAGCAGAAATGGACCAGGCAGCTAGGTGAGCAACACATCAGATGAGCAGTGGGGAGGCTCCAAGGTAAGCTAGTGATGTACAACGAGCAATGCCAGTTGTGCATTATTGTGCAAAGTCATGTCATTGGAGCTAGCATGCACCACCTGCTGGATTGGAGAGACTACAAGCTTTAGGCAACATGTACATGGTGTATGAGTGATATACACACACTGTTTTTTCCCCCCCCCTTCAATCATGCTAAGTAATCAATGAACAAGGGAAACTGCTTGTACCACCACTGGGGACACCAAATGTTTGCAACGCCAGCTGATCTGAGATCTCTCCGACATCCAACTTCTTGTTACTAGCTACTTGGTTGATTCCATCAGGTCTACTTTAGCATGTGATCCTCTACATTAGCAAGTACAAGTTACATTTGCTGCTTCATTTATTGGGCATTGATCCATGATAGGAGCCGCTAGTTCCAATTTCCAAACCAAGAGGCTCTCCTTTTTGCATTCGAATTTGATAAGAAATGGATAATAAGATGTTTTTGACGGAGGAGTTACGAGGCCCTCCTATCAGCAGTTGATTCTTCCCATCAACCGAATCAACGGCTAATAGGGTAGGACATTTCCCATCGCATTTTCTTCTGAAGTTACGAGACCCTCCCCATCAACCGTGGAGATGTTGTTGGTACGTAGAATAGAACAAGGTACAATTAATACGAGTCTCTCTTAAAAAAAGCACTAGCAGATAAGGCTCCCTCCAATTCCGGGATCTTAATGTGTAACAAACAAAGCCGACCAGAAAGGTATGCAACAATCCACAGGGAAGCAGGAGCAATGAAGACATGGAGTTTGTTACACCCATTAATTCAAACCAAAGGGGAAAAGGAGTGAAGAATTGGAGTTTGTTGCAATGTTCATGCAAATTGAAGATACAGAGATTATGAATCTAACCTCTGTTTATCATCAACTAGTAATGATGTGATGTTCTTCAGCTCAGCCATATAAAACAGAGGGGGAAAACATGTTAACTAAACTGACGCCAATTCCTCTATTGAATCGAGCCTATCAACCTAACAGTATGGCTTACATAGCCACACTTTTCCTGCACTCTCCTTTTTCTCTCTTAAATCAAAATCCGACATTTGAAGGAAAAAAATCCTCAATTGCCCTTGTCTCTTCTGAACTTAGGCTCAAGGGCCCCACAGACCACACAACCTTTCCCCCCTTCCATCTCCAAAAGGTAGAACCATAACTGATACAACAAAATGCATCCACATATAACCCCCAAGGGATCTCATCAATCTCATCAAGTGATGAAACCCCACCCAACAAAAGCCATTGTAAAAAAAGGCTTCACATAACAAACTCCCCATCCTTAGCCACACATCATCAGACTGGACATCTTCACCACAGGGCCAAGAGATGTCACAGCTCAACCACACTGCAGAGCATGACCGTATGATAATACAGGCGTACACACATGACCGTATGATACTACATACAATGCATGTCCATCAGAAGGATGCTCAGAGCAGAATGCTCCGGAGCCTGTTGCACACACTGGCCATCAGCGCAGCGATCAAACGGAACAGCATTGGCACGTTACAAGGCGCCGCGGGGCCCACACCACAGAGCAAGAGAGAGAGAGACGGCCAAAACAAAAGAGAACAAAGTTCCCAATTTGGGTTGACCCCCCATTAATCCCCGCGACGGCGGCCCCAACGGCGCCGGCCCTGCTCACTCCGCAGCACACATCCCTCTGCTTGCTTCTCTCTCTCTGCCATTTTTAATTTTAATTACCATTATACCCCTGCCCTCCACTCTACTGGCCCTTGATTAATTAATTAAAATGAATCCTACACTAGTACTAATCCTACGCTACACACACACATGACACATACTGCTAGTGCTACCAGGCCAGAACCGGGTGCCCAGACTCCTATATAAATCTCCCTCGCTTTCTCTCCTCTCCTCTCACCTCACCACGTCTCCCCCCTCCTCTCGCCCTGCCACCTCACGCTCTCTCTCTTGCAACAAACACACGCTTCTCTTCTCCCCCTCTGCTCTGCTTGTTTGAGGACGGGACAGTGAGGTAGGAGGAGAGCAGGAATAGAATTGCCTTGTTCGCTCGTGCGGCGGCGCGGACGATGGGTTGGGGATGGGCGGCGGCGGTGGCGGCATGGGCGTGCGTGGCGTACGTGGTGGTGAAGCTCCTGGAGGTGCTGTGGTGGCGGCCGCGGCGGGTGGAGGAGCACTTCGCGCGGCAGGGGATCAGGGGCCCCCGGTACCGCTTCTTCATCGGCTGCGTCCGCGAGATGGTGGCGCTCATGGTCGCCGCCTCCGCCAAGCCAATGCCGCCCCCCTACCGCTCCCACAACGTCCTCCCGCGCGTCCTCGCCTTCTACCACCACTGGAAGAAAATCTACGGTACGCCAGCGATATGTTATCACCTTGCATGGCCTTCTGCCTCTTCGTTCTTGTTTCTTGCTTCGGTCTGTCTCTTCATACTCTGTTTCTTTTCTCTACTTACTCTCCCAGCTTCTCTGTTCTTCCTTTCTTCTACTTCATTGTTTTTTCCCCTCTCTGAAAAACAAAAACGTTGATGAAAACGAAATGGGATTAACGACATGGTTAAGAAAGAAGAAGACCAGCAGCAACAAGAACAGCAACCTGTATGGTGGCTGTGCCCTGCGGTTTTGTGGCCAAAACGCTGCTGGCTTTAAGTGACAGGATGCATTAAGTGGCATGTCGAGCGCCTGGGCTTGTCGGAGTGGTTTGCCGTAGTTGTCTCTCGTTTTCGCTGTCCCCCGGCTGCAACCCGGTTAGGTGGCCAGGGTCTATTTCCTACTTGCCGCCCCGCCCCCGCCCCCTTCGACATGAGCCTACACATTTCCTTTTCTGCTCCCCGCCACCTCCAATCATGCCCACCGCGTCCATCCGATCCATCGCCGTTCCTCCCTCCCATTTACTCCCATATGGCCTGCGCCCACCGCGCCATCCGCACCCGCATCCGCATCCGCGCCTTGTCTCTTCCCCTCCGCTCCGTCGCAATCCACCGCCACCTGCTGCTGCTGCCGCCGCCTTGTGCTGCTGTAATTCTTGCAGTGGTAATCTAGTGCATGCATTGAGCCTCTCATAATTTCCCTCTGCAATGCAGTACTCGATATTGTAGAGGTGCCTGCTCTATGTATATGTGTACGCATGTTGTGTGTCTGCATCCAGTCCAGCATCTTCTCCTGCCCTGCCGCCTTGGCAGTTGGTGGATGCTGATGTGGTGTAACGTGGCCTCCCTGGCTAATCATTGGGCGACTTGTTTGCTTCCTCCTCCCTGATCGCCGCTCACTGACCCTGCCTCTGCCTCTGCCCCTCGCAGGTTCCACGTTCCTCATATGGTTCGGCCCGACGCCGCGGCTCGCCATCGCCGACCCCGACCTCATCCGGGAGATCCTCCTCTCGCGCTCCGAGCACTTTGACCGCTACGAGTCGCACCCCATGGTGCGGCAGCTCGAGGGCGAGGGGCTCGTCAGCCTCCGCGGCGAGAAGTGGGCGCACCACCGCAGGGTGCTCACGCCCACCTTCCACATGGAGAACCTCAAGGTCAGCAGTCGTCTCTTGTAACTATGCTCTTGCCTCCTTGGCACTGGCCTCGGTACGATCGAGACTGAATTGTGGCGCTGACGCGCACGCGCGCGATGCAGCTGCTGCTGCCGTTCATCGGGAGGACGGTCGTGGACATGGTGGAGAAGTGGCACGGCATGGCCGCCGCGTCGGGCGAGGTCGAGATCGACGTGTCAGAGTGGTTCCAGATTGTGACGGAGGACGCCATCACGCGCGCAGCCTTCGGTCGGAGCTACGAGGACGGCAAGGCCGTCTTCAAGCTCCAGACGCAGCTCATGGCCTTCGCCTCCGAGGCATTTCGAAAGGTCTTCATCCCTGGATACAGGTAATTAATTAGCCATAATTACTGTACTTATAATTTATGTTGTGTTATGTAATTAATGTAATGAAAATGAAATGATTTCGTGTGTGGACAGGTTCTTGCCGACAAAGAAGAACACGAGCTCGTGGAAGCTGGACAAGGAAATCGGGAAGAACCTGGTGACCCTCATTGGCCGGCGGCAAGAGGACGCCGATGACGACGAGAAGCTCGACGGGTGCGCCAAGGACCTCCTCGGCCTCATGATCAAGGCGAGCGGCAGTGGCGGCAGGAGGACGCAGCCGGTCAGCCCCATTACCGTGAACGACATCGTGGAGGAGTGCAAGACGTTCTTCTTCGCCGGCAAGCAGACGACGTCGAACCTCCTGACTTGGACCACCGTCGTGCTCGCCATGCACCCCGAGTGGCAGGAGCGCGCCCGGCAGGAGGTCCTCGACGTCTGCGGCGCGCACGACATCCCCTCCCGCGAGCAGCTCGCCAAGCTCAAGACTGTAAGCTCGTGTTCTCTTGACACAATTCTAGCTCCGACCATTTCAGATTGATGTACCGAGAGCTGACGCATTCTGATTCCACTGGCAGCTTGGGATGATCCTGAACGAGACGCTGCGGCTGTACCCTCCGGCGGTGGCGACGGTGCGGCGGGCAAAGTCCGACGTGGAGCTCGGCGAGTACCTGATCCCGCGCGACACGGAGCTGCTGATCCCGATCATGGCCGTGCACCACGATGCGCGGCTGTGGGGGTCGGACGCGACGCAGTTCAACCCGGCGCGGTTCGCCGACGGCGTGGCGCGGGCGGCCAAGCACCCGACGGCGTTCATACCGTTCGGGCTGGGCCCGCGGATGTGCATTGGCCAGAACCTGGCGCTCCTGGAGGCCAAGCTCACGGTGGCCATCATTCTCCAGCGGTTCGAGTTCCGGCTGTCGCCCAACTACGTCCACGCGCCGACGGTCCTGATGCTCCTTCACCCGCAATACGGGGCGCCCGTGATCTTCCGATCCCGCTCGTCTCAGCCGTCCGATCACGCGGCGACATCTGTGAACAGATGAACCCACTAACCTTTGTCAGTGTCAATTGCGCCTGGCAGAATGACCGAAATGACCCACCTCAGGCTTGGGCTCAGGGTCAGGATGTGCTGCTTCAGTGCTTTGTCCCCAAGAGCAGAGATCATAGGAGCAAGCTATCACCAGAGAATGACTCAAACGAACCACCCCCCTGTACTGTACTAACATATATCCTGCACAAGATGCCAGCAGCAGCTTAGATTAGTAGACAGGTAGCAGTTTACATGATTTGGGACGTGTCTCCCAATTTTTCTGTCTTTTTGGGTTGATGATTTCCTCCTCCTTGGATGGGGTTTTGGTGGGTTTGGTGTATGAAAGATTGCAAATTGTACACATGTCATGTTCCATTTGTTTTTGATACATGAAGAGAGAAAAGGCAAGGAAACAAGGAGAGGCCCAAAAAAGAAAAGGAAGGCAAGTGTATAAAAGATGCATGCATGATGTTAGGATTGTGGCGCCACAGTGCCTCTGTTTAATTCTCTGTGGTCCTCTTGCAATGCAGACTAGAAGCCATTAAAGGAAGAGATGGGCACTGCTGGGTGCTGGCTATTTAAGAGTGCCTTGCAAAGGGAACAAATGGTGTGCACAGTTGGGGCAAGCACGGCAGCCAGAAAGCAGCAGCAATAGCAGATAGATGGATAGATTGATCATAGCAATGGCGTACAATTGCGCCTGCTCTGCTCTGCATCACTCCATCAGCTCCATTACCACCTCTCTGTAACACAGACATGAATGTATTTGCGCACAAGACATGTACGATGCCCGGCCAAGCTGTCACTTGCCCAAGGGCGGTCGCGGGCCGACCGAGGACCATAACTGTAGCGGCCGATGAGCCTCGTCCTCATAAAGGCGCTGCCGCATCGGACCGCGGCGAGGGGTGGGGGGCCCTGCGACTGTTCATCTCCTCTGTCAGACTGCGCTGGCTGGCCGGCACAGCACTGCCACATTGTATCAAGATTATGAATGGAAATGGGATGGGATGAGATGAGATGGCCACCTTCTGCTCGATTGGCCTGGCTTGCAATGGACTCCAGTGGTTGTGGGGGGAGCAGTGCGGAGTACTTCGGACAGGCAAGGCAGGCAGGCTGCTCTTGGGATCTGCAAAATGATTCAAAATTAGTTTTGGATCTGGATCATGCAAAGTACAGCTCAGATTCATTTCATGGAACACAAAAAAGACTTCGCTGCAGATGGCCTGCTTACCGGTTTATGGCGAGATTAAAAAACTGCATGCTTCCATACAGGCACAGTTGTCCTTGTACAGGGGAATGTTTTGCAACGGCAGAATTAGATATACATATTGCTCAGTAGTCAGTAAGCCGTGAATCCCTGGACTCATGCTGCTTCATTGTGTAAACAATCTAGGGCACAAGCTGCAGAAACCAGCTAGTGCATACAGCGGCCGCTAAGGGTAAAGAGGCCCTAAAGTACCCCTACGATATGCCTTAAAACTTCCAATCATTGATCAGCAGAAAAAAAAAAGGAGCGCTGCTCAGTGTGCATTGTACAGCAGGGTTTACTTATACGGTTATACCCCAATTGACTGTTCCTGCATCACAAGTTTCACAGACAAGAGGTAGCATGATGCCGGTACGTATAGGTTGCCAGCATCAAAGTTTCAAGTGCACAGCCCCTTTTTACCTCTTTTGTGAAAAAAGGCAAAGGCATAGACAGAGCAGCCACTACACTGGCCAGGTGGAGCGCAGGCTCTTCTCCCCACCTGAGGGACTTGCCTCCATCAAATGCCTTTCTCTTCTTCCCAAAGCCAAGCTCAATTGGGCAAAAAGAAAAAAGAAAACTCATGGCTGCACAGCATCCAACCCCTCATTGCACATTCTTCCCCACACATGTTGCCAACCTCCTATAAGACTGTAGCATCATTTATGCCCGCTTCTTTTCCTTCCAGAAATGCTGAAAATCAGAAGTCAAAATATCTCAGAAATAATTCACCTTTTACTAATTTACCGTAAAACATCTTGGTCTAGCATAATGATGTTACAGTCTGTAATGCATCGAGTATAAAATGCAGCCTCCGACTCCGAAAAACAAAACTGAAAGTTAACATGCTACAACTTTGAAGTATCACTTTAATGTTGTATACTTGTAATTTATTATGGAGTTTGGACCAGGGGGGGAGAATGGTGATGTTATGGGCAAGAAACCTCTCATCTTAGAGATCTCCAAAGGGGGCCACACCCTTGTTCCTCTTGAGGGGGAGCTCTAGATGTGTAGCTCCCATGTGTTTCTGGTCCCCATAAGGGAAGGCATGTGCCAGAGGGCATCCTTCCTTGCCCTTAATCCTAGTGAGATGGTATTCTTCTTCCCTATCCTAACAATGTGCCATAAAGAAATGAGGCAATTGGCATGCCAAAGAGCATGTGACCCCAACACACAGCATAATTACCTTTGCGATTAAAATAAACTTGCAATGAGTTAAACCCTGTTGATTGTTTTAAGAGTAGGGTTAGGGTAAACTACCACATAACACAGCATTGGTCATAGCCTCATAGGGTCCTCCACTTCCCTCTAGCCGACATGCGAAGCATGCTTTATTATCAAAATCCGGGGGGCTAGAAACGCCTTTACCATCACGATAGCAACCTAAAAAGGCGTGACATGAAAACAATCGAGCAATTTATGGACGAGTTTTCAGGAGGAAGGCATGTTTAGCCTCGCTATGAGGGTTAGGGCCGTGGCGCAGCATGGTGCAAAACATCGGACTGAATGGGACCACGCAGGCATTTGTAAATGACACTTCTATTTGGTGCATATTCACAACATGCTGCAAAAGTGTACACTAGTGTACAAGATTAGATTTCTGCATGCAATGATCATAGCAGGCTACCTTTCTTTTTCGAACTCATCATTCAAGTGATTGAAGCATGTAAAGAGAGACTTTGCAGTAGCAAATGATAAGAACAAGAGGGTTTGGACTTTAGGATGGTTTGGATGCATGTTGCAGGATGATATGAATTCAGAAATGGATATTGCGAGCAGAAATGGGAGGGAAGGTAGGGGGCATGGGAGAAGTGGATGTCTTAATACCAGGGAATCATCTCTTGTCCTTTCTCTACTGTAGTCTTTTTTGTTTGTTAATTTGTGCAATCTGGTTCCCCTCCTAGGGGCAACGCACACCTCCTTATACATCTCACCAATAATCTCCTCTTCTCTGCTGCTAGTCAACTAAATGTATCTTCAGGAACCTTCTTTCCTTGCACCAATCACTCTGAAAGATAACAAAAAATAATTCTTCATTCTTGGGGAGCTTTCCAAAAAAAGGTCTTCAGTCTCGGTGTTACATTGTTTATACTGCAAAAAGAGATTGCAGGATCATTAATCTAGATTAACTTAACAGTAGCTTATATTATATTGGAATCGCCAGCTAATGCCAAATGGCTAAATTGGAGCACCCTCCATGTGATGAAAGCAGATGGTACTCTTATACTGCCATTTAGACAATAATATATAGTACACTTCTTTGCAGGATATATATTCTAACTTAGCCCTGTTGTTCTCTCAAACTCCAAATGAGTTCATAACAAAACATGCATATTAATAATACTGCATTATTTAATAAACTGAGGGATCTAAGCTTTGTACTTAAAAAAAAAAACATGTCTACAGAAATCTACATATTGTCTGAGTCTATGCATCTAAAGTGCATTTTTGTCTATGCACATAATTTACATTGTGATTGTGTGGTGCAAGAAAAGGTAATCTCAGCCCAAATAACCATGAGAGATAACACATGCCCAAAACCCTCATTGGTACTAAAATGGCATCTTGTTGCCTTTTAAAGTCAGACCAACTCAAAAACAAATGGACACAGTACAAAATATTCATGTGAAACAGTTGGTTCCCGTGCAATATTGGAGTATCTCTTGTCTATCCATCCAGTGCAGCCACACATCTACTATAAAGATCGTTATCACATTATGTACTTGTCTAATGTGTAATATACTTAAAACATATGAGCTAGCACTGGATCAAATATGCATGATAATTCGCTAACTTTTTTTTCGAGAACGCGCAAAAGAGTTGCACGTCGTTGTATTAAGTAGAGTTTAGAACATCAAACAACAACAAGTGAACACGTGGAAAGAAGAAACTAAGAGTAAAAAGAACACTGGAACAACGAACAGAAAGGAAGCCTGTAGGCTAACGGACTTAGACAAAGGGGATGCAACCCCAAAGCGACTGACAACAACAAAGGTAACACGACTACTCAGACAACGGTAACGACTACAGGCATTGAGCTCCCGATGCGTGCCAGAGCCGGAGCTCGTTGAACATTCGATGAAGAGACCCCAAAGGGGATGCGACCTTGTCGAACACCCTTTTGTTCCTCTCCTTCCATAGCATCCATGAAATGAGGATTATGCAGGAATCCAGTCCTCTACGGCGGGTTGACGAAACTAATTGGTGAGCAGAAATCCAGAAGTTCTGCAAGGACGTTTGTCCGGCCGGGATACATCGGTGAAAACCTACACACTGCATGAAACGTGCCCAAAGTTGGCCAGTGATCACACAACCAACCAATAGATGGTCTATCGTTTCGTTGCCAGAACGGCAGAAAACACAAACCCGCTGGTTTGTGATGCCGCGACGATCTAGACGATCTGCAGTCCAACATCACCGTCTGACCGCCAACCACATGAAATGCTTACACTTGAGGGGTGCAGTAGCTTGCCAGATTGCTTGCGCGCAAGCGAACAAATGTGACCCGGAGAAGAAAGCAAGATACGCAGAGCTTGCCGAGAACTGCCCTGAGCCATTCCACCTCCATTCGAAAGAGTCTTCCAATCCAGGCGTTAAGCTCACCAATCGCAACATGTCCCATAGCCGAAGATACTCCATTAAGGTCCGCGCGTCTAAGGCCCCGAAGATGTCCGCTATCCACTGGCCGTTGAGCGTGGCTTCCCGAACTGTGCGTTTGCTTCTGAGTGCAAGTGGAGCCGCGTTGATGAGAGAGGGCGCAATGGCATTGATACTTTGTTCATTCAGCCAGCGATCCGTCCAAAACAAGGTTTGATCACCATTTCCCAGCCATACTGTAAGCGAAGCATGGAACATGTCCCCATCGCCTTGTTGCACTAAGCCTTGAGGTCTCGCCATGGCCGATCACTCCACACGATCGTTGGAGCCATAGCCATCGAAGACAGAGGGAACGACCAAGAATCCTTAGGTTGCGTATGCCCAACCCCCCCAAGCGAGTAGGCCTGTAGATTGACGACCAGGCAATGACCTCCAGCCACCGTCTCCGTTCCCTTCCACAGGAATGCACGTCGTCGTTTGTCTATTGCTTTGATAACCGAGAGGGGAGGCTCAAGTGCCATGAAGGTGTAGATTGGAAGCGCTGTTAGGACCGTCCTTATCAATATCAGCCGTCCCCCTTGGGAGAGCAGACCAGTCTGCCAACGCTGCAACCAAGCACCAATCTTGTCCAACAGCGGTTTCCTAACGGGCTTACGCAAGGAAAGAGGTAGACCAAGATACTTGCAAGGGAGCTCCACCAGCGGACAGTCCAGCTCCTTCGCAGTGAGCTGAAGATGATGGGGAGAGCGGATTGGAGAGAAGGAGCTGTTAGCAAGGTTAGTTTTCAATCTGAAGCTTCGTCGAACACACGCAGGATGGTGCGTATTGTAGCTATGCCCGATGCAAGAGGTGATAGAAAAATAGCTGCATCATCCGCGTAGAGTGAAAGTCGATGAGGTATCTTGGACGGAGCTGCAGGGGCTGGAGAAGAGAAGAATGCTCCGCTGAAGCGATGAGGTTGTTGAGAACATCCATGACGATGACAAAGAGCATCGGGGAGAGCGGATCACCTTGCCGAAGCCCTCGACCGTGCCTAATGGTGCGACCAGGTTGTCCATTGAGTAGAACGCGGGTGGATGCTGACGACCACATGATCGAGAGCCAGGCACACCACTTGGGACCAAAGCCCTTATGTCGCAACACTTCCAGCAGGAATGGCCATGAAACCGAATCAAAGGCGTGGGCGATGTCCAGCTTGAAGAAGAACGAAGGCCTCCGTAGCTGGTGGAGCACGCAGGCGGACTGCGGACCAGGAAGAAGTTGTCCTGGATTGAGCGCGTCGCGATGAAAGCGGATTGGTTAGGGGCTATGATCGTCGCATTACCGGCGCCAAGCGCCTTGCTAGTATCTTGGAGAAGATCTTCGCAAAAATGTGGATCAAGCTAATTGGGTGATAGTCTTTCACTCCTTGGGGCTCTAGTTTCTTTGGCAATAGCGTGATGAGTGCCTAATTTAGCCGAGCGAAGCTGTTTCCCGCTAGACTACCAAGCTTGCGAATAGCTGCCATGACGTCCGACTTGATGATCGCCTAGCATTGCTGGTATAAGAGCGCAATAAATCCGTCCGGACCCGGAGCCTTATGTGTCGGCAGACTGCTTATGGCGTCCCAAACTCTTGTTCAGTGAAACAAGTCTCTAATGCGGCCAGATCATGCACCTGAACGTTAAGAACGTCCAGATCCAATGTGTGAGCCCTGAGAGCCGATCGCCAATGAGGTTCTCGAAATGCACAGCGATCGCCTCGGACATTTCATCATGCGATTGAATCCATGTCTTCTGGACCTTGAGCTGAGTGATGTAGCTACGGCGCCGACGATGATTGGCGTGCAAATGGAAGTAGCGAGTATTGGCATCCCCTCCATGTATCCAATTCAAGCGAGATCGCTGGCAAGCACTGGAAATTTCAACAATCACTGCAAAGTGCAAACCATATAATGCTTAAGTCAAACTCCCAAAATTACTCCATCAGGAACATAGCTAACATCCAAAAAAGGTCCAGACATTAGCTTTTGCAGCTCTGTGTCTTGTATGTTGTAAATTCAACTTGTCTATTAAAAAAAAATCAAAACTACTGGTTTATAAGATTCCAAGGCAATAAATCACATTTGATTCTTTGGGAGACTTGAGTAGACCTCACAAATATCTTGTCAGGTACTAGCTGGGTTAACTTAGGTTCTGTTGTCATTTCCCTGCAGCACCTACAGGCTGTAGCTATCTAGCAGAAACTAATTTGCACAAGGGGAAATTAAATAAATAACCATCTTGCAACATCCAGAAAATAAAAACAATAGCCAACAAGAAGCAGGAACAGCGAGGCCTCAAATCAAAATGGGGTGTGGGTACGGAAAAAACAACAGAGCACATGTTGGGTAATGGAACGAACTAATGTAATGGTCCACCATTGTATCCTGCAGCACTTGTTCTACCACCCAACACAGACTCAATGCTGAAGCGAGAGAACACCAAACTAGTGACAAAGAATACATAAAAGTTCCCCTCAGCTGTACCTACCTGCACAGACCAAATGACAGGATCGAGAGGGTCTACCGTCACATGGCAGAGCAGGTCCGCCAAAAAGCTTCTCGTCTGTTAACAAACTGTACCGTTCCCGACAGCCGTCCGACCAACGTCTGCACAGCTGTGATCGGGGTGTGGAACACCGTATTTCAACACAGACAAACCAGCCCCAAGCTCTCCCCTAATTCCAATAGCGCCACAGAAAACAAATCACGGACACACCAACCAAACTTCTCTTAACTATCTAAAGATATGATGAGCTCAACATGCTTGGAGTGAACACTCTTCCATGGATTCCAGCTCATAGACTTACGAAGGGAGACCTCGAAGACCCCAAATCTACTTAGTTTTTTACTAGCATTACAGCTCCCCAGTAAATTCCCTCAGATCCATGGCCCTTATGCTAATCTAATCCCTCATCATATAGCCCGTTCGTTTTTTGTTTTGTTTGATTAACTTGGGTCACTAAGTACCAAACTCCTGTGGCCCTTAGCACCCTTGAATTATGCCAATCTGTCGGAGAGTAGTAGACAGCAGCAGCACGCCAAGCTGCTTCCTGATGATTGGAGTCCTTTCAGCTTTCACTGCCATATAGCAAGGCAGTCTCTTCTCTCTCTACCTTCTTGTTAGTAATTGACAAATGGAATTCAATGCTCTTGCTATAAAAAAAAAAGTTAGCTCCATCGCATACACTGTTCCAGAGCAAAGCAAGGTCAGTACAAGCTTTTAGTTACCAAAAATTCCAGTGGGGCTTGTCCTTAGAACGTGGTCCAATCTGGTTTGAGCACATACCAAAACAAATATATCTGATCTCAATATTCCATATTTTAAAAAAATGAAAAAAAAAAAGACTGCCATTACACATCTTGCCTGCACCTTATGGCTTTCTGTCCATTTGCTCTCGTCTTCATGATCCCATAAGCAAGTATGGGCTAAAAATCATGCACAGTTACTAGTTAAATTGCTGGCAGTCATGTGGACTCCCAAGAGCTATCCAAGAACTTCTTGTCTCATTTCCGAAAATATTTGCTGCTTAAGTTGACACGGTTAACACCGCCTAGTCTAATGGAATAACGAGTTAGATGGTCACTAGACACGGATAGGATCAAATTTCAAGAACTAATCTCATTTATTATATTATCATTGTTAGTTTGGTGGCTTATTATTTACTTGCTAGATTATGTAAATCTTTAATTACTATTAGGCACGATTTGGATGAATTTACACAAAACTTTCTACATTAATAGACTAATAGTATTACCTTTAAAAATCAATTTTGTGGCTTACTTCAAAAAGCAAAAGTGTGTTGTCCCCAGTTTACAATGAAGAAAAAAACAAATTTATCATCTTATTTGATTCAAATATGGATTTTAAATGCTATTAAGCAAATATTTACATGGCGACATATCTAGTGCAAACTCATACTTAAGAGCAATCATGAAAACTCACACATGGACTGTTGGATGAGAGATGGACGTAGATTTAGTGAGTAACCCAAAAAGTTCATCAAAGGTCCTTTCAAAAAAAAAAATCATCAAAGCTTCCAGTAACCTGTTTGATGAATCTTAGAACACAAAACTCAGTTGCACCAGTGCAACACACCTACTCTACTACCGTAGGCTCATTATGTAGTTCACTTAAAATGACCATAATTAATTGCCAATACTGCTAAGCTTTGGACGCCTATCAATTTAGTAATTTCTTTCGCTATCTCATAAAGTTACATGCAACATAAGCATACTGCAGATCATAATAGACATTCACTGGAGTTGCAACACTGATATCCTAATTTTCACAAGATACTTATCTAGTAAAGTGGTCATTTTCTTTGTTCTTAAAACACTCAAAAGTTGTGAAAGTATCACTGTGATTAAAAGTTTACCCTGTTTGATTAGAAAGTACATTGTAACATCATATATGGCCATGATACGCATGAGCTCCATTCCTGCATGTCAGTTTTTCTACTCTAGATATTTAAACAGAAGTAAGAAAAATAACAATTTTCTCGTTCAGCTAACCACATCACAAAATTTGCATGCTTCTTATAAGTTTTACCAATTAACATATTAAACTCATTTTTTCACTTCAACTATGAATGTTTTCTTTTCACAACAGCAGAAATTGATCATTAAAAATTTATAATGCACTGGCGTAGGCCATCAGAGTAGTTTTCGATTGCGTGTTTGCTAGGTTAGTTTTCGATTGCTTGTTTGCTAGGTTTCTAAGCATCCTGTCCAGAATACAAAATTGACAGGTTCAGTTCTCAATGACATGAAAAACATAAATGCACAAAATTCATAGTAGGAAACAATTTCTTGGCTAAGAGTAGCATTTTTGTTGTAAGCAGCATAAATCATTTTGTGGAATGTGGATCAATGAAAAATCAACTAAAACTTTGTTTAAGAAATTAATGTGTGTATAAATGGTAACAGACTACATAGAAACATACCAACATGGGAATACGTGATTCCTATCTGTCATGTCAGATGCAAGAGCAGGCACGATGATCATGTCATTCATCCAAGAGTGCCATCACATGCCCTTCACGTGACTCTGCTCTTCTGATCTTCAAATATGAATACCAAATGTATAACAGGGATTGGTGGACTGGTACGGTAGGCTAATAAAAAAAACATTTAGCAAATTAATTACTGCACTGCTCATTCTCTCCAATCCTCCTTAAAATGGCAGGTTCCACCAGCCTAAGGGCATTGTCGTCATGAAATTATCTGACCTGAACAGGAAGAGTACGTCAAAAAAAAAAAAAAACAGGAAGAGAAAAGAATAGCTAAAAACTAGACTGTACTCTCTGCAGGCATTTTAATGAATAGGCGAATGGAACAGATAAGCTATTTGAAGAGGAAGAACCGCTCAGTTATACACAGAAAGTAAATGAAGTAGTTATATCTCTGATACCAATTCATGAATATGCTACTGCCTGCCTCAGGAGAATAATTAATAAATTACTGCAATGATGTAAGGACAGGTAAACACAAGACTGGTAAATTATTTGTCAATGAATGTCTTTTGCACAATAACTGCACAGCAGAGAGAAGGAGAGAGAGCAGCAGGGGTGGGAGAAGGTCCATATGATCACTGTAGGCACAGCTGATGGCAGAAAATATTCAGGCCCATACTAGCTCATCAGTGTATAGACATTGAATGTAGTAACAAGCAGATTTACTATATCATAACTGACAACACCAGGCATTGAGCTTAGCTCATGCCCCACCTGAGTACCTTCTCACAAAGTTTGACTGCTCTGCATTTCCACTTGCTGAGATGTACTGTATAAACAATGTAATTGTCACAGACAAGCTGAAGAAAAACAATATTATAGCTTTGACTGTAGCATTGCAAACATCCAGTTTTGACTAGCACTATGGCACTGTAAAAATAGCTTTATCTAATTAGAAACTTAATGAATTATGCCTGCAGTGACAAAAGATCGAATTCAGCGAGTCAAGAAACTGGTTGGTTACATCAACGAGCACAAGATTCATTTCAGTCCAGTCATTGCAACACTCTCAGAGACAATGTCAAGTAAACTTTGCTATTTGAAAATAACATTTACCCAGTTCAGTACAAGTTCGTATTTGTTAGATGCCTTAAATGTTCTGATTCTTCATATTTCCAACATCAGAATATAGTATCTTCAATATCCATGACGGTGGTCTACTGCTCTTAACAGCGAATTCTTCCACTTGCTGAGATAACTAGTCTAGAATGTTTCGTAAGTTCATGCAAACAAAATATGGCAGGGGCTAGTGCTAATGGGACCAACTAGATAAAGGCATCTCAATGGTAACATAGACAAGTCAGGAAGTCATCTATAGCCTACTTCAGAGTGGTTTAATCTTTGAGGGATTAAGGCTTAACACTCATAAAAGGATGCATTCCTCCCTTTTTCTTCTTCTTTCCCACTCCCTAACACCCTTTTTATTCCCCATTCCTTCTGCAACTGATCGCACTTTCTAGCCAACATACCTTCACCCTTCAAGCCACGGGCACCACCCAAATATAGTTTGCCTCCCCACCCTCTGAAGCCTAATCTACGATCGCCAGAACAATCCTCCTTAGTTATACCACATCGCTGAACCTAGCCCTCCTTCCCATCTTGGCCATACTAGCACTATTTTGTCCAATGTCTACTCTCCTGACCCCTACAAGCACGTTTACTTGCCCAAGTCTTTCCAAATTCTTCTCCTATTGAGGAATGTTAGCGCAAACAACAATTATCATTTGTATGATGGATGTGCACTTTTAGAAAGAAAAAAATAAAGCCCAAACATACTATCTATATTATGGCACTATTAATTTGTGCTGTAGTAGACTTTTTAATGTTTTGGATAAGTTTAAGTAACTCAAACATTTTCTGCCGTTGATGGTTGGCTCAAGTTTGTCTGTCTGCCATGAACTTGTTTTTCAAGAGATTGTTTGTTACGAGTTACGACCTTATTACAAGATCAATTGAAACTTAAGCCTGATGCGAGATCATTGGTATGCAAAATAAGCTAGTCAGGACAAATACAAGTATACGGCTCACTCGAGTATAGCAGCCAAGTGTAACTAATTCAGCACAAAATAACTGAAAGCAAGGTGCAGAAGTTCACATGAACAAATGATGGCCACAGGAACAGTTCAGAGTTGCTTATCAGCACAGAGTTACATGCACAAAAGGTGGGGGTTCTGAGAATGAAACTGCACTCAACAGTCAATACATATGATTCCAAAAACATGCCGTGCGTATCCGTTCCATTCGTATTCAACAAATGACATTTGATCTATCAGCCTGAAAGATTTCATATTTAACACGGATCAACCCAGTGGATTTATCTTGCCATTGCACATATTCCCTACTGTTTCAATTTTCCAAATCTTACAGAGGTTTAGGGGAGAAAAGCGGGGCCCTCAAATTTGAATAATTATGCTGGTTTCTCTTGTCAGAGCATGTGTTCGCTAATAGTGAGGAGACCGCAGTTTTGCGGATAAGGGCAACTATTGTACAATAATAACGAGACTGGGTTGAATGTCCCGCGAATTCTCGAACCTACAACCAGAGCACGCATCAAAACCCAAAATGCACATCCCTACTGTACATTCCTCAACTAGGGAAGAAAATCCACACAATCCAGCACAAATTCGGCCCTAATTTTCGCAGGGAAAAAGGTAAGTAAACCCAAAACTTTTAACCTCGGCGCATCTCTACAGCGGCGATCGATCGGAGAACCCCAGGGCGGGCGGGTGGGCGATCGCGTAGGCCTTTTTTTGGCCGGCAGCAGCTCACGACGCATAATTCAGAGGGAATCCAGCAAGATCCAAGCGGGTGGAGACAAGTACGGAGGGGGGAGAAACAAAAATCCAGGCAGGGAGGAGGGGAGTACCATCTCCTAGGATCATGGATCTTGTCGCGGCCCACTTCCCCTTGTCGCCTTCCTACTCGGATCGTCTCGCTCCTCCCAATCATTCGCGTCGTCGTCGTCTCGTGGTCGCTGGCTGGCTGGCCGCGGCCGCGGTCGCGGTCGCCCACGTTGTTTTTGAATGGAGGCTGGGTTGGGTTGGGTCAGCGGGAGGACACCTGCGTGCCGCGGGGCCGCCCGGTTTGGTGCCAGCTGCCACGCTCTCTCGTTGCACAAGAGGCACCTGCCGCACCTGTACTCCGCTAAATGAAAGGGCATGTAAATAGCCTTGGTGGGTTTCATAAAACTGCACGTTGCTATGTTAAAACTCTCGGAAAACTGTACAACTTTGTTTGCACAATGTAACGTAATCTGACAAGTGATCTATTTTTACTACTAATTATTATTATAATATATTTGTAAAACCCGATAAAAACAGCGCTAGAGAAGAGCAATCAAGCTGTCCGTGAAGTAGCTAACTGTTGAGGAACCGTCGTTGGCGAGTCCAGTCCAATCGACCACTTCGTAGATGAAGTTGTATCGAACACAAGTACAGAAAATAAATGAACACACATATAGGGATGGAAAAATAGCTCGAGGCCCGTGAACCTACTCGGGCTAAGTTACAGCTCGGCTCGAGCTCGTGAATTTTCGAGCCGATACCCCTCTCTAGCTCGCGAGCAAAACAAGCCAAGCACGAGCTAGCTCGCGAGCCGCTCGAGCAGCTCGTTTGGCTCGGCCCACGAAGGCCCAGGCGCCCAGCCCAACCACGAATCCTTATTTCCCTAACCCTACGGTGTCGCTGCCTCAGTCCTCATGCTCACGCGTCCTCCTGATCCAGATCCAAACTCCCTCTCCCTATCTCCTCCTACCCCGTCGCTCGCCCTCCAGCCCGCCACCGCCGCCCCGTCCACCGCGCGTTCGCACCGCCCCCCTCGTCCTTGTGCGACCGCCGCCTCCCTCCAAAGCTCCAACCCCCTCCGACCCTCCAACTTCCACCCCTTTCATCTCTCTGCCGCCACCAGCCTCCTCCTCTTCCCCTCTATGCATCGCCACTCCGCTATAACACCCTCCCTTCACCCTCTCTTCTCCCCCCTCTCTCTCTCTCCCCATCTAGAGTTGACGCCGACACCAACAGCGTCGTGCCAAAGCGTCGCCTCCTCCACCTGTCGTCCTCGCCAGACCCCTCCAGTGCGTCGCCGTCGTCGTCGCGCGTCCCGCGACAATGCTCGCGCAACTCCACGCCCCACCCCACCTGCGCGTCGCGTCTGCCCCGCACTGTCGCCGCACGTCACGTGCCCGGCACCACACCGTGCGTGCCCCATCCCGGCCCCTAGCTCCACCTCCATTATAAGAGCCCCCGCCTCGCCCCTCCCCACCTTATCCCTTCTTCCTGAGCAAGAAGAACCAAGCAATGAGAAGGGCAAAGGACTCACCTTGGCCGCGTCGTCGTCGCCTTAATGGCATCCTCGCCGTCTCCATCGCCATCGCCTCGAGTAAAGCAACCCGATTTGCTTTCTATCACCGTCGGTGCTGCCACCTCCCTCTCCCCAGCACCCTGTCTCCCTCCCTACTTCTCCTCGTGCGGCGCTGCCTCTTCCTCCTCCCGCGTCGCCACCCCGCCCCTCCGTATCCCCCTTCCGTTCAGCGCCCCTCCCATTTTCTTTAGGGCAGCCGGAGGCCAGCCCCCCTGGGCCGCGCCCGCGCGCGCTGTTTCGGCCCGAGCGATGGGCCGGGCCGGAATGTAGCCGTGGGCCGCAGCCGATTTTTCTTTTTTTTTGTTTCCTTTTTCTTTTTCTTTTCTGTTTTAATTCAAAAGAAAGACTTCAAAATTTTGTCGTAACTCCAAAAATTATGAAACTTATTTCTAAAAATTTGTAAAATCAAGATCTTGCTAATGGCACTGATCTTGCTCATTTTGGAGTTTATTTGTTATTGTTTTAGTATTTATTTGTTCTATTTGCTTGTTTGTGCCTTTTTCCGGTACGTTTGTCCGATTAGGATTCAAAGACGCGGAGGATCTCCACTTCGACCAAACACAAGACCGCCAAGACTCTCTTACCTTTAATCCAGGCGAGTCAATACTTTGATCATATTGAGCCTATATTTTATGCAAATTATATTCTTTTAAAATAGCAAATTGCATGCTTTAATTCTTTAAGCAAATGTATATTAAAACTTAAGGTAGTTAAATACCCAGTTGTTGATTAACTATTTAATATGCCATCATTGACATTTGAATCAATTAATCATTGTCACCCTAGTAACTATATGGTAAATACTAGCTATAGGTTGTACTTAAGCGACATGCTAGTCTTTCTTAAGTACCGGGACATTAAAATGTCCCAATCATCATATTTTCAAATATGAAACGGTTTTGGGCAGTCATTGGCGGTCCATGACTGAAGAAAATGAGATAAATTGGTTTTACTCATCAAAACCCTAAATTGCTATTATCCTGTCTGGGTGGACGGTAAGATGGATGGTATGACAGTGGGTGCTAATATAGCCCAAGGAGTGTCGTTTTGTGGATTGGAATGTGGAATGAACCGCCCAGACAACCCTAAGAACTTAATCTTGTCACGACCTCCCGTGTAAAACAAGGTAACCACAAGTCTGTAAAGTACAACCTGGCTAAATAATTTGTATCCATCAGTACGAGTTGCATCAGATAGATGATCCGCGACGCCGTAAGCCTTTGTGGCGAAGGGTGTCAAGGTGCACGATGTAAGTCGTTCGACGGTGCAAGAGGGGGTCTGAGTAAGGGTTAACAGATCTAAAAACAGAGCGTAACCCTTCGCAGACGAAACCTTAGCAAAGTGTAATTAATACTGAGGGATGCATTGTAAAAGCCTTGTGATGATCTCCCCTTGATTCACATGTCTATGGAAATGTGTGTACATATCAGGACGATTATCTCTTGTGGGTAAAGTGTACAACCTCTACAGAGTTATAACATGTTTAAACAGTCGTGCATATGGTCAAAGGCGGACATAGAAACTTAACTTGAGTTAGTTCTATTTAAAAAACTTTTGTGGATGGTATGAAAAATATAGTGGGCTCACCTAGCCTTGATATTGGATTTTCCCTAGGTTAATATGTGGGGGTAACCCCAATAAAAAAAAAGCATAAAGGTGGAGGTAACCTCTGCTGTTATTAAATATTGCACAATTACCCTCTTTAACAAAATACAATTTTGTTAAAATGCTAAGTGATACGAATTTATAATTATGATAATTGAAAACATTGCTTTATCAAACAAAAGAATCTGAGTCATCCTTGTTTAGCCTTGCATGTATATTATTGCATTGTGTGTTGGCTCGAGAGCACGGTAGTAGTGCTCATCCTCGTTCTTTTCCCCAAAACCCTCAGAGGCTACAAATGAAGGAAATTATGCGTACTACGAGGATCTAGAAGTCAACGCGCAAGGAAATGATGAAGAGTAGTTTAGTTCTTGTAGTCTAGGTCTCGCCTCAGTCCAGTTGACTCCGTCGGTGCTTGCGTGTATCCTATATTATATGAGTCTTTGGGTAATATCGGACGCACACAGGTTTTCCCAGTCACTTGCCTGTGGAGAGATGTGCTCTCACCCCTTTTGCTTCCGTTGTCACTTCCACTTTTGTAATGTAATCCTTTGTCATGTTCGGCCCTTATTGTAAAACCTGACCCGATGCGGTCTATGTAAACTCTGATATGATAATTAATGAATGGTATGGTTTTTACGCCATGTATGAATTGATCCAGTGATGTATCTGTGAGTGCTAGCTATTGATCCAGTATAGCACAGTATTTTCACAGAGGATTCTGGATTACGAAATCCGGGTCCGACATCTGCCTTCTTCCCTAATCCCCTCCCCTGCTCGCCGCCTCCTCCCGTCGCCTCTCCGCGTCCCAGCCCGCGCCATCGAGTCCTCCCCTAGTCCCACCAAGTAGGAGCCACCTCCGGCCGTCGGAGAGGCCCAAGAGCCTCCCCCACGGTGCCGGCGTTCGAGGTGGAGGAGGTCGGGTGGGGGCCAGCTCGCGGTGAATCTTCGCATGCTCATGGAGCCGCCGTGGTTTCCAAGCGCAGACGTCGCCCACCAGCTCCAAGTGTCGACGCCTCCATTTGTCCTTGTTTCAGATCTGACTTATGAGCAACAAAGCTAGAATGAGGATTTATGTTGGATTTTGATTCTTGTTTAGATCCATGGAATTGTTTGTATGAAATGGAATTGTTTTGTATGAAATGTTGTGTTCTAGTGGAATTAGTTCATGAGAAAATCCGTGGTTGTCTCATGTCTGTGTGACTGAAATCTGGGCAACAAACAGCATCTTTGCTTGGGCCATGAAGTTGCTTGTTCATGGCTTGCAAGCCTAACCGAGCCAGCTCAAGCCTTCTTTCGAGCCGAGCCACCCTTCTGGCTCGCGTTCGGAACGAGCTGAGCCAACTGGTCAAATGAGCTTGACCGAGCCTGCCTCGAGCCGACTCGGCTCGGCTCGTTTTCAACCCTACACACATAGAGACAAAGGTGTAGGGGTATTCTTCTTTCTTTATTCCTTCATCAAGTGATCAGCCATTTACAATGATTAGCACTCCCTATTTATAGGCTAAAAGATCCTGCTAGGGTTTTGGATGGTGTGCCCACCCATAGGCTCCATGGGTCGGCTGCTGGGTCAAGCCCATGATTTCCCAACACTCCCCTTTGGACACCTATCCTCACATGTTCATGTCTCGTCAAAACTCCATAAAACCCAGTGGAAAAATTTTGGAGAAAGAGTACATGATACGTGTTCTGCTACGTTACACGAATTGCCTCGTTAAAAACCTTCACTAAGAAACTTCAGAAAAACTCGTAAGGGAAAAGGAGTACAATTCACCCAATTTCTTTTAATACCTAGGATTTATTCTTTGGATACTCGATCTTCGTGATCCAGTTTCAATAATGAGTTCGTGAAGATTCTCCTCCTGAATTCTGCACTTCTCTAAGTCCCATCATTCCAGTTCCACGAATACATCTTTCAAAGCTAAACGCTAAAAGTGACTTAGTGAATAAATCTACAAGATTTTCACATAACTTAGTATGCAGTACTTTAATTTCATCCATCTTTTGTAATTCATAAGCATATAAGAATTTGGGGTTGATATGCTTTGTGAGATGACTCTTCACATAACCCATCTGCACTTGTGCAACACAAGCTGTATTATCTTCACAGATAATAGTGGGGTTTATGCGGTATTCAATCTATACGACTACTGAATGTGGTAAATCATTCGCCGAAGCCAAACACATTTTCATGAGGCCTCGTACAGTGCTATGATTTTCGAGTGGTTCGTCAAAGTCGATACAAGACTTTGCTTAGACGATTTCCATAAAAATACAGTTCCACCACACAATAATACATAGTTTGTTTTTGACTTGGTTATATACGGGTCCGACAGGTACTCGGTATCTACATAGCCAATCATAGTCAGATCTTGGTTCTTTCTTTAGAACAGACCAAGATCTTTGCTTCCTTGGAGGTATCGGAAGATGTCCTTTATTCTCTACCAATACCTTTTGATAGGTTCTGCATATACCTTGCTAATAGGTTCGCGGCAAATGCAATGTCTGATCTAGTACAGTTTGCTAAATACATGAGTGCACCTACTACACTTAAGTATGGAAATTTCGGTCACAGGACTTCCTCCCCCTCTTCTCTATGTCTGTACAGATCCTTGTCTTGCTTCAAAGATCTCCCGACCATTGCCACTTTCGAAGGGTATGTCTTTTCAAAGCCAAACCTTTCTAACACATTTTGAGTGTAGGTTAACTGATGTACATCCCTTTAGGGACATACTCAAGATGCAAGCCTAGACAATATTTGGTTTTACACAAATCTTTCATTTCAAACTTCGACTCCAGGCAAGAGCTTGCTTTCTTAATATCTTCTAGGGTCCCGATGATATTCATATTATCTACATACACTAAGATTATACAAAATTCATCCTGGGATCATCGTATAAATACACAGGGATAATTCTTATTGTTCGTGTAGCCTTTCTTGTATTGAAAGTCGCTCAGCGATTATACCACATCCTGCTTGATTGCTTAAGCCCATACAGTGATTTTCTGAGTTTCACACTGTACAAATTTATATTTACTCTGTCTTGGTTCAGGACAGGGATACTTTCAGATACCTTCATATAAATGTCTGAATCTAAGTTTCCATAAAGGTATGCAGTTACCACATCCATCAATTTCATTTTCAAATTCAAGTTTAGTGTCATTGAGATTAAATATCTAAAGATAGTGTAACATCCCAAGGTTATGTTACCAAAATTAAAATAAAATAAAATAATTATTTTATTGAATTTCCTGAAATTTGTTAGAATTTCATTGCTTTATTTGAATTTCTGAAGTTTTAAAAGTCAAATTTAAAATTTATTTGAAGTTCTTGAAGTTTTATTTGATTTAATCTGAAAAATAAAAATTTACTTAATTTCTAAGATTTTCTGAGTTTTTAAAAGCTTTTTCCTAAATATTTTAAAGTCAAAACAATTTATTTGCAAAATTAATAGCCAATTATAAGTTGGAAATAAATTTTATTAAGTCCAAAATAAGTATGGAAATTTCTGTGAATTTTTCCATAATTTTTGGAAATTAATTGCTATTTTCTAAAGCCATTTTGAATTACTGGAATTAAAACAATTAGAAAATCAAATTAGAAATCCCTAATTTGCTTTGGGCCGAATCTCCTCGGCCCGCTCCATTTTTCCCATGCACCCCGGCCTATCTTGGCCCACTCCATCCCGCCCGCGCCCTCTCTCTCTCTCTCTCTCCCTCCCTCACCCGAGCAGGCCCCACCCTCCAGTCTCCACCCTCTCACTGTGGCGTGGCCCCGCGCCCATCTTCTTCTTCCCCTGCCTCTTCTTCCTCTCGCGCAGGCCACACCTCCGCCGCCATTTTCGGCCGCGCCTAAACTCCGTCAAAACGGTTGCCCTAACCGTCCGCCTCCCGCACGATGTGCGCACGATCCCCTTGCTCCACCTCCGCCTCCAACCCCACGTTCTTCTCCTTCTCCGCGGCCGTCTCGCCCGCGCACCCTAACCGCTGCCGCCGAGCCCGCACGCACGACCTCCTCCCTTGGCCTCGCCCTAGGCCTATTTAAAGGCGCCCCGGGTGCGCCTTCACCACCCCGACTCGCCGCCACCACCCATTTGGCCTCTCCCCTCCCCACATCGCCGGAATTCGCGAAACACCGCCGCCGACCGTGAAGCACGCCGCCACCTCTAGCGCCGCCTACGAGCTTCCCCGGTTGCCTCCACCTCCACCACCGGCACCGCCACGTTGCGCAGCGCGCCGCCTCGCCGAAGCACCGCCGGAACTTCCGCGCCGCCGTGAGCCCATTTGCGCCACCGCTAAACCGCTCGTCGTCGGCGATGTTTTCACGCCCTTGCGCAGTTGCGCTGCCACGGTGAGCACTAAGACCCCCATCGCCTCCTCTCTCTATTGGTAACACCCACTCCCGCCGGAGCGCCGCCAAACGCTGGCGAGCTCGTGCCCGAGCCGCCGCCGGCCGTTGCTTGCGTGGCACCGCCACATGGCTGCCACGCAATGCCACCTCACCGCCGCGTCGCGCCATCCGCCTGTCCGCATCACTATCCACGTGGCGCCACGCGGCGCGCCACCCACCCGCCGAGCCAAAAGTCCGGTGGACTTGGTCCATGTAAACCACGAGACTGACATGTGGACCCCACATGTCAGGAATTCATTTTAATTCTTTTAATTCCGAAAATCAGCTGCTGACGTCAGCATTGCGCAATAAGTTGATTTTCCTTTAGAAAAATAAATCAGGAAAATCTAATAAATTCAAAAATTAGGTTTTAAATAGATTTAAACTTCAAAAATTCATATCTTTTGAATCCCAGCTCCAAATTGGGTGATTCAAATTGCAAATTTTGTATAAAATTATTATCTAGCTAACTAAACCACAATTATTTAATTTTGAGCTCATTTAACCAATAATTCCTTTAAACCCTAAAACTATCATTTCATGTAAATTCAAACTTCAAAAGCCCATATCTTTTGCATCTGAACTCCGATTGAGCCCATTCAAATATCTAAATTTATATAAATTCAATATCTAGCCAACTAAACCAAAATTATTCAATTTGGATTTTATTTGAATCTTATTTGAATTTAGTTTGAATTTGGCTTATTTTCGCGTATAGATTTCGACGACTTCGGAAAGTCAGATTTCGACACCGTTAAAGAGCACATAAGAGGATTGATTTTGACTGTATGATCATCGTGATTGTACACATAGACTACCTGGAGAAAGTACTTGTGAGTACTAGGTGACCTGTTAAGAAAAACAACATCACATCAGTATCAGTTGATCTGTTCACCTCAAGCGAGGCAAGTTACGTTCTTGATCATATTTGCACCCATTATTTAAAAATTATTTAAATTCTATTTTAAAATATTATTGCATGCTTATTTATATTCAATAATTTAAATTCATGTTTTAAATTTATAGTTATGCCTAAAATCCTTTGTATGACCAATTTTGATAATTGAATCGAACATGTTGTCACCCTAGTCTAAACCTGGTTGATACGATAGTATGAACTGGGATCATTTTAGAAAATATTGTGCTTAGCCATGCTTATAGACCAAATATGTTTCATTTGGGGAATTTCAGCCAGAAATTAACTATTATTTTAAATGGTACCCTTGGCATTGGTGTGTCATGAGAGTTTTATAAATGACTTTAGAAAAACAAAATAAAATGATGGTTTGGACTTGGGCGAATTGGTTGTCTGGTGGGTGTGCAGGTTTATGCACGGGCTCAACTGGGTAGGTTGAGGCCCAGGGTTCTGTTGGTTGTCGCCCAAGTCAGTTAAGGACCGGTCTTCGAGCCGCATCTTGCTAAGCCACATCGTACTACCACATGTCTTGAATGGGCAAGACCTGACTGAATAATTTGCAAAGCTCCATCATGGTCGATCCTATTGATGCGGTGGGTAGTCTTTCATGACTTTTGTTAGTCTCACTTGGCGCGAGAGGGGGCCTGAACTCTGGACGGGTAGTCTAAAGGGGGCGAAACCTTAGCGAGGGAGAACTATGGTGGAATGATGCATTGTAAAGGTCTCGTGATTATCACTTAGTCGCACACCTTCGGAAGTGTGTCAGACGGACATTAAAAGTTGATTATCTCGTGTGGGTAAAGTTGTACAACCTCTGCAGAGTGTTAATCTGTTTGAATAGCCGTGTCCACGGTCATGGACATGCTGGCAAAGTCACTCAAAGTTAGACTTCGATTTCAAAATATTTTTGTAAAACAGTTTGACATGGATGGTGTCCATGAGAAAAGTTATGGGTTGAAGCCCCGGGTTGGTGCCCGTGTTTATGTTGGTGTTAGGTTGGTGCCTACACTATCTTTATCAATATAAAATCAACTTTGGATTTTATAAAACTTGAGCTTTTGAAACTTAGTATGGTATTTAATGTCAAATGTTGTTTTCGCACAAATAACATTATAAGCCTTCATTTGTTACATCCATTTATGCATATCATGTTGTTATTTGACGGGTTTAACTTGCGAGCACGGAAGTTGTGCTCATACTTGCTTAATGCAAACAAATTTCAGAGGAGAAGAACTTCGCTTCAGGTGTGGATCATGACGACTAGGCCGCTACCCCAGTCGATTGCCTGTGGCAAATTGCTGAACCCTACTACCTCTTCATCGTCTTTTGCTGTGTTTATTCAATGTTGCTCTGTAAGGCTATCTTGTAATCAACTCTGTTGTTATTTAATAAATTTTAGCGTTTATGGTTGTGTTATCACATTTGTTTACTGTGTGAGCTAGCCACTGATCATGGGACTAGTTCAGTTATGCACAGAAGATCTAGGATGTTAATCCCGGGGTCTTACAGATAGTTCTGCCAATGATCGGGAAATATGTTTCTTCATAATCAACTCCTAGATGTTGAGTGAAACTTTGTGCAATGAGCTTTGCTTTATATCTTACAACTTTATTATTTTCATTTATCTTTCAAACAAATACCCACTTATACCCTACGAGGTACACATGGGGAGACATGCGGCTTACAAACCAAAACACCTATCTTTTATTCAGTGATAATAATTTTATTTCTATTGTCTTCTTCCAATATTCCCAGTCTGATTTTTTTCTTACATTCAGCGAGTGATGCAGGTTCTGGATCAAGATCGATGATTGTGGCAATTTTCTTTGCAAAATAAATGTCGACATTGATTGTTGTCCTATTTATAGATTTTCCCGTAGTCATAGAGTTTATAGCTATTTCTTCATGGGACGATTCTTCTAATATTTTCTACTTGCTCACCACTACTTCCAATTACGGGGGCAAGTCCTTTTAGTTTTTCAGCTCCGATGTGTGCGCACACATCCATGCTGGTTTCTCCCTCTATAGGGATGTTCAAATCCGGTATGCCTTTTTCTGAAGGTTTCATACTGGTGTCAGGTCTCAACTGACCCCCTTCTGGTTCTAGAGAAGTTCAGTGATCGACGTATCAAGTCGTTCTAATCTTTTTCACCAGGTGTCTCTCGCTACTTAGGATTCAAGGGATCAGAGTTCTCGTCCTTTTCCGAGGCCTCTAAATGGTATTAGGGATACCTTTAACTTTCTTCGGTATTTCGACCCTCTCCGGTGCATTTGCGTGCATGCACATGCGACTTGGTCACGCTCTTCAAATCACTAAAGTGGTCGTGCAGTTGATTCGCTAATGCTTGCAAATCAATTATCTTCTAGACTTCTCTATTTGCTTCACTAGTACGCGAGTCATGTACATGGATTCCTGTGGTTTGCTACGTAATTTCCTAGCATTTTTCATCAAGGGGTTGATTTTCTCCCTCTAATGATGATAAACTATTCTCATCAAATATACTATCTGCGAATCGAGCAGTATGCAAATCTCTCGTCATAGGGTCCAAATACCTTATTATAAATGTTGTCTCATAACCAACGTATATCTCAGACTTTCGGAGAGGTCCCATTGTAGTACGTTGTGGTGGGGGTATAGATACATAAACTTTGCACCCAAAGTTGCGAAGTTGGAAAAATTTTGTCTGACCTTTGCGCTAGTTGCATAGGTGAATAGATGTTATATGCCGATAGCCTAAAGATGATGAGAGTTGTTGCGTGCAAGACTGTGTGTTCCCAACATGTAGTTGATAAATTACAATTATGCAAAAGGGGTTGGGCAATAAATTTAATTATATTAATTAATGTCTCTGCTAGTCCATTTTGGGTGTGAACATGCGATACATAATGATCAATATTAATTCCCATTGCCATGCAATAATCATCAAATGCCTTTGAAGTAAATTCTCCGGCGTTATCCATTCTAATGTACTTCACATGATGATCAAGAAAATTATTTTTAATTTTAATTATCTGTGATATTAGCTTTGCAAAAGCGTGGTTTTCTGTAGACAATAAACATACGTGCGATCATTTCTAGGAAGCATCAACGAGCACCATAAAATATCTAAATAGCCCTGACAGGGGTTGTATAGGACCCCAAATGTCTTTCTGGATACTGTCCAGGAATACAGGGATTTCATCCTTCACTTTCAGAGTAGAAGGTCTAGTAATTAATTTTCTGGTGGCACATGTGGGGCACACAAAATATTCCTGATTCAGGAAATTCTTTACATCGATATTATGTCCCGTGAATTGTTAATTATATTTTTCATCATCTTAAGACCTAGGTGTCCTAATCTACCATGCTAGATACATAAAAGTTCATAACTTCTAAATATGGTTTTCAGGACAGTATAGGCTGGGGATGCCTTAATATTAGTGTAGTATAGCCTAGTTTCATATGAAGGAAGTTGTTATAATTCCCTTTTTCCACTTTCTTCACGCTTTGTAATGAGTAGATATTCCTTATCATACTCTTCTTCAGTCTCTACGTGAAAACCGTTAGCATGAATATTTTTAAAACTTAGGAGAGTTTTAGTCGATTTTGGATGCAATACAAGGTGTTAGAAAGGTTAGACTTTGAAAAGGCATACCCTTTGAAAGTGTCAATAGTCGGGAGATCTTTGCACCAAGAGAGGAAACTCGTACAGACCTAGAAAAGAGGGGGAGGAAGTCCTGGGACCGGAATTCCCACACTTAAGTGCAATAGAAACACTCATGTATTGAACAAATTGTACTAGACCGGGCATTGCATTTGCCGTGAACCTATTAGCAAGGTATAGTACAGAACATATCAAAGACATTGGCAGGGAATGAAGGACATCTTCCGATACCTCCAAGGAAGCAATGAATTTAGTCTGTTCTACAGAAAGAACCAAGACCTAACTATGAATGACAATATAGATGACGGGTACCTGTAGGACCCGCATACAACCAAATCGCGAATATGCTATGAACTCCTATATGGTGGAACTGTAATTCCATGAAAATCGTCTAAAAAATGTCTTGTATCGACTTCGACGAATCACTCGGAAATCGTAGCACTGTACAAGGCCTTACAAGAATGTGTTTGGCTTCAGCGGATGATTCACCACATCCAGCAGTCGTGTGGATTGAATACCGCGTAAACCCCCACTATTTTCTATGAAGATAATGCAGCTTGTGTTGCACAAATACAGATGGGTTATGTGAAGAATCCTCTAACAAAGCATATCAACCCTAAGTTCTTCTATGCTCATGAATTGCAAAAGATGAATGTAATCAAAGTACTGCATACTAAGTCATGTGAGAATCTTGCAGATTTATTCACTAAGTCACTTCTAACGTATAGCTTTGAAAGATGCATACGTGAATTGGAATGATGAGACTTAGAGAAGTGCATAATTCAGGGGGAGAACCTTCACGAACTCATTATTAAAATTTGATCAAGAAGATCGAGTACCCAAAGAATAAATCCAGGAGATTAAATAAAATTGGGCGGATTGTACTCTTTTTTCCTTGATGAGTTTTCTTGAAATTTCTCGACTAAAGTTTTTAATGAGACAATTCGTGCATCACAGCAGAACGTGTATCATGTACTCTTTTTCCAAGTTTTTTCCACTGGATTTTTATGGAGTTTTAACGAGACTTGGACATGCAGGATGAGTGCCCAAAGGGGAGTGTTAAGAAATCGATTCCAGGCCGACAGACATGGCCCAAGGTGGGCTCCTCATCCCAAACCCTAGCAGGATCTCTAGCCTATAAATAGAGGGTGCTATTAACTGTAAGCGATTGATCGATGGATGAAGGAATAAAGAGAAGCAAGACGTCCCTCTACATCTCTGTGTTTAATATCTTATTCTGTTCTTGTGTTCATACATTGTTCTTACGATTCAGAGTTTGTATACGAGGTAATCGCTCGGACTGGACTCACCAGCGACGGCTCCTCGACAGGATGAACCTCAAAATCGAGATTTTCTGCAAAATTCTTACGTAATCCTTGCGTTCCAACTTTCAAACGGGCCTAAACTCTCACGAGTTACTTTCGGATCGATCCTAAGATTAGTTACAGCCCATCTAAATCACAAAATACTAGCCCATATTTGTGGGCCCACTCAACCCCCACACATTTTGTGTAGCACAACAGAGCCCATCTCCATTATGCTCCGCCCATTCCCAACTCGTCCTGCCCAGCTTCAGCGGCAATGCCACTGACACTGACAGATACGTCGTTACCTCTCACGAACTGGCCCAAGTATCCATCACTCGTCTCTCCTCTCTTTCCCTGAGCAACCCGAATGCATCCATCATTGTCCCTCCATTTCCCCTTCCTCTAAGCAGCTGGGAATTCAGATGCATCTTCTCTCTCAGACTGAGAATGACTTGGGCAATAGCGATGGGTTCTATCCGATTCACCGACGATCTCACATGGATGCAGTGGCTGTTCACGGATGCGGCAGTGGTGTCCGGTAGCTGGGCCACTCCGTGCGATCCGGGGCGTGGTGGGTTCGGCCCACTTGTCCAGTTGCCCTGCCCTGCCCTTGCCTGCCTGCCTGCCTGCCTGCCAGTGCCACCGCACGCCGTTGCCATCCGCTCTGCTCTGGCGCCTTGCAAACCTCACTAATCTCTGTCTCTGGGCAGCTTGCATGATCCATGGCTTTATACTGAACTGTGGCCATTAAAAAAGATGGGAATGGAGCGTAAGTGGAAACCTCCTCCTCATTCCTGAATGATATGTGAGCGTATATGTACATGCTCTCTGTTCTTATCGTTTATTTTTGGGGCGAGGATTATCGTTTAGATATTTGATGCAATCAAGAAGACTTGTATGTCAGTATGCCATAGAAAAGAGGTATTGGAGGTTAAGATTGATTCGAAGAAGTGTTGTTGTTGTTTTTAGTACGACCACTGCATTATTTGCTACAACAGTACAGCACAAGTTTTTGGCTAGCACAGGTGAAAATGAGCAGCCACATGTGATGTGTTACACGGATTGCTTTAACCAGCCAATTCTATTGGGAAAACTACAATGTTTAGCGCATTGCGCTCCTACACTATATTTCCTTTATGAGTAAATTTCAGGTTTTGAGGTGTACCTGGGATTTTTTTTTAAAAAAAAAAACTTTTGCCTCAAAGCCCAGGGTTCTCTGAAAAAAATTCTACATCTGTCGTAGGAACCTAGGTTTTGTGAAATTTACTCTTCTTTTTATTGCTACTTTTCAACTAATATCTCAACCAATAGATAAGGTCAATACTCTACGAGAAAACAAAAGGTTAAGGTCAATAGTACATAGGATTGGAAGTCCATTTGATAACCCCTCCTTGGGTACACAACGTTGTAAGCCCTGTTTGGTGCATGTGGATTTTACGGGAAAATCTATACGAGTTACATAGTCCAGCAAAATTTATGTTAATTTTTTACGATCTATCTTACAAATTTCTGTGAATTAACTTTGTCGTCGATTTATTCAACCGGTCCTAAAGGGAAAAAACACCTGAGCGGAACCGCGGCATATACCATACCATAGTCCAATGCGTGTAATACCTAGCACCATCGAATCGAGCAACCCAACCCACCACACGAACAAGCAAAAACTCTGACCGTTGTGGGGAGCAGAAAGTTCTAGGGGAAATTTAATTATTTATCACTGTCAAACATATGCAAATTTAGGATTTATCACTTATATATCTATGATATATGATTTCGGGATCTAGATATCACTCATACATAGAAGGGGAATTGATATTTTGCCATCCCCTTAGTTGGGTTTTCAGAAAATGCCCTCTTTCCGATGTAATACATATTTTGCTCCCCTCTTAGTCTATTTTTTTTTTTTGCCCTCTTTGTATTATTTTATTAATATCCAACCGTTTTGCCTGTTATAGCCACGTGAAATGACATTTTTCCCCTCGGTCCACCACGTTTCGTTTTGCTTTTCCCCTCCCTCGAGTCGAGCCATTCACTTGCTTTTCCTTCTAGCTCCCAAGCCCGACCGGCCAAATGGCGTCGTCCGCGTCGCCGTCGTGGGTCATCCTGGGTAGCGTCCCACGCGTGTGCGCCGCTGACGCCAACCTCCCCAAGGGCGCCGACCTCTCCCTCGCGCTGGTAGCGCGCCCCGCGCCTCACGCTCCTCACCATCCCGACACGTCGCGCCCGCAGACTACCCGCCGTCCTCATTCGCGATCCTCCGGCCTTCTCCTCCTCCACGCCACCCGTGGCCTCACCACACCACGGCCGACAACCACGCCGCAGATCCTCATCCGCGGCGACCGGTCGAGGGCTGCCGTCGCGGACGCTGCACCGCCATCGCCTTCCGCCTCCGACCCGCGCCGGCGCCGTCAGAACTTGGCGGTGGTCGAGCGACATGGCCATGAAAGGTGGGGCTCGTAGGTGGCGGCGGCAGTGGGTGAGGCGCGACAAAGACGATGAAGGTGCCAACCGACGAGCACCCACCGGAGCGGGAGCGAGGCCGCAGCCGGCAACAAAGTAGAGGAGCTCGGGGATGGAGAAGTAGCCGCCGCAATGAGCGAGTCGCTCACCTTTGCCACTTGAAGATGTTGTCGATGCTCTAGAAGCGCCACCGCCGTCGCGATGGCAAAGGGTACCTACGTCGCGATCGCCGTGGCGGCGGCGTGGCGCAAGGAGCGAGGGATAGAGGCGCGGAGGAAAACCCCATTTGGATCTGACAGTGGAGGAGGATGGGGGAGGGGTGGCGCCGACAGCATAGCAGGTTGGGGAGGTGGTGGCGGCGCCGGAGTAAGAAGGGGATCCGACCTCGTTGGCTGCCGAACGCTGAAGCCAAATCCAACTGGGAGGACGCCAGATCCGGTGGTCGGCCACGGGAATGACGGGGGATTCGCGGGTTGCTGCGCCGCCGCGTCTTCTCTGGTGATTGTGAGAGAGCAGAGAGAGATATGAGGCAAGGGCCGTTGGTGAGGGCTAAAAATGTCATTTCGCGTGGCCATAATAGGCAGAACGGATGGATATTAATAAAATAATGTAAAGAGGACAAAATACGAAGAAATAGACTAAAAAATGGGTAAACTATGTATTACATGGGGGAAAAAGATATTTTTTGAAAACTCAACTAAAAGAGGGCAAAATATCAATTCGAAATCAACATATATACGGTGACAAATAATTGATTATCCCAAGTTCCGGACGAAAACGAGACGAGCTCACTTCGGCCGGCGCCTCGCGACGACCGCATCCTCCTCGTCCTCGGCTCCGTCGGATCATCCACCGCCCTCCCATCCTCGCTGAGAGGTTCGCACCCCCTCCACCCCCACCATCTCTCTCTCTCTCACGGCCGCTTTTCCAAATCCTGGCACTGTTCCATCTGTGGTGTGCCTGCCACAGCCATCACGCGCTCATGTGGCGCAGTGGTGGAGCGAATCGGATCGGGGTGGTGCCCTGCACTGCGCTGCGCTGCGCTGCGCTGCGCTGCGCTGCGCTGCGCTGCGATCTCTGGTAGATTCCCTCCGCAGCAGTCCGCACTCCCATAAAAAAAAGGCGCCCCTCTTTCCGCCGCCCAAATCCGCCTTTTTCCAGTCCCCCCCACACTGCCTGCCTCCGTGCCCTGCATCGCGTCGGGTCGCCCCTGCTCCCTCGTACGCACGCGGGCTTCGCTTTTATCTGCGGCTGCTCCTGTTTGCTGTTAAGTTGTTGGCTTTGCAGGCAGCGTTGGCGAGCGTAGTCGCGAGGAGAGGTGGGGCGGCGGCGGCGATTGTTCGCGGGATGAGCTTCGGCGGCAGCAGCACCGTCGCGTCTGGTATGCTCGTCTGATTGATTGATGTTGTGATTTCGTTGGTGATTTGTTGGTTTTGATGTGTTGGGGGATGGGGTGGATGGGTGCAGGTGCCAAGAGGCCGTTCGAGTACGGGAGGACGCATGTGGTGAGGCCCAAGGGCGCGCACAAGGCCACCATCGTCTGGCTCCACGGCCTCGGAGACAATGGAGCCAGGTAAAGAGCCAACCTCGCACTCCCAGTAGCATTTCCAGTTCCGCCGCCTTGCCTCTCATTGTGATTGATACGCTCCTACACCCTATGCTTAGATGACAAACTGTCTGTTCGTCCCCATGAACCTTAGGCTGCCTAAGATTCTGGTGGGGAGACATCTCACTATCCTACTGTTTATGATAGCAGGTTCTCCGCACCAATGAGTCTTATAACTATGTGTGCTTACGGTGCTGAACGATCGAATCATCTGATTGAGTAAATAGAGATTTGTTGCGCCATTTTCGTTGTTCACTGGAGTAACATCTGCTATGATTTTTTGTACGGTTTCACAGATGGCACTGCTGCCATTGTTAATTGTTAATGGACATCTCTTGACATGCGCACATTTGCACATAAAAATGCTGGATTGTTATTTGCAAGAAAGATAGTTTCTGTGTGATCATTATCTGAAAAAAAAACCTGTACTGCATTGTCACAAGTTGAAATTTGAGATCTAGTGACAGAAATGATGGATTTTATGTCATATTTGCAGCTGGTCTCAACTATTGGAAACTCTTCCCCTTCCCAATGTAAGTTAGGAGCTAGATTTCAAACATGTATCCTGTTCCATGTTCTTGTGGTTATTTGATCTGCTATCACTGCAGATAAAATGGATTTGCCCAACTGCGCCTACGAGGCCCGTGGCAGTGTTCGGCGGGTTCCCATCTACTGCTTGTAAGTTATGTGTTATGTATATTTTCCTATTTTGCTCTTGGACATACATGTACCAACTCCTTTCGAAATTGTTCTTTGTTTTATAGGTGTGCACAGTGCAGTCTGTGCTGTATATCATGCATATACATCCAATGCTATCTCTGACATAACCTTTTTTTCCTGGATTTGCAGGGTTTGATGTTGCTGATCTTTCAGAAGATGCTCCTGGTGATGTTGAGGGGTTGGATGCCTCAGCTGCACATGTTGCAAATTTATTGTCAACTGAGCCCGCTGACAGTATGTTTCCCGAGTTAATTTCCATTTATTTTCTTGTCGATGGCATAACTTGAGCATTTAATCTTTCTTTGGACCCATTTTATCAAGCAAACTTGAGCATTTATTCTTTCTTTGAACCCATTTTATCAAGCAAAAACCAGATACGAGAACACGTGTATTTCCTTTGATGTTATTTGTCTGTCCCTGTGTTGTGTCACAGGCATTCTTCGCAAATTTGTTTACAACTTTGTTAAATTAATGGATGTTTTCAAACCTCATGCATTTTCTCCTAGAAACAAGCTAATTTATCCTCATAAATTGATAATTTAATAGACAGAACCCTACTGGGTGTTTTGTTGTTAATATTGTATTTCCCTCTATAACTTTTGGCCCTAACACATTAATCATTGCAGTCAGGCTTGGCGTTGGTGGCTTTAGTATGGGTGCTGCTACTGCCCTTTACTCAGCAACTTGCTTTGCTCATGGAAAATATGGAAATGGCAACCCATATCCTGTGAACCTAAGTCTGGCTGTTGGTCTGAGTGGCTGGCTTCCATGTGCCAGGTTTGTCCTAGTATGTTAATGTGCATAAGTTTCACTGAAACTGCTGCCTTGTGGATGATGTACTTCGTGCTGTGTGGTCACCCCAGGTCCTTGAAGAACAAAATTGAGAGCTCACAGGAGGCTGCACAGAAGGCTTCATCCTTACCTCTTTTGCTTTGTCATGGAAAAGGTGCATATCTTTTCTATGATCTTCATTCAGTGTGCCAAGTACCTGTTTCAGTTCTGTGCTTAGAATGATATAAGCATCTCATTGGGTAATGCTCTAACATCCAGCTTGGAGGTAGTACGGGGTTTATACTCATACGAATGTTATATGTATATGTACAGGTGAAGGCAAAGTATACCATAGCATTCTTCTTGAGTTTTGAAGTGATTAGCGTTGATTGAAGTGATTAGCTATGCATAATTTAATAGTTTAATAAAAAAAATGTTATTAGACATTTTTTGAGGAAAGTTGAGGCAAGCCCCAAGTTTTCGTGGACATCATGTCCCTGGCATGTTGGAGTTGGCATAACCATAATATGTAGATCATGTGTCTTGAAAATGGCTTCATCTGCTTTCATGATGCATCAGGATTCAGTAACTTAATAATTATTTATTAAGTTTTTTTCCTGTGTATTCATGCACAAGGCATTGCCACCGTTGGTAAATTATGGTCGTTTCGATTTTATGCAGCTGATGATGTAGTTCTCTACAAGCATGGAGAGAGATCCGCTGATGCACTGAAGTCAACTGGATTTTCAAACGTGGTGTTCAAGTCGTACAACAGGTTCGCTGCCTTCCCTATTCCCATTACTGTAGCAATTTCCTTTGCTTATGCTGATTGCTCTTTCCTCCTTGAAGGCTTGGGCACTACACCGTCCCAGAGGAGATGGAAGAAGTCGGCAAGTGGCTTACCGCAAACTTGGGAGTCGGCAGTTCGTCATCTTGATCAAATGGAAAAATGTTCCGAGAAAGGCTTTGCGTAGCAATGTCCAAATAATACCTGTGGTTGTTCCAAAATTTTTAAGGTAAATGGTTGAATAGCGAACTCGGGGGCTTAGGTATACAGCCATGGCGCAGCTTGGCGTTTTATTATGCAGACATGTCTCACGTAATCTTGTACTCTTGAAATTTGCATAATTTGGTCTGTGTTTCTCTCTAAAGTAGGGGGGCATAATCGTGATCTGTTTTCTTGTGGTTGCAATGATACTTTTGTTTCAATGTCTCGTGTTTCTTCCCAATTGATTATCCTAGTTGAGATGTTTGCCTTCTGCACGAACCATGAGGTTTCCAGGAGCAGAAGACAAGGTTCCTACCAATCAAATCATGTACTTAAGGACTCCTTTGGATGTTCGTATACCGTCCGATCATGTGCAAATGTGCTCCCGAGCCAACAGGTCGCATCATATCGGATGGAACTGACAGATAGCTGATTTGTTCATACGACAGAAACTTCACTGTATCCGCACGTCAATTTGGTTAGCTGGAGGTACCAGATGAATGTAACATCTGTTTCTTTGAGCATCGATAACATGATGCAGCTCACATGCAGATCGGTTCTGAATTATGTGAACGCAACAACACATCCTTGATGCACTTGTGGTGGAAGTAAGTCGACAACACAAACAAAATTAACTGGTCGAATAGAACTGTAGCATATATAAGTACACAACAGCTTAATCATTTGTTATTGCAGCATAAGTCCAAAATAAAATGCAACCGAAACCACCGTGTTGGAACTCCAAGATACATATCCAGGCATAGACAGCACAACGTACAAAAGAAAAGCATGAAGTGGCATTTATTTATCTTGAAAGAGAACTTGGATGCTCTTGGAAGTGAGGGATTTTCCATCGCAATTGGCACCAGGAGAACGCAAGGGAGCTCCCATGCTATTGCTAACATACTGTGGCTCACTGGCTCCCATGCATAAAAACAGTGGAATGTCACCCAAAGATCGTAAGAACATTCAGAAAGGGAGCTCCCATGCTATTGCTGACATACTGTGGCTTGTTTCATGAGGCACTGTTTTGCTCGCCCTTTTTTGCAATATCAGCAAGTAGATCCTTAAGTTCACCTTTCTGAAGAAAATTGAAAGGACAAGAAGTCAACCACTAAGTGAAGATACTAGCTGGATACACCTGGTGATTAAACCAGTGATGATGAGCTCACTTGCCTGGTGCATGCTTAATATGATATCAGATCCTCCAACAAACTCTCCATTGATAAATATTTGCGGAAATGTAGGCCAGTTACTGCACAAACAAACAGAACTAAGTAATAATATTGTCAAAAGATAAACAATTCCCCAATTCTGGCATCTTGATCAGCTGAACAATGTAAGATTATGCATTTACCATTTCCATACATTACGATGCACATTGCACAGGAATTCGATTAAATAAAAATGAATCTTTAAAAGATGAAAAATGACAAGTAGAGCTCTGCAATGTTGCAACACAGGACCCAAACCAAACTGTTCTCTTTGATAACACTTTTTGGATGGGGGTGTTCTAAATAAAGCCTTCAACTAAGTGACAACCTAATCAAAAACTCATATTTTGTAGGTTTATCATTCGTTAAAGTTGTTTTTTTAATTGAAAAACGTTTCCTTTATCATCTCATCTCATACAGTATTCCTGTCATGCAGAATTTTGAGAATATGCCGCACACGGTCTAGTTCTTTTCCTTTTTTCGAGACACGAGTGTCTTCCATCTAAAAGTGTATCATGTGGGAGGTATGAGGAGCCACTTACGTGTGAGCTTTGACAGTCTCCTTGAACTTGAGATTACTCAGAATATCTCTAGCAATGATAGGGGCACCTGCAATAGACAAGATATTTAAGAACTTTGGAAACACCATTGATTAACAACTGATTTTTTTTAAAAAAAAACAGTACCAAGAGATAGCTTACCATATAGCTGGAGGACCTTAACTGCCAGTGCACTGAATCCACACCTGGGAGCATCAGTAGAACCCTTCATGTAGATCAAGACTGGATTCTCCTTGATATCCTGCCCAAAGATTTCATTGAGGCAATGAATAAATGGCAGAAGAACATTACACAACTTTAAGCCTCCACATTTTAATGTCATGCCTGTTTTTGTTACAATTCAAGTGCTTTCATCTAAATGTTCTGAATGCTCATGTGTACATATAAATACCTGAGCAACTTTCTCATGATACGACATGTCAGAACCTTTGCTTGTAGGCTGGAAATCTTGATGTGTATCAGGATCAGCAGCTACTCGGGTTGTATTTGCACCCCCATTTATGTTAGAATCACCACTGAGTCCTGATGAGTAGGTCATGAACTGTTGGAAAGCTGGTTGTGACACCACCTGTTCTTCCAGTTATCATGCAAAACAAGGAAGTCATCCAAACATGGGATCAATCGCAACACAAATTACCTAAATGGCACAAAGCAAACGCCAATGAAACTGTAAAAACTTGCTTGTCAAACTCTGATAGTGCCAGGTTGGGTGGTTCTTTAATAAATTGGAAGTAAAAGAAAGCTTGACACTTCTATACATAACAAGCACAGTGCGTGAAGAACAATACATGCACGCAAAGAAAAATTGAAGGCAATGACCAGATAAAACCAGAGACAACCTCAATTGTGATTAAAAAAAATCACAGGTCTATGCCGGAATTAAACAGATTTCCTCAACAATATTTTTGTCAGATGGTGAATAGAATACATGTATGTCATGAAGACCACTAGGCAGGAAACCCTAGCACTCATAACACTTGTTAAGATATAGTCTCATGTTTATCAACAAAGGTAGCACAAATGGCCACGGCAAACGCCGAAATGAGCGCAACTAGGATTTCCGAATAGAATCAATGGCGGACAAGAGGTGATGGAATTCCAAACTTCAGACACATAATTTTTTAAGGAAAAAAAAGGGAAAGCAAGATCACCATGGTAACTCTATCAAACAATCTCGTTATGGTATCACCTAGAAAGCTGGACAGATGAATAACTTCACAACACTGAAGAGTGGATTTAACGAGCCATACCGCTGTGCTCGACGCGCGGCACGATCTCACGACCCCCCTGACGAAGGCGGTCGACACCAACCTCGCCATGATGCCCTGCAGCGACGGACACAGAAGCAAACACCGCGATTAGACGATTAACCAAGAGAAGAGCCCCACGATCTAGCAAAGAAACCGCGAAATCAACGAGCGAATCCGAGTAACAACGAGGTCGCGCTAATCGCTTGTGCGAAATACCTGGCAAAGGGAGCGAAACCCTACGGTGGCAGGAGGCGGCGCCGGCGACGGAAACGGAGGAGGAGAGGGGGCAGTACGCACGACTGCACGAGCACGACACGAGCGGGCGCCGCCCCGACCTGGCCCACGGCATCAGTAGTAGTGTTGCAGCCTCGATGGCTAGGGCAATTAATGGGCCTAATTGCAGCCCAAATCTGCTCCCAGCCTGAAATCCTTTTCCTCTGAGGCCCAATTAAAGCCCAAATGAAGTCATAGGCTCTGACTGGACCAGAGCTGAATTCGAACGCCTTTTTTCCTTCCGTAGCAGGCCAGCCCGGTCAATGGACATAAGTATGGTTTTACCATGTCAGTGGAAACTTTGGGCTTGTGATGCAAGATGAACAGCTTTAGGTAAACCATAACTACTCTGTCATTTGTGCCAAGCTCTGTTAATATGAACGGTTTCTATGTAGTTAGGTTTGGCGCCAATATCTATCCCTCTTTCTTTTTTTTAAAAAAAAATTACTATGCCAATATTTCAAGTTCCCCATTAGTCCAGCTGTCCATCTGAAAGCCATACACCTTGCTTACTATTTTCAGTTGATTTGGCAAGTATTTGTTATTTTGTTTACAGTTTTCATTCAGCAATTCATAATCATTTTTGTAAATCTTAAAAACCTGCATTTACTCTACTGGTCAGAAGCAAGTGTGGTGCTTCTGGAACAAAGTACTTTTTCCTGCAGATCCTCTTTAGTACTGTTTTCAGTGCTTTCATCAATGAAGTATCAACATTATTTCACAATTCAACTGCTGTTTATCATTGTGAATATATGGTAAGAAGACGTTGCGTATTGTAGCTAGATGTATGTCTGAGGTGGAGGCAAAGCAAGCTTCCATACCAACTTGTAACTGAATCATACTCATACTGTGGACCACCGACTCAGACAAAGTCAGGAAACGTGCTGCTAAGTGAAAGCTGCTGTTCATGTACTACAGTGCTGGTCCATGACAGAATAATTCTAATTATTAATTCTTTTTCAAAGGACTATTGTTGGCACACTAAAAAAAAAATTTAGATACTGTTAACCTGGGACCTGCTTGTTCAACCTGTCCATGACCAGACACATTTTTTCCCTCTTCATTTTAAGTGAACAATGATCTCAAGTATTGGGTCCGGTTTCACCCTACAGACTCGTGGATTCGTGTCGTTATACTAATACAGGCGAACGGTGGTAGGCAAGCCACGATCAAATAACATCCTGAGTGAGAGGTTTAGGCTATATCCTGTCATGTTGATTAGACAGCTCCTCTGGATATCCCCTTCTATTATTGTCTTGTTACCTTTTGTTTGTGGACCTGCATTGAGGCCATGCCTTTCTAGTTTCTAGAGCTCTTCTGCAAGCCATGGGTGAGGGTATCTGGCTATCTGCAGTGTTGGCATAATTGCGGGAAACAAAACTTTTTCACCCCGATCAGAACCCTTTTTGAATTGCACTCGTTTGGCAGTGATTCCAATGTGTTGTGCTTTACAGTTGGAGCCCTTTTTCTTCTTTGTGTTACCCAATGGTTTCGGACTCCAAAGTAAAAAAAGTGGCTCTAGAGATTCATCCACTGGCACACTATACTGCATAATGTGATTGTACTTTTGAATCCAAGTTAGTTGAATGATAGATTACACTTAAAAGGTTTATTATATGTCATAACTGTATGATTTGCATTCTTCCATATAGAATAATGCCCTTGAATAGCTTTACTTACATGTTTAGTTTGTGGAACCAATTGTCATTGCCTTATTTGTTATGGACGGAGTGTCAATTTTTATTTTTCTTGGTGTTTTTTATGATACTTTTTTCATAGAGAAGTGTTGGAGAACTCAATTGGTCAGTTTCACACTTGCTTGATTCTTAATTTACTGTACTGTAAGTTGTGAACTGTGGTGGACTGGTTAATGCCGCTTATATTTAATTAAGTCTATTCTGAAATTTGCCTGGTGTGTTGAACCAGTGATTATCCACATTTTGTTCTAATATGTGGGGATCTACAATGTAAGTGCAGCAGAGAATTAAGTGATGCAATGTTCGATGCATAGATGTATATAAACTCTTGTTAGTTGTAAGTAACTATGATCAGATAGCATTTGCAAATTGCACAGGGGTCTGTCAAAAGTGACCAAACATTGTGTTGGCAGGCAGAATCTGCCATCAAGATATGGGACTTCGAGTGTTCCCAAAATCCCACTTGCAAATGCCCCCAGGGAGTCCAGCATGCGTATTGTTCGGCAACGGTCGACGGAGCAAACAGGCAGGATTGTACAATACATTGACCTTATACGGCGGAAGTATGACGTATGGCTGCTGTGCTTGTACGGGCAGAAACCAAAAGGTACTAAAAGCAGAGAAAATCTGGGGAAATTGGAAGTTAATGTTTGGCCCATGATGTCTGGTAGAGAACTGAGTTATATTACTGCTGGTTTGACATGACATTTGAACTTTTTTCCAGTACGGTGGTGCCTGAATTCTTTGTTCTCATCTATCTGTCTTGTGTTTTTTTCTTTCTTGCAGATGTACATATGTCGAATTACCCTTCAAAAATTTTATGTCCAAAGCTTTGGCTGCTGCAATATCACCTTGAAAAGACGGCCTGCTGCAAGAATCAACACCAGCCATGGTTCAACGGGGACAGTTGTTTGCACAAACAAGACATGACCTGATGCTATTCTAGCCTTGCTGCTTCAGACACAGGAATGAACAGCCTCGGCAACCAGGCATGGGAGAAAAAGATGGACAGCTTATGTGAGTGACGTGGCCACTAAATGGGCTCACATGAACCCTTACAGTTATGTACCAAAAGAGAGAGAAGAAAAATGAGGGGAAAAGACTAGAGTAAGAAAAGGGTAAGCATCTCCTTTAATTTCAGCCGTTGTGATCAGGTTAGCGAGGTGGTGTGTTATTGCTGCACGGGCGATGCATGCGGTGCTCGTAACTTTCAGCTGCAAGCTTTAACAGTCATCAACTCTTCTTTAATACCAAATCAGCCTATGTAACAGCCCATTTAAAATTTGGCATGAATTTCAAAAACTTTTGTTGCTTTTTAAAAATTTAAAAAGCTTTACCTTGCAATTTAGAAAGTTAAAACAATTTCCTTGTTTCAAAATTTTGGATTTGCAAAAATATACAAGTTTAACTGTGAGCAAAACCACCTCAGCATTTGAATTTAAATTCAAATCAAATCCTAAAATTTCAAACCATTTTCCTTCCCCCTCTCCCTCGGGCCAAAACGGCCGTGTTGGCCCAGCCTTTCCCTCAACTTCTCGTGGCCCAGCCACTCGACCCATGTCGTCGCCCTCGCTTCCCCTCTCTTGCCTTCCCTCGCGGCCCGTGCAAGCCGAGGCCCAGCCGTAACGCAGCAGCGCCAGCTTGACACCCGTGCTCTCTCTCTCTCTCTCTCTCTCTCTCTCTCTCTCTCTCTCTCTCTCTCTCTCACGCGCGCTAACGAGTGGGCCCTAGCTCCATCTGTTAGGCCACACGGGAGAAGCATTGTGTTTAGTAATGTGCCGCAATTTTTGAACTAATAATCATGCAACCGCATGTTTAGTATGAGATAGACCTGACTGAATAATTTAATGTTGTAGCCACAGGACTAGATAGTAAAGAAAAGGAGGCCTCGGTCACCACAGGGGACCAAGGGATCCTCGAGAGAGGGGGCCGGTGCTAAGAGAAGTTAGTGTGTATTAATTGTCTTGAAAAAAGCCCTTGATTACATGGGAGAGGCGTCTATTTATAGCCTTCCGGCTTGTGGCCCTCAGGGGGCTTTCTTGCGGTCTTCACCGGGTCAGAGGGGCCGGTGGGTCACCCCTACGACAAGCCCCTCGCGGTCGAGATTCTACTTCGTCATGGCTGAAACTGCACCTTTTTCCCCAAGGGTCCAGGCACACCGTCCCCTCAGCTTGGCAAAGCTTGCTTTGTGCGAGGCCCTCGAGCGGTGTGCGAGCTGCCCCTGTTGCTGTGATGGCGGTAATGGCACTCCTTCGAACTATGCAGGACGTCGTTGGTTGGCGTGCGCCATAATGCACGGTGTCTGGTTTATACACGCATGCTTGCGGAGGGCATGCGCAGTGTCTGATTTATACGCGCGTGCATGTAGAGAGCATCGGTGTGCACCGAGGCTATTGAGCCATGGGCAGTGTCTTGTTTATACACGTGTGCCTGCGGAGGGCATCGGTGTGCACTGGGGCTGTTGAGCCATGTGTGGTGTCTTGTTTTATACACGTGTGCCTACGGGGGCATCGGTGTGCACTAGGGCTGTTGAGCCATGCACGGTGTGTTGTTTATACATGTGTGCCTGTGGGAGGCATCGGTGTGCATCGTGGTTGTTGAGCCATGTGTAGTGTCTTGTTCATACACGCGTGCCTGCGGGGGGGCATGGGTGTGCGTCGGGGCTGTTGAGCCATGCGCAGTGTCTGCTTTGGTTCGCATGTTGTTTACCTTCGCGGGTGGGGTGTACTTTATTCACGGGGGGTGAAGCGTCCGGAATTATACACAGGTTTTAGTACATGCCGCTGCCACTCTTGTGGTGGGGAGGCGAAGCTCCGGGCACAGTCGGGTTTTTACAATGAAGCGCCCCTAGTGGTAAGAACTTGTGAAGACTCTTCACGTTCCATGTGTGGTCTAGTGGTTGGCTCTCCGGTGTTGCGATATAGTAGGAGCCCGCTCTTGTTGTGCGGGTGATGATGTATGACCCTTTCCATCTGGACTCCAGCTTGCCCACGATCGCGGGGTTGGCGACGCGCTTGAGTACCATATCTCCTAGCGCGAAGGGGCGGACCTTGATCTTCTTGTTGTATGCTGTTGTGACGTCCTGTGTGTATCCTGCCATGGTGGTGATGGCATGTACGTAGTTTTCTTTGAGGAGGTCAAGGGACACCTCACGCTCTGCAGGTTCGTGTTGCGCCATGGTGCGGAGGGACTTCGTGGCGAGCTCGGCTAGGGTCATGGCCTCGTCGCCGAAGAGGAGCTTGAACGACGAGAATCCTGTGGCTCGCGTGGGTGAGGTGCAGAGTGCCCATAGGGCCTTTAGGAGCTCCTCGAGCCAAAGGCCCTTTAGCATGCCAACGAGGCGCTTGGTTGGGCCTACTAATATGCTTCCGTTCGCTCGTTCTACTGCCCCATTGGACTCTAGGTGCCCTACTGATGCGAAGCATATACTTACTCCCAAGTCGTCGCATAATGCTTTGAAGCATGCAGAGTCGAACTAGGTGTCATTGTCGGTGACGATGTCACGCTGTACTCTGTATCTGCAAATGATGTTCCTCCATACGAATCGTTGGGCTACTGTGGTGGTGATTTTTGCTACGGTTCCACCTCGACCCATCTCAAGAAGTACTCGATGGCAACGAACGCGAAATGAAGGTTGCCTTTGGCTGCCAGAATGGGCCGATGATGTCAAGCCCCCACCTCGCGAAGGCCCAGACCGGAGGCAGCAGTTGTAGCGGAGCCGACGGTTCCTTCAGGTTGCATCCGGTCCACTGGCATCCTTGGCAGCGCTAGACAAGGTCCTGCCCATAGCAAAGCGCTGTTGCCCAGTATAGGCCTTGGTGAAAGGCCCTTGCAATGAGGCCTCGGGGTGCTTGGTGCACGCCACAGGTTCCTTGGTGAATTTCCCTAAGCAGGGTTTGGCCCTCTTTCTGTGATACACACTGTAACAGGGGGCGCAAACGCCCCACTTGTATAGCAAGCCGTCTATGATACAGTAATTTCGGGTGCGGTGATGGAGAAGCTTTGCTTTGTCGGGGTCTTCAGGTTCGTCTCCTTGAGGTAGCTAGCGATGGCGTCCCGCCAGTCGGCTTCGTTGATGAGGAGGATGTAGTGCGAGCCGTGCCCAGCCCCTTGTGCTTCGGGCGCGGCCAAAGGCACGTGTAGTACCTCGTAAAAAGGTGTTTGGTGGGGAGCGTCAGAAGGTGGCGGGAGCAACAAGAAGAGAGGTTAGGCGGCAGTAGTTGCCAGAGACGAGGAAGAACGGCGGGGTGGGAGAGATGGAGACAAGCAATGGTGTCATGCAGTGGAGTTTTTGTTTCTTCGCAGGTGTCTCGCTTTTGATGGCTAGGCAGTGTTCGATGGTTTCCCGAGCTACCCCGGGAATGTCTCCAGGGCCCCATGCGAAGATGTGCGCGTTGTTGTGGAGTACCTCAAGGATGGCTTCGTGTCCCTCCGTCCAGAGGTGTGCTCCGTGGGCTACCGTCTTCTCTGGGGCTCTTAGGGGGGCCCTTCGGAGCTGCCCCTTCGGTTTGGCCTTCGGCGCCCATTTTGCTGAAGGAGTGTCCTCGTGGGTGCTTGTATCTGATTCGACTGCATGGACGTGGAGGGTTTGTGCAATTGCCTCAAATTCCATTTGCCTTGCCAGGTCCTAGCCCCTGCGCACCGTAATTATGCCCTCGGGTGTGGTGATTCTCATGCACAGGTAGTTGTGGTGCGCGACTGCGCCGAAGGCATTTAGTGTGGCACGACCGAGGACGGCGTTGTACTAGTAAGGCATTTGGATGACGTCGAAAGTGATGACCTCAGTCTGCGATGTGAAGTTGTCGCTGAATGTGACGGCTAAGCCAAATTGGCCGAAAGCCATCACCAGTCTTCCCTCGAAGCCTACCAGGGGTATGCTTGTGGGCGATAAGCAATCCCTGGGGGATCATCATTTTGTCGAAGGCATCCGCAAAGAGTAGTTTTGCGAAGCTTCCCTCGTCCACGTGGACACGTCTAACCTCGAAATCTGCGATGCTGGTAGAGATGACAAGGGGTCCTGATGGGGGAAGTACATGCCTCTGGCATCTTCGGGTTCGAAGGTGATCGATATCTCAACGTAGCAAGGTAGGCTTGTGGCAGGGTACGTCGTGACGTGGTGTATTTGTCAGGCGTGCGCGTGCCGCTGTCTCTTTGACATCATGCCAATTGAAGATCCTTCGGTGATCATGTTTATGATCCTTTGGGATGCTCTGCGCGGCCCCCTCTATGCAGGGACTTTGTGGTGAGGTGGGCAGTTGGTTGCCCAGCCCCCACCCGTCTTCGTGTTCAGCTGGCTACTGGCTGAGGTTCATGTAGTCCTGCATGGCTGCGATGGTGCGATAGTCTTTGGTTACGTGTGATCCCTCATCGTGGAGGTCGCAAAATAGTGGGGGCCTCCGGCGCCGGTCCTGGTGTTTGATTGGCGGCCCCCATTGCGTTCGCGGACTTGGCCTCGCCGTGGCCTCCTCATCTCCCCCCTTCAGGGGGTTGTCCGCCATCCACGTGGTACACACCCCGCCCCTTCTGGCGACAGTTGTTGGCCTGAGGTTTGGTAGCTGCCTCTGTGGCGTTGGCTACAGAGTCCTCCTTCCCGGGCGTACCGCTTGGTGGCGGTGCTAGGGTGGTCGTCACTTGGACTTCGGGCCTTCGGGTGCTGTCTTATTTTGCCCGGACGTATTCTTCCATCTTGTCGAAGAGCTCTACCACCGTGCGGACAGGTTTGCGGACCAATCTCTCAGACAGGGGGGCCTTTTGAAGTTCGCATGTGGACACGTTTATAACGGTGGTTTCATTGTCCCCTTTTACCTGACACTTGACATCCACGAACTTTTTAAAAATGATGTGCAAGGACTCGCCTGGGGCTTGTTTTATTGTGAACAAGTGACCCGTGTCCTTGGGTTCGACATAGTTTCCTTGGAAGTTGTTGCGCACGAGGTCCCGGAGCTACTCCCACGCTTATATGGAACGGGGGGGGGTGAAGAACCATGTCAGCGCCACCCCTCCGAGTGCGAAGGTGATGGTTTTTGCCTTCGTGGTGTCATGTTCCGCAGCCGCTTCGATGGCGGTCTCGTATACCCGAAGGAATTCCGAGGGGACCATGTTTTGCTCGTACATCTTGATGTCTGACATTTTGAAGCCCGCCGGCCAACGAGCCACCTCCAGTCCTGCACTTAACGAGGAATTCGGCCCTCCCAGAATAGTGGTCTCGGTGACGCCGCCGAGGGGGTCCCGCCTCCGGTGGCTTGTCCTTGTGTGATAATCGCAAGCTGGGGCAAGGCCTTGGGGGCCACTGCTACCGGCTATAGGAGGCTTAGCATTTCTTGGTGGAGGTCCACCAAGTCCTTTTGAAGGGTCTCGTATGCTTCTCGGGTCACACTCGTGGCCACGGGCGGAGTTGGGCCCATGTGGTGATATTCGGGAAGGGGCGCCTCGGTGGGCCGGGTGTCGCTCCCAACAATGTCTCCGTGCGTGGAGTTATTCGCCCCCTCCTCTGCAACTTCGGCAATGGCTACTGCTGCTGCGGAGGTCCTACTGCGCTTAGCCCTTAGGGTGCTGGGGGTAGCGAATGCCGCTGCCTCCTCGGTCGCGGATACCTTAGGTGTGCTCTTCCTCTGAGGGGCCATACCGGCGCTCCGGGACTATACTTCGTGCCTTTCTTGGCTTCTTGCCGATCCCCACGGGCAGCGCCAACTTTCGTAGCAACAGGACCAAACAGTAAAGAAAAGGGGACCCCAGTCAACAGGGGGGACCAGGGGATCCTCGAGATAGGGGACCGGTGCCAAGAGAAGTTAGTGTGTATTAATTGCCTTGAAAAAAGTCCTCCATGATTACATGGGAGAGACGGCTATTTATAGCCTTCCAACCGGGGTACATTATATTATAGATCTACACCCTAAAACGACCTTATGCCTATAGGGGCTGCAGGGGGTTTTCCTTCCCCTACGCATAGCCTTCAGTCTATGGTGGACCTTCTTGATCATTGTACATCCGGTCGGTGCGTGCGGTGCACTAGTATCCCCCTCCCTTTGCATTGTGCGGGGTGCTCCCGGGCCGAGGGACCCTGAACACCCTTCGGTGCCTCCGAGGTGGCCTTGGGCTGGGTCCTAGGGTCCTCCTTGCTCTTGGGTGTGGCGCTTGGAAGTCTCCCCGCGCCCTCTAGCTCTTCTGAAGGTACACGCAGTACCTTTCGGGGGAGTGGTGGCGAAGTGTGCCTTCTGCCTATGGCCATCAGGGCCTCCCGGTGGCCTTCACGCGCCCTTCGGGGGCCTCCCGAAGGTATACTTGGTACCTTGGGGGCTCCTCGCCGCTCCTCTGACTCTTGGCCCTCGGGGGCCCCTCGCGCGCTCCTCTGACTCTCGGCCCTCGGGGGCCTCTTTGTGGCCTTCGCGCGCCCTCCCAAAGGTGTACTAGGTACCCTTGGGGGGGCCTTCGTCGCACCTCCAGCCCGTGGCCCTTGGGGGGGGGGCTTCTTGTGGTCCTCGCTAAGTCGGAGGGTCCGATGGGCGCCCCTACGACATTTACCGAATCGTGGTGCTATTGCCATATTGTGAGCAGTTTGGGTCGGGTTGTTGGACCTAGGCTGTAGCCTGTAGGAGAGCGTATCTATGGATATGCACCTATTGATGGTTGTGGTGGTACCAAGTCGGGATGTGTCTAGTCCCCCAACGTTGATATTCCTCGAAGTTAATGTGTTCAAATGCCCGAAGATCGAACCCATTGGATGATGTAGTATGATGGCAAGTTATTGTAAGGGTCTTATTATGATCTTTTTAGTCGCACACCTACAGAAGTGTGTCAACCGAACATCAATAGTTGAGCTTATCTTGTGGGTAAAGCTGCACAACCTCTGCAGTGTGTGTGTGTATATATATATATATATATATATATATATATAGTCTATTCGAATAGTCGTGTCTCTAGTCATTGGTGTGGTACAGAAAGCTACACTAGTTAGTTTTGATAAATTTGGGATGGGGACAAGTTAGCTGAAAAATGGTTGTAGCAACGAGATACTGTAGGTGGATGAAACCTGATGTCTAGTGGTTAGAACCTGATGTCTAGAATCAGGTGGATGGAACATGATATCTGGAGATAGGTGGATAGAACCTTGTGAGTAATAGGTGGATGGAACCTTATTACATGATAAAACTTGCTTATACAATAACATTTTGGTTTTAAGTTAAAAGGCTAGGTCATAGGCTTAGAAAATAATTACGGTATTTGAGTAAAACCTGCTTTCTGCTAAAATAACCATATAGCCCTTCCTTTGGCAAGCCAAGTATATGTATAATTGCGTTTGGTGTGAGGGTTTGCTGAGTACAATCATATTCATTGTTGCTTAAAATATGTGGATTCATACTGTGAGACTGAAGACCCGGTGTATAGATAATTATATGCATCCGACTTTGGAAAAATGAAGATGATGACGATAACTAGATCGTAGCACCAGCCAATTGCTGTGGAAAATCATGGATGCCATTTTGGTTTATTTATCTTCTCCTATTGTTTACTCATTGAACTTGACGGCCTTTCGGCCCGTTACATAAGAATTTGGCCTTAATACTTATTTGCGACTGTTTATGTAATATCAAGTACTCATTTACTTAAGTGCATGTATGTATGTGATATTCATTGATATTATATTGTGTGAACTACCTAACGATCATAGGACTAGCTCGATATACATGTAGGCTCTAAATACAAATCCGGGTCCGACAGCCTATTTGCCCTTGGTTCTTCATGTCATGTGACTCCGTCCAGGCATAAACCAAATGTAGCCATGTTTACCTTCATTATTGTTCATTGTATGATTCCAATTCTCCTCTTGTTTCTATTATACTACTGTTTCTGTTATACTACACTTTTATCCATGTATACTTACTGCTTGGCTTGGCTTTGCTTTGCTTTGGTGCAGCTGCTTGAGCACACCGAGCCAGGTAGTTTCCAACTAGCCTTGGGTCCAATGATGTAATGATTGTTAATCATCCATCCAAGTGGAGAGAAAAAGGTGGCATCGACTCTACTAGATCCTGCAGAATAGTTATATGCTTGACAAGTAGATACTCTACAGTATAAAGTTGGCTTGTGTGACTTTGGGTCTTTTAAACTTGCCATCCATACATTGGCTCAAGGTAACCACAGCTGCTTATATAACATAGGGAGCTGGTAGGGAAAGAAAAGAGCCTGGTCTTTGCATTGCATTGCCTTTTGTCTTGAGCTTCCATGGCTCCCAACAGAGAGGAATCCGACTACGACAGTAGCCGGTCTTCGCTCACGGCGCCGGACTCCCGCCGGAGCTGGATCAGTGACATTGGCAGCTCCAGCTCGGTCTCGGTGCGCTCCTTTGGCGGCGGCGACACGCCGGCTTCGTCATGCCGCCACAAGCCCCACAAGGCCAACCAGGCAGAGTGGGGGGCCATCAGGCGCGTCCGTGCCGCCGCTGGCCGCGTCGGGCTGGACCACTTCCGCCTCGTGCGGCGCCTGGGCAGCGGCGACCTTGGGAACGTCTACCTGTGCCAGCTGCGTGAGCCGTGGTCGACGGGGTGCCTCTACGCTATGAAGGTGGTGGACAAGGACGCGCTGGCCTTCCGGAAGAAGCTGCGGCGCGCGGAGGTGGAGAGGGAGATCCTCCGCACGCTCGACCACCCGTTCTTGCCGACATTGTACGCGGACTTCGAGGCGTCGCACTACGCCTGCCTCGTCATGGAGTTCTGCCCCGGCGGGGACTTGCATGTGGCCCGGCAGCGGCAGCCGGGCAGGCGGTTCAGCATCTCCTCCGCGAGGTATTGCCCTGTCCATTCATTCTGTAAGCATTAGCCTTTTCTTTATCGCATCTGATGATCTGAATGAAGCATGGGAAGAAAAGTGTTCTGTTTCAGGGTCAAGCTTTGTTTCAGTGTCACTCCTTTTGTAAAAGCATGGCACTTTAAGTTAGTGCAGTCCAGTGATCGTCTTTCCATGTGCATTGGTGCTTTCAGTAAACACTTTTTTTGTCTTGCTGTGTCAATCTAAACTGATTTGTTGGAACCACTTGGGCGTCATGTTAAGCTAATGATTTGAGCCGCATGTATAGCGACATGCCGACACACTGTGTACACAAGAGAAATTCTTCTTTTCCATAGCAATGCTGAGTGGAACTTAAATAGAACTGAGATTATCTTTGAACAAAAGAACAGAAGTTAACACTTAACAAGAGAACTAAACTTAGCTACAAACTGTTGGTTTTGCTGGGAAAATACAGTAGATTATCTTTATCTGACACTGAACTGATGTTGTTGAAAACTAACAATGGCAGATTCTATGTGGCGGAGACGGTGCTGGCGCTGGAGTACCTGCACATGATGGGGGTGGTGTACAGGGACCTCAAGCCGGAGAACGTCCTGGTGCGCGGCGACGGCCACATCATGCTCTCCGACTTTGACCTCTCCCTCAAGTGCGACGTCGTCCCGAAGCTCCTCCGCCACAGCAACCTCCCCCACAATAACGCCGGCCGAGGGGACACCGGCTCCAAGCCGTCCTACGCTCCGTCGTGCGTCCCGCCGATCCAGCCTGTGCTGTCATGCTTCTTCAATAGCATGCACAAGTGCCATGCAAAGGAGGGCCCCCCGAAGCCCGGCACGGCGGCCAACAACGCCGACGAGTCGGAGCCAGAGCTTGACCCTGAGTTGGTGGTCGAGCCCGTCGCGGCGCGGTCCAAGTCCTTCGTCGGCACGCACGAGTACCTGGCGCCGGAGGTGATCTCCGGGCAAGGCCACGGCAGCGCGGTGGACTGGTGGACCCTGGGGGTGTTCATGTACGAGATGGTGTACGGCCGGACGCCGTTCAAGGGGGAGAACAACGAGAGGACGCTCATCAACATCATCAAGCAGCCGCTGAGCTTCCCGCGGATCGCGACGTCGAGCGCCAGGGAGTGGGAGGAGCTGCTCCGGGCCCAGGACCTCATGAGCCAGCTGCTGGCGAAGAACCCCGAGAAGAGGCTGGGGAGCAGCATGGGGTCGGCCGAGGTCAAGCGGCACGACTTCTTCAAGGGCGTGAACTGGGCGCTCGTCAGGTCCGTCCGGCCGCCAGTGCCGCCGCCGCCGCCGCCGCAGAAGAAGAAGGTGCTGATGATGACCAAGAAGGAGAGGCAGGAGCCGTACAACTACCGGCCCGACGACCGTTTCGAGTACTTTTGAGTTGACATGCATCTTTGTTGTTTTGAAGGGCAGATTAGTGTACATAGAGTAAGTACTGTGTGCTCTTGGAAACAAGGATCATCCATCAGTCTGTAGAAATCTCGTGGCTAATTAATAAACCGGTTTTGCCACAGTCCGGCTAGCCAACTGTAGGAAGCGATTAGCAGCTGCTATTGCTTGGACGGCCACCCAACTAACCTCGCCGGCGGTGAGCAGCGGACTAGTGAAATATAAGTTTGTTTGGCTTACTGAAGTAGTCCCTCCGTTTTGTCATGAGAAAGAAGACGACACCACGCCCACACTACTGTTCCGAACGATCGATGCTGATCCGAGCTTGCCTTTGGCTTACTGAAGTAGTCCCTCCGTTTTGTCATGAGAAAAGAAGACGACACCGCGCCCACACTTCTGTTCCGAACGATCGGTGCTGATCCTAGCGAGCCTTGGCGTACGCATTAGTAGTCGTACAGTTGTTGCATCGATCTTGCCGTAGCGCGGCGCGGGAAAACACGAGAGGTCGTGGCGGTAGGATCGGCGTGCGCCGTCGTCCTCGTCATACAGGGGCGCAATGCGGCCGGATGCATGAGCCGTCAGTCTCTCCGCCGGCCTAGCTCGCATGTCCCATCCCATCGGATCGATTGTGCTGCGTACGTGAATCTTTCCAATATATCGCGGACGACGACCGAGAGAGGGACACATTCATGCATGCACCGATCGATCATTGGCGTACGTGATGTGATCTCTCATCCGATAGTTTGGAAATTAATGAGTAAATAAATAGATCGAATTCGCTCCGATTAGAGGGATTATGTATATGCGGGCACATGTGATTAAATTGTTGCTGCCTTGCTGGATGGAGTATCTTTATATATAAAGGAGGACGCACTTTGAGCTCAGCCAGGTGGCCATGTCATCAAGTTATTCTTAGCCGTCGGATTTCCCTCTCAGCTCGTCCTCGCCGTTCGATCGGGGCTGAAGATTTCTCGACGCTCCGCTTGCCACGCATCCCGGCACGGCACATGCTCTTCTCTGGTTCTTCGGTTGCCTCCAACTTCCGCGTGTCGTCACGCACCTTCCGGATCGAAGTTCGCCATTCGTTTCTCCGCCGCTTCGCTCCTACGCATCCCAGGTCTCGCGGCCCTTGCCGGCCTCACTAGCCTCGCCGTTTCCTCCGCCGCCTTGCTCATACGCCCCAATTCCCCAACCCGAGCAAACCCCTTCCTCCCACCGTGTCATGGCGGATGAGATGCCAGCGCCAGCGCCGCCGCCGCATCACCACCACCGATCACGACACCTTTGGCCCCGTCGCCTCGGCGAGTTCCCATCCGCGATCGGGTTTCCCACCGGCTCGCCACAGGCTCGACACTACCGCGGCCGGTGGCGGCGTTGTCTGTGATCTACCCTCCTCAACAGCCCTACTCGGCGCGCGCGCACTATGCCGTGGATACGGGCCGTGCAAAATGCGGAAACCACGTTACGATGCGATGCGGTCTGCATTTGCTCTTGGGCGTGCGTATGTGAGGATGGATCTGCGGGGGTTGTTTTTTGTTGGAGAATTTGTCTCGTGTTGTTTATTTAGTGCAAGCTGCAAGCTTTCGGAGATTAGGAGTAGAAGAAACCAAGGGTGGCATGTTTAATTTAGAAAATTGTTTCTTTCCTAATCGCAGTCAATGGCAAAGGAATCTGCAGGACCAGAAGGTTCAAAGGCTTGCGAGAGGAAAAAAATGAAGAGGTTAATCATCTGTCGTTTCTTTTTCCTATTCCAAAAAAAAGGGACAGTACAATGCATTTCTTAAGTGTCACTGAATCAACTATTTCCTTGAGAAATACTGAGGTGGATACATTGCAAAATAGTCTCAAATGACTTGATGAGTTAAGAGAGTTCAAAGCGGTATGTATAAGATATAGAATAGCTACATTCAGTCTTGTTTTTAGGTTCTTTAGAATATTATATACTTTCATTTTTGCATGATTTCGGGATGTTGACAGAAAGAACCAACAGAGTGCTGAGATTATTAAAAGGAAAGGAGTACAATTGTTTGAGCTTGGAAATCTTTATAACCAAGAACAAGATTTTTCGAAATCGTTACTATAACACAATTGAAGGTATGCTACAAATAAAATATGTGTAGTCTTTTAGTTCTTCTTGATCTATGTTTACCTTTTGCTTATTTCTACCTGCTACATGCTACATAGTACAGCTGCCTAAACAGCTTCCTTTTTTATAAGTGTTGTTACTACAATGTTTACTTTTTCTTCTGAAACCAACAAAGAATCAAAGTGAATGGACTATTTAGCTAACTGCAAATGATTATGCTGCAATGGCTACCTATTACAATTGATGTCGATATGAGCAGTGAAAGCTTGCTGAGGGAACCTGCATTAAACTTCGGCAATGATGTACTGCCGGCAAGGTATGCCACTAGCTGCACTTTGCATAGCTCACCTCTACAATTGCTAAATTACCATGTTCATTTCAATGATATATCTGCTCTGTGTGCTTCGTGCTTTCTAGGAACACCATGAGCATCTTCAAGAGTTGAGGACCGCTATTTACCAAAACTACAACGAGAGAGTACTTGCCCCAGATTTACTTTACTGGTTCACTGGAGACAATCTCACATGCATATACAGGTACTTTGAACCCATCTCCATAGATTCGACAACAAAATTCCAAGTCGTTTGAATTTTAGTTACAGTTTCAGTTACCAAATTATATTACATTGAGCACAAAACAGAAAATATATGAGAGTGTAATTATCCCTGCTTTGTTTTGCCTATGTTTACATTTCAAAAAAGATATGAGAGTGTAATCATTTCTGCTCTGTCTTGCCTATGTTTACGCTTCTAACTAAACTGCTAATGCCTGCTACCCAACGCTAATTTAGCTTTCTAATTTCCCTTCTTTGCTACAAAATGGGTTGCCTCATATATTTCTATACATTTTCTCATGTCTGAAAGATTACTTGCCAGAGTATAGTGCTAGATTAGATCCTCTTTTTTTTCCCTTTTGCTTATTACAGCAACATATTTTGACCTGATTACGAAGTTCATAGCTTTCTATATAAATCGTATGCATTGCCTCTAGCCAAAACATATATGTTGTATAAACACCATGTTTTGTACCTCAGGTATGGAGATAAAAATGGTGGACGATGGTATATTGCTGCAGATAAAAAACAGTTGCTATGATCATTCTGAACATTACTAGAATGATCATTACTGGGCTAAAGATATAAATTATCGCTATACATAGCATAGTAATCCTTATTTTGACAGAATGGCTGTTAATTTGTTGATCTGAAAGTAGATGCCGTGTCTTGCATGTTTCTTTTACATTTTGAAGTCGAACCTCCACATCGATGATCTCTCTCTTCATTTTCGATGGATGCTTATTCATAAAAGATTCTAAAGTACCACCAACACAACATTTTGGTTACAAAGGAGATGCATGATTCGGAATCCCTTAGCTCGAACTTTTTAACTACTTTAGATACTTATTGATATATCGTCTACTATGTTTCTACCTTTTCCTACTCTACCATGTTTTTGTTCTGACAAGTTAGATGTATGATCTACGAAATTGATATATCGGATGGGCAGAGGCACATCAAGTTTTGCTACACTTGACCACATAGATGTATATCATAGCATTTCCTATCTAATTTTTAGCGTACTTGTTAGATGTATGATCTCACGAAATTGATATATCGGATGGGCGAGGCGGATCGAGTTTTGCTACACTTGACCACGGATGTATATCATAGCATTTCTATCTAATTTTTAGCGTACTTTGTATACATGATACTGCTGCAACATATATGTATACACACACGCGAAACTCCCGAGTTGTCGTCATACATGGGATTTCCTTTTTTGCCCGCGGCAACGCGCGGGTCTCCCGCTAGTATATATATACTTGTCGACAGATGGGAGTATATATCTATATAATCATTCCATGGAAAATGAGATCCAATGATAGGATCGAGATCGACGCACGCGCGATAGATCGTATCTCCACTCTCTTCACTATTTCTCCGAGCAAGGGGAAGGAAATAACAATCTACATACGTACGAACGGTATCGATAAACCGATATATATGTACCGTACGTTTGATTGCTTGACATTGAATTTGAGTGTGATATGAATTTTGTTTCCTATTTTAGTTCATAGTTCTACTTTTATACGGAGTTTTTCATATACCACCGTAAATATATTATTGTCGTCCATAGGGAAGAGTAAGAGTTTCGTTATAAACATCTCCTCATATAGTGATATTGCATTCGTGGGCTCGTGGTTTTCTCCGAAGGGGTTTTTCACGTAAAATTCATCTCATGTTCTGTAACATCCCAATGTTATGTTACCAGAATAAAAATTAATGTTTTATTTGATTTTCTGAAATTTGATAGAGTTTCTTTGCTTTATTTGAATTTTTGGAAGTTTTAAAAGTCAAAATTTAAAATTATTTGAAGTTCTTGAAGTTTTATTTGATTTAATCTGAAAAATAAAATTTTACTTAATTTCTAAGATTTTCTGAGTTTTTAAAGCTTTTTCTTAAATATTTTAAAGCCAAAACAATTTATTTGCAAAATTAAAAGCCAATCATGAGTTGGAAGTATTTTATTTAAGTCCAAAATAACTATGGAATTTCTGTGAGTTTTTCCAGAATTGTTGGATTTTATTTGCTATTTTCTAAAGCTTAAATGAATTAACTGAATTAATTTAATAGCTAAAACAATTTAAAACCCTAACTCGCTTTTGGGCCGAAACCCACTATACGGCCCAGCCCATTTCTCCTTTCCAGCCCAAGCCGCGTCCGCCCCCGCTCTCTCCACCGTTGGATCAAATCCAACCGCCGCCCGCATCCCTCTCCCTCTCTCTTCACTGCACACAAATCCTAGCCGTTGGATCTAGATCCAACGGCTAGCGTTCGTGAAACCTGCGGCAACCCGAATAGCACAATGCCGGTGGGCCGTACGATCTTAATCTAACGGCCAAGATCTCGCGTGACATTCGGGCAATCCGAACAAAACAATGCTTGTAGACCGACCGATCTAAAATAGACGGCCACGATCCCTTGAGTTCTCCGAACAGTCCAAACGACCCATTCAATGTGAGCCGTCCGATTTCTTTTAAACGGCCCAGATCCACTCGCTCCTTTTTCTGCTCGCCCATGCACATGTCACCGCTGTCGCTGACAGTGGGCCCCACGCCATCGTCTCCTTCCTCAGCTTCTTCTCCAAAGCAGCCCCGCCACCATCGCTATTCTTCGCACGTACAAGCTTCACAACCACCATCCCAACCTCCCCCGTTTTATGCGTGTTCGTGCGCATGACCGCGCCCAACTCCCTATGATCCCCACCTTCTTTACCTTCTTCCCCACGCCCGGTATGGCCACAATCACAACCGCCACCACCATTTTCGCGCACACGACCTCCTCTCTATGGCACCCTCTGCCCCTATAAAAGGCACCCCTCGAGCCACCTTCCACACCACACTACAACCCCTCAAACCCCTGCTCCTCTAAAGCTCTAGCGCCGCCGCGATTTGAAGATTAGGGTTTTTGTCGCCGACGGCTAAAACTCAATTTCCGTCGCCGTCCTTGCCGTCCCACCGTCGTAAAGCACACCGTCGACATCCCTGTTGCTTGGGCTGCCCGGAGCACCCAACCGCGTCGCCGGAGGATCACCCGAGCGCTTTCCCGACAATAGCCGCAACTCCTCCACCGCTTCGAACTCGCCGCGATCCCCACGGACGGCGCCAGCTGTCGACGATCAAGACGTCGATCTTACGAAAATAAAAAGGAGAAAGTGACGTGGGAAATCTCAGGAAATGATGGGGCTGCTCTTTATTAATATGAACTGGAATTTACAAGGTATACACTAAGAACTCTGCTTGCTCTCTTGCTATCTCAGGTCTATCACACGAAACTATGGTTTGTGTTCCTTCCTTCTTCGGTCCCCCTGTTACATCTTCCTTTCCATCTTTAAATAGCCCTTGAAGAGGTGGCGATTACTTAGGAGAAGGCGTGCAGTGCGGCGTTGTGTGCAGTCGGAGTCAAGTGACGGTTGATACGGAATCAACCGTTCGGCGGTTATATGTCTAGAAACATACAACGCATGGAGGTTGTTCTTTGGTGTGTCTAGATAAGATCGTCGTATGGCATGGAATATACACGTGCTTCATTCATCATACGGTAGAGAATATACCTTGGGATTTATTAGGCGTCGGTTCATACCTTCTGGCGATTCTCTGGTCGGAAGCTTGGCAGGCCTTTGTCCGACCAGGTACCCATTATGTAACCTCTGGAATCTCTACGACCAGTGAGGTCGTGCACCTCAGGGTTACGACCATGAAGACGTATGATCTTTTATATATTAAAGATAATATATAGAGGTTTTAATCCTCGTCACCCCTGCTCCTCTAAAGCTCTAGCGCCGCCGCGATTTGAAGATTAGGTTTTTGTCGCCGACGGCTAAAACTCAATTTTCGTCGTCGTCCTCGCCGCCCCACCGTCGTAAAGCACACCGTCGACATCCCTGTTGCTTGGGCTGCCCGGAGCACCCAACCGCGTCGCCGAAGGATCACCCGAGCCCTTTCCCGACAATAACCGCAACTCCTCCACCGCTTCGAACTCGCCGCCGGCCACCACCGTCGACCCTAGCCGCCCTTGAGCACATCAGTGAGTTCGCAATAGCACCCTCTACCCACCTGTACCATCCATCGCCGGCAGGTCTGCGCGCCGTTCGCCGTTGTCGGCGCTCCCAAAAATGCCACGGAAAAATGGCGTCATCGGTGGCGTGGCAAGACACCTCGCCGCCACATAGGCGCCACACATGCGCCACCTCGGCAAAATTGCCCACATGGCATCCTCATGGCGCCACGTCGGCTCATACACGACACCCTACCCCGCGTGCGCTGTGCGTGCACCGGTTCACCATGAACCATTGACGATCGTGGCGTAGTCCATTGACCACGGCCCACTTTGTCATAGACTACGGGTTTCGTTTAAAAATAAATCCGACCGAAAATCGGAAAACCCTGAGGGCTGACGTCATGTTGCGCAATAATTTAGGTTTTCTTTAGAAAAATAATTCCAAAAATTCTGAGAAAACCCTAATTTCATTATTTCATGTAATTACAATCTTTCAGAGCTCATATCTTTTGCATCCGAACTCCGATTTCATCGATTCAAATTTCAAAATTGGTATAAAATTAAGATCTAGCTAACTAAACCAAAATTATTCAATTTGTAGTTAATTTGAATCTTATTTGAATTTAGTTTGAATTTGGCTTATATTCGCGTATAGATTTCGACGACTTCGGAGAGTCAGATTTCGACGCCGTTTGAGAGCAACTATTTGAGCAAGACAAGTTACATTCTTGATCATATTTGCACCCATTATTTAAAATTATTTAAATTCTGTTTCAAATTATTACTGCATGCTTATTTATATTCAGTAATTTAAATTCCTGTTTTTAAATTTATAGTTATGCCTAAAATCCTTTGTATGACCAAATTTGGTAATTGAAGCAAGCATATTGTCACCCTAGATAAAACCTAGTTGATACAATAGTATGAACTAGGATCATTTGGAAAATATTGTGCTTAGCCATGCTTATAGACCAAATATGTTTCATTTGAAATTTCACCAAAGATCAACTATTGTTTAAATTGTACCCTTGACATTGGTGTGTCATGGAGTTTTATAAATGACTTTGAAAAATGAAATAAAAGGATGGATTGGACTTGGCGGGTGGTTGTCACGGTGGAGTGCGGGTTTATGCAGGCTCAGTGGGTAGGTTGAGGCTCGGGGTTATGTTGGATGTCGCCAGTCAATTAAGGACCGGTCTTCGAGCCGCATCTTGTTAAGCCACATCGTACTACCACATATCTTGTATGGGCAGGACCTGGCTGACTAATTTGCAAAGTTCCATCGCGGTCGATCCAACTATTTCGGTGGATTGTCTTTCATGACTATGTTGTTCCACAGCTCAAGAGGGCCCTAAGCCCGTGATTTCCATCCAAAGGGAGGCGAAACCTTAGAGAGGGTGGACTACGGTGGAATGACGCCTTGTAAAGGCCTTGTCACGTGCTCTAGACTGCTTACCTAAGGTAGTGAGCGGTGATATCGACGGATGCCAAACAAACTAGAGAAGTCGTGTCTTGTGGTTAAAGTTGTACAACCTCTGCAGAGTGTAAAAACTATTCGAATAGTCATGTCCACGGTCATGGACATGCTGGCAAAGACACTCAAAGTTAGACTTTGATTTCAAAATATTTTTAAAAACATTTTGACATGGATGGGTGTCCATGAAAAAAGTTATGGGTTGAAGCCCCGGGTTGGTGCCCGTGTTTATGTTGGTGTTAGGTTGGTGCCTACACTATCTTTATCAATTCAAAACTAATTTTAGATTTTATAAAACTTGAGCTTTTGAACTTAGTATGATATTTAATGTCAAATGTTGTTTTTGCACAAATAACACTATAAGCCTTCCTTTGTTACATCTATTTATGCATAACATGTTGTTATTTGATGGGTGTAACTTGCGAGCACGGAAGTTGTGCTCATACTTGCTTAATGCAAACAAATTTCAGGGGAGAAGAACTTCGCTTCAGGTGTGGATCATAACGACTAGGCCGCTACCCCAGTCGATTGCCTGTGGCAGATCAGCTGGACTCCACTACTTCTTCATCGTCTTCCGCTGTGTTTATTTAATGTTGCTCTGTAAGGTTATCTTGTAATCAACTCTGTTGTTATTTAATAATTTTTAGCGTTTATGGTTGTGTTATCACATTTGTTTACTGTGTGAGCTAGCCACTGATCATGGGACTAGTTCAGTTATGCACAGAAGATCTGGGATGTTAACCCCGGGGTCTAACATGTTCATATTTTTGTGCATTATTTACAACAAATGATATCAGAGCTCAGGAGATTCGATCGAAAAAATATCGTCGGATCGACTCGGCTCGCATTCCGCGAGCTGTCTGTGTGCAACGAGGGGACAGCCGCATGCGTCTGTCCAATCGGATCGGAAATAGTCCACAAGACCGAAGCGAATTTGATTTGTTCATGACTTCCCAAACAGACGTCAAGTCCAAAACGAAGTTCGAGTCGCGTAATCCAGAAGAGCAGAAGCGTCCGACCACTTCGTCCACTTAGAACTGACTTGTCCGTGACAGCAAAAAAACAAACTATATCTAAAAGTGCACAAGGAAGTCTATCAATAAACTAGCAAGATCTTCATTGCTTTATGTAAACGGAAGTGTACCAAGGAAGTCGTAATGTATTGCTAGGTACACACAGAATTGTACCAGCAAATTCAAGATTTTTTTTTCACATGGCGACTTTGAAGTGTGATCTTTCGTTAGTAGATCGAGACATGGGGTTTTCTCTATGGCAAATCAAGATACGAGCTGTTCTTACACAACTTAATTTGGATTAAGTTTTATTGGGGATCGACAAGATGCCCGTTGCATGATCACTTGAGGAGAAGCAAACAAAAGATCGTAAGGCCTTATCTCATCTTCATCTATCAAATAATATTCTGTACGAGGTTTTGAAGAAGAAGATCACCGCCACATTATGGTTGAAACTGGAGCAGATTTGTATGGCCAAAGATCTGACCAATAAGATATCTTTTGTGAACACTGTGTCTTCAATAAGCAAAAGAGAGTGAAGTTTGGAACAATAATTAACTCTATAAAAGATATATAGGATTATGTTTACTCTGATTTATGAGAATAATTCTGTGTTCCATCCCTTGGAGGTGTTGGCTACATGTTGACCTTCATTGATGATTATAAAAAAGAAGAGTTTGGCCATACTTTCGTAAAGTGCAAATCGGATGTGATCAAGATATTTAAGGAGTGGAAGATTATAATTGAAAAGCAAACTAGCAAGCATGTCAAGAAGCTATGTACTTATAGTGACTTGGAGTTCTATTACGGACAATTTGAAGCTTTATGCAGATCAAAGGGTATTGTGAGATATTACACTATCTCATGTACTCCTCATCAAAATGGTGTGACTGAATGCATGAATAGAACCATTATGGAGAATGTACGTTGCATGCTATCTAACTTCGGCTTATCTAGGAGTTATTGGGCTGAAGCCGTGTCCACTGCTTGTTATTTGATCAATCGGTTGTAAGAACCCGGGATTAACATCCCAGATCTTCCGTGCATAACTGAACTAGTCCCATGATCAGTGGCTAGCTCACACAGTAAACAAATGTGATAACACAACTATAAACGCTAAAATTTATTAATAAACAACAGAGTTGATTACAAGGTAGCCTTACAGGGCAACATTAAATAAACACAGCGGAAGACGATGAAGAAGTAGTGGAGTCCAGCTGATCTGCCACAGGCAATCGACTGGGGTAGCGGCCTAGTCGTCACGATCCACACCTGGTAGCAAAGTCCTTCTCCTCTGAAATTTGTTTGCATTAAGCAAGTATGAGCAAAACTTCCGTGCTCGCAAGTTACACCCGTCAAATAACAGAATGACATGCATAAATGGATGTAACAACAGAAAGGCTTATAGGGTTATTTGTGCAAATCAGCATTTGACACTAAATACCATAATAAGTTCAAAAGCTCAAGTTTTATAAAATCTAAAATTGATTTTTAATTGATAAAAATAGTGCAGGCACCAACCTAACACCAATATAAACACGAGCACCAACCCGGGGCTTCAACCCATAACTTTTCTCATGGACACCCATCCATGACAAAATTGTTTTGCAAAAATATTTTTAAATCAAAGTCTAACTTTGAGTGGCTTTGCCAGCATGTCCATGACCGTGGACACGGCTATTCGAATAGTTTTACACTCTACAGAGGTTGTACAACTTTACCCACAAGACATGAATTCTCTAGTTGTTTGGCATCCGTCGATACCACCGCTCACTACCTTAGGTAAGCAGTCTAGAGCACATGTCAAGGCCTTTACAATGCGCCATTCCACCATAGTCCTCCCTCGTTAAGGTTTCACCCCCTTTGGACTACCCGTCCGCAGGGTTCAGGCCCCCTCTTGCGCCAGGTGTGACTAACATAGGTCATAACATGATTACCCACCGCACCAACAGGAATGACCATAATGGAACTTTGCAAATTAATCAGCCAGGTCCTGCCCATATAAGACATGTGGTAGTACGATGTGGCTTAGCAAGATGCGACTCCAAGACCGGTCCTTAGCTGACCTGTGCGACAACCAACAGAACCCTGGGCCTCAACCTACCTAGTTGAGCCCGTGCATAAACCTGCACCCACCAGACAACCATTTCGCCCAAGTCCAAACCATTATTTTATTTTCCAAAGTCATTTATAAAACTCCCATAGCACACCAATGCCAAGGGTACAATTTAAACATCAATTGATCTTTGGCTGAAATCTCCCAAATCAAACATATTTGGTCTATAAGCATGGCTAAGCACAATTTTGCAAATGATCCTAGTCCATACTATTGTATCAACTAGGTTTTATCTAGGGTGACAATATGCTTGCTTCAATTACGAAAATTGGCCATACAAAGGATTTTAGGCATAACTATAAATTTAAAAACATGAATTTAAATTACTGAATATAAATAAACATGTAGTAATAATTTTAAATAGAATTTAAATAATTTTAAATAATAGGTGCAATTATGACCAATAGTGTAACTTGCCTTGCTCAAACAGTTGTTCTCAAACGGCGTCGAAATCTGACTCTCCGAAGTCGTCGAAATCTATACGCGAAAATAAGCTAAATTCAAACTAAATTCAAATAAGATTAAAATTAACCCCAAATTGAATAAATTTGGTTTAGTTGGCTAGATCTTGAATTTAGATAAATTTAGAAATTTGAATGGGTTCAATCGGAGTTCGGATGCAAAAGATATGGGCTTTTGAAGTTTGAATTTACATGAAATGTTAGATTTAGGGTTTAAAGGAATTTGTGGTAAAATGAGCTCAAAATTAAATAATTTTGGTTTAGTTAGCTAGATAATGATTTTATATGAATTTTGCAATTTGAAACACCCAAATTGGAGTTGGGATTCAAAAGATATGAATTTTCTAAGTTTAAATCTATTAAAAACCCTAAATCTGATTTTAACAGATTTTTTGAATTATTTTTCTAATAAAAAAGCCTTTTATTGCGCAATGCTGACGTCAGCGAGGATTTTTGGCCGAAACGAATTAAAACAAAACTGAGCTGACAAGTGGGACCCACTTGGTAGGGCTCGGTGCACATGGACCAAGTCCACGGGACTTTTGGCTCGGGGCGGGGCTGGGTGGCGCGCATGTGGCGCCACGTGGGTAGTGACGTGGACAAGGGGCAGATGTGGCGCTGACGCGGCGGTGAGGTGGCGTTGCGTGGCAGCCACGTGGCGGTGCCACGCAAGCAACGCCTGGCGGTGGCTCGGGCACGAGCTCGCCGGCGTTTGGCGGCGCGGCGGAGTCCGGCGAAGGCACAAAAAGAAAGAGGGGAGTGCGGGGATTAGTATGCGTGCAGAATCGTCACCTGAGGCAGCGGCGTTAGCCGGCGGCGAGGAGCTAGGCGGCGGTGATGCTCGGGCTCGCGGCGGCGGCGAGCTCTGGTGGCGCTCGGGCGGGGCGGAGGCGAGCACGACGTGCGCGGTGATGTGGCGAAGTCGTTGGTGGTGTCGGCGAGGACGCGGCGGCGGTGTCGGAATCGAAGAAGAGAGCGCTTGCGGCCGGGATCCTTCAAACCCAATTTCCGGCGAAATGGAGAGGAAAGAGGAGGAGTGAGTGTTGGGGATGGAATGAGGGAGGAAGAGGGCTCCCGGTGCTCGCTTAAATAGGGCTCGGGGAGGAGAGGGGAGCGAGATCGTGCGCGGCCGTGGCGGCGGCGGCAGTTGGGTGCGCGGGAGAATCGGGCGTGGAGAGAGGGGGAGGACGTGGGGGTGGTGGCGGTTGGGCACGCCGAGTCGTGCGCACATCGCGCAGGAGGCGGGAGTGGTTGGAGCGACGGTTGACGGAGTTCCCGCGAGCAACAATGGTGGCGTCTCGAGGAAGAAGAAGAATGCGAATAAGAAGGGCGCGGGGGAAGAAGATGGGTCATGCGCCGTTGGATTTGCATCCAACGGTGCGGGGTGGCGTGGTGCGGTGAAGGTCGTCCGATGTCAATCGGACGGTGGGAGGGGGATAGGGGAGAGAGGGTGCGGCGGAGCGGGACGAAAAACGGGCCGGCGTAGAGAAAAAAAAAGATGGGCCGGATGAGGTTTCGACCCAAGGGCGATTTGGAATTTTTGAATGCTTTTGCAATTTAATTAATTTGACTAATTCATTTTGGCTTTTGAAAATAGAAAATTAAATCCAAAAATTATGGAAAAATTCACAGAAATTCCCTTATTTATTTTGGATTTAATAAAATTATTTCTAACTTAAATTTGGCTTTTAATTTTGCAGATAAATTATTTTGGCTTTTAAAGTACTTGGGAAAAAGCTTTTAAAATCTCAGAAAATTCCAAAAATTAAGTAAATTTTTATTTTTCAAATTAAATCAAATAAAACTTCAAGAAATTCAAATAAATTTCACTTTTGACTTTTAAAATTTCAAAAATCAAATAAAGCAATGAAACTCTATCAAATTTCAGAAAATCCAATAAAATGGTAACTTTATTTTATTTTATTTTGGTAACATTACTTTGGGATGTTACATCGGTGACCCAATCTGGCAATTGATAAGAAGACTCCAATTGAGGTATAGTCTAGTTCTCTAACAAATTATTCAAATTTGAGAATATTTGGTTGTTCTGTTTATACTTATGTTAGCAATGATAAATTGGATCCTAAAGCCGCTAAGTGCATTTTCCTTGGTTATAAACCTTTTGTGAAAGTATATAAATTGTGGAATCCTAAAACTAGAAAGGTGGTTATTACTAGAAGTTTTACTTTTGATGAATCTATTATGTTACATGATAAACTATCTATTGATGTTTCTATTTAGAAGCAGCAAAAATCAAGCGTGTAGGTGGTGTTGGTGATATGCCTTAGAGGCAAACATAGAGATGATTGTATCACGTCTATGTTTATGAGTTATAGAATAAATGTTACAATGTTCCTTGGATGAATTATCATTTATAAAGATTAATAAGTATGTGATTTATTAATGAAGTTCTTTAACTTATATGATGTCATTCTAAATGTATCTCTGGTCGAATATCACTGGTTGGAACACTAGTGACTTATCGACCAACATATGTATTGATTGATAACCATGTTTCACCGATCATGGATATGGGGATATGTGAACACATGTTAGAGAACATGGTGTTGGAATGACTCCACCTTGAGACACTATTGAGATTGTTATGATTTTATATGTTATCAGTTGGTCTCAAGTAATGATGATGTATAATACTTAGATATGATATCAGCATGTTTCCTACATGTGTAATAGTGCACTTAGGGGTTGTCAAACGGTACTTCGTAACTGTGTAGTTATAAAGATAGCTTTTAGTATGCTATAAAATAGGCAGAAGGATGTGACTGGTCGGATATGAGATTTGCCCCTCCTAACATAACAGGAGAGATATTTCTAGACCCCTTGTAAGAACCCGGGATTAATATCCCAGATCTTCTGTGCATAACTGAACTAGTCCCATGATCAGTGGCTAGCTCACACAGTAAACAAATGTGATAACACAACCATAAACGTTAAAAGTTATTAAATACAACAGAGTTGATTACAAGATAGCCTTACAGGGCAACATTAAATAAACACAGCGAAAGACAATGAAGAAGTAGTAGGGTCCAGCAATCTGCCACAGGCAATCGACTGGGGTAGCGGCCTAGTCGTCATGATCCACACCTGAAGTGAAGTTCTTCTCCTCTGAAATTTGTTTGCAATAAGCAAGAATGAGCACAACTTCCGTGCTCGCAAGTTACACCCGTCAAATAACAGAATGACATGCATAAATGGATGTAACAAAGGAAGGCTTATAGTGTTATTTTGCATAAATCATCATTTTCTTTAAATACTTGTACTAAGTTCCAAAGCAGTTGTTCTATAACTAAGATTCATTTTTATAAATTCTCAATTTTATAGTCAGATAACATTCACACATGAATAGTGAAGGATACCCTCCTATCACATGGCTTCCTGCCCAATTCCCATTCGGATAAACCAGTTTGAAGAAGTCTTTTTCAAACAAAACCAAAATCTAACTTTGAGTGGCTTTGCCAGCATGTCCATGACCGTGGACACGGCTATTCGAATAGTTTTACACTCTGCAGAGGTTGTACAACTTTACCCACAAGACATGAATTCTCTAGTTGTTTGGCATCCGTCGATACCACCGCTCACTACCTTGGGTAAGCAGTCTAGAGTACGTGTCAAGGCCTTTACAATACGCTATCCCACCATAGTCCTCCTCGCTAAGGTTTCACCCCTTTGGACTACCCGTCCGCGGGAGGTTCAGCCCCTCTTGCGCGGTGGGACTAACAAAAGTCATGAAAGACCACCCACTACAATGATGGGGCGACCATGATGGAACTTTGCAAATTAATCACCAGTCGCCCATACAGACATGTGGTAGTGCGATGTGGCTTAGCAAGATGCGGCTCGAAGACCGGTCCTTAAGCGACCCAGCGACAACCAGCGAACCACGGGCCTCAACCTACCCGGTTGAACCCGTGCATAAACCTGCACCCACCAGACAACCATTTCGCCCAAGTCCAAACCATCATTTTATTTTATCTTTCAAACAATTGTAAAACTCCCATGACACGCCAATGTCAAGGGTACAATTTAAACAACATTTGACTTTTGGCTGAAATTTCCCAAATGAAACATATGTGATCGATAAGCATGGCTAAACACAATATTTTCCAAATGATCCCAGTCCATACTATTGTATCAACTAGGTTTTTATCTAAGGTGACAATATGTTTGATTTGATATCAAAATTGGCCATACAAAGGGATTTTAGGCATAACTATAATTTCAAAAACAAGGATTTAAATTACTGAATATAAATAAGCATGTAGTAATAATTTGAAACATAACTTAAATAATTTTAAATAATAGGTGCAAGTATGATCAAGAATGTAACTTGCCTTGCTTGCTTAGATGTTGTTCTTAAACGGCGTCGAAATCCGGCCGTCCGAAGTCGTCGAAATCTATACGCGTAAACGATCCGAATTCAAATAATACTCAAATACAAACCAAATAAAATCCAAAAAAATATAAAATAAATACTGGGACGAAGGTATCGACTTTATATGAATCTAGGAAGTTGAATCGACTGAATCGGAGTTCGTATGAGGGAGAACGAAATTCTGGAATGTTGAAAATCACATGAAATGATAGAATTCCGAAAATACTATTCACTAGAAATTGTATTTCGGATTGAATGGGATCAAGGAAAGAGTTTTATGGACATGGTGAGGATGTACGATGTAGAACATGTCGAGGCGAACCCAACGCCGCAGACGGTTCGGCCGGGAGACATCGGATAGTGGCGGACGCGCAGAGACGACCGGGTTGACATCGTCGTTCGGGCAAACGGAGAGGAGTTAGCGGGTGAGGTCTGTGGTGAAATTAAGGAGGAACCATGGGAGGCGCAATGCTCACCTTGGTTGGGGAAGCGCAAGATTGGCGATGGCGAGGAAAAGCGACGACGGGCAAAAGGACCGAATAATTAATGGATATTAAATAAAATCTAAAAATTACAAAATAAATACTAAAAATAGTAGATGAATATAGATGAATTTAGGAGGAAGAATCAATGGATTCAGAGTTTTTATGAGAGAGAACAAATTTTTGAAAGGATTAAAATGTGTATGTACAAAGTTGAAGCCATGACTAGATAATTGAGCACTGTTCATTATCTTCCTCAACGAACAGCACGCATGGAAGTAAAAGAAAGGATGACAGCGTCGGCCAAAGGAAGGGAAGAGGTGATCGGCAAACGACAAAAATGGATTGCTCACCTTGCAACGAGGCTGTAGGAGGTGGCGGTGCGCGGACGTGTGATTGGCGGCGGCGAGCGCCTGCGGTCTCACGGTGGCGGCGATGCTCGGCGAAGTTCGCGGCGAGGGGAGCACCGCGTAGAACGTCGCGCGGCGGCTTGATGGTGTGGTCGATGGTGGCGGGGCTCCACTGTAGGTGACGCAAATGGCCGATGAACGGCGTTCGTCCTACGACGGAAAAACTTCGATTGTGGAGAGGATAAAGGGAGGGAGGAACTAAGATTTTCGGGGATGAATGAGGGAGATGAGAGGCACCCAGGGCTCTCTTATATAGGGGTGGAGGTGGACCGTGGAGGGAGATCGACGTGCGTGGTGAACGTGGCGGCCGTTGCGGAAACCAACGAATTCGTGCCCAAGAAAGGGGGGAGGTGGGTGGAATGGGGGAGTTTAGATGAGGTGGTTTGAATGCCTAAGATTCCGGGAGAAATCGTGGAGAAAATCGTGGGGTTAGGAAGCTTATGTGTGGGCGTTAATGGAGGTTGTGCTGCTGCACACGTTCTGGACAAAAATTGTTGGGGAAGAAAGGGATGGGAAGGAAAGCATAAAGGAATGAGAGGGGGGTTAGAGAAATGAAAGAAAGAAGGAAAGGTGGTAGTGCTTTGGGAAGTTTTTGAAAGTTAAGTGTGCTGGGCTTGTGGCAGAGTTGGGATGGGTGACCAACGGGAAGTTTGAATTTTTTTTATATATATATATTATTTTATTATTTTTGGAATAAAGATTTAGTAATAGATCAAATATATTTAGAACAAGGATTTGAATTGATGCTCAGATTTTAAATAGGTGAATAGGATCAACCCATCTCGGATGAACTCATCAAATGAACGGGAATGTTACTTTGCATCGCTTATGGAGTTCGGTCGAGATGTTTGAAGGATAAAATAGAGAATAAAATTATAGGACCAAAATAATTTGGTTCAACTCATTTGGAGTTCAGAAACATTTTATATGAATTTTCCAAATTAAAAGCATTTCGTAGTGTGAAAACAATTCAGTTTAAGGATAAATTTTCAAAACTATATTTTATATGCACTAAACAAGTTTGAAACCTATTTTAAAATAAAAATAATTTAAAATGAAAAATATCAAAACTGGTTTCACTTGATTTGGAGTTGAAATGAATTAGATATGAATTTTCAAAGTTAAATAGATATTCAGCGAGAAAAAAAATAAAAATAAAAAGAAATTGTCCAGACGGTCCGAACGCCATATTTTACTGTTTATAATTTACTGTACATAGTTACTGTTCACGAGGTACGGGAGGCCCGAACAGTTTTTCTTGATTTTCGGATTTAAAAAAAATCAATAAATCAAATTGATTTTTAGAAAATAGCAAATAGCGTCCAAAAATTCTAGAAAAATTCACAAAAATGCCTTGAATTATTTTTCACTTAATAAAAATAATTCCAATTTAAATTTAGTTTTTATTTTTGTACAGTAATTATTTTTGTTTTAAAATAAATAGTAAATAGTTTTTAAAATTCCCAAAAATTCCAGAAATTACTTAAAATTTTATTTTTCACTTCAAATCCCATAAAAACTCATAAAACTCAATAAATTTTCTTTTTGGCTTTGAAACCACGAAATTAAATAATTGATTTTGTTTTCTTTTAACAAAGAAAACTTGTTTTAAATTCCAGAAAATCAATAGAATTATTTGACAACTAGAAAATCCAATAAAATAATATCTTTATTTATTTTATTTTGGTAACAGAACTTTGGGATGTTACACCCCTCGATGTAATCGGATAAAGAAAGTGCATGGGCGTGCCACTAGTGGTCGAAAAGTTGACCAAATGAAGTTATTTGTCACTTGATCGAGAAAGTATTGAACAGTCCATGGATGACAAAATATCTCACCGAGTTCAACTATATACCGTGAGGCAAAAGGAGAATATGCAAGCATGTTGTTTAGTCCGACCAGAAATGAACTGGTCGTATGGAGATACGGACTAGTCATAAATTGGTCGAACATGATTACTAACTGGTTGATGAACTGGTCGTAAGGAGTTACGAACTGATCGTGACTAAATAGAACCTGGTTGTATGGAGATGCTTCCTGGTTGTAAGTGATAAGGACATGATTACAGATCATATTGCATAAGGTTCATTCCATATAATATTTATATGTATTCAGGAATTATTATGTCCTGCTTCGAACCGCTAACAACTTATGGTCACAAAGGTGTTTTCGAGTCATAACCGATTACGCATGAACCTACAGGGTCGCACACTTAATAGGTTGGAACAAAGGAGTTCAAATAGGATCCATTATGGGCTCTTTATAAGGACATGCATGGGGTGTTGGCACATAAGAGTTGCTCCACTTAAACCCTACCCGCCATCTTCCGAAGGCCCTATCGTGTATGTTGATGCTAGTACACCGACGTATGACGTTCCACCCCTGGACGTGTGGATACCATAAAGGTGCTATTGTGGTTATTGTTGTGCTGATTAAGGACGATCCACGACCTACGCAAAGAACGTGATAGGTTGCTGAAGGAGACGATCGGTGCCGAGAATGTTGGACAATCGACTATGATCACTACATTGATGTGCTCGACGTTGCATCAGGCTGCTCTAACTCTTCTTTAGCTGCATTGTACGTCTAGTGGTAACGATCTATAATCTCTTGCTTACATGGCTCCTGATCTACATGGTAGATTTTTTTTTGAATTGTCAGCTAGTGTAGCCTACTCGTATCCCTTCAGGTGGAGCATGTTATTGATTCAAGATCTATACCAGAAACCAAAAAGAAAATATACATGATGTTCCTGTTGTCTTTCAACCACCACAACATTCTATTACAGCCGACAAACCTAAAAGGAATATTTAAGCTCCCAAGAGATTGATTGTAGAAGCTGATGTTATTGCTTATCCTTTGAATGTGGCAGCAAAATTGGAGGTATCGCATAACCTTTCACTTATTCAAAGGCTATGTCTTCTGATATTTTAGAGAGATGGATGGCTGCCATGCATGATGAGATGTAATCTCTTCAGAAGAATGACACTTTAGAGCTGGTCAAGTTGCTAATTGATAAGAAGGATATTCGCTGCAAATGGATCATAAAGAAGAAATAAGGCATGTCACCAACTGAAGAGGTTAGGTACAAGGCAAGGCTCACTGCTAAATGATACAACCAATTTCCAGGTATTGATTTCACAGATGTCTTTTCCCTAGTTGTGAAGTATAGTTTCATTCGTATTTTACTCAGCATAGTGGCTACGCATGATTATGAGCTTGAACAATTGGACGTGAAAGCTGCGTTCTTTTATGGGGAATTGGAGGAAGATATTTTTATGGAGAATTATGCTTGCAATTTAAAGAAATCTCTTTATGGTTTAAAGCAATCACCTAGATAGTGGTACAAGATATTTGACTCATTTTTGATCTCTCAGGATTTTAAAAGATCCGATTACGATAGATGTGTTTATTTTGAACAATGTTAATGGTTCAACTAGTTATTTGCTTTTATACGTTGATGATGTGTTGATTGTTTCAAAAGACAATGCATAAATTTCAAAGTTGAAGGCACGATTGAGGAGTGAATTTGAGATGAATGATCTTGGTGCATCAAAGAAGATACTTGGTATAGAAATTACCAGAGATAGATGGTTTGAAATTTTTTGTATAAGTCAGAAGGGTATATTGATAAAGTTTTTTATTGTTTCAACATGCATAAGGTCAAACCAGTGAATAATATATTAGCTGCATATTTCAAACTTTCTTCAACGTCATGTCCACAATCAGGTGATAAAGTTGAGTACATATTTAGAGTTTTATATGCCAGTGCAGTTGGTTCACTTACTTATGCCATGTTATGCTTTTGCCCCGATTTTTCTTAAACATTGAGTGTTGTTAGTAGATACATGGCTAATCCTGGCAAATAGTATTGGAAAGCATTTCAATGGATTTTTAGATACTTATGGGGCACATCTTATGCTTGTTTATAGTTTGGGAAAACTAAAGATGGAATCGTTGGTTATGTAGACTCAGATTTTGCTGTAGATTTGGATAAGAGAAGATCTCTTAATGGCTATATGTTCACTATCGGAGGATGTGTCATTAGTTGAAAAGCAAGTATCCAAGCTACTATTACCTTATCTAATACAGAAGCCGAGTATATGGCTATTTCTGAAGCTTGCAAAGAAGATGTTTGTTTACCGAGCTTTGTGGAAATACGTTTTGCACTACAATATTCTGTGACAGTCAAAGTGTTATTTGTCTTATGAAGGATCATATGTTTTATGAGAGAACGAAGAACATTGACATCAAATATCATTACATTCGAGATGTCATTATTCAAGGTGACAATAAAGTCAGCAAGATAAAGTACACATGGTAATTCAGCTGATATGATGACAAAATCAATTCCTATCGCTAAGTTTGAGTTTTGCTCAGGCTTAGTTGGTATCATTCAGTGATCCTATGGACGTTCGGTGCACAAGATGTTTATGGTAATCTGTTTTGAGGAGATCGCGTTTTGTTTTGGCTACATGAGGAACAATGTGGGGATTGTTGAGGTTGAGTGTGATACGAATTGTGTCATCGATACAAAATCGGACAGTGAACTTGTAGGCACCCCCGGTCGGTTACGTCAACCGCCGTGGGTGCAAGGAGACCTCCACGAGAATCAAAGACCACAATCCATCCTCATCTATTGCATATGTGTAGTGGTTGTTACAAAATGGCCTCTCCTCTCATTTACATGGAGCCTATTTATAGAGTGGGAAGGGTATGCCTGCGAAGTTACATCGTTGCCCTTAGTACCTAGTTCATCCCGAGGGTACTTTCGCCTGTTTCGCCAAGCAGGTTCCGCCACCTTCAAGTGGGTCCGCCGATGTGTTGTACCTCGGCGAGGTTGGCCCCGAGACTACGTCTAGGGTTGGTCTTCGGACCTCGCCTGGAGTGGGTTCGCCGATCTGTCGTACATCTGCGAGGTTGACTCCTGCATCCCGTCCAGGGTTGGATCCCTGACCGTGTCCCGAGTGAGTTCGCCGATGTGTCGTACCTCGGCGAGGTTGGCCCCCAGACCCCGTCCGGGGTTGGTCCCCGAACCTCGTCTAGAGTCGGTTCGCCAAGGTATCATACCTCGACGAGGTTGGCCTTCGGACTCCGTCCGGGGTTGGTCCCCTGACCTCGTATGAAGTGGGTTCGCTGATATGTCGTACCTCGGCGAGGTTGGCCCCTGGACCCTGTCTGCGGGTCGATCCCCGAACCTTATCTGGACTTGATCCGTTCGAGGCGTCATGCCTTCGCAAGGTTACCGTTGGCTCGAGGTAGCGCGAGGACCCTCGTCCAACAAATTGTGTTTATGTGTTATACGAATTTTATTTCCTACTCAAACTCATAGTTCTACTCTACACAAAGTCTTTTATATATCACTATAAATATATCCCTGTAGTCCATAAAGAAGATAAAGAACTTTATTTTAACATATTCTCGTATAGTGATACTAACTTCATGCACATATAATTTTTCCAGAAAGAGGTTTTTCACGAAAAATCAGTGTTTTTCGTTTCTATTTTTCTATGTATTATTTACATTATCTCCTCTTGTGAGAATCAGAGAAGCGATGGATGCCTATAGGGGACAATGATGGAACCCGTGCATCTCTTTTTCACTTCTTGTTTTATACTCTCTCTCTCCAGTTGCATTGCTAGTACTGTGACTCGCATGTGAGAGGAGGATGAGGGGCGAACGATGGAGACCATGGAGAATCATGACGACAAGGCCTTGGCCAACCTGCATGGTTACTGGATGCGGCTGATACTACTGTTCACTCCGCTGCAAACCTGCAATGCATGCATGCCCATTTCTTTCATACACACACAATCCTTGATTTGCTCCTCCATTTCCTCTCCTCTCCTCTCCCTTCACCAAACCAGCTATCTAGCCTGTGTTCTCTTTTCGTGTTCCATGTCTAAGCACATCATGGCATGGGTACTGTGCAGCCTGTGATCAATACTAGTGCTGGTTGCAGATCGCAAACGCGAAAAATCTGATCCTATATATTTCGTCCCTGCAACGTACGTCTGAAATGGAACTTCATATGGCATACGATACGAGTTAGGCAGCTGCCCGTCAGCCTCAGTAGCAATGTAAGATTAGATTTTACTTGTTTTGCATGCATGATCGATTAATTTGTCATTAGGAATTGGAAGAGTACAGTGCATTTTCCTTCCCAGCCGGTCATAATGTGCGAGGAAGGATCATCCCATCTGTCGACGAGTATGTTCTGGGCCGATTACCAGTGCAGAAAATAACGCAGGAGAAGAGACAGGGAATCAGTGGCCAGATATCTAAAATGGTCTAATTTACATCCATTGTTGTTATATTTACGAAAAGAACATGTGGCAACTGACAAACAACTACCCATCCAAAAAAAAAAATGATTGTTGGACCAAGTTTCCTGAAACCGAGCATATGCTGAAAACAGTGAGTTTTTTCAGAACTCCTGCTCTGCTAAAAAAAAGAGGTAGAAAAACCAAAGGAGCGATGAGTTGTTACATGAGGATTCTGGCCCATCCTTTTCGAACCACTAAATTAGGCCCATTTTATTATTTGGGCCGAAAGCCAGAATGCTGGCCCATTACATGCCAGAACCATTTTCTTACTCAGGCCGGAAAGTATAACTCTTGCTTAAACCCTAGGGGGCAAGGAGGCCCAAAGCCTAACTCGCCGATGCTCTCCATGATCAGACGACAATACCACCTTCCACACGCGCACAGATTTCGATGGGAAACGAAACGAAACGAGACGAGACGAGGCATGTATCGCACTGCATTCGTCCGATCCGAGATGCTAACCCGTTCCAAGCTTCGAATCCAATCTGGAGCCAGGCAGGTAGGATTAACCGATTAATCCCTTCTGACCCGATCCCGATTGCTCAGGAGCCCCCAAATCGATGCCTTAATCCCCTCTCCTCGCTATAAATCTCTCTCTCCTAGTCTACTACTAGTCCTCCCTCCTCCCATCTATCAACCCGGCCGCGCACACTAAACCTAGGTTTTTTGTCGTGGTTCCGATCGAATCGGCCGCCATGGAGAGGGAGAACCACGCCGCCGCGGCCGGGTACCGCCGCTGGGAGTCGTCGCCGGAGGACGTGATCGTGCTGTCGTCGGGGAGGCAGCCGCGCCAGCAGAACCGGCAGCAGGCGGCGGCGGTGGTGGGGCAGGGGCAGCACCCGGAGCCGCCGGAGAAGGTGTACTACAAGACGAAGCTGTGTGACAAGTACGAGGCGAGCGGGCGCTGCGTGTACGAGGACGGGTGCACGTTCGCGCACGGCAGCGCCGAGCTGCGCCCGCCGCTGCCCACGCTCGGCGGCGGCGGGTGGCGGAGGCCTGCAGAGCACGAGCACGAGCACGGGCACGCCAGGGGATCCGGCGGGTTACACGGCGGCGGCAGGGTGTGCTTCGAGTTCAGGGACAAGGGCACTTGCCATTTCGGGGGCAAGTGCGCGTTCGCCCACGCATCTGCACCAGGTACGCGCGCTAGCTCACGCTCACGCGTACGTGTGCATGGCCGATCGCGTCGGGATCTCGCGAGTCGTCGCTCGATTTGACTCGTCCTTGCGTTTTCGTGCAGAGATGCGCTACCCTGGGGGTGTGGAGGCGCGCCGGAGCGCGACACCGCCTGCGAGGGTGATCTTCCCCGCGGCCGCGGCGCCGCGTGTCAATAGCTACGCCGCGGCTGCGCCGGCTCTCGCGAGGGCGTTCCCGCCGGTGCATGCTGCGGCCGTGCGCGATCGTCTTCTTCTTCAGCAGCACCAGGAGCAGGATGATGGCAAGGCCGGCGCTCTGACGCGTCTGGGCCGCAGGAAGACGAGCGGCATCTACGGCGACTGGCCGGAGCAGTACTGAGACCACCATGCGTACAGGCTACAGCTATCATTGCCATGTCTATCTACCATTGCTCATGGGCCTCATGGCAACAGAAGAAGGGGAAAGAATTGAGCAATCTGCTCTCAAAGTGAACAATTCTACATAGATTCTGTGTGTGTGTTTCAATTGTTGTTCAATCTGTGCATGTAATCCGTACAAGAACACCTGCATTGGCATTGCTGCCACCATGTTTATGTTATAAGAACTGGAATATTTTATCAGAGTTGCTTTCACTTCTGCCTGTCCATCTTCCTCTGTTGCTGCTGGGCCTTTTGGTTGGAACATGGCCCATTGGGCTTCCAAACCATTTCTTGCTGACTGGTTCTAGCACAGACCAAAGAGAGAGAGAGGGAAAGAGCGAGAGCTGCGGATCTGGTACTAACTCTTAACTTAATTTACAGGGGATTGGATCCCAAGCAAGAGAGGTCCAGTCTTCCGGAGCTGCAGGTGAAGGGGAAAGGCAACAGAAGAGGGGAGCATGGGATCTGGCATCGGAGCTGTACTGGTGGTTGTTGCAGCATGTCTAACACTTGCTCCACCCTGCACTTTGGCTTCTTCTCGCAAGTAAGTTCCTCTTGCTCTTTGCTATTTTTCTGCTCTGAAGTTCTCTAATTGGATTTGGGTCTCAGGATCTGTGTCTATATTTACTACTTAGACAGGAATTCTGTAGGAATAGCATGACTCACTTTCTAGGATTGGATCTTCATTGATTTATGCTATCATTTATACAACAGTTGTTGATGTGGGCGACTTTGTAAATTATGCATGGTCAAACCCATTAACTCCCCCAACCTTGCTGTAGTAGTGAACAACAGCATGTTATTTGAAATCCAATCAGCAATCACAATCTTGTGTCTGGAATATCCTGATCTTTCATCATTTTGAGTTGTGTTCTCTAAAATAAACCATTTTGAGTTAAATAAGGGAGATAATGATAGTGGCATTAGGCTCAATTCATAAGGCCTGAAGTAAACTACAAACAGAACATTACCATAATGTTGAAGTTGTTACTATAGAGCCTGAATGAAATGGTTTGATGATCATACAATTCACATCGTCAATTTGGTCTTAGAAATTACCAATGAAAAATGGCCAATCCAACATCAGCTACAGAAATGTTCTCGAAAAAAACATCAGCTACAGAAAGAGCAAAGCCGATTCAATGAACACTACAACAAGAGACATGAGATAAGGGAAAGAAAAGATGGGGGGAAATGCTAATGGGAGCCATGAGAGAAGAGAAGAAATAGGGAGTCCAGAAAAATGGGTAAAAAGATATAAGAAAGAAGGGGAAGAATATAAGAGAAAACGGGGTAAGAAGAAAGACAGGAAGCTTGCTAATAAGGAGAAAGAAAAATGCAGTTCGAAGATATTTTCTTCGTAGAAGATAGTAAGGTGTAATTCATTTATTACTCTTTTCAGGTTTGATTTCAGTATTGCACAACAAAATTTAGTAAACTCCACAGGTGGCTCGTATACTTCGAGCTCACGCTTCGCTTTTGACCCTTCAAAATCTAAACGACTCTCATGGCATCCAAGGTTTGTTTCATCACCTCACTATCTTTCCCACTGCACTCTAGTTTGAGTAACCAACAACTCATGTGGTTTTCCTATTTAGTAGCTATGTATTTGTTATCATGAATGCAAGGTTCATGAAAGATCTCGGTCTTGGGATACTAGTTGTGTACTTGCAACTGTCACTTACTTGAAAATCTTAATACTCATATTTTCTTTTTTTAATCTTCTTTTACGTGGACAAATCCCATGTTTCTTACCTTAATTTAGGGTCTTCTTGTATGAAGGTTTTCTTTCTGACATGGAGTGCGACCACTTAGTATCCATGGTAATTTATCCCATTATCCTTATCATAGCTCAATCCTTGCATTCGTGTTATTGAAGCTTATGTTTTCATTATTTCAGGCACATGGTGAGAAAGAGTCATCTTTAGTTGTTAATGATGGTGCTAGAAATAGTTCCCAGAACAACATGGGTGCAGGCATTAAAGTGTATCTGGCTGATAGCAAAGTGAGCATGCATCCTGTTTTTCATGATATTTTGATGAGTGATTCTTTGACAAGCATGCAGGAGATGTACACACTTAGAAAGAAATGCAAATGAGACCTTGAATCCCTTTATTTAACAATCGAGTACCATTTTGTCTCTAATTTAATGATTAGTTGTGACCTATGAGAATCAACTCATATGAAGTTAAATGAAATTGGAATTATGTTTTTCCTGTATTGCAACCCGCGAAGCAAATTTGCATTTATTCATGATTCTTTTGGATGTATAGTATGTCATAGATGTTAAACTTTTGCCATTTTTGAAAAGTCAAAATTGGCTACAGGACACTCAAAGTTTGTGGCGTTTGCTTCACGACACTGTTTTTTTTTTTTTGTGTCTTTGCTGAGAGACACTAAACTTTGGTGGCTCTTTACTGATGGACAATCGGCCTATTAAAATATTATTTTTGGTTTGCAGACGAGAGAGAAGGTGGGTAAAAAGTTTATTTTGCCCCACATGCCTTCTTGGCCCCACTTCAGCCTCATCCACTCTGTCACTTCATCTCTTGCTCTCCTCCTCCCACACGAACACAGAATCCGATCAAGGGCTTGCCGATAGCGCTATGTTGCAGTGGTGGAACGGCGATAACGGCGGGAGCTCAGCGTGTTCTCGGACGCGGTGGGTCCGTTTTTGGTGGAAAGAGATGATGAGGATGACAGCGGCGACCAGAACAGTGGAGTTGGGACGGTGGCCGCTGGGGTGAAGAGTTCGCTGGTGACCTGACTCCGGCAACAGAATGAGGGATGCGACGCGAGCACGAGCACGACCTCGACTAGGGGAACCCGTCGGTGGTGGTTTATGGGGTCGAGGATGCCGGTGTAGGGCTGGCAATGTGGGCCTCCTTGGCGCGGCGAAGGAGCTCGCCGGCGGAGTGGCTCGGGCGCAGGTGTGGTGATGTTTAGGAGCTCGAGGCTGTCATGGTGACCAAAGATTGAGGGCGGGGAAGGTTCGGAGTGATGGATCGGCGAGCATGGTAGGGCAGCACAGACATGGCCACGGCACGACGCACTGGCGGAAAGGCTTCGACAACGAGGAGGACAGAGGAGGGTTCCGTGGATTCGCAAGGGGGTTGAGGAGGATGGGGAAGGACCAATTTGGGAGGAAGATAGATGAGGATGGTGAATATTGAGAAGTGGCGGAAATTGGGGAAGAATGGCGAGCTCGCCATGTCGACAATGGTGGCGGCTGTGCTTTGGTGGGAAGAAGGGGGGGGGGGGTTGGTTGGTGACAGATAGGAAGGGGATTTGGACAGCAAGAAAGAGGGAGGGAGTTGCGGCCACAGCTGGAGGCGAGTGGTGGTGGATCAGTTGCCGGTGAGCTTGCTCGGGCAGAGGATGAAAGGAAGGAGGAAGAGAAAGGGGAAGTAGTCATTTTAGATTGTTTCTCTCTCTTAATCAGCCGGATATTATATTTTAATGGGAAGGCTGTCCACCAGTAAAAGGCACCGAAGTTTAGTGCCTTCTAGCAAAGGCACAAAAAAACCAGTGTTTAGGAGCAGATGACACAAAATTTGGGTGTCCTGTATCCAATTTTCCCTTTTGAAAAATATGAATTTAAGATCTATTGGCCTTGGACTGTTCTACTTTTAAAGACTTAAATCTTGTACTCCTTCTGAAGGACACAGTTGTTTCCAAGATCGAAGATAGGATATCATTATGGAGCTTTCTTCCAAAAGGTATTCACTTGTTCCACATGACTACTCTTTTGTTATTCTTAGTAAGCTTGCGTGCTGTGAACTGACTGCTGACATGCTTAGTGATCTTCAGAATATGGAGAGAGCATGCAGATTTTGAAGTTTGGGGCGAACAAAAGTGACTATAACAAGGATGAACCGCAATCAAGCAGTGGTGGTGTTAGATTTGTGACCATTTTGATGTATCTTTCTGATGTCAAACAAGGTGGTGAAACTGTATTCCCCAGATCTGAGGTAATAATGTTCTCACCAGGCCTACTTGTCAGACCCCCTTCTCAGAATAATTATGCACGATATGTTCTTTCTTTAAGTGAATTGATTCTTGTGAAAAGGAGATCTTACACTAAACTATGTCCTTAGCTGAAGGATACTCAGGCTAGGGAAGGGATACCATCTGAATGTCCTGGTCATGCAGTGAAACATGTCAAGGGCAATGCGATTCTGCTGTTCAATTTAAGGCCTGATGGAGTAATAGACAAGGATAGCCAATATGAAACGTGTTCTGTCCCTGAAGGGGAGAAATGGCTGGCCATAAAACACATCCATTTGAGCAAGATTGATACTCCAAAATCTCCAGTGGCATCTGATGATGAGTGCACAGATGAAGATGATAGATGTGTCAGTTGGGCTGCTGGTGGCGAATGTGACAGGAATCCAGTCTTTATGATGGGCAGTCCGGACTACTATGGCACTTGCCGGAAGAGCTGTCGTGTGTGTTGAATGTTTAAAATTTTACTCAGTAGAAACACTAATGTTGTAGGCAGAGAATGATTCAACAAATTGTATATGTCGCCAGATTTTCTTTACGCTTGTCAGGAAATGTAGTTTGGAGTTTCATGGATTGACCATTCTTCCCAAATTATGAAAAAATAATGTGGAGTTAATTTTGTTCCATCAGACAATGTTGCTATGTCTGCATGTCTAATCAAGACATCAAGTTTTTTATTCATTATTACATTTTAGCAACTTTCTGGTACATGGATATTTATTGTTATGGCTTCAACCTTTTGTAATGCATTGGTCCATTCTTAATGCCCTTTGGTATTGCTCTAGGTGGCTTAAGATACGAAGATTTTCTTATAGAAAGATGTATTTCTTGCTTATGCGGTTGGTTTATTTTTTTTCAGGGTTACCTTAGTTATAGAAAGATGTATTTCTTGCTTATGCGGTTGGTTTATTTTTTTCAGGGTTACCTTAGTCTTTCGGCATGCTGTTGTCAGTTGCCGCTATGTGCAAATTATGTCATGAAAAATGGTAACCAATCAAGGCATCATATACAACTGACCTTTCCAAGTGAAAACACCAGTATACTTGGCACCTCATTTATAACTCTGTCGGTCGTTGTATTCCTGAAATAATATGAGAAATAAGTGAGATTTCTAGATTTGCCCTGTTTGGTCAGGTTCACTATTATAATCCATACTATTAGAAGAAAAACTAAAATGGTATTGCTTTATGTTGTGAATCCATGTATTGAAAATTCTTTATACTAGACGGCACACCTTTATGAGATTGAAAGAAAAAGTATTTACCATTTAAGATTTGCTACAGAGAAGTACTTGATTTTGGAGCAAATATCATGCACTTTCTCCATCGTCGATCGCCCTTTGGATCTCCGCAAAGTCAGTTGTCGGGCTTTATTGGGTTAGGTCTTCGATGTTTATCAAAGCCCCAATCCTAGATCCAATGGTGGTGGGGTCAACGAGAAGATCTTTGTTGTTCCCCGGAGCCCCAACCCTAGATCCAGTGGTGGGCGGGGTCGACGGGAAGGTCTTTGGTGTTCATTGAAGCCCCAACCCTAGATACAGGGTGGGCAGGGTCGGTAAGGAGGCAACAACAAGTTAGGTGTTGCGGCGCTGAGGGGCGCCATCGGTAGCAACAAATCTGAAAGGGGCAACATTAGAGACGAGGAAGATGGTGGCCGACAACAAGAGAGGTTGGTGGTGGAGATACAAGCTAGATTTGTGGCGATGGGAAGGTGGTATTGGCACAGACAAGTGGCGCTAGCCGGAGTAGGAGACTGCGGCGCATAGGAAAAAAAGAGGTGGTGACGGCAGTAGTGAAAGGGAGATGGAGAGGAGAGAAATGGGTGGCGGCGGATAGTAATGAGAGGGGGGAGACATGGTGTTATTAGGGTTTGGGCTGGCACGGATCTCAAAATTGAGGACAATCCAAAGGTTCAAAAATGTATTTGCTAGCTAGATAAGCTCTTGCCGATTATTGTGTCCTGTTATAGGAAATATGAGTGTTAAAATGTTTTTTTCCATAATTGTTTAGGTAGTAGGGTAGGATGTTGAAGTGTGTGCAATAAAAAGTCAGAAGCGGTCATCGTGTCGAAAAGTAAGTTGGTCCTCTCTCTTATAGGAATGACATATACTCAAGGTTAGTAAAGCCGTGTCTTCCCACTTTGCTCTCTTGCAGGAAGGCTATGTGATGAGGACATCCTGATTGGAACGATTACACGAGCAAGGGCTAAATTAATTAACCAACAGGTGAACTCGCTCTTAAATGATTTTAATCTTACTAATAAGAACATGTCACTACCTAATAGTTCTATGTTTTGTTTGTGCAGTTATACACATATAAAAGCATGTGAGACTGAGCATAATGGGGCAAGAAGCATTAAACAAAAACTTTGGTAGCTGCAGCGTGGAGGTTCGGCGCATGCATCATGCAAGCATGTGTATTACGTAACATGAGTGCATGCATGTGTATCATGTGACTTGGCCTCATGCATGTGTATTAACTTAGCCTTATGCATATGACGTGAGTTGGTTTGAAGGAAAGCAAGGAAAGGACAAGTCAATTGCTATCGAGAGGAAAGCGAAGCTAATTAAAGAAAGATGCATGCGTGTATCTTTGCTTGTGTGTACGCCAACAGGAAGGAAAGGGCGAACCAAAGATGACATGTATTGGGCGAGCCATGTCTTTGGCGATCGTAATTTTGTGTGCGTGTGTGTGCTATGGATGGAACATGAAGGATTTGGTTACTTGCACGCCGCCCTAGAGGATATATAAGGAGATGTATTTACTCTCGGGTGGGGGCGGTATTTTTTGAGATATCAATATATTCTTGATTCTAGGGTTTGAGCAATATTGCCTCCACTAGAATAGGGAGTTCCAATCTGTTGTGCCGTTAAGTCGTTCTTGTGAATCCTTGTGTTTTGCGGGAGCAACGACACGTCTACTTTGTGTGGTCGGTAGAGCAGGATCACGGCGTGTGGTTGGGCGAATTCTTTTATCGCGAGTTCTTTGTTTTGCGATGGTTGGCGCCATCGGTTCGTCAGGTTGCACGGATCCAAAGTTATCATCGATCCTACGTCGTGAAGATCGGGCATCCCCGTATCATCTTGGTATCAGAGCATCGGTTGCCACGGTAGGATCAATTTACCCGTAGTTAGATTTATTTTTCCTGTCCTATACACAAAAAGCCACAAAAAAAAATCTTTAGCCCGTAGTTTGATCTGAATTTTTTAGTGAGTTTGGTTAGGTCTCAATCCATTAGAAATTATGTTTAGTCGCTGATCTTTGTTTCTTTTGCGTAGCTTTAAATTATTGTTCCCAATCTGTTAAAAAAATCAATCAATCTTTGGGCTACAGTGCACGGCCTCTAATTTCTACGGCGCCGCTGCAGTAAGCCGCCGCCGCCAACCGTGCAAACAAGAAAAATTCCGTGCCTTTCGATGTATGCGGTTTCTTGTTCCGTTGCTCGATTGCGGGTTGGGTGTAGTCGCCAGCCGCGCTGAAAAAGATCTTGTGCACTCGGTCTTTGCACAGGCGTGGCGATCTTGAGGAAAAAATCTGCGCGTGCGGACACTCTGATCCGCGACATCTACAGACGCCAAAGCGGCGCGTGTGCGCGAGTCTTTGCTCGATCGCGCGACGATCTTGAAAAAAATATAGAGAAAATTGCCATTGCGCGTGCGCCTGCATTACCTGTGAGAAACCCGATCGCTCTGATTGCGGATAGCTCTTGTTGTGTTCGGCTCTGATAACGATGACGTGAGAAAAAACCCTTATTTCTTTTGTGAGCCAATTCAATCCTTTGCGAATATCTTTGCTCCTATTTGAGACTAGCTTGTTGATATTGTTCCAGGGCTGCTCATTTACACTTTACACACATCTGAGTTGTTTTCTTTCATTGCCGAAAGTGGGGTTTTAAGTGCGACTCTTGTGACAATTTGATTGGTCAGGTAAAAAAAAACAAAAAAAAAGAGAAGACAAAAAAAAACACAAAAAAGAAGAGAAAAAATATATACTTGGCGATCACCTATTTTGAGCACGCCTATCATTGTCAAAATTTCAGATTGTGCTATTTCATTGTTCGAGCAATCTTGTGCCCTATTTTATATCTTTGAGCAATTAGCTAGCGTCTCTCCATAACTTGTGCAATCTGAGCTAGTTGTTCATCACTTATATTTTTATATATTAGCTCATTCCTTTGATTGCACTAAGTTTCATCATCTTTGCGTGTGAGTTACTTCGTTCTTCACTTATATCATAAGATCAGCAACTAGGCATTGAATTCTAGTTTGGATTGTTACCTAGCTTTACAATATCTAGAAATCTCAGATTGCATAGGTATACACTTTTCCCTCCAAGCTCTACAAATAAGTCATTGTCTAATGATGCTTGTGCAATTGAATTAAGCAATCTATCACCTTGTGTTGTCTACCATCACCAAAGTGCGTGCAGCTCTTCAATTCCATCAGGGCGCATAAGAACTTCGGTCGGTAAGAGAAGGTGAGGTTGAGTGATTTCCACAAATAAAAACTCTCACATCCACATATATAGTTTTTCTTTGTTTGCACTAACCATGTCAGGGAAAGAAGGAGAACCAGCATATGTTACACAAGCTGACCTTGAGAAGCTCACAAATGATTTCAACACTCAGTTGAATGACAACATGAGCGTCTTGAGGAGGGAGATACTAGAGGAGCTTCGCAAAGAGCGGGGTCCAGTTGGTGTCCCTAAAGAAGGCATTGAGCTTGATGGGACTGATGAGGAGAGGGTTGCACGATTCGCTAGAGAAGCTCTAGTGGGTCGAGCTGCTGCCAACGCGGTTCGACCACCCCTTCCCGGGCGCGGGGGTGGTGTTTTGGGAGCTGACCATGGCCAAGGGAGAGGCCGTGGGCGTGGGCGTGGCGTGGACGCGGCGGTCTTGCCACATTGAGGACTTCGGCGACGACGTTTGGTTACACCGCAATGATAACTATCAACGTCATGGCCGTCGTCATGATGAGCAGCACATGGAGGAAAAATTTGGGAAGCTCAAGTTCAATATTCCCAAATTTGAAGGCGCTTCCGATCCAGATGCATATCTTACATGGGAGCTCAAGGTAGAGAAGATATTCCGGATGCACAATTATTCGGAAGAGAAGAAACTACACATGGCGTCACTTGAATTTGATGGGTATGCGTTGATTTGGTGGGAGCAAGTGTTGAACCAAAGAGAAGACAATGGAGAGCCTCCAATTGCATCATGGGCTGAAATGAAGCAAGAGCTAAGAGCACGTTTTGTTCCTACCACTTATAAACGTGATCTTTTTGATAAATTGCAGAATTTGAGGCAGGGAGGTCGTTCGGTGGAAGAATACTACAAAGAGATGGAGCAAGCTATGATTAGAGCACATGTGCATGAAGAGCAAACACTTGCACGTTTTCTGTTTGGCCTAAATAAAAACATTAAACGTATAGTGCAATATCACCCTACATCTTGTTGTTGATTTGGTGCATCAAGCTACAAAGCGGAGAAGCGATTGCTAGAAGATATGAAACCAGCACCAAGGCGACATCTTTCAACTTGAAAGCTCCATCATCCTCACCTAATGCCACCAAAGCACGCTTCAGTTTGGGACGAGGTACATCTTCAGCTAGTACTAGTTCAAATACTAATGCTCGTTCTTCCCCGATTGCAAAAACAACACCTACATCAAGTGAGAAGAAGGTGGCTCCATCCCTACATCTTCAATTAATGCTCTGACAAAGAGTAGAAATTCAATGCTTCAAGTGTTTGGGCGTGGGCACATAGCTAGGAGTGTCCCAACAACCGAGTCATGCTTGTGACGAGAAGATGGAGAGTTTGAATCGCTAGTGAAGATGAGGTTGAGCCAGTCATGAAAATGCATCCGATGGCGATGATGAGATTGATGTGTTGAGTTATGAAGCGGAGAGGCACTCGTAGTCACTAAAAATTTGAGCATGCTTGCACAAGAAGAAGATGCACATCCATGGCGATTCAACTTGTTTCAAACACAAGCCAAGGTAAACAACAAGGTAATCAAACTCATTGTTGATGGAGGTAGTTGTCATAACTTAGCTAGTGTTGAATTATGTGAGAAGCTTGGTTTAAAGAAGCTGAAACATCCACGTCCATATCATGTGCAATGGTTTAGCGAATGCGGGGATGTGAAGGTTCAGTATGTGGTGCATGTTACTTTTAAGATTGGTGATTATGAGGACACCGTTGAGTGTGATGTGGTGCCTATGACTGTGTGTCGTCTGCTGTTGGGAAGGCCATGGCAATATGATAGAAGTGTGCAACATGATGGTCGTTCTAATAGATATGCTTTTAAGTGGAAGGGAAAGACAAAGGAGCTTAATCCAATGACTCCTAGTCAAATACATGTTAAATTTCAGCAAAAGAAGCTTGCTGAAAATGAGAGTAAAAAGAAAGAAAAGAGTGATTTTCACACATCGGTGAGTGAGAGCCACAAGCCAAATATGAGAGGAAAGAGTAAGAGTGAGGGAGGGTTGGTTATGTTAGCCACAAAATCAGATTTGAGAGATGTGAGCAATAACCCATCAAAGATGCACTTTGTACTTGTGTACAAAGATGCAAGCTATTTTGCTTTCAACTAATGACTTAACCTCTCTTCCTAGTGGTGTTTCCTCTCTTTGCGAGGCATTTGAGGATGTGTTTCGGAGGAGATACAGTGGGACTTCGCCATTGCGCGGAATAGAGCATCAAATTGATCTAGTTCGGTGCATCACTTCCAAATCGTCCACCATATCGTACCAATCCGGAGGAGACCAAAGAAATTCAGCGCCAAGTGCAAGGGCTACTTGAGAAAGGGTATGTACGCGAAAGTCTTAGTCCTTGCGTTGTTCTGTAATTCTTGTTCCTAAGAAAGATGGTACATGGAGAATGTGTGTTGATTGTCGTGCCATTAACAATATCATCTGTTAGATATCGTCATCCTATTAGAGGCTAGATGATATGCTAGATGAACTTAGTGGTCTTTGTTATATTCTCTAAAATTGATTTGAGAGTGGATACCATCAAATTAGGATGAAACTTGGTGATGAATGGAAGACTGCTTTTAAGACTAAATTTGGATTGTATGAGTGGTTAGTTATGCCTTTTGGATTATCTAATGCACCTAGTACATTCATGCGATTGATGAATCATGTTTTAAGAACATTCATTGGTAAATTTGTTGTGGTATACTTTGATGATATTTTGATCTATAGCAAAACGATGGATGAACACATTGATCATACTAGACAAGTGCTAGAAGTGCTTAGGAATGAGAAACTGTATGCTAATCTTGATAAATGCACCTTTTGTACTGATAAAGTGGTGTTCATAGGCTATGTTGTTTCTGGACAAGGTATTGAGGTAGATGAATCTAAAACTGAAGCAATTAAGAATTGGTCTACCCCTGTGAATGTCAGTCAAATCAGAAGCTTTCATGGTCTTGCTAGTTTTTATCGTCGTTTTGTTAAAGATTTCAGCACCATTGCTGCTCCATTAAATGAATTAACTAAAAAGGGTGTTGTGTTTGAATGGGGAGCACCACAAGAAAAAGCTTTTCAAGAGCTAAAGAAGCGTTTAATAGAAGCACCTTTGCTTGTTTTGCCTGATTTCACTAAGACTTTTGAAATTGAATGTGATGCTAGTGGAATAGGTATTGGTGGTGTTTTGATGCAAGAAGAAAAACCCGTAGCATACTTTAGTGAAAAACTAGGAGGTGCTCAATTGAATTATCCCGTGTATGATAAAGAATTGTATGCTTTGGTATGTGTGCTTGAAACTTGGCAACATTATCTTTGGCCTAGAGAATTTGTTATCCACTCTGATCATGAAGCTTTGAAATATTTGAAAAGTCAAGCTAAACTGAACCGTAGACATGCTAAGTGGGTAGAATTCATTGAAACTTTCCCATATGTTGTTAAGTACAAGAAAGGAAAAGAGAATGTGGTAGGCGCTTTATCTAGAAAGCATGTGCTTTTAACTCAATTGAAAGTAAAGGTACCGGATTAGAGAGTTTGAAAGATTTATATGCTTCGATCATGAATTTTGAGAACCATATTCTAAATGCAAAGATGGAAAAGGATGGGACAAGTTTCATATTCATGATGGGTTTTTATTTTGTGCTAACAAATTATGTGTTCAGATTCGTCAGTGCGTTTGCTTTTATTGCAGGAATCTCATGCGGTGGATTGATGGGACACTTTGGGAGAGAAAAGACCTTCATGATGCTAGCGATCACTTTTATTGGCCTAAAATGAGGCGTGATGTCGAAAGGTTTGTAAGCGATGTGTCACATGCCACAAAGCGAAATCTTAACTTAATCCACATGGGTTATATACCCCACTTCCTGTTCCTAGTGTACCTTGGGAGGATATTAGTATGGACTTTGTTTTAGGGTGCCTAGGACTAAGAGGAAGGATTCGATTTTGTAGTTGTGGATAGGTTCTCTAAAATGGCACATTTTATTCCCTCTCACAAAGCGGCGATGCGTCGCATGTAGTGACTTGTTTTTCGGGAGATTATAAGATTGCATGGCATGCCAAAGACGATTGTTTGCATCGTGACGTCAAGTTCATGAGCTACTTTTGGAAGACTTTGTGGGCCAAGCTCGGGACAAAGTTGTTATTCTCTACAACTTGTCACCCACAAGCGGATGGACAAGCGGAGGTGGTGAATAGAACACTTTCAATGCTACTACGAGCGATGATCAAGAAGAATATAAAAGAGTGGGAAGATTGTTTGCCACATGTGGAGTTTGCGTACAACGAGGCGATACATTCTACTACTCAATTGTGCCCGTTCGAGGTGGTGTATGGTTTTAAACCAATTACGCCACTTGATTTCTTGCCATTGCGGTACGAACATGCTAATATGGAGCGTCAAAGCGTCTTTGAATATGTGAAGCAAATTCATGTCAAGACTAAAGAAGAAATTGAAAAGAAGACATGCTACTATCTTTGAGAAGGCGAACAAGTCAAGAAAGAAGATGCTATTTGAACTGGTGACTTAGTTTGGGTGCATCTACGCAAAGAACGCTTTCGGATAAGCGTAAGTCCAAGTTGATGCCTCGAGGAGATGGTCCATTGAGTACTTGAGAAGATCAATGACAATGCATATAAGATTGAGCTCTGGGTGATGATTCTGTTGTGAGTTCTACATTCAATGTTGCTGATTTGTTACCATTCTTTGGACCGGAAGAATCGAGTCGAGGATGACTCCTTTTCAAGAGGGAGGGTGATGAGGACATCTGATTGGAGCGATTACGAGCAAGGGCTAAATTAATTAAACAACAGGTGAACTCGCTCTTAAATGATTTTAATCTTACTAATAAGAACATGTCACTACCTAATAGTTCTATGTTTTGTTTGTGCAGTTATACACATATAAAAGCATGTGAGACTGAGCATAATGGGGCAAGAAGCATTAAACAAAAACTTTGGTAGGCTGCAGCGTGGAGGTTCGCGCATGCATCATGCAAGCATGTGTATTACGTAACATGAGTGCATGCATGTGTATCATGTGACTTGGCCTCATGCATGTGTATTAACTTAGCCTTATGCATATGACGTGAGTTGGTTTGAAGGAAAGCAAGGAAAGGACAAGTCAATTGCTATCAGAGAGGAAACCGAAGCTAATTAAAGAAAGATGCATGCGTGTATCTTTGCTTGTGTGTGCACATGGAAGGAAAGGGGCGAACCAAAGATGGCATGTATTGGGCCGAGCCATGTCTTGGCGATCGTAATTTTGTGTGCGTGTGTGTGCTATGGATGGAACATGAAGGATTTGGTTACTTATGCATGGCCCTAGAGGATATATAAGGAGATGTATTTACTCTCGGGTGGGGGGACGGTATTTTTTTTCAGATATCAATATATTCTTGATTCTAGGGTTTGAGCAATATTGCCTCCACTAGAATAGGGAGTTCCAATCTGTTGTGCCGTTCCGTCGTTCTTGTGAATCCTTGTGTTTTGCAGGAGCAACGACACGTCTACTTTGTGTGGTCAGGTAGACAGGATCACGAGCGTGTGGTTGGGCGAATTCTTTTGTCGCGAGTTCTTTGTTTTGCGATGGTTGGCGCCATCGGTTCGTCAGGTTGCACGGATCCAAAGTTATCATCGATCCTACGTCGTGAAGATCGGGCATCCCCGTATCACTATGTACTCGAGGTCAAGGATAACGAAGACCTGCATTATCCCATTTTACACAAAACATATATATACTCAAGGATAGCATTGTATTGAAGCTGTCAATATCAAGTTTTTGCCCAGCGTTAAAAATGGCAAACCACACCAAAATATCTGCTAACGCGTCGCATACAAGAAGAACCATTGCAGGAGACTTTGGTTGAAATGACACGTTTTTTTATTTATAATAGCAAAAGTAGTATCGTTCGTATAAAATTATAAAAATGTCATTGCAACAAGCACCTACTGTGTTTTCAGACTGCGAAAGCCACCTGCCGCACTCCCAGTCTAGGGAAACCACCTACCACACTCCCAGTCCGCGGCAAGAACACGCCTGCCCGTGGTGGGAACATGTGCATGCCATCATACTGTGGACTGGGAGTGTGGCAGGTAGCCTGCCGCAGACTGGGAGCACGGTAGGGAACATGTGTTGCCTTCCTGGTCCACTGCGGTACCAAATTTGTTATTTTGGATGTGAGGCTACATTTGATATCTTGTTTGAAATAGAGGCTAAAAGTGGAAAAAAATGATGCGACTAGCGCTCGGACGTAAGATCCGAACGCTAGCGCTGTATGCCGCGCCTTGCTATTCGATCTCGCACTATGAGGTTCAGCCGTCCGTTCTTAGTGCGTTTTTATTTCCTCCCGAAACAAGCGAAAGTAACTCTATGCAACATCACGCACCCTCGACACAACAAAAAAACCTCCTCCGTCCAATCTCCTCCGAAAAAACATTGGGGGGAAAATAACATATTCTCACCGAAATTGCATAAAAACCATCAGTATAAAACCTAGATGTGCTTAAAAACTAATTCAAATATACTAACCAAACAAATTTCGATGTTACAACATTGCAATGTTCAAAAATAATAGTTGCAACACCCGGAAATAATCGTTGCAACATCAAGAAATTTACAACATTTAAAACTAACTTATAAAATATTTTAATTTCATGTGTGTAACAATCGGTGACAATGGTTGCAACAAAATTCTTTTCCTAACATTTTTCTAGAAGATGTATTACAACAAACCAAACCACTTTCTGTAACAATGGAGAAAAGCTGCCGTAATAATTCGAGAGAATACATGCAACATTTAAATGGTTTAAGGGATGCAACAAAATATTTACTCTTGTACAACAAATCAAAAACACCATTGCAACAAAAACCTCTTGCCACAATATTTGTCCCCATGGACTTGAGGAACTCCACGCAGGAGGCATACGTTGACACCAAGATTCACCGCACCACCTCGTCGTTCTCCTCGCGGGCACGTAGGGCCTTGCGGGGGGTGGTAGCGGGGCCAGTGCTGGCGCCTTTCGACGACCGGAGGAGTCGATGATGGAGTTGGACTGGCTAGGGACGCGAGGAAGAGCCGATGGGACACGATAGTGGTGGACAGGCTGTCGGCATAGACCACTGCCTCGGAGTCGTCAGGGTAGAGCGGCGCGAGATCGACACCAGTGGCTTGACGGTAGCACAACTAGCCGAAGCTCATCGGAGTTAGTGTTGTTGATGCGGAGCGACAGAAATATGTGCAACCAAAACTTGATTAGGTATTTAGGTGCTTGATTTTGGGAGATCTGCAGGGGATGGGATTTGGGGACAGAAGTAAGGTGGGATTGTGGGGGAGGTGCAAAAAAGCGTCGGGCTTGAGTGACTCATGTGAATTGTGGTAGAAAGTAGTAGCTTAGCGTTTAGGCAAGAGGTAGTAGGGAGAAATGTAACACGTGGTAAAAAATTATGACAATCACATCGGACGTAAGTTATTAAAGTGGGCCGTACAATATTGAGCCACCACTCCAAACGTTAGACACGTATCATTGGGAAAAAAACTCCCACTCTAGTGTGTTTCTGTTGCGATCAGCGAATACTTTGCTCCGGGGGGCATTATCGTCAGCTTCTGCTTCATTTCCGCCATCTGTGCAATCGATTGCCACCGACGCCACGCCGGTGGAGAGCTTTCTCCTCCGCTTCCGTCCGATCGGATCACTCCGCCACGAGCCCGCCCGTCACTCCTCTCAACATGGCGGCGCTGCTGCTGTGTAGGCTAGCCGGGACCCACCGCGGCCGCGTGCCGCTGGCCGCCGCCGCCGCCGCCGCCGCGCTCTTCTACGCCTCGTCGTCCCCAACCGTCGTACGAGACCTAACCCTCGCCTCGCCTCGCCTCCATTTCTCCTTCGGCTTTCATTTCTCCGTCCCTAGGCGTTGCTAATAGGGAAAAACGAATATTTTGTTTGCCTCACGGTGCGGTGCCGAATGATTGCAGGCGCACATGGAGGAGAAGGGCGAAGAAGCCGCTGCTAACGTTGGTGAGCTGCATCCACCTCCTTTCTGAAATTTTTCCCGATCTAGTTTCATGGATGTGTGTATTAATGAAAATTTATATGTATGCGCTTATTTATTTATTTTTTGTTCCATTTGTCATCTTATGCCATTTCGCGTTGTGTGTTTCTGCGGTTTTAGCCGCAAATGATGTATGCAGAAGGCCAGAACCCCACATTGTTTGGAAGACAGGAATTCTAGACATATTTTTTAAGGACAGGAACATCAGTATTCAGTAGAGTGCTAATGGAAACTGTCCTATATAGTACCCGTTTGTTATGACCAAGGCCTTTTGTGTTACTCGAGACATGCCGCTGTCAAATACTTAATGCACATGAACTTACAATTACATTGTCAGATGGTGGATTTTGGGATCAGCGGGTGGAAATGGTGCTGTCCAGGGTTAACATATGTCTAGGCATTTGGCCTTGTATGGATGTATTGCCCTAATTTGACTATCTTACTTGCTTCAAAGTTAATTGCTGCTTCCTAGATATTGTTTTAAGAGGTTCTGTTGCTTAGAATTTCACTTGACAACCAATGAGTTGGTGTGCAAAGTCTGAGAATCCTGTTGTCCAGAGTCCCTCCAGACTGGTTTCAGGTTGTTAGAAAGTTTAGTTATTTCAGTATACAACTAAACAGTATCCCTTGTGCTTTTTGTTGTAACTAAATGATTGTTGTCTTGTTTTTCAGCACTTAACCCTGAGAAGTGGTTAGAGTTCAAGCTCCAGGAGAAGGCAACAGTAAGCCACAATTCACAGTTATTCAGGTAATAGTTACAAAAGTTCTACTTGTGTGATTAAATAATTGCAGAAATAATTTGTTCTGTTAATTGCTCTATCTTAGTTGCTTGATAGTATAGACGGTTATGATGTTACTGTATAGATTACTTTCTAGCATATGTAGTATATTGCAATACAATGCTTCTATAATCTATATATTGGTTATTTCATTCACCATCAATTTCCCAAGTTCATTTTAGTGGCTTCCCATTTATTTTCTTTTTAATTTGGTTTGTTTTACTCAACTTTGAAATCAAATTTATTAGTAGGCATTACAGAATTGTGGCAAACTAAAATCCCGAAATCTGTTTTTTCTTTGGAATATCAGTTCTGAATCATGATATTTTATTTTGTAAGTTTATTTTTCATAATCTGAGTCTTATGCAAGTGACTTGACCTGGCAGATTTTCATTTGACCCATCTTCTAAGCTGGGCCTTGATGTTGCCTCGTGTCTCATAACAAGGTATCTCTCTACTTGCTGGCGTGTTGTAGATATCTCTACTAGGAGAATCTTTTCTATGAAATTTAAATGAAGTCATGCATATATATATATATATATATATATATATATATATATATATATATATATATATATATAATACCCTCTACTCAGGAAAATGGTATGATACTCCTGAGAGTACATACTCTCACTTCTCATATACCACTTAGATCGTATGATGATACATTTTTATCAACTTGAGTATACTTTAATAATGATTATAAGATACCACAGAGTAAGTTTCATGAAAAAAATCATTAAAGTCCATCTTTTACAGCAAAATTTGTGTATATACTTCTTTGATATATGAAAAAAGGTATATAGAAAAAAAATAAAGGGCTCCAATGAAAAGTTTTCAATCAAGTCGCATTGGAGTATCTTATAATTGGTATTTATGTGTACTGAAAATGATAAAGAAGTATAATATATTTATTTAAGTGGTATATTCGAAGTGGAATTATGTACTCCTTGGAGTACAAAACGAGCGTCCTATATATATATATATATATATATATATATTTCAAATGATGTAGATGTTGATGATATTCTGCTCTAGCTAATAATTGTTGTTGTGCAAAGCAAAATGCCATTTGTTTTAAGCAAATGAAGAGTTTATGTTGTTTATTTCCGCTCATATTCACTGCAACTGTTTAGCAATTTACTCTAGTTTACAGGGGGCTGGACTCCCTTGCAGATCATTTCGTGTACATTTTAGAATTCTCCACCCCTAACCCCTTTATAAATTATAAGCATGACTCATTGTGTTTGTACTTTCTTTCCTGATACTATGAGCTAGTGTTTTGTATGTATTTCTTTCTTGTGTGTTAACTATCTAAAAAAATTGATTTCATTGCAGGGCTCCTATAGGTGACGAAGTGGAGGGAAGAAGAAAATATGTTATTCGCCCGTAAGCACACACAAACAAGCTGTTCTCCATTATTGTTAAATTAGTAGTTTTGTTTAATTAGATTAGAATTGGAATTCTATTCTGTTCTCTGCAGGTACACTCCTATCTCTGATCCAGATTCTCAAGGATACTTTGACCTATTAATCAAGGTATCCACAAAATTTGATGTCTAAATTCCAGAACCTGCTAGCTGCTTGTAATATTTAAGTTCTACTGTAAGTTAGTCTTGAAAATGGAATTAAAAAATACTGGAAAAATGTTCCTCTGCCAAATTTGATACCAGCTATTAGGCGATTGCCTGGCAGAAATTATGCATCCTTTATTGTTGCTAATTATGCTTTGCACAGGTTTATCCTGATGGGAAAATGAGTCAGTATTTTGCAAATTTGAAGCCAGGAGATGTTGTCGAAGTTAAAGGGTAAAGTGAATATGTGAAATGAAAAATTGATTAGCTTTCTCCATATGTTATTGCCTCTATGCGATTGAAGTCTTTCCTCTTTTTCTAGGCCCATTGAAAAGCTCAGATATAGCCCAAATATGAAAAGACAAATTGGCATGGTAAGACAGAACCTTAACTTGAGCCGAGAGTCGACTTTTTTCAATTTATTTCGGCAAGGCCAAAACTGGAAAATTACTTATTTTATTTTTTAACTTTGTATTTAGTTTAACCCCTTTGAGCAAGCTGGTTCGTTTCTTTTGTTCGATTAGAGCATAGCGCTGTAACCATACCAAATCTATGAAATAACGTTAATTTCTATGCTTCCAGATTGCTGGTGGTACTGGTATAACACCAATGCTGCAGGTTGTCAGGGCTATCCTCAAAAACCCTGATGATAACACTCAGGTAAGTTCTCATCACAAATTTGCAAGCTTCTTCGCATTGACTTTCATGCATCCCTGTGATGCTTTGGCCTTCGGCATCTTGTTGAGAAAGTATTGTTTTACACGAACAATTTTCTCATACTGTATACCACTATTAGGCATGCTGCCAGAGCAGATCGATGTCTCTATTTTCATATAGTTTTCACAAACAACATCAATAGTTCAATCGTTTGGTTATTGTTTGCCTTTGTGTATTCTAATCTTATGTTTTTATGGTTTCTCTATTATTCTTATCTAGGTTTCCTTAATTTATGCCAACGTGTCGCCAGACGATATCTTGCTGAAAAGGGAATTAGATAGACTTGCTAGTAGCTATCCTAATTTCAAGGTTAGTATTGCTGGGGGTAGTCCATTGCAACCTGGGTAATGTTATTTCTGAGCATAACATCATCCTTGCAAAATTTCAGGCATTTTATACAGTTGATAAACCATCAAGTGACTGGAGGGGTGGTGTTGGCTACGTATCAAAGGACATGGTTTTGAAAGGTTTGCCAGGTCCAGGGGAGGATTCTCTCATGCTTGTGAGTAGTTTATGACATTTTCTGCTTAGAGCTATATTAAATGTGGTGTGTTTTTAACAAAACCCCATTTAATAATTTTGTTCCTGTTATCTCTGTCAACATTATCTTCATTTATGGATATCATTAACTTCATTGTTATTATTTGATTATTAAGAAAACCTTATCCCGTTTCATGGTTTTTGCTTGGTCAGGTTTGTGGTCCTCCAGGAATGATGACACATATATCTGGAGACAAGGCAAAGGATAGATCACAGGGCGAGGTACTGTGAATTTATTTAGTTATCTATTTTCCATCTGATTGTAAGTTAATAACCTTGTAATTCATCTATTATTTTATTAAAGCAGAGTCAATAGAAGTCACCACGTTCGCTCTTAATGGCTAGAAATACCAACGTTAATTGGTGAAAAAAGAGAAAGATCTACACTGTCGATCGTGGTGGGTTCAGATTATAACGGTCTAAATAGAAAGAAAGAGTCCATGTTAAATACAATAAAATTAAAATTCGGAATAAAAAATAAAATCAGCAATTTAATTTTCGTACAAATTACTAAGTAAAAGAGTCTATGTCAAGTACAACAAAACTGAAATTCAAAATAAAAAAAAATAAAATTAGCAATTTGATTTTTCATACAAATTCCTAAGTAAAATACCTAAATAATTATACTTCAGAATAAAAAATAAACAAAAAATGGCAATTAGATTTGTATATAAAATCCAAAAAAAGAAATTTGGAATAAAAATAAAATAAAATTAGCAATTTGATTTCGATACGAATTCCAATAATTATAATTTAGAATAATAATTAAACAATTGGCAATTAGACCCGTATACGGAATCCAACAAAAAAATAATTGAAATTACGAATAAAAATAAAATAAAATAAAATAAGCAATTTGATTTCAATATGAATTCCAAAGCAAAATTCCTAAATAATTGTAATTCAGAATAAAAATTAAAGAAAAAAATAGCAAATGGATTGGGATACGAATTCCAAGAAAAAAGAATTGAAATTCGGAATAAAAAACTAAAAGGAATTTTTAAATTTGATTTCCATACGAATTCCAAAATAAAACCCCAAAATAACTAAAAATTTGAATAAATTAAATAAATTTATCAATTTGATTTCTATACGATCTCCAATAAAAATAACTAAAATGTTAAATAAAAATAAAAGTTATAATGAGGATGACACGAATGGTGTCGGAGGAGGCACAAAAGAAGCTACCATGTTCGCTCTCAAGGTCATGTGTTTCTACTGTTGCTTCCTATGAAATAAAAATAAAAAAACTGAAATTTTGAATAAAAATAAAAGTTATAACGAGGATGACACGAATGTTATCAGGGGAGACCACGAAAGAGTGCAATGACATCGATCTGTTCTGTAAGAAGACATTGACACACGGGGAAGCGAAGAGCCGAGGCGGCGACGACACAAATAAGGACAATATCGTGCTGCTCACCTTAGCCTTTCAACGAGAACAATGTCGCGCTTCTCGCCGAAGTTATTGAAGAGAAAGTCCAGTATTGAAGGAGCTAAGGGTCATGATGACAAGTGGCAAATGTCGCCGTTTTTGAAGAAGTTAGTTGCCCAATAAGCTATGAAGTTTTGCATTGAACACGATCTATGGACAATATCGGGCCATCGGTTAGCTAGGAGCGTGTTATCACTGGTGAGAGGCACGTCATCACCGACAATGACAAAAATATTCTCCATATCATTAGACAACGACTAAAACAAACATGTCAGTATCAGTGAAGATGGAAGGTTGTCGCGGTTAGTGAGAAAGCCACAACGTTGAGTTGGCCAACGTCGAAGAAGAGGAACGACTGACACGAGAGAAGAGAACATCGAGCATTTATAACATCATGCATGCATACATATGAATAGAAGCGTGAGCGTACAGAGGTAGTGGGGCAAAAAGCTTGGAGTAGAGATGACGCAGCCATAGGGAATATGCTCGGGGTTACCGGATAGAGCGTGACACGTGTACTCAGCTGGAATCAGCAAAAATTTCATGTGTATGCGTGTTGATGTCATAATGGTTAGCATTAAGCAATAATTAGGGGGAGAAGTAGAAGATAACTATGTGATAAAGTATTGCATTGAAAAAGGTAGCAACTGAGAGGGATCGATCAAGATTTGGGTTTACTGTTGGAGGTCGAAGCAAAAAAAGATGTGACGATGTGAAAAGATAGAAAACACATGGTTTAGTGGGGCGGCTTGCGTGTAAGGAAGAAAAGTTCAAGGTAGGTCGCCTAAGGTGCATTGGTATATGTTTCTAAGAACCCCCTAACAACTTATTATGCTTAATGATTTTTTTTTCCGTCAAAGCACATACTTCAATTATATCCATCGGGTTGTAATTTTCTTCAAGCTTCTATTGTCATTTCTAATGTTTAGGATAACACAAAAAAAAAAGCACAACATTCACTCTCAATGTCACATATTTCTATTATTGCTTCCAATGGAATAGAAATAAAAAATAACTGAAATTTTGATTAAAAAGTACAAGTTATAACGATGATAGCATGAATAGTATCGGAGGAGACCATGAAAGAGTGCAACGGTATCGATCTGTCCTGTAGGAAGGCATTGACCCACGGAGAAACGAAGAGTTGATTCGGTGACGACGGAGATGAGGACAATGTTGTGCTGCTCGCATTGAAAAGAAAGTCCAGTGTTGAAGGAGCCGAGAGACGCAATGACAAGTGATGAGTGTTGACGTAGTTGAAGAAGTTTGTGGCCAAAGTAGCTCGATAATGGGAAAGCCCTGGTAGAGAGAAGATGAAACTTTGCATTGAAGATTGTTATGAATAATGTGTGCATCTATTCAAGAGGCCCAATGGGCAATATATATAGGGAGTACAAAAAGGGGTTGCCATATACAGATAAGGAAATATAAGAGTCCTATTCTAACACCCCCCTCAAACTCATGGTGGATCACACACACTGAGTTTGGAGAGAAAATACAAATGTTGTGCCCTAGTGCGTGGCCGTGAAGAAGTCGACAACTGTAACTCGATGGCACAAAGCGTAAAGCAAGTACTCCCTCCTGCACTGTGGCGAGTGAATGAAGCATCAACACCAATGTGCTTGGTGAGCTCATGCTTCACGGGTCCCGGCAATCTTGATAGCACTGTGTTTGTCGGACAAAGAGTCGTAGGTCCCATCACGGGCACTCCAAAATGCGCAAGTAGCCACCTCGGCCAAGTAATCTCTGCATCGCTGCGCCATAGCTCTCAACTCACCTCTGCACTCGAGCGGAAGCTGCGATGCGCTTCTTGGTCTTTCGGGCAATCAAGGAGGAGCCAAGAAAACACGATGCGAAAGAGAACGACGATCGAAGGATCACTAGCCAGTCGCATCGGATGCGCTGAAGCTCTAGTGAGGTGGAGCTAGGGAAAAACAAACGACGAGAGATGGTCCCGCGCAAGTAGCGAAGAACACGAAGAAGGTGACTGTAGTGAAGATGGGTAGGACGAGCCATGAACTGACTCAAGATATGAACATCATAAGCAATATCAGGACGAGTGCTTACAAGGTACACCAAACTCACAACAAGATGACGATATCGAGTAGGATCCTCAAGAGGATCGCCATCAGTGACACGAAGCTGGAGGGATAGTTCCATGGGAGTCTCAGCGGTGCGAGTGTCAGTCAGTCCAGACCGGTCAAGAAGATCCTGGACATACTTCTGCTGGGAGAGGTAGTAGCCCTCAGGCATGGAAGAGACCTCAATCCCAAGGAAGTATGTAAGAGAACCAAGATCAGTCATCAAAAATTGCTCATTGAGGTGCTTCTTCACATATGTGATGAAGGAGGAATCATCACCAGTGATGAGCATGTCATCAACATACAGAAGAAGCAGTGTCATACCTTGAGATGAGGTATGGACAAAAAGAGCAGGATCGTGGGAAACCGGCGGTGAAACCCGAAGCGGTAATCACCGAGGTAAAGCGCGCAAACCGGCACGAGGAGCTGTTTGAGACCATAAAAGCACGAGCGAAGGCAGCAGACATGCCCATCGAGGAGCAGAATACCCGGTGGTGGTGCATGTAGACCTCCTCATGCAAAACACCATTAAGAAAGGCATTCTTAACATCAAGTGGGAGATAGACCACCGTGACGAAGCAACCGCAACAAGAGTGCGAGCGGTGGTCATATGGGCAACAGGGCAAAAGTCTCGTCGTAGTCACGACCGTACTCCTGCTGAAAGCCGCAAGCCACAAGACGAGTCTTGTAGCGCTCGATAGTACCATCAGACCGGGTCTTAATCTTGTACACCCACTTGCACGTGATCGGACGAGCATGCACAGGTGTCGGTACAATATCCCAAGTCTCCGTACGTCGAAGAGCATCAAGCTCCTCTGCCATAGCGAGTGCCACTCGGAATGAGGAGCGACCTCACGATAAGAACTAGGCTCGATGTGAGAGAGCATGAGCTATCGAGCAAATCCAGAGCGATTAGGAGGTCGAAGGATGTCCGGTCACGAAGGACGTAACGAGGAACATCATTAGGAGGATCAGATGTGGGTGGCGGCAAGATACCAGGAAAGGAGACCGGTAAAGGACAAGAACGTGCGAGTAGTGAATACGAGAAGCGAGGCGGTGGTGGTGCGGGAACAAGAGGCGGTCTTTGCGGAGAGGCGGCACGGAGGCGAGGTCTGAAGGAACCACGGGGACGGACGAGGAAGGCGTGATAGTGGAGAAATGGGTGAAGAGTTAGAAAGAGACAACCACGAAATCGACTCAACGGTGAAAACAGGAGGAGCCGAATCTCGATAGAAGAAAGGTCGAGATTCGTCAAAGACAACGTCTCGTGAAACCCCGATCCGTCGGCGAAGGATCCCGGCAATGATAACCCTTATGCTCAGAACTATAACCAAGAAATACACACTCAACTGACTGGGCCGACAGTTTAGTGCGCTCACGAGGCTGCAACAGAACAAAACAAGTATAACCAAAAACACGAAGGTGAGTGTACTGGGGGGCTCGAGAGTAGAGCGCTCTATAGGGCGACACCCTTAAGAGCGGTGGAAGGTCGCATATTGATGAGATATGCGGAAAGAAAGCGACCTCGGCCAGAGCGTGGTGGAACGTGAGAGGCAAGGAGAAGAGTGCGGCGGTCTCAATCAGATGACGATGTTTGCGCTCAGCAACCATTCTGAGCATGGGCACCAGGACAAGAAGACTGGTAAAGAGTGCCCGCTCGTAAAGAAAGCGTCTAAAAGCGCCGAGCGATGCTCGCGGCGAGAATCACAATGAAAAATGCGGATGGGAGAATCAAGCGAGTACGAACCATCGTTGCAAAGCTACGATAGATCGCAAGAAACCGACCACGATTAGACATAGGAAAATCCACGTGAAATGGTAATAATCATCAATGAAGATCACATAAAGTTTATGCCCGCTTTAGAGATAATAGGCGCAGTCCCCATACATCTGAATGAACTAAGTCAAAGGACGCGAAGACAAGGACTCACTAGAATGCTAAGAAAGTCAGAGTCGCTGCCCGACTTACAACCACGACAAAACATGGTCGTGTCAGCGATAACACGTCCAAGAACACCCTACGAACTAATGAAGAAAGACGGACCCACACAAGTGACCTAAGCGGTGATGTCACTGCGCAAAAACTCGGAGGTGATGGCGCGATGGCGGTGGAAGTAGTCGTAGAGGTGACAGAGCAAGCGAAGTGGGCGGAAGGTGGAGGCGATCAAGGATGTAGAGACCACGACGATCCCTACGGCGCCGCCGGTCCCAAATACCGCCCTCGTCTATCGATCTGAACAAAGCAGAGTGAGAGTCAAAACCAACCCTCTGATGAGATCGGTGGTGACCCACCGAGAGAAGCGCATGGTAAGCTAGGGAACATGAGAAATCTTTGGAGCAGAAAAATCGGTGGACAAAGAGTGCCACGACGGTGTGGACAAAGGAGTACCGTCGGTATGCGAGCAGAGATAGGAAAAAGCAGGAGGTCCGTGGCGTGAGAGATGTGTCCGGTGTCATGTGAAAGAGGTACCGAATCCGGAACCAAGAAGTACGGAGGAGGCGTTTGAGCTAGGTGGCGAGAACTGGCGAGCCGTGAGAGGCCGCTGAAGTAGAGCTCGCGAAGCTGGCGAGCGAGTCACCTCGATAAGGTCCCGACGCGTCTTTGATGCGTCCTCCGTCAAGGAAGGGCCTCCTCGCCCTTTGATCGTCCACGCGCCTTGTTACGCTTTGCGCACCGCACAACGCCGTAGTCGTGCGAAGTTCTTGCAATAATTGCACCGAACCCGGTTGGTGCAAAAGGTAAGTAAATGCAGACAAGCGAGAAGATCACGTAGTCGGGCGTAAACCGCGGTGTAGTCGAAGAAGAAGGGTAGCAAGCACGATCGGAACAAGCGTGCCGCTAACCATGGCAAGCTCCTCAAAGCCGGCGTCGAAAGAGCCTCGGTAGCGCCGGTCGTGGTGGCGGCTCGGAATTGAGCCCGGCGAGCTCAAACTCGGCGCGAGCGGCGAGCGAAATCATAAAGCGGCGATCACGATCCATATGCGCGCTATGACACTCCTGACAGAGCGGAGAAGCGAGCTCATCCAGCTGGCGTCAGAGACTGGCTAGGGCTCGGAAGAAGTCGTCGACGGAGGAGTCGTCCTGGCGAAGCGTCTCCAACTCACGCTGGAGCGAAAAGAACTGAGCATCGCTGCTCTGCTGGTATCGCTCGCGTAAGTACTCCCAGATCTGACGAGTGGCACGCAGACCAACGATGTCTGGCTGGATAGAGTCGTCGACACTGACCACCAGGATGGCTCGAACACGGGCCTCGTCAGCACACCAGCACTCAAAAGTGTCTATGGCATACTGAAAGGCCTCATCAGCAGCATATACTTCAATTACGTTCCTGAGGTTGTTCCTGATGTTGTAATTTCGTTCAAGCTTCTATTGTCATTTCAAATATTTAGGATATCTTAAAAGTCTAAATAGTCTACAAGATATGTAAATATATTATCAAGTATTTATACAAACTTAGAAACAAATCTAGTCATGCAAATGTGCGGGTCATCCTACTAGTTGGTACTTAATTGGAGGAAGAAAGTAGAAGTAGGATGACAAGTGTACCGAGATACTAATTCCTAGCTAGGCAATGTCCTTCTTTGCATGCTGAGTTTGTCCATCTAATAGACCTGTCAGAAAACCAACCAGGGAGCATTCCATTGTTCTAAAGCACTGAATTGTATATTATATTTACATTGACCCCTTCAACATATCTTTGTTTACCCCTTTTAGTCGTTGTATTGAGCCAATTTGGTTTATCTGCAGCTCACTGGCCTTCTCAAAGAATTAGGATACACGGCAGAGATGGTATACAAATTCTGAGTGAATCTTGAAGACGTAGAGGTGCTGACATGCTTGCTGCCATGGCAGTAAATAAACCACAGCTGAACTTTTTATTATGCCGCAGCAATTGGTGCTAAACTCGAAACAGTTTTGACCCTTTTATTCCCTTTTAATAATGTCCATTGAGAATCCGAGATTACGATTTCATCTGGACGCTGAGCTGAACTTAGCATGATATCTGCCTATGGTACATCCTTACTTTGTTTGCTTGTGTGTTGTGTGCTTGCGTTGCATTCACCTGAACAGCTTGAGGGCGCACAGGAACTTTGACCTCAATCTTGCAATGTTTGATGTCTTAACGTTGGGTCTTTCGGCTGTTTTTGAGGTGTTTTGAACTGCCGAGGATATCCATGTGGTGACGAATTGGAGCCTACTGGACACGAATCAAGGCTGATTTGCTACGCATTGTTCAGCTGCTGAATTGCAGAGTACGCCGAATTGTGCAGTAGTGCTCAACTCGGTACTGATATAATCATCCGCTCGCATCTGGTTTGGACGTGCAGTTGTTCAACAGCACGCGCACAGTTTAGATTTTGTCAGAACTAGATAAACATACGCCGTGCCGACCCCGGTTAAAACGCTGCAGTTCTATACGAATTCTGCCTAATTTGCTCTGTTTCACGCGAGATTCCGAACGTCCGAGTCCGATTATCCGATTGCGCGGTTCCATCCAAACCGCGCACCAAAACTCTCCTCCGCTGCTCGTTTCGCCCCACCTGGGTCTCATATCCGTCGTCCTTCTCTTCCACGCCCCAGAGAGAGAGAGCGAGAGGAATGGCAGCAGCGGCGGCGGAGATGGAAGACGAGGAGGATAGGAGGGGCCATCGCTGTCCGGCGGCGGCGCGCGCTGCTTGCTCGCCTCTGCAAAGGTTACACCTGCAAACCCCCGCCTTTGTACTGTAGCAGTGGCAGTAGAGAGCATGGATACAAACGGGTTGCCCTTGCGTTCTTCTCGTTCGTTTGCGCCGTGATATCCGGGGAACTCAGGATGAGTGGGTGTCGCAATCGCGGTGGAATATGGCGAGGAGAGGCTTGGCTTCTTGCTTTCTCCTTCTGGAACTTGTGGCAAGCAAGAACGCTGTTTGTTTCAGCTTGATGCGTGTTAGGATTTGGGAATCGATCGAGATTGGTTAGGGTAGCTAGATTTCTCGCCTTATTCTCTCTAAGTTGGTTTATCGTGCTGATGCTAGATAGCAGTAGCAGACTATTACACGTACCTTGGCCCTTGAGGTCCTCTATCTGAATAAAAGGAGAAGGTTAAAGAAAAGCATATGCTGAGGTTTGCTGTATTCGTTGGTGAAGTCATCTAGTGGATCAATCATGAGGTGATGTGATGTCTAGAAGTCTAGAACAATTGGTAATGTGGGTGGCTGCAATGACAGCCACGCTCGATGAAGAACAGTGGTAAATTTAGGTTAGTAAACGGGCCATTCAAGCACAAGGGTTTAAGAGTAAGAATTTACTGATACTGTTGGTTGGCAATGGTTGACATGGCCAGATACTTTGGGCAAATCTTTTATTAGCTCTCACATGCGAAAGAGCCGAACACATGGTGTAGCATCCCATTAGTTTAATGAGATAAAGGATGCTTTTGTTTATTTAATTGATTGCTTGATGTCAATCCAGTGTGCAGGCATACCTTCCAAGCTTCCTAATCCTTACCCGTATATGCCTGTCACCATCATCTGACCCCTATCACTGCAATTTGGTATATTTCCAATTTGTGGATATGTATGTTATTTAGCTTGGAGCCTTGGACCATACCATTCTCTTGCACCCTCAGTCCTCATTGCACACCATAGAACTACCTAGAGACAAACCCAGAGTGAGGAAGATGGCCGGGCTGCAGAGATCTTCACAAACGTTTAGGAGGTCTGGTTCATCAGGCTTGGTCTGGGATGAGAGGCTCATGTCAGAGGACCATAGCCAGAGGGATCAAAGGACCTCAGGGGAACTAGAGGGTGAAGCCCTAGAGTTAAAAGAGCTAAGGCACTCCCGTAGTGTTGGGTCCATTGGACTGCAGCGCAGGCGCAACGATAGCGTGGAGCACAGCAGGTGCAACAACAGCCAGGCTTTCCATACTCGACGTGTACCCCCAGCTCTGGATCCACCTTCACCCAAGGTTCCTGGTTGCATCTTCTGTGGAATTTTCAGGAAGGCAGGACCTTCAGAACCATCTAAGCCTAGAAGGTACTAGAGTGCTCAGTGCTGTATATTTTTCAACTATATGGTGAAAGGGTTACAAGTTTTTTGAGCTTGCGAAGTTCAGGTCCATCATGCATAGATGCTAGTAATGAATCATATAGTTGCAGTTTGAACAAGGTTGTGAGTTTCTGCTTATTATTTTGCTATATATTTTTCTTCTTATTGCTCTACCTCTTGTTAGTTCTTCCCAGCAACTGTATTCTTGAGTGAGTGCCTCTTTCATCATGTTCATGGTAGAGTATATGCATATCTTTGTAGCATATATGTATATGTATATGTATGTCCTTGTACATGAACTTGATGTATGAACATGATGCTTTTTCTTTGTTCTTGTTTGTGTCTTGTTTCAAGGTCACTCTGTATGACCAAGGTACATCCATGCCCCTCATGAAGCAATTAAAATTAAAAGAGAATTGTTGGATATGTAAAGAAAGGTGTGTGTAAAAAATGCATCTTTGCCGGATATGCTGCAACATAAGCTCCCTTTTGAGAACAAGAACCCTATTAAGTGAGCTTGATCATCTTTTGCACATTTTTATTTTATACTGCTCTGTACTTTCCATCTTTCTCTTTGTTGCTTAAGATGTACGGGATTGTCATAAAAAGATCATTATGAGAACTGGAAGATTAAATATGTAGGTAAGGGCATCAACTTGTTGATTGTGAAGGAGGCAACGTGCTTATGTACTGCTAGGAGGTTTGGCTGTTTTAGTGATTGCATAAATAATGATTGTAAGGATTCCTATGTAAACAACGATCTGGAGGCTGCTGCCCCACATATCTTTGCTCTTGTTCTTTTTGGCTCATCGTGTTCAATTTCTTGTAAAAAGCACGAACACTTGGTAAGTTGGTGTTGCTATTAATTATGCATTCAACATATTTTGTAGAGCTGCCATTGTTCATTTTTGTCGGGATCCGAATATGCAAATCCGGACCTCTTGTGTATACTGTACTAGTTCAGGATTACGCTAGTGCACACAGTGTCAACATTGATAAACATCATTCCATACACAACGAATTTAAGGATAAACGTACTAAGTTTGACAAATAAATAACTGTTGTAACCTTATGGTCAAGTTTACATTTATTCAACCCCATAGGGTTCAAGCACTAAATAAAGATAACAACAGCAGAACGAAAAGAACTTCAGCGGGACCCATCGACTTGTCGTAGGGAACCAACTAGGAAAATGACCTAACGATCGACCTCCTCGTAGTACTCCTCCAAAAAGGGTGTAGACTTTTTCTCTTCGTCAACTGAGTAATGATTATTGCAAGAGTGAGTACATAGAGTACTCAGCAAGTTGAACCACATAATGCAAATGTACATGTTGCTTATTCCAAAGGATATGGCTAGTGAGGTTATTTTGCATAAAGCGACATTTGCAATTGAATAAAATATAGATAGATCGAAAAACATAGAGTAATACGACAATAATAAGTAAACAAGAATTTGAACACAAAGTTTGCACATAGCCTAATCCATTTCATTCACATAGCCATCCTTCCCAGTTTTTATTTTTGAACACTACCCCTTGTGTGAAATCCTCAAGCATGTTTATGATCGCAGACACGGTTATTCGAATAGATTTGATTAACATTCTGCAGATGTTGTGCAACTTTTCTCACAGGATATGACCAACGACATGGTTAGAGACTTTGCCCCAACAATTGGCACTCCTAGTGACTTACCTACATGCGTATTCCATACACAGGGAATATCACAACACAGTGAATAGGCATAAGGCCGTAAGGGTACATCGTTAGATTTCAGAACGGGAACTGTCCATGATGTGGATCATACACAACACACCACACCCTTCACCCTACACTCAGTTTAGCCTACTTCCTGAGGAAACCAACATTGAAACTCAGTAACTTACTAAGTCGAGCTCTTCCCGTTAGAGCATGCGGTTGTACGATTGTGATTCAGTTCAATGGCACACGAAGTTAAGTTCTTAATTGTTCAGGGCAAGACTACCCAATGCACTAAACCTTCACATATAATCATATAATTCGACACATAGACCACCACACATAGTTTAACACTAAGTCTTGTCACTTGCCCCGGTCCAAATCATTTTTCCCACCCAATTGATTATTGTGCAACACATGCCATCAATATATGACAACACATGGCACCAAGATTCACAAAGGCATTCCATAATCCATTAATCAGGTGCAGACTTGCATTTCAAAATGATATCAATAACCCGTTTGCAAAGCTAAGCGTACTAGTTGTGTCTAACCAATCCATGTTGGTGCAATAATGATTACCAACTAGTATTATCCAGTCTAGGGTGACAAATGATCATGGCATACAATCATCAATGTGGAATAAATGACAAATAGGTGGCATAACTATCCCTCGAAAATAGTATACATTTGATAATTTAAAATAGCATTCAATAGTTTGAAACAAGGTAATTTTGTAAAACTGGGTTCAATATGATCAATGTCCAATTTGCCTTGGAAAAGGTTCTGGTCCTGGTCTTGATCAACATTGAGTCTTCATACGCTCCCGGTGTCTCAATGTCTACTCGCAGAAGACAACGGAAAGCAAATAAATAAATAAACAACCTGAAACAAACTCAAAAAATTATAATTAAAATCCAAGAAAGCAGGGTTTGATTTTAGATGAATTTAGAATTTTCAACGAGCTCAATCGGGGTTCGTATGAGGGAGAACGAGTTTCTAGAAGTGGCTTGGGTGGAATAAATCGGGAAAATAACAAAGGAGAGAGAAAACAGAGACTGACATGTGGGGGTAAAGGGAATATTTCGAGAATCTTTATTTTTGGGATTTTGAAAAAAGGCTGAGGGACTGATATGTGGGGTCCACGGTCTGGCTCACGGGTTCACGGTGAGCTTGGTCTACGAAACAGTACTAACATGTGGGACCCACATGGCATAGGCTCGGCTCACGGTGGACTAGGTCCACACGGTTTGGATCATGGTTTGGAGTGGCGAGGCGGCTGACGCGATGCGCGCGTGACACCGAGGTGGTGGGGCTTGGCGCTGAGGTGGAGGTGGCGGTTGGCTCCTGCGAGGGCAGTGTGTGGCGGCGCTCTCCGGCGAGGCAATGATGATAGCGGAAGACGGTGCGGACGTGTGGGCGAAATGGATGGGACACGTGCGGGGACCGATGGTCATCGGAGACGAAGAAGCGGTGGCGACGACACGAGTCTCGACGATGTGACGGGCTCCGGTTGAATCTAAATGGACGAACAGGAAGAGGAGGACGAGACGGTCCCGTTGGTGGTAACGGAGAAGGCGGGGGCTCACCAACGGCGGCGGTGGACGGCAACGAAGAGCTTGGGGAGGCGGCAATAGCGGTGGAACATATCCGAAGCTTCGGCGTCCTAGGGTTTGGGGTTTGAGTGACGGTGGATGCGTCGGGTGTAGAAATCGAGAGCGGTGACGCTTAAATAGGCGTGCGATGGTGTCGCGTGGCGCACACGCTGAGGAGTCCGAGGAGGTGGTAGCCGGCAGAGTCCTGCTCGGGTCTAACTCGGGGAAGAGGCATAGTAACCCCTGTGTCGGGCCCATCTGTCAGCGATGCCGGGTCACGGGTGGACGCGTGTCGCACGCGGACGCAACGTGGCAGCGAGCGTGGGCTGGGCTAGCTGGGTTGCACGGGCGACTGGGCTGGAAAGAGAGAGAAGTGGGACAGCGGAAGAATTCGGGCGACTTGGCCTTCCAGATTTTAAATAGATTTTTTATTGTAGGAAATACAGGAAAATAGAAATAGCCAATGTACTCGAAAAATTCCCAGCAAAATCTGGAAAATACTTTCAACTCGAATAAAATGGTTTTGGATTTAACCGATGTCTAGGTTAATCACATTAAATCATTTTATATTTGGAAAGTCCCGGTTAAGCTGTAATTATACGAGGAAAATTGGTGAAACTCAGATTTTGAAAGTTGAAACTCGAAAATTGGGATGTTACAATTTTAATACTCTTCTATTCATTGTTGAGAACTTCTTTATGAATCTTTTAACTGCTATTCTTGTGAAACTGGCATACTAGAGCTTGCTTGTTTGTTTGTGACATGCTGATTATAATGAAGTTTTGTTTTGTATGTCTGATTATTGTTTAGTATTTCGATTTTCTCTTAGCTTACCTAGGAAACTCTCGAAGGCCGTGCGGGTGCATTGTGTTTGATGCAGACTTGATGTGTATTAGTAGAAGAGTGTGCCCATAAGGCCAGTCTCAGTGGGAGTTTTATTAGAGTTTCATTCTCATTAAATGTGTTGCCACATAGGCATTTTAGATGACATGGCAGTGTATTTAAGAAGAGAGAGGAGAAATGGGTTTCATCTAGATGAAACTCTCTTGGCACGAATACCAACTCCCTCTGAGTCATGAAATTAAATGCCTATGAAACTGTAGAATGAAACTCTCCATTGAGAGTGGGTATTTCATTCGAGTTTCATTTCATTTCATATGACATGGCAGTCTTGGAAACAACGCCATGAAACTCTCCATTGAGACTGGCCTAATTGAAGAACGGGACTTGGATTTCCACTGATAAAGTATATCCATGAGTGGTTTCCAGGTGGACAAGTTGACCTGGTGCACTTTACACTTGGTCGGAGGGATGGGGTTTGTAGCCTAGTATAGGCATATTATGAGACTTCTTTTCTGACATTGAAAGGTATATTTGTTTTGGGGTTACCTTTCAAACGTTCAGAAACTCATTGGCTAAGATAATTAATCTAATACATTAGTCAACTGCCAGCATAGGAATCAGAAGAGGGCAGTAAAGTTTGTGTAGTTTACGTACTGCACGACCGAGTTGTTTTGGGGGTTATGACTTTGTGACCATAGGCAGCTGTTTGATTTATTTCTCATATTATCACGCAGCTGTTTGATTTATTTCTCATATTATCACAAGTAAATTAATGGCTAATAATTACTTCATGTGTGAAAACGTGAGAGTAGCACAAAGCAATATGGTTGGAGTTCAACTTTTGAGTAGTACCGACTACTGAGGCTGCAGCTAATTCTGGAAGTAGGACAGCCTTTTGGTATGAGATCATTTCAAAGAGTGGAGAATCTCTTCTTCGCACTTTTTTTGGTCAAACTCTCTTCTTGACACTATTAAAGCTGGGACATCCAGATCAGATAAAAGCAACATTTTTTGCATGTTGAAAAAAAATAGGATGATAAGATTAAATAAAATACAATTATGTTGCTTTTTGTAGGCTTCTCCCTATCCTCTTGGGGACCATGCAACCAGTTGTTGACCTTCCATGCCTACTCTCGAGTTTTCTGGCACTTAATGTGGTCATTCTCAGTTAATTGCTTGAAAAGCCAAGCACTTATCGTATCTCCACACATCCAACTTTTTTTTCTTGTATAATGTTATGTTCCTACCTCTTTTGGCCCCCTTCTTCAGAAAGTTTGTCCCCTTACGTTTCTGCTTGTAACAGTTTTCGTCATGTATGATTGCATCTGTGCTTTTACTTGTTATGTTACCTGTTTACAGGGTGGGTTTGTGATGTTTGCCTGTGAATTTGTCTATGTTAATCTTCATACGGCTTTGTTAGATTTACCTTGATGATTGGCAATGATTTGTCTAGTCATCTGGTATAGTTTGCTCCTATTGTCAGTTGCAGATGCAGTACATCTCATAAATGTGTGTTTTAGACTCTGTCATAGATGTATTTTTTTACCACTGAACTGCTTCACTGGGCATCTTATTATAGAGCTTTGTTGTTCTTGGACTTCTATTTATACCCAATACATGCTGGAGATACCTTCAAATCAGATTTTGACTCTCCTTTCAGCTTGTTCCACTTCTGTCCTTTCACTGCTTTGGACTGAAGAGATCTACTAGTTATGTTTACACTAAAGTTCTGATTGGGTTTACAAGACCACAGCGACATCTACATACTGCAGCCCAGCTTGTCAGCCTTCGAATAGAGCATGCTTCTGAAAACTGTATTTCAATTTTCTTTACAGATGCAGAGTTTTTGCATTTGCAACCTTGGATTTATGATGGGTGATGATGTTACATGTTTTCCTCAACAGCAAGTGAAGTTAACGTAGTGCTATTTTTTTAGAAGGAAAAACTGTCCACACTCCACAGTAGCTTTTAACATGTCTTATTGTTTACAGCGCATCCTACCCCTTGTTTTTATAATATTTACTGATGATGAAATTCATGGTTGTTTTGGGTCTGAATATACTGCGCGCCGGTATGATCATTTGCTTAGTTTCTTTAGAACAATTTGGTTGATTAGTTAAGCGTAGAAGTCAGATTAGTTGAGGACTACTTGAGTAGCAGTAATATGGAAGCATCAAAATTGTCAAAGCAATATGGGGCATGCATCCATCCATGATTAATAAGCAGTCAATTAAATGGGAAAGGTAAGGAGGGTCCGGGTTCAGGAACAAGTTGCTTTCTCATATTTAAGACAAGGATCTTTCAACAAACAGAAGGCTGCTGCCATTTGTGATCTCTGAACACGTTCTGATTGCTGTTTGGGTCTACCATGAACGTTTGTCAATGCCTAAATCTCCCCAATTAAGAGCACATTATTTATTCTAATTCTTTTGGTTGTGTGGGGATGATGTGATATGAGATGAGCCGTGTGACTCGAAAATGTGTTGGGCTGTAACATGTTTCAGGCCCTAGATGACCTTCCAATAAGGAAAGGGGGGGAGAGAGACGCATAACTGATACACGTACCTGGTGATGACAAGGATGCCACTAGATTTTAACATGTTTTCAGAGGAAGATTTTGTCATTTATGACTCACCCCCCTCTTCTCATGGACACAGGACACCAAGAAAAAGAAAACTGGTGTGATTTGGCCCTAGTGTATTATAATGGGACCTGAATGGTGTGCAGGTGGTTGTATAGCTGCAACTTAGACAGTTGTGCTACCAACCTGTCGGATCAAAATCCAAGAGGGCTAGGAGTACCTCAAGCACTGTAGGGTGTATTGTAACACATAATCTAGAGTGCAGTTGCTACTGTGCAGTTACAATAGCAGTACCTTGTGCACTGTAGCAGCAGCAGGTGTATTGTGACACTCAATCTAGACCTTCGATTGTTGAATTAATAAACAGGGAAAATACTTCGAACACTAACAATTTTATACATGTGTACTACAAAATGATCTCAACCTTCGATGGTTCCTAACACCTAATCATTCCCATGTTCTACACCAACAATGACCATGTGTTGTACACATGTACTGCAGGGGAAAAAAAAAAGTGTGTGTGTATAGCATTGCCGAAAGAAGAAGGGAAAGAAACACAAGACTGCTTGGATTTTATTTAAAGAAGCTCAAGCAAGATTTGTCACATGTTCTACTATCCCTAGAAAGATTGTTTTGTCTCTATACGTGACGTTTTGCATTTCGTTCAGGATTAGTGCTTCCTTTCACGAATCGGAGGGATGGGCATGCGTCCACGCTTCCAAGGATGTCGCCGTCAGATGCGACGGAGGCGTGTATGGTGCTGCGGCACGCCACGCTACCCATGCCGCGGCCGTCAGATGATAGTGCCGTGCACGGCCGGGATCGCGTCTCATCCAAGCCCCCCAACCCCACCGACCTCCTCCATTTCTCCCTTCCCTCTCCTTCCTCCCCCCGCACACAGACTCTCTCTCTCTCTCTCTCTCTCCTCCCCATCTCTCTCTCTCTCTCTCTCATCCGATCTGCGTCTGCCTCTCTCCATCCCTCTTGTTCCTTGTTCCTCCTCGCGTGGTCCAAGATTTGATTTTTTATTTATTGAGGAGGCTGTGGAGGAGTGGTGGAAGGGTGGGAGATCTTGCCTGATCTGTTTCTGTTCTTGGAGGGGAGCGGAGGAAGGAAGCAGGAGAAGATGGCAGCGCAGGAGCAGGAGCAGGAGCAGGAGCAGGAGAAGCAGCAGGCGAAGACGAGCACCACCAGCTCGCTCCCCTCCAGCAGCGAGCGCTCCTCCAGCTCCGCCCCCGACGACCTCAAGGAAGGAGGTAGGTGTCCGTCCATCCATCTGCCGCCTCAAATGCTTGCTTTTTAGCTTGCGAAGTTCACCAGCTTTGAGTCTTGAGATGATGCGTTCATGTGCGTAGGGGTGGAGAGCGACGAGGAGATACGGCGGGTGCCGGAGATGGGCGGCGGCGCGTCGGCGTCGGCGTCGTCAGGGGCGGGGGCGGACGAGCGTTCCAAGGAGGACGGCAAGCAGCAGGCGCAGCAGACGGCTGCCGGAGGGCAGCCGGCGGCGGCGAGGAAGCGCGGGCGGAGCGCGGGGGACAAGGAGCAGAACCGGCTGAAGCGGCTGCTGCGGAACCGCGTGTCGGCGCAGCAGGCACGGGAGCGGAAGAAGGCGTACCTGACGGAGCTGGAGGCCAAGGCCAAGGACCTCCAGCTCCGCAATGCCGAGCTCGAGCAGAAGGTCTCCACTCTCCAGAACGAGAACAACACGCTCCGCCAGGTAGACCAAGATTCCCAATCCCTCATGGATCGAATTGCTCCTCGTTTCACCCTCATGGGATGGCGATGCTAAATCTTAGATGTGTGTGTGTGTTCTTGCGCAGATACTGAAGAACACGACGGCGCACGCGAGCAAGAGGGGCGGCGGCGGCGGCAAGGGTGGCGACGGCGGCAAGAAGCACCACTTCAGTAAGAGTTAAAGAGAGCTTGTGGTGGTGGTGGAGAGGCTTGTGCTAGGATTTGAACTGCTCGTCTGATCTGACCGTTGTTAGGACACTGTTGTTGTTGATGTTGTTGCAGTTGACGTTTTTTCTTTCCGCTGTTCTTTTCTATGTTTGCTCGTCTGCTTCGCTGATTATGTCACCGTTATCTATTTGTCCATTCTCCATTGTAGTTTCTTCTCAGGAAGTTGAACTATGAATATTGTGTCGTGTACTACTCTATTTTTCACCTCTACAATTTGGCAAATCCAAGGCAACCTCGCAAATCTGATCACTGAAGTGTGCGTCGCTGCGCACAGGAAAATAATTCCCTTACGAAAATGAATTTCGTAATGAATAGTTTAATTCCTGTGGGTCGGGTAAATTCGCTTATCCCAAACAGGGCTTAAGGGTGAGAATATTTCCGATTCATGTGAGAATTGAGCTGTTTACCTTGAAATTCTTGCGTTTCAAACTGGGTCTAAACATCACGATTTAGCGTTTTAATTTTCCCAGCTGGTATTCTATGTCATCTTAAGCACAATAAACTGCGAGGTAGATTGCCTGCCATAAGAGAGAAACATATCTCTTGCGCGTTGTTTAAGTACTGTGGGTTATGCAGCAGCAATAGACGAATCAGCTGAAAGCAACGCCATCTCAAAAGGGCAGAACAAGTTGAAAGCAACACGCTAGGATGGTATATTCTTGGCGTTCTTGCTCTCGACAAATCCACAAAGAGATATTCAGGATGTCTGTTTGATCTGTTTGTTCTCTGACATGCAAACACCTTACTATTTTATTCAGATTATCATCAGATGTGTAGCTCCCCTGTCAAGCCACGTAATGATCAGGATTCGGTTCTTTCTGTAACGATAGCTTACTACGTTCTTCAGACATGAACACTACTTTAACAGTAGAATTTTAGGCACCTTTCCCTTCCTGAGCATCAGAACCGTATTTGCACCGATATCTTTTGGTGGCACCGGAAACTTTTGGTGGTATATATCCAATTTTCTCTATTAGCACTAACACCGTATTATTCACAACTCATCGACGAGTCAGACAGCCTCAACGGCATGGAAGCACGGAAGAAGGAAAGCACTGCAGAGATTGCAACGGTGTTTCAACTCAGGCCACGACAGAAAATGCCAATCAGACGCATCAGATTAGACAAATTATGTATGATTTGTGATTCGTTGTGGAAGGCTAACCGTCGTCGAGGAGCAAGACCATGTCGTTGTCAAGGACCGCGGTGATTCGACGAGCGATCGTGATGACCGTCGCCTCCGAAAGCTGCTGTCGTAGCGTTCTCTGGATCAAGTTGTCTGTTTCAGTATCCACTGAAGCAGTGGCTTCGTCCAGGACCAGGATCTTGCTCCGTTTCAGGATCACCCTCCCGAGGCAGACGAGCTGAAGCTGCCCCACGCTCCAGCTCTCTCCATTCTCTGCCACTGCAAGCCAAATTGGAAGGATTTTCAGGTGAAAATCCAGTAGTCTTGGCAAAACAGAAGTACTAGGAAATATGTCAGAGAGATGAAAATTGAAGTACCGGACTCACGATCGGAATGCTTTGATATTGCACAACTCTCTACTGGTATAATCCTGTTCTCCAAGGTGCACTTGCTCCAAACAACTGATGCTTGCAGCATATTCAGATTAAGCACATATGTTACTGCAAGACCAGCAATTCCTGAAAGGATGACGTAGTAGTGTTCGTTAAAGCTCACACCAACTCAGACCTAGCTACGATCTTTACATACTGTTCACAGCAAAAATTATACCTGGATATGGAAGATTGGCTGGCTAATTTTTCTCGAGACTTGAGCAGAGACCCGTACAGCGACTCTGTTTGAGGAATCAGCTGAAAGAAACACGATCTAGTGGGGAACAAGCTGAAAAGGCAAGGGTTTATGCTTGGCATTCTTGCACACAAGCACAGACCCACCATAATAAGAATATCCAGAATGGGACCATGAGATGTCTGTTGATCTGTTCTCTAACATAGTAGCAACATGCAAACACTTACTACATTATTTATTCAGGTATACCAGGTATCAGTGACACAGTCCATCGGATTACATTGTACTAGAACACTACTTTGTTCAGACATTAGCGCTACTTTGATCGAATTTTAAGCAACTTTTCGGCTTTTCCTTCAGAACGTGTAAGTTAGCACTGCATTAGGAGCACTAACACCGAGTAGATCCGCTAGTTCACATCTCATCTAGTAGTAATTTTTCGGCATTATCGACAGTCAGACTCAGACAGTCTCAAGGCCCTCAACGGCGTGGAAGAATCACCGAGCTTTCAGTCGTTCGCTATGTATGCGTGTGCGTTGATCTCATCGTGTATTCTGCTACAAGCTTTGAGAACAGAGATGACTTGTCCCCCAGCAACTTGGTAGGCGTGTCGCTTTCCACAGCCACACCTGCAAACATTGGCACGGTGTTCGTCAGACAACAACAGAAATGCCAAACTCATCAGATTAGACAAGATTAGTACGACGTAATTGCTGTCTGTTGTGAAGGCTGACCATTGTCAAGAAGCAACACCATATCGCTGTCAAGGACCGAGGTGATTCGATGGGCAATCGTGATGACTGTTGCATCTGAGAATTGCTGCCTTAGTGTTTTCTGGATCAAGTTGTCTGTTGCAGTATCCACTGAAGCAGTGGCTTCGTCCAGGACCAGGATCTTACTCTGTTTCAGAATCACCCTACCAAGACAGACAAGCTGACGCTGACCCACGCTCCAGTTTTCTCCATTCTCTATCACTGCAAAGGCAAATTTACAGAATTTTCGGAAGAATGCACGGTGCCATGTGCTATGGAATTTGGGGTTTTTTTTTTTTTGGAAAAACTAGTGCTGGAAAAAATGTGACAGAAATGGAAATTAAGTATTAGACTTTGAACTGCATGACTCAAGATATAGATATCATACCTGGTGAGTCAAGTTTCAGCTCCTTCTTCCTAACTTCATCTACTAGCTGACAGCGATCCAAGGCCTGAAATGAACAGTAAGTCAGTAACATATTCATATTGTAACTTTACTACAAGTCTACAATTGCTGTGAGAATGTTTGACGACTGACAAACAATGAAGCATGTGAAAATCGAAACTACCTCCCAGATTTGATTGTCGGTGTACTCTCCAAGAGGGTCAAGGTTGCTTCTCACAGTTCCCTCGAACATCGTTGGATCTTGCGGAATGATGCTCAGTCTAGACCTCAGATCATGCAGCCCAATGGTGCAAATGTCGACACCGTCTACTAGTATCTGACCGATAGTAGGGTCCACAATACGGAAAAGGGCCTGTATGAGAGTTGATTTACCACTGCCTGTTCTTCCAACAATACCAGTCTTCATGGCTCCAGGAAAAGTGACCGTAAGGCCCTTCAGAACAAATGGTAGTTGCGGAGCATATTTCACCTGCATAAAACTAAAAAGTTAAGAATATGCTATCTAGATAATTAATTCTCTTGCTCATTTGACAACGCGCTGAATCTAACAATTCATTTGCCCATCAGACTGGATTTCTGTTAGTTCACTCACAACGGCCAAAAACAAAAAAATGCAGAACAACACGGTAACAAAGTACAAAAGTAAATGGGAGGAAAAAAGAATGAGGGTATTTACATGGAGATTATGGAGCTGAATCTCCCCCTCGGATGGCCAGTTTTGAGCCAACTTATCTCCTGACATGGAAAGAGGGGGCTCTTCAGGAATGCTTATGTATTGCAGAATTCTCTCTACTGATATGATCTTGTTCTCCAAATTGCACATGCTCCAAACAACCCATGCTTGCAGCATGTTCAGATTAAGCCCATATGTGACTGCAAGACCAGCAATTCCTGAAAGTACGGTGTAATTTTAGTTACAAGCTAAACATCAAGAAATTACAACCTGAGATACGTAATTGAAGTATATACTTTGATAGAAGAAAATTATTAAGCATAATAAGTTATTGGGGTTCTTATAAACTAACCACTCTTCATATGCATAAATCATGTAGTTGCATGTCCATATTTTTACTCTATTAGTTATTTTTAAAAAAAATTGTATATATGCACATGTACCTCTATTTAATCTCAAGCCATACGTTGATTATATGTGCGATAAATTATCTTATTAGTTTGCATGGTATAATGTATTAGAATACCTTGCTCACGCATACACTAATGCACTATGGGCGATCTACCTTGAACTTATCTTCCCTCACACACTGGCTACCCCATCAAACCGTGTGGTTTCTATCTCTTCTCGCCATCACAGTTTTCTGCGTCAGTCTCTAATAGTAAGCCCAAAATTTGGCTGATCTCTCTCAGCTGCAACCTCTTCCAATGCAATATTTTACCACATAGTTATCTTCTACTTCTCCACAATTATTGTTTAATCATAACCATTGCGACACCAACGCGTATACACATGCAACCGTCACCGATCCCAGCTGGGGACACGTGTCACGCTCTCTCCGGTAACCTCGAGTATATTCCCTATGGCTGCACCATCTATACTCCAAGCTTTTTGCTCATCTGCCTCTGTACGCCCGCGCTTCTATTCGTACGGATGCATGCATATACATACGCACGCATGATGTTATACATACTCAATGTCCTCTCCTTTCGTGTAAGTCGCTCCTCTTCTTCAACGTTAACCAACTCAACGTTACAACTTCCTCACTAACCGTAATGACCTCCTATTTTCACTAATATCAGCATGCCTGTTTTAGTCGTTGTTTAACGGTATGAAGAATCTTTTCATCATCGCCAGTGACAACGTGCCCCTCATCAGTGATGGCACGCTCCTAGCTACCCGATAGCCCCATATCGTTCATAGCTTGTCTTCAATGCAAAGCTTCGTCTCCTCTCTGTCAGGTCTTCCCCGTCATCGATCTTCTTTGGCGGCTAACTTCTTCAACAACGCCGACGCTCACTACTTATCATCACAGCCCTGGCACTTCGTTTCCCCGTAGATCAATACCTTCTTGCAGGACAAACCGATGTTATTGCACTCTTTCGTGGCCTCCTCCGACACCATTTGTACTATCCTCATCATAACATGTATTTTTTAATCAAAATTTCTGTTATTTTTTTATTTTTATTCCATATGAAGCAACAATAGAAATATATGACCTTGAGAGCGAACGTGGTGACTTCTTTTGTGTCTCCTCGGCACCATTCATGTCATCCTCGTTATAACTTTTATTTTTATTCAACATTACAATTATTTTTATTGGAGTTCGTATACAAATCAAATTGCTAAATTTATTTAATTTATTCAGAATTTTAGTTATTTGGGGATTTTATTTTGGAATACGTATGGAAATCAAATTACAATTTTTCTTTCATTTTTTATTCCGAATTTAATTTATTTTTTATTGGAATTCGTATATGAATCCAACTGCTAATTTTTATTTAATTTTTATTATGAATTACAGTTATTTAGGGAATTTACTTTGGAATTCATATTGAAATCAAATTGCTAATTTTATTTCATTTGTATTCAGAATTTCAATTATTTTTTGGTTGTATTTTGTATACAAATCTAATTGCCAATTATTGTTTAAGTTTTATTCTGAATTGTAGTTATTAGAATTCATATCGAAATCAAATTACTAGTTTTATTTTATTTTTATTCCGAATTTCAGTTATTTTTTTGTTCGATTTCGTATACAAATCGAATTTCCATTTTTAAAATTTTTTATTCTAAATTATAATTATTTTGGAATTTTACTTAGAAATTAGTATCAAAATTAAATTTTTTTTATTTTTATTCTGAATTTCAGTTTTATTGTACCTGATATGGGCTCTTTTACTTATGAAGTAAAAGAAATTCGTATGGAAATCAAATTGCTTATTTTTTATTCCGAATTTCAGTTTTATTTTACGTGACATAGACTCTTTCTTTTAATTTAGACCGTTATAATCTAGACCCATCACGATCAATGGTGTAGATATTTCTCGTTTCCCTCGATTAATGTGGGAATCTATATCTCTTAAGAGCGAACGTGGTGGCTTCTCTTGACTCTGCTTTAATAAGATAATAGATATTGTTCAGAACTAACATCATACCTGGATCAATGAGACCAGTCGGCAGATTGATCAAAAATATCAAAGAGAAGGCGAATGTAAGGGATGACAGCATATCCAAGCGGAAGCAAAGCCACTCCATTGCACCAGCATTGTAGAATTTCGGTCGAGAGTAGGCATCCATTAGATGGCTATTAGTTGATACAAACTGAATTTCCTTGCCAAAACTTCTGATGGTTGTTGATCCAGTTATTGATTCTGCAAAATGTTGTATGATAGGAGCTTTGCAGACCCCTACCAGCCTTTGCAGCTCTCTGGCTGTATCAATGTAGTAACGCTGCGAAATGATAAATATAATGAGGTGCTGATCTTGCAGTTAAACAGCAAGAAGAATAAGTAGGCAAAAGTACCTGATACCAGAAGCAGGCAGCAATTACAGGAACGAAAACAATGAAGACCTGCCATGCAACCTGAGACATCACAGCAATAATTCCAACTAGTTGTATGATGGAAAATGCAACTGAGCCCATCTGGGAAGCAATACCGGTGTCCACTTCGCTTTGATCAGTTGAAGCCTAAAAAATTTAATTCGTGTGTTAGCATGTGGTCCAAGCAAATAAATTGAACTTCATAGGAAATTTATGCAAATGCAAATGACTTACTCTATTCAAGATGCGCCCACTCGGAGTGGAATCAAAGAAAGACATTGGAGCTCTGAATATGGACATATGCATCTTGTTAAACAACAGAGTAGCTGTCTTGTATGCAGCTGTTACAAGAAACAGTGCTCTTAGGAGGATGCACATCGAACTTCCAAGAGCCAGTGCGATGTAGACATAGATCAGTGTCGACATGCTCACTGGAGGCTTGACATCCGTCGACACAGGAGCAGCCCAGGCCATCCAGTAATTGCTAGCAATCTGAAGTACTTGGAAAAGTATCTGAGCTAGCAACACGAATGGTACAAGAGCTCCCCCATAAGCTAAGGTGAGGTACTTCCAGTAGACCCAAAACCCCACCCTGCCTTTCTCCCTTTCTTCTTCCTGCACAAGCTGCCCACTCTGAGCATTGCCATCGTCTTCTTTGCCGTTTTGTTTATCTTTCTTCTCAGCTGATGACAGTGACCTGGACAGGCTTGCTGTGCCACCACTGGAAGAGGAAGCCTTGCCTCCATTTGCGACATCGATCGCGTCTAATGCTGTAAGAGCATCCTTGTGAGCACCAACCAGTTCCATGAACTCTTCCCCTGAACCAAGAATTTCGTTGTATTTGCCTGCTTGTGCTATTCTCCCACCTTTCATGACCTACAATACAGTTACCTTCTAAGGAGAAACATACGCTTTATGGCAATAAATATACATGGAAATTTTGCTAATGAAATTCTCACCAGAATAAGATCAGCTGCAGGTAGGAATTCAATCTGATGAGTGACATAAACCACTGTTTTTGAAGCCAAAGCCCCAAGCAAGCATTCCTACAAAAGGTAGAAGAAGCCTTAAGCAATTTGTTCTCAAGCTTCTTTTGAACATAAAAGATCATATTATACCTTGAAAAGGTGGGATCCTGTATGAGCATCTACTGCGCTGAACGGATCATCGAACAAATAGATGTCAGCGTCCTGATACAAAGCTCGGGCTATCTGAATCCTTTGCTTCTGCCCACCACTAAGGTTGATACCTCGCTCTCCAATGACCGTCTGGTCACCGAATGGCAAGATCTCCAAGTCTTTCTTCAGCGAGCACGACTCAAGGGCCCTGTCATACTTCTCACTGTCCATCTGCTTGCCGAACAGTATGTTGTCCTGAATCTTACCACTCTGTATCCATGCCGACTGGCTGACATATGCCGTCGTCCCGCAAGTCTTGACCTCTCCTGATAGCTTTGGAATTTCACCAAGAATGCAAGACAACAAGCTCGATTTTCCGGAGCCGACCGTCCCACAGACTGCAACACGCATGCCTTGCCGAGCTTGAAAGTTCAGGTCCTTCAGCGTCGGCACTTCAGGTGAGGCCTCCCAGGAGAAGCACCCATTGCTGACCTCAATTGCAACATCTGAGATACCACTTGGCAGCCTCTGCACAGCATCCGTCGGCAACTCCTCGAGGCATAGGAAGGATGCTATCCTGTCAAGAGACACCTTGGTCTGAATCACCATTGAGATCGTGTCGGGAAGGCTGTATATCGGTTCTTGCAGTACCCGGAACGTGGCCAATGCAGACAGCACCTTCCCTGACTCCAATGGTATCCCCATGAGCATGCAAGCTCCGAAGGTCACCACAGCAACGAAGGTCGGGGCGCCCCAGAACACGAACGTGACCATGGTCGACGTGTAGAGGTATTTCTTGAGCCAGTTCGCCTCAGTCTTCCTCAGGTCGATGATCTTGGACAAGAACTTCATCTCCCACCCCTGCAGTTTAAGAATCCTCATGTTGCGCAGGATCTCGGATGTTGCCTTCATCCTGACGTCCTTGCAGTCCATCAGCTTCTGCTGGAACTTCTCCTGCATTCGCCCCGGAGGCACATTGGCAAGCATGACGACCACGGTGGCGCCGAGCGCGGCAAGCGAGGCGAGTCCCAGTGTGGAGTACAGGATGAACAATGCCATGCCTACTTGGAGTGGTACCAACCAGAGTTCGTGCATGTACCATGAGAAGATACCGACGCGGTCGGCGTCCACACTGATGATGTTGATCATCTCGCCGCTCGTGCGGCTCTGCCTCGAACGGCTGGACAGGACGAGCCCTTTCTGGTACACGACGGCGACAAGCGCGGACCGCGCACGAATCCCGGCTTGCTGCAGCCGGAAGAACCAGTGCCGTTGCGACAAGCACTCGAACGCCTTGGCTACGATGAATACGACGACAAGGAGCTGTCCCTTGCTCGCGTACCTCTCCTCGCCGTTGAGGTACTGCACCAGCGAGTCTATGAGGTACGGGCCGACGTAGGTGGCGACGTTGTAGACCAGCGCGTAGAGCGCGGTCACCGCGACGTGCCACCACACTGTGCGCACCAGGGCCTTGGTGAGCTTGAACGCCGTGACCTTCCGGCCAGGGCCGTCGCCGGCTAGCGCCTCAAGGTTGGTCTTGAACGACGGGAGCAGGCCGGCGACAGCGTCGCCGGGGTCGAGGCCCGGGACGTCGTCGAGGCCGAGGGTCTTCTTGTGGCCGACGGCGAGCAGGGGCCCCATCCAGGAGAAGCTGAGGACGCTGAGAAAGCCGGCGCCGGTGAACATGGAAGCATCGGCGCTGTTGTTGCTGTTGCTTTCGCCGGCCGTCTCGCTTGCGCCATTCAGCAGAGGCTCCTCGGAAGCAGAGCTGCCCGCCTCCCTCTTGCCCAAAAACCCGGCGAAGAGTAATACCACGGCTGCGAGGACCGAGACGGCGTCGAGCGCCCAGGAATGCGCGGGCACGGAGACCCCGTCGAGGCTCATCACGGCGTGGATGGCGACGGCGAGGACGGAGAGCAGCAGGAAGAGCGCCCACCAGAGCCTGAGAGGTGCGGGGAACCGCTCCTCGCGGCGGCGCTCGAACTCGAACTGCAGGTACGCCGCGAGCAGCAGCCACGCCACCGCGCGAGCGGCGGCGTCCACCTGGTCCGCGACCGCGTCGCGCGACCACCCGGCGCCACCGTCCAAGTAGCACGAGTACGCGGCGAGGAGGACCTCGAACGCCGCCAGAGCCCACGTGGTGCAGACCGCGACCCCGTACCACCGGAATACTCCGCCGCGGCCGCCTCTCCCCACCGCCCCGTCCTTGCCGCGGCCGGCGGAGAGGCGGCACCAGCGGAAGAACACCCGCCCCGCAACGGCGAGCGCGAGGAGGAGGTGGGCCGAGGCGCTCACGCCGTGGAGGAAGATCGGCCGCAGGAAGAAGAAGGGCAGGGGCTGCTCGCTCGCCGCCATCGCTGCCACGAACGGCGACAACGCGGCGGCCGAGGGCATGGCCGCTTGAGATGAGATGGATGGCTCAGTGAAGCGCGGAGAGGATGGGCGCGGGCTTATATAGGCGACACGTCACGGCGTCATCGCCCGCTGGGCGCTCTCCTCGTGACGGCGATGGCCGTCAAAGTCGGCTGCGGCGTGGCTCCTTGGGGTGCAAGACACCGCACCGCCACTCTGATCACCACGTTTCACCGCGATCTGTCTCGTCTACGGCTGCCGGCCGGACTGCGACTGCGAAGGGGAATTTTCTTTTTCTCCGCACCTAGGTTAATTCAGTGGGAAGGGGGTTAATGCAGTTTTTTTATATATATACTTTGCCGTTGTTCTTGCTCGTCCCCCGAAGATATCTTTTACCCAATTACCTAAAAATAAGCGCGATGGCGGATCGAAAGGCAGTTGAAGTTGAACTTAGCGTATCCCGGGGTCTATTAAATATCAGGTCTTTGGGAAAAAATTCTATAGGATCTGATCCACAATTTTATCAATGTAGATCAATTTCACTATGTGACACGTGTCTTTTCACGAATCTCAAAGTGTGACATGCTAGCTTTCAGTATTCAATTTGTAAAAATTCACATCAGTGATTTACGAGGCTGTGCGCTTTGAGATTCGTGAAAAGACACATGTCACACGATGAAGTTGGTCTACATTGATGGAGTTGTGGACCAGGTCCTATAGGATTTTTTTTTCTCTCTCTCTACACAGAATTTAACTGTTTTCTCCGTAAAAACTATCACATTCTGAATGTTCATTTACAACTCCATTATACATAAATTACAGTAAATTATGTATGTAATTTTTGTTCTGGTCATTATAATTATTTTTGAAAGTCATAATAACTCATATTTTCATCATATAATTCAAAATCTCACATGTACTTTGAGAGGTTAAGCAAAAACAAAGACAAAAAAATATATACCAACAAAATACTGTAATGTGGTGAACCCGTTGTGTTCTGAATAAAAAATCATAACAAATACGGACCTAATTCATCAGATAGAAAAAAAAGTGCAAATCTCAAAGCATATCAATCAAATGAAAATTCAACTATTTTTTTTTTCTTACAACACATCGACAACACGAATCTTATAGCGATAGTCGAGTGGTCTCTTCGTGCTTTGCAGAGGGAGGTCGCGTCCTACCTTGCAGAGAGTGATCACGTTCTGCTTTGGAGAAAGTGGTCACGTCCTGCTTTGCAGAGCGAGGTCACGTCCTGCTTCTTGCTTTGCAGTAAGTGGTCACGTCCTGCTTTGTAGAGAGAAGTCATGTCCTGCTTTACAGATAGTGGTCACGTCCTACTTTGCAGAGATAGGTAATGACTACATATTGACACGCAAATGAAGTTAAAGTTTGTAATTACGATACAATTAGTTCCACATTGCGAAGAACAAACAAAGTACTAACTGAAGTGCAAGTTACAACATGCTAGTTACAACAAGCAAAGTACAAGTACAAGTGGTGTTGCAGACAACGACGGTGTTCATACGTGTCGGCAGGCGCCTTGCAACTTCTCGCAGTATGGCCTTCCTGGCCACAGCGGCCTCAACGTCTACCCACCGCTCCAGCTTCACTTTCGTCCATATCGTTCATAATACGACAACTCTATCAATGGCCCTTCCCACCCTTCAATGGGTCAAGATCCGGAATCCAAGTCTTATGTGCAATATCCAATGTGACGAAGTTGCCCACAACCCTGAAGCTTCTTAGCTCGCCGCACCACGCCTGCAGCACCATCTCCTTCGTGAAGTACTCCGACATGAAGTTTGATGGATCCATATTGATAGTCTCACATGCGACGAGGACATAAGAGCGTGGCTTGTAAAGGAACTTTGAATTGTTGCATGTGCAGCTAGGCTCATTCACATGATCTCCAAGGCACACCTCATGGGTAACAAGAGAGCGAACCATCCCAAATCCGGCTCTATCCCGAAGGAGCACGTTAAAACGATACTTCGTATTGCCCATCACGAAGACCGTGTGCGACTGACCCTTCTCGGTCTTGGCCTGCATGTACGCTTTAATCTTCAAACAGTACGGTGTCTGTGGGTTGGCTACATAAAGTGCCGCATTTGCATGCATTTCTCTGAAATATCTTATTATACCGTGCAGAACGCATTCCACGATGGTGGTGAGGGGATGAGAACGGAGGCCTCTAAGAACCCGATTGTATACGTCCGCAAGGTTAGTGGTCATTATATCGTACCTCGCACCGTCTGTGTCGTGTAGTAAGGACTACTTCTCCAATGGTTCGGCCTCGATCCAATGGGAGAAGTACTTGATGTTCCTCGAGGTCCTCCATATCACATGTGGATGGTCAAGCTTCGGCAGTAGCGCGAGGAGTTATGGTTGCGCTGCCCCAGGAATGGGCGGACACTTGTTCCTCTCAACGACGTGCTTCTTGGTGTGCTCCAGCAACATCTCCCACAACGTATCAAATTTATGCTGCTGGTTCTGCATAGCCAGCCTCTTGAACAGTTTCATCAATGGTTGCTGCAAGAACTGCTTGAAGAAGCTGGCTCCCAGATGGCGGATGCACCATCTGTTCACCATATCTCGCCAAGGGAATGACCCCTCGAGGTCTTGCTAAAGTTTTCTGATAGTCTTCATCATCCTGGGGTGACAATAATGGATTATGTAGACATCAGGACCTGCCCCAACTACTTCCTCCTTCAAATGTCCAAGAAACCACAACCAGCTGCCAAAATTATCAGTTTCAATGAATGCGATGGCCAAGGGCAGAATCTGATTGTTGTCATCAATGCCAATTGCTATCAGGATCTGGCACTTGTATTTCCCAGTTAGGAACGTCCCGTCGACTGAGATCACAGGCAACATGTGCCTGAAAGCATCGATGCATGCACCGAAGGCTAATAAGGCCCTCTACAATACCACGAAACCTGGTGGTTTTCTGGATAGCTTATCCTTCACAGCAATGTATGTACCTAGGTTCTTGTCCTGCAACACCTAGAGCACATGAAGAAGGTTGTCATAAGCCATGTCAAAAGAACCGAACCTCCTTTGCAAAGCCTTCTGCTTCGCACGTCATGCCTTCGCGTAGCTAATCTTGTACTTGAATTTCTGCTCGATAGCCACCATGATGTGCTTGGCCTCAAGTCCTTCTTCTTCGCTATCTCTCCGTACATGAGATTGGCTATGAAGGTAGACGTTAGGTTGCGATACTTCAACAGTACACTACTGAGCACGCAGGAGTGCGCCTCTACCTTGGAGACAATCTAGTGAGTCTCGTACTTGGGTCTACATGCGTGCACACGCCAAGGACAACCGGCTTGCTTGCAGACCACGATATACTGCTCTTGGCTGGATTTGAGAACCCAAAATGTTCGCTGCATGGACAAAACCCATAGCTTAATGGCATGCCACAGTGATCCCTTGTTAGCAAATATTGTGTGAAGCCGAACCTCTGTACCATGGTACTCCCACGGTGATTCATGCTCGTTGTGCACAACAAGACTCTCAACGTCCACTCTATTCCGTCCCTGCGGGATAGGACCTTCATCCTCATCAGAAGAGTCATCGTCATCCTCTTCTATAGCTTCCTCCTCGGCCCAGGCCATTAGGTCATCGATCTCCATCTGACGTACTATGTTGTCGACATACTCCCTTGCATCCGCCTGTTCAGTAAGCTCAGCTTGCGATGTGTGATATTCATGTTCTGGCTCCGCAACATCAGCCATCGCATTCTCTTCATGGACCACGCGTTGTGCGCCCGAGCTGCTCCTACTAACTGGACAATAGCCATCCGTAGGGCCTCGTGCGACTCCCTTCACACATGCTTACACGAGTAGCACACACTCGTATCTACGTTGCCGGTAGCCTCCCACAAAGCCATTCCATGCAACTGTGCGCATCAGTCTGGTCAACTCCCATCGAATGTGCGTGGCAGACCTACTCCAAAGCCCATGTAGGATGACACCGCACACCTCGGGGTCCAAAGAGAAGCTGCATGTTAGTCAGTGCAAGACATCTTTGATTTGAGCATTCTCTACGTCCAGGTGTACCATATTGACTTACGGGAAACCACTCAGGTCAACACCGTCTGGACATGTATACATGATGTTACACATGCTCGATGTTCTCTTCTCTCGTGTCGATCAGTCCTCTTCTTCGACGTTGGCCAACTCGTGGCTTCCTCACTAACCACGACAACCTCCTATCTTGACTGCCGCGCAACATGTATGCTTTAGTCATAGTCTAATGATATAGAGAATATTTTTACCATCGTCGATGACGACATGCTCCTCACCAATAATGGCACGCTTCTAGCTACCCGGTGACCCCTTATTGTCGATATCTCGATTTCAATGTAAAGTTTTATCTCCTTTTGGCAAGGTTTTCCCATCATCGAGCTTCTTTGGCTACTAAGTTTTTTAACAACGCCGACGCTCACTACTTGTCATCGTAGCCCTTAGCTCCTTCAACACTGGACTTTCTCTTCAATGGCTCCAGTGAGCAGCACGACATTATCCTCGTTGAACGGCTAAGGTGTAGCACGATACTGTCATCATCTCTGTTGTCGTCGTCTTAACTCATCGCTTCCCGTGGGTATTGGTCTTCTTCCAGGACAGGCCAATGCCATTGTAGTCTTTCATGGTCTCCTCTAACACCATTTTATGCCATCTTTGTTATAACTTTTATTTTTATTAAAAATTTTAGTTATTTTTTATGTTTATTCAATAGGAAGCAACAATACAAACACGTGACCTTTAGAGCGAATGTGGCAGCTTTTTTTGTGCCTCCTCCGACACCATTCGTGTCATTCTCGCTATAACTTTTATTTTTGTTCAATATTTGTATTATTTTTATTGGAGTTCGTATACAAATCAAATTGATTTTATTTATTTATTTTTTTGAATTTTAGTTATCTTGGGATTTATTTTGGAATAGTATGGAAATTAAATTGCAAATTTTCTTCTTTTTTTTTCATTCTGAATTTTAGTTCTTTTTTTGGGATTCGTATTCGTATCTGAATCCAATTTCTAATTTGTCTTTAATTTCTATTCTGAATTACATGTATTTAGGTATTTTATTTTGGAATTCATATTGAAATCAAATTGCTAGTTTTATTTTGTTATTTCAAATTTAAGTTATTTTTTGGTGGGGTTTCGTGTACAAATCTAATTGCCAATTGTTATTATTATTATTTTGAATTATAATTATTGGAATTCGTATCGAAATTGAATTGCTAATTTTGTTTTTATTATTATGAATTTCAGTTTTTTGTTGGATTTCGTATACAAATCTAATTTCTAATTTATGCTTTTCTTATTCTGAATTATAATTATTTAGGTATTTTACTTAGAAATTTGTATGGAAATCAAATTGTAATTTTATTTTACTTTTATTCTGAATTTTAGTTTTATTGTACTTAATTTTGACATTTTTACTTAGGAATTCGTGTGGAAATCAAATTATTTATTTTTTTAAAAAAATTAATTCTAAATTTCAGTTTTATTGTACTTAACATGGGCACTTTCTTTTAATCTAGACCGTTATAATCTGGGTCCGCTATGATCAACGGTGTAGATCTTTTTTTCCTCCAATTAATGTAAGGATTTCTAGCCCTTGAAATCGAATATGGTGGGTTTTTTTTACTCTGCTTTAATAAGTTAATAGATACCTAAAAAGTGTTGGATTTAAATCTAGCACCATCTTTTATAGGGCTGGGATAATTGGCTAGCTTGGTCATTTTAAGGCTCAAAACTAGTAAGTCATAGGTTCAAATCCCAAACTATTAAATAAATCCACACAAATAACCCATATAACCTGTGTTTGGCGGAAGTCGAACTCCTGATCATTAGCCAGGGAGATAAGATGTCACACCGCTAGACTATGCTAGCGTTGGCCGAATCTAGCACCATTTAGATAGACTTTTTCCATTTAATTACTAACGAATCGGGTATATCTTCCTACCGCATCTCTGCATGCACGCATCAGTCGTGAAGTGCGACCAATAATGAACATGCATATTGATCGCTTTGCCAAGTGGCATCAACTTGTTAGACGAAGATAAAAACTAATGTTGATACTCCATATGTAACAGCTATTGGCCAACGGGTAGCTTTCTCCGAAAAATCTATATATTCTCCTCGTTCAACTTTACCAATAGTATTTGTTAAGTCTTGGGTTTGCAGAATTATTGTTGGTCTTGGGTTTGCAGAATCAGATTCCTGGTGCATTGTGGCAGGTGATGGCGGTGCAACTGGTCATGTTCTTGCTAATACGGACCCCACATCCTTTTCTTAGTGCATTCTATTTTCTTATTTGGGAGTCAGTCCTTTTTGCTAAGTTAAATTTCATGGGATTATCACCATCTTCTAAAAATCCTCTAATTTTCGTAGGTTCCAGTTGTCCAGATATGCCTAAATTTAGACATTCTGTATACTTCGGGTTAACTTTTTCGCCCCATCTCCGTCTTGTATGCGACAATATCACAGAGTACCAATTCCAAAACAAATTAAAGCCAAATTCCAAAACAAAAGGAAACTCACGCATGCATGTACATGAATGATGTCATAGCCAGATCTTACGGACATGTAATTCAAACAAACAGTCAGATCGATCATGCGAGGATATAGGTAGGAATCGAAGCTGCATGCAATTTAATCGATGACTCTTTTTTCCGGCATGATCGCAAACGCGTAGGCGTAGCTAGTACTAACATGTGTTGCTCGTACACGTACGTATACTAGCTGACGCTTCTTGTCAGTTCTCACTGTGCCGCATTTTTGTTTGTGTCTTCTTCGTTTCAGACGAACAGAGCATCGACCGATCGAGTGATACTCCAGCAATACCCCGAGCAGTAACAAACAATTTCACCGCGGTGACCAATGCAATAAACCGATAGCTGAGATTTCTCGAATGGGAACAAACGAGATAAATTTGGGCTTCGCTATTGGTAGTTGGAACCCGAGATGGCGTGGTGTTTGGCTAAGTGCATGTTTGGTCCATTTTTTTTTAATTTGCCCCGTGGTGCCATGTTAATTTTAGAAATAGCTCATTTTATACTAAAATTTCAAAAGTAACACCCTCTCGAACGCGGAAGCACGGGAGGTCGTGGCGCATTCTGCGGGCGAGGGGTGCGGAAAGAAGACAGCCAGCGCGGAAGTCAATCAGGCGGGGAAGGAAAGGGCGCGGCACGGAAGGTGATGGGCCTGACCGCCTTCCGCGGCGTCGGAGCGCGGAATGGAGGCGAGCACCTTCCGTGCCTAACAAGCGCAGGAGGCTGGCTAATATCCGAATGAAAAATACATGCACGAGCTCATTAATGCATAAAAAGCAAAGCAACACAACTCAAAGCACAGTGAAAAAGCGAGCTCTTTAATGCATAAAAAAGCAAAGTAGACAACTCAAATTGCATTGCTGTTGCCGCACTCCGGTCGGGCGGAAGCTCCATCCCGCACTCCGGCACCGCACAAGGCGGCCAGACTCGCATGTTCCGCACCGCACCCTTTCCTCCCGCGCCCGACTGAGCTGCTGCGCTGGCCACCTTCTTTCCGCGCCCCCCGACCACGGAATGTGCCACGTGTCAACCTCCCGTGCTTCCGCGCTCGGGAGAGGGGCTATTTTTGGAATTTCGATACCAATGGAGTTATTTCTGAAATTAACATGGCACCATAGGGCCAAAGGGGAAAAAATCTGTTTGGTCAGCCTCTTCTGTTTGTTTTTTTTTTTTTTGAAAAAAACCAAAAGTTGTCATAAATGGACGACTTTTGGTTCTATTTGGGATGGCTTCAGCTTTTCACTCAAAAAAGTTGAAAAGCCGTCCAAAACGAACCACTTTTACCATTGGCTTTTCCGAAGTCGGAAGCCGCGTATAACGTAGGAAAACCGAAAACTGGTTAATTACCTGGTTTTGCCACTGAACAAACCCCCATCGGGCTCACCCGAAACCCTAACCCTAGAGTGCCCCACGGCCCCGCCCGTCCCGTCCTCCCTCCTGGCTACTCCCTCCTCCCTCTTCCTCCTGAGTGACGCCGCTGCCCTCCCCTTCTCCTCCTCCCTTGATCGGCGCCGCCCCGCCCTCCTCCTCCTCCCTCGAGCTCCCGCCGCCCTCCCCTTATCCTCCCCCCCTGAGCGGTCGCCGCCCCGCCCTCCTCCTCTTCCTCCCGAGTGTAGCTACCGCCTTGCCCTCCTCCTCCTCCCCCAAACGGTCGCCGACCACCTCCTCCTCCTTCTCCGCCGAGCCTCCATCGCCCACGTCGTCCTTTCCCATTGCGGCCGTGACCGCCGCCAGTTTTTTAAATTATTTGTTCAATTTTATTATTTGTTTCTTTCTGTTGTGAATGAATCATTTATGTAATAAATGTTTGTTGCAATAATTATTTATTGTAATTATCATTAATCATGGTTAATTATCATTAATTATAGTCAATTGTCGTTAATCGTGGTTAAATATGTTAATTACCGTTAATTGCGGTAATTCTTGTTAATTGCAATAGTTGTCGTGCATTGTGTTAATTGTTGTCAATTACATTAATTATCATTAATTGCGGTAGTTGTTATAAAGTGTCGTCAATTGTCATCAATTATCGTTAATTATTGTTAAACGACATCAAACGAGCCATCAATTGCTAGGGGCATTTCAAATATTTCTCAACTCAAAAGCTCCAGCCAGCCGACTTAAAACCTAGACTTTTCGGTCGACGATTAATTTGATTTAAAATGTTTTTTTACACTACTTGACACTATTTGAAATACCATTTAACACTATTTAAAACACTATGTATAATACTATTTAACACTTTTAAAAATTTAGACGGGGCACTCTTTTCTTCTCGTTTTTTTACCTCGCACTCGCAATTTCAAATGTATTATCACATGTACAAAAAAAATCCACAAATTTTTTCGCAAGAAATCACGGTGCAGCAAACACAATTTGGTATATAAGGCGGCGGCGGTGGGCAGCCGATGATAGTGTACTACCCCCACCGCCGCGGCCAATGGCGGTGTACTGCTGCCCGCCACCACGGCCCGTGACGGTGTATTACTGCCCGCCGCCGCCTCGTTCGGTGAATCATTGCTATCTCAAGGAGATTGTGCTTGCTGTGTTGTAATTTCATGTAAAAAATTATGGAATTGTTTGGTACATGTGATAATACATTTAAAGTTGCAAGTGCGAGATAAAAAAAACAAGAAGAAAAGGTCAAACAAAAAAGTAATCTCTCTGAATTTTTTAAAGTGTTAAATAGTATTTTAAAAGAATAAGTCCACTTTACTCCCTTCAACTATTAGAAAAGTCTTGTTTACCCCCTGAACTACAAAACCGGTTATTTAACCCCATAAACTTACGAAATCCGGTCACTACACCCCTCAAGCCGGTTTGAAGTAGCGGTTTTGCACACGTGACCTCTTATTTGTCCCCATCACCATGTATGTGTCCCAGTCAGCATGCCATGTCCCATTTGTTCTTATCTCTAACTTCTCCATAGAGCTCCTTCGGCTCAGGCGGAGATGGCGACGTTGACGAGAATCCTCATGCCGCGCCGCCTCCCTCTGCCTCGCCGCCTCCACCCGCTCGTACATCCCCGCCAGCCTATCCAGAGCCGTCGCCACCTCCGTGCACCCTCTCCCTCTGGTTTCGTGATGATGCCCCGAGGAGGAGCTCACTAACGACAACAACATCGCTGTCCTCGGCTGCTTTGGCATCGACGGCCAGTCGCGGGGCAGAGAAGTCGCGCTGTTGTCCTCGTTCTCCTTCTTTACCTTGGGCATGGTGCTGTCACGGGACGCGAAGCCGGGGGGAACGGAGGGGGCGAGGTGGAGGAGCACGAGGAGGCGGTCGAACGAGCCTCCCCTGGACGCGCCCGGCTACTGGCGCTTCCCATGGCTCACACGCCTCCGGCGGCTCGCCCCGCCCCTGTGTGCTTGGCCCCGTGTGGCTTGCGTTTGGCGCCCTCGACTTGGCTTGGCTTGCTCCCTGGGCCCACCATGGCGTCGTCGCTCCTTGGGCCTCCAGCAACCGCCACGGCCTCTCCGACCCGCGCGCCACCTCGCGGTGCCGCCACCGGTGCCGCCGCCCTGCGCGCGCTCGGCCTCGGTCTCGGCCCCGGCCACGGCGCGCGCCCTGGCCTCGGCGGGCCTCGTGGGCGCCGCGCTCCGCTGTGACCACCGGCACCGTGCGCTCGCCGATGGGGCCATCCTCCACCAGTCCCCTGCGCTCCACCTCTTCGCTGACATGTGCAACCTCCTCGGCGTGCCCAACCTCTCGGGCGCGGCGCAGGAGTGAGCCGAAGGAGGAGCGCGGGCCAGCGAGCTAGCGGTGGCGGTGGAATGGAGCCAGGCCGATCGGGCGCAGGGGGAGGTGGCGCCATTCACCGGCCGAGAGAGAGAGAGCCATGAGGGATTGGGATAGGAATAGAGAGAGATGGAGAAGAAAACGTGATGTGAGGAGATGACTGGGAAATAGAGAGAGAGATAGAGAAGAAGAACACTCACACCGTTCAAACAAATGCTGACTAAGACAAAACCGGCTACGTGTGCAAAATCACTCATTCAAATCGGCCCGAGGGGTTAAGTGATCGGATTGCGCAAATTTAAGAATTAAATAACCGGTTTTGTAGTTCAGGGGGGTAAATCAGACTTTTCTGATAGTTGAAGAGAATAAACTAAACTTATTCCTATTTTAAATAGTATCAAATAGTATCAAAAAATCATTTTTAAATCAAATTAACCGCCGTCCGAACTCACCGTGCCCGACACTTTTGCTAATGCGCGTGCCAAATGCACCGAACGGTCGCAATGCTGTTTTTCCACACCGAACAGTCTTGACAACCTGCTGCCGATGCTGACTACAACGACGTTGACTGTAGACGTACTTGGTCGCCAAGGTATCTGCAACGAGGAGGGAAGAAGAGACTGCAACTTGATTGCAAGATATCAGCATCATCTGGAAATTCACGCACAGGCCACAGCACCTAGCTAGATAGATTAATAGGTGGTGCGTAGTGACTTCACTGGCAGCATGTGGTACGCCCATCCTCCCTTTCTCCGCTGCTTCCTCGTTTAATTATTCAATTCACTCTCGGTGCTCGACTGATTCGTCGTTCCATTTGGTCCCGTCGACAGCGACGGAGAAGTAGCCGCCAAGAAACGTACTGAAAGAAAAACGGCATGCACGATTGGTCTGTGTCTCGCTCGCTCGGCTCGATCTGAAGAAACTGAAGCCCAACGGAATGGGACGTACGCGAGGTGTCCGTTCTCGATGGATTAACCACTCCATCACACGAAGAGATGCCTTTCAGCGTTCGGCTGCTACTGCATCACATGTTCAGTATCGGAAAAATAATGTTTTAGTTTATCGATCTTTAGTTTTGCCTCGGATTTCTCCCATGAACGGTCTCCAAAAAAAGGTGTTCTTTTATCCCTCCCAAAAGAAGCTTAATCTGCTCTTTCTTTTAACCCTTTCTGTAAAATATCATATCTTGGCATCACAGAATAAATAGTGTAAGGCTATTTCGTATTCCGGGCTCTGGGCCCTAGCGAAGGGCACAGTAGAGTCGAACTTGAGCAAAGACCGTTAATTCTCAAGGAAGTACCCCAGCAAAACCTCTGTTTCGATGTGACAATATACGTGGGTCTGGTTTGTGTTTTATACACTCAAGGACGGAGACAGGAACTAATAGGAGTTTTGCTCCCTCATGATTGATGAAGTACTATATATCTTTACTACTTAAAAAAACTATAGTGGTGATGAATGATGCGTTCATGTTCCCTTTTCCCTCCCAAAAAGTGCCAACTGGTGGCCCCACAACTTATTCTCTTCCCACCCGCGATGCCATCTCCCGCCCCTCCGCCGCCATCCCTATCTCCAGCCCCTCCACCGTCGTCGCCGAGGACGCCAGTGATCGAGGTGGATCTAACTTTTGTGGCTGCCGGCTTGCAACGTTGTCTCCAGTGAGTCGATCCACCTCCCCTTACTCTTTGTGACTCTCCCTGGCTCACAGTTGGAGGCTTCGGTGCATGTGTAGATCTGACTCGGGCGTGGTCTAGGACTTCCATGTGGCGTGCCACATCAGGCGATGGTGTCCAACAGAAGCAGACTTCCATTGTCTAGCAGCTACCTATTGAAGGTGAACTTGACCACTGGTAAGCAGAATATGCCTTTGCTTTCACAGCATGTTGGCATTTTTTTTTAAAAAAAAAATCTAGTATGTTTCATCTTTAGGTGAGTTGTCGACCACGGTTGAGAGTGAACTCGTATTCTTCCCAGACTCAATCTATGCCGACGAGTTGGAAGGTACAAGTATCTACATCGTCTATGTACTAATTATATTACATCTCTATAATAATTACCACTCTACAGTAACCCCTCAAAATCTTGTATTACTTTTTTCATTTATCTATAGGCCTTCGTGCATCCTTAATGATTACCCCTGTGGTTGTACATAACTACATCAATTTCGTCATCAAGATGAGGATGATCGTGATTGCTAATCCTCATTATCAAGGATTGAACGAGTAGGAAGGCAGAGGGGAAATGATCTCTAGAGTTGATGTACATATTCATTTTGCATTCCTTGGTTATATTAGCTTACATTCTATTTTTAAATATACTTTCAATGGTATGTTATTTCATTTGTTATTATTTCAATATCGCGTTGAAGCAAAATATCTCTTAAGATCGTTGTATCGTTGCTTATTCGAAGGACTCAATTTATGAATGCAACATTTTGTTATACATAGTTTATACTACATTCGGTGATGGAATGTTTACTGAATTTTCATTAGGACGTAAATGACTCTAAGTCAATCTTATTTACTTATAGTTTTTCCCTTCATCTATGTTATCAAAATAGCTTCAAAATAATTATATAGTTTGTGTTTCCGTCGCAACGTATGGACACTTGACTAGTAGTTCTTAATTTACTCACGTAGAATGGTAAAATATTTGTACTTGGCACCCATCGATATTTAGTTATCACCATATAATCCCTAAAAATTTTCTAGCTTCGTCCATGCATACACTAAAGTCTAAACAAGGTGAGGACCGAGCGCTTGCTCGATTGGTTTTCTCGCCAGGTGAGCAAGTGGCCAGCCTGGCTTTGAAACCCAGGCGCCTCACCTATTGGGTTTTATTCCTTTAGGAATAATACACACACGCAGGTGCTTTCAGTGGTCAAAGCGCGTGCATGTGCTTCGTGGGGTCTTAACCCCTGCTCTTTAGATTATACGTGTGTTTAGAACATACCCACGAGGAGAGGGGGGTGTGGTGTGTACGCGTGAGTGCGTCCCGTGTGTACTTAAAAAAAGTCTAAACAAGGTGGAGTTTTTTTTGTTCCAGAAAGGTGGAGTCGTATTACTTTTGCAAACTAACTAAAGACGGTTGGTTTCTTAATTCTAAACGCGTAGAGGGGCAGCAGTACAAGTAGATCCGACAAGCACTATCCATGGTCGCGCTGAATAGATGGTCCAGAGAAAGGTACAGTACACACATACGGCTTGCACCATCCCTGGCTTGGATCGACTTTTCTCGCCGCGAGACAGGCACATCACATATATCGTGCGGCGTCGAGAAAGCAGTGCCTCGATCATGTGTGCGTAAGTACGTCCCGTGTGTATTTAAAAAAAAGTCTAAACAAGTTGGAGTTTTTTTTCTCCAGAAAGGTGGAGTCGTATTACTTTTACAAACTAAGGACGGTTGGTTTCTTAATTCTAAACGCGTAGAGGGGCAGCAGTACAAGTAGATCCGACAAGCACTATTCATGGTCGCGCTGAACAGATGGTCCAGAGAAAGGTACAGTACACACATACGGCTTGCACCATCCCTGGCTTGGATCGACTTTTCTCGCCGCGAGACAGGCACATCACATATGCAGCAGGCAGCGTCGAGAAACAGTGCCTCGATCATGTGTGCGTAAGTAAGTCCCGTGTGTATTTAAAAAAAAGTCTAAACAAGTTGGAGTTTTTTTTCCCAGAAAGGTGGAGTCGTATTACTTTTACAAACTAAGGACGGTTGGTTTCTTAATTCTAAACGCGTAGAGGGGCAGCAGTACAAGTAGATCCGACAAGCACTATCCATGGTCGCGCTGAACAGATGGTCCAGAGAAAGGTACAGTACACACATACGGCTTGCACCATCCCTGGCTTGGATCGACTTCTCTCGCCGCGAGACAGGCACATCACATATGCAGCAGGCAGCGTCGAGAAAAAGTGCCTCGATCATGTGTGCGTAAGTACGTCTCGTGTGTATTTAAAAAAAAGTCTAAACAAGTTGGAGTTTTTTTTCCAGAAAGGTGGAGTCGTATTACTTTTACAAACTAAGGACGGTTGGTTTCTTAATTCTAAACGCGTAGAGGGGCAGCAGTACAAGTAGATCCGACAAGCACTATCCATGGTCGCGCTGAACAATGGTCCAGAGAAAGCTACAGTACACACATACGGCTTGCACCATCCCTGCCTTGGATCGACTTCTCTCGCCGCGGGACAGGCAGATCACATATGCAGCAGGCAGCGTCGAGTAGCAGTGCCTCGACCATGCGGCGCCGGCGGTCTTGCGCGTACGTGCCGGTTGGCTCGTTCCTGCGTCACGCGTGGGTGCCGTGTGGCCTTCGTCTCATCGGTCGTGCGGACGTGCAGGGCAACGAGTTTTTCCTCACGGGGACAGCGGATGTTATAGTTAATCTTGTTTTGGTATCAGGACTGTAGCAATCAGAGACGACGTCGGTACACTGTAGCAACCGAACCGGTACTGTACCAATAGTGTGCCTATATAAGAGCCCTATGTGATCAGTTTTTTTAAGAAGCAATGTGAGCAAGAGTTGAGTTTAAAGAAAAAATAAAACGCCAAAAAGAGGAGGAGCAGCTCCCGAGAGAAATTGCTTGATTGTGTTCTTGCTGTGTTGGTTTGTTCTTAGTTTGTTCTCTCCAGTGAGAAGTTGTTTCGCGTGGAGAAAGAAGAAACAAGGTAGAAGTCGCTGCTGTGCTACTTGGAGTATCACATAAAGTCAAGAAGGCCAGAGGCTTTCACGTGAAGACAACCAAGCGGGCAAAGCGCTGCTCCAGGCGAGTGCCAACGGGAAGACCAGGCAGGTCACGTCGAGAACCAGCGGGTGCCGAGCGCATCTCTGGCCGGGAGTAACCGAGCGATTTTCTCTGTATCTCACGGCCGAAGCAGCAACAGAACGAAGAAGACAAGAAAGGTTCCAACAGCGGAGTGGGGGGCCTGGAGACACACGAGCATCGACGTAAATGTGCGTGCGCAGCGCCCAAATTCGTGTGCCTCTCGAGGAGAGTACGAGCGAAGCTGGAGCACAGCGAGGAGCCGAGCCCGCTTGGTTAAAACACCGTGCCGTCGCGGTGCGGATCGTATCGTAATATGGGCCTCGGTAGCCGCCTAGCCTCCCTTCGACTGTCGAGCTGGGCTGGATTGGTGCCGTCTATGCCTGGTCCAACGAGACGTTCTCTTCTTCTCTGTTATTCTCGTCGGACTGAGCTTTTTGCTCGCCCCATTTTTTTTGCAGCGCCAATGAATTTGGTTGATGAGGTGGCTGCAAGCTATTGCCTGTATTTAATGCAAACCTTTTTGATTAATCAGTTTCAAATGATTATATTTCATAAACCGAGTATCCGATTTGTGATCCGTTTGAATCGTTGTGTTCCTTATTATTTTATCAACAAAACAAGATCCATGTTGACATATTTTAGAACAAAAAATAGATATCATGCAAGACCCACTTGTCATACCCACGATTTTGGCATGACTGCAATTCTAACACATCAATTTCGGCATTGTTTATGAATTGATATGACTACGATCCAAACATAATATTTTTGCCCGATGTTTTGTATTGCTTGTGTTTTGGTATTACCAAAATTTTGATATGACTTTTTGGGGTCACAAACCAAACAACCCCTAGATTACTTGTGTCGGGTGTCGTGTGCTTGTCAATCTCTTCAGTTGTTTGTCTGGTTGACATCCTGCGTAGCTGCCAGGCGGCAAAAAACGGCGCCTAGAGCTACGCTGCTCCATCAACGGTTTGTATTTTCGATTTGTCGTCCTATTTTTCTTCATCGATTTCTAGTCACGTGTTTCTAACCAAATAATCTATCTCCAGTTTATTTAATTAGATAAAAATTATCTAATTTCTAAACTACTTACATGCATCAATTTTTGCCAGACGGTTCAGACCTCTAACCAAACAAATCCTAATTAGTCTCAAGGAAGATTCTACTACTAAAATACCATTATACCACTGATGCTAAACTGCTAAGCGCAGCCAGCCAGCCAGTAAGCACACTCGCTCACTCGGCCGTGAGAGCTAGCGCAATTGTTCTGTACGCACGATGCTCCGTACGGAACGAATTAAGAGTCGTTGCAGTACTTAATCCGACACCTCTTACGGCAGAGTTGACGGTTGCAGCGAATCCATAACACGTAGAGGTACAGCACATATAAAAGACGTCGTGCTGTAGTCTTTTTTTTTTGGAGACTACATGATGCAGTCAGCCTAAACGAAAGCCATTTTTTGCGCAAGCGAGCAACCAAGGAATGCAAGTTATAGTGAGAAGAAAATCGGGGGACATTTCGGTCCATTGGCCAGGTAGGCCGTAGGCAACTACAACCACCGGCTATACCCAGTCGGGCACGGTGAAACAGTCTGTGGACGACGGTGACAGCCGCAGCGCGGCGACGTCGACGCCTCGGCTGCCCCCTCCCCCATCCGACGGCCCGTGCCCCGCCCACCTCCCCATCCAACGGCGGAAAACCCCTCGTCGTAGCTCGCAGTAACACCCCCCTCGCCGCGGTGTAGGGAAACCGAGAAAGCGAGAGTAGAGTTGTTGGCGACACACTTGCACCAACTAATACGCACTCACTCTCTCCCTCTGTTAAGCCTTGACGGAATGCGTGTTGTGTAAGGAGGAGGGGAGAGGGGAAGCGGAGGAGAGAAGCGGCGGTGCGGCGTTGATCGATCCGGGCCGGGAGGGGTCGGCGATGGCGGCGAACGCCGGGATGGTGGCCGGCTCCCGCGACGGGGTCGTCACGATCCGCTACGACGGCGACGGCGCGGCGGTGTGTTTGCCTTGCCTTCTTCCCGTTGTTTCGTTCCGTTTTGATTTGTGTGTGGACTGTGGGGTCGCGGTTGCCCGTGGATCTGGTCGGCGGCCGTGCGCGGGCGCCCGGATTCGCGCGGCTAAGCGTCGGATTCGGGGGGATTGGCCGTGGCAGCCGCTGCGGGGATGCTTAGATTTGTTGCGTTCGTGCGGCTGATTTCGTTGCGCGCCTGCCGGTAGACTGGCCAGTGAATCAGTGGATCCCAGTGTGCGCTGCGACCCCAGCACCCGCGGTTGCGTCGGTGAGAAATGCAGAGGGAATTGAGCTGAGATGAACCGTGACATCAGATTGTAGTGGGATTCGTAGGGCAGTTCGAGTCCTCAAATTTGCTGCTGTTCGGCTACTGATGTGTTGGGTCCCTGGTATTCACTGATGTATCCCACCGATTCAATCAACTTCCACGCAATATGTGGAATTTGTTGCGTCTTGCCGACTTGTAGGAGTATTTTTCTCTAGTTTGGGCTAGCTTTGTTGTCGGTACATCTCATCTCGTCTGCGTTGTTGATGCAGGCTAAGCCGTTGAAGAATGTGAACGAACAAATCTGTCAAATTTGTGGCGACACTGTTGGCCTCTCAGCCACTGGCGACGTCTTTGTCGCCTGCAACGAGTGTGCCTTCCCAGTTTGTCGTCCTTGCTATGAGTACGAGCGCAAGGATGGGAATCAGTGCTGCCCTCAATGCAAGACTAGATACAAGAGGCACAAAGGTCTGTTCTTTATGGAGAATACTGAGCATAGTGAACTTATCAAATTGCTGCACATAAATCAAAATCACAATGTGCTGGATGAATTTCACTACTTGACTTAACAAATGTGTCTATTTTTATTTTCTGTAGTACGATGAATGATGTGTGTAATAGCCCTATGTTTTTGCTTGGACTTAAAATTCAGGGAGCCCTCGAGTTCCAGGAGATGACGAGGAGGAGGATGTTGATGATTTGGACAACGAATTCAATTATAAGCAAGGAAATAGCAAAGGTCTGCAGTGGCAGCTGCGGGCGCAAGGAGAAGATGTTGATCTCTCGTCGTCTTCTCGGCATGAACCGCATCATAGGATTCCACGTTTGACAAGTGGGCAGCAGGTATAGCATATATATGGTCACTGTACAGTGGTCGTCAAGTGCCTAGGGAACTTGTGTTGTGTAGCTTTCAATCCTATAATCTTAGCAATGGATTTCTTCTATCGTAGACTGCTCTTCTTAATGTCAACATGTTTTAGCCTTGTTGTGTTAAGCTTGAATGGAATCAATCTAGACACTGGTGGTCCAACTTGTAGTATCCTTGGAAGATGTCATTCAGAAATTATACTCTCCAACTTGTAGTACATTGTTCACCATATAATGTCCAATGGGTTTGCTGGTCATGCTATTGAGCTTGCAATGCTTTCATAAGAATGTTTTGCTTTGTTTGCACTAAAATGTTGACGCTTATCTTCAGATTTCTGGAGATATTCCGGATGCTTCCCCTGATCGTCACTCTATCCGCAGCCCAACATCAAGCTATGTTGATCCAAGCATTCCAGGTATGCTATCGTGTTAATGCTTATGCATAGCTGATTTTAGACATTATGTCTCTGCAGATTCACTGCAATACACTCATTTGTTATCATGATATCAGTTCCTGTGAGGATTGTCGACCCGTCGAAGGACTTGAATTCGTATGGGATTGGTACTGTTGACTGGAAAGAAAGAGTTGAGAGCTGGAGAGTTAAACAGGAGAAAAATATGATACAGGTGACCAATAAATATCCAGCAGAAGGGAAAGGGGATATCGAAGGGACTGGCTCAAATGGTGAAGATATGCAAATGTATGAACTGTGCTACTTGCACCTGCTCTACTTTTCTTCCCCGATTAGCATGTATTTCGTGTATAATAGAAATTCACTATGAATACGGAATCTCATTTTACAATTTGAGTTGTGCATGCTTAATAAAGCATTCCAAGTAACATTTGGCCTCAATATCAGAAAACCTTCTGTTTTCCTTTCACCTCCACCAATAGGATATCTTTCTTTCTTGTTAGTAATATATCCAGGGAGAAATTTTTGTTTGGGTTGGCTTAGCCTCTCAGTCTCATGTTGATTAATGACTATTGGCTACTTATTAGGTCTGTTTGATTTGTTTGTCTGAGCCGACCAGAATGTGATGGTTTTATTTGCACTATGCATTAGCAACAATATTGCTGCAATTTATCACTTATTGTGTGTGCTGTTTCAGATAATGATGTGATTGAGTTACTTACTTTTATCCCTTCTGCAGGGCTGACGATGCACGGCTACCTCTAAGCCGCATAGTGCCTATACCTGCCAATCAGCTTAATCTTTATCGAGTAGTGATCATTCTCCGGCTTATCATCCTGTGCTTCTTCTTCCAGTATCGTATAACTCATCCAGTATGGGATGCTTATGGGTTATGGCTTGTATCTGTTATTTGCGAAGTTTGGTTTGCCTTGTCTTGGCTTCTAGATCAGTTCCCAAAGTGGTATCCTATCAACCGTGAAACGTACCTTGATAGGCTTGCATTGAGGCAAGTTATACTTGATTCTTTTCTACAGGATTTTGGGCAATGCATCACACGTTTTTTATATCCTGAGACTTTTTAATTAAACACTGCAGATATGATAGGGAGGGCGAGCCATCACAGCTGGCTCCAATTGATGTCTTTGTCAGTACGGTGGACCCACTTAAGGAACCTCCTCTGATCACTGCCAACACTGTCTTGTCCATACTTGCTGTGGATTACCCTGTTGACAAAGTATCATGCTATGTTTCTGATGATGGTTCAGCTATGTTGACTTTTGAAGCGCTGTCAGAAACTGCGGAGTTCGCCAGGAAGTGGGTTCCCTTTTGCAAAAAGCACAACATTGAACCCAGGGCTCCAGAATTTTATTTTGCTCAAAAGATAGATTACCTAAAGGACAAAATCCAACCCTCTTTTGTGAAAGAAAGGCGAGCAATGAAGGTAAGCTATGATATTAGGTAGTTAGATTACTGATTGTACAGCATTTTGTTGGGAGATTTTGAGATCTCTAGGTATTTTCTCTCAGAGGGAGTATGAAGAATTCAAGGTACGGATCAATGCCCTTGTTGCAAAAGCACAAAAAATACCTGAAGAGGGATGGACCATGGCCGATGGCACTCCTTGGCCTGGGAATAACCCAAGAGATCATCCTGGAATGATTCAGGTGTCTTTTTACTTTAGCATGGGCATTACTGTCAGGAGTTAAATTTAATCTGGATCTTATCCTTATGTATTCAACTCTTCTTTTGGAACTCAGGTATTCTTGGGGCACAGTGGTGGGCTTGACACGGATGGAAATGAGTTGCCGCGACTTGTTTATGTCTCTCGTGAAAAGAGGCCAGGCTTCCAGCATCACAAGAAGGCTGGTGCCATGAATGCTTTGGTACATGGCTACTTTACTTATTCAGTTCTGCACGTGACAGTTTGGTTTATCTTTCTCTTTCTAATTTTACTATTTCAATTAATGAACAGATTCGTGTATCTGCTGTCCTAACAAATGGTGCTTACCTTCTTAATGTGGATTGTGATCACTACTTCAATAGCAGCAAAGCTCTCAGGGAAGCAATGTGCTTCATGATGGATCCAGCACTAGGAAGGAAAACTTGCTATGTCCAGTTTCCACAAAGATTTGATGGTATTGACTTGCATGATCGATATGCTAACCGGAACATTGTCTTCTTTGATGTAAGTATGGTAGTGCCTTTGTTTGTCATTTTTTCAAATAATTCATGATTCTTACATGGTTTTCGTGTGCAGATAAACATGAAGGGTTTAGATGGTATTCAAGGTCCTGTGTATGTGGGAACAGGATGTTGTTTCAATAGGCAGGCCTTGTATGGATATGATCCTGTGTTGACTGAGGCTGATTTGGAGCCTAATATTATCATTAAAAGCTGTTGTGGTGGAAGAAAGAAGGACAAGAGCTATATCGATAGCAAAAACCGTGCTATGAAGAGAACAGAATCTTCAGCTCCCATCTTCAGCATGGAAGATATAGAAGAGGGCATTGAAGGTGTGTGCTTGTTGCTGTACATTTATTATCTTCTTGACATTCCTGGAAGCTCAAAGTAGGAACTGTGGATATTGAATGCCAATGCATTGGTGGAAATTATCCTCTAGTACCTAATTCATTGTGTCATTCTAGGAACTAAAGTTGTTGTGATCTTAAATATGCTAGCTTCTACTAATGTGAATTGTGGAATTCCATCAGGTTATGAGGACGAAAGATCCTTGCTTATGTCCCAGAAGAGCTTGGAGAAACGCTTTGGGCAGTCTCCAATTTTTATTGCTTCCACCTTCATGACTCAAGGAGGCATACCACCTTCAACAAACCCAGCTTCATTACTAAAGGAAGCTATCCATGTTATTAGTTGTGGATACGAGGACAAGACAGAATGGGGGAAAGAGGTTAGCGGGGGGAGGCATGATTCTTTTGTTGCATTTGAATAGTCCTTTGTTTGTCTAACTTTTTTTTTTTTTGTACACTAGAGTTCATTCATTTAATAAAATTGCTGTGAACATAAATGAGATTTTCCTTTGATTTTGTATGGTTTCAGATTGGATGGATATATGGTTCTGTTACTGAGGATATTTTAACTGGGTTCAAAATGCATGCAAGAGGTTGGATATCCATCTATTGCATGCCACTTCGGCCTTGCTTTAAGGGTTCTGCTCCAATCAACCTTTCGGATCGTCTTAACCAAGTGCTCCGTTGGGCTCTTGGGTCAGTCGAAATTCTGCTTAGTAGACACTGTCCTATCTGGTATGGTTACAATGGACGGCTCAAGCTTTTGGAGAGACTGGCCTACATCAACACCATTGTTTATCCAATCACATCCATCCCACTTATAGCCTATTGTGTGCTTCCTGCTATCTGTCTCCTCACCAATAAATTCATTATTCCTGAAGTAAGTCACCTGAAATCCTTTGTGCTCCTACATGCCATTGTTCTGGTCATATATCTGCTTTTAGGTAAAGGTCTAATGACATTGAACTAACTAGCAGAGCGTATATACACGTCAGGTCAACCAGTGTTTGTTTTTCCTTAGCTCTGTGCCTGCGAGCCTTCTTTGACCTAAAAAACAACAACAGTTAAACTAGTGATTTTGTTTCTCTTTAGTTGTGTGTAAAATGGGCGAGTATTCTTATTCAAGGGTGTCACAAGATATGTTCTTAATTCACCTAAGAACTGTTGTTTACCCATCAAATTTTATTTCAAGTTGCCCTCTGGTGGAGACCTGATTGGCAAGAATATAAGATCCATCATGTATTAACGGGCTAAAATTTTTGTTTTGTTGCAGTCTGTGCACAAGTATCTTGCGTGGCTTTGTTTGATAATGGTTTAGACTATTATTCAACGTATTCATTGCTTGCCGGTTCATTGTAACATAAGCAGACATGAATTTTCTACTATCTGCAATTTCCAGTCTAAGAGGGTTCACATTATTTTGGTGAAATCACTGAAACAGTGAAACCTCTTGCACCAACCACCAAGTATGTTTTCGGATGAGTTGTTTCTAATGTCCATCCCATTTTTTGCTGTGCAGATTAGTAATTATGCCGGTATGTTCTTTATTCTGCTTTTTGCCTCCATCTTTGCCACTGGTATTTTGGAGCTTCAATGGAGTGGTGTTGGTATCGAGGACTGGTGGAGAAACGAGCAGTTTTGGGTCATTGGTGGCACCTCTGCTCATCTCTTTGCTGTGTTCCAAGGTCTATTGAAGGTCTTGGCAGGGATTGACACAAACTTCACAGTTACATCGAAGGCGACCGATGAAGAGGGTGATTTCTCCGAGTTATATGTGTTCAAGTGGACCAGTCTTATCATTCCCCCAACCACCGTGCTTGTCATTAACCTTGTGGGTATAGTGGCAGGAGTTTCTTACGCTATTAACAGTGGTTACCAATCCTGGGGTCCGCTTTTGGTAAGCTTTTCTTCTCAATCTGGGTGATCCTCCATCTTTACCCTTTCCTAAAGGGTCTCATGGGGAGACAGAACCGCACGCCGACCATTGTCATTGTTTGGTCCATCCTCCTTGCATCCATCTTCTCACTGCTGTGGGTGAAGATCGATCCATTCATATCTCCTACCCAGAAAGCCGTTGCCTTGGGTCAGTGCGGTGTAAACTGCTGAAGAAAACTGCTTGCTGGATTGGAACCTGGCACGGTCTCGATCAACTTCTACGCCCCTCGTGTAAATACCAGAGGTGGTTAGATGTGATTTTGTTAGTAGATGGAGAAGACGTGTCTTCTAAATTATGCCGCTGTTCGTTAGCTTCTCCAGTGCATCTGCTGCATTTGGGAGGCGAGCAGCATGATAGAACTTGTGAATCTATGTTGTCGCACCTACTGTCTATTGCGTAGTACCAACTTTTACCTGACGTGGAACCTGGTTAGTACATGTACACTATGGACTGTTGTGATGATGTAATTTATATAGGGAGACCTAGTTAACTATAGAATTGCTTGGTTGCGAGGTGCGAACAATATAATTGCTCGTAGAGTCATGAAAGATGAGTTACCTTGTGATTGCTGCTTGTTTCATTGCTTGCTGTTCTTCTTCGTTCAAAAATGAGTGGATGTCACACAGTAGTCTGTTCAGCGATGGGTATGTACTACTGCTAGCCTTGCTTTGTAATGATGTGAGTTGATTTCTGCACAAATGAGCTGACTGAAATACTGAATGCTACACCGATAGAGTGTTGAAGTCCATCCGTATACCAACCAACCGCAGCCAAGCAGCCTCACTGCATCTGAAATTCTGAAGATGGCATTATGTACATCTCCATTCACGAGGGAATCCTTGAAGATCGAGAGCCTCGCGCGTGAAAAACATGAGTCCTGCCTCTCAAGGACAAGTGTCACGGCCGTGCTCATGCCAGCCTTACTACAGAGAGAAAGGAAAACGATCGAAGAGCAGCAGTCGAGCAGTGCCTGTCTGATCCAGGCATGTCGCAACGATTTCCTCCGATACATGGTGTGCGTGTCAGCCTTTTTTAAAAAAAAATAAGTAAAAAATCTGCCGATCACTATTAGAAAAAGAAAAGAAGTTTTAACAGTCTAGCTACTACAACCTAGAAAAAAAAAGAGAGAAACAATAATGACCAAGCATAAATCTTGACCGTATTCTGCAACAACAATATAACTCAATAAAATCAGAAATCTAGAGCCAAAATAGATATGTACCTAGTTTCTACTTCCTCCCTAATACGATGAAAAACGTGCTCCATTGGGAGATAAGAGTGCTCGAAAATTCTTTGATTTTGTTCCTTCCAAATGCATCAAATGTCGGTTTTTTTGTTGTTTTGAAACCCGTAATCGAATAATTTTTCAGCGCTCTTATTTTCACAACACTGGTTTCCTCATATGCAGGGGCCAACAGTTGCTGGCTCTTTTCGTCGTTTGACGGAGGGTTAATTAACAGTAATCGGAACAGACAGGACACAAGCTAGGGAAGCTATATATTCTCTTGTGTATGGCTACCCACCAGAGGAAAACAGCGCTTGTTATTACCGCTTCTGAGTTCCGAACAACCACACACATTTCCCCCATGTGGAGGCATATGATGGCGCTAGGGTAAAAGAACAAATTGAGTTAATCTCCACCATTCGTTTGAATGGTAGTCGTTCACATGCGCCGCGAATGTGTCGGCCACTCACATGCATCTGCTCCCTGCATGCAGGCTCTCGCATCAAGGCCGGCTCAATCACCGGCCGTTCACCAAGCTGATATACATATCAGATACACGTGCGCATCAGTGATGAGTCACGAGTACTCCCGGCACGGGCTTCTCACGGATTGTCCTGTCCTCTTTGGACGCTTGGGCACGTATGCATCAGTGATTTGGATTGATCTCGTGCATCCGTTTTTGATCCAGCGCGCGGCTGGAGTTGGCCAAGGCACCGTACCGTGCCTTCACAACGTAAAGGCAGAGGATACGTTTCCCTGGAAGGAAAAGTGCAGCATGCCACTCTAATGTTGTATCCTTTTCATTCCTTGTGTATTGTCTCCACACACACAGTACTGGCACATATGAGCGCGCGCGCACACACTGTAACAGTGTAGTGTATGTAAGTAGAAGGCAGAAAATAGTTGTCGGTGATTTAGAACCGATCTTACGTATGATTGTTTGTTTCGGGGGGTCTCCTACGATTGGAACTATGCAGAGAGTAGACACATTAATTTTATACAGGTTCAGACCTTCTCTGGAGAGAATAGCAACTCTACTCCTGTTGTATTGTATTGAGAGTGCTAATTACAATCAAGAGGAATACTAAAGTCTAATGTTTTGTACTCTAGATTGCTCAGTCGTCCCTTCTAACATCAACCTTTATATAGCGTACGAAGAGGTGACTGTTTCTCCAATCCAAGAGACGCTCCCACGTTCCAAATAATGAACCATTGATGGAGGTTTATTGTCAGAGACAAGTTACACATATGAGCCCGCACACACAGTACTGGCACATTGGCACATATGAGCGCGCACACACACTGTAACAGTGTAGTGTATGCAAGTAGAAGGCAGAGAATAGTTCATCTTTGGACTTTTGGGGCTATCGATCATGTGCCGATACCTTGTTTGATGGAACAACACTGTTCATAAGGTGATATCTTGACAGTAGCTGGCAGTCGCATAAATGGAGTGTTTTATTCGAGGAATCAGATAGTGGATGGACCATATATCTGATTCTAACTCCGAGTATAGTCTACTTGTTTTGGCCGAGGAATGGTATGGACTGATGACATAACCAAGTCATTCACCATAAAGTCTTATAATATGAAGGATTTGATCATCTCTCCAAAATAATGATCATATGACAAAACAAGGATAAGGTGGTTCCTCCAACCAAGCACCCTCAAAAGGTGTGTGTATATATATATATATATATATATATATATATATATATATATATATATATATATATATACACTAGCTATTTAGTATTAAGAAGCCCTTGTTATTGCCTGTCACCTTCTTTTTAGTTATAACGGGGAGTCCAATTGTCCAAAGGTTCCTATTGTAGTCCCGTAAGAGTACCATGAGTTTGAACATAAAGTTCCATTTATTTTTTGGCCTGCAATAACGCCGCAGGGGCACATCTAGTAGAAACGCTCATAACAATTGCATAGAAGGTTCTTTGTTGCGATTAGGGGGAAGTTCCAGTAGGGTAGGCATAAAGTTCCTTACATTATACATATGACGGGTTATCGATACATGGTTCACAAATGGTCCCAAGCATACAATACAAAAAAAGTCCATCTAACAAAAATGACATGACACTCAACAAAAACTCGATCTACTTAGCGTTCCACATTGTTGCCATGGCACTGGCCAAGGCGAAAATGGCTGCAGCTGCGGCTAGGATGGTGTTTAGCTTCCTTGTCGCCCTGTCCCACACCAATTGAGTGTAGTCATCGAGTGTTTCTTCCCAAACCCATAATCGGCACGGGTAGTCGATGGGTGTTTGTGTTACATGCAATGCATTCATCACGCCAGATGCTACATATAGGAGGCGACAGAAAATAATTGAGAGGGTGACACACACTGGGAGACTCGTCTGGGGCCGCACGGAGCCTGTGTTGGCGAGGCGCTTGTGGCAGGTGAAGTACGCCCTACCCTCCTCCATGGCACACTCAGCAGTCACTAACTTGCATGCGCAGCGAATCAGCGGCGCGGTCTTGTTGTCCCCGACTAAGCCAAGGATCATGGTGCGGCCCCGCCGCTATCTCGCCGCCGGTGGAGCTTTGGTGCTTCGAGTTAGGAGAGTTGCTCCAACAACTGTGGTTACTTCCTCCTCCAGTGGCGGGGCGTGTAATCCTTGCTTCGGTGCCAGCGCTGGCACTGAACGGCCCTGTGCCCTTCCTTGGGCGTTCGAACCCCAGCATGTCTTCCCCCCACCGGAGTTGCGTGTTAGCTCGTGATTCCCGAGTGCAATCAAGCGCTCGTTGTCACAAGCGGTGATGCAAGCAGCCGAGGTACGATGGCGCTCCGAGGACAGCGTCGGGCTCCTTGCGCCTGCCATGCTTATGTTTGCACGGATCGATGGGGGGCCGGTGCTATAACTCCGACTCCAGTTATTTAGCGTGGGTGTTCAACTCATCTTCCTTTGCCGCCGCCGCTTCTCCAACCTTAGCGATGGTGGAGCGAGAAACTTGTTTGGGACTTGTGTGGTGTGATCGTGGGCAATGGCTTTGGTGTGGGGAGAAAAAATGACGAGGGGTGGGGGCAGGGCTTTTCTTTATCGATGTCCCGATGGGGTGGACGAGGGCATCAACGGCTAATCCCTACGTGCGTACGCATGACCGAGGCCAACGGCTCCATCCTAGTGCGCCAGGTAGTCTAGATCATGGGACAGGCCTAGGCAAAATAGCCCTTTTATGGATACTGCCCGAATAACCGAGAAGATTTTCTGTCTCTTTTCATCTCGTATCTCGGGGCGCAAAGCGACAGCGTTGATAGCTGGTACTGCAGTTCTATAGCATGAGCCATCATTTTTCTCTCTGTGTGCGTGCGCGCGCGCGCAAATTAAAGGAAATGGTACACCTTGCATGAATATATATATATATAGATAGATAGATGCATGAGATATATTACAACATGGACATCAGTGGATCGTGGAGATCAATGGACCTCCGCAGTGTAAGCGATCGCTAGCTAGCTGCAGCTGCATGCATGCAAGTATGCAACTAACAGTTCCTCAGACCACTCAACATCGACGACCACAGTTTACTCGAATTGATATTGGACAAGACAACCGGTACATACAATTTACGGCAACAAAACAACAAATTAAGGACTCGATCGATCGGTTTGTTCATCAAAACGTCGTATCTTGGCAGGTTAGGTTAAACCGGCATGCGTGCGTCGTGCTCCGGGCAAGGCCTCATCGCGCAAGCAGGGATGTTCTTCACGTCGACGGCCTCGCCGACACAGTCGCCGCCGTTGGCTTTCGCCGGCACCGCCGCGGGTACGGCCGCCGGAACAGAAAGCTGCTGCTGCTGCTGGAGCTGCTTGGCGGCCCTGATCTTGCAGCTTGCAGCCGGCGGCCGGCCGATGACGGCGTGGCCGTCCGCCGGCACGAGGGGGATGATGGGGAGGTTGTCGCAGGTGCAGACCTCGATCATGAAGCCGTCGGGGTCGTGGAAGAAGAGCTGGTCGACGTAGATGCCGCCCTCCTCCACGCGCCGCTCCACGTACCAGATGCCCATCCCCTTGAGCCGCCGCTGCACCGCCTCCATGCTCTCGCACTGCACACACACATGACAAACATGCAATTAACACGTCACGTCCTACGTGAATGATCCACATCCACACATCGATCGATATAGCATTGATTCGATTATTCTCGCTACACAAGCAAAAGCGTTTGCTTGTGCCAGATGCGCATGTGACTTGTCACTTGCCAGCGCATGCATGCGTCCACCGTGTCGCGTTCCATCACGGGGACTCATGCATGCATTGCTTTTCCAGTGCGTGTGTGCATGCAGACAAAAACTCTATATCTACACACACCAAATCACCAATCTAGCTAGTTTCCTGATGTGGAAACATGCAAGGTGTTTAATGAAGGTGTATTAATGAAGGCGTATTAGAGGTGGGAGCATGCAAGGTGATTAAATGGTTTGGAGGTGAGAGCCTGCATTAATCTTGGCTGTTCAATCCAGATTCAACGGTCAAGATTGACATTAGCACCTTAGCATTGAATTATCCATTAGCACTAGATACGTCCCCATATATATATATATATATATATATATATATATATATATATATATATATATATATATATATATATATATATATATATATATATATATACATGCTGTAGCGGAAACAACGTGGATGGATTGTTAGTAGCAGTGTGTGAATTTCTTATATGCTACCAAAAGTTTATCTCAACTCTTATATATCACTTAATTGTTTCACTTACATGTAAGTCTTAGCCCCACATGTTAGTGATATAGTCATGAATTTCGTAAAATTCCAGTGACATACAAGGAATTTATCCTTAGTACTATGTATGATGCACTCTGCTGAAGTAACTCATTATTGGTGCATGTACTACTGCACATGCATGGATCAGGGTAGGCCATTTTTTCCCGGTTACGAGATCAAGGTCGGACACGGCGGTATGATCATGAGTGCTAGCTGTCTCTTTCTTGATCTTTAATTCTAGATCTCCTACGTACAAGATTGTCTTTATTTACTTGAGTCCGGACCAATCATGGATGGAGAGTTGGACAGATGCAAGTGCGTGTTTCAGAAATCGTATCCTGCTTGGAGATGGGTGGCTAAAGAATAGTACTACTCCACTGCACCTATTAATTGACCGATTAGTATTTTTTTTAATTCCGTTTTTTAATTATGATTGACCAAACAAATTACGAGAAGATTGATTGAATCTCCAAGCATATCAAGTCTAATCAAAATTCAACCACCAGTTATGTGACTTTTAATTTCCAGTTATATATTCAATCTACCGTACCTAGCTTAAGGTAATTGTCTAATTAACTGGCTCCATCCATGTAGACTAATGAGAGCAAATTTTCGCATGGATCAAGGTCATTGGCTCAAAGCCACATTATCCTCCTTACAAAGCAAAGATACGCAGCTCTGCGTATTGATCTTATCATTATTTTTTCTAATTATATAAACCTCCTGCGTATTCTCCTCCTTGCGCAAGCTACAGGATGAGTTCAGCCGATATTGGTAGCTAGGCTTGCAGCACGTAATTATGTGCCTGGCCTGCATACTAATTCGCCGGCCTGTTCTTGAAAATGTGTTGTCGGATCTTGAAAATGTGGCTTATAGTTAAGAAACAATATGGTGCAGTAAGGAAAAATAAAAGAGAAATCTCGAGGCGAAAACGGCTTGGCTGTACTTTGGAAAAGTGTAGTCACCAGCTGACAATTAATGGAAGAGAACTGCTATACATCTTTCAATTTTAGTGCTCTGTGATTGGTGAGAGAGAGGGAGAGAGGGTGGGAAGTGAGATTGGGTTAGGGATATAGGGGTGGGGGTGATATCTGGAGCATTAGATCTCCATCTGATAGCTCAAAAAGTGACTGATTTTCAAGAAAAAATCAGTCGCATGTTGTATAGACACTCCCTTAATGGAAATTCCTGCCGGATTTGTATACTTCTGATGCAAACTTGGCATGAAATTCAGATCGAAGAGCATGTGCTAGGTTGCTTATACTTTTGTCTAGATGTCAAATCCACATGGAGTTGTTCCTAGAAGAATATTAGTATATTACTATCCCATATATACATATTTGAATCCAATGAGGATCAGTAGTGGAAGCAGCTAGCTCGATCTGAAAAATAGGCGGGCAACTCGCCAATGCCAACGTACTCTGACAGCTATCGAGCATATCTCTCTGTCTCACTTTTTTTTTCTGACACTTGCGTCATCTGTAGCTATATTGCAGAGAGGATATACAGATCGAGACTCGACAAGAGACATCGTGCTCAGCATGCTGTAGAATAATTAAGTAGGGTAGCTTGAACATATGAGCTAGAACGATCGAGCACATGCATACATTGATGCATGCATTGTGGCCGGGCTAATTTCAGTTCAACTATGCATGTACTGCGGCAGGGTAATTATATAGCTTTAACGTACCGTGAAGGAGATGTGATTGTCTTTGGGGTTGATCTCCGTCTTTTTGGGTGGCATGCTCTCCGGGTCCTCCGCCTGCAGCAGATGGATGCCGATGCCGTAGTTGAAGAGCCTGAAAAATATTCGGTTCGTTTTCGTTTTCGTTTTCCATGCATGCATCATGCATGGCCAAGAAAATTACCACCATCAGAACATGTACATAAACACAATGCAGTGCCAAGACTGAACAATCGAGAGAGAGAGAGAGAGAGAGAGAGAGAGAGAGAGAGAGATGTATATATGTACGTACCATGCGCCGTCGAAGTCGAATGAGTCTGGGCGGCGGATGGGGATGAAGCCGAGGACGTTGCGGTAGAAGTTGAGCGAGCTCTCCAGCGACCGGCACACCACCGAGATGTGGTTCAGCGACGCCAGCGGCAGCACCCCGCCGCCCAGCGCCGGCTTCACGCCCGTCGTGTTCACCATCTTAAATATTCTTCTCTCCGACGACGACCGGACCGACCAACCACTCAACGTGCAGTGTATACCGGCGTACTCAATCCCAAGCCAACCTACGGCGTACAGTACTAGCAACTCTCGCTAGCTACAAGCCAACGGCCGAGTCAGCACGTACGCCGATTGATCGGAATGGACGTGGTACTACAGGAGATCGAGCTGAGCTATCTGGATGGAGATGGCCGGCTGGGGAGGCAGCAAGCACCGACGGGCTGACGGACGCGACGGAGAAAATACCGGAAACAGTACGAGCGCGAACTAGCGTACGTCGTACGCGATGCAGGGATGGGCGCTACGCTAGTGTGGCTGCGGCTCTGCCCTCCGATGCGAGAGCGCGAGGACGTTATATATATATAGGACTGTCTCTATGCGTAAGTTGTCTAAAAATTTATTATTTATTAATCACTTGTTCTCACCTTTAAATTTTCATTTAATGGCATGAAAAAACATACTACAATAAAAAATCTAAACTAGACAAAAATAAATCTAGATGAACTCTACAAATAAAAAAAAATACAAAAATAAATAGAACAAAAAGTTACAGTAGAGCTGTGTTAAAATTGCACATCACTTGGTACTATAATTTTAGGTTTAGTATTGTGCAACTACAGGTGACCGATGGATAATAAAATTTCAATCAACTAAAAAATTAGCAAATCCGAAAAAGTATTAAGTACTCCCCTGGTTTCGCAAGTAACCTACACTTGTCCAATTTCTTAGGATGTGTTTGTCCATACGAGGAAATCAAGAATGTACATAGTTATTGTAATATTTCTACTCTTTAGCTATAGTATGTCAATTAGTAGAGGTTTGTACAATCAAATTAATGACATAAACTATTTCTTAGATCTAGTGCCTCCCGTGGTATGGTGGGCCTGAACAAATATTAGAGGGAGTAGTACTTTGTTTTTTAAAAAAACTACTTCTGTATTGTTACAATTTATTATAATCATGTGCCAACATGTACTTGTATTAAAAGATCAAGGAAGAAGTCCATTTTACCCCCCTCAAGTATCGCTATTCGGACAACTAACCCCATAAAGTAAAAGGCGGACCTTTGACACCCTGAAGTTACAAAACCGGACAACTTAACCCCCTAAGGCTGTTTCGTGCAGCAGTATTGCGCACGTGGCATCAATTCGGCCTGATTTTGCCAGGTCGGCCACTGTGTTGGCGAGGTGAGCTGGCGGGAGTTTTTTTAGTTCCCTGGTGAAAAATCCCCTTGACCCCCTTCGCGTTTCTTTCACCCGACCAGTTCCCCTCTCTCGCCACTTCGTTCTCGCATGCTCCACTCCGAGAAGATGGTGTCGCTGTGATTATCGTCGGCGATTGAAAGTCACTCTCTTCCAAACGAACGTCGATGTGAGTTCGACACCCCCTATTTGTTATCTGCGGTGAGAATGTATCAATTTTTGTGGTTCTAGGGTTCTGTTATGGCCTTATGGGTAAGAGAAGCAGTGGGGTTTTAATTTCTTTTCATTTGTTTTGGAAGTAGCTAAATTTTGCTTTTTAGTGTGAATCAACGGTCAATGAGGGTGAATCCGCGGTGCGGTCATTGAGTGGTTTTTCTCTCGTTTTAGCTTATGGATTTCACCCTCTCACAAGAGATGAATCTTTCATGCTCAGGTGTTGTGCAAGTTGTTGTCTAACATTTTAATCACTTCCTGCAGAATTGTGTTCTAACAATGGATAATCTCGACTTTCTTAGGGTGAGGTTCCATTTTAATGGGGAACTCCTAAATTTTGGGATGGTTTTTGAGTACGTGGGTGGAGATGTGGGGATGTCTTTCATAGAGCGCAAGAATATTTCGTTGCTAGAGATCAAAGGTCATCTCAGAGACCATGTTACAGTCACTGATGATATGGTTTTGTATTGGTTGTTCCCTGGTTTAGGATTGAGTAATGCCCTCAAACTTTTAGTAGATGACAAGTCTTACACAACCATGTCTTATTGCATCACTGAAGGTGGGGTAGTGGACATATATGTTGAAGTTACTTAAGTTGATGGATATAATAAGAGCGACGATGAAAGTTACTGTGAGCATGAAAATCTGGTTGAGATTGAAGAACATAATGATTCAGAGGAGGTAGATGTGGTGGTGCCTAATGTGGAGCCCCAAACTAGTGTCACACCAATCAAAGAAAACAATGACAGAGACCTACAGGGGTTTAGGGAATTTTATAGATCTCATGCGAAGGAATCTTAGCCTGATAGTAGTAAAGGAAAGGAAACTGCTGCAATAATGGGTGATAAAAGTGACAACTCTAGCACTAATTATCAACACAAGAGTGATAATAGCTCTGCAGAAGAATGCAGACTTGTAGTCAGTCTGTGATAATTTTTTTTATCATGAAGCTTTTGGACTTGTTGATGGCCTGGACATGTAACTATATATGCAGGTGAATTTTATATGTAGGTGAATGTTTATAGGTGAAGCTCTTTGTCATATATAGGTGAATGTTTTGGATATATAACCCAGTATACTCAATGTCATGAAGCTTTGTCATATGTAGCTGTTAATATCTATCAATATTTTGGATATGTCAGATGTTCCAGATTAATTACTGGAATTTGGATATGTGAATGATGTGTAAGTAATTCGGTTAATGCAAGGATTACTTGATGCAATGCCAAACTTCTCAATGTCAGTGTCAATGTTGTTTATTTTGTCATATATGTTAATATTTACTTTGTCATATCTGTCAATATTGTACAAAGCCAAACTTCTAAGAGATAGATATTCCAAACTTACTACATTCCATATAGTTCAACATTCAAGCATTACAACCGCATATGACGATTACAAATAGTCACAATTGTTGATCACCATTTCAATTACCGCTTTCCTACACAGAAAATACAACTATACTAACAACTACTGTATAAAATAAGAACTTGAACATGTTCTGCTTCTGAACTCTAACAACTAATTCTGCCACCTCCATTTTCTTCTTCTCCAACTTGTTCTTTAGGATAGCAACCTCTTCGGTGTGCCTTCCTTTGACCTCTGCCATATTTCTCTGGACATCAAAAATGTTGTTCTCCATCTGCATCTTCTCCCTCTTCAGATCTGCATTCACATTCTTTAATCCCTACACATTATCACAAAGATCCAACAACAAAGGGTTAAAAAATGGAGGAGTTTTCGGATCATACCACTGCCAAAAACCACAACCACTAGCCTAATCCAACAAAAAAAGAAACCCAAATCAAAGCGAACTCCAACAAAATCACGTTCAATACACAGAAATAGATCTAAACCATTTGCTTTCCCTTGCTCCATTGCATCTGTAGTACCTCCTCCTGGAATTCTCATCACTCCATAAAAATCCATCTTGGTGCTTTCTCCTTGCAATAGCACAACCGTGCAGGGAAGTAGTCCAGCGGCTTCTCATGGTACACCACCGGCGACTGCGACCCTCCCACCCTGCGCCCCTTGATTCCCGACAGTGCCACGCGGGAAGACCATGACCTCCAGAGCTTCCTTCCTCCTCTATGCTTGAACCCTATCCTCACTCGCGCTGCCGTTTAGAACTTTCCCCAAACTTCTACCAACTCACCTCACAGACACTGTGGTCGACCTGGCGAAACCGGGCCAAATCGATGCAACGTGCGCAATACCACCGCACGAAGCAGCCTCAGGGGGTTAAGTTGTCCGGTTTTGCAACTTCAGGGTGTCAAATGTCCGCTTTTCAAGTTCAGGGGGTTAGGTGTCTGAATAGCGATACTTGAGTGGGTAAAATGGATTTCTTCCAAAGATCAATGAGTAGAGGTGTATAGTCAGAGACCGTGTCGATGTTGCAGGGAATCCATAGGAACCATGCGTACATATTTGCACACTATCGTGTCATCATTAGTCCATCTGCCGAAACTTTAGCCGTATTGGCACGTTTTGGTTTTGTATGTATAGAAATAGCCGTCCATTTTATTTTATTTTATTTTATTTTATTTTAGCAGATTTATTTTGTCCTCACGGCCGTCGTGGTGGTGTGGTCATGCCACTTGACGATCGTCGTCTTGATAGCTCTCTGACCCGACATGTGTCCCCTCCATTAGGTAACGGGTTAAATTAGGGTTAGGGTTCCGCTATTTGTAGGAATATTAAAATATAGCAAACGATTTCAAAAAATTATGAAATTTTACCCCAAGCAAGTATATTGTGTCGGGAGGCTCCATATAAAATTTCATAATTTTTTTGAAGTCATTTTCTATATTTTAAAAGTTCTACGAATAGCGGAATCATAACCTTAATTTAACTTGTTACCTAATAGAGGGACACGTGTCGGGCTGTGGGCGCTGCCGCACGACCGTGCAGACATGAGCATGTGGTGATCGGAGAAGCGCCGTCGTACGACGGTCGTGAACAGGGGCCAAATCTGAAAAAAGAAAAAAAGAAAAAAGGACTGTACATATGAAACCGAAACGTGCCAATACGGCTAAAAAGTATCCATCTGCCTCCCACGACGCGTACAGAGCGTAGGCCACGTCATACGTACGTACGTCGGCTCAACGTGCGCACGTTTTTCTCAAGGAGCTAGCCAGCTATACCATGTGGAAGTCTTACCGAGTACCACTGCCCTATATGTATGCACCGTCAGCTCAATCAATGGCTGCCAATGCAGCTAGCTACTAGTAGTTGAAAGTCAATAGCTCTACAACAGTCCAACTATACATGCACATATGTAACCTATAGCCTTTTCGAGATCTCGAGAAATTAGAAAAGAAATCACGAAGAAAAAGGTAGAATTAATGAGCTAGGTTTTAAATTAAGTACATTTTATTTTGGGCCCATGTATTTCACTCTACATTAATCTTAGCAAAAAAAATTATTTTAAACCATCTCTTCTTACTTTTTATTTCAATTTGCACCAAAGGAACGTCCTACGAGCGAGAGAGAAACATGAGAGATGTGCTGGGAGTTTACCGGCAATGAGGCACGACTCGCGAGGTGGTGTATGTATGTATGTATGTATGTATATGTATATGTATATGTATATGTATATGTATATGTATATGTATATGTATATGTATGTATATCATTTTGCCGTCGCCACCGCTGCTATAGCCACCGTCAATGATGCTCCGGCTATTCCTCTTCGCTTTCGACCCATTTCTAGCTCCATCTATCCCCCATTCTTCATCCCATGCATCGCCGATGCCTCCCGCGTAGCCGTTCATCGTGGGCAAGCACCAAAGAAGGTGATCAAATCCTTACTTGGTGTATAGTGTAACATATGGTAAGAAGATGTGTAAAATGAAAAGATTTGCTAAGGGTGGTACAAAGTAAAACTTTGGTGAAGTTACATGGTCAAAAGTGATATTTACTCTTTTAAATTTTAACATCTCAATATGAAAAATATTTTTTCCCCACAAACTTCTGATGGCTTCAAGTTGAAACTTGATCGAGAAGTCTTCCTGGATAAGCCATGAATTGAAATTACCACCGACGACAGTAATGTAGTTTGCACAATAGCTATCACAGCTCACAAGTCACAAGCATATGAAATAAGATCACCAACAAGCGAGGCCAGCAGTAGGTGAAGAATTTGAGACGGGGCTTTCTGCACAAGATCGATGAACAATCACATTCAATGATTCAATGTCCTGATTGTTCGACGGTAATAAATCAACAAAGTTTTTGGAACTAGCTATAAGTTCATATCAATCCTTTTCTCTCCAGTTAATGGGGGAAAAAATCCATGTTCCTATATATTTAGCATCGTTTTAATTATACAATATTTTTTTAAACCAAAATTTAATTTAGTTTTGTTATTTTTAAGTTGCCTGAAAATTTCTTAAATTTAAGTCACTTGTTGTGACCATAGAATTTGTGTCATATGATTGGATATTGATCTAATGGATAAAAAAAAATAACTTATACTTACAAAATTTTAATAACCTTATAAATAAACAATCCCGGTTTAATTATATAATAGTCAGATCGAATCCATATTGCCCCCCAGCTTTGGACATGCCAATCAAATGCATGCATTTATTTCGCAGTCTTGCTATTTATTTCGCTCGCTCACCTCGCCTCGCTGAGTCGAATCAAGCCGTGTCGTGTCGTGCGTGTGCGTGCGCGCGCGTATGCGTCGGCGTTTTGGGTGCGGACGCGTTTTTCTTTATATATTTGAAAACCGAAACGCACCGACTCGTATTAAATGGCATTAATGAATGGCTGGCAGTAATGGCTGCGGTTAACACTGGTTGATGGCGAATCAATGGAGACTGTTTCCTTTGCGAATTAAAAGCCTCTGACCTCTTTATTTTTGACAATTTTTCTGAAGAATAGAGTTCTGGTTCTTCTCCTCTCCTCTTGACGAAAGACTAAGACATAACTCTACTGTTTTGTTACTGTCTCTGGCGATCTCCATCCCGGCGAGGCGCATGTACGGTCGCACCGGGAGAGTAGGCCTCTGGATCCCCCGTCCTTGAAGGTTTGCACGAGCGAGGACGAATAAGGTTTTTAGGAAGCGTTCGCGCAACTACTCGCTGCTTCCTCTTCATCCAATTCTCTGCTATGTTTACATCAACTACACGACTACTACCACGACGTCTACTACGCCATGACGAACGACGACCTCACCAAGACTCCTGCTGCTGCTGCTCCTTCCGCTAGATCTGGGTACGGATATCTCGCACTTGTTGCTTGGTTAACTTTATTATCTGTTGTTACCTTGAATACTGAGATAAGTATGTTAGTTTATGTTTTTTTAGAAATTTGTATGCCTATAGTGTTCTTGTTTACTTGTTTTGTAAAAATAACTAGAGTATATTTCTGGATTAAAGTAATTCAAAAAATACTCATATATTCAACAGTTGCGAACATCACCGACAGAGGTATATTCGAGGGATATTTAGAATATTATTATCCATAATAAATATTATAAATAAATAACTTCGTTAATATATAGATGATTATTCAAATACTCGTCACACGCCACGCAAGGCGACGAAGCTGAGGTTAGGAAATCCTACTGGATAGAGGCTCGCGGATAAGCTGTCATTATAAAGTTATATATGTACCTACTCAACTTTTTTTTACCAAGGCTATTCCCAGGAAGGAGTGGACAAACCGTACACACAGTGTAGCATCAGTTCAACAAGCTAGAGATGAAAACGGATCGCGGTAAATCTCGGTAGAATAAATTTATGTAACATGACTATACATCTACAGTCTACTGTCTACACGAGTCATAGCAACACTCAACAGCCACAGATTAGGCACCGAATCAAGACCCCGTTGAAACAGAAATGCTCTGGGAAAAAAACAGATAGTATTCGTATTCAGGAAAAAATGGATTGTATTCGTATTCGTATCCGGAAAAAAACGGACCATATTCGTATTCGGGGAAAAACTGATAGTATTCGTGTTCATTTTTTTCCGGATACTATCCGATTCCCCCTCCCCCGATACGAATAACACCAAATACGAATATGAATACTATCTATTTTTTTCGGATAGTATTCGTTTTTCATTTGAATGTGAATTTTACTTACCACTTTTCTTAACAGAGCTTGCTTGTATTGAACTTTTCTTCATGAATACCTTCTGACAGGGGGCATGCATGCACCTAGCTATTATATGTACCCTTGTGCTCGCTGATGATGTGTTTCGATTTCGGCTTACCGCTCATTTCATAGGGGGTGTCTAGGAAGTATTTGAGTGTTTTGTTGCTAATTAGTACTCAAATTTTGAATTCTTAGATCTAGATTCAATGCATGAGATCACTCTGTCTCCTCCTCTAATAAGATATCACCAAATATAGCACAGATTAAAAAAAACTCAAATATTCACAAACCCAAAAAACACCTGAGTCTTCCTTAGCAAATCCCATCCAGGTTTGTGTAGGTGTGCACGCTCAGTCTAAACTCAGTGACTCATCCGTACACATACGCATGTGATGACCCTCGGCTATTTCTCGTCCTAATCCGGCGCTGTGTGCACATATTACAGAGACATCAGTGCCTCACTGTTGACAATCACCTGTCGTATCGTTGGCCATTCGCGTTTCTCCAGGGCCGCGTCAATCATGGACGGACGCTGCCTGTACGTACCTACACCTGTGCGCTCACGAGCTAGTTGCCCCGGCAGGCCGGCAGGCCGGCCGGCCAGCCAGTACATGTACACGTACGTGCCCGTAAAATTCGCCTGGCTGACGCGCATGCTGCCTGCTGCTTCTGCTTCTGCAGCCGCGGTGCGCATGCTGCGCTACTGTGCGGCCAGCCGAATAGACGACGGATTCCCCGCGCGCAGGTGCGTGGTAGCCCGTAAGGTAGCTGCCGCATGCATGTGCATGTATGCGAGATTCCTTCATCAGTTGTCGTGTGCGTGCATGTGACAAGGCAGAAGGGCTCCTTGCATGCGTTTCCTGCCATGTTACGTACATTGCCATGTCGCCTAGCTTCCCATCGACTAGCTACATACGATTGGTGTGGTTTGCAATTGTTACAACCCCCCACCCACGTAGCCAAGCCACCGTGCCTTTACAACGTAATTAAAGGCAGACAGCATGCCACTCTAATGTTGTATCCTTTTCATTCCTTGTGTATTGTCTCCACACACACACAGTACTGGCACATGAGAGCACACACACTGTAACAGTGTAGTGTATGTATGTAGAAGGCAGAGAATAGTTCATCTTTTGGGTTACTGCTTGTTTTGCCCATGGTGAAGTCACGTGTGGTTCACGCAATGGTTAGTCGCCTTCTCGATCTCTATCCTCTGAGAGAACTGTCACTACTCACTAGACATCACATTCTTATCTTACCTGAGTAGAGGCACTACATGTGGACCAAGCACGCGAAGCAAGGAGACATGCATCCATCGTCCATGACCATGTGCATGCAGGTTTGCACATATATATAGCCGCGTTTCATGAAGATTCCCATATGATATATGGCCAAGAATTCCATGTAAGATTGACTGATCTAGTTAAACTATTTTATAGTCCAGTTGGAGAATGTACAATAGTTATTTAGTATTAAGAAGCCCTTGTTATTACCTGTCACCTTCTTCTACATTTTGACCAATCGAATTAGCTATTTTATTATGTGCCTGGAGCAACATGCATGCCAACAGGTTGCGATCGCATGCAAATTACCTTCACCTGAAAGAACGGTGGAGCAGAAGCAACATGCCAACATGGAATTTAAGGCCTAGATCAGCAAGCAACTTAACTAATGTACTACCACAAATATATATTACTTTCTGTTGAATATATGAGGATTTTTTGAATTACTTTAATCCAGAAATATACTAGATAAATCATGAAAATTACTCTAGTCATTTTCATAAAGTAGGTAAACAAGAACACTATAGACATACGAATTTCTAGAAAGACAAAAACTGGAATACCTATCTCAGTGTTCAAGGCAACAATAGATAATAAAGCTAACCAAGCAACAAGTGTGAGATAGTCGTACCCAGATCCAGTGGAACGAGCAGCTGTAGGATCAAGGATAACCGACTAGAGGGGGGTGAATAGGTGGTTTTTTTAAACTTTTTCACAAATGTACGAGTTAAGCTAATTAACAATTTAGTCTAAACAAGTTATACTTCTAGCTAAGCAAAACAAGCACAATGATCAAGCTAGAAATATAAATGCGGAAGAGTAAAGACTAGAATTAACCACAAAGAGACAACGATGTTTTTCAGTGGTATCGAAGACTTGCCGGTCTTCACTAGTCCACGTTGAGGAGCTTGAACCAATCTGCCGGCCCACGTATTAAGCCTTTCCTCGATCACTATTGGTTGTTCTTCCTCCACTCCGGAGATGGTGAACACCAAACCACTCACAATCTTGGCACCGGGCCTCTTCACAATCTTCTTGAAGAGATCACCGTGCAATCACCGTCAAGCCGTCTAGGAGTTCGGCAAAAACTCCAAGAGTAACAAATCAAGACCTTCGCTTGACGACACTCAAGTGCAAGAGGATCAACTAGAATGATGAATGCACTTGAATGAGCTCAACAACCTCTCAAAGAGTGAACAAATGAATTTGAGGAGTTGAATGAATGCACAAGGCTCTAAGGATGTTAAATGTGGTCTAGCACACTGTCCTTGAGCTGGTGGGGAAGTATTTATACCCCCCAACAACAATTATAACCGTTGGAGAAGAAAACCCACTTTTTGCCACATGCGGTACTACCGCCATGCAAGAGCGGTACTACCGCACTTCTCCAACCACTACGAGAACGGCTATATGACGCATTAAATGACCGACATAGCCGTTTAATCTTGCAGAGCGGTACTACCGCTAACCGACGAGCGGTACTACGCGATGCGGTCATACCGCAAGGAGATTGCGGTACTACCGTTTTCCAAGAGAGACAAAGGGTGCTTCTTGGAAAAACATACCGCTTAACATTCGAATAACGGCATGCGGTAGTTCCGCTTAACACTGCGGTACTACCGTATTCGGTCATACCGCATGAACATCTGGCGGTACTACCGCGCAGGTTTTGGCATCAAACCGGAAAGAGACTCTCTGTAAAAAACATACCGCCAACTAACGACCGGAACAACCGGAGTGCGGTAGTTCCACACAGACAACGCCGGTAGTACCGATTGTCGTGACAATGCATATTTGGTTTTAGAAAGAGAATCCATATGCATGCATGATCCTAAATTGATCCATAAAGCACAAGACATGCCTTCAAGCTACAAGACATGATCCTCTTAATAGTACGATATTTAACCTATAATCCGGTCTTCTATCTATTTCTCCTAAGACAGGTAAAAGAAAATAATTTCAAAACCACTTGTACCTTATCCTTGAGTGCATTTGATCTTCATAAAACTTTTAGCATGCATCTTCAAGATCATATTTTCCAATGGGACTAGGCCTTGTAAAACTCAACAAACCAATAAGTCTCATTTTCACATATTATCATAAATTACCAAAACATATTTTTAGGGGCCTAGATGCTTTTCAATCTCCCCCTTTTTGGTAATTGATGACAACCTAGTTAATATGTGTGAAGAAGAGTTTTGAATATATCCAAGATTATGAAACAAGTGTATATTCTTTTGATGACTTAACACAAAGAAAGCTCCCCCTAAACATGTGCATGAAATAGATAGAACAACTTGAGAGCACATGTAGAGAATTGTGACAAATTTTTGGCAGAGTTTCTTTTTAACTTGTTGGAACTGAGGAAAAACTTGCAGTGATAAGGAATTGTCATAAAAGAAATTTGAGAGATAATATCACATTTGATAATTAAGACAACCAACAAGTTCGAACAAGGTAATACTAGGATGAAGTTATTACAAGCAATAAAACATCAAAAGACTATAATGTCTGACACCCTTAATCCTTAAAGCTATTTTCTACTTCTCCCCCTTTGGCATCAAAGTACCAAAAACAAACATCATGCGGCTGGATCACGAGGGGAAAAGGCGGGATCTGAGGCGGAGGCGAGGCGGTGGAGTGGAGAGACCGGAGGAAGCAGAGCTCGAGGTCTTTGTGACCACTATAGGAGCACCAGGTGGAGTACGAGGGCGACGACGCGTGAACCGTACTGGAGACGAAGGACGTGGAAGAGGTGAAAGACGCTGTTCCATAGAGTCAACTGTCTCTGTCAGGGCGGCAAGTCTGTTGTTAGTCTCATTTTGAAAGTCTGTAAGAACTGTCCTCATCTCCTGCTGAGATACTTTCATCTGCATCAGATTATTAAGAATGAGAGTCTGAGTGGTAAGAATCTGAGCAAGAGCGGCTTGACTGTGAGAGCCTTCTGCAGCTGCCTCCTCTGGGGCAATTTCTTCTTGCTGTGCTTGCTGTGCCTGCTGTGCTTGAAAACGAATGGGGGGATTTTCTCTGGGTTTGTAAAACTTATGGGGTGATCCCAAACCACCCTGATACTCAATCTTACTAAGAATTAGGGTCATGATGTAAGGAGCATGATAAATCCGCTTTACCCTGTCATTCTTAGAAGAGACAATTCCCCTGATGATGACATCCACAACATCAAACTTTCTCCCATGGAAGATATTGTCAATGATATTCCATGCATGTCCTCGAATAGCATCAAAGTTACCACTCTTAGGAAGAAAAGTGTGATTAATAATCCTATTAATCAAATTGGGAATAGGTAGCAAGCCATTAATTTTTCCTGGAGTGTACCTGACATTCTGATCATAAAACTCTGTCCAGGCTGGAACAAGTAAAGCATGTCAGTCAAAAAGCTTATCCCAATTGCCAGAGTGTATCCTCAGTACACGCTCAAAATCAGCCTTAGTACTCTCCACATACCGTGTAACAGTCATCCACTTCATTTTCTTGAAATCAGGAGATACATGCAAAGTGGCATAGAACTGTCTGATGATCTCTTCATCATAGTCATTCCTGAGGGCCACAAAATCATGAAGACTAACTTGCTGAAAAAGACGATGTACTCCATCATATTTTTCTAGGGAGTTTATGTGAGACCACTTTATGCATTTGTGATCTGCAAATTTCCTGTGATGATCATAAATTTGCTCATAGACTTGCTCCTGGAACTTGGTGTGGAATCTGGGATTTATTGAGTTGGAGGGTAGTAGATATTGATCTTTGTGTCTCAAAATTGCATAGTCATCAGCTGATATGAGCCTGAGATCAATCTGAGGTTCTTCTGGATCTTCCATCTCCTCATCTGATTGAGCCTGGACTTCTTCTTCTGTGTCAGGCTCAGAATCAGAACCTGACTCATGAGGAAGAGATCCTTCCTCACTGTCAGAGCCATCCGTTGCAGACCCTTTTCCCTTGCCTAATGGATCATCCAAAGGGTCGGCAGGAGGTTGAGTGGAAGATTGCCCTCGACGAGTTCCAAATCTTGTCCTTGGCATCTTTACAAAGAGAGGATAGGTTACAAGGAGTTCAAAAGATCAAGGAATCTAAAGATAATTTGAATGGAACGATTATCTGTTATGTCAGTAAAATCGGTAATACTGCATTCCTCACCGGTAGTATCGCAGAAAGTGCGTAGTACCGCCATTTTAGACGGTATTACGCATCCCGGTAGTTCCGCACTAAGAACACGGTAGTACCGCTTTTACAGACTGCGACCTAGGGCAAACAATTTAACCAAAAATTGATGTTTCTATTGGATTTGAATCCAAGAAATGGATGTAATATCATCATTAAACATCAATAATGTTGTATTGCCCAAAAGGATTCGCATAAATCACCAACATTTCAAATTTTCTAGAAAGAATGACCTAGGGTTTGATTCGGTGGTAAAACAAGGAAATGGGAATGTTTTGCCTTGAGCATTGAAGGAGATAAGCCCTAGAGATGCAAGGAATTTGCAAAGATCTGAAGATTAACCGAGTTTTGGATGGGTTAGCCGAGAGTTTTTCGGGAGAGAGAGAGAGGAAGAGAGGTAAGAGGCACAGGAGAGAGAAAACCCTCTGGGGGTACTTTTTCTACCGAAACCGATGCGGTAGTTCCGCCCTATGGCCGCCGGTAATACCGCAAAGCGGTAGTACCGTAGTTTTTGTGCCGGTAGTACCGCACTGCGGTCATACCGCACTTAACCCGCCGGTCATACCGATTATCCTAGAACTTCAAAAACAGTTATGGATAAAGATTTGATGGGATTATTTGCAAATGACCCATAGTTTTGCAATCAATTAAGAGTCATTAGGGATCATTATGCATAGAATAGACTAAAGTCTATATGAGAACATAATTTTTATGAACATAGATAATCGTTTTAATATTTTTGAAAATATTTTCTTAAAGAAGCTTTTGAATAACACCAAATCAAACAAAATGCATGAGGCAAAAGTTTCAACCAATATTTGAATAATCTATGACATTTAATTCATTCCTCAATTTGCAAAACCGGCCTTCATCTAATGGTTTGGTGAAAATGTCCGCTAATTGATCTTCGGTTCGGATGTGGCTAATTTCAATATCTCCCTTGCCCACATGATCTCTCAAGAAATGGTGGCGAATGTCGATATGCTTGGTTCTTGAGTGTTGGACAGGATTATTTGCTATTTTCACCGCACTATCATTATCACACAAAAGAGGCATTTTATCAATCTTAATTCCATAACCCATCAAGGTTTGCCTCATCCATAGCAATTGAGCACAACAACTACCAGCGAGACATATTCGGCCGGCGGTGGATAAAGCTATGGAGTTTTGTTTCTTTGATGACCATGATACTAAGGATCTCCTAAGAATTGACAATTTCGAGGTGCTTTTTCTATCCACTTTGCAACCCGCATAATCGAGTCCGAGTATCCAATTAAATCAAACTTAGCAACTTTAGGAAACCATAGGCCAATGCTAGAGGAATGCTTTAAATATCTTAGTATTCTTTTTACGGCCATTAAATGACACTCTTTTGGAGATGCTTGAAACCGTGCACACATGCAAACACTAAACATGATATCGGGCCTAGATGCGGTGAGATAAAGTAAACTACCAATCATAGACCTATAAAGCTTTAAATCTACCGATTTACCTCCCTCATTAAGGTCGAGATGACCGTTGGTTGCCATGGGAGTCTTGATAGGTTTTGCATCTTCCATGTCAAATCTCTTGATCAAGTCCTTTGCATACTTTGTTTGACTTACAAAAGTTCCATCTTTGAGTTGCTTAATTTGAAGTCCAAGGAAATAGCTTAGTTCTCCGATCATGGACATTTCAAATTCTCTAGACATCATATCACCAAATTTTTTACAAAAGTCTTGATTAGTAGATCCAAAAATGATATCATCAACATAAATTTGACATACAAAGAAATCATCATCTAATACTTTGGTGAACAAAGTTGAATCAATTTTTCCAATTTTGAATCCTTTTGAAACTAGAAAATCTCTAAGGCGTTCATACCATGCTCTAGGAGCTTGTTTAAGACCATAGAGCGCCTTGGAGAGTTTATAGACATGATTTGGATTCTTAGGATCTTCAAAACCGGGAGGTTGTTCAACAAAAACAAGTTAGGATATTTCTCCATTTAAGAAGGCACTTTTGACATCCATTTGAAATAATTTAATGTCAAAGCATGATGCAAAAGCAAGTAATATCCTGATAGATTCAAGCCTAGCTACAGGAGCAAAAGTTTCACCAAAATCCAAACCTTCGACTTGTGAAAAACCTTATGCAACCAATCTTGCTTTGTTTCTTACAACCATACCGTTCTCATCTTGCTTGTTTCTAAACACCCATCTTGTACCAATGGTATTGTGTTCTTTGGGTCGACCTACCAATGTCCAAACTTTGTTTCGGGTGAAGTTATTGAGTTCTTGATGCATGGCATTCACCCAATCGTGATCATCAAGTGTTTCATCTATATGTTTTGGCTCAAGAGAAGAGACAAACGAGTAATGTTCACAAAATGAAGCAACACGAGATCGAGTTTGTACACCCTTACTTACATCACCCAATATTTGATCTATTGGATGATCTTTTGAAATTGCATTGTGGATTCTTGGTGGTAGGTTTGATGGTTGACCATCTTCCTTATTGTCCTCTCCATTTAGTCGTATTTGACTTGTGGAAGAGGTGGAGGCTCAACTTGAGTGGAAGATGACGGATTATCTTCGGGCTTGATGTCACCTATTTGCATGTATTCCATTACTTTTCTTAATGCTTCGTGACCTACATCATCCAAATTCTCATGCTCTTCTTGAGAGCCATTAGTTTCATCAAATTGCACATCATGTCTTTTGTCAACTAAACCGGAGTTTTTGTTGAAGACATGGTATGCTTTACTATTAGAAGAATAACCAAGTAAGAAGCCAACGTCGCAACGACTATCAAATTTTGAAAGACGAACACCTTTCTTCAAAATGTAACACTTACAGCCGAAAACTCGAAAATAAGAGATGTTCGGTTTTCTTCCAAAAAGGAGTTCATAGGAAGTCTTTTTCAAAAGGCGGTGCAAATAGAGACGATTTATGGCATGACAAGCGGTGTTAATTGCTTCCGCCCAAAAACTATCTAAGTATTATATTCATCAAGCATTGTCTAGCCATTTCAATTAATGTACGATTTTCCTTTCTACAACTCCATTTTGCTCGGAGTGTAAGTTGTGGAAAATTAGTGCTTTATTCAAGTTCATCACAAAAGTCTTCAACTTTAGTATTTTGAACTCGGAACCATTATCACTACTGGATTTTCTTTATTTTGAAATCGAATTCATTTTGAGCCCGTTTGCAAAGCTTTTGAAAATTCCGGAGGTTTCGCTCTTGTCATCTAGAAAGAACACCCATGAATATCTAGAGTGATCATCCACGATAACTAAACAATAACTATTTCCTCCGATACTCTTATAGGTTGTTGGCCCAAACAAATCCATATGTAAGAGTTCCAATGGTCTAGAGGTTGACATGATACTCTTGGAAGGATGAGAGCTTGCAACTTGTTTACCGGCTTGACAAGCACTACAAAGTCGATTTTTCTCAAACTTCACATCTTTCAAACCAACAACTAGATCATGTTTGAAAAGCTTTTTAAGTTGAATCATGCCAACATGAGCTAGCCTTCTATGCCAAAGCCAACCCAAAGAAGTTTTTGCAATTAAACAAGTTTGTAAGCATGAAGCATTTGAGGAAAAATCAACCAAGTAAAGATTTCCAAATCTAAAACCTTTGAAAACTAAAGCATTTTCCTTTACACTTGAAATTGACACACATTCATTTGAGAAGGAGCAAATTAAATCAAGATCACATATTTGGGCAACAGATAATAAATTGAAATTTAGTGATTCAACTAAAGATACATTCGAAATGGAAAGGTCATTTGAGATAGCAATTTTACTCAATCCTATTATCTTTCCTTTACTATTATCTCCAAAGGTGATCTTGTCACTTCCTTTTACGTTCTCGAATGTGGTGAACATTTTTCTATCACCGGTCATGTGTTGAGTGCATCCACTATCAAGCACCAAATGTTTTCCACCGGTCTTGTAGTTCACCTACAAAACAAGAATCAAGTTCTTTTAGGTACCCAAATTTGTTTGGGTCCTTGGAGGTTAGTGACCAAGGTTTTAGGCACCCAAATGGCATTCTTTTTAGCGTCTAAAATTGAAGTGTTAATAAATCTTGCAATTATTTTACCATCAATAGATTTCTTTAGCATGTAGCAAGAATCATAAATGCCATAGGTTTTAACATTAATATTTAAACAAGTATTTGACATGTGTCCTACCTTACCACATTTATTGCAATATTTACCACTTTACTTAATAAACCTTGGAGGCTTGTTTACCGGTTTCTTACCTTTCTTGGGCACATACCCAAGTCCTTCCTTATTGAATGAGCACCTTTGCTCACTCAATAATTTGTCAATGGTTGCTTTACCCTTGAAGCATCTTTCTAAGCTCTTGCTTAGCTTGGTGACTTGCTCTTTCAACTCATTGTTTTCAACAATTAGTAAAGGATCACAAATATTTGCAATTGAATCATCATTTGAGCAACAAGGTATGGATAGCAAATCATCACAAGAAGTAGAAGTACTAGACATGGATTTTGCATTTGACATATTTTCTACTCTAAGCATCTCATTCATTAAATCACACGTAATACCAATATTTGAATGTGATTTTTCTATATCTTTTAGGAGGAGAGAATCATGAGCTTCCTTTCGCTCCTTATAAGAGTCTTTTAGAGAGATATACTCTTTCTTTAAGACTTTAAATTTTGATTTCTCCTTTCGAACATATTCATTTAAATCTTCTACCATGTCCATTAGTTCATCATATGAAGGAGCATTATCATCAAAGGATTTTACCTTATCTCCTTTTGCCATAAGACATGTAGGAGACGAGAAGAGTGATGAAGCTTCCTTTATGGCGATGCCGACAAGTCCTCTTTTCTTGGAGGATTCTTCATCACTTGAATCCGAGTCGGAATCCGAGTATTCATCATCGGAATTCCATTCTCCGATGTGAGCTTCATTTTTGCCCTTTTTGTGTAGTCTTTTGAAAAGCTTCTTCTTTCCGTCAAATTCCTTCTTCTTTGAAGATTTATCTTTGTCATCCTTCTTGTTGGGGCAATTTGAGATTATGTGCCCCTTTTCATCACATCTATAACAACGAATGTTGCTATAGCGCTTGTTGTCACTTGAGGATTGCCCTTTCTTGTACTTGTTGAAGTTGAAGTTTCGATGTGGGCGCCTTCTCATGAATTTCTTCATTCTTCTCACAAGGAGAGCACACTCCTCATCCGAGTTTTCTTCCTCTTCATCCTCATCTTCACTTGATTTCGCTTTAGCCTTGAAAGCGGTAATTTTCTTCTTGGATGAAGATGATTCCAATAGCTCTTCTTTGTCCTTCTTGTATAACTCGTTGGTGATGAGGTTACCCAATAATCCGGTTGGAGTCATTCTAGGCAATTCGGGAGAGTTGAGGAACAATGTCACCAATGTCTCATATTTATCCGGAAGAGCCCTAAGCATCTTGCGCACAACATCAACATCAAGAAGGTTAGTACCAAGACCTTTGAGTTCATTCGCAATGTTGTTGAGTCTTGAATACATCTCGGTGATGTTTTCATGAGGCAACATTATGAATGTCTCATATTTAATCCGAAGCCTATGCAATTTGGCTTCTTTTGACCGTGGATGTGCCCTCATGAATTTCGGAGAGGTTGGTCCAAATATCATGAGCGGTTTCCAAATTTCTCACTCTATTGAACTCATCCGCGTTCAAAGTACCAAAGAGAGCATTCATTGCTTGAGCATCTAAATGAGCATTACGTTCATCTTGAACCGTGAGGATTGTTGGATCAAGAGGCATAACATAACCCTCATTTACAATTTTCCATATGTTCGGACTCATGGCTTTTAAGAAAATAGACATTCTAATTTTCCAATAAGAATAATTTGAGCCATCAAATAAAGGAGTCTTTCCTATATACATACCCTCACTAGCCATCCTTTCTCTCTTAGACGGTAAAGTCTAACAAATTGAGAGACCAAGCTCTGATACCACTTGTAGGATCAAGGATAACCGACTAGAGGGGGGTGAATAGGAGGTTTTTTTAAACTTTTTCACAAATGTACGAGTTAAGCTAATTAACAATTTAGTCTAAACAAGTTATACTTCTAGTTAAGCAAAACAAGCACAATAATCAAGCTAGAAATATAAATGCGGAAGAGTAAAGACTAGAATTAACCACAAAGAGACAACGATGTTTTTCCGTGGTATCGAAGACTTGCCGGTCTTCACTAGTGCACGTTGAGGGAGCTTGAACCAATCAAGCCGGCTCCACGTATTAAGCCTTTTCTCGATCACTATTGGTTGTTCTTCCTCCACTCCGGAGATGGTGAACACCAAACCACTCACAATCTTGGCACCGGGCCTCTTCACAATCTTCTTGAAGAGATCACCGTGCAATCACCGCCAAGCCGTCTAGGAGTTCGGCAAAAACTCCAAGAGTAACAAATCAAGACCTTCGCTTGACGACATTCAAGTGCAAGAGGATCAACTAGAATGATGAATGCACTTGAATGAGCTCAACAACCTCTCAAAGAGTGAACAAATGAATTTGAGGAGTTGAATGAATGCACAAGGCTCTAAGGATGTTAAATGTGGTCTAGCACATTGTCCTTGAGTGGTGGGAAGTATTTATACCCCAACAACAATTATAACCGTTGGAGAAGAAAACCCACTTTTTACCACATGCGGTACTACCGCCATGCAGGAGGCGGTACTACCGCACTTCTCCAACCACTCACAAAGAATGGCTATAATGGACACATTAAATGACTGACATAGCCGTTTAATCTTCTGAGCGGTACTACATAAGCGCAGCGGTACTACGCGATGCGGTTATCTGTAAGGAGATTGCGGTACTACCGTTTCCAAGAGAGACAAAAGGGTGCTTCTGGAAAAAACATACCGCTTAACATTCGAATAACCGGCATGCGGTAGTTCCGCAACACTGCGGTACTACCGTATTCGGTCATACGCATGAACATCGGCGGTACTACGCGCTTAGGTTTTGGCACGAAACGGAAAGAGACTCTCTGTAAAAACATACCGCCAACTAACGACCGGAACAACCGGGTGCGGTAGTTCTGCACAGACAACGCCGGTAGTACCGATTGTCCTGACAGTGCATATTTGGTTTTAGAAAGAGAATCCATATGCATGCATGATCCTAAATTGATCCATAAAACACAAGACATGCCTTCAAGCTACAGGACATGATCCCTCTTAATAGTACGGCATTTAACCTATAATCCGGTCTTCCATCTATTTCTCCTAAGACCGGTAAAAGAAAATAATTTCAAAACCACTTGTACCTTATCCTTGAGCTGTACTTGATCTTCATAAAACTTTTAGCATGCATCTTCAAGATCATATTTTCCAGTGGGACTAGGCCTTGTAAAAACTCAACAAACCAATAAGTCTCATTTTCACATATTATCATAAATTACCAAAACATATTTTTAAGGGCCTAGATGCTTTTCAGCAGCAGCAGGAGGAGTCTTGGTGAGGTCGTCATTCGTCATGGCGTAGTGAACGTCGTGGTAGTAGTTGTGTAGTTGATGTAAACGTAGCAGAGAATCGGATGAAGAGGAAGCAGCGAGCAGTCGCGCGAACGCTCCCTAAACCTTATTCGTCCTCGCTCGTGCAAGCCTTCAAGGTCGGGGGGTTCCGGAGGCCTGCTCTTTCCCTTGCGGCCGTACACGCGCCTCGCCGGGATGGAGATCGCCAGAGACAGCAACAAAACAGTAGAGTTCTGTCTTAATCTTTCGTCCAGAGGAGAGGAGAAGAACCAGTACTCTATTCTATAGAGATAGCCAAAAACAAAGAGACCAGAGGCTTTTGATTCGCCAAGAAAACGGTCGTCATTGATTCGCCATCAACCAGTGTTAACCGCAACCATTACTCACTAGTAACTGAACCGTTACTACCAGCCGTTTGTTAATGCCATTTACTATGAGTCGATGCGTTCCGATTTTCGAATAGATAAAGAAAAACGCGTCCACACCCGACATGTCTGCGCGCGCGCACACACACCGCACCGCACGGCACAGCTCGGCTCGGCGTGGTGAGCGAGCGAGCACGCGCGTGTATTGACTCTCTCTAATTTCACAAAGAGGGTTACCATGTTCCACCTTTTAAAATAGTGCAACTCCCCTTCAACTCTCCATATGAGACTAAACAGTTTTAGCACGTGCACATAGACCTTTGGGATTTTTCAGAAATTAATTAGAATTAAAATTAGGCATATCCCGTATTAATTCCAACACTTTCATGGTACATGCCATGTTTGTTTGTTTGTTTTCGATAGCTAGATGTGGTCTGCTGCCTCATGCATGATATACTGCACATTTTACAACGAGTAATATGGTGCACGTTTTGTGAAAGCGAGGACTGAAGGATACAATAGACTAAGCAAGTTGCTATTGCTAATTAGTTGGAAAAAAGGAAATATAATGGTACTTATTGCATTGTAGTATTAATTGTATACGGAGAGACTACAAGTACATGCATACAATAGAGAGGGTTTTCGCATGCTTGATACCAGGTACTAGTTATCAAAACTGTCCATCTCACCTTGGGATCGAGACCTTTATTTCCCGCAGCAGACTAGATAAGCAGAGGAAGGCCTCGTCGCCAACTGCACGGTTACGCATGACATGTGAGGTCGTGATCATATGCATGTGAGATGATATTTGCGTTGGGTGTGCGTGCTGCATGTGGGTCTTTCGAGTTGATAGCAACAGCCTGCGAAAATAAAAAGTTCAACATGTTGCTTAGCTAGGTAGCCATAATTATCCAATGGAGGCATATATTGTTTACTCGTAGATACGTATCCTCTGCCTTGCAGTTCAAACGGCATGATATCAACGATAACCTATATATTTCCTATTGGAAAAATTAATGTTGCGATCGAGAGACAGAAGTGCCATGCGTCAATACAGCTAACTTCGTGTCAGCATTGCTTAGAACGACGTTTAATTTCTTGGAAAATCCTCACATGGTTTTGGTTCCCGTATCATATGGCGCTGTGTGGGTCGTATTGCTCATGATCCACGAGGTCAAAGGAGGGAGATGACAGGCGGGGTACAAGTCACAATAAGACAACATGGGAGTTGCAGATATCTCATTGACTTATCAAGAGAATGTCTACACATCCTGTGGATTCAATATATATAGCTGCCTTATCTGCATCTCCTGAAGTATCGATATATGAATTAATATTCTGTACCGTCACCAACCAATAGGCAGTGTGCTGACAAGCTGTGACATGGACATTGTTGGTTGCCTGCAGTACGCACAACGCATCTCGTGGGTCGGATAGGACTTACAGAAATTTTACAGGAAACTATGCAGATCGAGAGTCAGTGTTTCCGTCCTCCGAAATTTCCAACTAAATCTTCACAATTACTACAGGAACCTGACAAATTTCCACGTTCCAGATTAGGTTCAGTATTTATGCAAGCCATTATTATTGACAGATTAGTTACAGATAAGAACCCCGCCGAAAGAAAGTTACGCATAAGAAAGGTGGGAAAATAAGGATCGATAGCATCCAACATTAAGAATCTTCCGCTCTTCTTGTTCAGGTTCATGATGCATGCTGCCTCACACAGTCACACTCACATCGATCGATCATATCCTCTCTTTTCAGCACACAGCTGCATGATCGCGACACGGAATTAGATTTTTTTTTTTAGGAGTACTTTTCGATCTCGATCCGTCTAAACAATGCTGAGACATGTTCATGAGCGCCACCTATTTCTGCACCGGAGAAAGGACAAAATAAATAGTCAAGAACGTTGGAGAGTACAGCTTGAATCGAAGATGGCACATGCATGGATGACCGTGCTTATATGACGGCAAGGTAATCGTGTGCCACTAGTACTGGGATGAGATTGTCCAAGTCAAGTACGAATTGAAGGATCATGTGCAAGATGCCATCCAAATTGGCCGCCGGTACAACCATGTCAATGTTTGTTGCAAGCATGTTCATATACAGCTTATTACTAACTTGTTTGATGCCAACAGGGCCGTGTATATAACAAACATATAGAGAGAATACCGTACATTTTGGGGGTTTGGCCTGCGTGTATTTTTTTCCCAAGCAATTTAATACATCAACTTATAATATGTACTGAAATGAGCCGAAAATATTTAAATCACAGAACACATAACATAGATCCAAAACTGATGATTCGCGAACACATTCGTAAACAGAAAATAGTTCACATAATAAGACTCCATGACACATTACAGTTTTCAGAAATTAGTTCTCAGAACAATACTTCATTTTTTTTTTAGAACAAGACTTCATGACACGTGCTTAGGGCTTGTTTGACATGGCTTCTACTCCCACCTTCTTAGTTAGAGTTGGTGGAGCCGTGCTAAACGGGCTAACTCTATAAAACTTTTGGAGTTGGAGCAACCTGAAGTGGAGCAGCCCCTAGTACAATTTTTGGAAGTATATGAAACCTTGCTCCAAGAGGGAAGTTGTAGACCAACAATAAAAAATACCCTTGAAAGTTCAAAAAAAATACCCGCAAATGCCCTCAACTACCCTACCCTTCCCATCCACAGCCCTCCGCAGCCCCACACTTTTGCAGCCCTTTCGCATCGACCCAACCCCTCGCAGCCCCCTCGCAGCCCATAGAAATCCCTAGATTGGAGAGGCGGCGACTCCCAAGTCCCCAGCGACCTCTTCTTCCCTGGCCCGGTCCTCCGTGAGCTCTTCTTCCATGACCAAGTCTCGGCATCTTCTACCCCATCCTCGGCGTCCTCGTCCTCCCCCCGGCTCACATGGCTTCTTCCCCGGCAAGGTCATTGCCCATGTCATCTTCAGTTCCTGTTATTAGTTTTGAGTTCTTGCCAAACGGGCTAATATGTAGGTGGCCTGGCCGGCTCCCTCCCATGCCGTCCTCCAGTTCACGCCGCTCGCCACGTCTAGGGTCCTAGCGTCGCTTGGCAGGGGGAGCCTTCAATGGCCTTTCCGCTGGCGTCGCCTGTAAGTCAAAGGTGAGTTCCCTGCCTCTTTCTTCTCTTGATTTTGCCTAAGTGCTGCCTGGATCCAGAGTTGTTAGTGCGTCGATGGTTGTAATGGATTGCTAGAATTAGGACAGACTGCACACTGGAGTTTTGGGGAGTGTGTGTCTTTAGGTAAGTGTTCTAGTCAAGAAATGGTTTTTCGAGTAGAAAGATCTTGTGCCAGAGATTGCGCAAAAATGGCATGTTGAAATTTGACATTAAAATAAGAGGAAATTACAATGGCCTAATTATTTTTACATGAGTTTCAGAAAATCACAAATTGGTGTGTAGCTGATGTTGCTTTGTAGCAACTTGAACTGTTGAATGTAAAAATTCACTTGAATGATATGCTTGCACTAGCACGGAGGGAAATTGGAGATGAGGTAAACCAATTTCTTCGAGTGAATTATGTCAGAAATACTAATGCAAGAAGAAATAGTAATTTCTTCTATTGAGATTTTCCTATGTTGCCTTATAATGCAAGTAGTATTCTGACTGAGGAAAGGATGTGTTTGAATCATTTTGTAGGTTACATATGGTGTGGTGAAAGAACCAATACTGATAGGGCCAGGCCCATGGGGTGGGGAGGGAGGCAAGCCATGGGCTGATGGTGTTTACACAGGAGTCAAGCAAATCTACATCACGAGAACCGATTTCATCGGGTCCATACAGATTGAGTATGATAGAAGTGGGCAATCCATCTGGTCTACAAGGCATGGCAATGGTGGCCAGATAACACATAGGGTGAGTAGATAGAGTCAAGCAACTCATTTCACGTACCAAGTCTTTTTTTTTTCCAAAGCATGATGTGCCATACAATTTTCTGGCAATGGAGAGCCTTTCTACCATTTCACAATAAGCGAAGAATCCACACATTTGCCATCACTCCTGTAGTTCTTTGATGCACATCTTCACAGGAGCATGCATTGCTTGAAATGAAAAGAAAACCCCATGCATATATAGCACTAGTGTGATGCCACGAGGCACCAGCTAATTGGTCTTTCACCAAATGTATCTGCAGATTAAGCTTGACTGTCCACACAAAGTATTGACCTGCATATACGGCTACTACAACACTTGCGTAGAGGAAGGACCCAGAGTCTTGAGATCCATTACTCTCCTCATCAGTAGCCGAGGGAAGTACGTATACTCTGTTGTAAAGATGGGAATTCTCCAATGTTGAATCCTAATCTGTTGTAAAGATGGAAATCCTCCAATGTTGAATCTTACTCTGTTGTAAAGATGGAAATCATCCATGTTGAATCCTACTCTGTTGTAAAGAAGGTTTCCGGTAATATACAACTAATTCAATGCTAATATGTTGAGTTCAATGCTAATATGTTGCTCGAATTATTGAATGCAAAATTAACTTCTCTGAAAGTCTTATGTGAAAATCTTGCAAATTGGTTACTGAAGATTCAATGCAATGTAGATTGCTGAATGGAAATGGGAAGTGACAGACTTTTGGCAATGACTGCGAGGGTAAGGAGTGTGTCCTACCGCTTCCCTTGATCTCCATGCGTGTTGATGTATGTTTTATTTAGGTCCTGTTTGGTACAGCTCCCACTCCCAGCTTCTCAATCGAATCTCGTGGATCCGTGCCAAACATCCAACTTCTCAAAATGACTGGATTCTGATTCTCGCGATGAGCTGTCTTGAAAATGAACTAGCAACGAGGAGCAACCTTTTCGCAGATTATCGTGAGAATCCAACTTGCTGAAACAAAAATACCCTTTGAAGTTTGAAGTATTTACCCGCAAATGCCATCCAACTAACCCCCGAAAATCCCCCCGCGCGACCCCCTCCTGTACCTCTTCGCGTTTCCCATCGCTTCCTCTCGGTGCTCTCACGACAGGTGAAATCGCCTTGAGCCTCCGCTGCGCTGCCTCCGGTCCTCGACTGCGCCACCGCCGGTCCTCAAATGTGCCGCCGCCGGCACCAGACTGCGCTGCCGCGAGCAGTCGAGCGCCGCCCACCCCGGAAACCCTAGTGGCCGGCCCCCGGGTACACCCCCGCCGAACGAGTCGAGTTCAAGACAAGATTGCGTAGCGGCTGCGCGATGGAGGCCGCGTCCTTGCCGCTCACTATCTTCAGCTTCCTCTCCCGGCCGTCGTCGGTGGCGACGTGTTGCTCCCAGAGGAACCTTTCCTGCGTTCGCGCGACCCAGCAGGCGCTGGAAGCACATGAAGCCTCCAAGCCCCCGCGGCCCTCCCCACGGCGCAACGCCATCGCCAAGGTCAAGGCTGCCCCTGACCCCGTCGCCGCCCTCACCAGGTATATATACATATACCCGCGGGCCATACGCTTTTGCTTAATTCTTTCCAAGAATTCGTTTCCTGACTGTAGTAATTCCTAAAAGCCTAGCTCATTTGTTGTGGATTATGCCACCGCTTACAAATGGGAGTTCAAAGCATTAGTTCCAGTGGGAAAAACAAGAGAAATGGGGATGTTAGGATAGGCTCGGTGGTTGCTCGATTTGAAGTGAACCTCTGCACTCGACCTTGATGTACGTGTTTGAGGATGTGTTGCGACGCAGGATCGCAACATAATCTTGCGCCACTACAGGGACACCAGGAGCTGGGATGAGCTTTCTAAGGTAGTGTTCAGTGATTGTCATGGACAATTGGTGGGTTAGTGAAGAGCGTTGCCAATGCCCAATGCCAATACACATGAGTTGTTGAACTTTGTTTCAGGCCCAGTGCCCTCAAACTGCCGCCCTTCTTCTTGGCAGAGGTCCCCCCAATCACTTTGAATGGATAATGTATTATCTTGATTCTGTATAAAGTCCATTATATTATTTTTCTTATTTTAATCTGTTCTTGTGCATGTGCTAAGTGATAATGTTGACAAATTGCTGGACCTTATGGTGCAGGATCACCAGAAATTTCCTATAATGGCTCTGTACATTATCCCATATGCTGTTTGATTGTTGAAGTTTCAGAAATTCAGAGTGCATATAAATGCGTTTCTACAATGCGTTTGGTTGTTGAAGTTTTAGAAATTCAGAGTCATTGTCGAAGACTTGACTACATGAGTTATATGTTCTCTGCCAAGTTTTATTTTTATTGTTTGCTATTGGCATTTATGATATATGACTTCTAAATTTTTTAGCAATGAACTAGCACCTGATGATTTTCCATTTTGTCATGCAGGTACTTGCTCAACATAACCATAGTGGTTTCTATAGGCAATCATGCAAAAAACAAGATTGATGTTTGGGAAGGTTAGTCTCATATCATTTGTTCAGATTAGTAACTCTAGTGCATCTGCACAGGCTTTAATGCTTTACCAACAAAAAAGGGATTTTTTATGTGAATTTTTCCTCGACAATATAGTACAATACTCGAGATGTTTGTATTTATCTCGGCTTTCCTGTTGACAACTCAGGTCAGAGTCATCCATATACTACACCAATTCTCCAATCAGACCATATTCTCATGGGGTGCTGCACTGTCCATGACCATGCCTGGCTTGTGCGAGTGCAGCATGTAACCGCACTCCACCACCGCCTCGCCCACCATCGGGAATATCCACTTGTGGCCGATTAACTTGAGCACCTTCGAGCTGTCCAGCTTCTTCATGATTTCGCTCCCTGGGTTCGCCAACACAATCTGAAATGAAGAACACAACAACAGCAAACTGAATTAGCCAGGGTTCACGACGCAGAACACTTCAATGCCGTTGCTCTCTTCTCACCTAAAGGCCCCTTCCATGCTACCAACGGCTGCAGGGAGAGAGAATAGACAGATCAGACTTCATGTTACAGTTTCAGATATGATGCTTTTGGTGTGTGTATCATGTAATTGGGCCGAGACTGATTGTTTCAGATGAAGCATGATCATGTAAAGTTCCGTCTCTGTCTCAGGTAGTCAGATGCAGTGTAATTCAGACATAAGACAATAACTTGTAACTTACCACCCACGTCTAGGACAACATACTGGACGCCCATCTCGCCCTTGGCCTTGGTCCGGTCCACCTTCTCGTCGATCCATCGCAAGATCCTGAGCATCATAACACAAACTACTTGTGATATTTTGTGGTCTTTTCTTATCACTCGTTTAACATTCCAATAGTTGTACGTAATAGCATTTAATTATCATTTGAACACTTACACGATATGAATGCAATATCTTCAGCTTTATCTATCGCAGCGTGAACAATACAAAATTTGCTTATACACAATCAATGAATGTGCATCAATTCGTTATTTGTCAACAGTTGTACTCCATCAAGAAGTGTAAATACAACGTGACCTGACATTGTGTACAAATACAACATATATACATCCATATGGTCTAAACAAATTTGGGGGAAAATTCTATAATTTGTACACAAAAACATAGGAGAAATACACAAATACAATTGAATTATTACAACCAGGGGTAATATGGTCTATTTGCCTCTAATCCTCCCTCATATGGTATTTGGAGCTAACCTACTAGCCAAACGCTTTCAATAGACAGCTCAGATTCTTAGAGAAGTGGATTCTCAGAGAATCAGAAGCAGAATCTAGAAAATAAGAATTTGAAGCTCTACCAAACATGGCCTTAATTATTTTGGAGTAAAAATTTTGAATTTAGGCGAAAAAGATGGTGCATCATGGCTCAACATGACCAAAAAATATATAAATAAAAGCGAAATCAACTTATTAAATTATATAAGTTAAGTAATACGAAAAATATTACAAGTCACATAACAAAGGTAGTGCAGTCTTTTTTACAAAGATCGTTTTCATTGCTGGAGTTGGAGTCAACTTTTTAACCAAACACCTCATCAGACCGCTCCAACTTTTCATAGGAGTGGATCCGAGGTGAAGCTGGAGTTGAAGTTGCAAAAACTTAGAGCAAAGCCATACCAAACAGGTCCAAAGTGCGAATGGAACACTGCAGTAGTACCTCAATGGGGGCACTTGATATAGTAGGGTGCTGGGCTCCAACCGTGTTTACGGGTTGCTTCAGAAGGGAATGATCCAACCACGGTGGCAATAAACCCTAATCGTGGGCATAGGAGGCGGGCAGGAGCAGCGGATTGAAGCAGTCGTTAGCGGGCAGGGGCGGGAGAGACGAGGTGGCAGCGCCTAGACTCTAACTCACATGTGCTCGTGAGGAGGGGGCCGAAGAGAGGGAGGCGACGGGTTCCAGTTGGGGAAGATGAACATGATGGGGGTTTCGAAAAATGCCATGTGTGGGAGCGAGGTCAAATCACAAAATGGATAGGTAGGATGGTGGGTAGGGATGCAATCGGAGCAGATATGGATGGATATCGCTCATCCCGTATCATTACCCATATTTTTTTTCTTAGAATCAAAGTCGGAAACAAACAATGCCAGATACGAATACGAATACGGATAGTCTTGGTCACGAATATGGAGTGAATACATACTGAACCAAATACGAATTGTCTTGATAACGAATATTTATTCGAATATCGCACAAAAACAGAAACCATATATATCGCACAAATAAAAATCAATCAACCATATTACATGACCAAAATACAACTACATTAGTAGTTTAACAAGCAAATTGAAATACATCACACGATGACAGGGGCTAGCTAAGCAAGTAGTGATTAGCAAGTACATGACAGGGGTTAGTTAAGTAAGTAGTAACTACTAACTAGCAAGTAGCAAGACACAACTCTCACACCTCCGATACCTGGATACCTAGAAGCAAAGGAGAAAAAGGTTAGAAAGATTGGATATTGATTCATAGTTTGTGTACTTTGTTTGGTTCGTATGCAGTACCATATATGCTCCCATGCGTTAGTGTTATGAATTCATTTTCTTGCTAATTTTTAAGCCTGGATTTTTTTAGGTTATATTATTAGTGACGGCAGCTCCAGGCATGCAAATTGGTCCCGAGGCTTCTTTGGACCATGGATCAACTAGCATGATTTATTAAAATAGCTTTAAATACAATCATTAGTAGTAATTATCTTTTTATGAGGAAATTGATTGATATAATCAAACTATTTCACATCTAATGTGAGCTTTCTGTTTGCATCACATATTTTTTGTTGATGGTGTTCCTTGTCCAATCTATGTGTTATGCAGTTATAACACCTGTGTTCCATGCCTTATTCATTTTCAGCGTGTTATGGTGTTGAACCGTCGAACCTCGCTAGTCTTTCTTTTCAACGTGCACTGGGGGGGAGTGGCTATCTCCGAGCCGTTGCCGCAGAGAGTATCTACACGGGATGACAATAAGGTTTCTGGGTAGTGGGTAGCACGACCTACGCGACCGCTTATCTTGTTCCTCGACGTCGATTACTTCCACGACCACTTCCATTTTCTTCATCAACCCCACTGTAAGCCGTTATAATTTTGTTCTTGTATATATTCTCAAGTACAATGAGTTGCCCGCGGCTCGTTTCGATTATTGCATCATTATTTATTCTTGGTTTTTTCTTCCTACTAAAATATGGAATTAAAATATTGCCTATAACTCCAACATTTTTCTTTTTCGTAATGAAAATGGAACTCGAGCGGTTGCTGTCTGGTTCTTAAAAAATATGCATGCTGGCACGTGTTGAGAATAAGAGCATTTTTCGAATTACTTTAATCCAGAAATATAGTAGATAAAACATGATGAATATTTTAGCCACTTTCACAAAGCAAGTAAGCAAGAACACTATAGACATACTAATATCCAGAAAAACAGAAATTAGCATATCTATCACAGTGTTCAAGGTAACAACAAGTAATATTACTAACCAAGCAATACATATGAAATAGACATACCCGGATCCAGTGAAAGGAGCAGCAGTAGTGGAAGAAGCGGCAGCAGGAGTCTTTGTGAGATCGTCGTTTGTCATGGCGTAGTGGTAAGTAGTCGTGCGATGGACATCGCGGTAGTAGTCGACGGTTGTAGGCGTAGCAGAGTCGAATGGAGAGGAAGCAATGCGCAGCGCGCGCTAACGCTCCCAAAACCTTATTCGCCCTTGCTCGTGCAAGCCTTCAAGGACGAGGGTTCCGAGGCTCGCTCTCCCGATGCGATCGTGACACGCGCCGCCGGATGGAGATCGCCGGAGACAACAACAAAACTGAAGAACTGTGGTGTCTTTCGTGGAGAGAATTGAAGAACACCACTCTGTTCCAGATAATGGCTATATATAACAACCAGACCAGAAACAGTCACCATTACTTACTAGTAACCGCAACCATTACTGTCTAGTCAAGAGGCCAGAAACGGTCGCCATTACTCACTAGTAACAAAGAATTGCATTACCTTAGTCAAGAGGCGTAAACGGTCGCCATTACTCACTAGTAACAGCAACCGTTACTGCCAGCCATTATTTGAATCAGTGCACTATTCTTTTAATTGAAAAAAAATGAAGAGACCGTAAAGCGATCGTAATTATTGCCACCGTTTATTGCGAGTCGGTGCGCTTGATTTTCGAATAGATAAAGAAAACGCGCGACGCACCCGACACGCCTGTCGCGCACACGCGCACACACGCACACGGCACGCAAGACGGCGGCTTCGCACGACTCGCGAGGCGAGGCGAGGCGGCGAGCAGCAGCGAGCGCGGCTGTATTGGCTCTCTCCAATTCCACAAGAGGACTCCCACGCCCACCTTATAAATTGGTGTAACTCCCTTTAACTCTCCATATGGGACTAAAAAGGTTTAGCACATGCACATGGGCCTTTGGGATTTTCTAGGAATTAATTAGAATTAAAGTTGGGCCTAGCCCATATTAAATCCAACAATCCCCCACCAGATCCCAAGGGCACATGTCAAATTCCTTGATCTACAATATTGTTTTAATATATCAGTGTTTCGATGGAGACCGGTTAAGGTTGAACATCCATCTAGAACAGAAGCTACACTTATCCACAACTGCACAATGGACTAAGCCTTGAATTGGCAGTTTTGTGTGAATAAGTTTCACTTAAGTCCTTAACTGATACTAGGCTGCCAGGCATCCCCGCGGGTTGGAGCATATAAGTCACACTCCTGGCCTATTCATGAGCTTCCTAGAGATTACGCTATCTCATAGACTGTGACTAGCAGTCGGACTCATATAGGTGTGTTCTTTCAAGACTGCTCTGTAGGACAACATCTTTGCTTAAATAAGCCATAAAACACATTAAGATAAAATCAACCTACCATACAGATTTAGGAGAGAATTGCATCTCCAATGGAGTGGATCTATAAAGGTACTCTCCTCCCAGTTAACCAAAAGCTTGTTTCGCCAATCCTACTTCACGGGATCTCCGATCATATAGGATGGGTTACCACTATGGTATAACTCACGTGGGTCTCAAACCCATCTCCTTGATGCATTGTCTATCACATTCCGTGATAAACCCTTTGTGAAGGGATCGCGATTCTTAGTCTGTTTGGATATAATCCAAAGCTATTACTCCGAGTTTCTCATTTTCCGACAGACTTGATCTTCTCTTCACATGTCTTGATGATTTCATATTATCCTTAGAATGCTCACCTTGACGATCACGATCGATTGTCACATTCATCGAATAGCTTGCATGCGGTTTATCAACCACCGCAGATCCATCAAGAGCTCACGGCCATTCGACTTCAATAGTGGCAGTATCTAATGCTGTGAGTTCTGCTTCCATTGTTGACCTCGTTAAGATGGTCTGCTTGCAAGACTTCCATGAAACAGCGCCACCTCCAAGTGTGAAGACATATCCACTTGTGGCCTTAATCTCATCAGCATCAGATATCCAGTTTGAATCACTATAACCCTCTAGTACCCTAGGGTACCCGGTATAGTGAATGCCATAACTCATATTACCTTTTAGATAGCGCATTACCCTCTCAAGAGCATGTCAATGATCATCTCCCGGATTAGAAACAAACCGACTTAGTTTGCTCACACTAAACGAGATGTCAGGCCTGGTACCGCTAGCTAAATACATAAGTGAACCAATTATCTGAGAATATCTCAATTGGTCTCTGGCTATTCTCCGATTCTTCCTAAGCAACACGCTAGGATCATAAGGTGTTGGAGAAGGTTTGTAGTCGCTATAACCAAAACGACTGTAACCTTTTCCACATAATGAGATTGCAACAATGTAATCCCACCATCATCACCTCTCAACAAACTTGATGTTCAAGATAACATCACTACTCCCGCATCTTTCATCTCAAAATTCGAGACAAGAAATCCTTGACCTCCTTAATCACATTAAGGTTGGTCCCAAAGATCGATGTCATCAACATACGGACATAGAATGACTCCTCGCCCCACCATGGCGATAATACACACATCCGCGACTTCATTTACAATAAAGCCTGCAGATGTTAAGGTTCTGTCGAATTTTTCATGCCACCGCTTAGGTGCTTGTTTAAGACCATACAAAGATTTCAACAACTTGCACACCTTTCCTTCTTGACCATTTACTACAAATCCATCCGGCTGCTCCATGTAAATTTCTCGTCCAACTCTCCATTTAGAAAAGTCGTCTTAACATCCATCCGATGAACGAGAAGACCGTGTGAGGCGACCAGAGATAGTAGTACTTAATAGTGGTCAATCTAGCCACAGTGAATAAGTATCAAAGAAATCTTCGCCTTCCTTTGGGTATAACCCTTGGCCACAAGCCGTGCCTTATACTTCTCGATAGTACCATCAGCCTAAGCTTCTTTTTGAACACCCACTTACATCCTACTGTGTTTACAACCATAAGGACGCTCGGTGATCTCCCAAGTTCCATTAGAGATAATGGAATCCATTTCACTCTGATCGCTTCCTTCCAAGATTCGCATCCGGAGAAGCATATGCTTCGTAAATGGTAGTTGGAGTATCATCCACAAGGTACACAATGAAATCGTAACCAAAAGACTTTGCAGTCCTTTGTCTTTTACTCTTCCTCAGAGTTTCATTGTCTTTCTCATCAGGAATTTGATCAGGGGTTTGCTCAAAATATTCCATTGGAATGGCAGGTTCAGGAGTTGTATCAGGCTCCTGACTCGATAAACTAGGCATATCTTTCATCGGAAAAATATCCTCAAAGAATGTAGCATCTCTGGACTCCATAATTGTACCGACATGCACGTCAGGTACTCCAGATTTCACCACTAAAAATCTATATCCAACGCTATGGTGAGCATAGCCGAAAAAGACGCAATCCACGGTTTTTGGTCCAAGCTTACGCTTCTTGGAAATTGGCACATTGACTTTCGCCAAACAACCCCAAGTGCGCAAATATGAAAGTGATAGTCTTTTCTTCTCCCATTGTTCAAATGGAGTTATCTCTTTATTCTTTGTGGGAACCCTATTTAGAACATGACATGAAGTCAATATAGCCTCTCCCACCATGCCTTGGAAAGACCCGCTGTGTCTAACATGGCGTTAACCAAATCAGTTAGAGTGCGGTTTTTCCTTTCAGAACCCCGCTTGATCGAGGTGAATAGGGAGGCGTTCTCTCATGGATTATACCATGTTCCTCACGAATAAAATGAACTCATTAGAAAAGTACTCGCCACCACGATCGGACCTAACCCTTTTGATTTTCTTTTCAAGTTGGTTCTCACGCTTTATAGATTTTAAAGTAGTGAATAGCTTTATCTTTAGTTTTCAAAAGATACACATAATGTAACCTAGTGGAGTCATCAATCAAAGTCATGAAATATCTCTTACCACCTTTGTCAACACACCATTCATCTCACACAGATCCGAATGTATGAGTTCTAATGGTGCCAAGTTTCTTACCTCCGCGCCTTGTGAGGCTTACGAGGTCGCTTTGATTGCACACAAACTTGACATTTAGAACCTTTGACAAGGGTGAATTTCGGGATTAACTCTAAAGCAAGCTAACTGTCATGCAACTAAAATTTATGTGACAAAGTCGTGAATGCCAAATAGTAGTCTCATTACCACTGAAAATATGATTCACAACATTATTACACAAATCTGAAAGAGATAGGCGAACAAGCCTCCGCACACATAGCCTTTACCAACAAATTGTCCACATTTGGACATTACAAATTTATTGGACTCAAATACTAGTCTAAAGCCATCTCTACACGTAAGAGATCCGCTCACGAGATTCTTATTGATAGATGGCACATGATGCACGTTCTTGCTTGCACAATCTTTCCAGTAAACTTCAGATCGACCGTGCCAACACCATGAACAGTGGCATGTGACCCGCTCCCTATTATAACGATGAATCTCGAGTGACTCGTAAGAAGAAAACAATGAAATATCAAGACACACATGTATATTAGCACCGGTGTCTATCCACCAATTGGTAGATTGACATACGAAAAAACAAAGAGGTAAATTACCATACCAAGTTCCGCCTCAAGAGTACCAACAACAACATTGGCGGACTTGGAATTTCGCCTGGCGATTCTTCACACCCTTGCGTGGATCGCAATCCTTGGCCCAATGACCAGATTCGCCACACACAAAGCAAAGGCCATCCTTTGTGTTCTTCTTCTTCTTTTTAAAGCTTGTTGTTTGTGCAGTCTTGTTTTTGCCTTTGAACTTTTGAGCTTGGTCATTCTTTTTCTGCACCACATTGGCACTAGAATGTCCCTCATTTCCTCTAGTGTGTGTATCTTTTGCCTCGCTTTTCTTCAACATCAAGAGACCCAATGAGATTTTCAACAGAAAACTCTTGTCTCTTGTGTTTCAGAGAAGTAGCAAAATTCCTCCAAGAAGGAGGAAGCTTGGCAATAATGCCTCCCGCGACAAACTTGTCCGGTAGCACACACTTGAAATGCTCAAGTTCTTTGGCCATGGATTGTATCTCATGAGCCTGCTCAACTACAGAACGGCCATCAACCATTCTATAGTCATGGTATTGCTCCATGAGATACAGTTCACTGCCTCATCCGAAACCCCAAACTTGGCCTCGAGTGCATCCCACATATCTCTCTCATTTGTAATCACCATGTATGCATCAACTAACTTCTCACCAAGAACGCCGATCACGACACCTTTAAAAGGTTATCGCTGACCTCAACGCTTGCTCTGCTCAGAGTAAGTGTTCCTTCAGCTTGCCTTTGCCACATGAAAACGCTCATGGCGCTTAGCCAAAGCACCATCTTGGTGCGCCACCTCTTATAATTCGCACCATCGAATTGAGAGGGCTTAAGCGCAGACAAAGCGATTGATGAAAAATGCCTATTACAATAAGGTTTTGGATTGTTGAGAATAAGAGCATTTTTGAATTACTTTAATCCGAAATATAGTAGATAAAACATGATGAATATTCTAGCCACTTTCACAAAGCAAGTAAGCAAGAACACTATAAACATACTAATATCCGTAAGAACGAAACTAGCATATCTATCACGTTGTTCAAGGTAACAACTAGTAATATTACTAACCAAGCAATACATATGAAATAGACATACCCGGATCCGTGGAAGGAGCAGCAGAGTGGAAGAAGCGCAGCAGGAGTCTTTGTGAGATCGCCGCTTGTCATGGCGTAGTGGTAAGTAGTCGTCGCAATGGACGCCGCGTAGTAGTCGACGTTGTAGGCGTAGCAGAGTCGAATGGAGAGGAAGCGGCGAGCGATCGCGCTAACGCTCCCAAAAACCTTATTCGCCTTGCTCGCAAGCCTTCAAGGACAAGGGTTCCGAGGCCTCGCTCTCCCGGTGCGATCGACGCGCCTCGCCGGATGGAGAGACGAGACAAAGAACAAAAAGAAGAACGTGGTGTCTTTCGTGGAGAGAATTGAAGAACACCACTGCTCCGATAATGGCTATATATAACAACCGGACCACGCGATGCAATTATTGCACCGTTTATTGCGAGCGGTGCGTTCGCACGAATAGATAAAGAAAACGCGCACGCACCGACGCGTAGACGCGACACGGCGCGAGGCGAGCGAGCGCGCGCGTGTATTGACTCTCTCCAATTCCACAAGAGGACTCCCACGTTCCACCTTATAAATTGATGTAACTCCCTTTAACTCTCTATATGAGACTAAAAAGTTTAGCATATGCTCATGGGCTTTTGAGATTTTTCAGGAATTAATTAGAATTAAAGTTAGACCTAACCCATATTAAATCCAACAGCACGTACGCGCGGCAAACAATGGGCGCCGCCTTGAACAATAAATCGGTCGAAGAAATGCTATAATTCTTGTGAAAAAAGAGTCGGTCAGAGAATTAACACCTTAACGGCAGGCTCTCGGTTCTCCTCCTGGTCTGGCTTCATGCTGCGAAGCTAGCTACGCCGGCAAGTGGATCACCAATACCACGGCGAACCTGGGCGCGCAACGACGACGGCCAGACAAATAACCACGTAAACCGCCTGTTTCTGTGCATGCTTGGAGGCGAAGCTCTCTCGGTTTCGTGGACTTCCGCTCCCCGTGGGCTCAAGCGCTCATTTTGTAACGGGCCTTAGATTTTCTTCTTCTTTTCGTCTCTATGCACTTCCAAACGCGAGCGTGAAGCTCAGTGTACGCCCACCAAGCCCAGGTTAAGTAGGGTTCGCGAATCGCGAGTGCTGGGCCGGTGCTCCTTCCTGCCTGCGCTGCCCGCCCTCCAACCCTCCAGACTCCAGTTGCAACCGCAGCAGGCCAGAAGAAACCTAGAATCCATCCATCGATCCGGTTGCGGCGCGGCACGGCACAATAGCTGGTACTCATGGCGATGGAGGAGATCACCGAGGGCGTGAGGAACCTCGCCGTGGAGGAGGGCGAGGCGGCGACTGCCGCCGGCGGCGGCGAGGGGCAGAGGAGGGGCACCGGCGGCGGCAGCAGCAGCAACCGCATCCAGGTGTCCAACACCAAGAAGCCCCTCTTCTTCTATGTCAACCTCGCCAAGGTACCGCCTCCTCCCCGTGCCCTAGTTGCTCGATCCGGTCCGCGTCGCGGTTTCTTGTCTGATTGGTTGGTACTTGGTTGGTTGTTTGGTTGCAGAGGTATATGCAGCAGCACGGCGACGTTGAGCTCTCCGCGCTCGGGATGGGTGCGTCTTGCTTCCCCTTGTTCATCCTTGTTTCCGATTTATTGTTAGTGAGAGGGCTTTTCGCCGTTGAAGAACGATATCGAGCTGTGCGAGATAATCTGCGAATGTTGTGTGGTGGTGCGTGATGGCGACGCTCCGTCCCCCTCCCCCCCAAGCCGCCGCCGCCCAGGTTCCGGCGTCCCCCCCCCCCCCTCCCACCGCCCCAGCCACACAAGCAGCCAGCTTCTGTCCCCCAACCACCATGCCCAGATCTAAATCCCACTTGGAGCGGGCCGACCCCATCGCCGGATCCCGCCGCGAGCGTTCAAGCGATGGAGAGGTGGTTCCAAAGACACCAGATCTGCACCCGGCTAGGTCGATTCAGGAAGGGGACGCCCGCAAGGGGCTGATTCAAGGCGAAGTCGGGCGGCATTCAAATTCGAAGAGGAGTAAAGAACTCCACCTACCTCCAGCGACCAGACGCCCCCAACCACCAAAATTGAAGGCGGATCCTCCCCTACAAATCCTGCAGCGCAGCGCCATGGTGCATCCGCAACCAGGGCTCGGTCCTCATGGCCGTTTGCGTCCGATTGTGCTTGTGCTGCGCAGCAGCAACATCCGGCTACAAAAGGGCAAGAGCATTCAATCGCCTTCCTCCTCTCGAAAGGCTATCTTCCTAGCTCAGCGCCCATCCAATTTGCCATCCCATGGTGATGTCGCCAGTGTTCTAAAAACGAGTCTACTAGGCTGTATACTCGAATACAAGTAACGGGTGCCCTACCTATTACCGTGTAATTGCCGGTTATGCCACATAATCAGACCGATTACGCCGTATAATCACTATTAGGTGGTGACCTGTCAAGTACCGGTTATCGATTTTTAGAACCTTGGACGTCGCCGAGTGCTTAGTTGCGGCCGCGGCCAGAGCGCCACCCATTTTTAGAACCTTGGACGTCGCCGAGTGCTTAGTTGCGGCCGCGGCCAGAGCGCCACCCACGGCTTTCACTCCTTCAAAGAAAACCGAGGAAATCGGGGCGTATCTTGGCTGGCAGGAAGTAAAGAAGCCCTTTTGGTGGCGTCCAGATGGGCGCTGCACCGAGCCTTCAAGCTGAAGGCCACCCTGCCGACAGCCGCCATTCAAGAGCTCCAACAACGCCGCTCTTTGCCTCTTCCCCAACAAAACAAGGGGAAGTACTTTAACTGCCTTGCAAGAGACCACAAAGCCTTCGCTTGCCGAGACCCAATCAAGTGCCTCCATTGTCCGAGAAGTGGTCACAACTCCAGTTCTTGCCGCCGTAGCCCCCGCCGCCTATCCAATATATTATCGCGCTAGCTAGCTTCTTCACCTGGCTGCTGACCTCCGCAAGCTCCGCCCAAGCCGATCGCTCCTTTGGGCGGCCCAACTCTGGCCATATTTTTCCTCGGCACCATGGCATCATTTTGACATGGCTATGGACCAAAACCCTCTCAGAAGCAAAATTGCAGCTCCACATGGCTATGGAAGTGATTCTATGACTAGACATAGCCTAGGAAAGTAGGCAATTATCGCTACAGGAGTTGGGCCTCAGAGCTAGGCTAAAGAAAAGAGTGTTGGGGCTAGCAGTGCTTGAACAATCTAGGTAAAGGCAGAACTCCCGCATCACAAACCTGAGAGAGAGCGACGCCAACACAAAGTTCTTCCATCTCAAAATTAATTCAAGGAGCAAGGCTGGGCAATCTCGCATGAAGAAAAACATGAGTTAGCACAACATCATTTTAGAACATGATGTCCTCACCGAACACCAGAACGCTACCTAAACTGGGAGGCGCTTACTTCACCTTGCAAAACCTCCAAAGCCTAGAGGTGCCTTTCACAGAGTAGGAAGTTGCGGCCGCTCTAGCGCAGATGCCAGGGGATAGAGCCCTGGGCCTGGACAGGTTCACGGTTAATTTCTCAAATCATGTTGGGATATCATAAAAGCCGACATCATGGCGTTTTTTCAAAGTTTCCACAGCCTCCTTACGGCAAACCTACATCTAGTAAACACAACAAACATCGCCCTGATTCCAAAGAAGGACGATGCAAACAAGGTTGCCGACTATAGACCGATACACAAGGTGGCAAAATGGATCTCTAAGACGCTTGCCTTGCGACTGGCGCCGCACTTTGCGAGAAGACTATACAAGTCCAAAATCCTGACACTCTTCTAGACATAGCAAAAGCCTTCGAAATGGTTCGTTGGGACTACTTATTAGATTTACTACAAAGAAGAGGCTCCCCAACTAGATGGAGGGATTGGCTTTCGGCTCTCTTCTCGACTACTTCCTCCGGAGTTCTACTTAACGGTGTCCCTGGCGATAGTATCAACCACAGAAGGGGCTTGTGGCAAAGAGACCCGCTATCCCCTTTCCTCTTCATACTGGCAATTGATCCCCTCCAACGGCCGCTAGAGGTGGCAACAGTCTTGGTCACCTGCATCTTCTCCGTGGATGTTTCGCCAGGTTCAGGACATCCTTGTATGCCGGCGATGTGGCGATCTTCATCTCGCCAACAAAGGGCCACATCAGAAAGACCCAAATTCTCCAAAGTTTTGGGAACGTCTCGGGACTACAGACCAACTTCCACATGAGTACAATGGCGCCTATAAGCTGCGACTATATCGATCTCGATGTGGTCCTGATTTCTCTGGAATACGATCAAGTTTCCCACTCAAATACCTGGGACTCCTGCTTACAAAAGATAAAAAGGGTCGACTTCCAGCCCCTCCTAGATAAAACAGGGAATAGGATGGAAGGCTAGCAAGGCAGATTGCTAACACTAGCTGAAAGGGTCATCCTGGTGAAATTGGTGCTCACCTCTATCTCGATTTATTATCGCACGGTTCTAAAAGCCCCAAAATGCATCCTTCGTGCTCTGGACCAAAAAAGGCAATGTTTCCTATGGTCCGGCGTAGGCGCGATCACGAGAGGGAAATGCATAGTCAATTGGGACAAAGTTTGCCGACCAGCACATTTCAGAGGACTCGGTGTCCTCAACGTCGAAAAGTTTGCAACGGCCCTCAAGACTTCGATGGCTCTAGATAGAATGGAAGGCAGACCATAAACCCTGGATGGGAATGGAGGTACCGTGTGACGAGGTTGATCGACGTCTCTTCGTGGCGGCCACAACCATCACTATGGGCAACGGAAATAAAGCTAAATTCTGGTCCTCAATGTGGTTGGACGGTATAGCTCCCGAAGATCTTCAAAATATCTAGAAGGAAAAACAGACGGTTAGTGCGGCTTTACAAGATGGCCGCTGGGTACAAGACATCAACATATTCGGAGGAATAACAATTCAACATGTTTAACAATTCCTAGATCTCTTGGAAAAAATAAACCCAGTCACCTTGGACCCAAATACCTCGGATGAGATCACCTGGAAGCTAGGCAACTACACAGCGAAATCCGCATATGCGATGTAGCTCCTTGGCTCTACAACAAATGCATACAAAAAAGTAATCTGGAAAGCCTGGGCACCCCGAAAATGCAAGTTCTTCGTTTGGCTCGCCATCCAAAATCGTCTCTAGACCTCAGATAGACTGCAAGCACGAGTTGGCCGAACCAGCGTTCTTGTCCCCTTTGCAGACAATCACCTGAAACGGCCTTGTACCTCTTCTCCGAGTGCAGATACACTACACGAGTATGGAATTTGGTGGTTGACTGGCTAGATTGCGCACCACTTAAGCCATCCCACTGGGCCAACAGTTTGAGCATTGGGGATTGGTGGACGAAAAGTAACAGTCTAGGAGGTCTCCCAAGGAGGGCGACGCCAATGGACTTGTTTGCAAAGATAAAGGAGGAGGGCAGAGCTTGGACCCATCCGGTGGTTTCTTGGTCATGAGTCATGACCAGCTAAAACAAAAGTTCCATTAAAGGGGTTAGTTTGCTTGGAAGGGGAGCATTCGAAATGCATAACTCAAAATCCGGGGCGAAACACTTGGAGCAAATTATCCTGTGTAATTAAGTCTCGAACCATGTACTTCTGGTCTTTTGTACTTGTTTTCACCTTCTCTATTAATATAAAGGCAACTCTCCTGCCTGTTCTTTCAAAAAAAAAATGTTAGTGAGAGAGTACTTTTGGTATCTCTGCTTGTTGCTATCTCTGTAAAAATGTTATCTTTACACATTTTAGAGTAAGATGAGTTGCCTCTTTTTTGCAAATTTAATCTAGTAATTATGCCAGTCATAAGAGAATGTGCATGATCCAAGAATGCATTGTTTAACGTCTACATGTGTAATTGCTCTGCCGTTTCATGACTGCTGGATCCCCAAAATATTTAATTATTATTTATTTAAAACCTAACATTTCCTGCTCTGGCGTTTGTCTTCAATGTTCTAACAGCTAGTATTTTGTTATGGAACATACCACTTTGCAGAACCGTTATTTAGTTCTGCAGAGTGCAGACTTAACCAGATTATCTGCCAGTTGATCTATTGTTCCTGGCCTTCTGACTTTTAGGTAGCCATCATCTCCTTATGTAACAACAGGCATATCCACATAACTTTTGCAAATCAAGGGCATTTTGACTTTGAGATGTAGAAAAACACAATTATTAGTCATGACACCCTTTCAGCGTTCTGTAGGATTTTCATCGCTTTTGGTTAAATAAGAATTGATTAGATATGTTTAGATTGTTGCTGGCTGCCATCTGGACTTATGGCGCATCTGGTTAGTCAGTGTGGTTCGATGTTTTCTTTCTAGATATGTAGAATAAACCTGAACCCATTGCCATCTTTTGCTGCGATATATCTCTACTGTATAAGTCAGTACTAACCAAGTTGTTTGATCTGTTTGCAGCCATTGCAACAGTTGTGACCGTGGCGGAGATTCTGAAAAACAACGGGCTTGCAGTTGAAAAGAGTAAGAACTTTTTCTTTGTACTGTAGATTTTGTCTCATCCTCTCATCTATATCAGCATTGCTGTCATGGTCATTCCACAAGATTCATTGTTCTGCACTCTGAGTTTTCCCTTTTAACCTTGACTTGTGTAGAGATTAGGACATCTACTGTGGAAATAAATGACGAATCAAGAGGCCGCCTGCTCCAAAAGGCTAAGGTCAGAAGATTAAATCTTCGTTTTAATGCCAGTGCAACTTATTTATTGTTTTGTGAATATGTTCGTTCTTTATGTATGTAATTCTTCTTCTCTGACTGATAATGAAACTGGCTTTGAACTCGATTCCTGTAGATTGAGATAGTGGTAGGAAAGAGTGACAAATTTGATGAGTTGATGGCCGCAGCTGCGGAAGAGAGGGAAGCTGGAGATGGCGAGGAGCAGCCTTGAAAAAGAGCAGTAGCAACCAGTGGCTGTTGCTGTGCTTTGTTAGTTGTTTAAAACTGCATGCATGAGAAATGGCATGCGTTATGTTCAACTTATGTTTTTATGGCAGTGTGTGTAAACTTATTGGCTGTCTGATGAGTGATGATAATTTGTTCGCATTTTAGACAGCTTTTCCATTTGTTTCTTTGCTTATATATGAATTGCTGACTGAATGGGTTTTCTTTTTTCGTTGCTAATCTGGTGATTGATGATTCTATTGTGTGAATCAGTGAATGTACACGATGTTAATCCTTCAAGCAATTAGGCGAATTTGTGATGCTGCCTTGTGCTGCTGGAGCGGAGAAAATGTATGTGTATTTTGCAAGTTTGGGCCAAAAACCGGTAAATGTTAAACGTGCGGTTGCTATAATTAAGGAAGTGTTATTGCAAGTTCAAACTTTTTTCCTGGGCAATTTATCAGTTGCTTGGATGTGCCACGTAGCATGAGGTGCACCATGTGTAGACGGAAGTTGAAGAAAGCCACGAGAGACAACTGCACCAGCTGCAGCACATCGATTGCGCGAAGCCGAGCCGAGCCGAGCTGAGGAGAGGAGAGGAGGATGGCAACCATGTCCGGGCACTGCTGCCGTTACTACTCGCCACCCATCCTGCCGCTCCAGCGACAGCACGGCCTGCCGCTGCAGCTGCAAACCGCAAGAAGAGGACGAGGGTGGCGGCGGCCGAGCTTGCGGGTGGCCGCGTCGGCCGGCGGCGCGCAGGTGGAGTCCGTGAAGGCGGCCACGGACGGCGAGTTCTTCCAGCCCTCCGACATAAGGCCCATCATGCTCTTCGACGGTGCGCACTGAAACCTTCTCCTTCCTTCCTTCCATAATCCGCCTCTCGTATTGGGCAATCACAAATCCACAAGTCAATTAATCGCAAGCGTTGGCTTCTTGGCTATGCGCAGGCGTGTGCAACCTCTGCAACGGCGGCGTCCGGTTCGTGCGGGAGCATGACCCCAACAGGTCCGACCTCCCCGCTTCTTGTACACTTGTGGCACTGATTCAGCATTCGCTGTTCAGCAAGATTGGGTTGTTAATGCACACTACTGATTGATTTATCATCAAGCAGAAGCATCAGGTATATTCCTCTCCAGAGCGAGTCGGGGAGTAAGCTCCTGCAGAGGTCAGGGAGATCCCCTGACGACATCTCGAGTGTTGTTCTTGTCGAGAAGGACAGGTTACTGGCTGCCGCCTTAATTCTCCAAGAATTGCGTTGAGTTAATCAGTGATTATTGATCAACATTAATCATGAACTAAGTGTTAATTTTCGTTGTGCAGGTCCTACATCAAGTCTGAAGCAGTGCTGAGGATAATGGAGTACCTCAACCTGCCTTTCCCTCAGCTCTCCACTTTCCTCAAGTTTGTCCCTCTGTAAGCTCCCTCTCCCCCCGCGCAGCTCAATTCACATGCACCATGGCATGTGTTGTGCTGCCAATTGATCCATTTTACAACGATGATGCTATTCGTTCCTACTGATTGTGTCGTGATAATTAGGTTTCTGAGGGACTTTGCGTACGACAATGTTGCAAACAACCGGTACGCAGTATTTGGGCGTTCTGAGTCGGAAGCATGTGAGATATTGTGAATTGCTGCCCCAACACCTCAATACTTTCCTTATATGATCATACATTAATATTTTGTAGACATGAGATAACATGAACCATCAATAGAATCAGCTTAGTTTAGTACTACTTCTTTGCAAGGCACTCATCTAAGCGAGCATTGTACTGCTCCTTAACTGCGTGTCTATATACGATAACAATGGATGCATGTCTATATATATGTGTAAACAATGGATAGCACTCAGTATCAAGGGTGTGAAAACTGTACTTTTGGTACCACCATGCCCGCAGTGGTTCCATAGGCGTTTAAAATATATGCATTTGCTGGGGCAGTATGGTTCCCCCAAGACAGGTTAACATTTTTGAGACAGATGTCTCGGCAGCGCACACTTTGGCTGCTCAAAATTTTGATGGCTTGTTGCTCGGAGGATGTCCCATGGATTTTGATAAATCTTGCGTCTCTTATAGCCACACCACCATCCTACAAACACAATCAAATGCAGGCATATTTCAACCTTTATTCTTGGGGGTGAATTTCCTGAAGTGATCAATGTGATGATGAGTTTAGTAGATTTCACCTTTAGTGGACTATTTCCCTGAGGACAATAGAACTGGTCGATGATAATAGGATTTTGGACTGTGATCATGTTGATGTTCTAAAAAAGGAATCCCTTTGCATGGCCCTTCCCTCCCTGCATTCATACTTCATATATTAGGGGGCATGGCTATATATGGCCTATGGTTTGCCGAGAGCATATCATATGTACAGGGTGTATGCAACCATCAGTAAAAAAGCTAAAAATATATGCAAGGCACATAGATGCACAAGATGTGTCATTGCTGCTTAGTTCTTATATACCTGCCACGATTTGATCTTCACACCGGTCATAGTTCCACCAGTGCCGGCGCATCTCTTCCAAGGCTTCCCACACTTCATAAGATAGAAAGTTGCTTAGCTCAATGTGTGTTACTAGAGAATAAGTTGATCAGTACTTAGTCAGCACAGGTCTGCATATGCTTGGTTGTACATTTGTACCTGATGCCATGACCAGGCCCACATGTGCTTTGAGTGAGATTAACATCAGTGGTGTATGACAGAATTGATACACAGTCATCTCCTGCATTTGTCCAATGTCAGCATTCATACACATTTGGGGCCAGCTATCATCCCTTCATTTGCGGTGTGACCTGTTGTCCGTGCAATTATATATACAATCATCTATATGTACACAGTGAAAGGATTGTACCGGTTCGGATAGAGCAAGACGAGATGTGCACATGGTGGGAAATCGCCATGGTAATCCCGTCTGTGTTTGGGCTATCACGGTATCACCTGGCGCGGTAATAGAGATCTTGTGCACATGCACCTGGCTGACTGGAACAAGGTCATACTTTTTTTTTTCTCAAGGAAGTGCAAAAGACATTTCGTTTAGTCGAGAAGAAATATATGAAGTATCACAAGTACAGCACACCACAACCAAGGGTCGTTAGTCCCTCCAAAGACAAAAGAGAGAAAAACTACTACTTCTCAGCATGCAACTCTAGATTTGATCCCGACCCCATGCACCAATGACGGTGCTCGCTGCGAATGCATGTAAGAAGTTGGTCGATAGAAAGCGTTGTATTATTGAAGATCCTTTGATTACGCTCCTTCCAGATCATCCAACAGACGAGGATGATGCACGTATCCAAGTCTTTCCTGCATTGTTTAGGAACGTGGTTGCTGACGACAATCCAATGGTCTTGAAGAGAGGGTTGACCCACAAGAACTGCGCCAGACATTCCGACCTGACTTAAGAAGCGCGTCCAAACCTGTGTTGTTACTGCACAACCAACTAAAAGGTGATCAATGGTCTCTTGCCTGTATCCACAGAAGACGCAAACTCCTTGGTTAGGTAGTCCTTGGCGTTGAAGGCGATCAGCCGTCCAACAGCGTCAACGGATCGCTAACCAAATGAAAATTTTGCATTTTAGAGGAGTCCTAGCTCTCCAAATGGCCTGAGCACAAGGAAACCCGATGGAGCCCCTGAAAAAGCCCGGTACGCCGACTTAGAGGAGTAGCAACTTGAGTTTTCCCAGAGCCAGAGAACCGAGTCAGACTCTCCCTGTACCAACTGCACCGGTTGCAGGATATCCCAAAGGCGCAGGAACTCCGAAATTATACCAGGCTGTGCTTGACCCGAAATGTCCAGAATCCAGGCATCATTTGCAAGGGCCTGGGTTACCGTTCGGTATCTCCTAGTTGTTGGCTTCACCAGCTTGGCAATGGATGGTGCCAGGCACAGAATGGAGCGCCCATCCAGCCATCGGTCCTCCTAAAATAAGCAATTCTCTCCATTCCTTACTGTGACCATAATTGAAGCATGGAACATATTTTCCTCCACTCGACTATGTTGAGGCTGCAGTCTTTCTCAATGCCTTGCCGACCAACGTCGCTGCAACCATTGCCACCGCAAGCGCAATGCACGACCAAGGATGATCAAGTTGGGTAGGCCTAGCCCCCCAAAATTTCGAGGACGACAAACTGAAGACCAGGCAACTAAACAGTGCCCTCCCGTCACATTCTGAGATCCTTTCCAAAGAAAAGCTCGACGTCTCTTATTGATTTCTTTAATGACCGAGAGCGGGGGGTCGAGAGCCATGAAAGTGTATACCGGCATGGCAGACAACACTGCCTGAACCATCACTAGCCGCCCCCCTTGAGAAAGAAAGCGGGCTTGCTATGATTGGAGACGGTTAGTAACCTTGTCAATGAGAGGTTGGAAGTCAGCACGAGACGATTTTCTCAAAGTGAGGGGCAAACCAAGGTATTTGCAAGGGAGAGCCACGGTGCTACACCGAAGGATATCATTGCTGAGCTGAAATTCTTGATGGGAGCACCGAATTGGCGTGATGGAGCTCTTTGCCAAATTTGTTCGCAGTCCTGATGCCTTGCCAAAAAGTTGAAGGATTTCATTGATAGCAAGCATGTCTGATCTGACTGGAGTTAGGAACAAGACCGCGTCGTCAGCATAAAGAGATAAGCGATGTGGAAGTCCTCGACGGCGGGCGATCGGTTGCAAAGGAGCAGCATTGTCCGCTGCAAGAATCAGACTGTTAAGACGTCCATTGCTATGATGAATAATAAAGGGGACAATGGATCTCCTTGACTAAGTCCGCGACCATGCCACACCCATAGATTCAGATGTATCCTTCTCACCCACTTGTCCGTGCTGTTCTTCAGATGTATCCTTCTCACCCATAGATTGGTACATTGTGTGAATGCCAGTAACTGAGTTACATGTACAAGCATCAGTTCCACATACAGATGTCTACCTGACTAGTTTCAGACTGAATTAGAGGAGATATCGTGTGTACTTACAGTAGGCCAGGTGTTGCATCTCTGTCAAAATGAGAGAGAAATCAGATTGTTGTCAATGAATAGAGGAAGAAGCTGTTGAGGAACCGTCGCTGGCGAGTCCAGTCCGAGCGATTACCTCGTAGACAAGCGTAGAATCGTAAGAACAATGTATGAACAACAAGAACAGAATAAGAGATTGAACATAGAGATATAGGGGGACGTCTTGCTTCTCTTTATTCCTTCATCCATCGATCAATCTTTTACAATGAATAGCACCCCCTATTTATAGGCTACGACCCTGTTAGGGTTTGGGATGGGGCGCCCACTAATGGGCCGACTGCAGGGTCAGGCCCATGGTTTCCCAACACTCCCCCTTGGGCACCCATCCTTCATATCCATGTCTCGTCAAAACTCCATAAAAACCCAGTGGGAAAAATTTGGAGAAAGAGTACATGAATCATGTTCACTATCTTTGCCGCACGAATTGCCTCATTAAAAACCTTAGCCGAGAAACTTCAGAAAACTCGTCAAGGAAAAGAGTACAATCCACCCAATTTCGTTTAATCTCAGGATTTACCTTTTGGGTACTTGATCTTTGTGATCAAGCTTTAGTAATGAGTTTGTGAAGGTTCTCCCCCTGGATTCTGCACTTCTCTAAGTCTCATCATTCCAATTCCACATATGCATCTTTCAAAGCTAGACTGAACCGACTTAGTGAATAAATCTGCCAGATTCTCACATGACCTAGTATGCAGTGCTTTGATTACGTTCATCTTTTGCAATTCATGAGCATAGAAGAACTTGGGGTTGATATGCTTTTGTAAGAGGATTCTTCACAATAACCCATCTGCACTTGTGCAACACAAGCTACATTATCTTCATTGATAATAGTGGGGGTTGGTGCGGTATTCAATCCACATAACTGCTGGATGTAGTGAATCATCCGCCGAAGCCAAGTACATTCTCGTGAGGCCTCGTATAATGCTATTATTTCCGGGTGGTTCGTCGAAGTCGATACAAGACTCTACTTAGACGATTTCCATGGAATTGCAGTTCCACCACATATGAATTCATAGCATGTTTGCAATTTGGCTATATGCGGGTCCTACAGGTACCCGTCATCTGCATTGCCATTCATAGTTAGGTCTTGGTTCTTTCTATAGAACAGACCAAGTTCTTTGCTTCCTTAGAGGTATCGGAAGATGTCCTTCATTCCCTGTCAATGCCTTTGGTAGGTTCTGCACTATACCTTGCTAGTAGGTTCCCGGCAAATACAATGACCGGTCTAGTACAGTTTGTTCAACACATGAGTGTTTCTATCACACTTAAGTATGGGAATTTCGGTCCCAGGACTTCCTCCCCCTCTTTTCTAGGTCTGCACAGGTCCTTGTCTTGCTGCAAAGATCTCCCGACCATTGGCACTTTCAAAGGGTATGCCTTTTCAAAATCAAACCTTTCTAACACTTTCTGAGTGTAGGTTGACTGATGTACTAATATCCCTTCAGGGGCATGCCCAAGCTGCAAGCTTAGGCAATATTTGGTTTTCACCCAAATCTTTCATTTCGAACTCCGACTCCAGGTAAGAGCTTGTTTTCCTAATATCTTTCAGGGTTCCGATGATATTCAGATCATCTTCATACTCTAAGATTATACAAAATCCATTCTGGGATCGTCGTATAAATACACAGAGATTATTCTCATTTTTCGTGTAGCCTTTCTTGCATAGAAAGTCACTTCAAGTGATTATACCACATTCTGCCTGATTGCTTTAGTTCGTACAATGACTTTCTGAGTTTCACACTGTACATATTTCTATTTGCTCTATCTTGGCTCGGGACATTGATACATTCAGGTATCTTCAATGTCCAAATCTAATATTTCATAAAGGTATGCTAGTACCCCATCCATCAATTTCAATTCTAACTTCAAGTTCATTGCCATTGAGATAAATGTCTAAAGGGGGGTCTGCCCATGATCGGGGAATAGATTTCTTCATAATCATCTCCTCGATGTTCAATGAAACCTTATGCAACGAGCCTTGCTTCTTTTCATTTCTCTTTCGAACAAATATCCACTTATGCCCTACGAGGGTGCACAAGGGAAGGCGTACGGCTTTCAAGCCCAAACACCCTTCTTTTATTCGAAGAGAATAATTCAGTTTCTACTGCCTTCTTTCAATCTGATTTTTTTCATTCAATGAGCGTCTGAGCTCTGAATCAAGATTGATGATTGTGGCAAGTTTCTTTGCAAAGTATATGTCGACATTGACTGTTGTCATATTCAAAGATTCTCCCGAGGTCATAAATTTTATAGCTATTTCTTCAAGGGGCGATTCTTCTAATGCTTTTACTTGCTCACCGCCGCTTATTACGGGCAAGTCCTTTAGTTTTTCAGTTCCGATGTGTGCGCACACATCCATACTGATGTCTCCCTTCATGGGGATGTTCAATTCTAGTATGTCTTTTCTGAAGGTTCCATACCGATACTGTGTCTCAACTGGCTCCCTTTTGGTTCTGGGGCACTTCGGTGATCGGCTGTGTCAAGTCCTTCTTATCCTTTTTCACCAGGCGTCCCCGGTTACTTCGGATTCGAGGGACCGGAGTTCTCGTCCTTTTATTATGAGGCCTCTGGACGGGATTAGGGATACCTTCATTGGTATTTCAACCCTTTCCGGTGCATTGCGTACAGGCAAATGCTACTTGGTCACGCTCTTCAAATCACTAAAGTGGTCTGACAGTTGATTTGCTAATATTTGCAAATCTATTATCTTCTGGACTTCAATTGTCTTCTGGACTGCAATTCAATTATCTTCTGGACTGCAATTATCTTCTGGACTTCTCTATTTGCTTCACTAGTGCGCAGGTCATATGCATAGATTTCAATTATCTTCTGTGATTTCAATTGTCTTCTAGACTTCAATTATTTCCCGACATTATTATCAAGGGTTGATTTCCTCCCCCCTAATGACGGGAAAATAACCTCATCTGATGTACCATCAGCGGATCGGGCATTATTCAAATCTCTAGTCATATGGTCCAAATACGTGATTATGGATGCTGTCTCATAACCAACGTATATCCCAGACTTTCGGAGAGGGCCCATTGCAGTCCGCTGTGGTGGTGGTATAGGTACATAAACCTTGCAACCAAACCTTCAGAGATGAGAAGTTTTCGGTGCTGACCCTTGCGCTAGTTGCATAGGTGGATGGATGCTATAGGCCGACGGTCTAAAATTGATGAGGGCTGCTGCGAGCAGGACTGTGTGTCCCCAACATGTAGTTGACAAATTACAATTCTTCAAAGTTCTGCTAGTCCATTCTGGGTGCGGACAAGTGGTACAAAATGCTCAACTTTAATTCTCATTTTCATGCAATAATCATCAAATGCTTTCGGAGTAAGTTCTCCAGCGTTGTCCATTCAGGTGGACTTCTCATGATGATCAGTGAAAATATTTCTAATTTAATTATCTGCGAGATTTAGCTATGCGAAGCTTGATTTCGTAGACAATAATCATACGTCGACCATTCGAGGAAGCATCGATGAGCACTATAAAATACCTCAAATTACCCTTACAGGGGCTATATAGGACCGCAAAGGTCTCCTGGATACGGTCCAGAATGCGAGGACTTCATCCTTTGCTTTGAGCAAAAAGGTCTAGTAATTAATTTCCGGTGGCACATGCGGGCACACAAAATCTTCTGATTCGAGAAATTCTTAACATTCATATCATGTCCCCGTGAATTGTTAATTATATTTCTCATCATCCTAAGACCTAGACGGCACAATCTATCATGCCAGAGATAGAAAAGTTCAGAGCTTCTAAATACGGTTTTCAGGAAAGAATAGGCTGTAGGTGCCTTAATATTAGTGTAGTATAGCCCAATTTCATATGAAGAAAGATATTCTAATGCTATTTTTCATTTTCTTCACGCTTTGTAATGAGCGGTATTCATACCATACTCTTCTTGATCTCTACATGGAAACCGTTAGCGCAAATATCGTGAGAGTTCTAGTCGATTCTGGGTACAACAAGTCTTCTTTAATGACCAAAGTTGTGCCCGTTGGGAGTATAATTATGACCCTTCCTGAGCCTGTTATACAAGTATCGCTGCCTGCGACTGTCGTAAGACTACCAGCATTCTTGCTGATCGACTGAAAAAATTTCTGTTTATCTCAGGATGATATTCGTTGTGCCGCTACATGCTAAGCACACTTCCTCCATAGGCGCCACGCGTTCTAATATAATGTACTTTATTAATATGTAGAAAACAAGCAACACATAAATAAAATACTTGGATATCGAACGTAACTTGCTATTATAAAGACGGAAAATAAGCCTTGCAGGACTCATAATAAGAATTTAATGCTTTGCTCTTCTAGAGCTTGCAACCATTATTCAATAATTCAAAATTATGCTTCAATTACAAACTGCAAGTTTCTATAAAGGTTCGAGTGCAATGCGTGCCTTTGGATCTAATAGCGAAGTATTCAGAACTTCGCCTAAATCGGCTCCATGCGCGATCTTCTCCTCTTGGTTAGCTACGCGCTCGCGATGTCCAAAGGAGGGATGATGGGTCATGCATCGGGTCGTTCACATTCATAAGTGCAACTAATGGATGCGAATCCTCTGTGCCTGCAATGGCGAGGTATGCCTCATGCTATCATTTGCCCTTCTTCTTAGACTCGAAAACATCAATAATGTGCGACGCACAACCTTACCCTTCTTGTTCCTCTCATTCGTGAGAGGCTTCATCACCTGTAGTCGCTAGCGGTGGCTTCATGGCAAGATCGCTCCTAGGTGGTTGCGAGATGAAGTTCTTTCTTAGAATATCATCTTGAGTTTCGCAACTTGCATGATGTCAATTAATTTGGCATACTTCATGTAGCCGTCTTGGACGATAGTTGCTTGCGGATTGCACCGCGTTCGGGTGAAAGGTAGAGAGTCTTCTCAATCTTACGCTCATCCGTGATTACATTACCACGAATTGAAGATCGTTATAAATTTCGTACAAATTACGACCATCTTTGGTCGGTTCTCAATTCTCGATTCGTGATGCGATCATCTTCATATTCATGCAAAAGTTCAAAGGATTACTGCACGTAATCTGCATAAAATGGTTGCAAAATTCTCACAATGCTCTTGAACTCGTGTTCGTGTTCCGTATTTTTCTATGTATTTTTCATGATTTATCGCTATTTCCGGTGATTAAAAGCAATATAAACAATCACAGATAATCAAAACAAGAAATGCGATACATAAATTATATAGAAATAATAATAACAAGGATAAATATGCTTCAAAGTTCAAAAATATGCAAAAATTTGGGTTCCAAGCCCTTTCTCATTGGAAAAATGACTTTTTAAAAGCGCAAGTTTCAGGGTTAACACGCAAAATATCGATTCGAGACAATTTGCGCGTAATTTCAAGACTTCCGAGGCCCTTTTTGCAAAAATCGGATTTTTCACCGCGCCTTTCTTTTTTTTTTTTCCACCATTGCTTTCTTCCTTTCTTTTCGCTCATTTTCTTTTTTTTCTTTTTCTCACCGTGCCCGATTGTATCAAGCCTACCCGGCTTTCGAGCGCGCGGCTATCTGGCTGCGAGCGGAGACACCACGCAGGGGCGGCGGCGACGAGCGGCGCGGGCGAAACCGGCGAGAGGCGACGCTACATGGGCCGGCGCGCGGCGCCGCGGAGGCCGTGCGGGGCGGGAGGCGGCGGCGCCGGGGCGGCGGGCGCGGCGTGGCGCCATGCGGGCGGGAGGGTCGGTGGCGCTTCAAGGCCCGGCTTCATGCGGCCGCGGCCAACCGCGGCGATGCGCGAAGCGAGCGCGGCGGGCGGCGGCGCGGCCGGCGGCGGTTCAGCGGCGCAGCGGCGGCCACGGAGGCGCGCGCGAGCGCTTCTGGCGGCGGCGCGCGGTGAGTGGGGCCGCGACTGAGCGGCGGCGGCGGCGCGGTTCGACGGTGCCGGTGCGACGCGGCCAGACGGTCAGTGCGGCACGACGGTCGGCGCGGTTCGACGGTGCCGCAGCCGGAGCCTTCTTCCCTCCTTCCTTTACTTCATGCCATGGCGCAATGCGGCCGGTGCGGTGCAAGGTGGCTACAGGCCATGGACGACGTCGCAGCAGCGACCAGAGGGCGACGGTGCCTTTACGAGGTGGTGGCGCCGGCAGCCGCCGACGGCTTCGGGCCGACATCACACGCGCATCGCGCGCCGCGAGATTTTTTATGTTTCATATGTAATCGCTGTTCACTTGCGACATCGCTCACACGCTGACATCGCTGTTCCGCGAGAAATCGTTTCACGCACAAATCTCGTTCATCCGCGATATTATTCATGCGTAATTACTGTTCATCCGGCATTACTGTTCATCTATGTATGTATACGATGCAAAGAGGTGTAATACGAGATTGCAACGGGGTGCGACTTCATGCCGACATGTGCATGCTTGCCGCGTGCTGGCGGCGTGGCTCTGTCGTTGCCTCCGTGGCGATACGTGATGGCGGACTATGCCGACCGGTAACGTATCGCGGAGGTAGTAACAGCCGCTTGCAGGCGGTGCCGTGCACATGGTTCCTTCCATACGATTGCATATATTACCATACGGTACAATCATCATCTACTCTTTCATGCAATCCACCGATCGGCTTGGCCGGCGACTTCAAGTCGGCTCGCGGTAGATTAGAGCGGATTTGCACCGTAGGAAACCAATCTAGAAAGCCAAATTTGCAGAATTGAAAGCAATCTAGAAAAACGATTCAATCTACGAGTGTCGTTCATCGACGGTTACCTTTTCGATGCGAGGAGAGTCGATCGTGCTGATAACCTCGTAGACAAGCGTAGAATCGTAAGAACAATGTATGAACAACAAGAACAAAATACGAGATTGAACATAGAGATATAGGGGGACGTCTTGCTTCTCTTTATTCCTTCATCCATCGATCAATCTTTTACAATGAATAGCACCCCCTATTTATAGGCTACGACTCTGCTAGGGTTTGGGATGAGGCGCTCACTAATGGGCCGACTGCAGGGTCAGACCCATGGTTTCCCAACAGAAGCAACCGCTATCTGCTGAAGCCTACGTTTTGGTTATAGCAAGTCCACCAGATGGCACCTTTGTCGTCAATCAGGCCATTCCCATCCAGTGTCAAGTTGTCGACACGGAGGAAGGTCAGAAGGTTGCCTGCTTTTGTTGTCCAAATGTAGCTTGGTGCCACGATATTCCCGTCCAGCTGCAGAATACCAATTCAGTTCTCTTGCTTCTTTTGTGTTATTACAGATTGATTTCAGGATGGTCAAATTATCAATGTTACCTGTATGGTAATTGGCAACTTGCAGGGTCCCCGAAATGTAACTTGGCTCAACAAGGTCCTTCGTGTCCAGGGATGACCAAGATTTGCAAGCTGCTTGCCATGTCTTCAAGAAAGCCTTTTAGCAGAGAAGACAAGTGCAAAATTAGAAATATAAGAAGCGATGTGATGAAGCAATATGGAAATTCAGAATCATGGGGTTGTGCTGTTACCTGTGATATTATCCGTGGGAGGTCTCAAATCTCCATCCTAGTAATGCATTGAAAATTATTTAGCTGTTCCTGCCAAAATCAAATCTTTGTCCTAGTGATGAAGATAGCTTTCCATTAAAAAAAAATGCAGAAGATAGCTGTCATGAGCATATCCACCAACTGAGAATGTCATGCAGTAATTTTTCTAGTGTGTCATCTGTCTGTCACACTGCACTCCTGTGTTAGAGCATTCACAAAAAAAAGGCCAAACGCACCATGCATGCACGAGCATTTCCAGAACAAATGGCTGCATGCATGGTGCGTTTCACTTTTTTTTTTATGCTCCTTTTAGAATGAGTTAAAGACTCCGGTTTTGGCAACAAGATTCGTGGTGTGGTGTGGTGTGGGAAGAGGATCTCGTGGTGGTGGTTAAAGCAACAAACACGTCCCGGAGGCCGTCCGATCCGACCATGGAATGGACGGCTTAGATGGAGCAATCTGCACGGTTAGGATCTAGAGTTCACTTCTGTGAAGTCCGTTGATTTCCAATGATCTTGGTCATTCATTTTTTTATTTTTACCAAACTAGAGTGAAAGTCGAGAGCTTTTACTCGTCAACAGCGACACAATCATTTTAGATGGATCCAAAAGTAAGTAAATGAGTGGGGCGCACGATATTGACTTCAACAAGGCCTCTGCTGATCTGCTCGGGGTCCTCTAGAATACAAACAAAGGGTTGTGACCCCCAACACACCATCTATCTAGCTGTTTTATGTGTACATCAAAGTTGTGCACAAAAGAGTTTTTTTTTGTGAAGGCTAGAAAAAACACATTTTTTTCGACCAATCATGTTGTTCCAGGAGAGGCAGTGCACTTTCTGGCCACATACGAAGGGGGCAAAAGGGGGAGAGATATTCAATCTCTTATTATTGTCTTATCACAACAATAGCCAGGTCAAATATATAGTGAATTACCTTTAAAAAACATATACACAAGGGTATATCGACAATTTTCAGAATCTTAGGGCACCCATGCATTCCCCATTAGATCCATCGAACAGTTGATATAATAATTCAAAATTTACTCCAAAACGCCAGATTGGAAACAAATGGCTGGGACCAAACCGTAGTTTTACGGTGGCTTTGCGGTTGCAGCGGATCCAGATCCTTTGTGGCATGGCTTCATCGTGGAATCGTTGACTTGACATACACCAGAGCCATGCTCTGAAACACAAGTGGCGGAGCTATCTGAGATGCACGGTACAACTATACTTTCACAATGTTAGCATGCAAACTCGCTATACAGTATATATATCTAATATAATATACAAACTATACAATAAATTATACTATATGTTATTCTCAATAATCAATAGTCAATAGCCAATCAACACAAACTATATTCTGTGATATCAGCTGTACTAAAAACATATAATTTGTTTCACTTGAATCTTTACTGTATCATTTGAACTTTTGTGAAATACTTGTAGCAATCATGCCGTGCTAATTTTCGGAAGAAAGAAACAATCGTATGAAAAACAGACAGATCAGATCGGTTTTATTCATGGTATTTCCGACCGTGATTATTACAGACGCATCGTATGATGCATAGCACGTACACCCACCCGCAACAAAATAGAAATAATCTCTCTCGCAAACACCGTGCTCCACCAATGATTACACAAGCGCTGCTCGATCTGCACCATGATCATGGCTACAAACCATTACCGCTACAGTGCTCGAGCGGCGGCGGCAGCAGAGGAAGGATAAGAGGCGGCGGCGCGATTCGGGCAGCGGTTGAACCCGTACCAGACGCTGTCGGGGAGGGGGTCGCCGTAGTAGAAGGTGGAGGGCGTGTCGGAGGTGGGCTCGTAGACCCTGACCCACTCGGGCGTCCACCCGACGCGGCCGGCGCGGCGGAGGTAGAGGTAGCAGACGCCGTAGCCGCAGGGGCCCCCGATCCGGAACGTGTCCGTGGAGCACCGCTCGAACGCGCGCGACGACGACGACCCGGCCAGCCCCGCCGCGTACACCTCGTTGCGGTAGGCGTCCCCGAACGCGAGGCTGATCGCGTCCGACGTGCGCGGCGGGGACGAGCAGCTCGTCTTGATCCGCACCGTGTAAGAGCACGTCCGCCCGCTGCCGCCGCCTCCTTGCGTTGATGACTCGGCGGTGGCGGCGGTCTGTGCGAGATGGTCAGGGCGTGGAAGCGGCTGGAACGCGGAGACGAGGTGGAGGCAGGAGGAGACGGCGAGGGCGAGCAGGGCGAGCTTCCCGTAAGCCATGGCTGGATCGAAGTGGCGCGAGTGGGGGTGGACTGGATAGATGGTGGGTTGTTTAGTTCAGCTCATCTAGTCATCTTATCTGGCCTGGTCTGTCGAGGTTGAAGACTTACCGGCCGGGATCTGGTGGATGCCGGATCCTCTGCCATTCGTTGCTCTAAGACATACCGTGTAAACAGTATTTTATGTGACGGAAAGTGTTTTGCTGCGATGCTGTAGCAAAATATTTGTAGTTTTGCTGCGATGCCGTAAGCAAAATATTTGTAGTAATACTGGAGAGAGTGCTGTTGCAATTTTACTGCAGAAAACAATGTTGTAGCAAATTGATCTTGAGATCGCACGTAATCCATATATTATATAGTATCTCTGCATCGACAGCAGAGAATCCCCCTCTGATCTGATCTGGTGCGTGGAGAAGTACAGCGTGGCTCCAGTTGGTTAGTACTACAGTAGAAGGGTGAGGTGGCCGACAGCGGGGCCCACTGGTCTCTGTCAACGAACTCCATCATCTAAGTCCAGGTGCGCAAGAGGCTTATGGCTCTCCATGATCCACGACTCGTAATAGCGCCATTGTCCTCATTAAACACCACTGGATAAGTGCATCGTCTATGAGTGAGGTCTACACGAATAATTCCCAACCGGCCACGAGATTCCCGTGGGAGAACTAGAAGAGACGGTTAGGCAGAAGAAGCAAAAAAAGGATTCAAAATGAGGGGCATTCCGAGAATTGAACTCGGGACCTCTCGCACCCTAAGCGAGAATCATACCACTAGACCAAATGCCCTTATGCGATGGCACTATTCACCTACGTTCTATTGAGGAGATAATCGAAGTGGTCCTGCTCGTCACCGAACGGAAACTTCTGTAACGCACGTTCGATGCTCTCCGCCTCATCCGTGCGACTAAGGCACCAACCTAACCTGCCTGTCTGTCTGTCTGGGACCTCACCTCCTTGGTCAAATCCTATCCTTTTCAGCTTAATTGATCCTCCGTTGATGCCTGCTTCATCAACCACAACTACTGCCGAATGAATTGAATATATACGATTGAATGATTGATGGTAAAAGTAGAACACATGCAGATCAAACCTTCCCTTTCCAGCAAAATACGAAACGCCTGATTCATGGTTTACATTAGGCAGCACGTCTTCCTAGATCCTAGTTGTCAGTTGATCCTGGAGCACTTCTTCCTTATCTCGCCCTGGTTGTCAGTCTTCACCCGATGCTGCTCATCCTGACCATGGCCTTGGGGAACTCGTAGCTGAACCTGAGCCGGAACAGGCTGCGGATGTTGCCGGCGTAGTTGAACTTTTCAAATTTGGCTAAATTTTCCAAATTAAACACTTTCGGTCTAAGCTTTGTCTAAGCATACTGTTTTTCAACATGATATAATCATTCTAGTGTATCTACCGAATTTTCTACTAAGATGACCAAGGAAATGACAACTTCAACTTCAACATAGGTTGTACAATGGTAACGGAAGCAACTAGTAATTTAAAACAGGAATTTAAATTACTGAAATATAAATAAGCATACAATAATAATTTAAAACAGGAATTTAAATTACTGGAATATAAATAAGCATATAATAATAATTTAAAACAGAATTTAAATAATTCTAAATATTGGGCTCAAAGATGATCAAATGATATAACTTGCCTTGCTCAAAAGCGTGAGGATTTACTTCTTGGAAATATTTGGGTTCTCCGAAGTCGTCGAAATCTACACGTGAGAACGAAGCAAAATCAAATAGAGTCCAAATAAATTCAAATGAACTCCAAATTGAATAATTTTAGTTTAGAAAGCTAGATCTTGATTTTAGATGAATTTAAAATTTTGAATCATCCAAATCGGAGCTCGTATGAAGGAGAACAAGCTCTCGAAAGTTTTGAAATCATATGGTTGGAAAGAGGTTTGACTGGTCGGAAGGAGTTTCGACTACCTGGTCGAAAGAGGTTCGACTGGTCGAAAGGAGTTTCGACTCTTGGTCGAAGGAGGTTGCCTGAGAGAAAAGAGAGACAATAGAAGGTTGGGAAGAACCAGTGAGAGTGACATGCTCAGAGAGGAAGCAATTCGGAAATATCTCACTAGAGGCGATGTGGTGGTGGAAATGCCCCTTTCGGCCGGAGATGAAGATGAAGCTCAAATCCGAAAGCTCCTGAGGACCAAAACAAAATCCGGTTGGGGAATAAGTTCCTCGTGTCCTGGAACACGAAACAACACGGGTAGAGAGGAAGGAGCTTCACGATGGCATCCGGAACGACGATGAGGCGTGGCGACCAGAAACTTGAAGCTCGCTTCTTTGAGGTTTCTCTCGGTTAGAATGGAAAAGAGAGGAGGAGAGTGGTTCAAGGAAGCAAATGGTGAGAAAAGGAGCTCCAGGGGGTTTTATATAGGTCTTGACGGAGGGCGCGAGAGAGGGCACCGCACGTCATTGACGCGCTCGGGGCGGTGACACATGGGCATGGACGACATTGGTAGCTGAGGGAGGTGACGGGGAGTTAAGGCTGAGCTAGGGCATGGGTGATGTAACATCCCAAGGTTATGTTACCAAAATAAAATAAAATAAAAGTTATTGTTTTATTGGAATTTCTGAAAATTTGGAAAGAGTTCTATTGCTTTAATTGAATCTTTGAAATTTTGAAAGTCAAAAGTAAAATTGATTTGAAGTTCTTGGAGTTCTATTTGATTTAATCTGAAAAATAAATTTCTAGAATTTTCTGAATTTTAAAAGCTTTTTATTAATATTTTAAAGCCAAAACAAATTTATTTGCAAAATTAAAAGACAACATAAAGTTGGAAATAATTTTATTAAGTCCAAAATAAGTATGGGAATTTATGTGAATTTTTCCATAATTTTTTGGAGTTATTTTGCTATTTTCTAAAGCCTAAATGAATTATCAGAATTTAAACAAATAGAAAATCAATAGAAAATACAAAACCAGCTTTGGGCCGAAACCCAACGGCTCCGGCCCAAAAGCCTTCCCGCGCGCACGGCCCACACCTCGCGCCGCTTCCCCCCCTCTTCCCCGTCCGACTCAAATCGGACGGCCCTCACTACTCCACACCACCCACTCTTCCCTCACCGTCGGATCAAAATCCGACGGCTCGCACTCGTCTTCTTCCCCGCCTTCTTCTCCGCGCGTTCAAATCCCATGACCGCCATTATCGCACGCGCCCGAGCTCCGCTAACGGCCATCTCGAACGTCCCCGACACCCCCGCGACGTGCGCACGAGATCCACCTCGTCGCCGCACACGACTCGCACAATCCCCACGCCCTCTCCCCATTCTGCGCGACAGTTCCACCCACGCGCCCAAAACCACCGCCGCACACCCCACGTCGCCCCGCCACCTCCGGCCTCCCCTTGCTCTATAAAAGGGAGCCTCGTGAGCCCCTTCTCCTCCTCCATCTTCTACCCGCACTCACTCTCCCTCTCTCGCACTAGCGTCGCCGAAATCGCCTGATCAAGCTTCTCCGCCGCGCCCGCCTTCTTCTCCGATTCAGGCGCCTCCGTTGAAGCTTCGTCCTCTCCGTCACCACCCTCGGCATTGCCAGCGTCCCGCGAACCCGATGCGCACCACCTCGTCACCGGAGGACCTCGGGAGCACCGACTTCACCGTCACCCGTACCACGCCGCCGCCAAACCTCCCCGCCGACGACCATAAGGCCTCGCCCCGCCGCCCCGAGGTAGCGCATCAGGAACCCCGTAACCCCCTCTCTCTTTTGGTACCATCCGGGCCCCTCGCCGGAGGCCCTAGCGCCGGCAAGGTAATCACCGAGCCGCCGCCGCAGATGGCCGACGTGGCACTGCCACGCAGTCGCCACCTGTGCGCCACCTCGGCAAAACGTCCCGCATGGCGCCATGTCATCGCCACGCGAGTGCCCGTGTGGCCGGTTCACCGCGCCAGGTTTTCCTTAGCTCGGTGGGCTTGGTTCACCGTGAGCCGAGCCACTGCCACGTAGGGCCCGCATGTCAGAAATCATTTTAATTCTTTTAAATTCCGAAAATCCATCGCTGGCGTCAGCATTGCGCAATAAGTAGATTTTTAGTAGAAAAATAATTTGGAAAATTCAATTAAATTTCAGATTTAGGTTTTAAACTTCTAAAATTCATATCTTTTGAATCCTAGCTCCAATTTGGGTGTTTCAAATTGCAAAATTTGTATAAAATCATTATCTAGCTAACTAAACCAAAATTACTTAGTTTTGAGTTCATTTGACCACAAATTCCTTTAAACCCTAAATCTATCATTTCATGTAATTTCAAACTTCGAAAGCTCATATCTTTTGCATCCAAACTCCGATTGAGCTCATTCAAATTTCTAAATTTATCTAAATTCAAGATCTAGCTATCTAAACTAAAGTTAATCAATTTGGAGTTAATTTGAATCTTATTTGAATTTGGTTTGAATTTGACTTATTTTCGCGTATAGATTTCGACGACTTCGGAAAGTCAGATTTCGACGTCGTTGAAGAGCACATAAGAGGATTGATTTTGACTGTGTGATCATCGTGCTTGTACACATAGACTACCTGGAGAAAGTGCTTGTGAGTACTAGGTGACCTGTTAAGAAAAACAACACCACCTCAGTATCAGTTGATCGGTTCACCTCAAGCGAGGCAAGTTACATTCTTGATCATATTTGCACCCATTATTTAAAATTATTTAAATTCTGGTTTAAATTATTATTGCATGCTTATTTATATTCAGTAATTTAAATTCCTGTTTTAAATTTATAGTTATGCCTAAAATCCTTTGTATGACCAATTTTGATAATTGAATCAAACATGTTGTCACCCTAGTCTAAACCTGGTTGATACGATAGTACGAACTGGGATCATTTTGGAAAATATTGTGCTTAGCCATGCTTATAGATCACATATGTTTCATTTGGGGAATTTCAGCCAAAAGTCAAATGTTGTTTAAATTGTACCCTTGACATTGGTGTGTCATGGGAGTTTTACAAATGCTTGAAAAATAAAATAAAATGATGGTTTGGACTTGGGCGAATTGGTGGTCTGGTGGGTGCAGGTTTATGCACGGGCTCAACTGGGTAGGTTGAGGCCCAGGGTTCTGTTGGTTGTCGCCCATGTCAGTTAAGGACCGGTCTTCGAGCCGCATCTTGCTAAGCCACATCGTACTACCACATGTCTTGTATGGGCAGGACCTGGCTGAATAATTTACAAAGTTCCATCATGGTCGTTCCTGTGATGCGATGGGTAGTCTTTCATGACTTTTGTTAGTCTCACCTGGCGCAAGAGGGGGCCTGAACTCTGCGGACGGGTAGTCCAAAGGGGGCGAAACCTTAGCGAGAGAGGACTATGGTGGAATGGCGTATTGTAAAGGCCTTGACACGTGCTCTAGACTGCTTACCTAAGGTAGTGAGCGGTGGTATCGACGGATGCCAAACAACTAGAGAATTCATGTCTTGTGGGTAAAGTTGTACAACCTCTGCAGAGTGTAAAACTATTCGAATAGCCGTGTCCACGGTCATGGACATGCTGGCAAAGCCACTCAAAGTTATCCTTTGGTTTTGATTTAAGATGATATAAACAATTTTGTCATGGATGGGTGTCCATGAGAAAAGTTATGGGTTGAAGCCCTGGGTTGGTGCCCATGTTTATGTTGGTGTTAGGTTGGTGCCTACACTATCTTTATCAATACAAAATCAATTTTTTAGATTTTATAAATCTTGAGCTTTTGAACTTAGTATAGTATTTAATGTCAAATGCTATTTTTGCACAAATAACACTATAAGCCTTCCTTTGTTACATCCATTTATGCATGTCATTCTGTTGTTTGACGGGTGTAACTTGCGAGCACGGAAGTTGTGCTCATTCTTGCTTAATGCAAATAAATTTAAGAGGAGAAGGACTTCACTTCAGGTGTGGATCATGACGACTAGGCCGCCACCCCAGTCGATTGCCTGTGGCAGATCAGCTGGACTCCATTACTTCTTCATCGTCTTCCGCTGTGTTTATTTAATGTTGCCCTGTAAGGCTATCTTGTAATCAACTATGTTGTTATTTAATAACTTTTAACGCTTATGGTTGTGTTATCACATTTGTTTACTGTGTGAGCTATCCACTGATCATGGGACTAGTTCAGTTATGCACAGAAAATCTGGGATGTTAATCCCGGGTCTTACAGGTGAGAGCCGGGTGACACGCACGATGCCGAGGAAACCGGGGCGAAGGTGGCGCGCTGGCGCAACCAGAGCGAGCCACGTCGCGCGCGCTCGGGTGCTGTCGCGTGGAGAAGAAGGGTTGCTAGCGGGCCCGATCGGTCAGCGGCAGAGGAAGCGGCTCGAGTCGGTCTGGTTAGGTGAATAGGTCGGACTTGGTCGCATGGTCTGGTCGGACATGGTTGACACGAGAAGGTGGTCGAAACCGAGAGGGTGGTCGATTTTTTTGAAAAGCCGTGAAAAAGGGATGTTACGGCCGCCGCCGTGGTCGCCTCCGTCGGCGACGAGCCGAGCCAGCTCGGGCGCCCTAGCGCCTCTGTTTGTCGGAACGACGGATCGACATTGTAGCACTTTAAATCACCGAATCATTGTCTGTCATTAGGGCTAACAATCATTAGATTTAATTTAACTCTTGGTTTAATGCCGCATTGAGTCATTACTGCGTGGCCCGAGGAAATAGTAATAGCCAGCATTTAAAACTCGGATTTCCTTTTTAGTGGGCGACAATTGGGCCCTGGTGCACAGTCCAACCCCGGTGCACTCGTGCGCCACGCACTCTGGCCATGGGCCAAGCCACTGTCCAGTGGGTCCCGCTCGTCAAAGAGTCTCTCTCTCCTCTTTTAATTTCTCTGATTTAATTCAAAAGCAAGTCTTTAAAAAGCACGTTCTCCTCATTTTAGCTCCAATTTAAGTGAAATTTGGTTCTAAATTTGTCTTTCAAGATCTTGCTAATGGAAGTGGTCTTTTTTAATTTGGAGTTCATTTATTATTTCTTGTGTATTTATTTTGTTGTGCTTGCATGTTTGTTCTTTTTCCGACGCGATCGTCCGAGTAGAGTTCAAGAACGCGGAAGAGCTCCAATTTGATCAAGCACAAGAATACCAAGACCCTCTTACCTTTAACCCAGGCGAGTCAATACTTTGATCATATTGAGCCTACATTTTATATAAATTATATTCTTTTAAAGTAGCAAATTGCATGCTTAATTTCCTTATGAAAATGTATGTCAAATCTTTAAGAGTTAGTTATCTACCTACTTGGTAATTAAATATTAATTATGCCATCCTTGTCACTTGAATCACCTGATCCTTGTTACCCTAGATATTAAGTGGTAACTTTACTAGTTATAGGTTGTACTTAAGTGCCATGCTAGCCTTTCTTAAGTACCAGAGTATTAATTACCCTAATCACCATCTCTTAAAAACATAAAATTGTTTTGGGCGTCATTAGAGGTGCATGACTGAAATATTTGGAATGTGGAATGTACCGTCTAGATGACCTTAAGGACTTAATCATGTGATGACCTCCCAATGTAACAGTACAACGATAAGTCTATTGTCGAACCCGGGAACGAAGGATCCCGAATTCTCTGTGTTCAAACACCAGTCCAGGATTTCCAGTGTACACAGTCTCACAAAAATGAATATCACATTCATATCACGAAAACGTAAATGACATTAAATAAATAACTCTTTAATACAAATGAGTCTTGAATAATAACATCAAATGTCAAATGATAAACACAATGAAATAATAATATAGTGGGAGCCACACGATGCGCCCACAGCAATCGTCGGGTCGAAGGCCTACTCGTCCGGTCCTCACCGTCAAGATAGCAGTCTTCTCCTGAATAAGATTTATTCAGCAAGAGTGAGCACTACTACCGTGCTCGCAAGTCACACCCAATATTGAATTTAAATGCATGCATAAGGAAACAAGTGAGTATGGCAGGGTTATTTTGCATAAACAAAGATTTTCAAAGTTGAATACGCATAGTAGTTTCTAAGGCAATTTTATACTATGGATAAAATCATATTTTGAAATGACAATGATATAATGTGGATAACCTCCAATGATAAAGTGAAGGATCCTCCTAACACTTGGCTTCCCGCCAAATTTTTCATAAGGATTAACCATCCTCAACATTTAATAAAGCATTTAAAACCAAAACAATTTAACTTTAAGTGGCCCCGCTAGCATGTCCATGACCATGACGCGCTATTCGAATAGTTTATACTCTGCAGAGTTGGTACAACTTTACCCACACGAGGTGACATGCTCGTTATGTCGGCCAATTCACGCCCGTAGGCGTGTGGTGAGCAATTACCATGAGGCCTTTACAATGTTTTATCCTAGTACATTCATGCCCGCTAAGGTTTCGCTCCTTTGAATCGACCGCCCTCAGGAAGCCCCTCTTGCGCCAAGTGGGAATAAAACGCCTAACCGACACCCACAAAATCACATGACATAAATATACTAGGATATCACAAATTAGTTAGCCAAATCCTGCCCATACAGACATGTGGTGGTACGTTATGGCATAGCAATAAGCGGCTCAAAGACCGGTCCTCAATTGACTTGGGCGTCATTCCTTCTATCCATGGGCCTTGATCTTAACCAGATCAAACCCGTGCATAAACCTGCACCCACCATTCTGACCATTTCGCCCAAGTCCAAACCCATTTTGATTTTATTTTGAATAAAAACTTCATTTATAAACTCATGTGGTGAAACAATACCACAAAAACAAGTTTGAAAACAATATGTAGAAATCTGGTGTAAACCCTCCCAAATTCTGAAATGTGGACTAAGCTTGGCTAAGCATATATTTGAATTTTGGTAATATCTTGCCTATGGTATCAAGGTAGTCAGATACAATATTCAAATTTGGCCATACAATAACATATGGAATTAACTATACGTAAAACAGGATATTAAAATATTTATAACAACATATGCATGCAATAAAGAATTTAAAAACTGAAAATAACTTAAAATAATAGGGGCAATATGGTCAATGGTGTAACTTGCCTTGGTCGATGTCTTGAAATTCTAAATCTTCATTTGATCGAACTCTCCTGAGTCGTCGAAGTCTATACGCGAAAATACGACAAATTTAATGCAAATTCAAATAAATTCAAAAACATAGCTCAAATCAACTCCAAACTGAAATATTTTGGTTTAGTTAGCTAGATTATAATTTTATATAAATTTTGCAATTTGAAACACCCAATTTGGAGTTCAAATGCAAAAGTTATGAATTTCAAGTTTATATCTAAATCGAGATTTTATTGAATTTCGAATTATTTCCCTCGAAAATCCATTTATTGCGCAATGCCGACGCCAATGAGGATTTTCGGAAATTAAAAGATTTTAAAAGATTTCGACATGCGGGCCCCACATGTCGGTGGGCGGCTCAGGTGGACCTAGCCCACCGAACTTTGAAGAAACGACGCGGTGGACCGCCACGTGGGTGTGTCGCGTGGCCGACACGGCGCCACGCGGCCGTGTTCTTCGAGATGGCGCCAGTGGCGACACGCGCGCCACCGTGGCCGCCACGTCGATCGCGACGCGGCGGCGGCTCGGCAATCACCTCGCCGCGCTAGAGGTCTCGGCGAGAGGTGTGATTGATACCAAAAGGAAGAGTGGACGATCTTGAACGTGGTGCTCACCGAGGTCGCGAAAATGCGCGAAGGTCGCTCGGCGACGAGGTCGAGCGGATGCGGGTGGTCGTCGGTGAAGAAGGCGCCGCGATGGTCCCCACGGTGAACGAAGGTGCGCCCGGGCTTCGCGAGGCTGAGGCGACGCTGATGGTGACGGCGGTGAGGACGCGGCGTGGACGACGGCGACGGAATTGGCAAGTGATTCTCTTGATCATAAACATAGTTATATTAAACGTAAACTGTATACTGCTTTACTATATATATTGCATCAAAATTATTTTCTCAAAATTTAAACAAATGATTGAGATGAGAATGACTAAGATGATTATGAAAGAATTGAGATGATGATGGAAAGAGATTAAGAGATTATTATTATGGTTGGTAAAGGGGGCCCTTAGCAGGGATGAGATGAGGCAAGAAATGGGACCCCCTTTACATATGGTTATAATATAAGGACCAACAAAACTCTTACTCGGTCAGATGCCGTAAATTCAGTACCAACCATTTTTCCGTTTCGACGGGCAAAAAATGCTACCTTGTTATGTGATTATGCTCACCATAATGGGTAAGTAATAGATGTGTGAGTGTGTGTGTGTGTGTGATGGACGACCCCAGAACCGTGAGGAGAGACCGGAAGTGGGGAATCCAAGGCGCTATAGCGTTAAGGTGGAGTGTTAGGTGCAGGACAGAAGCTGCTCCAACCAACATTGCTGGAACTCGGTGGAGGACTGGATGCGCTCAGGACACCGACGGAAAGTAATGGGTGGAGAAATTAATTACGTAACCTAGAAAACGTTCTGTATTCTGATCTCGAATCTGCATCCAAGGAAATGCGGTGGACCCAGTTCACAGAGAGTTCAGAGTAGCTATGGGTAAAGTGGTACAAAGCCTGTGCAGTGCTAAACTAAATCATGAATTCATGTCAGTCTCTTGGATTGGAGTCTACGGGAACCACTAGGGGTCTATCTTCTCTCCGAGTGACAAGTAGTGTTTTCAGTATTAAAATTTGCCACCTAATATTTTAATGAGCTATTTTTCAAAAAATAGATGATTTAGAAAACGTGATAATGAACAAAGGTAAGTCATGCAGTGCATCTTTTGCTAACAATGCTTGCTGAGTACATTAATTTGTACTCAACCTTGTTAGTATTCTCCTTTGTAGATCCTAGTCCGGCTGGAAATTATCCCGAGTGGGACGAAGGACATGCAGGTACCGGAGAGGTCGCACGAGACAAGGGCATCGACTACGAAGATCAGGGCGAGATGGGTGCCATCCCTGACACGTGGGACGGATAGAAGACCGGTGCATCCAGAAAGGTCAGCAAAGGGACTTGGTCCCATTGTTGTAGTTGTAAAGTACTCTGTAAGAACCATAGCCTCGCGTGGCTAACTAGAACAAAAGTACAGTTTCTATCTTATTGTTCTGCTGCGTAACTCTGATAAAGGCTTACTATTCGTTGGAACAGTGTTCTACTGAGCAAACGAATAGTAATCCGTGTGCCTAAGTGTTATTACCCCTAGGGGTAATAACACGGGGCGTCACAGTAAGATAGCAGCAGCCACTCAGCAATCAATTTGAAAGACTCCATTGCAAGATTTCCATGTTGCACCAATCCATGTATAGTTATGAACATATTTCTCCAAAAACATATGTGCTTCCTTTTATGCGGGTAGTATTCTATACACTGTTCAACATTATCAGATAGCTTTGGTAGCACCGGCTCACTTTTCATACTAGAATATGATTATGAATCATTCTGATTTAGGAAAATGGTCATGCTATTGAGCCAATCTTTCGAACATGGGAAATAATGCAGTTTGAAACAACCATTTCAAGAGAAGATGAATAACATTGAAACTCATGAGTAGAATGATCTCTTAAATACAGACAGGGTACTAAAGTTTGAGCAACCTGATGATTAAAGGACCTGGACACTTTTGAAGGTAAAAACATTCGTTCAAATAGATACATCTATTCAGAGAACGAATTATTAAAATTCATCTACATGGCTACATGTGGTGTTTAGTTGTTTACTGACTAAAAGCGGAGACGTATTTAAGTGCTACTCGTGAAGAACATGGGACCAGTTACAGAAAAGGTCTATTAGCATAACTCGTGAAGAACATGGGAAACACTTAGTGGAAGGGTTTCTCACAAGTGGGCTTTACATGTATGCACTTCCACCATAATCATTTTGCATTTCACGTAGACCGCAATGAAGTTGCACGTGCTTCTTGCATAAGAAAAAGGCATCAGGGTCCTAACAGATAAATTGAACCTACTTTTCTTTGTGTCTTCTTCAGCACCAATGGGTGCGTCACTTTGGAGATTTAGGAGGAGAGCTAGCTAAGAAAAACTCATCAGCTCAATTTTTTTGTCTTCTTCAGCACCAATGGGTGCGTCACTTTGGAGATTTAGGCGGAGAGCTAGCTAAGAAAAACTCATCAGCTCAAAATTCCATATAATGATTCTTTTTTTATGACAAAGACCATTGGAAGGTGATCACCCTGACTTTCATTTTAGAAGCAAGATTCACAAGATTGAGTAAGATTTTTGTTTTCTCTTAATGGAGTAGTAACCAGATTTTTTATGCCGCTTTGAAAAAGATTGAATATAGAAGACTATGAGAAGCACCTGTATTCTCATCTGCAGAATAATGAAGCGGATGGTGAAGTAACAAATGTACAAGTCCCTTGTGTCACGAAACCAGCGAAATCGGTTACATGGAAATTGAACAGGAACTAAGCATGTTGACACATTACCACCTGGTACCTAGACTTTCAATTTGGTCCTTGAGCTTGTTCTTCACTTTTATTTTTTGTTGGTACATAATAACAAACTTTATCTTGTATCACTTGTATCACTTTGAACTAGAAATAGGAGGACACAATTTTCATGTAAATCAGCCAAATTTGATCTTGAACGAAAATAAGACCAAGTTGACACAGCCTGATCTTTTAAACAAGCACCAAATTGGTCCTTCAGCTCTGAAGTGAAAAACAAATTTGGCCCCGAAACTTATCGAATTGTTCGCCCAAACAAAATAGAATATCTTTTGGAGTCTGAGCCCGATTTACTCATTGGGTAACTTAGGTTTCTCCAATAAAAAGCGGCTCATAAGTTGGACCAACTCGATCGACATCCATAAAGATTAACAGAAGGGCCAGACTGAATCTCATTCAAGGCCAAACATGCCCAAACACTGAAAGACATTTGATGATTAAGTTGGCAGTGTTGGTGCTTAATAACTGAACTTGTTCTCTAGTTACTGTGAGTTTGTAACCTTGCAAAGAACTGAATGAACGGTAAAGCACGCTTGATTCTTGAACCGTAAAGTGACTTCTCCACGACCTAGCTGCTAGGTGGCACACCATGATTCATCAACAGGGAGACACTGGACTACTAGAGCAAAATGTAACTGCACGTACGAAAAACTGAAAGTGACAGCAGGTGAGGTGGCCTGGACAGCCGGGAAGCCTGACCTGGATGGCTGGCATGGGACGGGATACGCGTGAGCTCATTCGGGTGGGGCATTCCGTCGAACGCCTTGAGGGCAAGGCACGTAGCAGCCACCTTCGAGATGGACACGCGACGTCGGCACACGACAAGAGCCCGGGCTGGCCGGCCGACTCCGAGGGCGCGACGTCGGCACACGACAAGAGCCCGGGCTGGCTCCTCCGTCGCCCACCACGTTCGTCTTCTCGAAGCCGGCAAAGTCAAGCTGTAACTTCCCGAGGTGCGTATCTAGACGCGGGGTAGAGTAGCAATAGTACTCGTGGCCTACAAACCCAGGATACCAGGCTACTCTCGCCGTTTCGCAACATTTCCTAGTTAGATTATCCGTTTTAATATATTTATCTATTTAAAAAAATTAGAGTATAATTATTATAATTTTTAATATTTCCATCTCTATTTAAATATTTTAGAAAAGATTGAATGGCTGTAATGTGATATTTTTTATTAACTATTTCTTAAATTTAACAATTCCTTGATCTGTGTGTACGATGAGTCATGGATAGATAGAGTGAAATAGTGAAATGGACGGAGTAATTGTTAGCCACCAGAAATAAGTTACCAATTATATGGTGACGTCGTGTCATGGATTAACTGGGTGCTAGCGACGGATAGATATCTTATCACTGCTCCCAGTTTTATTTTAGCTCGAGATCCGATCCGTGGAGACGACGCGTAGGAGGCGAGTTTGGTTGATTCCCAATACCCCGTGACGTGCACTCCGTTTTGTTTGCCTCTATAGTCTAAACAATGGGGAAAGAAAATTCGTCGCATCACCCTGAGGCTCTTTGAGAGATTGTAGTGTGGATTGGAACAGTCTTCATCTGCAATTTTATAATCTCTTTCGCTCTCAATCGATCAGATCTGCTGCCTCTTTTTCTTCTTTCTTCCCTCTCGCCATCACCGACCTGTCCTCCCTTACCTGGTAAGCCTCTCTTAACTCTCTCTCTCTCCCTCTCTCCAGTGCTTAAGCTAAGGGCAGTAGTAGTGCTGCTGCTGCTGCTGCTGCTTTCGGTGAGATCTGCCGGTTCTTTTCTCGTCGTCGGTGCGTTTCCCTTCCTTTCCTTGGTGAACTAGTCTACTCTGTGCTTCTGCACCCTGTACTTGGTGCTCGGGTTAAGGTGTTGTCCGCGCAAGCGCGACTGCTCTTGTCTGTTGGTTTCGCTCGTTCGCCTTTCTCTCTCCCTCTTTTGCCGGCCTCGATCTGCGTGCTTCCCTTTCCCTTTCATAACTCTCTCTGTGCGTGTATGCATCTTGCAGGTGAGTAGTAAGAGCGCGGAGGAGGAAGAGGAGAGGAGGGATCCTTCGTCATGGCTCAGATCTTGCTCCATGGCACGCTCCACGCCACCATTTTCGAGGCCTCCACGCTCTCCAACCCGCACCGCGCCAGCGGCGCCGCCCCCAAATTCATCCGCAAGGTACTCCTCCTCCTATCCCTCTTCTTCTTCCTTTTCTTTTCCGCTACCATCGTAGATGGACGCCGAAGCCGAATCGACACATCTTTACCATGCCCAACATAACTTGACATGCCGCTATGGTACTATGCTAGTCTACAGTTACACATGATGAAATGATGTGATTAGGGAAGAAAAGATATTCCTAGACAAGAATCGAAGATACATGTATACCAAGATTGGCCTGTACCGTTGATCACTTCTTGATTACCTGAATTACTAGTCCGAATCTAGAGTTTGCCGTATGTAATGTGTGCTTGCGATCATGTCACCTTATGTGTCTTTTCTTGTTCTAACGCACCGAGCTCATCTGAACAGCTTGTGGAGGGGATCGAGGACACCGTGGGTGTCGGCAAAGGCACCACCAAGGTGTACGCCACCATTGATCTGGAGAAAGCCCGCGTCGGGCGCACTCGGATGATATCCAACGATCCCGTCAATCCTCGCTGGTACGAGTCGTTCCACATCTACTGCGCGCACCTGGCCGCCGACGTGATCTTCACCGTCAAGATTGATAACCCGATCGGGGCCTCGCTCATTGGAAGGGCGTACCTGCCCGTCCAGGAGCTTCTGGATGGCCAGGAGATTGATAGGTGGCTTGAGGTCTGTAATGACAAGCGTGAGCCTGTCGGTGAGAGCAAGATCCATGTGAAGCTTCAGTACTTTGACATTTCCAAGGACCGCAACTGGGCGAGAGGTGTCCGGAGCGCCAAGTACCCCGGTGTTCCTTACACCTTTTTCTCGCAGAGACAAGGATGCAAGGTTACTCTCTATCAAGATGCTCATGTCCCAGACAACTTCATTCCCAAGATCCCGCTTGCTGATGGCAAGAACTATGAGCCCCACAGATGCTGGGAGGATATCTTTGATGCCATAAGCAATGCTCAACATTTGATTTACATCACTGGCTGGTCTGTGTACACTGAAATCAAATTGGTTAGGGACACCAATCGGCCGAAACCTGGAGGAGATGTTACTCTTGGGGAGTTGCTCAAGAGGAAGGCTAGTGAAGGTGTTCGGGTTCTGATGCTGGTGTGGGATGACAGGACCTCGGTTGGCTTGCTGAAGAGAGATGGCCTGATGGCCACACATGATGAGGAGACTGCAAATTACTTCCATGGCTCGGACGTGCACTGTGTCCTGTGCCCTCGCAACCCTGATGATTCAGGCAGCGTTGTTCAGGATCTGCAGATATCAACTATGTTCACACACCATCAGAAGATAGTAGTTGTTGATCATGAGATGCCAAACAAGGGCTCCCAGCAAAGGAGGATGGTCAGCTTTGTTGGTGGCATTGATCTTTGTGATGGAAGATACGACACTCAGCACCATTCCTTGTTTAGGACACTTGACACTGTCCATCATGATGACTTTCACCAGCCAAACTTTGCGACTGCATCTATCAAGAAAGGTGGTCCAAGAGAGCCTTGGCATGATATTCATTCACGGCTGGAAGGGCCAATTGCTTGGGATGTTCTTTACAATTTCGAGCAGAGATGGAGAAAACAGGGTGGTAAGGATCTCCTCGTACAGCTCAGGGATCTTTCTGAAATTATTACCCCCCCGTCTCCCGTCATGTTCCCAGAGGACAGAGATACATGGAATGTTCAGCTCTTCAGATCCATTGATGGCGGTGCTGCTTTTGGCTTCCCTGATACTCCAGAGGAGGCTGCAAGAGCTGGGCTTGTCAGTGGAAAGGATCAAATCATTGACAGGAGTATCCAGGATGCATACATAAATGCCATCCGGAGGGCGAAGAACTTTATCTATATTGAGAACCAGTACTTCCTTGGAAGTTCGTATTGCTGGAAACCTGAAGGCATCAAGCCTGAAGAAATTGGTGCTCTGCATTTGATTCCTAAGGAGCTTGCATTGAAGATTGTCAGTAAGATTGAAGCTGGGGAGCGGTTTACTGTTTATGTTGTGGTGCCAATGTGGCCTGAGGGTGTTCCAGAGAGTGCATCTGTGCAAGCAATTCTGGACTGGCAAAGGAGAACAATGGAGATGATGTACACTGACATCACACAAGCTCTCGAAGCCAAGGGGATTGAAGCAAACCCCAAGGACTACCTCACTTTCTTCTGCTTAGGGAACCGCGAGGTGAAGCAGAGTGGGGAATATGAACCAGAGGAACACCCAGAACCTGACACTGATTACATCCGGGCTCAAGAGGCTAGGAGGTTCATGATCTATGTTCATACCAAAATGATGATAGGTACGGAGTCAATTTTACCTATCCTTGGATTGCATATTTGCGTTACATTTTTCATTGGCCTACGCAATTTTTTGTTTATTTGAATCATCACAGAGCATACTTTTCTGCCATAAATATATTGGAAAGCATCGCATTGGTTTTTAGTTGCATATGTCAAACTCATAGCAGCTTGAAGTCAGTTTTCCTTCCTTTAAACATAAGTGGAATCCATTGTTTAAACCACAGAGAAGTAAATATTTTTTAAAAGGAACTATCCTATGCTCTTACAATTCTATTTTCATTGAAGATTTCATACTGTTATTGAGTCGTTTCTTTTAAATGGATCAAAATAAATTGAATGTCCAACTGTTGCTTATTTACTCCTGGTTGCAAAGCATACCGCCTGCTGCATATATTGTTCTCTTGTGTCGTTCCAAAAGGTCAATGGACGAGTAACTTCACTTCTTCCATTTTTCAGTTGATGACGAGTACATCATCATCGGGTCTGCCAACATCAACCAGAGGTCAATGGACGGCGCCAGGGACTCCGAGATTGCCATGGGCGCGTACCAGCCGTACCACCTGGCGACCAGGCAGCCGGCCCGTGCCCAGATCCACGGCTTCCGGATGGCGCTGTGGTACGAGCACCTGGGCATGCTGGACGACGCGTTCCAGCGGCCGGAGAGCCTGGAGTGCGTGCAGAAGGTGAACAAGGTCGCGGAGAAGTACTGGGACATGTACTCCAGCGACGACCTGGAGCAGGACCTCCCCGGCCACCTGCTCAGCTACCCCATCGGCGTCACCGGCGACGGTGTGGTGACGGAGCTGCCGGGGATGGAGTTCTTCCCCGACACCCGCGCCCGCGTCCTCGGCGGCAAGTCGGACTACCTTCCCCCCATCCTCACCACATAGAGGCAGCAGCACTCCTGTCTTGCATCAGCTTGGTGGTTCGGGATTTTTCTTCAGAATAGCAGTTGTTATAGTTGTGGGAAAGGAATAAGTGCAGTGCTGTGCATGGTTGTGAAGAACAAGATACGAGGATTGCTGTTGCTACCGCATGTAGACTCTGTCGTTTTAGTCGGTGTGGGGGATGAGATTATGCGTGCGATCCGCAATGCCGTTTGTTTGTAAGATGAGACTCACTCGAGTGCTACTTGACATGATTGTTTGTTTGCACTTTGTACTGCTGTTTAATGTTGTTGATGCTAGTGGTGCTCGTTGATCATGTTCGTGAGCAGTAGTAATCTTGAATTCTCTGTGCGTAAGCCCTCGCGACTCCCGCCGCGAGCTTGCCATGTTTGATATGGCTCGCGACGCGGTGTTCTTCTAACGCGCCCAGGACACTTGTCGCTTTGGCTGGTTATCGCTTGGCCCACACGGAGGACTCGGGCAAACAGCTCCTCGTGTCATCGCTCGTTTCCAAAGAGGAGTTTGAAGCGGGAGAAACCCGCTGTTCTAGTTGGCGTGGTCCCAATTGCCCACTGTGGCCTTCTCAAGCTCTTTCGCCAGAGCCCTTTGGTAAGCCCACTAAGCGCCTATTGAGTCCTCCGCCATTATGTTGCCATTTTCCCTTCGATCGCTCCGTTGACTCGGTGGCCCACTGGATGCTAAGCATATAGCGTGCCCGTGCCTTGGCGTATCGATCTCAAGGTCATGCGAGTTGAATCGTGCCATTGCTCGTGACTATCTCCCGAGGTACCCGTGATTCAAATAATGTTTTTCCAAAGGAAACGCCGGCCGCGTCGATGTTATCTTTGGGATCGCCTCGCTTCACCATCTTGAGAAATACTGAGCAGCGCACGGTTACGAAACGGTTGCCCTTTGCCGCCACGGAAGGCCGATGATGTCGAGGCCCCATCTTGCGGAAGGCCAAACCCGGCAGAGGCCGAGGGAATTGAGGTGCCTTTGCAGTGATCGCCATCGTAACCCCGCATCGCCGACGAGGTGTTGCGCCGCCCCGCAACACTGCATGGCAATAGAAACCTTGCCGGAAGGCTTGCCACGATGCACCTTGAGCCCGTGTGCTCCGCAGATTCCTCAGTATTTTCTCAAGGAGGCGCCCTCTTGCCGCGAAATGCACCAAGAAAGGGGGCATACCTCCTTTGTACAGCTCCTCCGACGCAGGTGGTAGTTCCTAGCGCGTGTTCCGAGCCGCTTTGCTCGATGGGGTCGCCGCCTCCGCTTGTTAAGTAGGCGATGATGACGCCGCGCCACCCGGGAGCCATGCTGGGCCATGGCGCGCCGCGACTGGGCTATCTTGGTGCCTTCGGCGCCGCCACTGTTTGGCTCGTGGCTCCGCGGAGCCCCTAGTGCCTGATGGAGCCTGGCTGCGGACGTAGCCCCGGTGCTCGAATGAGCCTCGGTGCTTCGTAAGTGAGCGACGGAGCTTTTGTCCGGGTGGATGGTTTGGCCGTGATCTCGTGAGAAAACTTCGCGGTGGTTCGCTGGCACCGCCATCTTTACAGGCTTACCGCTTCGCTGGCGCTCGGGGATCGCCTCGATGGTGATCCCGGACCTTTGGCCACGCTTGTACCGTGGCGCAGGCATCGAGCCATTTCAGGTCCTTGTCTCAAAGTTTTGTCGAATGGCCCGCCATGAGGCGCGAGTCGCGGACTATGACTCCGCTTACTCCTAGTGCCTTTATGAGGCCTCAGGAGGAGTGCTTCGTGACGCCGCGTTGTTAGGTGTGGTGGTCGAAGTCGCGCGCATGGGCGTGAGATGCTTCGTCCGTCCGGCCACGAGGATGGTCACGCGCCGCCCCGCGCGCAGACACCAGAGCCGCTTGCCAGTAGCGCCCATGGCGCTTCGACCGCGGCCGGTGGCATTGTGGTATGGTATCCAAGCAGAAGCAGCGTCTGTCAGTCAGGGTAGGCCATAACGATGGCCGCAGAGGATTTCAGGGACAGCGAGAGCAAAGCAAGCAGGCAAGACGTGTTGCTGTGCAAAAGTGAAGTCGGCCCAGTGGTTCGCGGCGGCGGCGGCCCATGTCCATGTGGGGAGTGGTGAGATGTGAAACCTCGGTGGTTACTCGTCGTTGATGGCGGGCGGAAAGCGAGAGGAAAGGAGGAGGAAAACCACAGCACCGCACTGTCACTCCGATCATATCGCATCCTTCGTCAGCCCCACCGCCCCTCTCCTCCATTCGCCCATCCCTCATAAATCCAACAGGTCGGTGGCTCGTTTCGATTCCGTTCCATTCGATTCGGTTGGGAAACCTTCCGTGGCGAGCCGAGCCGAACCGAACCGAATCGGGCCAGCGAAGCGAGGGGAGCGGTGTGGTTGGGTGCGTTGCGCGCCATGGCGGCCCGCGGCGGCGGTGGATCGGCGTCGAGGGTCGGCGACGGGGACGTCGACCTGGGCGCGGGCTGGGACTGGCGCACCATCCCGCAGCTTCTCTCCTCCGCCTGCATCTTCCTCTGCTCCGGGTGGGCCCGCCTCCCCTCTCCTTCCTCTCTCGTTCGAGTGCGATCTATGCCGCGGCAATTCGATTAGGATCCTTCTAGGCAGAAGAGTCGCATCAGCTGTGTTGCTTGCGGATGCGCAACTACGGGTGGCCAGATGGATAGCCCTAGCCGTAGTTGGTAGTGTATGATGCAAAATGGGATCGCATTGATGGGGATGTGCGTGCTCTCTTGGAATTGTTCTGTCGTGAGATGGCAGTGCGTTCTAGTCCGCATCTGCGTGATGTTCCATTCTAGCATGGTGATTACCTCTTCTTGCCTTGATGGGGATTAAATAAGGGGAGAAAGAAAAGGAAACATGATGCTTGCTTGCTCCACTGGTGTCCTCCTGCAAGACAGATCCCTGTTTCGTATTTGTCCTCATAATTTTCTCATGTAATATCGTTAGTGACCTAGCATGTAGGTTCAGATGCGGTCATGGTATCGTGCTCGATCTTTTCGCCTACTGGTGAAAATGGGAGGTTGCTTTGTCTTCCTGGATTGTTTCTTGTTTGCAAGTCTCTCATCTTTTCAGATTTCCACGTCTTTTAGTGAGTGTTTTTTATGCTAATTGTCTACATGTTCAAACTCCTTGCGAACAGAGCAGAGGCTGTTTTGGATGCTGTGATAAGACCGTAAGACGAGTAGGTGAGCTTTCCAAGAGCTTACTTTCCCAGGACCAAAATCCCACCATAGGAGAAGAATTTTGTAGTACAAGCACCATAGAGATTGAACCAGCAGATCTAAGAGGAGTTTCTTCGATCAACACATGTTACACATCCACTTGGGCCCTTGATCAGCATGGACCAGTGGGAGGCAGTCACAACCCTCCTGAATTTGTTAATCATGGTAATTCCTTTTTGAATCATGTTGCCATATATGCTCAACAGGAGTGTTCTCTAAGATCGATGCATTTGGTTTACCATGTCTTAATTGTTGTGTGGTCCTAAGCAGGAAATTTATTTGGGAACTTTGAGTTCAGACTGTTTGGTTTAGATGTGGGGAAAATCACTTGCCGTTTGGTCAATTTGCCTCTAATTATCCATACTTTCTGTGCTTTCAGCTGAGAATTTATTTGGGAACTTTTGAGTTCATACTGTTATCTTGTGCAACATCCAGTGACCAGTATATTTTGCTACTAGATTTGGACTGCAGGAATTTGAGTAGGCAGACTACTGCCTAATTATATTTTGATTTTCGTGTTGAATAACAAGGGAAATAGAAGTCCGATTGCCTATCCATGTGATAAAAAGATTAAAGGAATCATCACATCTTTGCCTGCGAAGAATATTAGTTGGCATTGTAACCTGCCCAGTTTGAAATATTATTGCAGGCCTTTTTCTTTGGAAACAGAATAGGCAGGAGTGGATTGATAATAGAAGGCAACAACCCAAGGTGAAGCAGATCCGCGAACCAATATTAAGGTATGAAAATGGGATGTCCTATCCATCTGTGGGCAGAAAAAAAAGGTTTGCAGAATTTAACTAGAAAATTAACCTGTACAACCTTTTCTATTAGACGTGTATTCAAAGAAGTACTTCTTTTGGACTTGGAAGGACAGTTTGTTGGTTTCCTTTAGAGAGAGAAATCAAATTTCATATTGTTTCGATTAGTTGATACTTATTCCCACCTTTTTGTTCTACCAAAGTTTTAGATCAATCCGAGCACCTGTTTTGAACAAGGTGATTCCAATAGTACTGCACTTATTGGTTTCCATTTCTCCTGGCTCTTCCAATGGTGCTTTATTATAATAGTTTATCACTTTCCTTCCTGTCCCATCCTATACATTTTTGGTACTGGGACCCTGCCATTATCAATCTATACCTTCCTGTAATTTTTATGTGTCTGAAGCTCTAAAGGCTAAAGCACATTATTGCTGCATTTTCTCCTTGATGTGTGATTTTTTGTCTGTATAGTACCATTTGTTAGACCCTTAATAAGGAAAGACAATAGTTTCTATCTCTAGAGTCAAGTATAATTTTGGAGCCTTTTACAAACAACAAACAAAGTAACTATCATGCTGTTATTTTTTGTTCAAATCGATACTAGGTTACATTCAAAAATTATATATATAATGAAGCTTTAAGATGAATAATATTATGCTGTACTCTGAAGCTTCATGCTCACCCAAACCATTTATTTATGCAGTTGGAATGCAGCATATGAGAGTTTGCTTGGATCCAATAAGCCATTTCCTCAACCTATCCCTCTGCATGTAAGATCTAAAGCAGTTCAATTTACCATTTCCATGTAAGGCATGTGGTATTGTGGTTAAACATAGATCATGAATTTGCAGGAGATGGTTGATTTCCTTGTGGACATCTGGGAGCAAGAGGGTCTGTATGATTAGCGCAAATGCTTTCCGTAGTAATAACATAGCTGTAGGCTTGATGAGGTAATGAGGGTTTGACCTGTCATACTTGTTTTTTTGTGTATGGAAGCCTGTGGTACTTGCTGAATACAAAGGCTGTGCTGTGCTGGTTGTAATGTTAGAAAGGTCCAGATTTAGTCACTCTTGAATTTGTCAAAAAAGAAAGCAAGGCAGAAAGATGTGCGACACTGACTTGTGAACGTGAATGTGATTTATATTGATTGGGAAAAAGATAGCATTTAACACTGCTACATGTTGATTGCTAGATGTTGATTCATGACGGTTGAACCATTCTAAATAGTAAAAGAGTCGTATCAATCTCCAATTTCCAATTTGTGGATATGTACCTTCCCCGAGTGGCTGAGTTGTAAATGGTTGAACCGTTAAATTCCGGTCGCTTCTACAAGGTTACATGGTTGTAATGGACGAGCTCTATTGCCGGTCAGGAAAACGCCTGACCGAGTATTATTATCTGTACATGTAATGGACGAGCTCTATTGCCGGTCAAGAAAACGCCTGACCGAGTATTATTATCTGTACAAGCTCATCACATGAAGAGAACAATATATCCTGAAAAGAGATGGAAATGGGTGCAAACCTTCTATCAAAAAAAAAAACCTGAAAAGAGACAGCGATACATACTCCATCCAGTTTGGAATTCGGAGGATTTGCATCCTCTACTGTTGCTTTACAACTCTCCAAGGTACGTGTGATACACGTTAAAAAGAGAAAGAAACTGTAGCACAGTATACCCCGTACGTAGCCAAAATGACGGGATAGCCTCGTATCGTCCGATTATATCCATTGGACGGACTGGATAAGTTAGTACTCTCTCCGTTGGTGCGTACTGCTGTACTGCGTATGCTACCTTATTAATTATTATCCCCATTGCCTGCTATCCATTCCCCATCTATTCCCTGGTCACACGCCTCTCTCTCTCTCTCTCTTCAAAATGCATCTCCGAAATCGAGTAGCGTAGCTACAGGCAGATTGATCTTGTCGCCCGACAATGTGTCGCCTAGCGCAGATTGATCTTGAGACTATCCTGGAACTTCTCGAAACTTGCGTGAAACTTCCACAAATTATGCTAGAACCTGGTTAAAACATATAGCACGGAACCTAAAACCTTTTTTGAAACTTTTTATGAAACACGCTAAAACAGCTCTGAAACTTTAAACTCGGAACCCGAAACCTTCATGAAATGCAAGTGAAACCTCACAAAACTCCATCAAACTGATATATGGTTGGAAGATTTTCCGACGGTACAGGGTAGGCTAGCAGCTTTCTAATAAAAAGGTTAGATTAAGGCCTTGTTTGTTTAGGTTTTGGTTTTTCGGCTTATAGCTTAAAGCTAACTTTTTGGTTTAATCAGCTTATAAGCATCTTAGCTTTTTAAGCCAAGTTTTGGTGTTTACTAATCTGGCTTTTTATAGGATGTTAGCTTGAGTTATATGTGAATGATTAAAAGCCTGAATTGCCCTTTAGGTTTAACGGATATTTTTAAGCATGTATTTAAACTTATTTTTGCATGGAATTTATAAATATGACGATACGTACAAGTGTACATATGAAATAAAATAGATTTCGCTCGTACGAGCATGCGTGTGTGTATCATGACCTATCCAAATAAATTGGAGATACAAATGGAGCTCTTTTGGAATATGAAACAAAATATGAAGATACGTTGTTGACTATTCAGTAAATAATGATAACACTACATATTGGAATATGAATAAATGCACATGTTACACCATAATGTATTCCTTTTCTTCATACAAGCAAGGGTATGCTTTTACAGTTGATTACGGTTTACAATTGAAACTACATGAAAAGAACAAGTCATGACAAAAAAAAAACATCTACAACCACTTCATCTAAACCATCGCACACTGCCTTCGCCTATGCTCATCTTCTGTTCTTCAATGGTCGTTATCAGCTCATCTGCTATGCTCCTTTGCTCATCTTCAGATGTGATTTACAATTCCTCGACATGTATCAAGCATCGTACTCATTTTTTCCTTCGAATCTATATAAACACAAAAGTGAAAGCTAGAGTCAAACAGTTATTCCATCTATATAAAAACAGAATGATTTGCATTTATATGTAATGGCATTTTGTGGGTAATTTAGTGAACTTTAGTGACAAACAGTTATTCTATTCTGCAAAAACAAAAAAGCACATCTCCCATGACTTATGGCTTTTAGGCTTAAAATGGCTTAAGCTTTTTATAAACCGGATAAAAAAGGTACCCTTTGTTTAGACTTAGGCTTTTTGCTTTTAAATCAGACAAAAAGCCTAAACAAATAGGGCCTAACAAAAAGAATCCCGCACCAATAAGGAAAGTTTTTTTTTTGTTTTTTAGAGGACCAAGAGAAAGTGGTGAGGAGGCTATCAGACGTCTGATAGATTCCCTCTGTTCCAAAATCTGGCCCAGAACTAATCTTAGGCCGAGCCCAAACATAGTCCCGTGTGGCTGTTATGTCCCAAACTCGTGAGAGATGAAATCACAAAATCTACTAGCAGTTTTTGCGGTAATTTGAGAGATTGGGATAGAAACTAGAGAAGGGGACAGGGAAGACAAGAAAAAGAGGGGAAACTAGAACTCAGTCCATTTCTTCGATGATTCTCAAAGTACAGTGCTTAAGAGTCTTATAACAAGGTGCACACACTGGCAACCGGACCCATGGCACATGGACATCACACACAAAGTACATAGGACCCACATGTCATCCCTTTGCTCCTACACACTGCATAGGCGTGACATTACTACCCTTACAAAAGGTTGCTTGCCCCCAAGCAACTGCATGCAAGCACCATGTGTAAAAAAAATATACCGATGTCCACGACTCCTATTCTTGCCCAATGCAGAATCCTCACGATCTTGTATCAGCCTTCCTTTAGCATCATAGAACAAGCCACTCCTTCCTCCTTTGCTAACTCATGCACTTAGTATTCTTCTGTAACAATGCTTCCTCTGAGTAGCTACAATAACAAGTAACTGTGAAGACGGGGGCCACGGTTGCTTAAGCAATAACATCTATAAGATTGAGAAACCATATTTTGCTCTGAATGTTCTACAAGCTCGCACGTTAGCTTTGCCAAGTAGTACCATTGAAGGTGGAGAGTAATTCATCGTTTGAACATCATCATCTAACACCGTTGAAATAGGAGATTCCAAGCTAATTCTTTCAATGGAACATGAGCTACACAACTGAAATATCCTTTTCTCCTGCCTCGAATCAACATAAGAATAACACTTCAATAACAACCGAGCTGAATGCTTCTTCAGATCACCTGGTGGAGCACCTAGATCCCAAGGCCTACTAATTTGCAAGCAAATAATTGACATTAGGCCACACATGAACTCTGATCGGAACTCTGATCGACCAAGGGGTGGCCAAGGTAGCAGAAGACATGCCACTTGTAAAATTGGAAAATTAGCAATCATGGTTGCACCATTGTTTGACACATGATGTTCATTGCAACAGCCATTTTGTCTTGTTCAAGACTCAGAATCTGAGTACACTAGGATACCATGTAACTTGGCTCCTGGGACTGAACCCGCTAAGCTTCCATGATGGCATTACCACACATACTAGGCGAGCCATATCTATTCCAAAACTTCCAGGGTTAAAGTCATTTCGCTGTCATGGTGGCATTTCATCAAACGCGAGTTGCATAACACCGATTTCCCAATTTGGAGTAAGTGTCCGGTTGTCGTCGATGCAGCGAGTGTCTTGGTCAACACCCCTCCCCCCTGCGTCTTGGGAGTGCACCCAATTGAGTACATGAAGGTCAACCTTACACGTACCTTGGAACTCAACGTGGGTCTACCCTCCATGCCCTTATGGGTGTGCGCAACCGCAGTGCGCCAAGATCAATTAGCGCATCACCCTCCTAGGAGAGGACGATACTGAGGTGGCTACGGTGAGTCACGTCAACGGTCGGGTCAAGCAACTCGTATGGCTAATGGGCAACGTGTCCTGGGTCTATCATACCTGAAAATTTGGTGAATACATTGTAAATACTATGAAACATATACAGAAAGTAATAAGAAGCTACTCTGCAATTTTTAGAAATTTTTACTAGGTATTTCGCTACTTTCCTTGTTTAAAATGTGACTCTAGCGCTTTTTAAATATTTTTCGTGTGCAAATGGAAACAAAATAAAAGTTCAAAAATTCACCTATACATAACCTACATAGCAACTCATGATTTTTTTACAATTTAAACATGTGCCATGCTATTTTTCTAGTTTAAAAAATATTTTCAGCACTAACAGAATAATTCCCGCGCATAAACGGAAATCAAAATTATGTTGGTATTATTTCAAACCCTACAAACCTACTCTACAATTTTTATAGATTTATAATAGGTACCTTGCTACTTTCCCTTGTTTACAAACGAGAACTTAGCACACAAAATTGAATTACAATTTTCGTCATTAACAGAATAATTACCGCGCACAAATTCAAACCAAAATTAACCTGGGATTCTTTTGATGAAGCTCTACCTACCCTACTTAGCTACTCGACAATTTTTATAGAGTTTTCGTAGGTACCATGCTATTCACCGATGTGTCTTCCTATTTTTGCAGATTTTTTCTTACCTATACACAGCTAAAATGACGTACTACATAAAACAACTAAAATTATCTAATCTATTGAATTCTATATCTCTATTTTTATTTGCTAACCTACAAGGTTTCGGATTTTGGTACAAAATTGCAAGAACATTTACCTGTGAAATGGTCGACCAGATCTGCTACTCCATCTCGCTCTCATCTACTACGAATTGGCAGGGCTTCATTACGTCTCTTCTCCCCCTCTCCTCCTCTCTCTACTCCCTCTCTTGTTTTTTTATGGAATTAAAATGATATTTCCACCGATTTTAGGGGTTTAAATACCTGGATCCTATCACAGTTGAACTGGCAACATGAACCCACAGTTTCCTGTCGCCATTTCAACTAGCGACAGTATTATGTTCACTTCCAATCGCCAGTTGAAATGATGATAGGCAAGTGGACTGGCAACAGGGCATGAAATAGGTCTCTATTGTCAATTAAAATGGCGACAGGAGCCATGGCGACAGGGACCTACTTTTGTAAAAAAAAAATCCAACTATTTAATTTTGTAATTATCTTTTAAATTAATATTATTTTTAAAAAAATCTACAACCTTTTCTTTCAAACATGTATATCCAATGCAGTACATCTTTTGGACCTTGATGGACAGTTTGTTGACACTCTTAAAAAAAATCTAATTTCATATTTGCTGTGATTAGTTGATGCTTATTCCCACCTTTTTGTTCCACCAAAGTTTTAGATCAATCTAAGCATCTATTTTGAATCTTTGGTCAAAGTGATTCCAATTGTACTGCCCTTATTGGTTTCCATTTCACATGGCTCTTCTAATCAATATGCTCACTATAATAGTTTATCACTTCTTCCTGTCCCATATACATTTTTGGTACCAGGATCATGCCATTTTCAACCTATTCCTTCCTATAATAATTAGTGTGTCTGGAGTTCTAAAGCGCGTTATTGCTGCATTTTGTCCTTGACGTGTGATTTTTTTGTCTGTATATTTAGTGCCATTTGTTAGATGTAAAACAAAAAGAATATTAGTTTCTATCTCTGTAGTCAAGTGTAATTCTGAAGCCTTTTACAAACAACATACAAAGTATCTATCATGCGATTATTTTTTATTCAAATCGACACTAGGTTACATTCTAAAATCATGGATCTAATGAAACTTAAGATGAATAATGTTATGGTGTGCTCTAAAGCCTCATGCTGACTCAAACCATTTATTTATGCAGTTGGAATGCAACATATGAGAGTTTGCTTGGACCCAATAAGCCATTTCCTCAACCTGTCCCTCTGCGTGTAAGATCTAACGCAGTTCAATTTACCATTCCATGTAAGGCATGTGGTTAAACCTAGATCATGAATTTGTAGGAGATGGTTGATTTCCTTGTGGACATCTGGGAGCAAGAGGGGATGTACGATTAGCGCAAATGCATTCCGTAAGAATAACATAGCTGCCTGTGATACTTGTCTTTGTCCATGGAGGCCTGTTGTACTTGCTGAATACAAAGGTTTCAGATCTAGTCACTCCATCGAATTTGTCAAAGAAAGAAAGCAAGAGGGAAAGATGTGTGACACTAACTTGTGAACGTGAATGTGATTTGTATTGGTTGAGAAGAAGATAGCTTTAACACTGCTAGATGTTGATTCTTGACGGTTGAACCATTCTAAGGAGTCATATCAATCTCCACTTCTCCAGTTCGTTTAGATGTACCTTCCTCGACTGGCCGAGTTGTAAATTGTTGAAGTATTAATTTTGGTCGCTTTTACTGTTCTGCAAGGTTCCATGATTGTAATGGACGAGCTCTATTGCCGATCAGGAAAATGGCTGAGTATACTAGAAAAGAGACAGCCAGAAAAACTTCACCCAATTCAGAATTGGAGGGATTTACATCCTCAACCCATTGCTTTACAAGTTACAACTCTCCAAGGTTTTTTTTTGATAGGTGTCGCGCCAGAAAGATATTCATACATACCAAAGCTAGGCGCATCAACATACGGGGTGTTTGGTCCTAGGAATAGCCTCATTTGGGGTGGATCGCTTCACCGTGAGGACATTTTACAATTTCTAGAGTATGACCTCATCTTCTATTCTCATTATAGTCATGTGGAATAGAACGGTGACGACGCAACTCATCCCATTCTTCAAATCTTACCAGCAAGATTAGGTTCAGAGTTGTTATAATACTCTCTCCGATCACAAAAGAATGTTATTTTAAGGTACATGCAGTTAAACTTTTAAAACGTTGGTTAACGATATCTTTTCAATATTTATATTGAACATATGAAAACAATATGTATAGATTTGTCTTAAAAAGAACTTTCATAAAAATATAATTTTGTTATGTTTTATAAGTCTACTACAATAGAAATTAGTGGTCAAAGTTGCATTTTTAGGACTGTATCAATGTCCAAAACAATATTCTTTTGTGACCGGAGGAGTACTACAAAATACTGCACACTAACCCTTTGCTCAAAAATCAAATAGCCTATTGATTGGTAAGCCGGGTTTACATCAAATACCAAGCCAGTGCCTATTCCGGTAGACAAACATAAACATAGCATCATGCAACATCAAAAGACTATTAAGTTAACCATCACAGTCCAGAGCATCTCCGATGCATTACCTTCGAGTAGTAGCTTTAGGAGAGAGTTGGCATATTAGCCAAAGCTACCACCCAAAGTTTCCAACTCCGATGCATAATGGCTTTAGGATAAGTCTACAAAATGTAAAGCGAAACTACAGTCCTAATTGGATGCGTAGTAGCTTTACGATGAGTCCATAAAAACCCAAAGGACGCGACTATCGCTCGGACGTATGATCCAAGCGCTAGCATCATACGCTGCATGTTACCGTTCAATTTGGCGCTATGGGGTTCAGCCGCCCGATCTCAACGCATTTTTTCCTTCCTCCCGAAACAAGCGAAAAGGAATCATGCACCCCTGACACAACAAAATCTGCCTGATCTCGTTCGTCGGGCTAGTTCTTCAAACTCACCCATAGGATTCGAAAGTTCTTCAAATTCGTCCCAATGGCCCAAACAAACAGCAATATTTGAAAATAACAATGAGAAACATCCGAAAATAATTATTGCAACATTTTTGAAACAATGATGTAACAATCAAATGGGAGGGGGCTGCAACAAAAAATGGTGTTGCAACATTTGAAAATAACATCGGAAATATCAGGAAATAATTGTTGTAATATTTTTGGAACAATGATACAATAATCAAATGGTGAAGGATCTGCAACAAAAGGTTTACTCTTGTGCAACAAATCAAAAACACCATTGCAACATTTGAAATAGTTGAACCATTTGAAATCTCTAACAATTAATCCTGAAGTCCTAAACCCAACATTTCAAAATTTTATTGCAACAATCAAAATAAATAGATGAAACATCTCACAATTCTTATTGCAACAACTCGAACAACCTATTACAACATCTCATATATCTGTAGGGTGATGATATTTTCTTCTTCATCAACTATGGCCATAGCGCTCATGGAGTCTATACTTGCCTACGATGGAGCGTGGCTGGCCTAGGTGGCTCTCGTGAACACAAGCGATAGCATCCTCAAAAAGAGGAGGGCATCCACGCAGGGCTCCCACCATGACCGCGAGTGGCGAGAGGAGGGAGGAGGAGGAACAATGAGGAGCACGAAAGCTCCTGCCAACTGCAGCCATGGTGAAAGAGATGGAGAGAGCGAGCGAGAGCGAGAGGCAGGGAAGAGAGAGCTTTGGTATAGTATTATACCTCGCTAGTTGGAGAAGAGACTGGAAGCAAGAGAAAACTCAAAAAGTGTGGGGAGGTCATCCTGTAGGCATAGGAAGCATCCGATGTTTTGATGGATCGGAGTGATTTGAGTGTGTGAATGTGGTTGTGTGGATGAACGTTAGGGTCGAAGCGTTTTCCAAATGAAAAACAAAGCTTTGGTGCCTTTTTCCAATGCACTCGGGAAGGAGTTGCTCCGAAATGGACCAACATGAATTAGTTAAAGCTACAAGCATCCATGCTATCATAGCATCTCTTCATCCTGGATAGCTAGAGCGGCGGTCCACGGTGAACAACAGAGACGGTCTCAAAATACGGCAAGAAAAAATATATTTTTTTGACATGCCAACGTGGAAAAGGAACCAGTGAAAGTGAAAGGCAAAGGTGAGTACTACACTGCCAAGTCTCTCTCTCTCTCTCAAAAAAAAACAAGCCCACCACGTTGCTAAAAAAAGGCAATTGCAATTACAATGTGGGCTGGGCCAAAACTACCAAAATGTTATATGGGCTGGGCCCTCGGCGTTGACTGGTCGTCGTTGCGCGTCCCGATCCCACTTTCTTTCCTTTCCATTCTCAGCTTCTTTCACACTTGACACCCACCTCATCGAGGCCTCCGCCACAAGAGGTGAAGAGGGTGCGAATTGGAGAAGAGGAAGGGTTCAGTACAAGAGAGGAAGGAGGGGAAGAACAACGCGAGATTACCAAAACCCCCTCTCCTCCTCCTCCTCCGGCCGCCGCCGCAATCTGCATTCGCCCGCGCCGATCGCTAGGTTTCGTCCCCGGCCGTGCTCTCCTCCCTCCACCCTTGCTCCGATCTCCTGCTGCGCTTTGCGTTGCTGTTTTGATCTGATTCGTGGTGGGCTTTATTTTTTTGGTGTGATAGGGTTAGGAGGGGCAGCGGATGGCGTCGGCGGCGGCGGCGGCGGGGGCGGCGGCGCGGGGCCCGCGCTACGCGCCGCCGGATCCGACGCTGCCCAAGCCGTGGAGGGCGCTCATTGACGGCAACACCGGCTACCTCTACTTCTGGAACCCGGAGACCAAGGCCGTCCAGTACGACCGCCCCACCGCGCCCCCCTCCTCCGCCGCCGCGCAGCCTCCCAACCTCGAGGAGAGGCCCAGGAACAGCGATCCTTCCGAGGTGGCACATCAATTATCCCCCTTTTCTTTGTTTTGTTTCTCTTCCGTTGCTTTTGTAGCCTGGGTATAAATGTTGGTCAGGAGGTGTACGAGATTTCCTTATCGGTTTGTTTGTTTCTCAGTCACAAGCGCAAGCTGGAGGGAGCCGCTCGCAGAATGCGCCTCCCACTGATGACAGGGCTAGGAATGATCATTTCGAGGTGCACTATCATCTCTCTGTTTTCCTGTCATTCACACGTTAATGCTACATACATTATGCAATCCGCACTGCATTTGCCTCATCATGCACACCAGCATGGTTTAGAACAAGATTGCCTGTAACAATGAGGCAGAAAGTTAGGTTTGTGGCCTGCGCAACTGCTTTCACTCCTAAAAAGGGAGAAGGAAATAATTATGCAAATGTCATATTAATGACCGTTACTTAATTAACCACGTAATGTCATGAGATGTCGTCCTGTTTTTCAGCGGCACACTGAAGCTGCTGGATGCCGTGTGCAGAATGTGCCCTTTGCTGACCACAAGACCAGGAGTGATCCTTTGGAGGTAACACATCTTACACGTTTTACATGTTATGTATATTATACTGCATTGCTCCTCCATGAATACAGTAAAGATTACGACAATGGCATAGTAGTAATGACATAGCAAAGAGCCAAAGATACAGTCACACATAGAGCGTGATCATAATTGATGTATATTTCTTGTTTCACTCCCCATTGACATTATGCAACATGCTATCCTGTTTTCCAGCCGCGCGCTGCAGCTGGAGTAAACCCTGCGCAGAATGTGCCATCCACTAATCCAGTTTCACAGGCTGCCAATGGAAACCGCGTCTCGCTGGAAGCATATCGTGCTAAGCATGAGATTACTATCGTTGTATGTGTTCAACTACTTTTATACCCCTCAATCATTCCTGCTTGTTATGTGCTGTGTTGCTTAATTATTCCATTCATTTTATTACCAGGGAAATGAGGCTCCAGCACCATTCATGACGTTTCAGTCCACGGGCTTCCCTTCAGAAATTCTAAGGGAGGTAGGTGCAAACAATGCACACCAGTATTAGTGTGTCGCCTTGTATCCTTTTCTTAGGAGGTCATTGTGCATTCGTGCTCCCCTTGCCATAATTAAGCTGGATTTCTATGCAGCAGGCACTTCAAATCAACAATCCAAGTCGGGGTTTAACCTGTTTGTTGTCTTGTCCAGTCTCCTGTGGTTTGAAACAACTCCTTGTTTTTGTTTTTCACCTGCAGCTGCAAGATATTAGATTTGCTTTTGATGTAGCTTAAAAATTACTTGTCATGGGAAACTTTTGTCTTTTGCTATATAGTAGATTTGGGCTTATGTGTTTATAAAGCTGTGGTACTCAGTTAGTTATTCACATATTACTCATCTCTGTCATGGATCTATGGTTTTACAGGTACAGCAAGCAGGATTCTCTGCACCAACTCCTATCCAAGCTCAATCATGGCCTATTGCTTTGAAGGGTCGTGATATTGTAGCTGTGGCGAAGACTGGTTCTGGAAAAACACTGGGTTATCTAATTCCAGGGTTTATTCTTCTTAAGCGCCTACAACATAATTCCAGGGAAGGTCCGACAGTATTAGTTCTCTCTCCAACCAGGGAATTGGCAACACAGATTCAAGATGAAGCAATCAAGTTTGGCAGATCATCAAGAATATCATCTGCTGTATGTTGCTTCTACCTTTTACTCACATCTGTTATATACAGTACACTAGTTTCAGTCTAGATCTACTCTTAGATGACTTATGTAGCACCTCTATCCACATTACTAAATTTTCATTTTATGTATACTCGCATATAATTGTTAACGTAGGGTATTATCTAATCGCAAATTTTCTTTTAAAGTGTTTATATGGAGGTGCTCCAAAAGGCCCTCAGCTAAAAGATTTAGACCGTGGTGCTGATGTTGTTGTTGCAACTCCTGGAAGATTAAATGACATTTTAGAAATGCGAAGAGTAAGCCTGCATCAAGTATCATATCTTGTTCTTGATGAAGCTGACCGTATGCTTGATATGGGATTTGAGCCACAAATAAGAAAAATTGTGAACCAAGTGCCACCTAGACGGCAAACTCTTATGTTCACTGCTACTTGGCCAAAAGAGGTGAGGAAAATAGCCTCAGATTTACTCGCTAACCCTGTCCAAGTTAACATTGGGAACACTGATCAGCTGGTTGCAAATAAGTCAATCACTCAGGTAACGATAATGTTTTTTTTTTTTGCTGACCGAGATATTCTTTGTTTCAGTATTTTGAAGTGGTCTGTTGCATGTTTCATTGCAGTATGTGGAAGTTATCACCCCTATGGAGAAATCGAGACGACTTGATCAAATCTTGCGGTCACAAGAGCCTGGATCAAAATTCATAATATTTTGCTCCACAAAGAGGATGTGTGATCAGCTGGCTCGAAACCTCTCACGGCAGTACCGTGCTTCTGCTATTCATGGTGATAAATCACAGGCTGAGAGGGATTCTGTGTTGAGTGAATTTCGAAGTGGCAAGTGTCCAATTCTTGTAGCCACTGATGTGGCTGCTCGAGGCTTAGACATAAAAGATATCAGGTTGGAACTTTATCTTTGCCGCTTCTAAAATTATGAAAGATGAAAGTTGGACTCTCTCTTCTCTTCTTTTTTTTTTTTTTTTTGGGGCGGTCTCATAGTATAGCTCATAATAATCATGACTTAACACGATTTGCTAATCTGTATTTTCAAATGTGGTTCACTGACATTCATTTCCAAATCTTTTGTCACAGAGTTGTGGTTAACTATGATTTCCCAACGGGTGTTGAGGACTACGTCCATAGAATTGGGAGAACAGGCCGGGCTGGTGCGACTGGAGTTGCCTATACATTCTTCTGTGAACAGGATTCGAAGTATGCTTCAGATCTTGTCAAGATTTTGGAGGGTGCAAACCAATCTGTTTCCCAGCAATTAAGAGATATGGTTGGCCGTGGAGGGTATGGTGGCAGATCACGGCGATGGGCATCTTCTGATGTCTCTTCTGGTGGTCAGGGATATGATTCCGGCTATGCTAAAAGATCAACCGACAACACCCATACCAGCAATTTTGGCAATCAGTCTGGGGATGGTTCAAGCTTTCACTCGAGGTGTGTCTCAGTTTCTATTTGAATCCTGCCTTTTAGCTTAGAGTAGTCTGATGAATCATCAATTTGCAGCTTCCATAGCAGCAACAGTGGCAATCAGTTTGGCGATACTCCAAGCTTCCATACCAGGTATGGCACCAATCTCTATTCTATGTTGCCTTTTCAGGTCCACCAGTAATGAAGCATCACTTTACAGCTTTCATAACAGCAACAGCAACAATCAGACCAGTGGCAATTCGAGCTTTCATGACAGGTTTGTATAAATTTCTCCATCTGGATACTTATTTGTAGCTTATGTTCAGTCCCTAATAAATAATCAATTATTCAATTTTCATCTTACATAACTGCAGCAGCAACAATCAACCTGGTGACGGTCTCAGCTTTCATGCCAGGTACTGTTTCTATCTCTAATAGAATATGCTTTTACCTTATGCCTGAATCTCACTTGACAGAGGCACTTGTTTACCACCTTTTGAGTTCACCTGTGCCCATGCATACCGTGTTGTTAACAAGTGATCTTGCTCTAAGAACCTGTGGCGGTTGGGTGAAATATTTTGTGTAGCTGAATTAACCTATATTGTCTGGTTGAAGTACTATTAAACTGACACCATTTTTTTTTAACTTGTAGTGGATAAGAACTTGGTGCTTCTTTTGTTATTGCTTTTTTGTCGACAACCGTTATTTATTTTTTGAAGTAGTTTATTTTTGTTGGGGATGTGATTTCATCCTCTGTATCTTTATCAACCATCTTCATGCAATTGGCAGGTTCTATAGCTCTTCTAGAGGTAGTGATCAGAGCAGAACAAACAATGACGGATTCCGTGGTAGGAGCAGGAGTCCTCCAGCCAATCACAGCCATGAAGAGCCTGGGTCCAAGTCCAAGGCTCTGGGAGTCTCCAGCTGGTAAATGTTATCAGCAAGATGCAACCCGGCATCATGATGGTGATGAAACAAAGTAGACGAAGTTGGTTCCCTAACCAAATTATAGTATCTTGTTACGCCTACAGCAAAGAATGTCCTGAAACTTCACTAACATAGGTTAGAGTGCTGCTCTTTGCTACGCCGATGTGGTGCCTGGGAGGCACTTGATATTGTACGTCGGTATTAGTAGTTTGTAGAACTTGGAAGCTCAGACCTCTTTGCTATTTATACCTGCTAGTTTTAAAATCATGTGGAAACTAACTGCTTGAGGCATGAATTTTGGACGAAACTATGTACAAGTTATGTTGGCTGCTGTAAATGCTCTCGGCATGGTTTCATGTTGAACTGAATGCCCTAGGCTCTACAAGTGTTGAACCGCTGAATAATCTTAGCCCATGCGTGCCTTGTTCCTGCTCCGGCAAAGTTGTCTGGACAGAAGTGTGCGTGCCCTTTGTTAGTACCTGTAACCATGACCCTTTTTTTTTCCTGTTACATGTGGAGGTTGACTGTCTGCATCGTTTGCAATCGGCAGCACATCTTGGTCGAGAATCAGAACAAGTTGTGTTTGCACATTAACGCTTCTGCATAAGCGCCAATGTCTTCACTAATGGAATTATGGAAATGATGAATGTAACACCCAATTTTTGGTTTTGGCAAGTTCTTCAAGTGTTCAAGGACAAGGGAGTTCAACTTTCGAAATTTGCCCAAATTGCTCAAGATTCGGATTCCTCCCGAAAGCCTAAGCCTAACCTTTCTTCCTCCCCTAGCCTTGTCAGCATCCCCACCCCGTGCCCGGCTCCAGCTCCTCTGCACCCACCGGCCGCGACAGCACCTCGGCAGCCGCACCCCTCCCCGTCACCCTTCTCCCTCTTCATGGGCCTACCCCGTGCACCGCCTCGGCTGCGCCGCCCGCATCCAGCCAAGGCCCCGCCGCCGCGCATGCACCATCCTCGGTTCTTGCGTCGCCGCGTCAACGGCTACCCTCCTCCCGGATCCAGCCCCGCCCGGCTATAAGAAGCTCCGAGTCTCCCCCCTCCGGCCGAGCTCCCATCCCCTCACTTGTCCCTTCCACCCGAGCAAAGAAGAAGAAGAAAGAAGAAAGCCGGGGGACTCACCTCCGTGAAGACATCGTTGTCGCCGCCGCCACCTCCGAAGTTTGCCGCCGCGCCGGATCCTCGTCTCCATCGCGCGCCGCCGTGAGCTCTCGGCCCTTCTTCTCCGTGCGTCGCCGCCCCGCGTGTCGCCACCGCCTCTCCTCTCTCTCTCGCGCTGCCGCCGCCGCCGCCGTCCTCCTCTCGCCTACCCCGCCGCCGAGAAGCCGGGCCGAGAGCGCCTCCTCTTTTCTCTTGTGGCTGAACCCTAGCTGGGCCTCGCGCAGGCCGCGTGCGCATTTTGGCCGGAAGCTGGGCCGAGCCGCAAAGCCGGCCGTGGGCCACATTTCCTTTTCCGATTTATTTGATTTTCTTTCCCTTTTTCCTTTTTAATTCAAAAGAGAGACTTTAAAATCTCTTTTCTCCCTCTTTTCAACTCCAAAAATTGTGAAGTTTGTTTCAAAAAATTTCTAAAACCAAGTTCTTGCTGTGGTGCTAGTTTGGTTTATTTTGGAGTTCATTTGATGAGGATTGTTATTTATTTATTTTGTTTGCTCGCTTGTCTCTTTTCCGGTACGATCGATCGCATAGAGTTCGGAGAAGCCGGAGACCCCCACTTCGATCAAGCTCAAGAGTATCAAGATCATCTAGCCCTAGACCCAGGCGAGTCAATACTTTGATCATATTGAACCTACATTTTATGCAAATTATGCTCTTTTAAAATATCAAATTGCATGCTTTAATTTCCTTATGCAAATGTATGTTAAAAACCCTAAGGTAGTTAAATGCCAACTTGATGATTAATTATTAATACACCATCCCTTGATAATTGAATTACCTTAAGCCTTTGTCACCCTAGTAATTATTTGGTAAATATGCTAGTATAGGCTATACTTAAGCGCCATGCTAGTCTTGCTTAAGTATCGGGGTATTGTCTACCCCATTCATCATCTCTTAAAAATGAACATGGTTTTTGGGCAGTCATTGGATGTAAATGACTGAGGTGGTTGTGTTGATGTATTTTCCTATCTCTCAAAAACCCTAAGAATTGCTTATCACATCTGGACGGATGGTATGATGGATGGTATGCTGGTGGGTGCTAATGCAGCCCAAGGAATGTTGGTTTGTGGATGGAATGTGGTATGAACCGCCCAGATGGTCCCTAAGGACTTAATCCTGTGATGACCTCCCAATGTACAACAGTACAACCACATGTCTATAATGGTGTCGACCTGGCTAAATAATTTGTATCCGTTAGTATGAGTTGCACCAGGCAGATGACCCGCTACGCCATAAGCCTTTGTGGATATGGGTTGGGGTGTACGACTTACGGGTCTGTGTGAGCGTAAGTCGTGTGGCGCAAGAGGGGGTTTGGGAAATGGGTTGACGGGTCTATGTGAGCGTAACCCTTCTCAGGTGAAACCTTAGCGGGTGTAACAAATACTAGGGGATGCATTGTAAAGGCCTTGTGACGATCTCCCCTTGACTCACATGTCTACGGAAACATGTGTATATGTCAGGATGATTGTCTCTTGTGGGTAAAGTGTATAACCTCTGCAGAGTGTAATAAACTGTTCGAATAGCCGTGCCCACGGTCAAGGGCGGACATGGGAACTTACATGAGTTAGTTCTATTTATAAAACTTTGTGGGTGGGATAAAATGTGTTGGGTCGTTGTGACCCTGGTTTTGGTTTTCCCTGGGTGGATGTACCCCAGTGATGTTAAGTGGTGGATGTAACCGCTATCAAAAATAAGCATGAGGTGGAGGTAACATCTACTGTTATAAATATTGCACAAGTAATCTCTTTAACAAAATGCAATTTGGTTAAAATGCTAAATGATAGGACTTTCTAATATTGGTATTGAAAAGTGTTGCTTTGCGCAAATAAAAGAACCCGAGTCATCCTTGTTAAGCCTTACATGTATATTATTGCATATTGTGTGTTGGCTCGCGAGCACGGAAGTTGTGCTCATCCTCGCTCTTTCCCCCCAACCCTCAGAACCTGCGGATCATGGAGATTACGCCTATTACGAGGACCGGGACGCCGAGGAACAAGGAAATGAAGAAGAGTAGTGTAGCTCCTTAGTCTAGGTCTCGCCACCCGATTGGCTCGTCGGTATTTTGCGTACAACCTATATTATCCATGCTTTGGCTAATATTGGTCGTACACAGCACTCCCGATCGCTGCTCGTGGAGAGACTTGCTCTACCCCTTTGCTTCCGCTATCGTACTCGATGTTTTGTAATGAACTCATTTGGCCTGATCGGCCCTATTGTAAACTCGACCCGACGTGGTCTACTTGAACTCTGATGCTTGTATTAATGAATGGTTTGGTCTATGCGATGTATGAATTGATTGAGAATGTATCCGTGAGCGCTACCACCGATCCAGGGAATAGCGCAGTATGTTCACAGAGGATTCTGGATTACGAAATCCGGGTCCGACAGAGCTGGTATCAGAGCATACGACTGTAGGAGCCTTAGTTAGATTGGTCGTTGCCTAAGGACTCGAGTCCTATTTTCAAAACCTAAGAAAAGCTTTGGCAAAATATAGCGCATTTATTGCCCTCACTCATCCCTCTTAGTTCTTTACTCATCTCTACTTCACTTGAGTTTTTACTCTGTTGCTGACTCTCCTATTTTCAAAATGTTAGATGACCACACCGTCGTCTGATGGCCCGTGGGACTTTTTCTCTCACGGAGAAGACTTCGAAGAGTTTGTGGAGATTCTTCGCCAGCTGATGCAGCACCTGGATTACCACCGCCAGCCCATTTTCAGGGGCTAGAAGACTCAGATCTTAGACCGAGAGTCCTGGATCATGGAGGTTTTCCTCTATGCCAGAGAGGGTGAGTTCATCGCTCACACCTTCAGACCCGAGATCCCTAGAGCAGCTGTTCTGAAACAGTCCAAGACGCAGCACGCTTCGCCTGCACCCGTCTGAGCCAGATGCATGAGGATCTTCTACTGGAATCGCCTTTCCACTACGTTCTGCCTCTCCAGGAAGGAGAATTCGACCCTGAGATCTTCGTCGTCCTGTTGGTGTAGTCAGGCTTAGTGTAGGCTAGCTAGTAGTGCTTGCTAGGTAGTCTTTTGGTTACAAGCGCTTTGTCCTTTTGTAGACGTTGTGTTTGTATCCTGTGTCGTGGCTCAGCATGGCCTATATGCTATGTCTCAGGAGTCATGTAACACTTAACCCCCTTAATATAATTGCAGCCGTTGTAGGTTTTGTATTACACTTGATCTGTTTTTTTTCTTTTTTTCTCGTTGGTTTAAGTTCTTCTGTGTGCCTTAGAGGGCTAGTAACCCTCATATATCTCCTCTAGACCTAAGCCTAGTTTGTCTTCGGATGGCACCCAAGAGAGCCGCCATCCCAAGCTGTGGTGCCTTTGTAGCAGGCCGTGGTCATGGCTGTGGTTGTGGTCGTGGTTAGGATCTACCTTCCCATCGCCATCGTTCGACCGTGGTCCAGCTGATCCAGGTTCTCCAAACTATGCCAGCCAGTCAACAGGATGGAGCAGCAAGTTGCAACCCCGAGTTGGCAGCTTTTCCCAGAACAAGACCTCCAACCTTCTCATCCACAAGAGAACCTTTAGAAGCTGAGGATTGGCATCACGATACAGAGAAGAGGTTTCGTCTTGCACGATGTGCAGAGGACGACAAAGTGGACTTTGCCACCCGACAACCTAAAGGATCACAAAAACGTCACAATGAAGACACCCATGCCACTACACCGGAAGGACCCAAAAGGGGTTATCACTTGCTTCTATTGCAGAAATACCGGACACTACGTCAACAGATGCCCCAGAGGAAGCATGGCAAGGAAATTAAATGTTTTTGTTGCAGCAACTTAGGACACCATATGAGCAGATGTCCCCAACGAAATCTTGAAGGACCAGCAAGAAAAGCCATAACCACCAATATCGGCCTCAGCAAACTTATCAAGAGCCTCAGCAAAGAGCAAGCTGTGCTTGTCAAAGTTTCCTAACCAGACCCAGAAGCTTTGCCAAATGCCATATGCCTTGAATGTGGCAAACTAGGACATGTAGCACAATTATATCCTCCAATACAATAAGTTGCAAGAAGAGCGTGCTACACATGTAGGCAATAAGGACACTATTCCTACACGTGCTCAGTTTCCTACTGTCCCTGCTGTAAAGAACACCATCAGTCAGACAACTGCCCCATGAATCAAGTAGCCTGCACGCGTTGTGGAGAAAAAGGACATCAGGCAGACTAATGCCACGTAAACTGCCCCAACTGCGAGGAGGATCACCAGCCAGGTGAATGCCTGATGAGTAAAGTTACGTGTTTTCTGCGAAGGACAAGATCATCGCCCTAAGGATCGCTCCCGCACTGCATCGACCAAGGTAGCCAAGTTGCAAAGGACAAGTTTCGAGCCGTGAGACTCGTTATGAACGGTTAGCAGAGGCAATTAGTACCAAGCACCCTCTTTTAAGGTGGGTAGCTAGACTACACGTATGTCAAGAATACTAATGATTATGTTCTCTTAATGGAGCTTCACGTTCTTTTATATCAAGAAAATTTGTTGAAAGACTTAAGTTTCCAACCTTTAAGCTAAAGAAACCCGTGGTACTTAGTTCACCTGGGAGACCCTTATATGTTTCCAGAGTAGAAATCATTTTGGGAAAATTCTGGATTCCTAGCAAACCTCTTAGTACTACAGTCCCAAACTCTGGACATCATCCTAGGGATGGATTGGTTGGCCCGATACCAAGGAATTAATAGATTGTACCAACAGAAAAGTGTACTCATCAAGAAACTAAGAACCACAATAAAGGTTAATGTGGACCGCTCCTCAGGTTTGGATCGTACAATCCATAACCTCGAGAAGGTGACTCTGGAAACAACACCTGTAGTTCAAGATTACCCGGAAGTTTTTCCAGAAGAATTGCCTGGCATGCCACCAGATCGAGACATAGAATTTGTGATCAACCTAAAGCCAGGAACAGCCCCAATTGCCAAGAGGCCATATAGGATGGCAGTTGATGAGCTTGAAGAGCTTAAGACACATATGGAAGAATTACAGGAAAAAGGATTCATTAGACCTAGCTCATCCCCCTGGGGTTCACCAGTACTTTTTGTAAAGAAAAAGGATGGCACCGTCAGATTGTGTGTAGATTACCGAGCCCTCAATGAGGTGACCATCAAGAATAAGTATCCCTTGCCCCGCATTGATGATCTATTCGACCAACTGTCAGGAGCAACAGTGTTCTCCAAGATAGACCTAAGGTCAGGATACCATCAGGTTAAGATTAGGGCTGAGGACATCCCTAAGACAACTTTTACCACCCGGTATGGTCTATATGAGTTTACGGTTATGTCGTTTGGCTTGACCAATGCGTCAACCTACTTCATGAACCTTATGAACAAAGTATTCATGGAATACCTGGATAAGTTTGTTGTCGTGTTCATAGACGACATCTTAATCTATTCCAAAACCAATGAGGAACATACTGAACATCTACATTTGGTCCTGGAGAAACTCAAAGAACATCAGTTGTATGCCAAGTACAGCAAGTGTGAATTTTGGCTTCAAGAGATCAGTTTCCTCGGACATATTGTATCCGCTGGAGGAGTCACAGTTGACCCATCCAAAGTAGAAACCGTGTTGGAATGGAAACAACCAACCTCAGTGACCGAAGTGCGTAGTTTTCTCGGAATGGCTGGATACTACAGACGCTTCATTGAAGGATTCTCCAAACTATCCAGACCAATGACCCACCTGCTCAAGAAGGAAAAGAAGTACGAATGGACAGAAGCTTGTGAAAAGAGTTTCCAAGAGTTGAAGAAGAAGTTAACTACTGCACCAGTGTTAGTCTTGCCAGACATACACAAGGACTTTGAAGTCTATTGTGATGCTTCGCGCCAAGGTCTTGGCTGCGTACTTATGCAAGGAGGAAACGTCGTAGCATATGCATCCAAATAACTCCGTCCACATGAAGACAACTATCCAACTCATGATTTGGAGTTAGCAGCCGTAGTGCATGCCCTAAAGATTTGGCGGCATTACTTGATTGGAAATCATTGTAATATCTATACGGACCACAAGAGTCTTAAGTATATTTTCACCCGGACAGACCTCAACCTCCGACAAAGGAGATGGTTAGAACTGATTAAGGATTACGACTTGGATGTTCATTACCATCCTGGGAAGGCTAATGTAGTGGCCGATGCATTAAGCCGTAAGTCCTACTGCAATAATGTTATGGTTCAAGAGTATCAACCTGAGCTTTACAAGGAATTAGAGGCACTTAACCTCGAGTTAGTAGAACAAGGCACCTTAGCAGCTATGGAAGTTCAACCAACCTTAGAAGAGCAAATCAAGACCGCTCAGAAAGGACACCCTGGAGTTCAGAAATTTAAACATCTCTTGGCCAAAGGAAAAGCCTCAAAGATGGTTGAAGACCAACAAGGAATCCTATGGTATGGGAAACGTCTCTTTGTTCCCCACCAAAAGGAAATCAAGGATTTGATTCTAAAAGAAGCTCATAGCTCAGCAGACACCTACACCCGAGCAAAGCACCAAGATGTATCAAGATATGAAGATTCTATATTGGTGGCGCGAATGAAAAGAGACATCGCCGAGTTCGTAGCTTGTTGCGATGTGTGCCAACGGATCAAAGCGAGAACACGAGACCCGCAGATTGCCGCAACCACCGCAAATCCTCGGTGCAAGTGGGAAGAAATTGGAATGGATTTCATTCGGTCCACGAGAACCAAGACTGGATATGATTCCGTATGGGTCATAGTTGTGATTAACCAAAGTTGCCCATTTTATCCCGTGAAAACCACCTACAAGGGAGATAAATTAGCCGAATTATATATGGCTCGATCGTATGTCCGCATGGAGTAACCAAGAGGATAGTCTCGGATCGAGGTTCCCAATTTACCTCGCATTTACGGGCTAGTCTACACGAAGCACTTGGAACTCACTTAAACTTCAAAGACAAACATATCACCCACAGATGATGGATGACGTAAAGAGTAAATCGATTCTAGAAGACATGCTTGAGCTTGTGCTTTCTGATTTCAGTAGACTAGGAGAGATGTCTACCGTATGCACAGTCGCCTACAACAACGATTACCAATCCGGTTTGAAGATGTCCCCGTTTGAAGCACTCTATGGAAGAAAATGCAACCCCTTGCATTGGTCGGAATCAGGAAAAGGTTATATCTTCGGACTAGATACTCTCAAGCAAGCAGAAGAGAAAGTTAGATTGATCAGAGATCGTCTACAAGCTGCACAGTCTAGACAGAAGAGTTATGCCGACAATCGTCGTAGAGAATTGACTTTTGAAGTTGGAGGTCATGTATATCTTAAAGTATCACCCCTTCGAGGAATGCGAAGATTCAAGGTGAAAGGCAAGCTTGCGCCGAGATACATAGGCCCGTTCCCAATCACCGCCAAACGTGGAGAAGTAGCCTATCAACTGGACTTACCAGAAAGTTTGTCAGATGTCCACAATGTGTTTCACGTCTCTCAGCTCAAGAAATGGCTAAGAGTACCTGAAGAGCAAGCTCCAATTGAAACAATCGCCCTCCAGAAAGACTTGTCCTATCCAGAACATCCGATCAAGATTCTTGATGTCGTGGAGAAGCAAACAAGGCGTCAGATCATCTGTTTGTGCAAAGTACAATGGAGCAACCACTCGGAGAGAGAAGCCACGTGGGAGCATGAAGATCAGCTGAAGTTGGACTACCCCTACCTGTTCTCTGAGTAGCTTGAATCTCGGGGTCGAGATTCTTTTTAAGGTGGGTAGGTTTTGTAACACCCAATTTTCGGTTTTGGCAAGTTCTTCAAGTGTTCAAGGACAAGGGAGTTCAACTTTCGAAATTTGCCCAAATTGCTCAAGATTCGGATTCCTCCCGAAAGCCTAACCCTAACCTTTCTTCCTCCCTAGCCTTGTCAAGATCCCACCCCGTGCCGGCTCGGCTCCTCTGCACTGCGCCGCCGCGACAAAGACCTCGGCACTGCACACCTCCCGTCACCCTTCTCCCTCTTCACGGGCCTACGCCGTGCACCGCCTCGGCTGCGCCGCCCGCATCCAGCCAAGGCCCCGCTGGCCGCGACAGACCATCCTCGGTTCTTGCGTCGCCCGCGTCAACGGCTACCCCCCTCCCTCCCCGGATCCAAAGCCCCCGCCTTCGGCTATAAGAAGCTCCGAGTCTCCCCCCTCCGGCCGAGCTCCCATCCCCTCACTTGTCCCTTCCACCCGAGCAAAGAAGAAGAAGAAAGAAGAAAGCCGGGGGACTCACCTCCGTGAAGACATCGTTGTCGCCGTCGCCGCCACCTCCGAGTTTGCCGCCGCCGCGCGCCTCGGGATCCCCTCGTCTCCATCGCGCCGCCGCCGTGAGCTCCTGGGCCCCTTCTTCTCCCGTGCGTCGCCGCTCCCCGCGTGTCGCCACCGCCTCTCCTCTCTCCTCGCTGCCGCCGCCGCCGCCGTCGTCCTCCTCTCTCGCCCTACCCCGTCGCCGAGAAGCCGGCCAGGAGCGCCTCCCTTTTCTCTTGTGTTGAACCCTAGCTGGGCCTCGCGCGAGTCGCGGCGCATTTTGGCGGAAGTGGGCCGAGCCGCAAAGCCGGCCGTGGGCCACATTTCCTTTTCCGATTTATTTGATTTTCTTTCCCTTTTTCCTTTTTAATTCAAAAGAGAGACTTTAAAATCTCTTTTCTCCCTCTTTTCAACTCCAAAAATTGTGAAGTTTGTTTCAAAAAATTTCTAAAACCAAGTTCTTGCTGTGGTGCTAGTTTGGTTTATTTTGGAGTTCATTTGATGAGGATTGTTATTTATTTATTTTGTTTGCTCGCTTGTCTCTTTTAAATGCGATCGATCGCGTAGAGTTCGGAGAAGCCGGAGACCCCCACTTCGATCAAGCTCAAGAGTATCAAGATCATCTAGCCCTAGACCCAGGCGAGTCAATACTTTGATCATATTGAACCTACATTTTATGCAAATTATGCTCTTTTAAAATATCAAATTGCATGCTTTAATTTCCTTATGCAAATGTATGTTAAAAACCCTAAGGTAGTTAAATGCCAACTTGATGATTAATTATTAATACACCATCCCTTGATAATTGAATTACCTTAAGCCTTTGTCACCCTAGTAATTATTTGGTAAATATGCTAGTATAGGCTATACTTAAGCGCCATGCTAGTCTTGCTTAAGTATCGGGGTATTGTCTACCCCATTCATCATCTCTTAAAAATGAACATGGTTTTTGGGCAGTCATTGGATGTAAATGACTGATGTGGTTGTGTTGATGTATTTTCCTATCTCTCAAAAACCCTAAGAATTGCTTATCACATCTGGACGGATGGTATGATGGATGGTATCCTTGGTGGGTGCTAATGCAGCCCAAGGAATGTTGGTTTGTGGATGGAATGTGGTATGAACCGCCCAGATGGTCCCTAAGGACTTAATCCTGTGATGACCTCCCAATGTACAACAGTACAACCACATGTCTATAATGGTGTCGACCTGGCTAAATAATTTGTATCTGTTAGTATGAGTTGCACCAGGCAGATGACCCGCTACGCCATAAGCCTTTGTGGATATGGGTTGGGGTGTACGACTTACGGGTCTGTGTGAGCGTAAGTCGTGTGGCGCAAGAGGGGGTTTGGGAAATGGGTTGACGGGTCTATGTGAGCGTAACCCTTCTCAGGTGAAACCTTAGCGGGTGTAACAAATACTAGGGGATGCATTGTAAAGGCCTTGTGACGATCTCCCCTTGACTCACATGTCTACGGAAACATGTGTATATGTCAGGATGATTGTCTCTTGTGGGTAAAGTGTATAACCTCTGCAGAGTGTAATAAACTGTTCGAATAGCCGTGCCCACGGTCAAGGGCGGACATGGGAACTTACATGAGTTAGTTCTATTTATAAAACTTTGTGGGTGGGATAAAATGTGTTGGGTCGTTGTGACCTGGTTTTGGTTTTCCACGGTGGATGTACCCATGATGTTAAGTGGTGGATGTAACCGCTATAAAAAATAAGCATGAGGTGGAGGTAACATCTACTGTTATAAATATTGCACAAGTAATCTCTTTAACAAAATGCAATTTGGTTAAAATGCTAAGTGATAGGACTTTCTAATATTGGTATTGAAAAGTGTTGCTTTGCGCAAATAAAAGAACCCGAGCCATCCTTGTTAAGCCTTGCATGTATATTATTGCATATTGTGTGTTGGCTCGCGAGCACGGAAGTTGTGCTCATCCTCGCTCTTTCCCCCCAACCCTCAGAACCTGCGGATCATGGAGATTACGCCTATTACGAGGACCGGGACGCCGAGGAACAAGGAAATGAAGAAGAGTAGTGTAGCTCCTTAGTCTAGGTCTCGCCTCAGTCCAGTTGGCTCCGTCGGTACTTGCGTACAACCTATATTATCCATGCTTTGGCTAATATTGGTCGTACACACAGTACCCCAGTCGCTTGCCTGTGGAGAGACTTGCTCTACCCCTTTTGCTTCCGCTATCGTACTCGATGTTTTGTAATGAACTCATTTGGCCTGATCGGCCCTATTGTAAACTCGACCCGACGTGGTCTACTTGAACTCTGATGCTTGTATTAATGAATGGTTTGGTCTATGCGATGTATGAATTGATTCAGTAATGTATCCTGTGAGCGCTACCTACTGATCCAGGGAATAGCGCAGTATGTTCACAGAGGATTCTGGATTACGAAATCCGGGTCCGACAATGAACCACGCATACGACACAATTTCCTGAGGCTTGCAGTAGAGTGGTAGTTTCATGGATTTTACGCCTAAAAGCATCATGCGTTTCTGATGAGACTTGAGAATATTCAAGAAGGATCTTGCAAGTTTCTAGACAAAAAGAAGGATCTTGCAATTATGCAAAGAAACTGCTATAGCCTGTAGTACAACTGGGTTGGAAACCGAGCTTGGTGCATTTCCTCATCAATATATTGACCTAATCTTTCTGCCTCATAACATGTATATATATAATTTATTTATTTATTTTGTAAAAACTACTGTAATAAGGTCAGAATCTTCGTGCATCCTTTGGTTTTGTTCTCTTCAACCTAGAGTACAGGAAAACTCCCCCTAGTGCTGCACCAGTTCCTGCCAGTAGAAAACGAGAGAATAATCAAAACATGAATTAGTTGGGCAGAAGAACAATCAGAGTTTGCAGCTGCAGCTGTTAAAATAAATATCTTAACTAATAAAAGAAAAGGTTTACCCCATGTAGCGGGACGAATCATCCCACCCCCACTACGTAAGAAAGCTACGAACCGACGCCCCGCTCCGCCCTACCCGACTACGCACACCTTTGCTCCTTGCATCCACATCTGCTGGGACCACTGTGTTAGTCACGCCCCGCAACGCCCCACCCGACCGCACTCATCTCCACTCCTCGCATCCACCTCTACTCTTTGCATCCCCTTCTCTCTCCCTCTCTCCCCCTCCCCACAGACACCGAGAATGGGCGGCGCCGGCGAGTCGACGGGTGCGGCAGGCGGCTACGGCGCAATGGCTAGCCATGGCGGGCGACTGACCATGGAGGACGACCAAGGGAGGCACCTCTTCTCCACCGACGGTGAGTCCTGATGAAAGCACGGTGGCCACCTCCTTCACCGACGAAGTACTGCAACAAAATGTGTAGTTTACAATATCATGTATCTTACAAGTATTGTCATGATTCCATTTTGTGAAAAACTTTGTTGTACCGACCAGTAAATGACTGCAATAAGTAATGGGATCTTGTGTATAGGTATATGTATTGAAGTAAACTATGAAAAGATATTGTTTGCTACCTTTTATTTCCATAATTATTGCACGAAGTTCTTGTTCAGAAGAAGAGAACAGATGACACGATGACAACCACACGCTTCACACAATTGGTGATAGAGTGGGCCCATCAGAATCAACGGTTAATGGGAAGGGGCCTCACGTGAGACCCTATCCTAGCAAATTTCCTTCCGTGATACTCTGGCCAAGATAATATACGAGATATGCCATTGTAAACAACAAACAGAATGGGACCACGTTACAGATCATGCATCATCAAACACAATCTTTCTGAAGCCAAAGAAAAGCTGATATTTCACTGGGGATTCTGATGATCTTCTCACCCTCTGATACCCATGAAAGCAAAAACCAGCAAGTGCTGCTCTCACACAGAGTTCTTGGAGGTTAAGGCCCTACATGGCAAAAAAGGTTGTATACCATTTGATAAGTTTATAATTAATTTAGAGTGATGACACAACAATCCAGGTATCTAAGTTTATAATTAATTTAGGAGTGATGACACAACAATCCAGGTATCTATTTGTCTGAATTTCGCACACTAACAGTGCTCTGGAGGTATGCTGGGGTGAACTTGAACCCTTCTGCGAACAGCATTAGAGGGCAAGATAGAAGAAAGGACAGTATGGTGATTACTGAGAAGAGGTTTGTGTCATCCATAGCTTCCTGCATCACAAGACATTTCACTGTTATGTACCACCGATTGTAAAGAAGCAAAAGACACTAAATTGCTAATCATGGTGAAGAAAAAAAAAATCACCTCTTCACCACCAAGAAGTTTCTTGCTGAGGGCATTTCTTGATTGGTTGGTCAGATTTGATGCCATGGCACTCCAAAATCCAATCCTGCTTCTGCAGAATTAGTGTGAAAAACTGACAAGATTCTGTAGAGACCATGTGGTTTGGTCCTAGATCAGATTATTAACAATTGGAATCGTTGTTGCAGAGTTTGGGGAGTTAGCTCTCTGTTTTGTAAAAGTTGGATTGTATCCAGGAGTTAGACGGTCTAACCGGCCTTAAGGGCGGTCTAACCGGACATGGCCGGCCGGTCTGACCAGCGGTGCAGGCTTAGGGTAAATAGACACCAAACACTTGTGCAGGGTTGTTTGGGGATGCGCTTACACTAGGTGCCATTGAAAATAAAAACTGAACATGAAACTAGATAGAGTTTAACTGAAAAGTCTAGAGATATTATTTTCTGGTGATGGAAAGTGGTCAGACTGACCACACCATGGCGGTCAGACCGTCCACACCGTGGCGGTTAGACCGGTTGGGATGTGAAACTAGATAAAGTTTAACTGAAAAGTCCACAGAGTGTGTTTTTTTGTGATGGGAAGCGGTCAGACCGGCAAAGTGGTGGCGGTCAGACCGCCACCAATATGCTGGTCTGACCGGCTGTGGCATTTTCAAGGCACAATGAGTAGTGCTAAAATTTGGGATTTGGCCTAGGTCATGGAATTGTTGCATATATGTTGCATGATGCGTGTTGTGACTAACGTGGGTTATGTTACGAAAAACTTGTGTTCGGAATTGATTTCTTAGTCTATTGTTGTGCTGGGATGCTTAGAGTCAACTACGGTCAACGGCGAGAATAATTGGAACTTGGTTGGGTGAAATCAAGGTCCAGAATGATCAAAGATCCTGTGTGAAGTGGTTGGTCTGAAGCAGGGCGCAAAATGGACAAGGACAGAAAGTTTGGTGCAGTGGGTTGCGTTAAGTGGCTTGAGTCGGTGCAAGTGTTGAGGCGGTCCGGTGGGAGCCGGATGAGAGAGACTTGCCGGTATGAGGAAAGCCATTGGTGAACCTACGTGTAGTGAAGCATGGAATTACTTCACAAGATTGGACTCGACCAAGTATTGAAGGGTCAAAGGGAAATTTTGGTATCTTCATTAAAATACCGAATAGGTGATCTTGGAGAAACCGAAGCGCATGACGGCGCAACAAGAATCGGTTTAGGTCATGAGGGGGATAAGATCATGGAGAGATGGATTCGGGAGCTGTTAATCATCATGTGCTTTGAGAAGCGTGCGTGAGTGAGAGATCTGTTTATATGTGGGCTTAACGGGTGTCCGTTAGGGTTTATCTCTAGTCCTAGCCTGCACTATATAAGGGTTGATGCAGGATTTGCACCCAACCAAGCTTAGGAACCCTAATTTGAGATTTGGAGGAAGTGGAGAGGTGAGAAGAGGCTAGGGTTTGAGAGATGTATTGAGAGAGAAAAAAATTGTGGGATTGAGTACTCATGAGTGAGCTTTTTTCTTCCATATTAGAGTGGTTGTAAACCCTAAATTCCTAAATATCAATCCAATCAATTTCATGCAAAGATGATTTATCTCTTGTTCTTGCTCTCTTTATTGAGATTTTGGGTTCTTGTATTCCAGAGGTTTTGTCTTGGTCTTTTGTTGTGATCTAGCTTGTTAAGACTTGTAGAAGTTGATTTAAGGACATATTGACCATTTTAATCCACGAGCAAGTCATTGGATCAAGTTTTGATTTTCACCCTGTTTTTTGTCCTCTTGCACTCAAACAACTCTTGGAATCCTGGCTATAATTGTATCGATCTTCGATTAGAATAGGTTTCTGACCTTTTTGTTGATCTGTGTCTGAAATCTCAAATGATTTGGATTTACTGATCAAAAGTTAGATTATTTTATGGATTTAAAATCATGTTGATTTTTCTGTCAGTTTGAAAAGAGGTTGGACACTCCAATAGTCAGACCGGCTGATGGTGCCTTTGTTGATTGAGGTTCTTGTTTTCAGTGCAATTCTTCCGCTGCGGTTTCTAGTCATTGATTTTCTAGAATTACAAAAGGGAAAAGGTGAGCACCTATTCACTGCCCGTTCTAGTCGCTAACATACACGGGGGGAACAGATTCCTTCAATAATTTAGTCTCAAAGGCAAATAATCATTCTAGTATGATCAAAGATTCTCCAATGGCAGACAGGACTAACCAATCCAAAGAAACTTTAGTTAAAGATGCCAAGGCGATGCCGCCAACGAACGGCATGACCGCACGTGAGAGCCCAGCACCAGCAGGGAAGGCATCTGCAGGCGAAACAGCGGACAAATTGAGGAATTTTGCAACCTTTTCTTCTTCATTTCATTTCACAGCCGAGATCAAATGAATCGGCAAGAAATGAAATCATTCATCGCCATGTAGGTGTGTGTGCAGGTAGTCAGTCACCTCCGAGGAAGAATACGGAGAGCAGGACGGTGAAGAATGGCTCAGAGGCCTTGGTGGTGTGCGTAAAGGAAACGACGACCTTGCTCTGGCTCATGTTGGTGAACACCGTACCCAGCATGTGCCCGGTGGCTAGCGGCGCAATCTTGGCGAACTGCGGTGATGAAACAGGAATAAAAGTTTCAGTTTTAGGGGGCAAGTTCAGAAGAAGGAAACGAAACAATTGCATTTTTTTCAGTCGCAAGAATCTCCACACAAGTGCAGGGGAGAGTTTGGGCATGGGGTGGAGTCTGGCCGCCCACATGAGGAAGAAGAGGATGGAGCCGAACGCGAGCTGGAAGGGGGTGATGGTGTATGGGAATGCCTTGAGAACCTACGAATATTGCAAAGCGGATTGATTGATCAGACACGAACGGTGAGAAACAGGGGAGGGAAACATGGAGATGGAGGAGAAGAGAGAAGGGACGAGGGGATCTTGGAATCAATAAATGGCGGACCAGCTTGTTGTAGATGTTGAAGTAGATGTTGAGGAGGTACCAGGTGACGATCATGGTGCCGAGCTGCACCGTCTCCGCAATGCCACCACCGGCACCAGCTCTCCTCCCAGCAGTCGCGTCGTCTTGATCCTGATCTAGCGGATGTCAATGATTTAGCACTTGTGTCTGTAAATTGAATACAATATTTTTATGGATAATGCTATACATAGTACATCCGACACGTCGGACGCTCTTATCCTCCCACCTAACTTCCCATCGCTCCCAACCACACCATTTGCACTGCCAGCTCTTCACGTCTTCCTCTTCGCTCGTCAAACAAACCACTCCCAGCTGCCACCTACCTCTTCGCTAGCTATCTCACCTCCTCGATCTCGTGTACTTCTCCTCCTGCTGGTTGCTGGCTACCATCGTCTCACTCGTCGCGGCCAAGCAGCCAACTACCACCTACGGCGATATGATGGCGGTGCTCGTGCACGACCTGCTAGACGTGGCGCGCACGCCTGAGTTCGCGGGGTGGCTGCGCGGCCTGCAACGTCGCATCCACAGGACCCGAAGTTCGCCTTCCAGGAGCACCACAGCATCGCACTCGTGCGCGCCGAGCTCGATGCCCTCAGCGTTGCCTACGCCTGGTCCGTTGCTCGGACCGGCGTCGTCGCCACCATCGCCGGCGCCGGCGAGGGCCCAGTGTTCGCGCTCCGAGGCCAAGACCAAGACCAAGCTCAACAGCCTCGACGAGGTCCACCCGGAGACTCGGCAAGTTATGTTTTTTTGTGTCTAATTCTGATGTTGCGGTCCAGTGAAAACAATGTTGCATATGTACAAAAAAAAAATTGCATTTGTAGAAGAAAAAATGTTGCATCGGTAAAAAAAAATGTTGCATACTGTTTATGACGATGTTGCAAATTTTTTCAGCGATTTTTTTCCTCCATACGCTTTATTTTAATTTGTGATGTTGTAATCGTTGTCTGAAATGTTGCATTTCGGATCGTACAGTGGGAGGCTCCCACCCGTACGGCCGAGCTATAGTGTGCTTCTATTTTTATTTGTTCCTTTAAGTGAGTAGATAGGTATGACCTATGACCTATCCAGTTAATAGAACACGTTATTAATACACTCATGGTTTTGGTAGGCTTGTTTGTATCACGTTTATTTTGCATGCCCTAGTACATGACATATCTCTTTATAAAGAGGGGAGCTCCAAAAAAAAAGAAAGAAATAAAACACCTTGTTTCTATGCACCATAGCGGGAGCTTTTTATTTTTTAATTTATTTTTAAAAAATATTTTAAAGATATTCTCTCTATAACTTTATTTTCAATTCTGACTCCTTTATCATGTCATGACCCGTGACGTGATCAAACTGTGTTGTCACGTCACCGACTGCGGCGTACCTAAACCTACCATGATAGCCCTTCGAGTCAACATGCGTTTATTTTTTTGGCTAAGTCCTGTCACGCCAAGAGGGGTTGTGTGATAGCACCTGTTTGCTACGCCGAGGTCCGTAGCGTGACAACGTGCTTTTTTTAGAAACACCAAGTACAACACATAGACGCCCACACACACGCACACCACCACACGCACGCACTCACACACACGACGGCTACGGAAGACTGAACGAGCGGGCCAAATGGGTCAAAATGAGAAATAAAATTAGAAAGATGTTGTATTTAATATATTTTTTAAAAATAGATTAAATAATAATAAAAATTCCGCTTGATTTGTCCCATATACGTAAACTTTGTTGCTTGGTTTGAGTTTAATACTTGTTCTCTAAACCAAAATTGAAGTGTACTTTTCTTATGAAAACCGTCAAGAGATACGCAGGGTGTTTCATTTGACGAGAAATGCTTCACGTGTGATGGTCAAAGTTACAATAGGCGTACGATCTCTCTTCCCATGTTCATCTCTATGTCTACTCTTCAGCCCGACAAACGGATCAACCCGACGTCATAAACGAATCGTACAAGCGAACATCGTATGTGTAGCACCGCTCTTCGTCGACATGTCGAGTTAAGCCATCTCTAACCCTTCACCCCTGCCGCATTAAAGTCAAGCCACATTAACTTAACCAGAGGTGAGGAGGAGACAAGGATTTTTTTTTTTTTTGTTCCCAAACTGTCCCTCGTCATGCAAATGTATGGTGTCATCCTAAAAAAGGAACTGGGCGTAGCTTGGAGCCCTCCGATTTCCACGAGGACGGCTCGCTCCCCCTTGGAGCAGAAATGTCTACGTGCGAGCACAAGCTGGTAAAAACGGAGATGTGATTTCGCAGGATCGCAAAAGCAAAACAATACAAGCAAAATCAAGTGACGAGTCAACATTGGGCGGTCCAAGTCGGAGTGGGAGAAATTGGGTCTATCTCTCATCACGTCCACAGATCACCTGCCCCATGGGCCACCCTGCAATCAGGCACCGACCGATATGTGGCTCCCCTCGCGGTTGGTTTCTTGGTTTGTTCAGTTCTTCCCCCTCTCCTCCCTGCAGCCGACTCCTGTGGCTGCGAGAGAGTGAGAGGGAGGGAGGAGGGGGCGCGAGGATTCCCGGCCTATCCGGATAAGCAGGAACTAATCGGCGTCGGCGGCGGCGTCTTGAGGGTATATCGTAATTCATGCCCCTGATCCTGAATCTTGCATCTTTGTTTCTTGTAAAATATTCTAATGCGCACATGCCTCTCCAATCTCAAGTCTGTAACAGTAACAATTGGTAGAGGAAGAGACATAAAGAGGTGGAAGCTTGGAGAAGGGAAGGCAGCAACGCAAGCGCCTTAGAGGGGAGAGGGGTGGTTCTTGGCTTCTTGCTCCATTCCATTCCTCTTCTTGTTCGGGAGGAGGCGCCCCACCAGCGGCGTTTGCTCTCTTTGTGCGCGATTCTCTTGACGAATCACTGGTAATTTAGCTTCGTCTCCCTCTTCCTCTGCGCAAGCTTATTGACGCCCTCTATTTACTGTTCTTGTCTTTTGTGTGCGTGTGGATGGAACCATGGAGCAAAGGTTGTACCTTTACCTTTGCGTGGGGTACCAGATTGCAGGATAGGATCTGATTATTGGTTTCTTTCCCATTCTTTTTCTTCTTCTTTTACCTTTTCTTTCTCAGTTTGGCAATTAGGAAATTGAGTATTAATCCCTCCCTTTGTCTGCAAGGAAAGGAGAAAAAAATGCTTCGTTTTTGGGCACAAGTATGGTATCGAATTTACAGGAGAAGGACGAGTGGTAGGCTAATAAAATGTGTTGTGAATCTGGTGGCAGGGTTGATCACTGCAGCATTGCCATCAGCCATGGCCGTGGGCACCACTGAACCGGAGTACTGGCTCAACTGGAGGTTCGTGCTCTGTGCGATGTGGGTCTACTCCTGCATGGCAATGGGGTGCTTCTTGATTTGGAAGTATGAGGGCCCCAATTCACGGGACACCAATGACGATGGTGGAGATGGAGAGGAAGCGCGACCCCAGATCAGACCCGGAGTTCTGTATCTTGAAGATTGCTGGAAGCCTTGCCTTGAGCAGATCCACCCTGGTTGGCTGCTGGCTTTTCGCCTTGTATCATTCTTCGTTTTGTCTTCACTGCTTGCCTATGATGTTGTCGTCGATGGATGGAGCGTCTTCCTATACTACACTCAGTAAGCCAGCCTTCATCCTTCTTGGTCATAATTCCTGGCAGAAATTTCACTAGTCACAATTCAAAGATAAGATATCATCCTTGCGCAAGTGCTCATTTCTTACTGGAGTAATATTCAGAAAATTGTTTGATTTTGGTTGTTTTGTACATTTGACAGGTGGACGTTCTTGCTTGTCACCTTATATTTTGGGGTATGTAGTTTGCTATTAGAGAATTATTGTATAGTATTCTCTATTTCAGTTCATCACTGATTATGAATTATGATTACCTGCATCTGAGACTGACACCACGTGCTACTGCATTGCCTGTCAAAAATTGGAACAATGGCTAAAATGAAATATATTATTTGAGTGAATAATATGTAATATATTGTATTGTATATGTTTGCTCTCACCGGTACTTACTAGTTCTTAACACCTTCTTCATCTTTAGCTTGGCTCGTTGCTTTCAATTTACGGATGCTATCAGTATGCTTACAAGACTGGGGATAGATCTGACGCAGATCATGGCTCATATATCATTGCTCCAACAGGTGAAAGTACATGTGACCATCCCATTAAAAGTCCTTGTTACAGTAAAACGCATGGTGGTCAAGAAATTGCAGGATTTTGGGGTTACCTGTTCCAGATCATGTTTCAGGTAACTCATCATACCCAGTTGTCGTCGCTTCGCATTTGAACATGAAGTGCACATGATTTTTGACTTGTAATTGCTGAACAGTAGATATGCTATGATTGATAAAATAAGAAGCAAATAGGATGATAGGAAAGTCCGATTGCTTGATCTAACTGTAATTCATCTTAATTCTTAAATTCTTAGTCATTCTGTTAATTGATGGCATGGCCCTATTTGCTACCCCACTCAACTTTTATATTCTTCTTTTCAGACAAATGCAGGTGCTGTGATGATTACTGATCTGGTGTTTTGGTTTATCCTGTACCCTTTCCTTGCCCACAATGAATATGATATGAATTTTGTGAGTACTCAATCTGAGATTTTTGGACTGCATTCTGTGAGTTCTATAAAGTTATTATATTAGTCAGAAGAAATGAAAAAAAAAATGCCTTGCTCATGATGATTCAGTTGTTCAAACATCCTTGATGAATCAGTGTCTTTGTATTGGATCACCTTGCTGGATCTTTTTTGTTTGTTATGATGCATTATGTATATTTGTACGGGTGATTGTGCATGCCTGCACGTGTGCAACACAGATACAGAATTGATTGCGATAAGTGGTGCAGTACTGCTTTCAGAAGTTACATCAGTTACTTGGTCTGGTTCTTTTGAAGAAAGACAAAAACAATTGCATGATAAGATTGTGTGCTACTCATACCTTTGTATCTTTCCCTTAATGCACTCAACTCAAAACAAACAGTTCTTTGCCTGGTCCTGTTATTGTATTCTTGGTTGATTTCTTACTAAGTGCTTGTGATTGCACACTGCAGTTGCTGATTGGAACACATTCAATCAATGCTGTCTTCATAATTGGTGATACTGCTTTGAATAGCTTGGTAAATGTCTCATGCCAGAATATTGATCCATACCATGATCAACTGATCTTTATATTGATCATTTAATCGAAAATTGCAGCGGTTCCCGTGGTTTAGAATAGCATATTTCCTGCTGTGGACAGGCATTTTTGTCAATGCTCAGTGGATCATCCATGCTAATGTGTCGATTTGGTAATATTTTGATTTACCTTTCCTTTCCTTTCCTTTGAATCTTAATCAAGTAGAATTTCTTGATGTGTTTATGTGGTTTATTTTATTCAGGTGGCCTTACCCATTTCTAGACTTGGCATTCCCTCGGGCACCTGTATGGTAAGCTCTACTCGATGAAAGAAGTACTTTTGTAGTGCTAAATAACATTCCTGCTTGTGCAGTGCATCAGTCAATCGGTATCGTTATATAGAATCTGACATTAGATGAAAGTAGGCTGAGCACTGCAAATAATTAGTGATGTAGATGCACACATTATTTAATAACGTCAAGAATGAACCCTTTTTCAGGTTAGATTGTTAGCTATTGCTAGATTTCTTTTTGGTTTGCTTCAGACATTTATAGATTGTGGTTGTTTGTCAGGGATACAATTCTGGGCCATTGTAAGCCTGAAAGTATAAGGATTCATGAATAGATGAGAAGATTATGCAACAGAAATATGAACAGCTTCTCAGTCTAGTGAATATTTTAGGTTTTTGCATACATTGCACTCAAATTGGACAGGAAACTTTTTGAAATACTTGATTATAGTACTAGTATTGTTTTGACTTAGTCTTTCTGCTGCAAACTGTGATCTTGATAAACCGTACTCATGGCAGGTATTTGGTGGTAGCATTGCTGCACTTCCCTTGTTATGCTTTATTCGCCCTAGTTCTGAGGCTCAAACAATCTCTGTTGGAAAGCTGGTGTCCTCATAGTTACACTTACGTGAAGTAAACAAGAAGATAGTGGTACTATTTCTTCATTACTCGAGATACCCAGAAAAAAAAACATTCTTCAGAGGTAGATGCTACATCATTTTGTTGTGCTTGAGGCCACAAGCTGTTTGGTGGGGTTTACTCAAGTTGACATGTAAATTGACATAGCATATTCCAAAAAGTTCATATCAACAGCTTGTTTGAACCAGCTGTTGTCTCTAGCAGTTTCCCTTTCCAATGGAGAAATCTGTACAGTCCAATATATATATATGACACTCATCATTTCATTGTTGCCTTGGTATAATTTATGTAGTTGTCCTGCTTTCTGCATGAGAAGTTGCCTGTTGTCAGTCAGTGTGGCGTCAAGTGATGAGCATGCAGGGAAAAAGAAAAAGAAAACCTGAACAACAACCTAACTCCCCTCAACTAATCCTACCCTTGGTTTACACCTACTTATGATTTCCAATCATGTTCTATTGTTAAGCTATTCAGATGTTGCAGAGAACTAGTACAAAACTTTACGAAATCTATATGTATTTTTTGGAATTTACGAAATATAGCATTTGATCAGTTCATTTAGGCCAAGAGAGCCCGAAACAAATGTTAGATGAAAAACGTTGCATACAGATCCAGAAGCTGGAAGCCGTTGCTTGGTCAGACGGCTTACAGCAGGATGCAGAGAGCAGCTCAGCACACTGGGGAAGAAATAGGGTGTCAATCGAATCGGAATTATCTGTTTTATCCATCATCCAAATTCGGTTGGTAGCTAATATAGTTTAGATTTTTTTATCCGATTAATAATTTCTTCCCTATTCGTATTTGTATTCACATAAAAAAAATATGGATACGAATACAATATAGATTTTTGTCATCCGAAATGTTATTTTATCCGCACTATTCAAATTCGATAAAAAAATATATACATATTTTATTGCAGTATAGCTAATTAGTTGGATGAGTATTTTTAGTTTAATATGAATTCATGTTTTTAAGTGAAATAGATAAAATAGAATGATTAGATGTGCTATGTACCAGGATAAAATATCATAAATATCCTGCAATTACGTAAGTTATGAGGATATTCGAATCCAATCTAATTGAATAGATATTCAATTCGTATTCGTTACAACATTCGATTTGTATTTGTATTCGATAATATTCGAATTTGTATTCGTATTATTTAAATATATAAATAGAAATACGAAAAGACCATTATTCGATTTGTATTTAATCCGTTGACACTCCTAGAAAGAAATGAGCAATGTTATACACAGGAACCATTTTTTTTACTACATGCGTACTACACTCGGATGTATGGTGTAGATAAAAAAAGGATAATGATAAGAGCCTTACGTACGGGCGAAGCGAAATATCGGACGCCACTTTGCACAATCGCACGAACCGCCCCCAATCCTCATCGATTAATGCTTGTGGTTAATGACTATACTTTATGTCCACTTAATGACTATACATCTTTCCAACGCGTTTTTTCAATTTTTTCAGTGTGCCCATAAAAAAATTCCCCGTTTTCCTCATCCGTAAAAAAATGTTATAGTTTTTCCAATGCGTTTTTCAAATGCTTTGTTTTTATTTATGATATTGCAACCGTTATGCGGGATGTTGCAACCATCGTTGTCAAGGATATTGCAAGTGGGGTAAAAAAATGTTGCATATGTAGAAAAAAATATTGCATCTGTAAAAAAAAAATGTTGCATACTGTTCATGGCGATGTTGTAATTTTTTTCAACGTGTTTTTTTTTTCTAGATGATTTGTTTTTTGATTTGTGATGTTGCAACCGTTGTCCGGGAATATTGCAGCTATTGTCCTAGGATGTTGCAACTGTTGTCTTAGAATGTTGCAACCGTTGTCCGGGGATGTTGCAACCGTGTCCGAGGGATGTTGCAACCATTGTACTAAGATGTTGCAACTATTGTTCGAAGATGTTACAACCATTGTTCGGAGATGTTACTCCCGTGTCCCATCCAGCTCACTTCGGACGTATATGCATGAGGTGATACTAGCACCCGTACGTTCGATTTGTGATGTTGCAACCATTGCTCGGTGATGTTGCAATCGTTGTCCTAGGATGTTGCAACTGTTGTCCGAAGATGTTGTAACCATTGTCCGGGGATGTTGCAATCATTGTCCGATGATGTTGCAACCGTTATCCGAGGATGTTGCATTTCAAAACTGATCGATGTTACAATAATGTTACGCTTGTGTCAGAGTGGAGTGTTGTAACACCTACTGTGAATGGTTGCAAGTGACATGATTTTTTTTGCATAGTTTCGTGATTTGTTGCAATCAAAAATTTTAATTGTTGCATCTGTGTATTTAGAATGTTACAACAATGTAACTTTTGATGTAACAAGTGCAATCCTAAGCTTCCGACAATTTAGTTCAAGTTCCAAACCACCAACTAACTAATTAGAGTGCAGTGCACCAAATTATACTACTCGGACATCGGTTTTCTTGCCCAATAGAATAGGAGCGGGGGAATAGCCATTGCCGTTTGAAACCACGATTTAATTATTCATGGTGCGCTTGCCTCTTTTTGATTATTCATGATGCATTCATGATGTGTGCCTTCCGCCCAACCGAGGCTGGCTGTCAGGCGTCCGATGGGAGCACTCCCGTCGGACGTCGCCATCCCTATCTAGATCATGCGTGGGAAAGCATTTTCCGGGAAGAAATGGAAGGAAAGATGAAGGCGTATGCTTGGACCGTCTGATTAAGCGAAGACCGGTTGCTCGGACGGTGAAGGGACATGACCCACGAACGATGCATCGTGTATAGACATGGCACTGAGCGGGGCTTTTTTTGGGCTGACCCATGGCACGAAGACTGTTTTGGCCGGGACAACACGACACGAAGTATAGGGCCATGTTGGGCCTGGCTCCCACGCATGGTGAGCGGCATGGCACGACACGCGGCGGGGTGACCACCGCCCCACCACGACGCTCACCACGATGCGCGTGCCACCCCGCCACCACGTGCGTGTTTCGCCACCACGGTCGCCACCGCCACCACGTGCGTGCCTCACCACCGCCACTACATGCGTGCCGCCCCGCCACCACATACGTTCATCACCACCACGGTCGCCACCTCGCGCGTGCCACCTCGCTAGCACTCTCGTTGCCCCATGTCGCTGCCTGGCCATCGCCCAACGTCGGATCCGCCGTGGAGAGGAGTAGAGATGGCGCGGAGGCGGAGGCGGAGGCAAAGCCGCAGTGGTGGGCAACAACGACGGGGTAGGAGAGGCGACAGGGGAGGAGCAGAGGCAGGGGAGCTGGGACCGTGGAGAGGAGCAGAGACGGCGGGGGAGGTAGAGCTGCAATGGTGGTGGGTGGCGAGGGGTAGGAGATGCGACAGGGAAGGCGGAGCTTGCGGAGGCATGTGCGTCCCATCGACAGCGGTGTCGGTGGGAGCGACGAGGGAGACGGAGAGGGAGAGGGAAGCGAAGAGGAAGGCCGAGAGCCGGGGCGTAGTGTTGCGGGGCTAGCGGTAGTGGCAGTGGTAGTGGTGCAGTGCTTTTTGGGTTGATACGATGGAGGAGTGTGGTTGCACATTTCTTCACTGCACACCCAGCTAGTCTTCTCTCATTGCTCTCTCTTCTCTCGTTGCTCTCTAATTTCTAGTTTTCTATCGATAGTACTTGCTAGTCTTCCAATATGTTTGGCAAGAAAAAGTCATGAGACGCCTCGCACTCCCATTCCTCCTCCCCAAGAGGAAGTGCAAGAGCTAGATATTGATCCTGTCAACTCTCCCGAGCATGGGAGACTATGGCATGGATAACCATCGTATGGATAGAACAGGGGGCTTTGTGGAAGCCCACTTCTCCACCCTAGAGGTTGCCCGCTTGTCCAGCCCGGACTTCGGGATCGGTTCATCAGTGCAAGCAGCTGGTGGAGGCACCGGTGGCAGACGTGCATGGTGTTGACAGCATATGGAGTACAACACAGAAATGAAGGACGAACGTTAGGTACCATATGCCACTTGCAAATATTATCATGATAAATTATCTGCATGTTCAGGTGGATGAACATGTCATCTCAAGTGGCATGCAGAGACATGTTTTAAGAAGATAGCGGCTAGGCAAACATAAGGAGGGAACGTCCAGATCCAGCTTAACTTTGGGGTCGATGGGTCGATGAGTACATAGAAGTACAACCCTTAGGTAGCTAGAGACAAAATTGCTAGATATATAGTTACTGAGGATCTTCCTATTTGGATGGGCAAAAGCTCTAGTTTCGAGAAAATGATGGCTCGGTTTTTCCCACAATATCGACACGTCTGTGGAGAACAATTGCGTGTGACATAATAGAACTCTACTAACGTAAACTATCAAGTTTGAAAAAGAACATCATGAAAGTTATCTTTTCTTTTGCTTTAACCTCATAAACCTCATATTTATGGACTTCAACCCACCAAAGGGCATGCTATCTTAGTGTTGTTGCACGTTACTTTGATGACGATTACAACTTGAATAAGCAAGTCATACAGTTTATGCCAATCAATGAGGCACACAACGGAGAAGTCATCGCACAACGTGTATTAGAGGTCACATAGGATTTTAAAATAGAGAACAAAATTATTTCCATCACTCTTGAGCCTTAGAAACGACGGCCATGGAGTTTCTTGCACCGCATCTGGAGTTTTAAACTGGTAGTTTCATCCTCCACCAGATATGCATGTGTCACATCCTTAATCTCATCATGTAGGTAGGCTTGTAGGTAATGAAAACTAATTTAGACAACATATGCGATGCTATCCAGTTCATTACAGCTTGGGCCCAAGATATGCCTAGTTCGCGGAGTATTGTAGGGCTAATAATAAAAAGCCAAGAAAATTCAACTTGGACATGAAGGTGAGGTGTAACTCCATGTATACTGTGTTGGAGCAGTGCAAGAAGTATGAGTACATCATCACTCTTTTCGTCAATACTAATTTTGGTAAACAGATGGTTACTAAATGGATTGGATAGTTGTTGGTCATTTTAGTGAATTTTTTAAAGTCTTTTACAATGCAACCACAGTTTTATCTAGTGTTTACTATCCTACCTCTTACTTAGTCATCGAGTGGCTTTCTACTATTGCTAATGCTTTCAAGGAAAACAAAAACAATGTTCTTCTAAAACCTATTACTGAACCAATGGAGAGTAAATTTTCAAAATATTTTCAAGCTATCCCATATCTCTTTTGTCTTGGTACTATTTTGGATCATCGGGAAAAACTAGCAAATTTGAAGAGGGCTTATGAGAAAATTGGGGAAGCATTTTATCTTATTTTTCTGTCTTACACTCACATTTATGACGAGATTTTTCGAGTTTTTGATTTATATTATGAAAAGGTTGGCAGCACAAGTCAATCAAAAACAAGTGCTTCAACAACGCAAAAAGGACAACACAATTTGAGTGCTTCCAACGTGTAGAAGAAGCTGAAAGGCCCGGCATCCAGACCGTCCTCTCATGCGCCGAGCAAGTTTCAATGGAATCTAAGAGTAGAGATCAACAACTACCTCGACACACCTTTTGTGGACACTGAGCTTGACCTCGTGGAGGGCAATGATATCAACCTCTTGTTGTGGTGGAAAAACCACCAGCATATTTATCCCGCGTTGTCACATTTTGCACGAGATGTACTTGTGATTCTGATGTCAACTGTCTCATCAAAAGCCACTTTTAGTATGGTGAGGAGGATAATCGAGCCAAAGAGGTCGTCTCTCACACCTGAGATAGTTTAGATACTCACTTGCCTCAAAGACTGGGAGAGCGCAGATGAACAAACGCAACATCAACTTGAGGATCCGGAGATCACAGAGGTGATAGCCGACCTGAAGAATCTCAAGGTCAACTAGTCTATGTATGTGCATGTAGTTGATGTACTTTTTTCCTTACTAGGGGTATCCCACACTGAGGTGTAATGTTTTTAACGATACAATAACTTTGTATATGTACCCAACAATGAATAGATTTTAGTTTTCCCTTGAATATTTGTGTGTTGCTACATTATGTGCATTTTTTTTATTTTCCATCATAATCTTTATTTCCCCTACGTTTTTCCAATCTTCTTTTCTTTTTTCCCTCCTCTTTTTTTCCATTCCCTCCAATTATTTTCCTTTTCCCTCTTCTTTCCCCTTTCTGTCTCGTCCCCGTCCTTGTCCCCGTCCCCGTCCCTGTCCACCTTCCTGTCTCCTCCATGGCCGCCAGACCGGGACGCACCCCCACCTCTTCTCTCGACACGGAGGCGGTGGTGGCCACCTCCCCATCCCCAACTCCTCCTCACCATTGCTGCCCCTATCCCCATGCCCCCTTCCTCCTCCACACCCCTGCCCTCCTCCACGTGCACCACCTCCTCCACTGAACCACACCGACAACATCCACTCCACCACCACCACCCACCCGGCCGCCACCACCTCACTAGACTCATGACCACAACACCACCTCCCGCGCACGTGCACCTACCTCCACCTGCTCGGCCTCATCGGTGATCGCCGTCCCCTGTTGCCCACCACATTCGTCGCCTCCCTAACGGTCCACGACCCCACCCCCCAAGGACCCCATCCTCCTGGCGTCGGCCGTTTGTCCTGTGCTCCTTCTCAATGGCTGTCTTGTGCCCACCTCCTCCTCATTGTCATCGCCCTCCTCCTCCACCGCCCTCCTACACGGTGCCGGTGGCGGCCACAACACGGCCACACACTTCCGCGGCCCACATCTACACCGACGGCCACCTCCATGTGACCCCATTGCTAGGTAACACCGTGCTCCCCCCACCTACCTTCCTTTGAATAGTGCAAAAGGAGCAGACCCATGCCTACACAGCACGGAGGCTGGCGTGCCGTGGGCCATGCCTAGGCTTGCTGGAGGCGAGGTTGGCCTTGTCGGCACGACGAGGTGACCGTGCTGGGCTAGCACGGCAAGGCACGGTCCTGGCCCATGTCCCCTTAGGCCCGTGTTGTGCCAGCAGTGCCCATTTCTAATTTTGTGTACAAACGAGGGAGACAAGGTGGAATAAAAGCCCAAGTCTAATCATCGTCTGCTCCATATGTAGTAGCACTTCTACTTGTGCACAACTATGACGCCCTATGCCATCACACCTTTGGTGACGACACCGGCTTAAGGATTATTACCTGACAAAGTCACGCTTTCTCGAGTAATTACCCTAATAAGAGTGTTGCGGCAGAGAAATAGTTAGGACTACCTTCAATCCGCACCTGTCAGCCTTAAGACTAGGATTTTGGCATGAATGAAGTGGTACGAAGTTCTCTAAGTAGTAGCCCCACCGTAGGTTGTTATTTAGCATTGCTTTAATGTATCCAGTTCGTCGCTTCTAAACAAGGGGGTTAATAGCAAGGGTGAGTACGATTGTACTCAGCAAGCACTTAATAAGCAAAGTTGATGTTATGAATAGTTAACCCCATCAATCTTCAGACCCTACTTAGGATCACAATAGTTTAAAAATACAGTTTTATGTGAGGAAAAACAAGTTCAATTTAAAAATCTACTAGTCACTCGTATCGTGGGTTCGAGCCTCTGAAATGGCTCCTATAGAGTCCAATCCAGGAGACATACGTGATCACGTTTAAACTCTGCAGAGGTTGTATCATTTTACCCACGGTAACCCATGACCGTAACCTTCAGACTTCAGTGTTTCTTTTAACACGGTGCTAGGTTAGAATCCAGAGCTTTTCCCGATGTATGTACCTAATACCTCCACCCAGCTAGGTTTTCCCAAACTGTTATAGTCAGGTCGCACCCGCTACTCCACTAGCGCAATATAGCACTACTAGGTGATATACATCACCCAGCTCCTAGGCCAGAATTCCTCCATGCTAAAACAAAAAGAAAAATACAATAGTATGTTCTCGTGTGGAGGTATTATTACTTGACATGGATACTAAGCCTAGCCCGTCTTAACGGGTCCGTGGTTGACACTGGTATTACGGCTCACTAACGTGAGTGAGAGTGGTTTTGTCCTTAAATATTATCCGTGTGTAGAGGGCCCCGCACTCACCATCAGACCCAATTTGGGCACCCTCTACCCACCTACTAACCTTTCATGACCAGCTGCTACATCAACCGGCCATCGGACATACGTATCGCAATCGACACCCGCACAACTTATTTTCTTATAAAACAATTTATGCAGGTAGATAATATTTATCATAGGTAAAAATAATTTGTATAGAAATACGACTACTGAAATGATCAAGGATAGCTTGCCTGAGTGCAAAATGTTTAGTTTGACATCGGTTGCTATTTTTGGATCCGACCCTCCTTGTTGACATCCTCTCCACCTCGGGTATATACCAACCGCCTCTCAACCTCCGTAGCTTTCTCGCACGTCTGATCACGTGCTCTGGGCGCGTGCGCCTGGCGGCCACGTTCGGCCACACCGCAACAGCGGCCTACCCACTCCATTGGGCCACCTACAACGGTACGCACTTATATTCACATTGTGTCGCATGTAAATCCTTTTCTTTTGTTCGCGTTGCGGCGTGCCCGCATTGCGTCGCAGTTATGGCTGGTGCATGTAAATCAGGATTTTCGGTTCTATCGGGTACCCGATAAAATTCAAATAACAGGCAAAATTGACCGAAATTATTCTTCATTATTCTTCTGTAATCCTTAGTCCTGAGCAAGACGGTTTCCTAGAAAATTCATGGCTTCTACGTACACTGCAACAGCTTAATAGGTCACCAATAGAACTTGCTGCAATCCACGCCGAACACAAAGTTGTTGAACTTTTGTTACCTGTGACCCGCCGCACAGCAACTATGCTAACTAAATTGGAGTGTTGGTGGGATAATTAGATTTGTAAATTCTACTGCTTACAAGGAGTGGGTATGTCATATTGCTGTTAACTAGATATTCAGCATCACTTGAACCCCAATGTGATGTCTTGGCTTAATCGATTTCCAAGCACTTGTATAGTAGTTAATGGGCCTTACTGTTCAACCTGGGGCTATTTGATAATTGTTGGACTTAAAAGTAGTTTTCTGTTTAGGCCAGAAATGCCTCTTGCAAGAGGAAAGATGACCTGAAACTACAAGGGAACTCGGCTTTCCAAATTAAGGACTGATGATGCCGCAATACTTCTGTACAGCATGGTAATTCCTGCTCAGTTGTTGATTTTACGTGACTCTGTTGCGTTGCATTCTTTTCCTAGTTAGGCCCTGTTGGGAAGGTGTGAAAAACAGTTTTCTAACTGAATTAAATCTTTTTTCTCTTCCATTATCTAAAAAAAACTGAATTAAATCCACCAGGGAATCGTTGGGGCACATCCTCGGCCCGCGCATTATATTTCCCCCCAATTCACTTGGTTTTGCTCTACATTTCTGGTTCAGAACCATGTTACGCTATTCTGTTGCAATGAATGTCATTCTGTTGATATGGAATTCCGGGGACAATTGGGGTTGTTTGGTTGATGGCCAATGCGAGTTAAACCAAACTTTTGATATGGCTAAAACCTAGACAAAGCCAAAGATTGCTAAAGTTTTGGTGAGTGATTACCTCGTTTTCGGATTGTCCGTGTGTAATACTAGATTTCATTGATGTTACCAAATTTTAGTAGCAAACCAAACAATAACCATTTTTTGTTGATGTTACCAGTATTTAATTTTATTTACAGAGGTAGGAAACCAAACGCCCCCAATGGCCAATGTTTTCTCGAGGCGATGAAGTTGGACAACACAGATGCAAACTCCTATTAAAAAAGAGCGTTTGTTGGCTGCGCCTTGGGATAGGCGACGAGGCGCTGTCGGATGCTCATATCTACAGCAGGATGTCCCCTGACTGAGCGAAAGGCTATTACCGTCAAGGAACGCCCTTCTGTTTGCTGCAGGTGATCATCATGCTACCGCCTACCTGTATGTTCATAGCAAACGGGAAGCATCAGTCGCAGTTTCTTGCCTAGAACCAGCTTCAAACTAAGTTCTCAACAGTCAGTCAGCAGTCTTAGTGTGCGTTTGGTTGGTAGAACGAGGTTGAATGGGATGAGATGGTACAAGTAGGATGAGATTGTCCTAGATGAGATGATTCAAGTATTGTGTTTGGTTGGTGGGATATGATGATATATGATTTTGTTTAGTTGGTGGGATAGGATGATCCTGAATAGTTCAAGATGGTGTTTGGTTGGTGGGATATGATGATACATTAATAATATTTTTTGCAGTAAAATATGTCAAGAGTGGTCTTGTTTTGTTGATTAAATGACAAGTAACACAACGGTTCAATCGGGTCACAAATCAGATACTCGGTTTAGAAAATATGGTCATTTGAAACTCGTAAAGCATGCTTTTTTTTCCATGCGCGCCTCGGAATTCTAGTGAACGGTGTGGTTCGGAATTTTTTTCCTGAACGGGATGATACAACATAAACATATAATATTCTCATTTTTGAATCATCTCATCCCGAATGGTTTGATTCTATTCAACAACTAAACACTTAAACGAGCTCATTTCCCGTACCGAACGGTTCAGGATCAAATGATCCAACGAACCAACATAAACAGGCTTGATCTGCCTGTGTGTTCACCTCACAAGCGTGCTATTTTACGTTGTGTCAGGATTATGCCGGCGCTTCTGATATGCTTCTCGAGGCCTCGAAGCTGGATCCACGAAATGCTGCAATCCCCAAAGCTCTGCGGTAATCCACCTCCCATCTTGTGTTCTTGCAACATTCAGTTACGCAGCAGGATGCCCTCCTAGACCCCCTCTCCTTGAAGTTAATGGGCGGGTTATTGGAAATGTTCCGAGGTTGGTCCAACCTCACATGCGAAGCACCCGGGTTTTATACTATTATTTTTCATCGTCTTGCATATCATTATATGAACTGAGATTACATAGGAACTGTTCAAAGCCTGCCTAGCCCGAAAATTGGGTTTCCCCATAAAATAATATTATTTGAATTCTTTTTTAGAATAAAATTTAATATTTAATTCATGTTTAAAATAAAATATAGTTTTTTTTATCGTTCTTGTACCCATTGCGGGGCTCTTTCGGGCTTTAGGTGGGACCTTCAGACGGAAATTCAAGGCCCCAGCCAGGAAAAATCGGACCGGGCTTGGGTCAGGGCCGCCCATGAATAGGTCACATGCACGGCGGGCTTATGTGGTATATTGCTTGCGTGGTCGTGGGGTGAACTTTTTGCAGTGATGTTTCGGAAGGCGCGAGGCATTCCTCGTGATGGTAGAAAGGAGGAATTCCTGGGAGAATCCGGTGATTTTTGGCCGTCAAGGAATGGAATTAATACGCGGAGGGGAAACAGCCAGATCCTTCTGCATATGCAGCACCAAGGATAGGGGTAGCGTGCGGTGTTGGTGTATCACCCTATCACGCTTCTGCCATTCTGCGCGTGACTACCAAACAGTAGAAACCTAGGAATCTCTTTGCAAATTTGCAGCAATATACGGCGGCTAATGGAAGCAGTAGCCTTGTGGACTCTGGTTTTGCCCTTCTCATTTTCTGTGGGCCTCTTCAGCGTTTGGGCCGAAAGTAGCTGAGAATTTCCGTCTCAAAAAAACACTGAGATGGTTTTTTTTTTTTAAAAAAAAACAGAAATGTCAGAGGTAGCACGAAAAGGTGTGGCGCTTTGTACTGCAGGCTCACATGCGCACAGTTGTCAGGGCTAGCTTGGCTTTCTCCTCCTTTTCTCTCTCTCTGCCTGCCTGCCTGCCTGCCTGCCACGGTCTTCGAAGCCGGCGGAGTGGAAGCGAGCGAAACGAGCGAAAACACGCGTACAAACGAACTGCAACGCTAGCTTTTGGTTGGTTTGGCCCCTCGCCCCTTGTCGTTGCTGCTGTCTTGAGGCGCAGGGGAGATCGGATCCAATTCCAACCGTCCGCATTTTTAAAAACTTGTACCCTTGCTGCTTGTACTAGTACTAGTGCGTACTGATCCCCCTCTTGATGGCTTTTACTGGTCTCAATCCCTGCATCTTGCGTGATGGGTAGTAGTACCGCCTCCGGGCTTCGTTTGAGCTTCCAAGCGCACAGAGCAACAAAGCTCAGGTGGCTTATTCATCGGGTATGTTTCTTTTGTTAATGGTGTATGCTATATCACTGTAGCCATTAATACGTGGTGTTTGGCGGGTAACGCTACGTCGAAAAGCTGCTGCATCGATGGTACGGTACTGCCTCCGATTCAAAATGTAATTCGTTTTAGGATTTATCATCAATATATAAAGAATTACCTGGATTGATAAACATGAAAGTGGTATTATTAGATACGTCACGAAACATACTTTCATAATGTATAATTATTTCTATTTGGAACAATATATTTTAATTAAAAAAATGATAGTCATAATTTTATCCTGGAGATTATATCAATATTCAAAACGACTTATATTTAGAATTAGATGAATGATAATTTGTAGACCAAAACTAACTTAAGAGAACCGCATTTATTCTCTAGAGTACCAATCTATGGTAGTATTGTTGGCATGTTTAAACGCGGAGAACTTTTCTAATTCCTGCTGGAACTGGCTAAACAGGGCTGGACGGGTGGATGTGAGGAGCGTCCCGAGGCAACTTGGTTAGCATCATAGGTAGTGAATTAGTAGTAGGTTAGACAATTCGGATTCAAATAATCCCTTCTTAATTTGGTTGTTTGGGAAAAATATGTCTCGTCCTGCCCACTTTAGTTTTTACTTTGTTCGCGCCGGAATATGGATTGCCATTCGTAAACAACGTTGCCGGAATCCTCTGGGGCCGAGGATTACTGTTTGATTAGCGATCGCACGTTCCCATCGACATCGTTACTGTTGCCTAGAATAATCGCGTGGCTTTGGAGGCAAGCGTTTGGGCCTTTTTTACCATCCCCAAGTGACAAAGATGCTCTTCGGAGTTTGGAGTTTGGATGGCTTCACCGAGTTCGGAGTCCAGGCTCCTCTCGCGCCGTAACCCGACTGTTTCGGGACCATAAAATACTCCTTCGTTCGGCATGGCTTCTCTCTCTCTCTCTCTCTCTCTCTCCATTAGTCACTAATTCCAGCACTAATATAATATACTCGAGACACACTGAACACTTTTAATAGGAGCATAAAGTGCGTCATAAAAAATAAATTGACTAGTCTGCACAAATCAACAATAAAACTACGATTTCTATTATTGGAAACCCATGTTCTACGATATGTTTTTTTTTTTTGAAATATAAGTGAATTGTCTGTGTTTTCTTATAAACTTAAGTTTTTAGGTGAATTAATTGGTGCATGTAACTCAATAGTTTTCTATTTGCATTACAATTTACAAGTGCATACATAGCTCTTCTTCGCACTATCAAGAGGCAGAAGCAAGATAGTTTCAGTAAACTACCATCACCAGCAGCTACTGCAAACTATAAACGAAACGTGTCCTTTGATCCTCCGATGCGCTACAAATTGTCAACAGGATGATCCTAGCGTTAATTGATGACACGTCGTGTGTTTTACCCTGTCCATCCGTGCAAAATGATGGCATGTCGAGGTGTGGTGTGCATCCCGGCATGGGTAAACAGACAACTGACCGAGGAGATGCACCGTACGTGTATGGTGCAGAGTAGAAACGAGACGATGTTGTTGGTCCCCCTACCTGGTCTTGAAGACGACTCAAGGAAGAAGAAGATGAAGTGATGAGCACAAATCACCGTCCAGGGATCCGTCGGCGAGTACTCCCAACCCCAAGTCACAGCCAACAGTGCCGCCCTACCTACCGACTGATCCGTAAAGAAACTAAATTCTAGATGAGATTGTATTTGGAGCTGCTTGGCACCCAACACGGTTGCCTCTCTTCTCTTTATATACTTGTATTGCCGGAAGGGAAATATTATACAACTCGGTTATATGGTAACAAACCCTTAGCAAATTACAACAGATCACAATTGATTTGGTTAGATATAATTCTATCTTAAGCCTAGTGTAAATCGACCTATACATTTTATCAGTCTCCCTCAATCTCTGTCATAGCAAAGGTTGTGATTGCGCTTAAGACTTGTAAACGATCGAACAACTAAAGGCTTTGTGAAGATATCTGCTAGTTGATCTTGAGAAGAGATGAACCGGATGTCTAGCAACTTCTGCGCCACCCTTTCTCTGACAAAATGAAAATCCACCTCGATATGTTTTGTGCGTGCATGAAACATCGGGTTGGCATTCGAGAACGTAAAAGGAAGTGACAAGATCACCTTTGGAGATAATAGTAAAGGAAAGGTAATAGGATTGGGTAAAATTGCTATCTCAAATGATCAAATATTGGGTGATGTAAGTAAGTGTTCAAACTCGATCTCGTGTTGCTTCATTTTGTGAACATTACTCTTTTGTCTCTTCACTTGAGCCTAAGAATATAGATGAAGCACTTGAAGATCCGGATTGGATGATTGCAATGCATGAAGAGCTCAATAATTTCATTCGAAACGAAGTTTGGACATTAGTGGATAGACCCAAAGAACACAATATCATTGGTACAAGATGGGTGTTTAGAAACAAGCAAGATGAAAATGGCATGGTAGTAAGAAACAAAGCAAGATTGGTCGCACAAGGTTTTTCACAAGTCGAAGGTTTGGATTTTGGTGAAACTTTTGCTCCCGTAGCTAGACTTGAGTCAATTCGTATACTACTTGCTTTTGCATCATGCTTTGATATTAAATTATTTCAAATGGATGTCAAAAGTGCTTTCTTAAATGGAGAAATATCCGAACTTGTGTTCGTTGAACAACCACCCAGTTTTGAAGATCCTAAGAATCCTAATCATGTCTATAAACTCTCCAAGGCGCTCTATGGTCTTAAACAAGCTCCTAGAGCATGGTATGAACGCCTCAGAGATTTTCTAGTTTCAAAAGGGTTCAAAATTGGGAAAATTGATTCAACTTTGTTCACCAAAATCTTGGATAATGATTTCTTTGTATGTCAAATTTATGTTGATGATATCATTTTTGGATCCACTAATCAAGACTTTTGCAAAGAATTTGGTGATATGATGTCTAGGGAATTTGAAATATCCATGATTGGAGAGCTTAGCTATTTCCTTGGACTTCAAATCAAGCAACTCAAAGATGGAACTTTTGTAAGTCAAACAAAGTATGTAAAGGACTTGATTAAGAGATTTGGCATGGAAGATGCAAAACCTATCAAGACTCCCATGGCAACCAACGGTCATCTCGACCTTAATGAGGGAGGTAAATCGGTAGATTTAAAGCTTTATAGGTCTATGATTGGTAGTTTACTTTATCTTACCGCATCTAGGCCCGATATCATGTTTAGTGTTTGCATGTGTGCACGGTCTCAAGCATCTCCAAAAGAGTGTCATTTAATGGCCGTAAAAGAATCTCGAGATATTTAAAGCATTCCTCTAGCATCGCTTATGGTTCCCTAAAGGTGCTAAATTTGATTTAATTGGATACTTGACTCGATTATGCGGGTTGCAAAGTGGATAGAAAAACACCTCGGAAATTGTCAATTATTAGGAGATCTTTAGTATCATGGTCATCCAAGAAACAAAACTCCATAGCTTTATCCACCGCCGGCCGAATATGTCTCGCGGGTAGTTGTTGTGCTCAATTACTATGGATGAGGCAAACCTTGATGGATTATGGAATCAAAATTAATAAAATGCCTCTTTATGTGATAATGATAGTGCGGTGAAAATAGCAAATAATCCTGTTCAACACTCAAGAACCAAGCATATCGACATTCGCCACCATTTCTTGAGAGATCATGTGGGCAAGGGAGATATTGAAATTAGTCACATCCGAACCAAGATCAATTAGCGGACATTTTCACCAAACCATTAGATGAAGGCGGTTTTGCAAATTGAGGAATGAATTAAATGTCATAGACTATTCAAACATTTGTTGAAACATTTGCCTCATGCATTGTGATGATCATTTGCAAATAATCTCATCTCATCTTTATCCAGAACTGTTTTGAAGTTCGGGATAATCGGTATGACCGGAGGGTTATGTGCAGATTGCAGCCGCGGTACTACCGCACAAAAACCACAAGATTACCGCTTTGCGGTATTACCGACGGCCAAAGGGCGGAACTACCATGATCGCTTTGAAAGAAAAGTAACCTGAGGTCATTTTTTCCCGTGCCTCTTTTTTTTCTCTCTCTTCTCTTTCTCTCCCGAAAATCCTTTCTCCCAAAACTCCTTTCCACTCGGTTGTTTCTCAAATCTTGGTGAACCCTTGCATCTCTAGGGTTTAACTCCTCCATCTCTCAAGGTAAAACATCCTTAAATCTTCGTTTTACCGCTTGATTCAAACCTAGGTCACTTTCTAGTTGATTTGAAATGCGGATGTTTTTGTGTGATTCTAGTTGGGCAAAATAGCAAGATTGGTGTTTAATGATGTTAGTACATCTATTTCTTGGATTCAAACCAAAAGAAACATCAATTTTTGGTTAGATTCACTCCGGTTTGTACTACCGCGTTCATACTGCGCGGAATTACAAGTCACGTATTACACACCAACGATGCGACCGTAAAATCATTCAAATTCAAATTAACTCCAGTTGCTTGATCTTTTGAACTTCTAGTAACCTATCCTCTCGATGCCGAGGACAAGATTGGGAACTCGTCAAGGGCAATCTTCCTCTCTACCTTCTGCGCCCTTTGGATGATCCATCGTGCAAAGGAAAAGGGCTACAGCAGATGGTCTCAAATTCTCGACAAAATGAAAATCCACCTCGATATGTTTTGTGCGTGCATGAAACATCGGGTTGGCTGAGAGGTAAGTAGCTCCCAAGTTGTCACACCAAAGACTCGGCGGTCTGGACTGAAAAATTCATAGCTCACGAAGCAGCGACTGTACCCAGATTACCTCAGTTGTAGCATTCACCAATGCTTTGTATTCAGCCTTTGCACTGGACCGTGATACAACATTATGCTTCCTTGAACTCCACGCAATCAAGTTAGAGCCAAAAAAACACTTCATATCCCCTGGTTGATCGTCGATCATCAGGACATCCAACCCAATCGGTGTCAGAGAAGGCGCTAATCAAAGTGGAAGGTGACCTCTTGATCAGCAAACCAGTAACCAAAGTAAGTTTGAGGTACCGAAGAATTCGTTTGATCGCCATCCAATGTGAGCTCGTCGGTGCAGCAAGAAACTAACATGCATTGTTTACTGAAAAAGAAATATCAAGCCTAGTGAGAGTAAGGTACTGTAGAGCACCAACAATACTTCGATACTTTGTTCCATCATCATCTGACAATGGCTCGCCATCTTTCTTAGACAGCCGCTTAGAAGAGGACATAGGAGTGGAAACTCCCTTGCAGTCCTTCATCCTAGCTCGGGCTAGCAGCTCCCCAATGTACTTGCGCTGTGACAAGGTGATGTCATGCTTTCCTCGTTGCACTTCAATATCCAAGAAACTTAGATCACCAAGGTCTTTCACGGCAAAGTCTTCTTGAAGTTGATTCAACAGAATCTCAAATGCAGCACTCGAAGAACTTGCCACTATAATATAATCAATATAGATGAGCATATAGATTGTGACTCCCTTGCTGCCATATATGAACAAAGACACATCGGTTTTGGAGGGCACAAATCCTAGCGCTTGAAGCTTCGAGCTCAACCTTGAGAACCAAGCATGTGATGCTTGTTTTAAGCCAGATAAAGCTTTATCCAAACAACAAACATGGTTCGGATACCGCTTATCCTCATAACCGGGCACTTGCTTCATATACCGCTTATTAGGAAACAAGCAAATAGAAAAGCATCATCCCAAAAGCGAAGAGGAACATGAGAATATGCTAAAAGCACAAAGCCGATTTCCACAATATGCCGATGCTTGTGTTCGGCTATTCCATTTTGTTGATGTGTGTGAGAACAAGAGACCCTATGCGAGATGTTGAGTTGTGTAAAGAACGAATGGAGTTTTTGGTACTCTCCTCCCCAGTCGATCTGAACACACATGATTTTTTTTGTCAAGAATGCACTCAACATGAGATTGAAACTGTAAAAATATTTTAAACACATCAGCTTTACTTTTCAGCAAATAGACCCACGTAAATTTACTGAAATTATCAATAAAGCTAACATAGTATTTGAACCCCTTACAGAAGTTCGAGCGGGCCCCCAAACATCTGAACAAATAAGCTCAAGAGGAGCACTAGACACATTATTAGACAAAGAAAATGACAATTGATGACTCTTTGCCTACATACATGCATCACACACACGATTGTCATGGTTAGAAGAACACAACAATTTATTGGACTCGGTAACTCGCTGGACAGTGGCAAACGAAGGATGACCAAGTCTAGAATGCCAGTCTTCTGGTGAAGGCGTGGTACACTAGCGACATGCTTGACAACTAGACCAAAACTAGAACATGATGGAATCTAGTATACCCTCCTTTGTGCGTGCCTTTAAGCAAAATGTCCCTCATGACCAAATCCATGATGAAGAAGAAATCAGGATGAAATTCAAAAAGGATATGATTATCAGAAAGAATGCTATTTTTTTGAATAGAAAGAAGGCTTCGACTAGATTGAGGGACATACAAAATATTTCTAAGATGCAAGGGTTGTTGCAAAGTTGATATATGTGAATGATTAATATGAGCTATACCCATACCTGATCCGTTCGCAGTGTGAACCTGATCATTGCCATGATAGCGCTCCTTGGTGCTCAACTTGTCCAACTCCGACGTAATGTGGTCGGTAGCCCCAGTATCTGCATACCAGTTGGTGTCGACGGTGTATGCCGCTGCGGTGTGCTCCTCCTAGTAACCATGGTTGAGGCGGTTGTAGTAGCACAACGCCATATGATGAGGACATCAACCCTTCGGATACGACCACTACTCCACCTTCAACCGGGCGATTCGACTGCCATCGATTCGGCTACGTCAAGCACTACTCTAACGTGTCGACGAATTTACTTCACTTATACCTAGTGCTGCGACACATCACATTGGGCCGAGGGCCTTGTATTTGTATTAATTATTTGGCCCAAAGGGCAGCCACCACTCTAGGTTATCTAGACCGGCCACCTCCTTGGCCTATTTGGGTTGGCCACCTTCTGGGCCGCCTCCACCCAGGCCAGGTGCACTATTCATGGTTACTGTTCATGTGAATAGTAACCCTCATGAATAGTCCCGCTTTGCTAGCTCTTAGACTTTTGCGGCTCCCCCTCCCCTATATAAGGAGGCCGCACCCCTTTAGTTTTACTCGGTTTTTGTTTATGTTTAGTTTGCCTTCGTTGCAACTTGTATCTTTTGTGTGTGTCGACTAGACCACCCAATTAAGATCTTTATTCAGAATCCCAACTCAATTCAAATATTTCATTCATATTCGCAATTTCAAATTGCTTATTTTATCTTGTTCTTACGTGCTTCTTCGGTGTATACAGGAATCGACCTTCGTGGTTAGATCATCCGGGTATTCGTGGACTGTTGATAACGACTTGTCGAGCAGTTCAACGATTGCGTGGTTTCGAGCCTTGCGTGTTCGTAGCCAGGATCGTGAGAGTTGAGCGACGCCTACCGAACTTATCGTTCTCATCGAAAGATCGGGCAAACAATCGGACCTTCGGGTTCATCACCATATGCCCCACCTTTCCATAGATTTGGTAGACAGGACGTTCCTTGTTGCCGTGTGAGGGACGACTATCATTGCCCTGCAGATTGGTTTTGCCACCACGGCTCTTCTAGTTCTTCTTGCCTCCTTGTGCATTGCCATGGGAGACGATGTTGACAGAGGAGTCGTCCACCAGAGTTGAGGCATCCTGAGTCGCTACACGCATCTCGTAACTCAAAAGTTGAGAGTACAGATCGTTCAGCGACATTGGATCGGTCCTGGTTGTGACAGACGTGACAAGCGGATTGTAATCTGAGTCAAGGCTCGCCAGGATATAGCTTATGACCTCGTCGTCTCTGAGGGGCTGGCCGATTGTGGCCAGCGTGTCGACAAGCTGCTTCATCCTGTTGAAGTAAGCCGCCGCATAATCTCCTTTCTTTTGTATTGGCCAGCTGGAAGCAAATTTGTATGACCTTCGCATGCAACTACAAAGAGAACATGCTCGCTCGGGCGCTCCACACAACCTATGCGGTGGTGAGGAGGTGCACCTGAGCAAGCACCTCCTCGGTCAGGGATGCCAGGAGAGCACTGAGTACAAGTTGGTCCTGTTGCACCCATACACGATAAGCAAGATTAGCAGCGTGCGACATCTCAGTGCTGACGGTCTGGGTGATCGTCGCGCAAGGGCACGCAGTCGTGCCGTCGACGTAGCCAAGCAAGTCCTAGCCCATGAGGTAGGCCGTGACCTGCGCCTTCCATGGGAGATAGTTGCCATTTGACAACTGGATGGTCACCATGTTGCTGTAATATGGTGTGGCGCTGGCACCGGTACTCCTAGAGGTCGCGGATGTAGACATCTCATCGGAGACGCTTGAGAACTATGATACCATAAAGAAACTAAACTCTAGATGAGATTGTATTTGGAGTTGCTTGGCACCCAACACGGTTGCCTCTCTTCTCTTTATATACTTGTATTGCCGGAAAGGGAATAGTATACAACTCGGTTATATCGTAACAAACCCCTGGCAGATTACAACCGATCGCAATTGATTTGGTAAGATATAATTCTATCTTAAGCCTAGTGTAAACCGAACTATACATTTTATAAATCCGGCCTGGCCTTTTATACGTAAATTAAACAATTTATGGTAAAACTTCCACGAAATTGTTATGAAATCCCTGTATTTCAAACAGGGCATTTAGGGGCTATTTGGTTTGTTGCCATCAAAAACCTTACCAAAATTTGATAATACCTTCAAATTTTGACTAGCATTTGGATCATTACCTAATGTTGCCGTGCCTAGCAAAATTTGGCCAGTGCTAAGCTTTTTCTTGTCAAAACGCTGGCCGATTGCAAGAATCAAGTGAGTCGACAAGTGTCACAATTTCGTTGGCTGTAGATGGTGCATTAAATGCAAGATTAATTTGATTAACAAGCTTCAAACGATGATATTTTCTAAACCGAGTATCCGATTTGTGATCCGTTTGAATATGTGTGTTCCTTGTCATTTTATCAACAAAACAAGACCCACATTGACATATTTTGAGGCAAAAAAATATATACATCATGCGGAACCCACACGTCATACTAGTGATTTTGACAAATTTGAGCATGCCTATAATCCAAACGCATCTATTTTGATATTACCTATGAATTGGTATTACTACGATCCAAATAATATTTTTTTGCCCAGTTTTTGGTAACGTATGGGTTTTGGCATTGTCAAAATTTTAACATAGCTCAATAAAGTCACAAACCAAACAGACCCTTAATCGCTAGTTGACACAAGCACTACCTGGACGTGGCTCTGGATGGTTTTCGAGTGGTGGAAGCATGGGAGCGTGCAGCATCTCCTGATTCATGTTCGACTAATCTTGTTTTGCCGGTCTAATTTTGCTCGGGTTTAAATATCCTGTTTTAACACCACTACTACTAAGATTTAGGCTTAAAATTGACACCTTGGTCACCTAAATTTCATAGGATAGGCAATCACGACGTGAGCTGGCCTCATTCTCTTGGTAGCCCCGTGACGCTACACGATTGGAAATGGAAACAAGCTCGAGGACAAAGGCGTCATAATTAAGATCCATCCAAGCTCACTGCAGCTTGGGGATCGATCCGCTGTAGCAGCAGATGCAAAGAGGCAGGAAGAGAAGGAACGGCCAGTGGGATGAATCGAAATTTGATGGCTGGGAGTGGGTGGGTGGAACTAATCAAGACGGAGGAAATCGCGGTGGATGATTAGCCATAATCGAGGTGTTCCTCCTCACCCTCTTGGTTTGACTCGCCCGCTCACTCAAGCCTAACACTACACTCCTAGCAGCAAATCATGATTTGATCAAAATATATATATATACACACACTCTAGTATATAGGGCGGTCATCCATAAGTTGATAAGCTTGCCTAGCAGGATTTTTACTCGTAGCAGGATTTTTTTTTCTTGTTTTCACGTTAACCTGAAAGTTGGGACCTAGGTTTACTGTCTGAAACCCTATGTGTATATCAACACTAGTCCATAGATCGGTAGTTAGTGCACGCATTTATATTATTAAATATCAGACACATATCTTGCAAAAGTAAAACTATCACGCGATATTAAATAATACGTAAATAGATCTTGCAGCTTTTGACTTACAGAACGGTCGGTCAGACCAAACACCTTTAAGAACAGCAGTGGAATCGGAAACGGGAATGATACCAAGTGGGGATCTCAGGATATCTACAAGCAATCGACTGGGCTCGCGATATACTCATTTGCCTCTCCTTCTCCCAAATCGTACTGCCGACTTCAGCGCTCGTACGGTCTTTTTCTTCACTTACTGAATGATAATATTGAGCAAGTGTAAATACATAACCATACTCCCCGAGCCAACACATAAAATACAGTTATAATAGATGCAAGGCTAATTTAAAGGAAATGCTTGAGGTTCTTTTATTTGCATAAAGCTACAATTGAAATATATTGAGTGTAGACAAGTTATGAGACCTAGCATGTTAACTAAAACAAGTTTTGATGAAATTGAGTAGTTGTTGTATAATACTGGCAAGGTTCCATCCACCTACGCATAGAGTATGGTTCCATCCACTGTATGCTATAACAGTTTTTAGGGTTCTATCCGCCCAATAATATTCACTGGGTTCCATCCACCCAGGACAAAGATTCAGAGGTCCATCTACCTGACAGTTTCATCCCACACACAAATGGTTTTTGTAAAAATGAGACTACCAAGTAAGTTCCCACAAATTACCCATGACCGTGTGTACAACTATCCGGACATTTTTCACTAT